>JAJTUV010000297.1:0-1352771 GCA_021653895.1 Mastomys natalensis
TCTACACTTGAGGAGGTCAAGTTCAGTGTTTAGTTTTGGTTCCTGTCTTCTGCCTTTTATCATTGAGGTCTCTTTTTAAATCTACTGTGTGTTCCCAGCTACCTGGCCCATGATGTTCCAGGGTTTTTTCTTCCTTCTTTTCACATCCACTCTACAGTCTGGTTTTTATGTGAATTCAGGAAATTCACACCAAAGTCCAAATGCATGCATCACAGTCTCTTTACTCTCTGAGCATTCTTGTCGCCTACGTGTTCGTTTAAAAGTGATGAAAACAGCAAACCTATTTGGGAAGCATTTAAAATAAGAGAGTTGAACTAAAACTCAGGGTGTTAATGAGCCATATAAATGACTTTCCCTTAGTCAAGTTTTCTGATATGTCCTAGACTCTGAATACAGAATAAGATTTTGCCATGCAACAGTTACAAGTGTGAAATGAAACTCCAAGTTATGAAGATTGTTCAGCTTGCTAGAAACGCTGCGTTGGATCAGTCTGAGCCAACAGTGATGGACACACTACTTCCTTATCTGGTGCCTGCAGGATTGGTGAGGTGTAACCTCAGTCTTCCCACCTCCAGAGTCTCTCAGTCACTGATAAGAAAGCCATGCTTTGATGATGCATAAGGTGAAATTTCTAATTTGTCAAAAGTGAGGTAGGTTACTATTACCCTGGAATAAATCCTGTTTTTCTTCTTAAAGCTAGATTGATTAGAGTTTGTTGTTACTTAAATATCAGTTTTCCTTTTTTTTTTTTTTTCATGTGTGAATGTATATGTATGTTCATGCTACAGAGTATGTATGTAGGTCACGGGATGACTTGTAACAGTGTGTCCTCTTCTTCCACAGTGTGATTTCCAGGGATCAAAAAAGTCCTCAGGCTTGGCAGAAAATGCCCTTACCCACTGAGCAGTCTCACCAGTACTAATTAGATTTTGTAACATAGATAATTTGGGTATTCATGGTATTCATTTTATTCAAGAAGGAAATTTAAAAAAAAAAAAAAAAAAAAAAAAAAAGAGGAGCTGGCCATGGCAGTCCATGCTTCCAAGCTTTATTCCCAGCACCTGGGAAGCAGAAACAGGCAGTTCCTGTTAAGTTGAATTCAAGGTCATCCAGAACTATGTAGTCAGACACTGTCTCCTGATTTAAACTTTAAAAAACAGAAAAGAAAAAGAAGAATCTTTCTCTGTCAGAAAGAACTAAAGCCTAATTCAAAATTGCCTTTTTGCACTTTCATCTATATTATGTAATTCACATTCATTGTCTTAGTTGGAGTCAATAATAGTTTAAAAAAGCATATAGTAACACAGTTCATTCCCTTGACTCTATCAAATATATTGATGCCAGGTAGTGAGATAGGCCTAGAAGATGAAAAGATGTGTGATTCTGCGAAGTGGCCTATTATATGTTGCTTACTTCAGCTGGCATTCTCCAGGACGAAGGACATGCTATGGTTGTTACCCTGCCTTGAGGAACATAATGTTTATTTCTTCCTTCAAAAATCAGATTATGATGAAGGCTTTACCCAAATTTTGCTATTGGGATTCTCTTGGATTAACTGTAATAAGTTATAAAGGATCAATTTACACAAAGCATCTTGCTGATATTTAAGTGTTGTGTTCTGGAAAAGCACAAGGATGCCGCATGTCCCACCATTGTTGGGAATTGGAAAAGGGGTTCTATTGCTAAGGAGGAGGATAAAGTGGGCCTTCAGAAGAAACTCAAAAGGCCAAGCAATCCTCAGAGGATAAGTGCTAGCAATCTGCTGACTCACCATGTTCTGTCCTTAAATCTCAATAAACCTGGAGACATGTCTCTGGATTTTGTTAAATAGCTCTTTATTATTCAAATCCAGTTACTTTCTTATACACTTCTGCTTCTCTCCTCAAGTGTCTAGAGATGATATGTTAAGCAATCATTAAAGTGATATATTCTGAAGAGAACACAAATGAAGAATGTTAGTTTACATCTCATTTCTCCAATTTATTGCAAAGCAAAATACTAGGCCTTACAAGGTAGAAGGTGTGTTTTCCTAGCACTTGAAAATCCCAGGGGATAGGGACGCCATTAAAGGTAATGAAGTCTCACTCCACAAAGAAAGACAACAACCCTTACTTTATCTATCTGTAAATTCCATAGGTATCACCACTATTCCCTAAGGTGTTCCATTCATTACTTTATCTACAGAGAGGAGAGAGAAAGTCTAGGTCAAAAGAGTAACCTTCAAGGACTGGACACTGAAGTGGAAATTTCTGATTCCTTTGGAAACTCAGTTGTATCAAATTATGTTTTTCTGGAAGCTGTCTTGTGAGAGGATGTTTTGCTGAAGCAGATGAGTCAGTGGGCATGTGATGTTTTTCTGGATCGGATATTTGAGAAGACTTGTCATGTTTGGAAAGAGTATAAATGGAACCCCAGAAATAGTGAAAGGATGTTCTTGTATCACAGCTATTCGATGTTTTACTGGTCTCACATCTTCACTGATATTCATTTGTAGAGAGAGATGTGCCAAAGAACATTTCCTGGTATTCCAGCTGTTCTTGCCACTTCTGTTGACTTGTGTTAATTACCTGGAGCTTTGCGGTTTCTGTTGGATGAAGCTGCCTCTACTGATTTGTGTTTAGAGTTTGCTATTGGACTAGACTGCTGGTATCCTGACAACAAAGAGTGGAATTCTCCCCAAAGAATTTTTCAAAACAGGTCCACAAACCCCTTTTCCTATTAACCTTCTTTCTCCTCTAACCTCTAGTCAGTGGTTGGAAGGGAGGTTGAAGATTCAAGAACTCTAAATAAACTAGGTTTAGAGAAGTCTATCAGGATGCAGAAATGGTTTACAGAAATTATATTCATTTGACAGAAAATAGTCACAGGGCTACATCAAAGAAGGGCTACCAGCTCTCCCTTGGAGGCAATGTAATGAACATTACAGAGACTTTCTTTGGAAAATAGAAAAGGAACAGTAGATGGCAGAGATATTCATGGTTCTTGCCAAGATAGTCATAATGGAACATGACATGGCAAAGCCATGTATCCCTCAATCTGGTTTTCAGAGATGATGATGTAGAGAAAGGAAAATTGGCACAATGGTCAATAATAGTTGGAAGATGGTAAGCTCAAGAAAAAATATTCAATTCAAGCCAAAGTGATATAAGATACATAGAAAAGGCAGAATTTCTCTTTTTAAAATGATTTATTTTATTATTTTATTTATATGAGTACATTTTTTGCTATCTTCAGACACACCAGAAGAGGATATCAGATCCCATTTACAGATGGTTGTGAGCACCATGTGGTTGCTGGGAATTGTAAGAGGAGTCAGTGCACTTAAACACTGAGCCATCTCTGCAGCCCACAGAATTTCTAGTGGCAAAGTAACACGTATATACAGTAAGAAAATTATAAAATGATTCCAAAACTGAAGAGTGAACTTGAAAATATTTGTATTTCCTGGTAAAACATGAGGTATAATGTTATGGCATAAGAGTATTGGTGTTTTTGCCACAATAAAATTAGGGTATCAGGAACTTAAAGAGAGCCCTAAAAGGGTCAGTCAGAGTAAACTGGAAACTCAAGGCCTACAGAATGAGGTCAAAGAGATAAACAGTGTGCTATTATTTGTAGAGCTCAGTAATCTTAAACTTTAACTAAATTCTCCAACTGTCCTTGTTTGATGTATTTCTTAAAAGAAGCCTTCCTCAGGGATAGTGTTCCTTCCACTCTTCAGCCTTAACTCTTGTTCTTTATCCACAAATGTAAATTGGTCTCCATCCAAAAAGTCTGTTCTTACTCGGCCCTAAGTTACTTCCTCATTGCTAAAATAAAGCAGCTTAAAAGAAAAGGAGCTTATTTTGACTTACAACTCCAGAGAGATACATTGCATCATAGCAGTGAAAAGGTACAATCTATCAGGAAAGACATGGTGGCATAGACAAGAGGCTGGATGGTCTTGTCGCTCCCACATTCACAATGTTGACAGGGAACAAGAAGTGAGCCTCAGCTAAAAAGCCTCGGTGTCACCATGATGGCTCATTTCTTCCAGGGAGGGTCTATCTCCCAATGCGTGTGAAGCTAATTCCAGTGCTGGGGAGCAACTGCTCAAATCTGAGCAGATGTCACATTTAGATATAACACTGTAGTTAGAAAGATGTAAAGACGACAATGGAGTAAACTTTAAATTGTTAATATTGAATATCATCAAGCCACTTATTTAAAAACTCACACAACTGTAGTTTCTTCCCTGGTGCTGAAATTTTTATTAGAAAAATATTATACTATTTAGCTACTTAAAGATATAATTTCTTTGCTTACAGTGACTGAATGTTTCTGACACCAATTGCAATAGACCCTAATAAGTCCTTTCCCAATTCTCTAACACATTTTTTGTATGTATCAACTTTTGGTACTATGATTAATGTGTGATAAAGCAAACTAGAAATTCTTCATTTATACCCATCTTTTTTCATTTTTTCACTAATTTTAATCCTCTTTATAAGTAGTTGTATAAGAAGAACCTATTGAACATAAGAGTTCTCCTGTAGTATTTAACAATGTTAAGTATGATCTAAAAATATTAGTTCATGAGTTTATACATAAATATATAATTCCTTGAATGCTTATATTGCACTAAGCAGTCATCTTCATAATTACAAATAAAGACTTTGATAGCTCTAAAGAGACTTAAGATGTATTTTATTCAGCCATATGGGACATAATATTTGAAAATGAGCCAAGAATCATAATATGTATTCATTCCTGTGGTAGGAATATATGTTCATCAGTTTCTGTATACTCCGACTTCCTTCAGTTTGTGAGACAAAGGCAAAGTGATTTGCAATGAGTGATTATTTCATACGTGACGATCAACTTTTGAAAAACCAGTTACTTGGTTGAAAATTCTATTCTGGGCTTCAGATATTTCTAAATTAGGAAGATGTACTAAAAGGAGAGAACAGGGCAGGAGAGATGGTTAGCGATTAGGAAAAGCACATACCTCTCTGCCAGAAGCCCTGAGTTAAGTTCTCAGCAACCGGATCAGGCTGCACACAACAACATGTGACTGAAGCACTAGGGGTCATGTCTTCTTATGGCTAAGACTAATGACGTAGCAACACACACACACCCCACACACATACCACACATACACCCACACACATACACACAAAGAGAGAGAGAGAGAGAGAGAGGAGGAGAGAGGGAGAGAGAGAGAGAGAGAGAGAGAGAGAAAGAGAGAGAGAGAGAGAGAAAACATACATTCACATAAGCAAAAATAAAAGAAATATGTAATTTTTAAAAAGTATAAAAAACTTTGATATCACAGATTGAATTTTATTCTTAAAATAATTTTCTCCAAAACAATGAAATTCATCTGGCCCTTAGCTAGAGGATTTTATGTGATTCTTCTGAGTTATGCCTTATTCTCTTCTTAAGCCACTATCTGAGCTAGTATTTTTATTAATTTTTATAGATGTGTTCTAACATTTGTTTCTACTGCCTTCTACTCTTTGATGCAGACAATCCTTCTCTGGCCAGCTTCTACCCTTCCTTCTTGTACTTATTCTTCAATATTTTGCAAAATTATTGGTCTTTGTCCTTCTCTATAGAACGTATTATCTTTGAATCTCAGAATCTCAAAAGAAGCTAGTTAGTAGAATGTGGGAGGAGTTAGCAAGGATTGGAAAACAGAGGACTAAGGAAGAATTTAGAATTAAGGAGAGGGAAACATAAATCAATAATTCCAGCAGGTTATTCACTCACTACATTTTTACACTCTTACTTCACAGTACAATAATTACACAGTAACATGTCTCCTCCTCTAAGAACGAGAGACGCTTCAGGGTAGAAACAGAGATCATTGATTTATGTCTTATATTTCCATTTCCTGGCAGTTTTCAGAGCAGCCATCCAATAAATGCTTCCTGAATAAATAAAAATGAATGAATTAAAAATATAAAATAGAATATGTACACAATTTTTATTCAACTTAATATGAAAGCATGCAGCCCAGCAAAACATATCCAGATTGCAAACATCTAGGCAGATAGAGATGTTTGGAGGAGAATTATAGATAGCTTTGTCATGTAACAGAATGAATATCATAAAGAAATATTGATGATAAATACTGTCTTTCTACTAATATAGTTTTGAACAAAATCAAGATATTTGAGCTGCTTTACCGTACATTTTCCTGTGCCATTTACAAGTATGAATCATATTATTAAATACAAACATTCCTTTTTTTGAATGCCAATAGCTTGCAGATCAGACTCGAAAAGTTGTAAATCTGCCTGGGTTGTTTTTTGATATCTGCTAGAGGATGTTCACATTAAGATAAATGGATTGTCATGTTTCAAGAACTGTTTAGTTTCACTTTTAGGGGGCCATCTGTCCTCTGATGAATGGCTTTGTGTATAAGATTGGGCATGCTGATTTAGCTCTTTTTAAAATAAATGCCATAGCTAATTAGTTTTTTAAGAGTATGATTCTTAACCCCTCTGACTTCCAGTCTTTTAGAAAGATAACTATATAAAAATGGTTTATGTTCACTTAAAGGTTTCTTCCAGGGTGCAAATGCATTCATCATGAATTACAGAAAAAAAAGTGAAAGGTTAGATTTCATGTATTCTGGGTTGAAACACACTCTTCTCTTCTGAGAAACTAACTCTTTAATGGAGTGCATAGTTTGAAGCACACATGCTGGATACTCAGGGAGAAAAGGGCCAATACCTTTCCTTAAATCAATTGACTCATCATGGATTGGAAAAATGTCATAGTCCAATCACCTGCCTATTTTTTGAACTGCCACTCAGTATCATGTGGAAGAAAACTTCTATAAAATAAAAATAAATTATCATATATGATTGCATTAATGATCCTTATGTTTGGTTGAAGAATATTATTTAATTTGAGATGGTGAATATATTTTCAAATAATTCAGACACACCCAATATTATACAATCACTGGCACTATTCATTAAAAATATACAATTGTGTTTTACAGGGAGAAATATTACATTTTAAATTGCCAGAATTATATTCATAAAATACTTTTTTCTTCAGTTTGACAAGCTACTCTAGTTCCTTCCTGCATAAAGCATCATTTCAGCTCCTTCTTTGACTTTTCAATTAGTGCTACATTCTATTAATATATTCCCTATACCATAGCCAACTAGAGTGATTGTCTTTGATTAGTACATAAAACTCTAACCAATATAATAGGCCAGTATAAAGTTGGAATATTAATATTCATGGGTTTTTGAGAAATATTCCACATTTCATTTTACAGTACAGTCTTTGATTTTAGGGAATTATAATTGAATTACAGAAGCTCTAAATAAGCTTAGTCTTATGAACACTTATTTTCAATTCTAGAAGATCTACAAAGAAGTTCAGTTTATACAGTTTATTTTTCATGTTTACATGCACGGCATCCACTCCATAATTAAGCTAGTAGGACACACCAGTTCCCTAGCACGTTTCTCTGACAACAATCTCAAGACATCAACTAAAGTAGTAAAACATGCATGCTTTTTGAAAGTAATGTTTATCCTTGTGAAAAGATGTCTAGTAGAGTTTGGCATCTAAGTATTACTAAGTGTTGAAACAGAAGAAATAACAATTAATTGCTTCATTTCTGTCTACATGATCCTGACTTTCTTTTATTCTATGTATTAACAATGAGCCGTCTGCTGCCAATGGGAAACTATAGCTTTAAATTCAGGGTAAACATATTCTGCAACATGAAACCCAACCCAGTGCTGTGTTAGAAAGACTGGAAAGAGATTTTAAGACACAAGAATTTTCATGTTGCATATTTTTCAGACTTCCATGGATATTAATGTCTTCTTATCGTGTTTAATTGCTTAGGCTTTTCTGTATTAGGCCAAAGAAAATTTATTGGCAGGATGATCTGTAGCATCAAAAGAAGTAAGTATTGAAGAAGTAGACTGTGTAAAAGAAAAGCCTGAAACCAATCTAGGTGTTAGAAACAGCAAAACCCTCTGTCCTGCTCATTCTGACATGGAGCCACCATTTGCACAAATGATCTTTCCTCCTATGCCTCTGCAGGAACATTGAATTCTTCATTCTCAGTCTGAAAATAATGCCTTGCTTCTCCATTCCTCACTCAGATGATATAATACTCTCTAGAGCAATTCCTGACTTCTCCACCCACCCTCTTTGGTTTCCATTTCTGCCTTGAGTACACACATCTTACAAAAAGAAATAACTTTTGTTCCCCCATCTCTCCCTAGCTACCGCTTTCTTATTTTTTTCCTATCAACATAACCTAAATATTCCATTCATGGGAACTGACTCCAGTTCTGTGTATTATATTTTCTCCTAAATGTTGTCCAATGGTTCAGGGCACAGCACCACACACATTACCTTTTACAGAAAGCCCCGTGGATCTTTACTCTGATTTGGCTTGCATGGCGTATGAGGAGCAGTTGGCATAAATACCAAGGCCTGCTTCCTGGAGCATATCTTGCCCACAGAAGACACTTATTGTTTTTGTCCTAACTCCCTGACTCTTTCTTCTCAAACTTTGATGATGCTTTATCCTGAAGACCCATCCCACTGGACCACAGGTTAAGTACAGAGCACACTCAGGTACCAATTTCCAAGTACAAACCACATACAAAGAAATCCTTTGTTATGTAAGGCAAAGTGACAAGGTTGCTGGATCTAAGCTGGGCAGACATAGAAGCAAATAGCTTTCTAAAGGCTAATTTTAAGACAGAAAACCGGGAGCCTGTATTAGAATGAGCTAGGACATGTTAATAAGTTCTGATTGAATATTTTAGTTATGTTAGCCAAAATAATGAAGTTTGGCTGCTGGACCTTGAGGGGACCTTGTTGATTTTTTTTTTCTGTTGTTGTTGGTAGTGGTTGTTTTGTTTGTTTGTTTGTTTTTAAAAGATTTACTTATTTAATGTGAGTACAGTGTTGCTGTCTTCAGACACACCAGAAGAGGGCATCAGATCACATTTCAGATGGTTGTGAGCCACCATGTAATTGCTGGGAATTGAACTCAGGACCTCTGGAAGAGCAGTCAGTGCTCTTAACCACTGAGCCATCTCTCCAAACTGACCATGATGTTTTTATGGCTGAACCTTGGTGATTAGTCTCAGGAATGAGTCAGTGGCCAGATAAGGGACTAGTTTTTGTGGCCAGCCTTGGAAGTGTGATCTAAGGGTACAGCAAGGGGAATGGGGAAGACGAGGTCAAAGGTGAAACCTGTAGTATCATGATTGCCATGCTCTGGTCTGTGTTTGCCATGTCCAAGTATGCTGGAGCCCTTTATGTCCAAATTGAAGTGACTCCTGGAGTTGTTATTGTTGTTCTCTCCATTATAAGTATGATCTCACATACTTATTTCCATGTATTTTTCGGTCATTCATTTAAATTCCTTCATTTATGTAATATTTACCATAACAAATAAATCCAAAGTACTTTATAAAATTATTAAAAAGATATTTTTCCAGCCATGTTGCACTTCAGCTTTGCAGTGTGCATGGAACAGGTGTGTGTTCAGGGTATTCACTGTGCTCCAAGCAGCAATTCAAAGACACCTTCAGTCTGGTCTCCCCAACAGGTTACTGGGCCTGAATTCTTTTTCTCAATGCTCCAGGTTCTGACCCTGTCAACTTCAAAAAACGATATTCCATAAAATCGTACATGGTCCTGTAATGGGCCATAGTTAAGTCTTTCTTCATCATCATTGCTCCTCGTTATATTCCTCATTCATGGCTCCGATACTCCATATTAAGAGATCATTGGTGCTTGATGTGGCTTGCTGTTATGTCCACGATAGAGAACATTTAGGTTAGTAGTACTTTACTTAAACAAGGGTCAACACAGGATTTTTTAAATCTTATTACCTAGCTCTAATTATGAAAAAAAAAAAAACAATTTTTGTGTATCATTTTAATCAGTTTAGTAAAGATCCCTTTTTTCACACCATAAGCAACATCTCACACATATCCTAGGGAGAATACATAGATTGTGATGCTAAGGGCCACTTGTATGTCTTGTTCATTATTTTGACAAGTATATTTTTAAAATGTGGCAAATAATATACATTTTCAAAGAATTCTATGCCTATATACAACCCTGGAATAATAGAACTTGTTTCTTAAATGCCCTGACTATTGTATCTTCAAAGGAATAAATATATGTGGCTTCATGTTTGTCTATTTCTAGAGCTTGTAGTAACTCATTTATCAAGAGGAAGGCTTGGAACAGAGCACAAACTTCTGATAGACTCGCAGAGTAACAGGCTGTTCCTAGAAGCTGAATTTGTGTATGCCTCCTTTTTCCACTAGGTTATTACTTTCATACATAGATTTTCCAGTGTAATTCTGCTGTATATGTCTTGTTTTCCTTCAGTATTAAATATGTAGATAATTTCATAAATTAGATTTTCCTCTTCTATAACGCTGCCCACTGTGTCTGTAGCCCATGTAAGCTTCACTTAGGTATGATTCACTATGGGGCAATGTCATGTGGAACTTTTTTTTTACACTAGTAATTTACTATTTTTCCTATGTTTTTCTACTTAAATTCTTCTGTTATTGCTTTAGGTTAGTTTACTTTTTTGTGTGAAGTATTCATACTAGTAATGGTTGGCCAATGCATTAACCACTGAAGAAGGAATGGCTTACCAGGAAAAAAAAATCAAGAAATACTCTAAGGCAAGAAGAGGATATTTAAACCAAAAGAGAAAACAAGAGATAGCACCTGTATTTTCCTTCTCAAAAAGTTAGTACTTTTATAAAACAATGCTGTTTTATAGAAACAAAACATGAAGTGCACGATGCTGAACAGAAAAGCCCTAAAATTATATAGCAATAAAAAAAGCATTAGTCCTTAGTAATTGAAACAAAACATGTTGCTTTCAATACTCAAGACTCCTGTATCTATACATTGAAAAATGCCATGCTCACAAAGCTTTTCTTCTGTAGGGCTGCTTGGATGTTCCCTCATACTAGAGTATGAAGAAGCGTCATTTCTCAATGCAACACAACTTTCAGGATATACTTAAGCTGGAATCTCTATGGGTTTTGAAAACCACTGTTTTCATCTTTCTAGTCAGTATGCAAACGAGCATTGCTGGTTACAATCAATGTTTCTCCTCACTCTGGAGCCAACGTTTAAAGCAAGTGATAAAATTATTTTTGAATCACTTTTGAAATTTTCAGAATTATGTCTTTTTCTACTTGAATGTAAGATAAAAACGAATGCTTGTAGTATAATATTTACATTTTAATTATTTATTTATTTTAATTTCTTTCTGGAATAATATCACATTCTAAATAATTAGCAGATACCATTCATCCTCTTAGGTAACTGGTGATATAAAAATATCTAATCTTGAAAAGAAATGTATTTATTTAGGAAAAGTAATAAAATATTATTAAAAAAAGAGAATTCTATTTCAAAGAATGGAAGATTAGGTAACTATGCCTTCCTCTGTTTTTGCTTCTGTCTACCTATCTGAGTTTCTGTCTTCTTGTTTCTTTCTGTCTGTATGTTTCTCTGTCTCTGTTTCTCTAACACACACACACACACATTCACACACACACACACACACATTCACACACACACACACACACACACACACACACCACACACACACACAAACAGAATTGTAGAGACTGACAGGAAATAATGTTGGTCCCAAAGTATATACCAACACTGTAGTATTTAGTCTTGGTTGCCAACTAGAGTGTGTTTTAACTCACCTAGAACCTGAAAATCACTAGAGTAGTGCGTGCTGGAGGGTCTTTCCAGGGACAATTTGCACTATAGTCAGTGAGCTGAATGAGGGATGCTTACCCTGTATGTGGGCAGCAGCATCCATAACTGTGGGACCAGAGGGACGTGGAAACAGAATCTGCAGCTTCTGCCCAGCTTCTGTTCGTACTGCTGCCATCAGCAGAGAACTGAAGTTCCACCCTCTTTGCTTCTTACATGGGAGCTCACTGGCAACTCTCCTGGGGGTTCCAGGTGTCAAGTCTTAGACTGGGTCTTCAAAGATGATCTTTCTTTTTATCAGGCTTGGAGCTTTTTGGTAGGAGTAGGTACTGGGATTCTATTCTAGGAATCATTGTGAGTCAGTTGACCCCTAATTACATAAGTCAATGTAATATATACCCCTCATAATTGTATATTTATTCCTCTGGATTTGTACTTCTAGTAAATCATAACAGAGGTTTTATCATCTGAAGTGACTCTAAAGATACAGTATTCTGAGAATGAATTTACTTAATTAGTGTTGTGGTTTTAGGACTTAACACCATGATTTGATTAACCATAGAACAGACTCTTTGGATAATGTAGAGGTACTGGAAGTCCATTTAGACAGACACACAAAGCAAATGTTTTTTGTGTTATGAATACAAGACCAGCTCAAGTCCTGGCAGCTATGAAGACAGAGAGCTGTAATGTGTTAGGGCACTTCTTCATGGTTTAAACAATAAATCTAAAAACGTAACTTGAATGGAGATTATTTTGGTTCATGGTCTACCCATGCTCTGCTTGCTCTCCTGCTGTTATCCTAAGGCAAAACACAAATTTTATGGTGAGCAGGCATGAAATAATCTATGTCAGCCAGCCAGGAAGGTGACAGAGAGTCAAAGGGGCCAGAGATGTGATCAGACCTCTACCTCACACCTTTTTTTTTTTTTTTTACCTACTTGTTTCATTGGGCCCTGTCTCCCAGTTTCATTATGGAAAAAATAATGTCATCAGTGTATGTAAACATTCAGGCTGATAGGTTTCTCAGTGCATAAGAGCACTTGCTTTACAAACATGAGGACTTGAGTTCAAATCCTAACTCCATATGTGAAAAAAATAGTTGTGGCTCTGTGCACATCTGCAGCTCCAACGCTATGCAGCAAGAGTAAGGGTTACAGAGATCATAGGATCACTGAGGTTTTTGGCTTGCCAAAGAAGCTCCAAGTTCAACAAGATACCCTGTCCTCAAAGTTTAGGGAACAGGGTGATTGATCAGGACACCCCACACCTTCCTTTAGTGCTCATGTGCAGGCATAGGCATATACTCCCTCACATACTCATGTGCCTATCTATACCAAACACATATGTCCTCACAGTATACTTATACAAACATATACTTAAACAACATAAATAAAGTACACATGACAAAAATATTCTGCAAGTACCATTGGATCAGTCAAGTGATGAAGTGAGTGTCTCATCAGCTGGTATCCAAGACTTTAACCTGTGAGTTCTCAGGGTGGTACTCAGAATAAAATCATAATATTCACCTTCCCAGTTACTGCTAGGAGAATGTGAAGGACTAAGAAATAAACTGCTGATGACTAAGGCAGGAAAAGCCATGGGCAGTTAGTTCTTCTGTGTCCAGCAAAGCCATGACAAGCAGTGAATGCATTGAGGGACAAATAAACAAAAATGAAAAGAAAGAAAGAATAGCTTGGGCCTCAGACCAAGCCCAAAACATCATGATAGTTACACAAAGCATGGAGTAGTCTAAAGGTAACCATAGCAACAGAGTCACAAACCCAGAGACTCCTTAACTACATATAGTTGTACTCCATTCTTGGCAGCCTCATAGAAGCAATAAGCCTACATAAGCACATCTCCATACTCAATCAGACTCCCCCTGCTTTATCTGTCTATCTATCTATCTATCTATCTATCTATCTATCTATCTATCTATCTATCTATTCATCCATCTACCCATCTATCATTTCTTTCTCCCTTCCTCCCTCCCTTCCTTCCTTCCTTCTTTCCTTTCCTTCCTTCTTTTCTTCCTTCTTTATTTCTTTCTCTTTTTTTGTTTTGTTTTCCTTTTTTGGCTAACACTTGTGGTATCTACTGTTAAATAAAACATGAAACAACTAGTAAAGGGAAAACATGCCTAACTTTTAAGAGAAAGATGTAACTTAATAGTTGATTAACAAGTTTCTGGTTTCTGCTCTTTAGTATGAAGGGTGTGTGTGTGTGTGTGTGTGTGTGTGTGTGTGTGTGTGTGTGTGCATGCACATATGTCCTGTATGTGATGGACACATGTGAAGTCAGAGAAAATCCTGCAACATGGGTGACAGGCTTCAGCATCATTTGAGACAGGTATTTTGCTCTACACAGATGTTGTTGCCAGGCTACCTGGCAAGTAAGCTTCAGGGTGATTCTGCTCTACTTTAAATTTTGTTACATGAAGACTGTGAATATGGCTGCTTTATAACCCTGAGCCTGTATTTCTGTAGGTTCTGCAGTCTGAACCCAGATACTCACATTGGTCCAGGAAGCACCTGACAGATTGAGCCACCTCTTCAGCCCAAGAATGTAATTCATAAATTATGATTCTTTTAGAAGCTTATGAACATTGTCTGGGAAATAGAAATATAAATTCCCAAGCTTGTTCCAGGCATAGTGAACCAGATGCCTAGTTTTGCCCAGGAATCTACTGTAACCAGCTCTCTGGGTAACTCCAACAGTTTCAGAGACATTGGAGGGAAGAGTCATTAAGCTGGTCTACTTCTTTTTCCCTCCACCCCAAAATTTTGATGGAGGAAGTACTGTTTTGCCACTGCATATTTCAATCTATATATATGAAGAACGTTTTAAATTGTTTGCTTTTAGGTTTTTCTTGCACTAGCAATTTCTGTTAGCTCATAAGGGGAGCTGCTGATGTTGACAACTGAGTATTTGACCTTCTAGCTTCTAACCGTGTCTATCTGATATCTCCCAAATAGCCTATTGAGAAACATTGATCAGAAACTTCAGTGTTAATTATAAAGCAAAATTTCTGATCATATATGTGTGTGTGTGTGTTATTCAATATATACATTAATACAAAATACATTTTAAACAAACTTGTGATCTGATCCGATTTTTGTTTCATCTCTAAATTCTATGAATGGCTTCTTCCAAAGACAATTGATAATGTGATAAGGGCTGCGAGCAGGCATAATATTTCACATCTGGAGCATGCTCTGAGAGATGAGGAGCAACAGAACATAATTTATCAATCATGACAAAAAGGGATCACTGTACTATTTCATACAGTCAACTGTACTAGGTTTTATTTTGATATTTGGTCAGAGATATATCCCCCAAATAATGGTTTGCTTGTAAAGAAGTGTCTCATTAAACATTTTACTTGTACTCAATTATATGGCTACCCACATACCATATTGATATTTGCTTTGGAAACAACAAGTAAGGCAGAGAAAGGCAGATATATGCCCATTAGGACTCAGAAGTGTATTAGAATTATGTTTCCTGGTTTTTAGCAGACACATGAAACTCCATGTTCTATTTGTCAATTTATACAAAGCATTAGTCTGTCCAAAAATACGATGTAGACATGTTTAATACTTCACATCTAGCTATAAATTATACATAGAATTTTAAAAGTTGAGTGTTATTAATGGAAATATAGACTCTGTGTCCTTGGGAAAGGTATCACCTGTGTTTGCTCCGAGGCTCTTCTGCCGATTGTGACCCAGGCTTTCCACTTCAGCCTCTCTGACTGTCCTTCTTGTTTCTCCTCTCCTTGGCTTAGGACTCTGAGTCCTAAGCAAATGTTCAATCCTGATGCAACCAACATGCATTATTCTTAAAAACAAACAAGCAAACAAACTCTTTTTATAGGCTAATGTTCTTCTGAGTCCATCCCAGGAAAGAGGTTGCCCACATTTATTATTTCAAACTACTATGAACAAAACATTTTAAAACTGAAACCATCCTTCTTGATGCGTAGTTTCTCCGACCCTTGAGGGCTCATGTCGTACAAATGTACTGATGTAAAAGGCTACTGTATGTACTATCTATTCTGAGACTGCAGCACTGGTACAGCAAAACTGGTGGTTTCACTACAGGAGGGAAGTGCAAATTGGCTTCAGGAATGGACTGACCAACTAAGAGGAGCAACAAGGTGAGGTGCGAGAGAAAGGAGAAGTGCCTTGGGATTTCACAAAAGGACACGGTAACACAAACAAACAAAGATATTAGCAATATAAAAACTGACTGAGCTCTCCCTCAGCTTTAGAAAGAGGTCCAGAGAATGATGGTGGAGAAGCCTACAGTCCTGAGGATTTATTAAGATGTAAACTTCTCGTGTATTCTATTTAGAAATTATAACTAAGGACATCCTTACTCAGTTTTAGTAAAACTAGGTTATCTTAAACATTTCCTGTTTGTATGCTCTCTTCTTCCTTATAAAGTATATGGGACGATGGGCAGAATTCTTCCAAATCAAGAATGATCTTGGATTCTCCTCACGCAATCACATCAGGTCTTCCACAACTCTCAAATAATAATGGACAACCGATGTCAGTGTTGTTCCATGGCCTTTGGCCTGAGTTATGTACCACTCCACTCTTCCATTATGATTTTTAAATTCACCATTCTAGTTCCTGATCCAATTAATACTGATAGTCATTTTATGCTGCGTAGAGCCCTGTGCATAAAAGGGCCTGACTGGGGTGCACAACTCCTGAGTGTGTGTGTGTGTGTATACATACATATATATATGTATGCATATTATATATACACACTACATATAATCATACATATACACACATTATGGCTTCCAGTTTAGTGTTTTATAGCACGCCTCAGTGTGGAAATGAGTCAGCCTCTGTTTCTTGTGACTTCTTCTCCTGGGCTCTTTGCTTCTGTTTTTTGTTGTTTCCAATTCCAATTTGACAGTTGTTGTTTTTATATTTTATATTATATTATTTATATTATATTATATTATATTATATTATATTATATTATATTATATTTATTTGTGGGTGGGATGAGGAGCTCTGAGAGGTGTGGGCAAGCTCAGAGCAAGCATGGAGTGGAGGCCTATCCTGAGATTGTTGGGAGTAGAATCCCTTTCCATCATTGCCCCAGATCCGAGGGTCCCTGTGCACGTACCCCTGTGCCCCAACCTTTGCTCCACTGGAGAAGGTCACTGTAGCCTGGTAGTCAGGTTAAATCTCTCTCCTTTCATGAGTTCTTGTCCACAACCACCTGAAATTCCTCCTTATGCTAATAAGATATTCCCAGCAACCTGGACCTGGCCAGTGAAGTATACCCACCCCTAGAGCCTCCTTTTAGCCCCCAAAGGTAGCTTTTCTTCCTACCATTAAAATGAGCTGTCTCACTGAAGCTGCCTCTAGAGAGTTTGTCTGTTTTGTGACACCTAATGTCTCATTCACTCCTGACCATCCCTTCTCGATTCCCTTCTCAGGATCCACACATTGTGATTGCTGGTGATCACGCCTCTATGGCGGGAAGTGGAGCCTGGACAGCAAAATTATATTTATTTTTATATCTTATAAACCTATTTGTTTTCTAATGATACACAGAAAATGAGTGCATCCATATGGGAGGGGATGTGGGAAGGAACTGGGAGGAGTAAATAGAGGGCAAACAGTATTATGTGAGACAAGAAAACTAAAAAGACAAGAAAACTAAAAGAGTGAACGCATCGCATCATATTCAATTATCTGCTTCACAACAGTCCACATTCAAGCTGAGTAGTACAAAGGCCTTACCTGTGAATACCTTTTCTGACCCAACCTGTGTTGGCAGATGTCTCTTCTGCATAGAATCCTAAAATTTAAGAAAGAAAGTATGTTTTCAATGATTCACAGGGCTGTTTCCACCTTTGTCTTTCTGCTGGATTTTAAATCCAGATGTAACCCTTGATTCCTATCTCTCTTCCCTATTTATATTGCATTCTTTTTCTCCCTCCCATTTTTCCTGTTCCGTTGTTCTGTCTCCTTGTCTTCCTGACTTCATTCCAAAATGATCAACAGCACCTGTCTACAATGATATAACAATACAGGATTCTGTTTCTAGAAACGTGTTTCCATTTTTTTAAGCCCTATCGACAGGGAACTTCCTAACTAGCTAATTAATTGTAATGTTCACAGATACATTTGGCATGAAATGCAAATTAAAATAGATCTTCTGGGTGACAGACAAACACTGTGTACTTGCTGACTCTATACAAAGCACATTCTTCTAATTTCATAATGAATAAAGAAAAATACACTTGTTACCAATGCTACTTATTTCCCAATCATAATATGATATTTCCATTTTATCTTTTTTATAGTAATATGATAAATACTGTTACACAGTGACCTTAGAAGAAATCATTCTGCCAAACTCCCAAGCCATTAAAATGAAAGTACTTTTCCCCCAAATGACAGATATAAATTAATTTCAGCTTCTTTTGTTTCATGTTTAATGACATTTTATTTTAAATCAATAAGAGCTTGTGTGACAGAAAATAATAAAAATGAAAATCTGTTGAAATCATATACAATATAATCTTACACAAATAATAGTTTCTTAAATTAAAAGTGTTGTACATATCTTTACTAAATATTAAAATAAAATAACATTTAATAGCTACCAACTCAAGATAGGGTACATGTAAGGTAATCTCAAATACAAACCTGTGAACATAAAATGACTACACATTAACTTTATATTCCTGTTTGCTGGCCTCACAGATCTGTTGTGACTGCATCTGGATTTTCATTCACACCTTGGCACTTATCTCATGCACACAATTAAATGAAACAAGGAAGGATATTCTTATGGACACTGTAAAAAATTGGAATAATTTACACGTTTGTGTCTTTGTGACCCAGCTTCATGTGTTAATCCTCTTGAATGATTAAACACACACAAACACACACACACACACACACACACACACACACAGACACTGTACCTAAAAGCAATGTATATGTGACTTGAGTGGATCTATGTAGAATTATGCCTCTGAAGAAGGGTCAAGCAACATGTAAATGAGAATGCTGTTGAATCAGTGGCTGTCGGCATTGGTTGCCTGATAAGAAAGAATGAGTAAGTGCATGAGACCAGAATTTAGAAAGTCTTAAGAAGCATGAGAAAATGTGTTCATTTCTGTCACTGCACTTAAACCCTGTAAGCGTGAACTTCTGATTCTGTGCTGTGTGGTCATCCTGGTCTCTGTAAACACACTCTTGTAGGAGGAGCTAAGGTGGGAGGAGTTAGGAGAGGAAGGAAGAAGAGTAAGGAGGACAGGAAAAAAAGGAAGAGAAGAAGAGAGAGAGAGCAGAGATGTAGGAGGATGGAGAACCACACAGGTATGGAGAGCGCTCATGGGGACCAACTTATAAACTTATAATTAGGTTAGCTAATTGGGATACAACTCTCTTTGTATGGGCATCTTGTTATTAATCATTATCAAACATATAAAGCCTTTGATTAATCTTTAAGAATTAGAGTCTCATTCTCTTACTGGGCCCGCAAGGATGGGGGGGGAATGTTCTGGGCAATGCCCTGCCTTCCGGAGACAGCGTGAAGATTGGCAGAGACATCTCTCACGCTGACATCTAGTGGATGGCAGGGCTAGTGTTTCTGGCTGCTGGTTCTAGCTGCAGCGAGCACTTGGCCTCTGGCGGAGAAACATGGCGGCTGGGCTAGGCAGATCCCCTGCAGCTTAGATAGTCGCCTGAGCCAGAGGCCTTTTAAAATAATTACTACAACACACTCTAAAGAATAAATAGGCAAATAATGGTCATTGTTCATGTCACTAAACAGCCTACTTACACTGATGTTGTGTGGCAAGCAGTGCCCCACAGGCTATCAGAGTAAGGGTCACACATCTCCTTTGCTGTAGTCATTTGCATGCAAATGTTCTTGATCATTAGCAAACAACTTTGTTATTCTTAAACAGGAAACACGATTAAAAGTATGATAAGATCACACTTGATATGTTTTACTTCTCACTGAAGTTGATGTCACAGAGGAGGTTCTTTCCTCCACATTTTTCCGGATGCTGAATCTAACAAAATGAAGGAACCGTTCTGCCCATGCATACTGCATCGCAGAAGTCTTGGATCCTCTTCCTGCACTGGAGCTTTCTCTCTGATTATTACAGCTGCTTGCTGTTTATTCCAGACGTGCATCAGTTTCCCTGTCAGACAAACCTCACGTATGTTGGGATGTAAGAACCAGAAGAAGTGACGTTTTATTGATAAACCCACGTTACAAATAGACGTGGTGCAGGTAGGTAAAGGACGCAGATGGTGAAGACAAATGTGCCTTGAAGAAAACACCAAGAGATAAGACGAGGCGAGACAGCAAGGTGTAGCAGAACTCTGTGAATTCCTAGTGATGCTAATCTTCAGTGAAATGCAGAACTAATAAATATGTCTGTAAAATAATAAACTTTGCAGTCTTTCTCATGAAATCTGTGAATAAAGCTGTTTCATGGTAATTTTTGTACTTCCGCAGTCTTTTCTGCTCTCTGATTTAACTTAATTTTATTGGTAAATGAAGTTAAAAAGTGGCTCATTCACAAACCCATAATTGTTGCCACCAAACTTACTTAAATGCATTTTGAAATATTATTTTTCCATAATGATTGCTAGAAGAAAGAGCATTTCAATATGCCTGTATGAAAATAAACATGGAATGTATTTTGCTTGACCCAGGAATCTATGAATTATCATTTGGTGTTTGGAAAATAAGATTATTTCAATAAAATAAAAAAACAGTATTTAAAAATTATTAAGGTTAAAACAGTCTATGTTAAAAACAATTATAAGTATCTTGGATCAGATAGATTATGTCATGAAAACAATTGAACTTCTTAATGGGCACATCTAGAAATTTATTAGGTTGAAATTTGATGTTTAAATTACTAATTATCAGTAAAACATACTTATAAAAGTTAAAAAAGTCTTAATTTGCATTCAAAATTATTGACACAGTGAAATTATATGCAGAAAAATATGGTACTGATTAAATTAAAAACATTATATTTTAAGTATAATTTTTTATATATATTTAAAGAAAAGTACACAAATTTGATTTCAGTGAAAAATCGGATGTTTGGAAAAAACATCCAACCATTAAAATAGAAAATTTAACATACTGAATAGGGATACTATTATTTCTTCTTTAATCTTAGTGTGCTGTTGACACAAATTACTCTGTTTTTTCCTTGGTACTGGCCAAAGACAAATTAAACATGTCAGTACTATTGTCTGGAAATCAAAGCTGAGAATTATGTACACCCTACATTTTAATATACATTTCATTATCTAATTACAGTTAGAATATACACATTTTGAAATAAGTATTCAAATATCATATATGCAGGTCTGATAAAAATATCTAAGTTTTACACTCTGTATAAATAGCTGTTGACTAAAAAACAACAAAAAAAATGTTTAGAGAATATATTCAAACATGTATGGGCAAAAATTAAAGCATGCCTAAAATTAAGAAAGTCTTTCACACAGGCAAAAGTCATTAGCTATTAAAATTTCTAGCGAGGCTTTGGAAGTAACCATTAGAATTATTGAACTAGCTTATGAGCTGGAAGAATTCAGACTGAGGACAGAAAGTGTGAGACGGGAAGCTTGTTTTTCTCAGAACCAAAAATTTTACCTTTTTTAAAAAAAATAACACTTGACCTTTTCCAAAGCAAGCTTTCAAAATTCATATTCTATATTTGTTTTTACTTCTTCCTTTCCAGTATTATTGCTCCAATTAGATACATTTAAAATGATAATTTAAACCAGTTCTTATATTTCAATAAAGAAAACCTAAATTCCAAATGAAAATGTTTGTTCCATGCCTTTTAAAATAAGGCCTGCACTGACATTGAAATGTATCAAGCCCTCCTTATCTTCACTTGGACTCTTGCTGTTCTCTAAGGCAAATGACAGCATAGTGACACAGCCAGCGAACTCGACCCTTGCTGGAGCTCCTCTCTCATGATGGGCTCATGCCTGTGCTTAGTCACGAACTGTGTGAAATCCAATCCCACTCGAGGATCATCCTCACAACCTCCTTCCAGGCTGTTCCATTCCTTTACCAACTACAATCACTTCCTCTTTCCCTTTGAAGTTCCAATTCTCCAATTATTACTCAAAAAATTATCGACCATGATTTTTCTACAGAGATTTATTTTTAATTGAAAAATAGATTCTTCTCTCGTACAATACATCCCAACCACAGTTTTCCCTTCTCCCACCCCTCCCTGCTCCCCCAACAACTTCCCTCTTCTGAAGATCCACTCCAGCCGTCTCCCTTCAGAAAGGAGCAGGCCTCCGAGAGACAACCACCAAACAGGAAAAAATAAGATACAATAAGACAAGGCGAAAGTCCTTATATCAAGGTTGGCCAAGGCAACCCAGTAGGAGGAAAAGGGACCTAAGAGTAGGTAAAAGAGTCAGGAACACACGTGCTCCCATGGTTATACTCCCCCCAAACCACCAAGCTGACAGCCATGGCTTATATGCAGAGGAACTAGAGTAGACGCATGCAGGCAGATGCTTGCTGCTTCAGTCTCTGGGAGCCCATATGAGCCCTGCTTAGTTAATTCGGTAAGCGATGTTCCCTTGCATTCCCCTATCTGCTCTGACTCCTACAATCTTTCCTACCTTGGTTCTCTAGGGTTTTCCAGAGCTCTGAAGAGAAGGACCTGATGGTGAACTTTAAGAGATATTTTAAAAAAATGGAAGTTTGATCATTTCTATTAAAAAAGCAGGAAACTTCTTTTAAGCACAGTTCACACTGAGATTAAAATGAACTATACAAAATTCATTTTCTTCACAAAAACATATCAATAGTTTCTGTATTGTTTTTAGATAAGTCACAGAACATTTAATTTTGAGGATCGTGCTTACAACTTCATATGAGACAGTAAACCAAATCATGAAAGAAAATAGATAGCGAGTTGCCTGACCAGATGGTCTGTGATTCTGTCTTTACCATGAAACAGAATACACTTCACAGTTAAAAGCTTATTAAAATTTAGGCTCATCAAAGACATGCAAATAGCTGCAAACAGACCACACAGCAACGCCAGGCTCTGCATGCTCCTTTATGTGAATTCCATGCAGGCAAAAATCTACATAAAAAATTCGGTCAACTTGCAAACTTCTGTATGGTAATTGCTGTAACTGTCCATTACACAGTACTATTTTTCTTTTGCTCTCTCTCTCTCTCTCTCTCTCTCTGCATAGATATATGATGTATATGTATATGGTGTATGTATATGATGTAAAAGTATATGATGTATATGTATGTGATGCATATGTGTATGATGTATATGTATGTGTATGTATATGATGTGTATGGTGTATATGTATGTGTATGTATATGATGTATATGTATATGGTATATATGTATGTATATGATGTATATGTATGTGATGCATATGTGTATGATGTATATGTATGTGTATGTATATGATGTATATGGTGTATATGTATGTGTATATATATGATGTATATGTATATGGTATATATGTATGTATATGATGTATATGTATGTGGGACTGCGTAAGGGTATCCTGGTTCTTGGCTGGGCATGGGCCTGGAACCCCAAGACTCCAAGGGAGAAATGGCAGGAGTTAGGCCACACCCCCAGAACTCAGGGTCCTGACAAGCAGTCTAATCTCTGTGGACCTACATTGTTCAGTCATGTAGGCTATTACAGCCCCTCCCAAAGTGCACAGGTAGAGGGTGTGACTACAGGCCTCAGGCCCTAGAGATTTACATACTAATGAAGGCCAGAGGGCTGAGCCAATTAAACCTTCCCCAGAACCTCCCCCTTTCTCCCTCCCTACTAAAATCAGGTCTGCCCAGAGTTGGGGGGGGGGGTACATCCAGATCTATCCACCATCTGCCATGACAATAAACCCTTCTGGAACCAAGGACTTCCTCATGTCATTGGGGCCTGCCAGGCCTGCAGTTGTCGAAGCTTCCAGCCTCCTGGAACTTCAGACTTTCTCCACTGTTGCCCGACCCCCAGGCAGCCTCCACTGCACCGGTCCGGGCTGCTGCCTCATGGGTCCAGGACTCCTCCACTGTGGCCCTGATTTCCCACATATGTATATGATGTACATGTTTGTATATGATATATATGTACATGTTTGTATGTATTTTTGAGAGTTCCAGAACAAACTTGGATCCTGCATGTGCTAGGCATCTACTCTATTCCCTAAGCTGTATGTTCAGTCCTTTGAAAGTCTGAGAAAGGCTCACACTATTTAACCCAACTTCCTTTGGGCACTTTGAATAGTTATTTCCATGGCCACTGACAAATGTGTATCTAGGCAGTAAGATATACATATCATTTCATAATATTTCACTAATCCTTGCACTCAGAACAATCATATATGTCAAGCATAATAAACAACATCTATCAACAAACCGGCTTTCCTCCATTCTGTCTAAGGTTGTCTTTTTCTCTCCTCATAATTTCTCTAACATTCAACCCTTATTCTCTTTTACTTTGGGGTCACTCAGAGATTCATCATGACCAAAAGTAAATTTTAATAAGAAGAAGCTTTATTAAATACAGGTGATAGATACACATGGTACCAGGGCTGCAACTGAGTGTACACCCAATGCAGCATGTGGTGGTTTGAATACGATTGGCTCAGGCAGTGGTATGATTAGGAGGTGTGGCCTTGTTGGAGTAGGTAGGGTCTTGTTGGAGGAAGTGCTTCACTGCGGGGGTGGGTTTTGAGAACCACCTCCAAAGATTTACAGAAGACATTCATGCTGAAGATGATTTGAACTGTGCAGACCTGGCCCAAGAGGTTTCAGTGGAAAAGAATTTCAGTATATGGCCTAGATTTTGTGGTACTTTGGTAAAGAATGTGGCTGCTTTTTGCCCTTGTCTGAAGAGACTACCCAAAGCTAAGGTGAAGAGATTTATATTAATTGCATTGACAAAGGAAGTCCCAAAGAAAGCCCAGCAGAGACTTTGTTCTCTGGTATAAGCTCATGAAAATACATTATGATCAAGCATTAGCAATCCTAAAATGAAAAACTACAAAATATATGGCTCAAGTAATAATAAAGGGGCACCCAGAAGTGAAATGGTGCTGAATCCTGTGTTCAAAGAGATAAAGAGATTAAGAGAGTGGTGATCTCAGGGCAAGCTTTCACCCTGCTAAGCTTATTATTTGTGATTGCAATTGAACAAGAAATTGTTTGGCCTTTTAATCTGGAATGAACTACAATCCAGAAATGGAGGGCACACTTGTGATCCAGATCTCGTGACTGAAAGAAACAGGCTTTTGATTCAGATCTTGAGGAAGAGTAGCCATGAGAAGCTTAGGCCTAGGCATGGTGGTACACACATTTAATCCCAGGAGACAAAGGCAAGCAGATCTCTGAGTTCAAGACCAGCCTGGGACAAGAGCAGGTTCTAGGTGAAGAAAAGTGTAAGTCCAGGCATGGTGATATATACCTTTAATCTTAGCATTCAAGCTGGATGGAGTAGACAAAGATGAAAGGAGTTAGAGATCTGAAAAGACCTTTAACATCAGACATGAAGTTGCAGAGTTTGGAGTTTGCCCTGCTGATTTCCTGACTTGCTTTGGTACAGTATTTCCCCACTATGGAATTTGGACATGGCAATGTTTATCCTGTGATGTTGAAGGTATGTGATCTGCTGTTTGATTTGCTGGATTTTGATTCTATAGGGGATTATATTTAAGTGATTGGATGAATCTAAGAAGAGATTTTGAACTTTGAGCTTTTAATATTGTTGAGACTGTGATAGACTATGGGCCTTTTAAATAGACAAATGTATTTGGCATTATGCTATGGCTAGGTATGACCCCCATAAACTCATATGTTTGAACAAGTCTATGGGGGCCTAGGAGTGGAGTGTGGAGATTTGAATATGGATGATTCATGGGGTGGCACTATTAGGAGGAATAGCAGTCAACTGCAGCTAAGGCTGCACTTTCACCAATGGCCTTCCCTGCCCTCTCAATGCTCAACTTCTCTCCATGACGCTTTCATACCATCCAAACCAGTCATGGTGTCTCTTCACAGCAAAGGAAACCCTAACTAATATTTTATACACAGTATCTAGTCATATTATTCAAAGGATTATAAAGTCAAAACCACAATATAGATGTATTCTTTCTATCTGTATTCTTTCTATTTGTAAGCAGGGTCTAATTTTAACATATATGTCCTGCAGTTGTTCTGGTCATTGAACAGAGTAATCAAAATTTAATTACAAAAAGCTGCCTTGTGAAATATTGTCTTGCTAGATTAGCAAGTTTTAGAAGATCAATCAGTTGAAGGATAGTATTCAATGTCTGGGAGAAAAAGGAAGTGGGTACAGCCTATGAAAACCAGGGACTTTCATGTTTGAAGCATGTTTGCTTTTTGGTCTCTCAAGCAGCATAGTGAGTCCAAACTTTATATGTAATGGCAACCATAAAAATTTTATTTTACTAGTTATCTTCAAACAATAGAGAAATATTGCTTGGTGCTAAATAAATAATCACTCATGTTTTCCTAAGATTGTTATGGACAATCTTTTATAGGCCTGACTCCTTTAAGTCTATTATTTGTTGACTTACTTTTTACCCATAAGAATGTATTGTTGCACACTAAAACCATTTTTAGTATGGTGGCAGGTAGGTATGACATGTGTGCTTATGTGTTTACAGGACAGAGGTCACCTTCAGATGTTACTTCTTAGGGCATTCTGGCGCCTCAGCACTTTCTAATGACCGTGCCACCCTGCCCATAAAATAATAAAATTGACTTTATTCTTCGTTCATTTTTCAGAGGTTGTGAAGAATCCGTCCTCCATCCTCATACATGAATGAAAGCACTTACTCACTGAGTCTCCTCTGCTCAGTGCTTTTCTGATTCAAACATTACTCTTCATTCATAGAATCCTTAAATCCGAGGCATACAATTTTTATGAATGGGAAATTACAGTTGTCATCATTGAAATGTGTCCTCTGGAGTCCGTAATCTCTGTGGACTCCATAAGCTCTACGCTCTTTCCTCCGTGACGCCATCTTTGGAGAAAAGTCTTCCAAAGGTTCTTAACATGGTAAGGTCCAAATTTAATGTCTGGTTCTCTAATTCCTCAGTCAAAGGATAACCCAATTATATCTCTTTTTTTTTTTCTTAATAACTCTGTTTTTAAATTATTTTATTTATTTTTGTTCCAGCCATTGCTCTTACTCCCAGACCACCCTCCCACAGTTCCTCAACCCATTCCTTGTCCTCCTTGCTTCTGAGAGGGTGGTCCCCACATCAGGCATCCCTCTTTCCTGATACCTCAAGTCCCTTGATGATTAGGCACATCTTGTCCCACTGAGGCCAGACCAGGCAGTCCTCTGCTATATATGGGCCAGGAGCCTCAGACCAGTCTGTGTATACTGCCTGGTTGGTGGCTCAGTGTCTGGGAGCTATCAGGGGTTTGTGCTAATTTAGACTGCTGATCCTCCTTTGGGGTTACCCTCTCCTTCAGTTTCTTCAATCCTTCCCCTAATTCAACCATTGGGGTCCCCAACTTCAGTCCAATGCATCTGTCTCAGTCAGCTGCTGGTAGGGACTCTCAGAGGACAGCCATGGTAGGCTCTTGTCTGTAAGCACATCATAGCATCAGTAATAGTGTCATGCCTTGGTGTCCCCTCCCATGAGATAGATTTCTAGATATCCCTCAACCAAAGAATGGATACAGAAAATGTGATTCATTTACACAATGGAATACTATTCAGTTATTAAAAATTAGAACATTATGAATTTTGCAGGAATGTGGATTTAACTAGAAAATATCATCCTGAGTGAGGTAGCCCAGATCCAAAGGACATGCATGGTATATGCTCATTGATAAGTGGGTATTAGCCAAAATGTTCAGAATACCTAGGGTACAACCCATAGACCATAAAAAGTTTAATAAGAATGAAGGTCCAAGTGAGGATTGGTTATATGGTAGATCTAGTTCTACCTTTTTGAGGGTTTCCTAGACTGAATTCCAGGGGTCTCCATGAGTATGCAATTCCATCAGCAGTAAATGAGGAGTTATGTTACACACATCTAGTCTAGCCTTTGCTGTTTGTTAGCCTCTGCTATTGTGATTAAGGTCAGAGAAAAAAAAATCTCAAAGTTGTTTTAATTTGCAATCCCTGAATTGCTAAGGGATGGTTTTGATATATTTCTTAACAATTATTTCTTCTTCTTTTGAAAACACTCTGCTCAGATCCCAGGCTCATTTTTTGGCTAAATCATTGTTCTATTCTATAGTTTTAGTTATTTACATAGTCCTTATATCAATTCTCTCTCTGATAAATAGCTTGCAAAAATTCTCTTTCATTCCCTGGTATCCCTCATCACCTGACTATTTGTCTCTTTATGTATGTAGAAACTTTAGTTGTATGAATTACAGCTTGTCAGTTGTTAACCCTGATCTGGTACAAATTGAGAGAGTCTTTTCCTATCACTATTTTCTTTAGGGTAAAACCTATGCTTTCTTCTAACAGTTTACATGCTTCAAGTTTCACAGTTAAAGATCTGATCAAAAAGATAAATCATGTATCATAAAACCCAAGCTCCACACACGGAGAGTTCTGGAGTCCAGTCCCAAATTTTATACTCACAACATGGCTCCTGCTTTTAAGGCTCAGGGATTATTGTGGAGAAGGGTAGTCTGAAAAGATTGTAAGACACCAAGGAACAGATAATTTTCTGTGAATTATATTTCCTAGAAATCTCAGAAGCTACATGCATGAAATCTAAGCAACATGACTAACTAAATACAACCTGAAGAAGAAATGCACTGAAAGATGTACCAGCATGGAAGGGAGAAAACTCAGGAGGCCTCCAACCTACACATGTAACTCTAGACAACTCAAGAATGCAGAAACAAGGGAAACAGTCTTTCTCATAGAAGAGCATACTGGTTGGTTATCCAGCAAATGGTGAGACCCAAGAACATACACATACAACTAACACTGTTTAGCCTGAGAAGTTTGTATTCATGGATTTAGAAAACACACACACACACACACACTTAAAAAAGAAAATGGTCTTGGATGTAAAAGTTAACAAGAGGCATAACTGGTAGAGTCTAGATATATGGAGTGGAGAAAACGAAGGGTGAAATGCAGTGATTATATGATAATCTTAGGAAAGTAAAATTATAGGAATATTTTAAAGCCTGTGATCATTAAAATATTTTTCAATGTAACGCTACAAGAAGCCAGTGGAAAAGATTTGTGCATTATTAGTGTATAAATACCAGATTTTATACTATGAATATGTGAATATACATATATATATATTTACTCTGAAAATGGTGAACAGATATTTTTTATGAATAAATAATGTAACAGGATTCTCAACCCAATATATATTTATTATGTTTATGATTTTTGTGAGCCAAGGGGCATTTAACATGCAGTGAATTTTATTAATAATAATTTTATTTTTTGCCTTGTTTCTGGCTGTTAGTATTTTTTCTTTTTTTCTGTTTCTTTATTCTTCTTCCACACAATACACCCTGATTGCAGCCTCCCTTTCTTTCCCTCCTCCCAGTTCCTCCTACCAATCCCCCTTCTCTCGCCTCCTCTTCTTTTTCTCTTCAGAAAAGAGAAGGCCACCCAGGGATATCAAGTGAACATGGCATGACAAGATACAGAAAAACTATGCACAGACCCTCATATCAAGGTTGGACAAATCAACCCAATAGGACAAAGAGAGTCCTAAGAGCAGGCAAGAGAGTCAGAGACAGCCCAAATTCACAGTTAGGAGTCTGGTAAGCTAAACCACATAGCTACAGAAGCAGAAGACATAGGGCATAAGTGTGCAGATCCATGAAGTCTCTTTGATTGCTGCTTCAGTCTCCATGAGCCCCTATGAATTCTGCTTAATTTATTTTGCATGTTATGTCCACCTGGTGTCTTGAACACTAACCTCTCTAGCTCACACACACACACACAAACACACACACACACACACACACACTACAAACACAAACATACCAGCACCTCTACTGAGTTCCGGAGTTCTGCCTAATTGGCTGTGAGTTTCTCCTATCAACTGCTGGAGGCAGCCTCTCTAACAGTGATTGGACTAGACGCAGATTTATGAGTATAGTAGTATATCATTAGGAATCGTTTCATTGTTTTTTTGTTGTTCTTTTTTTTTGTCACTGGTGTTTGGTTCTGCCCTAAGGTCTCTGAGCTATCTTGTTTCAGGTTCCTGGCCATCCAGGCAGTGTTGGGCGTTGTCTCCCTCTAATGGCTTGGGATTCATGATAGATCAGTCTTTGGTTGGCCACTCCCACAAGCTCTGAGCCACCATTGCTCCAGAGTATCTTTCAGGTAAGGCTGGTTGTGGGTGGAAGGTTTTGTCATTGGAGTGGTGTACCAGTCCCACCACTGGGAGCCTTGTGTGCTTACAGAAGACTCATCCAGGCTCTGTGTCCTCCATTTGTAGGAATCCTCACTAGGGACACTCTCATAGGTTCCAGGTGTCCACTGCACTAGGTTTCCACATTTCATGAGATATCTTTAAATCCCTTGAGACTCATATTTCTTACTCATTTACAAGCTATTATTTTGCATTACTATGTTTAAAATAATGTCCCTAAATCCCTAAATGTTTATTTTATGTATGATTTTTATAACTTTACATTCTAGCGGTGTTAAGTAGAAGATTTTATAAGTATGTAATATTTTTCAGATTTAGTAAATATAATTATTCACGATCTAGCCAAAACTTTCTTGGCTTAGTCTGCCAAGAGCAAAGAAAAGACAATCATATCTAAATGTTACATAATAAGTTAATGACAATTTTGTTAATATTCAATTGTGAGACCCCCCCAAATATTTTAACTCTTTAAAAAAACAGTTAACTTTTATTGAGTTCTAGTACCACTAATTATTTTCTTAAAATCTATAGGAGAGTTTTCCTATTTTTTTTTAAAAAAGCATTGGTTTTGAGAACACAGTGTGAATATATTAAACAGCTTGAAAACAAAAATAAACATATAAAACATCACTCATAGAAGTATATAATCAAGAATACTTTCAATAGATATAGAAAACTCAAAATAATGGAATAAAAAGGAAAACACACTTTGAGGAAATAAAATAATATTTGTACTCTGCTGTTATAAACTTGGACATGGCTATAAACGGATTTAGGAATTATAGTGAAAACTCAGATAATGCAATGAACGTATTATTTCTAATGTGCTATAATTTATAATACATTCAAAACTTTTGAAAAATATACTATCACAGATGCTGTTTACTAAGTGTACAAAAATATAACAAAACTTTCTGCAAGATCATTGATTCCTACTACACATGGAGAGATATGTGATAACTATTCAAAATCAAGGGATTGTAACAGAAGTTTTCTCTGGGCTTATAGAAAGTGTAGAAAGTAACGTCTTCAGTTATTTTAAGAACAACAAACAAGAAGGCAGGGCTAAATGAAGGTCTTTTTTGAGCGTGATAAGGAAAGCAATTATTGGAAGACAAGGAAGAAGCCATGTTCATGTATTGGAGGCCAGAAAGTTGGCTTCTGAAAGAACCTGTACTATCCACATGAAAGTGCCACAGACTGTGACTTAAAAAAAAAAAAAAAAGCTTTGTGCCAGGCTACAATATTGGTTTTACCCTCAAATTTTAGAAACTGTTAAGCAACAATGACATTATCAAAATTACATTTTACAATTGAGAAATGTCACAGACAGAAATTAGGATGGATAAAGTAGAGGTGATTAAATCTCAACATCTAGAAACTAAGGCTGTTTGAAAATCTGAAGTTATAGTCAAGAGAGTCTGTATTAGAGAAACAGACAAGTATGCTTAAGATAGAACAAATAGCTCTGCACCCATTTTACGTTGGGTTATTTGGGTTGTTGGTGTCTAACTTCTTGGCTATTAGCCCTCTGTCAGATGTAGGGTTAGTGAAGATCCTTCCCCAATCTGTTGGCTGCTGATTTGTCCTATTGACAGTGTTCTTTGCCTTGTAAAATCTTTTCAGTTTCATGAGGTCCCCATTCATCAATTGTCGATTTTAGACTCTGATCCATTGGTGTTCTGTTCATGAAACTGTCTCCTGTACCAATTCGTTCAAGGGTATTTTCCAGTTTCTCTTTTATGAGATTTAGTGTATATGGTTTTATATTGAGGTACTTGATCCATTTGGACTTGAGTTTTGTGCAGGTTGATATATATGGATCTATTTTCATTCTTCCACATGTAGGCATCCAGTTAGTCTAGTACCACTCATTGAAGATGCTTTCAATTTTACATTGCGTGAATTTGTCTTCTTTATCAAAAATCAAATGTCCACAAGTGTATGGGTTTATTTCTGGGTCTTTGATAAGATTCCATTGATCAGTGTGTCTGTTTCTGTACCAATGCAGGCAGTTTTTATTACTATTGCTGTGTGGTAGAGCTTGAGGTCAGGGCTGGTCAGGGTTTTGACACTCTTTTACTATTCAGGATTGTTTTGGCTATCCTGAGTTTTTGTTTTTCCATATGAAGTTAAAATTTATTCTTGCAAGGTCTATGAAAATTGTGTTGGAATTTTGATGGAGATTGCATTTAATCTGTAGATTGCTTTTGGTAAGATACCCATGTTCACTATGTTAATCATATCAATGAGCAGGAGAGATCTTCCTATCTTCTGATATCACCTTCAATTTCTTCCTTCAGGGACTTGAAAGCCAGATCTTTCATTTGCTTGATTAGAGTTACATCGAGATATTTTATATTGTTTGTGGATATTGTAATGGGTGTTTTTCACATAATTTCTTTCTTGACCCATTTGTCCTTTGTATAAAAGAGGGCTACTCAGTTAAAAAGTGAGGTACAAAGCTCAACAGAGAATTTTCAACAGAAGACTCTCAAATGGACAGGAAACACGTAAAGAAATATTTAAAAAGACAGAAGCAACCACACTTTGGTCTTCCTTCTTCTTGAGCTTCATGTAGTCTGTGAGTTGTATCTTGAGTATGGCAAGCTTTGGCCTAATATCCACTTATCAATGAGTGCATACCATGTGTGTTCTTTTGAGATTGGATTACCTCACTCAGGATGATATTTTCTAGCTCCATTCATTTGCCTAAGAATTTCATTAATTCATTGTTTATCAACCAACCGGAGCCCCCCAGAGCTCCCAGGGACTAAACCACCAACCACCAACTAAGGAGTACACATGCAGGGACCCATGGCCACAGCTGCATATGTAGCAGAGGTTGGTCTTGTTGGGCCTCAATGTGAGGAGAGGCCCTTGGTTCTCTGAAGGCTTGATGCACCAGTATAGTGGAATACGAAGGCAGGGAAGCAGGCATGGGTGGGTAGGTAGGGGAACACCCTCATAGAATCAGGAGAGGGGGATGGGATAGGGATTTTCCAGGGGAGGAACCAGGAAAAGGGATAAAATTTGAGATGTAAGTAAAAAACATATCCAGTAAAATAAAAAAAAGAAAAGAAAGAAAGAAATGTTAAAGTCCTTAGTCATCAGGGAAATGCAAATCAAAATAACTCTTGGATTTCATCTTACACCTTCAGAATGACTAAGATCAAAAACTCAAGAGATAGCACATGCTGGTAAGAATATGGATCAAGGGCAATCTTCTTCATTGCTGGTGGGGGTGTAAAATTGTGCAACCACTTTGGAAATCAACTTGGCATTTTCTCATAAAACTGCTAATAGTTCTACCTCAAAACCCAGCTATACCACTCCTGGGAATGTACCCAAAAGATGCTCCAACATCCCACAAAGACACTTGCTGAACTATCTTCATAGCAGCTTTATTTTATTTTCCATCCAGAAACTGCAAACAGCCTAGGTGTCCCTCACTGAAGAATGGATAAAGAAAGTGTGGTACATCTGCACAATGGGATTCAGCTATTAAAAACAAAGATATCATGAAATGTGCAGGCAAATGGATAGAACTTGAGAATATCATCCTGAGTGAGGAAACACAATTCTAAAGGGCATGCATAGTGCTCACTTATAAGCAGATATTAGGTCAAAATACAGGTACCATGGTACCCTCTACAGACCCACAGAAACTAAATAGAAAGGAAGGCACAAGTGGACATGCTTGAATCTTACTTAGAAGGGGGAATGAAATAGTTATAAGAGGCAGATGGAGGGAGAGAATTGGGAAGAAGAGGGAGGGGAAGGGGAATGTGATGGGTTCACGATCAGGTATGGGGAAGGACAAAAGAGATGGCTAGATGGCCATGAAAATAACTGGAAATCTTCAGCTGACAGGGAGAGGCAGTGGAGGACACCTACAAGATGAGACAGAGGCTTGAGATAACAGAGGAGCCCATAAATCAATGGGGGTAACCTTAGCTGTGACTCATAACATTAGGGATATGGATCCTGAAGAGGTCACCTCCTGTAGGCATACAAGGACCCCAAGTGAGCAGTAGAGACAACAACCCAACCACAAAACTTTCAACACAAAACGTATCCTGTTTTCAAGAAATGCAGGCGCCAGGGATGGAGCAGAGACTGAGGGAATGGTCAACCAATAACTGGCCCAATTTGAGATCCATGGGGAAGCACCAAGCCCTGACACTCTTAATGATACTCTGTTGTGCTTGCAGATAGGAGCATGATGTTCTCTGAGAGACTCCACACAGCAGCTGACTTAGACAGGTACAGAAACCTACAGTCAAACAGTGGATGGATCATGGGAACGCTTAGGAAGAATAGGAGAGGAAGGATTGCAGGCAGGAAAGGGGATTTAGAATAACCAACAGAATCAACTTACCTGGACACTTGGGGATCTCAGAGTCTGTGCAGCTTGGTCTTCATATATGTCCTGAACAGCTGGAGCAAGGGTTATGCCAAAAGCTGTTGCCTGAAGGTGGGATATATTCTTTTAGCTGGGCTGACTTGTCTGGTTTCAGTTGGAGAAGAAACACCTAGCCTCAGACATTTGAAGTGCCAGGGGGGGAGGGGGAGGAATACCAAGGGGGCCCCACTCAGAGGAGAAAGGGAAGGGGTTATGAGGGAAGGATTATGGGAGGCACTGCCCAGGAAGGGGTGCATTGAGCGGGATGTAAAATGAGTAATTAAAAATAAAATTAAGTTAAAAAAAAGATAAAACAAATAGATTTTAATGACTGAAAGCTGTGGAAAATGACACTTTAGAAAGGGCATCTGATTCTTGTTTTGCTTAGCAAGTTTAGCAGTGGCTCTGAGAGGCCAACTTACTTTATGATGGTAATATAAGCAAGGTACAAAATAAGCTATTTTGACCTAAGGTTCACTGTGATTGAGGAATTCATATTACCAGTTGCTTTAGTTCTAAATAGATTATTAAAATTGTATCTGCTCAGGTTACCATGAATATTAGATGTATTATTCCACATTTTAGAGTCCATGCTGATGCTCCTGATTAAAGTATCACAAGATTCTTTGTTATTTTCATTTTTTAAAAAAATTGTTGTTGAACTGAGTGTATTTTATTGTTTCTATGCTTCTGCAAGTGAAATAAGGGAGAAAAAAAAGACATTAAACTTTACCTAGCTTCATTGTGGGCAAACCCTTACAGACAACTGGTAGTCCTCTTTACTCTGCCTTGAACAATGCTGGCACTTAGTCTCCATGCTGAAGCCTGAAAATTTTTAGAGATTTTTTTCTTTACTATATGTTTTGCTTCTTTTGTGCTATATGAATCCAGAGGCCAAAGAGTTGATTTGCTTTTTGTTCTCTTACAGATGGTTGTTGTGAGGAAAGAAAGAAAAGGAATGATGTTTATTTGAAGAGTATTTATTTTTGGTACATTTGGTGTCATTAGTTCAGATTTTGAAGTCATGTCTGGAACTTCAGATATAAGTGCAAAGCATCAATAGCTGAAACCATGGAAATGGATAAAAATGGATGAGCTGTAGAGGATGAAAAAGAGAACGTGGGATCTTACAATGACTGCATTCAAGGAGCTTTCTTTTTTTTATTATTTTGGTTTTTTATATTTTTTAAATTTTTAAAAATTAATTAATTTATTTTGTATTACTTTTACTTTTTTACAGTCCAGTCATTACTTCCTATTGGTCCTCCCTATAACAATTCCACATCCCATTCCTCCTCCCCACTGTCTACAAGGGGACGTTCTTCCTCTGCTAGGCCACCCCAATCCCTGGGGCTCAAGTCTCTCAATGGTACGGGACATCTTCTTTCTCTGAGGCCAGACCAGGCAGTCCTCTGCTGTATATGGGTTGGGGACCTCGTACCAGCTAGTGTACGCTTTCTGGTTGTTGGTTCAGTGTCTGAGAGATCTCAGGGGTTCAGGTTAGTTGAGACTGTTGGTCTTCCCAAGGCGTCAGCCTCCTCCTTAGCTTTTTCCAGCCTTTTCCTAATTCAACCACAGGGGTCCTTGACTTCAGTTCATTGGTTGGGTACAAATATCTGCCTTGGTATCAGTCAACTGCTTGTTGGGTCTGTCAGAGGACAGCTATGGTAGGCTCCTGTCTGTAAGCACACCATAGCATCAGTAATAGTATCAGGCCTTGGAGCCTCTCCTTGAGATAGATCCCAAGTTGGACCAGTAACTGGATCTCCTTTCCCTCAGTCTCTTCTCCATTTTTGTCCCTGCTGTTCTTTTAGACAGCAACAATTCTGGGTTAGCTTTCTTTCTTTTTTTTTTTTTTTTTATTGGAACTTTTATTTACATTTCAGGTGTTTTCCCCTTACCCCCTTTCTCGCTCCCTCCCAGGAACTCCCTATCCCTTCCCCCTTCTCCTGCCTCTATGATGGTGTACCCACACCCACCCTCCCAGAACCTCACCTCCCCACCCTCGAATACCACCCCCCACGATGTCCAGCCTTCATGGGACCAAGAATCTCTTCTCCCACTTATATATAGGCGGGCGGCGGTGGCGCACGCCTTTACTCCCAGCACTTGGGAGGCAGAGGCAGGCGGATTTCTGAGTTCGAAGCCAGCCTGGTCTACAGAGTGAGTTCCAGGACAACCAGGGCTATACAGAGAAACCCTGTCTCGAAAAACAAAACAAACAAAGAAAAGCTGGGTTAGCTTTCTTAAGAATGCGAAATAAGTAGTGCTTTATTGTTTAAATATTAACTAGAATACCAGAAGAAAAATGTGAGAGAGAAAAAGAAAAACTAACAAACAAACATACTTAAGGATAAAGCACAAAATACTAAGATCCTGGATAAAGCTCTCAGTCATCTATTTTCAAAATTTTCTTTTGAATGTGCTTAGAACTTTAAACCGAAGTTCAGATAAGTTGGATAAATCACTAAGCACAAAACGAAGAGTTACTACAAAGAAAAAGGATTGCAGCATTTTAAAATTATTTTATTCACCTTAATCCGAATCCACAGTGTTCTAGTAACATACTTCTCTTACCAGCGAAGATGGGATTGGTTAAGCATTAGGGTTGATCAACAAGGAAGTCAACTAAACTTCTCAAGAATATTATAATTTATCCTGAGCAACATAAGAAAAACAAACCATTAACATTTACACATGAATAGAGTTAATGAATGACATCCTATATTTATCAGTGTGTCCTATGACTACAAAATAGAACCTCCATATTACTCAACTATTCATCTTTATTCCTTGAATTCCTCTTACACTTAGGTACAAAGAAATCAGATGCCATTTTAATACTACAAAAAACCCCTGTAAACATTTTCCTATGGCAATCAAGGTACATATTCTAGTAAATCAAATTTTCTACATTAAGTAAGAGTTTAAATGCTGATTTTATGACAGGCTATTTAGGGCACACATCAGGTATGCATGGTTATGGTATAAAATTGATTTACAGAGAAAAAGAGATGTTTGTGTTTTAAACAAAAGGAAAAAAATATCTTTGTAAAAATGCTCTGGTGATACAAGTCTATTGTATTATGAAAATACAAATAATAACACAGTTTATGAGTTGTCATGAAATATTTATTGTACATATTCTTTCTACAGCATAATAAAATGTTTATTCCAAATTCAGCATGTAAAATTTATGCAGTATGATTGAAGCTCCTTACACAACTCATAAATACAACTTTTTCACTATTGTCTTAAGTCTTATATTTTATTAATTTTTTGTTTATTACTTTTTCAAATGTTTTAATTGAAATAGAATTACATCATTTCTTCCCTTTCTTCCTTCTAGCCTTTCCCACTTTCTCAGCCTCCTTCTCTTTAGCTCCTTCTATGAGTCCCTCTTGAGGGGATAGTGTCTGTTTCTTTGATTATTGTTACATACACAGACATATATATGTATATGTATATATATATATATATATATGTATATATATGTGTGTGTGTGTGTGTATATATATGTTTATATATGTATATATGTGTGTATATATGTGTATATATATATATATAATATATACACATATGTTCATGGTTATGCACAAATATATATATGTATATATGCATGCAATCAAATGACTTGCTGAGTCTGTTTTTTGTTTCTGTTGTTTACATGGCTTTAGGGCAGATCCCTGTGCATTGGACAACCAATGCACATACAAATACACACACACACACACACACACACACTTGGACTAACAATACTCCTGGCAAGAACAGTCTTTGGACTATTCAGTCTTTGGAGAGGCTACTTCTCTTTTGCACAGCAGTCATTTGTTGTTCATTGTTCTTGGACTAGGGGTGGAACTCCATGAAACTTTCCTGCTTAAACATTAACATATCTATTAATAATGCAACTGTTTCAATATTTTTATGCAAGCATTTCTAAGAGCGACTGTGTCACACTGGGCTTCCTGACATTCTGGCTCTTATAGTCTTTCTCTTAGCTTAGTGATGTTCTCTTAGTCATAGGTTCAGAAGTATTGATGCAGATGCATCCATTGGGTCTGGCACCTCGCAATCCATTGGTTTCTTTATTGTATCCAGTAGTTATCCTTTGTGATGGTTTTCATTTGCTTTATAGAGAACCTTCCTTGAGGAGCAGTGGTATCTGTAATTACCTGAGTGTATAAAGACAAGATTTATAACATAGGAAGGAATTAAGCTGTTCTATCCACATGGTGGTAATAGATTATTTTCAAAGGTCCATAACTTCATTATCCAGGAGAAGATAGCTAGATTTCCAGTATCACAAATGCTTTATACTGATGGAATTTAATATATATTATAATATACCTCCCAGAACATAATAAAAGATTTATTCCATTAAGAGTTTGTCCAGTTAGACATCTGTTGGATGCCACCTATATGTGAGAGCCACTTATACACCCTTTATGTATATCTTGCCATGTTGGACATTATCACTCTTCATAGGTATTGCCAATTGTTAGGACTATTTAATTGCTTTCCTCCATTGGCAGCTTGCACAGTATTTTCTGGAACCATGCAAGCTAATCTGCAGGTATGAGACTTTCTGTCAAAATGAGTTTGATTCATCCAAGTCCATTGTCTCAAATGTGTGATTTCTTCAGAAATAGGGTTTAGTCTACATGAAAGGCAACTAAGGGCTAAAATTATAATCTATATTGTTTGGGAAGTCACTTGAATGACTCTGACCTACTATTCAAAGGAAGGATTTTTATGCCTGGTATGGGAGGTCATGATAGTCTATTATTCTTGCCAGGAGTATTGTCAGTCCAAGTGTGTATGTGTGTGTATTTGTGTGTGTGTATGGATGTGTGCATGTATATGTGTATGTTTGTGTGTGTGTGTATTTGTGTGTGCATGTATGTGTGTATGTGGGTGTATAGCATGTCTGTCAATCTCTGTTTGGATAAAATATACTATATGTGTTTTAAGTATAATTTGAGGGAACTATAAAATATGATTCCTTGAGGCTTTGTCAAACAACGTTGGTGCTAGTTGTCATTTGTACAACCTTGTCCCAACTGTTTGTTTGACCTCTCTCTTGGTTCCTCAGTTGGGTCTCCCTCACTACTTACTGTTCCCACTTCAAATGACATCTACATTGCTATTTCCATCTGAAGACTACTTCTTATCTATGCACCTGTGCTCCCTTTGAACATCGTTTCTGTGGTGACTCAAATTATATATTCATGTCTGGGAAACCCACAGAAAATCATCTAACAGACAGAGAATTGACATCAATAATATACGAATAGTTGAGGAAACAAGCAAATGGAATAAAATTTTTGTCAGAGGTCTAAACAGAGATTTGCAAACAGAAGAAATGGAGATAGATAAGAAATACTTCAGAAAGGGTTTCATTCATATCCTTAGCAGTTATGGAAACATAGATTAAAATAAAACCACTTTGAGATTTCATTTCATTCCAGGCAGAACAACTAAGATCAACAAAACAGCTGATAGCAGATGTTGGTGCAGTTGTGGAAAACGAGTAACCTCCACTTATGTGGAATTGCAAACATATGCAGTCACTAAGGAGATCATTGTGGAGAATACTCAAAAACTTAAAGAGTAAATCTACCATATGACTAAGATATACCATACTTTGGCATATGTCCGAAAGACTCAACCCCATTTTACTTCACAGATACTTGCTGAGTCATGTTTATTGATGCCCTATTCCCAATAACCAGTGATTGAAATGTAACTAAAAGAAAAAGGAAAGAATGCATAATTTTCTGTAAAATCTAAGGATGCTAAAATGTGTCTAAATGATTTTATTTCTATCTTAACTGAGTTCAACTTTTATCTGATGTTCTAATATCTTTTACCTGACTTAAATGAATATGAATTTTGAATAACATGATGATTAATGCTATTTATAGCATATTTATGCTGTTTGTTATACTTTGACTATTTTTAATTGTTTAATGTCATCCTTGGAAAAGCTTTAAAAATAAATTATATATTTTCCATTGTTGAAAAGGAATACTAAAATAGTTTGCCATCTTTCATGAATAAACAATTGTGGAGCCATTATAGGATCCCAAGATCTTCATTCACTAAAACAAAATGAGATTTTGTATCTGATACCTGGTGCAGAGTTGTCAGGATGACTGACAGGACATTTAACCCTCCCTCTTCTACCTTTGAAACAGGAGCTTAACCTGACTCCTTTGTAAGTTGAGAATCCAAGGGATTCCATTTAAAGAAACTCACATATGAGACATTTTAAATGCAGTTGAGAACATGAGATAGTTGTCCCAGAGATGATTAGACAATAATTCAGTTAGCTGGATTTACTTATTTCTGTCTATAAAATGGGTGCAACATGCAATGAAAAAATATTAGTGAATAATGAAATTTCTTTTACAACACCTACATTAATTTAAATATTGAAAAATATAAAAAAGAATAGATTTAGCTGACGTATGAGTTGCTTTTTTAGGCTGCTGTGACAAAATGCCCGATAAAGCAACAAGAGGAAGGAAAACATATTTTCATTTTAGTCTGAGGAGTTACAACCCATTGTAATAGCAATGATAAGACAAAGAAACTGAGATTAATGGTCACGTTGCACCTGCAGTCAAGAAGCAGAGAACAAACAGAACCTAGAGCTATCAAACCTGAATGCCCATCCTAAGTGATCAATTTCCACCAGTCAGGCTGCACTTCCAATTTTTTCACAGACTTTCGAATCAGGACCACCCATCATGAGCTAACAGTCAAATACATAGGGGAAATTTTGGGTCATGTGCCATCTCATAGTACAAACCCTTTACTTCACTGCAGAATCTCCCATTGACTTAATCCCAGTGTTAAAAGAAGTCAAAAGACCAAAGTCTTCTGAGGCTCTTCAATGTGAGCTCTTAAAAAGAAAGGAACTTAATATACAAGAACACCGACATTGCTCCCATTCTATAAAAATAATATATGGACACAGCATTTAAAAATAATATCAAAGCAAGAATGGCAGAGCTTGACACTTCATGAAAGACATACAATAATGTGAATGGCATTAATATCCACAATAACACATATAATTTAGAAGTTATGGCAGCACCTTTGGAGTTTTGTTCTTACTTGCCCTGTAGTAACTCCAGGAAAACTATCAGGAAATTATAATTGTCTCGTGGATAGTTACATTCATCAGGTTTAAAGAAGCTTTGTAACCTGTCAAGAACACATATTATAGGAAGTCCAAATCCAAACACAGTCTGTCTGAGTCTTGAATTTACCCAGTGTATTTTACACTACTTAGAGTTAAATCAAGAATTCAAGCATGGACGATTATTCAGGATATTTTTAAAAATCAAAAGCTAATGTGCTCTTTTAAATACAATTTCTAGTGTTGGGAAGAAAGGGGTTTCTGGATGAAATTGCTTATCTCACAGGAAATTGTTTCTTTAAGGAACCCCTACTATTCACTTGAATTATATAGAATTCTAGGCATTACAAGTCTTAATTAAAGGCATGTCATTGAGCCCGTGAAATGACTTAATGGGCAAAGGTGCTTGGCACTAACTCTAAAGGCCTCAGTCTGATCAGCCCTAAATATTGGAAAGAGAGAAACAACTCATGTTGACCTCTGACATTCAAACATGCTCTGTTGCATGTGCATGTGCATATCTACACACACACACACACACACACACACACACACACACACATACACACACAGCCTTAGGATAAAACTTAGCTGGTATGTAGGACGAAGTCAGATATCTCATTTACGAAATGAAGTGCATTATTCTGCCCTACAGTTGCCTTAAGCACCCAGAGGAAATGGTACATGGAGCGAATGTGCATGCCCATTTATTCTATCAACAGACTATGGTACCATGACACCATGACATATAGGTTAATAGTGATAATTTATCAATAGAAATTGTCAATAAAATAAACAAATAAGGCTCTTTTTTGCTTAGTTAGAAAAACAACTCAGAGAAAGAAAAAAGCTATGGTAGAAAAAAAAAAACATTCTCCAGACAAGCAAATCCCCCTCTTCCTGCAAGCCTGTCACTGTTAGGTAACTCACCCAGCAGAGTTGCAGAAGCCATAGCTAAATTTCTGAAGATATGGGACTTAATTGGTGAGCAACAGAGGTGATTGTTTTTTTCCAGGAATTCAAATGGGGACTATTCAATTGATTTCTGTAAAAAGCCAAGCAACTGGGGTAAGCTGTAGGAAGGGGCAGTCCAAGCTGGGCTGCAATGAGAACCAGTCAGGATCAGTGCTCAGTTCTGAGAAAAAGGACAGAAGATCACAGCGGATTTTGAGAACATTTAGGTTTCCTCCAACCACACAAGCCAGATGATTTCTGTCAAAGTAACTAAATTCCAAAGGCTATAATGCAAACAGAGCCAGAGAAAAATATATAAATGATGCAACTAGCCCTTTTCCAATAAAACTTTATTTATAAGAACTTGAGGTGAGCTGGATTTAACCCATCGGCCATACTTGCCAATGTCTTTTCTGGTCAAACAGTAAAATCATAAGTGTTAAAGACAGATTCACGTTAAATGCATAGTGAGTAAGAGCCAGCTGAATAAACCTCAAGTTGTAGAATTCTGAGCATCGGGGCCACCATGTCAAGTATCTATTACACCAGGAATGATTCGCTTGAGAAGAAATGCTGGAAGAATTGATGCCTGCAGCCAATAAAGAACTTTCTTGGCCAAAATTCTGCTTTTTAAAGTAATTATTAGCTCTTACTACATAGGAAACTTTATAAAGGTTGATAATTACAGGACCTGAGTACTATTTTGTGGTTTTAGGTAACTGTTGGTAATTTTAGATAATAAAGACTATCTATATGACAATATGAAAGAGAAATTAAGTTATCATCGTATAAAAATAGTATGAATATGACATTAATTTCCCAGTATACCAACAAATAGTATTAACAAATTAGTATCAACAAATAGGAGCTGGTTAGTAAATGCTAAAGCTACTTAGATTTTGTTATTACATCATGTCATTTTAGTAAAGACTGGTACTTATCAATCCACATTATTATTTTCAACTTTATTTAGTAAGTCAGGCACTTTTAGTGACTTTCTTCTATCGTATAAATTTAACTTTATTTTAAGTTTATACAGTACATTTTAATGTAAATGGGATTACATTTATTTTAATGATTTTGGAAAAGTAATATAAACATATTTTCATGAAACTCCATAAATTCAGGCAACACTGCAGATGAATCTAAAAAAACTCATCAGACTAAGGTATTAGCGGCCTGCACCAGCCATGAGGAGAATGAGGCAGAGGCTGAAGCTATCCTTTTCTTGAGGAATTGCAGCAGTCAGACTCAAAGCGCTTTTCCTGTTTCTCTAGTTTTATCTATACAACCAAAGCCAATACATGACTATTTGTGATTGATTTTCTTTGTGGGTAAAGGGTAAGAAATAATTGGTATCTCATAATCTCAAGACAAAGATGACAACGTTTGTCAATGGCAAATCTTTTATAAACTTACCAAGTTCGAGTCAGTGAAATTTGTCTTGCAATAACTCCTAAGGGCTTCATTCTTGAAGCTCATGTGCTTATGTAACGGGCTCCAAGAATTAGAGAACACCAAGGGGAACACCAAAGGGCCCTGGCTTATCTGCCAGAAGCAAGCCTAGAGATTCAGATTAATGAGACACCGAGATAAATCTACATATTAGGAGTTTCCAGCCGAGGAACTGGCTTAGTATCTGAGTGAAAATTCAAACTTCTATCATTTGAATCAACAGACATAGGCTATCTCATTAATTGAAGTAGCCAACCTGAAGCAATAAAAGAAACCCTTCAGCCTTCAGGTTGCTTTGGGTAGGACATTTAATTACAGCTATGAAAAAGATCCAAAATGAGGTACCAAATTCTGATTTCATACATACTAGTAGATGAAATCGGGGCACAGATCTTAACATTTTCTATCCTAGGTTTAAACTCAAAATTAAAAGAGGTTGTACAGAACAGAGTTCTTTGTTTTATTGTCGTAATAACTCACCGTTATTGTGAATGTCTAGGAACTTTGTAAATATTGTAGATTGCTGGGATCCATTCCAAAAATTATTTCATAACTAAGAAAACCTGAATTAATGAGTATTCAACCAATGGTATAACTATGCTATACATGGTTTTCACTTCTAATTTCAGACAAAACATTGGGAGTGATTAAAGGGCCTTCTGTCCATTGGAATCCAAATCCAAAGCCCCTGAAATGGCCTGAGGCAGCAAATGCTACCCCACTCAGCTCACAGCTCCAGGAGCTACTTTTGTGATTTTATAAATGGATATCACGGTGGCTTTAACAAAGGAAATGCAAACACAATGAATAATCCTTCCTTTTTATATTCCAGGTAAGAAATGGGTTACAGTAAGGGGCAAGGTTCCTGGAAGTATGTCATCTCAAAAAGGAATTTTAGAATCATTTCAAATGCAGAATTTTCAATAAACCTTAATCCACTTTCCATCACCCCTCAGATTCAGAGAAATGCATCATCTCCCCACAAAACAACTTGACATTCTGAGAACTACTTTCATGAATAAGCAGCATGGCTGTAGTGGAAATAAGTTGTAGGAGAGATTTATTTGGTTCCATGACAAAACCACAAATTCAGACAGCGTGAACATTTATCTTCTGTAATGTATACCAATAACGATCCTTTACTCTCAGATAGGAGCCAAGCAAATCAGGAATCAGAATGCCAAAATGATAAGAAAGATACCTAATCTTATAAGAATGTATTTCAAAAACTTTAAACAAGATGTGACAATAAGCAAGATCAAATGAGCAACTGTGACATCATTGTGGTGGATAAAGAGGGAGAGATCCTGTCCTTCTCATGTAGCTCCAACAATACAGAGTGAAAGCTATGGTGAATGGATAGATAGCTCAGGAAGAAGGAAAACTGTCTGCTCTTCCAGAGGACTGTGATTCAAGTCACCATACCCACATCACAGTTTAGAGCCATCCTTATGACTACTGTAGTCCTAGAGGATCTTAGGGCCTCTTCTGTCATCTCCCAGCACCAGACATGCATGTGGTGCGCAGATATACCTGCAAACAAACATCCTTACATCTAAAAGACAAATACACTTTTTTAAAAAAAACCTTTACTTTGTTATCAGTGGCAAAATATTGCACATTTCCTCAATAATTTCAGTACAAGTCATGTCTAGCGTGTAATAGTTATTCCATCTGTAGAAAACAAATTCGTATGTTTTCGGCTTTATATTTATCAGTAAATAAAAATATCCTTTGCACCACCTTGTACATATAGCAGTCGTTGAGGTAGCTTTGAAAGGCATAAAATCATAAATATAATTTATAGTCTTGTATAGAAAATGAGATGCGGACTGTTGAAGGTTAAGGCAGAGGTCGAGTGAGGGTTAAGTGTGGAACATTATGGAGGCATAAAAGGAGACAACTTCTTATTGCATAGGGGAATATCAGTGGGTCTGCATTTCTCCTCTGTGGAGGTATAGTGCCTAATCTGTCTTAACTTTCTCACTAATCATTATTACCCTGGCTACTGTTGAATGCTGTTGAGTCTCTGTCGGATGCTTTGCCTCTATGGAATGCCCAAGAAGCACACATACTGTTGGAAACACAACACGACAGAGTTATGACTTTAAAATACTGAGAGGGATCTCAGAGAAAGTGAATATTTGCTTAATTTTCAATATGTAAGTACATTTTATCATCATTTTTTAAATCCATATGGGAAACAGAATAAAAATGCCCTATGCAAGTTTCAAGTTTTATATTTAATCATGATGACTGTGCTTGAGGCAAGTAATCAGACAATATTTTATGAACATCAGAACTTCAGTACAATATTTCTATTTGTATTACATTAGTCCTTATAGAATTATGCATACACAATAACCAAATATTTCATGCCTGAGATTTTACTCTAAGGTAGACTTCAGCATCTCATTCTGTAAGAAGTCCACAAGCAAGGTTAGGACTGGCAGGCTTCATGGCTTCTTTCTCAACATTCTGACTCTGCTATTAATCATATAAACCGTCTTAGATAAAGTATAAAATTCAGCTCCTGTTGTCATCTTATAAGATAGTAGCCACAAGAACAAACTGTAAGTCACAGCTTGCTGGCCCCTCTGTACATAGGAATTCCACAGAGCTAGTAAAGTTTCTATACAGATATTCTGAGAAAATGCTATTTAAATAAAGCAGGAGTAAAGATAACCAATATAAATGAAAATGAATAAAATACTAACTGTATATGTTTATGATAATACAATATTGGTCAATTTAAATTTTGTGGAACTAAAAGAGCAAATGTATGCCTATATACATATATGATGCTAATTTTATCATATGCAGAAAATATCCGTAATGCAAATCTTTAATGAGAGTTAAAAAATACTGACAGTGAATATTTTGTTCCCTATTCTTTTTTTCTGTTATACAAAATTGCTTCAATTAGAAAATATTACATTAGTAATCAGAAATACGTTCTTAATTAATGTTAACTCTGACACAAACCTAACTTAACAAAACAGCTAATTAAAATGTTCATTGTTTGAAGGCTGAATTTCTCTGTAAATTAGAAAGAACAAATGGTCAGGAATTAATAAAATATATGACAGTAAATGAGTATCACAAAACAAAACAAATCACTATATGTAAATCTAACATGGAGCTAAATTGTCATCTTTCTCAAAGTCCATCTGTAAAATTCATGTAATATTAAGAAAACTGAAAACGTCTTTTCTTGAACACTGGCAGGAAATAAAAAGGTCCAAGACACTTTTGAAGGAAAAGATTTTGTTCTTATCATATACTATATTTATAATGATTGGTCAGCTATCATAATTATAGATGAGTAATACTAATCCATGCATGGACTAAACATACAAATACACACAAAGTACTGACTGTCCTAGTGAAAAATCAAGATAGAAATCTCTGTTATCTCCAAGACACACACATTCCTGCCACAGGAGTAGACTGAGATGAAAAGGATGGACGTCAAACTACCAAACAAAAGTCACAAATAAACTCACATAGCTATGCTTATACATGATGGAGGAGTTGTCAAGCTCAGGGCCATCGGAAGAGATAAAGAATGCTACCACAAACTAGTAAGAACATGGAGATGGGAAACACATCAAGAGGACATCATGGTTATAGTTACAAGCCAAATATTGAGGATCCAAATTTATTTCAGTGACTAAATAGCAAAAAACATGAAAGAGTCAGGCACACTCCAATACAACAATCTTAAGGGGCTTCAGTACGCCAACTTCTGTTTTGGATGGCCTTCCAAAGCAAAACTCAGCCAGACAACTTAAGAGTTAAATTAAACCACAAATAAATTGTATTGACCAGGTGTGTTTACAAAATATTTCGAACAAAGGATAAGGAATACACATTATTTTCAGTAGCAGTAGCATGTAGAACCTTCTTTAAAATGAATTATATTCTAAGACAAAAAGAAAGTTTTAAAAATAAAGTAAAATGTAAAATTCATTGTTTTAACAGTTCACAATTGATTAAAACCATAAAACAATAACAAGCAAATCACAAAAGTATGCAAATACGTAAAACCTGCAGAACATATTTTTGAATGAATTTTAGGTAAGGAAGAAATCACAGGATATAAAAATGAAAGTCTAGAATTCAGATAAAAATGATAGCTCAATTGATCAGACCTTGGATATACTGCTGATAGAGTTCTAGGACAATTTAGAACTAGAGATGAGTACCTTAAAAACAGAAAAAAAAATCACAAATAGATCATCTAATGATTTGCCTTGCATGTCTAGAAAATGAAGTCAAACCAAAACTAGTAGGTGTCAAGAAATAATAATTAGACAATATATTAATGGAACAGACCACAAGTACATATAAAATAAATTAATTTAGTCTATAATACGAAAGGGGCATCCATGACCCCTTTGTTTCCATGACTCTGACAACTCACTGAGAGTAAGTTGCACACACTAATGACTTTGTACCTCAAAACTTTGCCCCCTACACCGGTTAGTACTGGGGATTATATTAACTTTGTTGTTCATTAAAACACTTTTCCAAACAAGAATGGAGAAGTCTATGGAAAAAGCAAAAAGAAGAAAAATGTATGAGTATCATGTATGTTACAGGAAATACAGAGGTGTGGCAGAGACTCCAGCACTACTAATCATGGTCAAGTTATTCACAACTTGCAACTTCTACTCTCACATGAACAATATAGACTGGCCATCACCTTAATTGGAACAACTGGGTAAGTTTTCAGTGACTTCAGCTCTGATTATTTCTCCTTCAAAAACTCAACACTGAATGAAAATGACACCATAATGCCAGAAAGCATAAAAAGTAATAGACTCAAAAAATGACTCTCCAGAGACTATTAAAAATCCATAAACATTTTTATAGAAAATGAACCATTTGAAAATCAGCCTTCATAAAACATTTTTATGAGATTCTCTATATCATCTTATGATTTTAAATTAAACTGCCTTACCAAAACTGGGGGATTACCTCTGAAACATTTGTTTTGTGTTTTTTGGTAAAACAGAGAGAAAAAGAAGATGCCCTGATCTCTAGTGTGATGTATATCAGGTGGTTACATTTAGGAGATAATCCTCAAGTGACATCTTCTCACTTCATTCCATCCCAACTGGGAAAATAAAACATAAACAATCAGTGGTCAAATTCAATAAAACATAACAAAGTCAGACATTAAGTCACACTTGGTTTCATTTTCTCTACCAAATCAGAACCATTTTTCCAGAATGAGAGTTCATTTCTGACTTTGAAGATGTAAACAGTACATTTAGTATATGTAGAAGGACTAAAACCCACTAGACATCCCTCACTGTTTCCAATCAGACTAGCTTTTCCTATTTATTCCTACAACTGAGACAACACAAGGTGCTAATTGGTTGACCAAAATATTTACTTACTTGTTAAACACTATCTTTGAAATATTCTACCCGTCTACTAGAAACTGATGCTTTATAAATAAGATAAACCTGCTATCCTAAATTGATAGCAGAAAAGTTAACTTTACCTAGCAACTATGTTTCTGTTTTCCCCTTTTTATTGGATATTTTATTTATTTACATCTTAGATGCTGTCTCCTTTCCCCATTTCCCTCCTTAAAACCCCCATCCCATCCCCCTCCTCCTTTTTGCTTTTGTACCATTTTAATTACATGCAAGTATTAAGGTGAGTTCTACAGGCTAAGGACAAGGAAGTGGGCTTCACGCAGGAAGCTGACATTAGGCTAGAACAAAGAAGTAATTTAAGGCAGGAATCTAAATCTTAGGTTAGAACAAGGAAGTAGGCTTCAGGCATGAAAATGATTTTGGGCTAGGACAGGAAATCAGGCTCAGATATTTTGGTCATCCTGATAAGCCCTCAGAAACAATGTTTCTTAGGGAGTGTTCATGGAAATTTGTTTATTGCCTTGCTTGTTCTTTGACTATTTGTGTTTACTGCCTTGCTTCTTTCTTGACTATTTGTAGCTATGTTTCTTGATGCAGATGATTTGCATATCAATATTTACCTCATGTTTCTCCTACAGAATTTATGTATTGTATTTTACACAATACAGATTGCATATTTTAGAAATATTGTTTGAACTAATTTTGACAAAGTAATTTGTTTAGGTGAACTCATAGTATGATTGCACATTTTTATTTTGTTATTTTGTCTAAAACATATGTATATATACAAAAAACTACTAGGGTTCTACTCAACTATTGGAAAAAGCAGCTGCTTTTCACATTCTTTGTATAGGGGAATTATCTCTGCAGGTGTGAGCTTTTGGTAATTTTACAAATAAACAATAAAAAAGGTTTAAAATTTTATACTCTTCCAAATAAGCCCTTGTTAACAATCTTTTAGTATTGTCTCATTGCTTCCATAATACTTTTGAAATTTCCTATGTTTACGTGACTAGCTGAAGATATTGTAAATTTTATAACTCTCAACTATCCAAGACCTTGTGATAAAGGTGCATCTTTTCAAGTATAAGAGACTGTCACTCAAAGTTTCCCTGTTTGTCATCCTTAACTTATAACGGATATGGAAATGGTTTCCCTTCTTCAGCACCTTTTGCCTATGTCTGCTGGTAGGAAAATGAGTAAGCTAGCAGCAAACAGCTCAAAAATAGGAGGGACACAAAAGTCTCACCCCTAGCTAAGGAGCTACTAGGAATTGATAGCTTCAGGAGGAGAACAAGTCTTTTTTTTTTTTTTTTTAAGGATGCAGCCCTGAAAGGCTACTCATATTCTATAGATAGAACAACACCTATATTCATAGAGCCCATACTATGGGCGGTGAGCTTAGCTAAAACTGTAAATGAAAATGAGAGGGACAGGTGGTGGAGGAAATAGAGGAGGAAGAAGAGGTAGGAGCTAGAGGAGATTTGACCAATGTATGTAGAATGTATGAAATTCTCAGTTACATAAATAAATAAATAAATAAATAAAAATAAACAAATAAATAAATGAACCAATAAGCAGATTATAATTTATGAAGATAAAGAGAATTTGAAAAAGTGCTATTATATACATTAAGCAAACCTTTTGTAGAACAAGTCTCCCAAATTAGAGCCCAGAGTGGGAAGGAGGAAGAGGAGAGGAAGGAGGAAGACAAGGATGAGGAGGTGGCGAAGGAGAAGGGGGGGGAGGAAGAGGAACAGGAGGAGGAGGAGAAGGAAAAAGAGGAGAGAAAGAAGGAGGAAGAGGAGAAGGAGATGAAGAAGAATTATTTTAAAAACTGAACTATTTTTTTTAAAGCAGCAGTAAAGAATCAGTCTTTTGGATCCAAAGTTACCTCCCCTAATTCTCTGGATAAATTTATTTTGAAAGGCAAGTAACACTGTATGAAACGTTAGCAAATGTCTTTGTCCCAAACCTCCATTCCCTCCTCAGGAGACATAACCTGAGTCATGACTTGAAGCTGGTGTCTTTGGTGAATTGTTTCCTGTTCTGTAGCTCCCATGGTCTCCTATCTCCCATCCTTGAACCCAAGGCTGACCCATGCAGATCGGACAATGGACCTTCTCTGCATTTGCTTATTCCAAATCAAACAAACTCAAATGGTCACAGTTTTCCCACTGAAGCATTCTTGTCTGTTCCTCTCAGCCCTAGACATCTACCCACTGCTGATATTTGCTTCTCATGCATCTTAGAGATCACACACAATTGTCACAATTGTCTGCTTTCCTTGTCTCCTGAAACTTTGGTGTAGGGAAGGGGTGGACTAGAGTTCTTGTTTTACCATTAACTAGCTACTGACTTTAAACAAATTGCTTATCGACTCTAACCATTTCTGCCTTCTTCTAAAATCTAAAATGGGATATTAATGAAAATACAATTAAATAATCCATGTAAAGCAATTAACTGAGTCCCTGCTAAAATAAGTGTACTATCTATACTAATTGAAAATAGTAATGGATTTTCTTCTCCACTTGGCATTCTTAAAGAGAATAATAAAATCTGCAATTTCCCCATATTTAGACAACATAACATGAACTAACTCATATTTCTGACTTATTTTTATGCTCGTGTTGAAAATAACAGACAAACTCGCCACCCCCTCTATTACCATCTTCTCATTTGCTTATTCACGTATGAAATTGGTTAGGCAAATAGTTCATACACTCTCCTGCCTAAACGCAATTTCAGGCATTTTGGCATCCTATATATATCTTATAATATTGTCTGCTGTCTCATAGCAAGCTCTACATAAAGAGTATACCATTGTTTAATTTTATTTATTAATTTAGGTGTGTGTGTTTGTGTGTGTCTGCACATGTGTGTGTATAAATGTTATTCACTCAATAAAAGATGACATCTTCAAATAAAAAGGAAGAAAATTCACTTGGAATAGTAATCAAGAAATGATAGTTTTTAAATAAAACATGTTAAGTTTCAAACAGAAAGAGGGAGGGAGAGAGGGAGAGAGAGAGGGGAAGAGAGAAAGGAGAGAGAGGAGAAAGAGAAGAGAGGAGGGAAAAGAGATGGGAGGGAGAAGAGAGAGAGAGAGGAAAGAGAGAGAGGAGAGAGGAGGGAAAAGAGATGGGAGGGAGAAGAGAGAGGAAGGAGAGAGAGGAGAGAGAAAGAGAGAGGAAGGAGAGACAGGAGAGACAGGAGAGAAAGAGAGAGGAAGAGAGAGAGGGGGACGGGTTGTGGGGAGTGGAGAGGGAATGGGTGCTTGCAAGTCATGACACATGGGAGATTAAGAGAACTTCTGTTTTACCAAAATCAGTTCCTACTTTGTTTGAGCCAGTACCTGTTTGCTGGTTGTTGCTTCATACCCCAGCTAGCAGGCCTGCAAACTTTAGGGGATTCTTCCCTGCCCACTGTCCACATTTCTGTAGAAATAGTTGGATCACAGAAACATACCTCTACACCCTAGCTTTTCGTGGGCTGTGGAGATTTAAGGTCAGGATCTTGTGCCTGCCTAAAAATCATTTTACACATGGAACTATCTCCTCTATCTTGAAAGAAATACATTTTATTTTTATTTTATTCTTTATTCATAAATTACATCTCTACTTAAATCTCTCCTCATTCCACTCTCTCTGGCACCCCCAACTTCCCCATTTCCCAGATCCAAGACTCCTCTTAAGAAAACAGCAGACTTCTCAGTGACATCAACTGAACACAACATAAGAAAATACCATAAGATAGGTATACACCCTCATGTCAAGGCTGGATGAGGTAACCCAATAGTGAGCAAATGGTTGCAAAATCAGGCCAAGCATCAAAGACTCCCAAACACCCTCACAAACACCCCCAAACTAAACAACCACAGCATTTATAGAGAGGACTTAGTATGAACTCATGCAGGCTCCATGATGTTTGTTGCTGAATATATATGTGTATGTGTGTGTGTGTGTCTGTGTGTGTGTGTGTGTGTGTGTAGAAAAACAATAGGCTTTGAAATTTACCCATTTATTTGTAGTTAGTGCTTTTCACATAGTTTCTTAACCTATAGGCCAGATTGGTTTGGAATACACTGTTCAGCCCAGGATGGCCTCAAGTTCCCAACAATTCTCCTGCCTCTGCTTCCCGAGGTCTGGATTGTAGGTATGAGCAACCATGCCTACCAAATTTTTATTGCTGCTGTTTTAGAAATGGAGTTTGGGTTACTACAGATGTGAAGTGTTTTAGGTCAGCAGTAAGGAGCTCCTATCACCACCTCAGCATTTACTGCTCTCGGGGGAGCCTTGTCCTATAGTCCTGTCTTCCCATCCTCCTCCCCCACAAAGCACCTGCTATATTTTATGGCACCTAACACCAAAACCTTGCTGCCAGACTCCTCCACTATGCCTAGATGTGGAGTGTTATCCCCATACATGCAACAGTTATCTTTCTGCTAAAACTTCATACTTGCTGTCACCCAAGATAAACAGTGAAGTACAAAGATGTCGGTGAATTTACCAAAAATATTGTCGTAAAGGGATTTAAGATTCCAACTGACAACCTCAGATTTGCAAGCTCAAATCTTCCCTAGTTGAGCTTTTGAAGAAAGTCCATTGATTACAAATCAGCTGTTCTTGCATCATGCCACATCAATCAACACAACACGATGTGATCTGACATCATTAGAAATGCCTGCCTGCTTCCCCAGACCATATGCTGGAATTAGTAACCCTAACCACAGATGCTCTCTCCCGTTTCCACAAACCCAAGCTTATTTCAAACCATTGCCTTGCATATTATTTAAGAAAAAAACTATTCTATTCTCTTAACATTTTAGTATCAATTATATCTCAGATAATATTATGTTCTTTGCCCAGAGAGTTGTTCTTAAGAGAAGCATGCTTACATGAAGCATGAGAAGCACACACACACACAGAGAGAGAAAGAGAGAGAGAGAGAGAGAGAGAGAGAGAGAGAGAGTGAGAGAGAGAGAGGAGAGAGAGAAAGAGAGAGAGAGAAAGAATAGTATATCACTTTAGAGTGCAGAAATTTAACTCATCTAAGAAACACAGGTACTTTATTATGTGTTCTTCATTGTAAGCACTGCTCCTTTTTAATTTTTTTCTATTTAATTTTAATATGTAAATAAAAGTTACAGAGTATGGTAATATCCTGTATGCTCAATGTCACTAATTTAGACTTATTTTTTTTTAACTGAGAGAAAATACAAAGTAAGTTTTCTTTTAAAATATTGTTTCATATAATTTATGGGAAAACAGCCAAGTTGCAAGTTTAGAATGTACACACACACACACACACACACACACACACGCACAAATGCAGGAACATCTTGACTGAGCTGATGACATGACAACATTGTAGTGTTCACCAGCGGGAGCTGGCTGCGGTTCAGGAATGGACTCAAGACAGTTGAAGCAGAATGCAAAAGGAGCTGTCTCTTCACTGCTGCGACGGCTTTGTGTAAACCAGCCGGCCTTCCCTTAAATTATCTGTGTCTCATATATTATCAGCACCAGAAAAGGCAATCAGCACAAGTAGGAAAGATGGTATGTGACGTGATACTGAATAGCCTGCTAAAGCAGGCACCGCGGACATCAGGCCTGTGGCCCTCCATGCACCAGGCCCCCACTCAGCCGTGCAATCTCAGGTACTGGTTAGTTTGTACTCCTTGGGCCTTTCTTCCTTCTAATGTGCTAGTTAATGGGAGGTCAGAAACGTGGATGATCTGCACAAATGAACAGCCACAAATTACACAGTTCAGCATATAATTTTTTTCAAAACATAGACCAATGTAATGTCATGCAATGATTATAAAATTGCTCTACAAAAGTCATTTAATGAATATTTGAAAGCTTGTTTTTTGCACTTTTTGAGGTCTGCTCACTTCCAAGGTTTTTCATCTCATTTTAAGGAAATTCACAGCCTGCTGAGAAAGCACTGAATGGCCGTGCAATAGTATTTTCAGTTCACCAAACAACATGATGCTCCAGAAATCTTGCAAGATAGCCCTTTCCCCTGAGACTTACAACTTCAGTTTTGCAAACACTAGAATTTCCTTAGTTTTGATAAAAGTTCAAGTAAGCATCCTCTAAGCTTCAGAATGTTTCTAAATGCTGTAAATGCTGCATTGTGCTTTTTAATTCACCCAACACTAATTACCTTAATATTTTGAGATAACAAATACTGATCTGTTATCTTTCCTGGGGAAAAAAATCTGAGATTCCCATAAGAAATAGAATTTTATTAATATCCTTGAGGATCTTGAAACATGGGATATTGTAATGTCAGCAAATCTGTGCATCCTGTTTGGGCAGAGAAATTAACTCTCTGGCATTACTAACCCAACCGGGGAGTTCGTGAAGTTTTCTGATGAGAGAAACCTGTAGCTGAAATGAAAGTTTTAGAATTCTTTTCTGTATCTTTCTTTTATGAATTTAGGATAGCATCTCTTGGCCACCAGTAGAGTGAAAACTATCATGTGAATTTTTCAAAAGGTAAATGAAGCCAAAAGGAACGTTATGCCATTGTTTGTATAATCCTATGCTTACTAAGCAACTTCATTTCTTATAGCTTGTACTAGAAAATATAACTCATTGGTAACATCAGAGATTGGGAAAGTTTGTGCTTTTATTTATTAGCTAAGCATTCCTTTGAAGGATGTCCTTCTCCTGTTTTTTTTTTTTTTTTTTTTTTTTTATAAGAAGTGTTCATCAGAATTAGTGTTAATATTATCACAACTGATTTATATAACTGTGTTTGTCTTATAAAATTCTAACTTTTGTTAAAATGATTATTTGATGTTATCAATTAAAATATTTAAGGTAATATAAACTCTAATCATTTTAGCTATGAAATAAAGTGTCATTACCCATTATAATATTACTAGCTCTTCAAGAAAATTTTCAAGATATGTCTAAGTTATCTTATCAGGGTTGTTCTTCATGATCTGTCTCCAAAAGGATGTTCAGTCATGGGTAAACACTAGCTAAATTTTCTTTGACAAAACTGTCAAACTAATCTTCAATATTATTCTCTTTTGATTTATCTGTGTAAGAATATTGTGCCTTCATGTATGTCTGTGCACCACGTGCATGCTTGGCACACATGGAGATCAGATGAAGGCATTTGATCCCTTGGGACTGGAGTTACACAGAGTTGTGCACTGCCACATTAGTGATGGGAACTGAACCTGGATCTTCTGGAAGAGCAACTACAGCTCTTAACCAGTGAGTCATCGGTCTAGCCCCTTCAAGTGCCCTTTATAAAACACTCTTTATGTTTGCTTTGTTGTTTGTTTTCTGAGATAGAGCTTTTTCTTACCAAGGCTTGCCTGAAACTCATTATGCAGCTTAGAATGGTGTTGAACTCTTGATCCTCTGCCTTAAGCTCTAAGTTCTGGGACTACAGGTTGTTAACCTTCTCTATATTTATTGTCTTAGTTGAATGGCTAGCTTCATTGTCTTGTTCATTCTTTTTCCAGTATTATCCACTTTGAGGGTAGATTTATCTGAAGTTCTGTTTGAAGGGGTTTTATCAAGATAAGGGAGAGTATGGAGAATCAGGGGAAGGGGAAATTATCTGGCTTTCTTGCCGTTTTAATCCTACATGACCACAGCATCAAGGATGGGGCTGCATACATTCCATACACATCTTCTTCTCTTAGTTAATCCCCCAGGACAGCATCATCATTGACACCCCTGGTAACATTTTCCTTACTTCCTAGGCGAATCTAATAAATGCGATAGTCAAGATTAACCACGAAAAACGTTATCTACTCAAATTCTTCTTCACTATTGCAGTTCACGAATCCGTTTGACTGATTTATTATAATTCTTTTAAATTTAGGATTCAAAATAATCAGAAGCATCATCACGATCAATCCCTCAATGACACAAGGAAGAATTCAGCTAGCTGTGTCTTGCTCATCACTTGGCACATGGAATCGCACCTATTCCTTGAAACAATCCTGTAAGGCGGCCATCTTTACTTACTTAATGATTAAAGTACAGTTTACAAAATTTAAGTGAATACAATAACGTAATTTGGTTAGTGAACAGTGAGACCAGATTAAAATCTCAGTCTCTCATACTCTAGTCCTAACTCTCTTCAGCGTCAGCGTTCTCTCTGCCCTATTCGTGCACTTGCATCTCCATTAGGTCTTAGAAAATGCCCGCTCAGAGCAACAACACAATGATGATGCCTATTCCTCAGCCCAATCAAAAATCACAGCATGAATATTGCGTTAGAACTGAACCATTATCCATCCAGCCTTGCACAGACAGACTTCACATCTGTATGCTGTGACAGCACTGTAACGCTGGTGTCAGAAGGAGAAACTTCATACTAGCAACAGTTCACAAAAGTCAGATGCTTTTTAAAAATCATGACTTCATACTTTTCTCACTGTTCAACTTAATTTCTAATACTAATTTCCATATGTTTTCATAGTGGAAAGGGTCTCCAGGTATTCATCTGCCATAATCGTTGTGTGTATGAATACTCCTGTCTCATGTGGAAATAATGTATCTTGTGGTCTCTTTCTCACATGGAGAAATCTGAGATGATGCCTTCACAGAACTCTGAAGTCGGGATCATCATCCTTCACACCGCCTCATTTCTCTTCTCTTGCACATTTTCTTTTTGAAATAATCTAATCCAGATATGTCTGAATTAAGGAGTCAAATGCGGGATGAATAGAGTCTAATTTTTCTGGGCTGTAGTTCATTTTGATCCACTCTCAGGATAAAATACATTAATCATAAAGACATCCCTTCCAGTTATCACAAATCCTCCAAAGATTTTTCAACAACACAACATGATTTAAATAACAAAGACATTTTAGGAAGTCATTACCAAACCCAAATTATCTTCCCACATTTCTTGTATTCAAAGAAAGTTATCTTCTTTTCCTCAAGTGTGAACTGGATTTGATGACTATCTTATAATTTAAAGAATCTAACAATAACTGTAGTAAAGAAATATCTTAGTAATAGTCGATCTAGTTGAGCAATCAGAGCTAATAATTTCTAGTGAAGACAAGGAATACTCGTTTCTGATACACTTCCAAAAATCCATAAAAAACATTGGATAATCTAAAAGAGCTGTCTAAAAGGAAACTGTTCTTCAAAGCTATAAACATCACAAAGAATGGAAAACTGCACACATAACAGGTCAGAGAACTGAAAGTGTGAAACTAGAGGCACTTAGACATCAGAGGCTACAGTGAGAACAGAAAAGGCGCCATTGATGATAAAAAGCAGGACATTCATAAAGATTCTCTGGTTCAGTTGAGAGCATTGAGTCATTGTTAACTTCTTAGTTTTGACAAATTTATTATGTTTGGGTAATGCTAGCATTAGAAGTTCAGTAGAAGGTGTAGAAAAAGTGCCCTGTATACTATCTATACAACTTTTGTGTAAATATGTATACAAATATATCATAGTTTCAAACTTGCACGGCAAATACACCAAAGATGCAGAGAGAAACTCTAGGCAAACTTTGACCCAATCTGTGAAGTTGACACTAGTTTATACTCAGCAAAGAAGATCTGAACATGTGCACTCAGGTGTCATTGCTACTCCATTATTTGTCAGCATATTCAATTAATTGTAATGTATGAAGATTAACATAGAGAATATACATTATCTATATTAAAAAGCCACAAAGGTTTAATGAAGAAACTGTGAAAATAAATCCTGCATGCCAACAAGCAATATCTTACTTGTCTTACGATGATATACTGAAAATAATTTGCATCTTTCCTTTACAAAATAAACATTTCAGAATTCGCACCTTTTAATTGGAAGTTATGCTGTTTATAGAACACCACACTCTGGCGAGAAATGCATTCCTCTTTCAATGCATTTCTTTATGAAAAGAATGCCCCTAACAAAAATGCCTATATCTGTTGCTTTACAATGTATGTTTAATGATATAACTTGATGATGGATCTTCCCATTAAAAGATATAAGTGCCTTGGAGCATATTATATGAAAACATATGAAGCTATGGGGCTGGGGAAATTGCTCAGTGGTAAAGTATGCACACTTCTCTTATAGTAACCTGGAATTCAGAGCTCTGCACTCACGGGCTGCTCACTATCAATTCCACTTAACTCAAGGAATCCTGTACCCTCCTTTGGTCCTAGTTGGCACTGTGTGTACTTGTAAGAACCAACATTCAGATACACATAGTTAGAAAGAAAAATAAAATATTTGACGGATGTTAAAAATAAGTCATTTTCTTGAAAGGATAGCTGATGAGAATGAGATAAACTCAAAACCTCCCAGTCAGAAATCTATAAAATATTTGCATGATTATTGCATTATCATGAAATATGAATATCAAGATTTCACAAATGCAGGCAATCTTCCCTTCTTCCAGTTGGATCTATGAATTTTTACCTCTTGACTTTGCCAATAATGACAGTCATTAAGCTTGCCAACAGTGTCTCAATAAACATGCCTTACAAGCAGACTTGGAAATAATTCCAACATTTTGAGTCAGTATTTTCATAGTGATACTGTGTACTAATTACATTGCAAGGACAAATGTTAATAACATTTTAATGTTTTTAATACCATTAATAAATAGAATGGAATATTTTCTTAAAAAGTTTTTAGTCCTCAACTCCATTCATTTTAATCTCATGTATTTGTGTCTGTTACATAGAATTCAAGTAGAGGTATGGCTACTATCCACAGATGTCTTGTGACAGCGTTTACAATCATTTAATTATTTTCATATGGGCTTTTGTTTTAATGGAAAAATTGCTATTACAAAACAAAACAAAAACACTCAACCATCCAAAACAACAACAAAATACCACTTTTGACCCCCACCCTGGCCTGTTCTCTTCCAAGTTCAGAGCAGATTCTTTTCTCTGCATTGAACCTAAGGAGATTTATAAAGAGTGGGGAAAAATGGGAAGTTACAATGCTTAACCTATTCTTTTCCTTCTTCCCCTCCCCCAGATACTCTTCCTCCTCCAGCTTTTCTTCAATACCTCTTTCTCCTCTGCTTGATAGAAAACATGAAAAGAAGGCTTGGGAATTAGATCTTCAGAACCCATACATAAAGCTCCATGGTCATGCACAACTCTAAGCCATGTGCTGTCAGAGGCTAAGGCAGGAGAATAGACTGGAGCTGGCTACCACCATCTAATGCATGGGAAGATCTTGTCCCCAGGGAGTAAAGCAGAGAGTGAGAGAACAGAACCTCTGACACCTTCCCCTGGCTTCTGCAAGTGAACATGCATAAATCATGTAAACATGTAGGAGAAAGAGGGAGGTAGCAGAAATGGGAGAGATAGACAAGAGAGAAAGGTAGAGAAAGAAGACAGAAATTAATGAGGGAGACAAAACCAAGTCCGAACTTAGGTCTATACCACTTCAAATTCATTGCCTGACTCTAATGCCTGAACTAACATGTAAATATCAGGGATAATAATTTACTGGGATTCTTCCCAAATACAAAAGTCTCCCATTATGTTTAATTTAAATGTTGTAGCTATCAAAGATAAAAGAATCTACCTAGTAAGGTGACGATGAATTTTATTGTTTGTACTTACTTCTATTTTAGATAAATAATTAACCAGTATAAAATTATTTAAGGAGTAAACTCTGTCATAAGGCAGACCCACCTGGGCTGAATCACAAAGTCACCTGGTTTTGAGTTTGTAAGGCTGCTTGAGCTAACCCCAGGGCATGGAGCTGAAGGGCAGCCAGCACCGGGGAAGGCAAACTGGAGAGGGTAAGCTTTCAAACAAAAGAAAAACCGCTCTGTGAACAGCACGTGCCCATGTGGCACACATTTTAAAGAATGAACCCTCAGGCCTGGAAAAAAATTAATGAGTTCTGCCTCTCCTTTCTGTGACCTTTCGCTGGGTTTTCATGGGAATTTGTTTTCTTTGTTTTAGGCTAAGCTGCTCTGTGAAGTCACAGTGGGAGCTTGGGTCTGCAGCAGGGCTTCTGTGACACAGCTTTTGCAGGTTACCACTGAGTTGTTATCTCTTGAGTAATTCAAGGCCCTGAACTAGGCAAATTCGCATAGAAGTCAAATATTGTCTTAAGAACTTCATCCCAGGTTTCTCTTCCTCCGGGTATTCTCCTTTGACAATATACTGTTCCGCAAAAAGCTTATACAACTCCTCCTCACTGATTTTCCTATTTCAAAGTCTGTTTTCATTAAACGTTAGGTAGCTACACTCAGAAATGTGCCGGTGGAATAGACAAATGGCAGAGCAGAGAGCGACAGTCAACATTTGACCTGCAAACTTGACTTTCACGATGAGGTCAGTGGCCGAGTGTCTCCTCTGACAGCAGTCTGACAGTGTCTGTCGTGACTCAGGTGGCTGTCTTGTACTTTCTGGTCCCTCTTCTTCACTGTCACCCTATGCGGTGGCAGCCGGAAACTGACCTGTTTCCATTTCCATAGTGGGCTGCCACTTGGCCTCAGTGCATAAACTAATTTCATCTAAATTGCTTAAAGACTGGCTTTTATTGCAATCCATGACCAAGTGAGCAACCCCATACTCCAAAGAACTGTGGATCCAGCGCTACCCTCAACTTGTCTTGTGGTCTTGTGTTCAATCAGCACTAAAAAGAGCATAGGGATTCTCCAACATATATATGGTTATTTGTGCATTTTTAGCACATGCAGGCATATACAGAAATTGACCATGATAATTTTAGAAGTATCTAAGATTTTGAAGCTCTTTCCTCTACAACAAAATATCTAAACCCTGCAGACTACTGGGCATTTTCATATTAGTCTGATCTATATACTATAAAATAATATCAGTTACTCCACTGTGAGTGTGCCTGGTTTTACACTATAGAAACATGCAATGGCTATAAAAACTTCATTTTTATATTTTCCTTTCATTTTATTCTCTTACTATCTTTACTTAAAACCAATTACCCATCTCCTTTGAGGCACTGCAGGGGTGGCTACTGTGTCCCATGTACATCAAGAGGAGAAGTGTATGTCTATGGTCAGTGTTCTAACTTAAGATCATCTAGATGATTAGTAGCCTAATATTCCCTTAAAAATGTAAACCTGAGATGACCACCAATCTGGAGCTAGGCAGGCCTGGACAAACTCCCAGGATGGGAAGAAAGCTGGGAACTATAAGACCCCATCTGGGCCCTATGGCTTGGGCAGGAGTAAACCTGCGACCAAAATCCTTGTATGAGGCCACTTGGATGGACTGGGCATGGAATGAGTCTTAGATGACCACCAGACAGGTACTATAGAGCTCAGACAGGGAGCTAACCTGATATGATCACCAGTAAGGCCCTAACATGCCTGAGATGACCCCTGCCCAGTGCCATATTACATGAATGGATATAGTACACTGAGATGAGACACCCCAGATACTCAGAGACCTGCTGGGCACCACTAAGACTGCCACAGCCCACAGGTATACGACAAGACCTTAGGGAAGGGGGCAAAAGAATGAAAGGATAAGAGACACAAGGAATGAGAGCAAGTCTAGAGTTCTCATCAAGCTCTGAAACTTTAATTTAGGGTGCAGGTTATAAAGACACATCAAATCAGGAAGTTTGGGTGAGGGTCATTGCTTAGGGCTATCCCACTATAGTATCCTTATTGCCCTACACCATCCCACTGTCATATGCTTATTGCCCTAGACATAACCGGCTCCCAGGAAATGCCAGACGTTCTTTAAGTTCCTGGGACCTGAGACCTGAGAACGTCCTTTCTTAACCTTGTACTGACTAGGCTTTCCACAACAGCAGTTAGTTTCCTGAGTTTGGCTCTTGGCAAAGACGAGAAAAGTAAGTGGTGGAGAAATGGAAGAAAAAGAGAGACAGAAGGATGTGGATACAATATAGAGGCAGAACTGGAGACTAGAGGGTAGTAAGGAACAGCTTAATATAACTGTTGATGCCATCTAGGACCATGGTAGGGTCCTAGCCTGTGCTACCACTGAGGGACATGTCTAGGTTCATGGCCCTGAAGCAGCAGGAGTCTGTTACCATCAAAGGCCAGCCAGATGACTCTGGTCTGGGCTGCCACCAGAGGACATATTCAATTCTAAGGGCTGTGCAGAACTGGCCTTGCTCTTTACTTGTGCATCATGGGAAAGCTGGTCCTGAGGTCAAGAGAGCAGGAGAGCTGAACCTGCCTCTAGCCAACTGCAGTACTTGGGAGAGGAGAGTAGGCTGGTGTGTTGAGGAGTTGTGATGGCACAGAGGAGGGAGAGATGTCTTCCTCCACTCCCTTATCCCTCTCTGTCTGTGGCAGGATGGAGAGTTAGCCTTGGTGTCGTGAGAGTGAAAGAATTGGCCATGTCCCTCACCAGATACAACACTTGGGACAGCGGTTCCTGAACCATGCCTGAGCAACAGGGTAGAGCTGGTCCTAGTTGTGGGTATTGCTGGTGAGCTGGCTTCCAGTGTATAGGAGCTGGAGCCTGACCAGTCCAGATACTACTCGGGCCCAGACCTAAGACTTTGAATTGGCCATCTCCAACATTTTCTCCATGTAACAACTGCTGGAGTACATGAAACAGCCAATACTACAGATCTAAAACTACAGGATTTCCATGACTGAGGACAACAAGACAATATCCAAAATGAGAACCTGTGAGTAACCAGTATCGACAGAATAGCCTAAGCCAGAGGCCTCATATCAGATCAATCAGACATGGGAATAAACATTCGTAAGCAAAAATGTATGGACAAAGTGTATACTGTGGGGCACACTGTAACACACTACAGCTTCAACAAGATTTCTTTTTCTCTATTGAAGAGAGAGGTTTCAAGAGTCGAGGACATGTATGAGGGGAAAGGGGGATGAGAGATCGGAGTCTGTGATGTGTAATTCACAAAGAACCAATAACAAGCAAAACCAACCAACCAATCAATCAAACAAACAAAAAACCCAAGTATTCTACATCTGAAGACTTTAGCAAATATATAACCAAAATGTGAATTAAAAAGTAGTGTCAGAAAAAATTCCTATTCTATCCTTATACCCAAAGATTAAGACATATTCCAGTCTGTGTCAGAGATGCTTCTTACCAGAGCATATGGTAACTGATGCAGAAATGGATGAATGGTCAATGTGAGGAGACTGAGAGACTGTGTTGTGCTCAGCTTAAGGTGAACCATCTATATCAGCCCTCACCCCAACCTCAGCGATCATTTCGGAAGAGGGAGCAAAAGGACTGTAAAAGCCTCCATTGGTAGGAAGTATTTGTAAGGTATGACAGGGCTATCAAATACATGTACCCATAGTGACCATAACAACATGCTTAAAACCTGTGCAAGATTAAGTTAGCAAAATCCTAGCCTAGAATTGGTATGTCTCTAATCCAACAATTAGCTCTAGAGCTGTTGGCAATTGATGCATACTGGCTGAGCAAGAGTAACTTTTCTTCAGGGATGTGATCCAGAGAGAGGCTACCCATATCCTACACCCAAGTATCCTTACACCCAAAACTATACAGGACGAACTAAATAAAAATAAAGCATATGGGATTGGGAGGGAAAGTCAGGGGGAATTGGAGGAAAAGGCAGTGTGGTAGGATTGATTAAGGCATGTTGTATGCATGAATAAAACTGTCAAGTAGTTTTTAAATGTAGTAAAACAAATGAAAAATGATGATCCTAGTAATAGGAATTTCAGATGAATGTGAATCTAAACAATACATATGATAGATACATACTAGGGACAGATTCTTATTTATAAATGATAAATGTATATGTATGGTATATAAAATTTGATACCTTATAGGATAAATTTGTTCATACACATTCTTAATGTCTTAGGAATATGTGTATCAATAGTGTTGGTGGCTGTTTTCTTCTAAAGGGAAGGCGCAGGGGTAGGCCATGGAGAAGGTTCTTCACTCTTTATCCACAACTGTGTCTTGCACAGAAATTGACCTTGAAGGACAGATATAGTGCCTTTCATGGAGCAAATTACAAAATGACATGTGACAGTTTACTGAGCATATCTCACTCTGGGGAAAGATCTGAAAGCCTTACTACCCACTAGAAAAGATTTTTTTTTTTTTTTTTTACCAAATGGTTTTGTTCATAAACTCTATCCAGTATGTTTCCAGGCATTGCCTGCGTTTCTGTGCACCTCTGCAGTTACTTCTTAGAAGTGAGCTTCAAGAAATCACTTGAAATGATGATACTATTGCTGCTAAACATAAATAAAAGTTGTTTATCTCACACCCTGGACTCTCAACTCTACAAGTTATCCATAAGAGTCTCAGCTAATCTTTTGGTGCAAGCATGGCAGACTGTAGGTCCTTTACTATTCTTGACATAGTTGTATGAATTTCTTTTTATTGATATTTAACAAATTGCCATCATTTAACAACTGATAATACCCATTTAATAGTTTATGGTTCTTAAGGACACATATTCAGAGTCACAAGTCCACAACAAGTATGGCTTTAGATTTCTACACAGATCTATAAGGCCAAAATATAGTAGGAGCTGAGAGCTGTTCATTTGTGGAATCCTTTCAACTCCAAACTGTTTACTATTTGGTCTAATTTATTGTCTCAAAGCCATAGAACTGAGACCTGTGTTTCTCTGTTCCATCTTCTCTATAACATATATACATGGCATAGATAGGATTTATAGATAGATTCTCTCGAGTTGTGGTCAAATTAATCTATACTTTAAGCAGAATCTTTTTCAAATGTTAATTCCTTGATTCTTGATTTTGCCTTTATGTCCAGATAGGCTTAAATGATTAAGCAATGTCCATTCACATAATCTCTTGGTTTTAGGATTCACTAATGTGAGACATTTATTGCATGTGAAAATCCCTATGTGCCTTACCTAAAATCCAGGGAGGGGTGAATATTACATCATTGGGTCAACTGGAGTTGTTAGAATTCTGGCTGTCACAGAGTCTCAATCTTTGTCTTCCTTGACACAAACTTTTATTAAATGAAAATTTCAGTTAAGTTAGTCCCTAAAATAACATTGGGTTTTAAAACTTGGGCCCATTATTTAGAGTAGCAATTTGATTCATTAATGTTTGAATCAAACATTTATCACAATGTCATCAGTAACTCACTAAATTAATGAGGTGAAATTATACCAAGGATAGGAGAATTGTGTAATAAAGAAGACACCTAGGGAATTGTGTCATCCAAGCCAACAAGAACACATCCTACTTCAAAAGTATATAATTTTCAAATACTGGATCAGCAAACAAAATATTCCTTCAAGCTAAACAGAGGCAACCTTTAACTTTGACTATATCTTCTTCATGTTAATCACATGATCTTATTATGTCATCTTACTTGAATTCAAGATGATACTTGCAAGTGAGTTCAAGGTTATATGTCTTAGTAAATATGCGAAAGATAGTTATTAGCTAAAAGAAAGATCATATTTAAATGCTAATGAATATTGCCACTTTTAATTTTTGACATTTTATGATGTTTCTATTCAAATTTTGTTCATTTTCTATTGAAAATTTGTTCCAAAATCTGTTAAAATACTGACACATGAGTTCTGTTATATAAGGTTAGAATAATTTATTTGATTCTATATATAAATTGATTTATCAATCATTATCCTTTCAAATTTAAATTTATCTTAACATTAGTTCTGTATTGTAGCTCTAAGCTTATACTGAATGTAACTGTCAAATATGAGTTGGATTTCATTCAATATCATAGTTTTGCTAGTGAAACAAAAATATCAGTGTGAGAGTTGCTATATACCTTTGGGTTCTATACTCCCATATCAAACTGCCCACTTGAAATATTTTTCAATTGAAGACAACTACTTATGTATGTCATCAAACAGAGAAACTGAGCTAGTGCAGACTAGAAGCTTCATCGCTATGGACTAGTTTTCACAGTGCTAGAAGGTACTTTGATCATTAAAGGAGTAGATAAGTCACTAGCATTATGGCCTACAAGAGGGAACAGATATACTGATACAGTAGTGGCACAAATGTTATCGAGAAAACCAACACATTTTAATTGGACTTAAGCCCCCCACCCCCATTCCATGAGACAGAACCCATAGCTGACACTGCTAAAGTGGCTAAGAACCTGAAACCAGATAAGTAATGGATCCTAAGGGAAAACCTACAGCTATTATTCTGTTAAAGGACACTAGCAACAAAGAATTACTAATGGCATACTGTTATAGCCATAGATCAGTTTGTCTCTCATTCTTCACAAAGAAGCATCTTCTTGCAGTAGACGGAAATTAACACAACCTAAAGCTGCACAGTATGCAGGAATTCTTCCAGATACAACCAGACCAGTACAGATATGAACTTTGAAACTGTGGCATCATGTATGTACAAAATCTATGTGGGTACAAACCAGACAAATCCCAGAACAAAGAAAAGGAAGTGTATGGAAAACCTCACCTCTAACCAAGAGCCTATTCAATATTGATAGCTGCTAAGAAAGAGAAAATTAGTTGTTTTCAATGGCATGTCATTGAATATACCAACAATACTCCAAGATGGGCAGCAAGTTCAGGAGTAGTTGGCCAACACAAAATGGGTCAATACTTTTCTGTGTGCTTTTTCTTTTCTTTTCCTTTCTTTTCTTTTCTTCTCTTTTCTTTTTTCTCCTTTCTTTTCTGTCTTATTGGTTTTTGTTGTTGTTGTTGTTTGTTGAGATAGGTTGTAATCCTTTTGAAAAATCAGAGAATTAATACTTCTTCTAATTCTTATTAAGGATGCAAGTGTCTACAAGCCACTGAACAGTAAGTTTTTTATTACAGTTGTTACGATTATTATTACTTCATTATAAGTTTGTATGTGGAAACATTCAATTAATTGTTTTGTTTTATTGTTAACACTATGAAAGGAAAATTCTCATAGAAGTCAGCAAAGCTCATTTGAATACGAAATAAGGAACCAGGCTCACACTGCACTAAGCCCCCTGGAGGTGGATAAGTAACAAAGATTAGGCTTTGCATAATTGGTGTAACTCAGAGTTCACATTAACCTTATGAAGGGCAGCCATTTTTTATAGGTGTTGAGAACAATGTTAAGAATACCAAAACCTAAGCCTAACAATCATGAAAGTTAGCATGGATTATTAAGCTAATTAAAACACTGGGACTCTGGAGACCTGGATTTTAATATGCATTTTGCGACTAACTTATATTATAACCCTAGGCAAGAGAGCAGGCCTCTTTATTCTTTGCTTTCTTCATCTATGAAGTGAACACTACCTTCCAGAGGGTCTGTACTGCATAGCAATGAACTCAATGGCAGTGGAAGCTAAGATGGTCCTCCTCTGATAAGAGCAAATGAATACTGTTAAGAGGGCTTAGCATGGCTAAAGGAACCCTAGATAGACAGCCTTCATGTAAGTTTTCAACTGAGTTACTGTTGTTATACAGGGAAGGAGGTTAAAAATTGATTTTCATGATTTCTTTATTCATCTCACTTCTAATGCCACACCTCACTCCTTCTAGTAACATTCAAAAGTAAATGATTAAGCTGTTCAGAACACCCCGGCAACCTAAAGACTATAAACAATCTATAACCAAAAAAATTAATTAATGGCTTGTCTTCACCAAATTCCCGTTAAAATTCAAGGTACACAGTGTTTCTTCAACCAGAGCAATCATATATTTTGCTCTTTAATTAAAGCCTTAGTGTCTATCACCACTATTTTCTTACGAAGACCCCCCCCAAAGAAGCATAATTGGGAAGTACAATTATGGTTCCAGATGATGAATGAGCATAACATTCGCTGTATTGAGTACAGCACTGGAATATAAAATGGATACATGTCATCATAGTGTGAAATATTGGCTGGACTGTAAGATAGATTAGCCTACCTGAAGCACATTGCTATTTCTATGCAAAATTAATTTATTTTACTGCCAAATTACTGTTCCTTTATTAATTTGTTCAGGTCATGCATTTCATTATTAAGGAGAACCTTTCTGAGTGGTGGTTCGGTGATTCTTGATTGTGTTTTGTTTGCCTGAAAGCCCAAATTGTATAAATGAAGCTAAGCTCAGTACTCACAAGTCCATGTTTCCCTTTCCTGGATATGTATGCTCGGGCAGATTAATCTGATAGAGTTGTACATTATTGTTTTGAGCATGTGATATGTGTTTTACTTCATACCATATTCTTAGACAAATAAACGAATAAAACCCAACAAAGCTTGCATGAGAATATCTAGTTATGAGAAACTTCTTGGGACCTCCACCATACCAAACTATTGTGAAAATAAAATTACAAGATATGTCTACTTAAACTGAAGAGATTTCTGCTCTCTGCACTCATACACACATGCTTAGTCTACTGAAACAGACTTAATTTCTGTGCACCGAACACCAAACACCAGAGCAATTCAATGAGAAGTGAGTGGTCATGATTGGGTCACATTTAATTTGTAGTAAATTTTGACAGTGTTAATATTGCCACATTTTTTGTAAAATTGTGACATAAACCTGATCTTAGCAGTGACAATAACTTCAAAGACACTGTACCATCCTTCTATTACCTTAGTTTTATAGGTTAGGCAGAACGTTTGTGACTGTTGGGAATTTGGAATGAAACATGAATACATTAAATTTGTCATTTAGCTCCACGAAAATTGTTGGTTTCATTTGATCCTTCAATTAAGTAATTCATACGTTGATATCGACTTTATTAGTCCTGCATGCATGGGTTCCACTAAAAGTGGAATGACTGATTATGGATATTTTGTTTCCAGATATCACCCAATAGCATTGACTTGCAGCAATATCTACTCACAAAGCCCTTGTGAATACAACATTCAAAAAGAATGGGAAAGCAATAGTCCAGCATTCAGAAGAGGAACAGCTCAGTAATAGGAGTCAGAGGCATGGATACCTGGTGTTCCTTTAGGCATATTAATATTAGGGATAGTAGTTTACTTTTCAGAACTACTCAGCCTACAAATTCTGCGTTTCAGCTTGACACACCTCCTCAGTAAGGGAAACCACAGAGCCAAGATTCAAACCGAAGGGTGATCACACACTTCAAACACAGCAGCTCTCATCAGCAACTGTAGACAGTAAACAAAATATACCTAACCAGGCAATAATCACCATGTAATCAAGTAATTTCCAAGACCAATTTCCTTTTAAAATAAGGATTTTTTTTTGTATTAGGATGGGAGGATTATAGTGGTAATATTCAAGATAGATTCTGAATAACCTATAAGATTTCTTATGTAACTCTCAAAGGAATGTCAGATATGTGTACTAACCATGGGCTCATGCTTAAGTAAATAAGAGGTTTGATGCTAAAATCTTGAGGTTCCCTGTCTACTGGTTTCTCAGGACAATAATAATAATAATAATAATAAAAAAAAAAGAGTCCTGAAAATTGATGAAGAGCTCTTTGCAATATGCCTGAAGAGTGGATAGGATAGAAGGGTCCTGATGCAAGGCAGATGTTAGGAGCCCCTGTAAAGCAGCTTGTTAGCAGAACTGAGCTATGGGGAGCCTCGCATCTAACAGCACTGCTGGCAGGTGTTCCTGCTGTCCCGGTAAAGTGCTGCATGTTTTTCTCAATAGTGGTGATAATACAATCGAGCTATCCCTGAACTACTGGTAAAGTTCGAGTAATAAAAGCACATTATGGCTTCGTTATGACACTGACATTACTTTAAACTAAGTGCCCTGAAACCTGTCTGCTGTTTAAAATACCTTACAAAAGAAATATAGTATTTCTGAAATGATATATTAGACAAGGTTACATGATATTTTCAGGTTGCTTTTAAAAGATTTTCCTTCAGTTTATGTCAAGGTCATTACCAACACAAAAACCCATATAAAACCAGATAAATATATTTAAGCCTTATATGTATGTAAGGATTCATTTTATTTTGTATAAGTGATTATATTGAAAACATATACTGCATTTTCCTATTCATTTTTCAAACAATAAAGGCTCTCCTCTGGTCTTAGAATTGAAACCTTAACGCATTTGCATATTCAAAAATGTTAGCCTAGGGGCAAGTCAAAACAGTCAATGCATCAAAAAAAAAAAAAAAAAAAAAAAAAGAAACACTAGTTAGTTAAGCCTTATCATTTTAGTAGCCCACAAAAAAGATATTTCAGTTATTTTGCACAAGGAGTAATAAAGAGAAATATAAAAATGTACAAATACACAATAATAGTTTATAATAAGTGATAAAAATATCAATACGATAAATGACTAGAGTTTCCACCATATTTCCTCCCAGAATTTTGCTTTAGGTTCAGGCAAAGTAATAGATATCCTCTCCAAGCTGTAGTTAATCAAGTGGCCAGTCATTCACTCACCATTTACTCATTTTACAACGAGGCTTCATGCCAGCTACTGAAGCAATACAAGCCATGGAAAGATCTGAGCTCCAGGATTAGGTGTCTTCTGGGAGAAACAGACATAATGGGTTAAAAATGTGGAGCTAGCAAGTGTGATGAAAGAGTAATGAACGAGGCGATAACAGAGAGTGGGGCTGGTATGGCTAGGCTGCCTGTGGGGTGAGGTAGCAGGCTCTGCTCTTGCATAAGCTCAGGTGGTGCATCCTGATGTTTGGGACTGATGGCTTGTATGCACTTCAGAGCTTGAAGGGCAGGGTTGTTTTAATCATTTTAAAGAATTATGCATTACTACAGTCTCCATTTTCCATTGCCACTGTCTTTATAAGTGAACAATTTCAGCTTTCCTCTCATTATTGTTTTACCTGATTTTAGGTCATCTGTGAATAATATACATGACTAAGGGACAAACTAGTAGGCAAGAATAAGATTAGTCGTAATACTTTATTAGAATTAGGATAATGGGTGTGTCCTCTGAAACTCTCTCCATAATCCAGCATGTTTTCAAGTAAATAGCACCCTAGTAACATTATAACATGGACTTCAAAACAAGCTGCTATGAATTATGCCACAGCGGATTGAAAATTACCCAATTCACTTTTCTTGCCTAATTTGACTTCAAACTAGAATCACTTCTGTCAGCAGCTATGTAAAAATAGATGACACTACAAAACTGTGTTCTATATACAACGTAATGATACAAATTAGAATAGGTAAAAGAAGAATCGGTTCTCAAGTGATAGCATGAAAACTTTAATCATTATGAATCAAAGCAGTTGATGTTCAATAAACCATGAGTCGCGATTTCTGTCTGCTAAGGAGAAGGTCGGTAACACTGGCATCCTCTTCTCTTTTCTCACTTGTGCAACTGCTTAAGAAAGAACATCAGAAAGGCTTTCTAGGAACAAAATGTTCCAGTAACTTTGACCTTGCTTTTCACCTTGTTAGAGTTTGCACAGCCAAACACACTATTCTAACAAACAATTTGCATACTATGAGGTATTTCATGATTATTGATAAAGTCACATTTAAAAAAAAGTCACACAGTCTACCAAGAGTTGCACAATTTGTCCCTAACTTACTCTCGGTCTCTCGATAACATAGCAAGGCCTAAACATCACTGAACTTTTTTGTTTTGTATTGGAAGCCCGTTTTTTTTTTTTTTTTTTTTTAAGATAAAAATCACGTTTTATATATATTGACATATTTTATTATTATGTTCTCATTAGTGAGAAAACTGTGTTACAAAGTGGTACATTAACTTAACCAATGTAACGCAAATTGTGTATGACAAACTAAGATAATGTGCAAATTCAACTTTCTATAGAAAGTAATAACATGGTTTGCTCTTGACACCCTAGGGTCACAGTGCATGGAGACATTTAATATTCTTAGAGTAAGAATTGGGAGAGTTAGGCTGATATCCAACAACAGAATTTCACAATCATGTATTATTTATTTTGCATTACTGTTAAATTAATATTTTAAGATCATTTTATATTATATTATTTACATTTTAATCATCCCTCAATTTATTGTTTTCCATCTTAACAGGAATTAATAAATAATCAAGACATAATGTATCCAAATACTAGTTTCTATTTATTTATGTGAGAAATGATACAAACTCTTACGAATTTTGAAAACAGCAGATAGCATTGAACCATGTACAGCTCTATGCAATGTAACATATGGTAATTTTCTTATAAAATTTCTGGAAAGTTTAAAAAAAGAAAAACCTGTCAAATGGAACTGTCAAAAGTCAGGCATCTGTTTATCTTGCATTTTATCCTAATCATAATGCCTATGATGAAGACTAACTTATCAACTGGGCATAATAAATTAACCATAGCAACTAATGGTAAAATTAAACAATTACATATTATATAACACTTAGCATTATTTAAAACCTATGCATTACTTGTTTCTAGGTTGTACATTTGGTATTTTCACACCATGGACATTCTAAGATTCTTTACTAATTTTCATTGCTAAAATAGCTTTTGTTTATTACAAAGTCTTATTCTGTCCATAGAACAAAATAGTCTCTAAATAAAGACTAACATTAAAGGACAAAATGCATACTTTTCTACTTTAAGAAATATCTACTTTAAGAAAAACATTCAAAACATTATATACTTTATACATATGATAACAGTCTATATATATTGACATATTTTATTAAAAATATCATTATATATTTTATTCTATTTATTTATAAGTTAAAGTTATAATTGTCAAATCTTTTTCATTATTTGAGGAAGAATATATATTTTTAACTTTGTGTTAGTGCTTCTGGTAATTTAATGTCAACTTTTCAGTTAAGAATTATCTGAGAAGAGTAAGGAATTGTCTACTACTACTGGCAAATCTGTAAAGCATTGTCTCAGTTACTAACTTTAACTGATACGGGAAGACTCAGTCCACTGAATGGCAATATTCCCTGGTGCCAGAAGTGCATGGTGTAAGTGTAGACCATGCACTGAACAACAGTTTATTTCTCTCAGCTTTTGGTTATGGATATAATGTTGCTTCTAATTTCTTCTGCCTTGATATCCTGAAATAATGTATTACAATCTGGAATTATGAAATAAGATAAATCTTTCCTCCTTTATGTTCATTTTGTCAGTATTTTATCTTATCAATGGAAATGAAATTATGGCAGTAAATTACATAGATTATTAGGCTCTATTGAAAGTGTGTTCTGTCTCTTTGAGGAAAAGAATACCATATGTCACTATGTAGTGTCTACCCACCAGCTTTAGCAAGATGGATGAAATATAACACCAAGCCTTTTATTTCATTACTTTAAAGAATTAGCAATCTATATAATGTTTAAAGCTTTTAACCATGTCTGTGTTCATCTTAATAAACATCATATATATATATGAACTGTAAATTATTACCCAAAATATTTATACACCTATGTTCCTGAACATTAAACAAGATCCATTAATGTAAAGTAACATTAGTTTTGGTACAATGATCAATACAGTCTTTCTTTTTATCTGTAGTTCTGTAGTCCAGACATATATATAGAAAACTTTAGAAGCAAAGGATGTGTAAGTTTTGAACTACAAACTATTCTAAGAACCCATAAAACCTCCATTATCCAGCTCTTTCTGCCCTCTGAGAACATCAAAATAAATTGCTGCTTCATAGAGTCAAAACTTAAATACTCGTTTTTTGGTTCATAGCTTCGTGATATTATTGATATTGGTTATCAGATTAAATTCAGTACGCAATATCACAATAACTGTGATTAGTAATCTTTATATTGTTTAAAAGCACACTTTGATCATAAAAGTAACATTGTAATTTTGCTGGTATACTTTTATACTTGACGTATACTCATTTTATATTGTCTTTTATTTTAAAAGTTTCAAAACACTGTATTATTAGCATTTTAAATTATAAATAAAAAACAACCTGTATTTTAAAATCCCATCTCTGTTAGCAATTCAAGGCAAGTCCACATCATACCCTGGTAGACATACTTGAAGATGTGCAGAGTCCTAAGGTTTTTTTTTTTTTTTTTTTTTTTTTATTGTTTTGTTTACCTATTTCACAGTTCCACTTGGGAATCTGGTAAATTTAGCCTCCTCTATGGAGAACCGGGGAAATGGCCATGTTTTAGTAATAAGGAAAGGGTCTCGTGAGAGCTTACAAGGTCAGCACTTCCTGATCCCCAATAAACAATGATTAGTAGAAAGTGAATTTCAAACCAGGGCATCTTGGGAATAATTAGGCAAATAAATCCATGGGCTGAGGCGAAGAGGTAACATGAAAACTCACACAATGTTGACTACCCACTGCTCACTGTTCTTGTGTCTAATTTAGGCCTTGTGAAGTCTTAGAAAACAATCTTTCTTCTAGAGAAATGTAAGATCATATGTTATACAAACTATAAATGTGTTTGAGAAAATCAACTTTCCAGAGTATTGGATCAATTTGCTAATGCTTAAATATGCATATTTAGTGCAAATTAGTATATTGCTCTCATCCAAAGGGTACACAGACCATGTCAGGAGTGGAGATGTGGCATTTAAGTCTGTCTTTGACTCAATCTCGTTTTCCAGTGATGTCTTAAAATAGTGTTTTATGTTGTATATAGTTGCTATAAACCATCACCTAATTTTGTAGTTGTTTTTGTTTTGTTTAGAAGGAGAAGGGTAGTTTCATGAATTTCATAACTTTCTTTTGTAGAGCTGCAAGACCAACACATTAGGAAATCATAATAAAAACATTCAACACAGGCTCTAAAGTTAAGGACACTCACCACCCTTGCAGAAGGCCCAGGTTCCCATAGACCATATCAGGCTCCTACCCGCCTATTACTCCAACTCCAGGGATTGTCTTCTGGTCTCTGTGTACAACAGGTACACACATTGCATATGCACATACATACAAACAGATGAACACATAAATAGAATAGAAATAAATAGAACATTTAAATTTTAATTCTACATTTACACTGTTTGAGCAGTGATCTTACAATAGCAATTATGAAGAGGCAGAAATACATCAGACAAAGAAAGAACTATAGTTTATTTACCCCTGGTTCTGCCTTCACAGACATGTGACATTATGAGAGCTTCAACTGATGCATTGTCCTATGCTGGACATTTTAATGACATTAGAAGCAGTTTCTATTGTTTGATTATCTGTTTTTGTGTATGGACTGAGTATTTTGCTTTTACATCAGCATGGAGATAATAGATGCTGAGTTTGAATATCTTACACATTACTTCCCACCTTAATTAACATTTAGACAGTCTCTGATTGCACTTGTAGACCATCATTTAGACTAGGCTGGCACTACTGGTATTGTAGGCATGTGCCATTACAGATTTTATGAAGATGTTGGGGTTCAAACACAACTCCTTATGCTCGTTCAACAGGCGTTTTGCTTACTGTGTGGTGTGTACAGACCCAAATTCATTAATTGACCCAGTAGATTCTGATGTTTTGAAATATCCTGTCCCAAATACATAAAAGTATAAGATACTAGATATGAAACTTGACTGTCAAATCAGGTTGCTTTTATTGTGTGATAATTCTGAGCCTTACTTTATATATTTAAAAGCTAAAGAATATTCACTGATATGCATAATGACCTTAAATTTTGGAAATCTGTAGCATGTATATTCATACAGACATGTGCTTAACCTCTGGAGTATAAATGAATGCACAAAATATTTATATAACTCAATAATCTAGAATCAAATTAAGAAAAATAGCATACACTGACCCCAAACATGATGATCTATTAATGAATATGACAGGAATTTAAATGTTGAATTATATATTATGTTTTTTAGCCTCATTATTTAATGTGTTACAATGGAATAAAAGTATTAAACACACAGAATAGAACAAAGGAATAATCAGATTCAGTTTGGACTGTATGGATGTCCATCAAATGTAGAGTTTGATGGCTCCTGACAGATAACTGTAAGTACTATATTACCAGGCTGATTGCTGTTTTAAAATGGATTATAGGACTAATCTAGTAGCTTAAAATATTTACACTCATTTATAGTAATTGATATCTGATTGTTTAAATTTTGGATTTAAGCTGAGGATGAGAGAAAAGACTAGGAATGAGGCTGGAACTGTTGATAAATGAATACTGTATTCATCCAGAGGGAGTAAAGTAATGAGGAATCCTAGGAACCTTTGCTCTTCTTACCAATCAAGATGGTATTGTTGACAGATAGGTCATCAACTTAGATTAGGAAATATGCAACATTTATTACTTAATGTGATTTTTTTTTTATTGGAAAAGTTTTTTTACATTTCAGATGTTCTCTCCTTACCCCATTTCCCCCCTCCCTCCCAGGAACTCACTATCCCTTCCCCCTCCTCCTGCCTCCACGTTGGTGTACCCCCACCCACCCTCCCCTGTACCTCACCTCCCCACCCTCGAGTATCCCCCCCACAAACATCCAGCCTTCATGGGCCAAGGATCTCTTCTCCCACTTATGTATAGCTCCCTTGCATATATAGCTGGAGCCATGGGTCCCTCCCTAAGTGCTCCCAGGCTGGTGGTTTAGACCCTGGGGGCTCTGGTTGGTTGGGATTGTTGCTTTCCTCATGGTGTCCCGAATCCTCTCAACTCCTTCAACCTTCACTCTATCTTCTCCATTGGGAACCCCATGCTCAGTTTAATGGTTAGCTGTGAGCATCTGCCTCTGAGTATGTCAGACTCTTGCAGACCTCTAAGGAGACAGCTATATCAGGCTCCTGTCAGCATGTACATCCTGACATCCCCATCAACCTCTACCTTTGGTGACTGCACATAGGATGGATATCCAGGTGGAATGGTCTGTCGACGGTCCCTCCTTCAGTTTCTGTCCTGCACTGTGTCTCCATATTTGCACCCTTGAGTATTTTGTTATTCCTTCTAAGGACTGAAGGCTCCCCTATTTGGTCATCATTCTTCATGAGCTTTATGTGGTCTGTGAGTTGAATCTTGGGTATTTCAGGCTTCTGGGCTAAAATCCAATAATCAGTGAGTGAATACCATGTATGTTCTTTTGTGATTGGGTTACTTCACTCAGGATGATATTTTCTAGTTCCATCCATTTATATAAGAATTTATCAAATTCATTGTTTTTAATCAGTCTGGTGGTTCCTCAGAAAATTGGACATATCACTACTGAGGACCCAGCTATACCACTCCTGGGTATATATCCAAAAGATGCTCTAACACATAACAAGGACATATGCTCCACTATGTTCATAGCAGCTTTATTTATAATAGCCAGAAACTGGAAAGAACCCAGATGCCCTTCAACAGAGGAATGGATACAAAAAATGTGGTACATTTATACAATGGAATATTATTCAGCTATTAAAAACTTAATGTGATTTTAAAAAAGAAGTATCATTTCGGTAATTTAGTTTTTCAGATATTAAAAGTTTTCCATTTTTAAAAGTTTATTTTTATTTTACTTCCATCAGTGACAGACTTCATGATTGAATGTGTACCATGCCTATAGTCCATGGTACATGCATGGCAGAGAAGGTGTTGGATCCCCTGGAACCAGAGTTACAGTTACTTTGGGAGCTACCATTATTGTTCGGTCCTCTGCAAGAATTTCAAGCTGGCTTAATTTCTAAGCCTTCTCTCCAGCCCTTTCTCCCCATTTTTTTCTCACTATGATGTCTGATGTCTTTGTCATTGTTTCATGGCCCTCTGGATAACTCATCAACAACACAAAATTGCTACATTGTTGCTAATAACCACACACAAGGATGACATTCAGTGAAATAAGACTTTATGTGTATGAAGTTTTTTTTTAAAAAAAAAAGCCATGGATTTAATGAATGGCATTGACACACTTTTTTCTTATTTCAATTAAAATAGTACAAATATATGCCTGAGATACAGGCAGATAGCCACAAGTTGTTTTCAGAAAAAAGCTGACATAAAATGATCCTTCAGAATGAGCTTTATTGATAGAGAGCCTCAGGACCACGTGAGCCATCATGATTGAGTCATGATGTGCGTGAGAATTAAAAGAGCATTAGGAAATGTATAGCATCATACTAGAGAGAACATGAAGGGCTCATGAATGGAGAGAACCTTACCTTCTAAAACCTGAAGAGAAGATCAATTAGGAGAAATAAGTTAAAGTGGAAATGTAGGAAAGACAGCTTCATGTATAACATAATAGTTAGTATGGAGGATAGCTTTCTGAGACTTGGAACAGAGTGAGTGACCTGACTTGTCTAGGAATTCAAGAGGTAGCAGAAAATTCTATGCCATACCATCAAACTGTCCTAGTCTATGTATCAAAGAGTGTGGAGCATGCAGGTACTGTGTAATAACAGCAGTGTACACTGCGGTTACACGGGAATGGGAAACTTTGTTGGGTCCTCTGGGATGTTTGTACGCTAACATTTACAACTGGGGCATGATATGAGAGAGCACTACAACCAGAGGGATTATGGTCTCATAGTAACCATGACTACTTTAGCAAAGTTGGAGGGGATATTGAAAAAGAAGAAGGGAAGCTAATTATTATGTGAACAACGTATACTGTTGAAGCTAGTCCATTTCTATATAGACTTGTATATATAAGTACAGATTTCTTACAATGGTCTGCAAAGTTCTCCTGGTCTTTTTCCTCCTTCTTGGGTGAACACACATTCTTCTACCTATTGAGATTCTTCATTATCACTTATTTCAGGCCTGAACAAAGCTAAGAGCTGCTTCCCCGTTCATCCAACTCCATTAAGCTTCATTGAATGTCTTCCTTTTGGGGCCAATTAATCTGTGTTCCTACTTATAAAGTATTTACAACATTTTTTTTGCTTTTGTAAATCTACCCTTACTCTAATCTCCTTTTGAAAACCCCATAAACTTTACCACTATCTTACATTCTGTCAAAAACTTATTTATTTCTCAGGCTTATGCTTTCTCATCTCCTTTGATTATAATTGAAAAATTAAAAAAAAATCTTTTTTATTCTTTTGTTCTAATATATCTCACATGGATAAGACATTGTTTGGCCTCTACTAGGCAACAATAAACATTTTACTGATTTAATATCAATATGTAACATTCCAAATAAAGTTTGAAGAGTATGTATCTTTCTACTAAACTTTTGTATTTGTTATGTAACAATAGTTTTTCTATCCAAGTATCACAGAATTGGATTGGTTTTGACTCACATTTTCCAATGCTATACCATACCATTTTATATTTAAAATCTACCAAGTAAACAAGTGTGATGATTTCCCCCTCAGAAGCCAAGAATGAAATTGATGTTTTGATACAGGCAAATGATATAGGCAGGACCAAACTCAATCTTCAGAAGATTTTGCTTAATATTATATGGTAAGGAAAGTAAGAAAATGTCCTATACACAAAAGTATTCCAAATCAAGGGAAATAAAACACAAATTTTTTTGATTCTTGCGAAATCTTTAGCTTCAGAATATACAATTTTACTAACTTAAAATACTATCCGTCAAAAAATTAAAGACCAAATTAATATTTTTTTTCTCTAATGTATAAGCTGACTGGTACATAAAATGTTAAGTATTTTACCATTAAAAGCAATGGAAAATGATTTCCTAGGTAAAAATTTATTTCCTAATAATTTTTTCTTTTGTATGTATATTTTACTGGTTAAAATAATATCCGTACACCAATGGAAAAGGCTGTGGCTAATTGGTCATATACTAGGAGCGAAAGAACTAGTACTGGGCAGAAGCCATTGATATAATTTCAGGTTATTTGTCATTAAAGTTTTGCTGTATTTTTTATGATTACTGTGGTTTCATTTGATTCATTCTGTTCTGATTTGTTTTGTGCTGGAGTTGAACCCAAGATCTTATTCTTCAAAACTTGAACTAGGTAAACTCTCCATTCTGAACCTATGCTCTTAACGTTTATTTTAATTACTCTACCATCGTTTAGTTATTATGGTAGTTTATGTAGGAGGTAAATAACTACTGAGCAGAATTTGCTGAAAATTGTTTTTATAGTCTATGTTTAATGATGGATTAGCCTTACTCCTTAGTCTTAGAATCAAAACACACAAAAATATTTCAAAAAAGCATCTATTCATCACAACAGATTTTCTGATGAGAAGATGTCAATGCTGAAATAAATACTGATGTGCTTATCCATCTCCTGGGGATGTACAATTCAGTACCAACTAATAACACCCAAATCAGTATCTACAACAAAGTTCCAGTATTTAGGAACATGAAAAATAGAATTTTTAATGAATAAATCACACACACATATAATATATATATATTACATGTTTGATAGGTTAAGCATAGTGAATTAATGAAACTGATCAGGTAAATTAATATAGTAGAACTTTCCCAAAAGTTTGAATGAGAATGCTAATTATATTGGCAGTTGATCAAAATGAGCTATTTTGATTGGGTCTTACATTAAAATGCCTACATTAAGGGCATTCAAAGAAGAAATATATACTTTTAATATGAATATAATATTAGGGAAATATGTTAAATTACAGCCTCATAGATGATATCAGAAGTTCCTAACAAAGATCATCAGTAAGATGTCAATATGTGGAATCTTTGTGTTTCAGAACTAAAGCCAGTCAGAAATTAAAATAAAAAAGTGTTAAAATCATGATACCAATAGAATATTTTAGTAGATCTACATTAAGTAGATACTGTCTCTGTCACGGTTAAACACTTATCAGGAGAACTGTGAATAATATATACATATGTAGTAGAAACTAGATTATGAACTTGGCTCCCAGGATCATAAATTTCAAGGAATCCCATCATCTATCTTCTGTGAGTTCGAGGAGGAAGAAAGTCAGTGTAGTCAGCCCACCGCCCAACAGCTGAGCTATAGAACACAGATGCCATCTTTAGTCGGAAGAGCCGTGAAGCAGGACTGTTTATTCTGAACTGGAAGGAGACAGACGTTAAAGCTCCAGCATACTCTCTTTTACACTAGTGTTTTGTTAAATATATTTGTTCATAAAAGACTGAATGATGCTCTCCACGACTGAGGATAACTAAAATTTACAGCTATTTGACAACACCTCAGTGCAGTCCTTACCAGAGAAGAAACTAATTAGTATTTACATTATTAAACAAACTGAGCAAGTTTATTTTGTTTGGATGATTTGTGTGCCTATATGCAGAAAAAAATGTATCAATCAATCCTGATTTATTAATAGTGATTTAATGTATTTAGACAAAAATAAAACTATGATACATTCTCAAGTAAAATTCTATTTAAGAGCCTCTAAACATAATCCAATAAATTAGAGTCAGTACCATGAACCATTTTAAAAATCAGAGATCAAGATAGCCTTAAAAAGGAGTCTGGTAAAACAATATCTTAAGGGAAAGGCCAAGTGAGTGTTTTAATTTGGAGAATGAAGGATTAAATATTACAATACGAAAAGAGTAAATGAAAGAATTGATATTGATTGTGATTTTTAAACACTGAGGCATATGTGGAAAATTTAAAAAGCAGAAAACTACCAAACTGTATGCAGGAAAAATTATGACAAAACTGACCGGAAAGGAAGAAACAAAAATGGTAACTTTATTCAACCTTTCCCTAATCTATGGTAGTCACATTCTACAAGAAGATAATGGGATGTGCACTTGACCAATCCAGGAAGAAAAGTTTGACTGAGTATAGTTGACTGGAAATTTGAAAGGAGATTTAGTCACCCAAATTATAGTTTATAACCATCAAGCATTCATCTCCAGGCATTACATGAACCCTGTAATTTACCAAATTATGAGATGAAAATAAATAAAATATTAGTAATCTAATAGCATTGTCCTATGATGGAAATTTCTGGAAAATGGTAGAATGATATGAAACACAGATGTTGAAAATTTTGTTGAGAATTATGCAGAACTGTTAAATCAATGTGGACATTCAGTGAAATTTTGATGGATGTTTCCAGGGAGGTGAGTCTTTTAAAAGATCTACTTGCAAACTGTAGTCAATGCAGACTTAAAAAGGGCAAACTCAAGAGTAGTAAAACTTCACAAGAAAATGTGATGAGAAAAAAAATACCTTGTGGGGCAAAGTGTTTAACAAAACAAACAATAGGAACAAACAAACATATCTTTGCAAGGAAAGCAAAACCAAAATAATGAAGAAGAAATGCACCTATTTCCAGGTAAAACTGTGTAACGTTACTATGAGGAGATGACGGTAAGAACATGGGTCTCTGCAAACATTCTTGCCATTCTTTTCTATTAAAGAAAATGACTTTAAATTTGGAGACAGTGAGCAGAAATTTTTTTTCCATTCTTTTTTTTTTTTTTTTTTTTATTTTCAGCAAATCAAAAAAATTTAAAAAGCATTCAAACAGATTGGAGCTCTGAGAGACAGTCATTTTTGAGACATCCATCTTGGAAAAGACTTTTGTTTATACATGTAACAAATTTCTTGTAAGGTCTAAATGTGTAAATCTAACAATAAGAGGAAAATGCCTTGTTTTGCAAAGGCCACCTTCTGACATGCTCAGGTGGCCCTTTCCCTGTGATGTGATGTTGTAGAGAAAATGTGAACTAAGTGTACTCTTTTCCAGACCCTGTCCACCAGTACTCGGTGTCTTGTCTCAGCTCAGACATTCTGTTTAAATAAGAAAATATGGTTTGCCTTCTGCTATTTCTGATTCATTTAAAGGAAGAACTAAGAATAATTAGTGGATTCATATAGGGAGTTGAAAATGACTGAGACAGAGGTTTTAATACAGCAAAGATTTAGATTTTACATTTCGTCGACGACAGTGGTGAAATGCTGTTAGCAATCTACGAGAGGAATGCTTGTAGTTCATGGCTTGCAGGTCTGATCAGCTCCTGTTTCCTACAATGAAGTCTCCACAGAGTCTATTGCCTGTATTTCTCATTCCTGCCGTCACTTTCTTGAGTTGAATGACATTCAAGATGGCTTACAACCACCTGTCTCTCAGTAACCATCTGTTACCTGGGAAACCAATTCGCCCTTGTCATTCCCAAGAGGGTGAATTTAGGATATTCTTCTTTGATGTTTGTTCAACCAAGACTCTAATGAGTGCTGAATTTTGTAGTTAAGAAGCAAACTTTACCTCTCCGATTAACACAATCTCCTAAATTTCATAGGAGAATTCTCAGAGAACTTCACTAATGTGTATCTCCACAGACTTATCAGCTTTTTTGGTCAGCAAGCATTTACCTGGGTGGGTAGAAGACAAATGTTCTTGTCAGAAACCCTCTGTAGCCCATTACAATGCTGTCCAGATGGACTTATAAGGCTAAGTGAATTAGAGGGATATGGAAGTGTTCTGGTTTCCTGTGACACTCTGAGTGAGAGAAAGTAATGAACATCCAATAGTTAAGTGTCATGGAAAATAATTAAATATTACCTTTAAAAACAATACTAATCCATTAGGGCAACGGGATAGCTCAGAAAAGAATACACTTGCCACAAAGCCTGGTTATTGGAGTTTAATCATCGGAACACACATGCTGGAAGGACAGAACTGATTCATATTGTCTTCTGATCCACACAGGAACAGCGTGGAGGGTGCACAGCACCCTCCCCTCAAACACATACACAAAGAAACAAATGTAATTACAAAAGCAAGTAGAATTCCATTAATATGCATCTATGTCTAGCTCCCATCACCCACTTCCCGCATATCACAACCATCTGTAACTTCATCTCCAGGAGATCTGATGACATCTTCTATTCTCTATAGGTACCTATGTTTACACACACACAAACACACACACAGAGACAGAGAGAGAGAGACAGAGAGACAGAGACAGAGACGCCTCCTTCACACATGTAAATGAAATGAAAATAAGTTCTAAAAGATTAAACAGTACATAATCAGGACATGAGGAAATTGCTCATCATGATCATATGTCACACTAACACATTAATTTTGTATAAGATATGGCATGAATACATAATATTAAAATAATTACTTAGGTGTTGCAAAACAAATTAAGAGGAGAAACTCACCTAGGATTTCAGTTTCAGAGAGCTTCAGTCCATAGTGGGGGAAATGTGAAGCACTGAATGTATGTCAGGAGGAGTGTATAAGAGGAGAGGTTCATATTTTGGAAACAATGGAGTTATAGTGGTAGCAATGGCTAAGATCATGTCTGTCCTTCAATGATCTGCCCTTGGTGACCTGCAAAATCTAGCTAGGCTCTATATCTCCAAAGGTACACAAACTCTGTACATTAGCAACTAGAGAACATGTATTAAAACATATAGGCTTGGAGAATAATTTCAAATTCAAGATATTAAAATATTCCACATTGCAGTTATCCATACATGTTATAACTTTATATATTTATAATATATCTGTACATTTTATAACTTTTATATACTTATATAAATAACTCGACAACACCACTGCCCAGTAGAGATTCATGATGTTCTGGTAAAGGTGGACTAAACGCCGTACATGTGGCAGCCACTACTATATGTGGCAAGTTAGAATATAAGTACTGCCAGTACAGTGCCCAGCATGTTTGTTTATTAATTGTGTTGACTTAACTGATTTATATAAGAAATTGTAGATTATAGCTTTCCAGTTGTGCAGTTCAGCAATCTAATACAATGACCCTCATCATTCTCCTTGTCTATGTTTTTATATATCTTTAGCAACAATATATTATTATACATTTCAACCCTCAGACACATAAGATGTTGAGTCTCAAAGGTCATCATCATTATGTAAATGTAAAAAGAAGGTACAGAAAAAAGATTGGAAAACACCATTAATTTTTCTCAATTCTGAAGAATGTATGTTTAGTGATAGCATCGACCACTATGAAATAAATCTCAATGCCTCATGCAATGCAGTAGAAATTTGCAAGTCAGATTATCATATGAATATATTATTGTAAATTGCAGAAGCACAAGGATTTTTATTTTTATTTTATCTGTTCCCCCCCTCCCGTACTTCTACCAACTTTCTCTGTGTGCTTTTTTACACACTGACAGCTTATCAAATGAAAAAACAATACAGTAAAAAACAATGTAGAATTTGCAAAACCTAACAGCTTGTTTCTTCTGTGACACATGTGTTCTCTACAGGGGAACTTCATAGCACTGAGTTTAAGATATTCCATCCTTTATAAGCCCTTGGGACTTCTGCCCTACTTCATTCCCAAAGAAGAATGTATCCTCTGCTCTGCCAAAAACCAGGAAGACTGCATTCTGTCAGGGCCAGATTATTCAATGAATCATTTGCACACCTTCTTTGAGAGAGCAGATTTCTTTTCTTTTCTTTTCTTTTCTTTTGTTTCCAATACGTGGCATTTTATAGCAATTTCTGGTATAAAAAAAAATCTTACAAAAATACAAATGGTGCTGAAAATAACTTTACTGGAAGATGATATCATTTAGAAAAGTGTAATGCAAAATTCACTGATGTTATTTCAGAGAGTTAGTAGCAGACATTTATAGGGTTGTTATGGAGATTAAGCAAGCTACTGAACAATGATTAGGATAGTCAGTGTCACACACAATTGCTTAGAGTAAATAACGGTCACTTAAGGGAACATTCTTCCATAGCCCCTTTTAATTTTATATGAGAATGTTACTAGAAATAAATTACAATAGCTACACACATTGTCTAGAATGCACTAAGAAGCTGTATTTTAAATGTAATTTAAATGATAAATATAAATAATAAAACCTAGTATTTTGTCTGTCATTTTCTCTGCTGATATTAGTGGGGCTCCATCAGAATAAATGTGTCCTGGGCCTTGATCATTCGCCTGTTCAGTTAGTGATAGATTTTCAAGAGTGCTCGCCAGTCACACTAAAGCTCGGTTGACCCACATTAATCCACTCAGTTGTCATGATCAGTTTGGTGAGTTGTTTCAATAACCTCCCAACTTTAATCCACGTCAATCAAATCACAAAGGCAGTGTTTAATTTCTTTTTTATCCCCTTGTTGGAAATGATGTCTGTTTTGTTTTCTCATAAAAACTATAATTGTTGATTACAACATAAGAAATATAATGACAGAATAAAATGTTTATCATACTAGCTGAAATAATTTTTATTATGAAATAATTGTATGCTTTATTAATAGAGGACATGACAAACTAAATAAGCAATTACAATTCCAGGTAAAATATGTAAATGCTATTATGATCTATTTTATCTTATCTAGAAAGAGAGATTTTATAACTGAAAATAATGGACTAATTAACAATTAAATTATACTTAAGAAAATGAACAGCTTGCCTGGCAGTGGTGGCGCACGCCTTTAATCCCAGCACTTGGGAGGCAGAGGCAGGCAGATTTCTGAGTTCGAGGCCAACCTTGTCTACAGAGTGAGTTCCAGGACAGCCCGGGCTACACAGAGAAACCCTGTCTCGAAAAAAAAAAAAAAAAAAAAAAAAGAAAATGAACAGCTCAAAGACCCTAAGACATTATAACACGACTTTTAAAATCTCCATCTGTCTGAGGGAGGTTAAAACTGGTGTGATACCTAAATCACATTCAGAGAACAAAGGCACAATGTCATATCTCCCAAGTACTTTTTGACGTTAAGGATATATCATGAAATTTTATCAGGCTGGTAATAAACTTTGGAAATGTTTGTTGAGGAATAAAACCGGGAAAAGACTATAGACTGAAGCTACATAATAGCTTGTCTCTATATAATATATATTATATAATTAAATTTTTTCAATATATTATATATGATTATTACATATAATTATATATTATATAATTATATATTATAGTGTACATTATAAATTATATAATATATGATATATTTTATTATATAGTATATATTATAAATTGTATATTATGGATAATATATATAAGGGTCATGACAAAGGTGTCATATTTGGTGCTAGATGCAGGTTTTTATTTTAATTCAGGAAGAATTTAGCATCATAAGAACAAGTTGGTGTCTTCATTAAGGTCTCAAATATTAACTGTAGGGATTTAAACTAGAAAGACAGAGGAAGGCTGACATATATGTTTGCCGTTAGCATTCTGAATATCTTCAGAAAATAAATACAAAGATAGATTTGATAGGAAAGCAAGGAGGGAGACTGCAGGGAGGCAGACTGGGCATGTGGTCTGATAGCTTTTCAGCGGTAGCCTAAGTAGTGGTGACAAGCATTGTAGACTATTATAAAGTTGCCACAGGACAAAATTTGTTTTTCTACTTTATCTGCAATAGAAGCCAGGCCAGTACGTGACTGATTTAGCATCATGATAAAAGAACATGAAACGAGGGATAAGCTAGGGTTAAACCAAAAGCGGCAGAGAGGAGGCATGGCATCACTGACAGGCAGTATGCACAAGCCAGAAGTTTCCCCAGATTGGACAGAGAAATAGCATAAAGGAAAAGAGGGCACGTTTTATTAGGCGAGAAGGCTCTAAAATGACCGAATCATGAGGGAAAAATTGTCCAACCAGTAATTGAGTTTAGAGAGCTAAGGAAATTAAGAGCCATAGATTTATTTATTTATTGATTGATTGATTGATTGATAGAGAAGGTTGTGGGTGGGGTAAATGGGACCCAACCCAGCTGCCTTCTTGGATGTAATGCTACCCTATCTCTGTCCTAAATGTCTGCACTCCTAAAGGCTCTTGGTATATACAACCTTCATGAGTGTATGAAAGGAAGTGATGGATATTAAGTATCCTGAATCTGATGGCAATAGAAGAAAAATAGGAAGGAAGGAGGGTGTGCTGTAACTGTTTTCTGAAAGTGAGAAAACCCAAAGTAAAAGAAAAAGAGTGAGGAAGAAATTCGGTATAGAAGAAACAGCTAAGCTCCAGATTTCTAAAGGAAGAGGGAACAAAATGTAAGGCATGAGGAAATGCCTTCCTTTCCCAGTCATTCTTCTGTAATATCCCAGGTAAAGACTGCTGTCGGGACAAAGCCCACCACAGTATTATTTATTGTATCTCATCTAATATTAATTAAGAATTTCTATTAACATAATCTAGACAATACATGTCTGAGCTTCAGTCACACAAAGTAGTCTTTGAACACAAGGAGCACAAAGTCCTTCACATTTCTCCACAGCATTGGAGACACTGACTGTGTGCTTAAAGAGTGAGGTGCCAGCCAAAGCCAGAAGTCATCCAGATCAGGACCCTGGTATTAACTAGTCATATGTGCACGTTCAGATACTGAATTTTACAGCTCACAGAATTGTTCTTTTTGTATCACACAAAAATGACGTTCATATGGTCTGTTCTTAATACATACCATGGTTCCCACTTTTACTTACTAATCCTAGCCTAAATCTGTTGCAATGGTCAGTTCATTTCCTTTTTAGCACATACATTTAAAAGCCTCTGTGAGGAAGCAGCCAAAAGAAAAGAGCAACAAAGTGAGAACTCCCTCGGCACACGTATGAGGACTTCCTTCATTGCAGCAGCTTTAGGTGACAGTCAGTCAAGGCTTAGTGTTAAATTTACAGTGCACTCACGCCCTTTCAGGTTCTCAGTCAAACAGTACTGGCAATATTAATAACCCATTACAGTGGAAACTCTATTTAGAAATGATGATGTGAGCTTTTATACGCCAGTAAAGTCAAGGCACGGTTCCAAAAGAAAGCTTAAATCATAGTCAAGGTGAAGTTTGTCTTCTAGAATTCTGTCTCAAAGTCATCAGAGGGTCAATATTCTTAGTTTATCACATAAAACTCTCTGTAATTTACTCTCTTTTGAGTGGGAGAAACTCAGACAGGTTTCTAACATGAAATGCAGTTTTTTTCCATCCCTTAGTCCTTTCATGTTTCCAGGAACTGAGTATTTACTCTAAAAGGATGTTGTTCATTGTTTTCTGAAAAATGAATGTGAAACAGAGTACTGAGGGAAATCACTACCTGCTTAGTCTCCACTTACTTATAATTAACCCAAATATTGTTCAAGAAATATACGTGTTATAGTATCAATTCTTCATTAGCAGAAATATACTTTTTCAATGGCATAGTTATTATTTTCCATGTTTGATTCTACTTATTGGATAAACAAATTTTCATGTATTTGAATTAAGTTAAATTACTACTTTCATTTGGTAGCAAAAATCAATTGAACATTTTTGCTACCAGCTAATCTGTGCTTCAGAATTAAAAATAATTTTGTTGACTTTAATTACAGTATGACTTTACTTTCAAATGAGTTGGAATATAAAGAGAAGTAAATACATTAAAGAACCATTCTTTATTATAATGTAATACTATTTACTTTAAAGTTATTTCATTGATTCCAATTTCTTGGGAATAAAGCCTAGTCTCAACTCAATAAGAGACCAGTGGTAGTTAACCAAGTGACCTCAAAGGATTGGCTGGACAGTATTTTCCACAAAGAAAGAAGAAATTTATAAGCACTGGCAGTAATAGTCTAATAAAATCAACATTTTGTGCAATATATCAAGATGTTAGACTTCGCAAAAAAGAACAATTAATCTTGTTTAGCTAATGTATACAAAGCAAATTTTTACATACAGTATAATATAATGGAACATATTTTAAACAGACAATAGAGTACAATTTTATTCACTGTTAATTTTGGTAATGCCTTTTATTTTATTGGTTTATAATTTGAGACCACTTTAGTGAGTTAGCAGAGAATGTAAGAAAATAAACTTTTAGGAAATAAGACTATATTAGGCATGGTGACTAATCACTGAATTAGACTGATTACAAATAAAGAATTAAGGAACCTCCTCTACCGAGAGATGTTCCTGTCGGTATCCCTGAAAGGTTTTCAGTGGAGCAATTAAAATGTCAAATGAATGTGCCTGGAATCATGCACCATGACTCTTTGAACTTTCACAAATACAACTATAGTTGAAAAAAAATATATATATATACTTTGTGCTGATGAATCTTATATAACATATATTGTTGCTTCTTATCCTTTAAAATCATGCATTCATGACATCAACATAGCCCCTACTTTAATTTCTCCTTATGCTTAGGAACTATTCCAAATCCTTGTCACAAGTAAATGCATTCAAGTTCTGTCTGTTCATTTTCACTGGGCTTAATATTTCCAGCCTCTAGAGGATTGAGTTACACTTTACTGAATAGATTTTATACTCATTCTTTCCCTTGATTTCTCTCTTCTTTCCCTCTTTTCCTCCTCTTTCCCCTTTCATTCTCTTTACTCATTAATTTATATATATGTTAACATCATAGTAGTGCACCTTTATATGGGAAATTCTTCACTGAAAAGGAAGAGAATCTCTGCAGTCAAATTGTCATTAAAATAAGGATGATAGGTTATGTGTTGCAAGCACTATGACCATAGATATTTACTTGTCAAATGTTTTTTATCTTTATGACAAAATTAAAAGGTCAAAGGATTCATGTAGTAAAGTCAAACAATGACCTCAAATTTCAGTATTACAGTTAAACTAGATAAAGCATGATATGGAAATTAGAGGTGTAAGATTTTAATATTCCTCAATTCAAAATGAATTTATCCCATTAGATATTATGAATCCTCTTGTTCCTCCTGTACACACACACACACACACACTAAACTTATGTGAATAATGGCTTATGCATTGCATTCTGTTTTTTTTCTATGAGAAAAAGACCCAAGAACAAAGATTCTTGATGGAGATAGGATGAGTCATAGAAGATCGAATGTGTGTGTGTGTGTGTGTGTGTGTGTGTGTGTGTGTGTGTGTGTTTTAAATAATAAAACAGAACTAGTTAAATGTTAAATCCTGGAATAATTGCTTGTCTACCCTTCTGGAAAGCCAAGTAGAAACCATGTCTTCCAAGCAAACTCTGACCCTACTTAAACAAAATGATAAGAATAATTTCAGTTTTCCATACCTGGTGCACCAGAGAAGAGCAACTGTGGTCTGTAAAACGTTTCACTGTGCAGTGCGCATCCATGCTCACTTGCAGGACTGCATTTGACCCATGCACTCTGTGAGTTAGCTATTATTAGTTCAATTTCATAGATGTGATAACTGGAGCTCAGAGAGGTTAAGTGACTTACCCAGATTCAGACAGTAAGTGAAAACAAGGCCTGAAACCTATGACTTCGAAAATTGGCTCCAAAGATAGCTTTTCATTTTCAGACAAAAACCGAGACTAAAACTTATTGTGTGAATAATAGGTTATGCATTGCCTTTTGTGTTTTCCCATGAGGAAGAGACCCAAGAAAAAGGACTCTTGACATGCATAGGATGAGACATAGGAGATCAAGGAAAGTGGTGGGACTTCGAGGTCTCTGAATCTCCCAATACGGTGCCTTCTGAATACTGTATGACACCTGCCACAATAGCCCTTACACCTCAAATCCTTTTTAACACATCATGAAAGATACAATGATTGGGTCTCTATAACCATAGCAAATTGAATGTAAAAGAAAACCCTTTTTCCCATTCCATCCAATTTGCCTGGAGTCCGCTTATGATCACACATGCAACGGGGATCACAGTTGTGAGCCTGATTGAGAATACAGTCACATGAATAAGTGGCAGCAGGGCCAGACCCGCATGGTCACATTAATAGCCATTCTCTATTGCTGTCTTCTAAACACAGCGGCTGCCTAGAAAGCAGCTGGCTGTCTAAAGCGTGAAACGAACAGAAGATCGCCGTTTCTAAAGCCCTGCCTACTTTGGCCTCATGATCTATTGAAGTGATTTCCTGGAGTTAGAGGACTTATTACCTAGCTAGCACACTGGGTACTTGTACTTTTCAAACTTTGACTTATATTTACTGACCAATACTCAATTCTACATGGCAAGACTTTGCAGGGTTTTTTGGAGAGACTGTGTGAGGCAGCTTTTCACTATCACGACAAATATCTGAGAGAAAGCAACTTGAAGTAGGAAAGATTATTCCTGGCTCATGGTTTTACAAGTTTCATCTCTTGTCGCTGTGGCTTTGGTCCCAGGGTAAGGCTCAACATTATAGCTCTGAGCAGGTGACACACTGAGACTGTTCATCCTGCTTCAGCAGGAAACAGAGAACAAGTCAGAGGAAAAGGCTGGGGAGAAGATATAGCCTACAAAGAAGCTGGCAACGACGCATTCTCGCTTCTCAATATTTTCTTGCACTAGAAATGCATCAATCGTTTGATTGCTTTAGAGCCCTCATAGCACAATCTATTTTCAAATGTCAACATTACAGACTATATCTGTGAATACATGGATCTTTGGTGGACATTTCATTTCCAGAAGCACAGTAGAGTCCACCCTGTAATGTTGAGTATTTGAGTGAAGTGTCAATGGGCTCAGTGTGGGTTCTCACCTACCGAACTTATTCATGTCTCCACCTTCTCTTCCCTTTGTTATGGTAGCATTTGAAAATACTACTGCCTTTCATTTTCACTAAGGGTGTTTACTTCCTCTGATGAAAGACATTGGTGTTTGTTCTGCCTATCAGTAGTCTCATTCTGCCTTTCTAATAAAATAGTTCGGTCAAATAAAGGTAGGGAGAAAAATGATCATTTCACTTTACAGATCTCATTCCATCATTGAGGGAAGTCAAAGCACATATCAAGAGAACACTTGAGGTAGAAACTATGATGTAACACAAACTACTTACTGGCTCACCCCTATGCCAGTGCTTAGCTAGCTTTCTTACACAGCCTGGGGATGATACTATCAACAATAGGCTGGGCTATACTGTTGGCCTCCCATTAACCAACAACCAAGAGAAAGCTCACAAGATGTACCCTGAGGCCAATCTGATGAGGGCAATCTCTTAGTAGAGATTCTCTTCTCTGACATCTCTAGGCTATGTTAGTTGACAGTTATAAGCTAACTAGTCTTATTTTATAAATCTTCAACACAAACAAATAGAGGAAAGGTAATGCTAGAAGAGCATAATCTTTGAACATTCACTCTAGAGTAATACCTAGTTTACTTCTAGTTCATTGACAATGGATTTCCTTATTTCTTAGCTCTTTATTTCTCTTTAAAAATCTTTAAAGATACTTCTCTTTGAATCCTATGGGACCATCCAGTCACATGAATAGCAATAAAAGAAGACTGTAAAAGTAAGTTCTATTCATCTAATGTAATTGTCATCTCAGAGGCTTACTGCTAAATAAACTCACCTTTCTAGTTCTTTCTCAAGCTGTTTCAATTCAGCTTTGACTCAAACTCCTCTCCAAGCTGACTGATTCACTCTGGCTTCTCTCGGCTTCTCACTGAATTGCTTTCCTTGGTCTCAAATGAACTCTGGCAATTTATTCTTATCTTCCTTCTTATTCTCTGGCTTCAGTTGACTCTGCTGACCTACACAGGACTTCACAAACTCAACTCTAGTGCACTGACCCCCAACTCACTGACTCAACACACGTTTTACCTTAAAGATGTGCACCAAGGATGTGTCTATATTCCAGACAGTGGGATTAAAGTTGTGTGACATGTCAGCATTCCAGACTGATAACACAGACCTAAGTCTTTGGATGATCCCTTGCAAGAGCAGCCATGTTGCTGCTTTACAGAAGAGTCCTGCATTATAGAAATTATACAGTATGGAATACAGTGTCCAACCAATAAACCACCCAGAAACTCAGTATGCAAACACAAAGCATTAAGAACAGCATTTAGATGATTATTTGTGCCTTCTTTCTGATTACTTGAAATTTTGTAATTTTGAATAAAAGTTCAAAACCAAACTAATGAACATAAAAGAAAACCTATGTGAGCTCTTTTGTACTATGAGTTCAAAAACACATCACTTTTTCTAAACGTAACTCTTTAGACTTCTTCAATTATTATGTTAGTATGAGGTAAATGAAAACATTATGTACTATGATGAGGGTAGTTTGTGTTGCCAAACATTGAGATGTTTGCCATTTTCCTTAAACAGATGTTCCTATATTCTGGGTTTTGAAATAACTCACTTGAAAGAAAGGAAGACTTTTTTTTTTTTTTGGTTGTTTTTTGTACTTAAGAGCACATCTACAGAAATCTGTTCTCTAAATAAAAGCTATTTTTTTCTAAGTAGGAAAAAGTAAGTTGTTTTTAAAATTTATGTTATTCATGTTTTTTATTTAAAACTACAAGACACAGTTCATTATATTTTGTTATGGTATCTTTTCTGTCTTTCATAGTTCATAGCTGTTTATAGATTCATGTTATATGCAGTAGAAGTAAATATTATGCATATGTACCCCAATATGAAAAATTATAACCATAAATACATTTTATATTATAAAACACATATTTTGTTATGATAATTAGGCAGCAGATAATTATTTCCTGATTCTTCCCTCAGGTTTTGTTTTCTGTTTATAGGATTATACTTTGTGTCACACACATGTGTTTTTATTTAAATTACCTTAAAATGGGATTTCTGCAACATACAAGTTTTAGGACCTTCATCTTCATTGTCAAAAATAATCAACTATTTAAACAACTAGGAATAATTTAATTAACTTAATAGTGAGTCTGAAATGTTTTGCATATTACAGCTATAAACTTTTATGTTTTGAACTTAAATGAGATGTCACAAATTTTCAGAATTCTCTGAACTAATTCTTGTTCCCCCTAGTGCTAACTTAGAAAACTTTGGCTTTTCTCTGCATTCTGTTTTCAACTCTGTCTCCTCCCCTGTGTTCTCCATTCCTGTTTGCTACACATCTCTTCTAACACTTCTTTGCCTTTCTTTTATGTCCAAACACAGTTGTGTCAAATTTTCTAGACAACTTGCACAAGTTCAACATTAATTTCCTTAGCACTGTAACTTTCCAGTTACAATAAAATACAATAAAAGGGGACTCTTTAAATGCTGAAGGACAATTTAATCCCCCAGTAGATATATATCTTAAAGGTTCACTTGTAATACCTTAACACTGAGGAATAAATTCCCCAAATTGACCTTTAGGAGGAGCAGATGACCTCCAAATTATAGCACCAATCTATTTTCCTTGATGTTCCATGGTATTTTACTTGTACACATTGTATGTACCACTGGGTGCTGATGAGCCATTTTTACCCTAAAGTGGCAGACTTTGCTCTTTCTTGACAGTTGTTGCTCTCTAGTTCTTCTCCATATGCTTCCCCTGTAAATTTCTTGATTTGGAATCAAATTGAGTCACATTTTCCACACTTTGATATGACTGGTCTTGTCAACACCAGTCTCTGATTAATAAACTTAGTGATGACATCTCTGTTAATTGTCCACCCCCACTGCATCTGCTAATTGGTATCAGTTGTTTTTAATAACACGTTCTTAAAATTATTACCCAATTCCTAGACTGTTCTTCATCATTCTAATTCTTAAATATCATTGTACTTAAAGTCTTGAATTTTATCCTTTTCTGTTCTATTTTACTATATTTCTCCTTCATTTTAGGAATTGAACATTATTGCTATTTCTTTTGGTCAAATATTTCTTCTTATTCAAGATCCACACACAAAGAAGGAAATCTGGTTGTATATTCTGTTGGGGTCCATGAGTTGTCCCACAAATCACACAAACCCTCACCTCAGTCAGATTGGGATGGTTTATTGAACATTCACCCTAATACTGATTAGATTAGGTCCATAACTCAGAATTATCTGAGTCTACGAACCTCAAAATATTTCTCGGTCAACTTATAAAGGAAAAAACAAAATGAGCTCATGTGCAGGTACAGGCAGTGCTCCCCAGTGGTTGGCTCTGACTCCAGCCATTTTGCACATAACAGTTCACATTCACTTTTAATTTGATGGATCTTATCCATCTTTGGAATTTCTTAAGATTAACAAACCTCACAGAGAACATAGAGAAGATAACAGGGTATGTGATCAGCATGACTTACTCTGAGTCATTATTTTTCTGTATCAATGACTGGCAAGCATATTACAGCAACAATATGAAATAGCTGTCAGGCATGGAACAAAATGGCTACAGCTATGTTGTGAGTGGAGGGTAGTCCTCAACATATTCTATAACAACTTCTTTTTTTAAATACCCAGAATATGATCTAACCATTGGTTTATTTCATCTTTATTTCCAAATATGTTAGATTATTTATTTAGATGTTTAGAGTGATGTTTTTGATAATCAATTTTTATCTTAGTATTATTTGACATAATTGCTAACAAATTTCCTGGTGTATCTTATATAGTTTTTAAATCATATTCAAGCATTTAGTATTGATAGTGGCTAAAATTATAAACAATAAAATATTATGAATAAAACTATAATTTTCAAATTTCCTCTTGTGCCTTCTATCTAAACCTCTTGGAAAGTTTGATTACATTTAAAAATTCACTAAGAATTTTTAGTGTATATTGTTAAATATTGATTACAAAATAAGGTCAGACAGTCTATCACTCCATTTAATATTTAAATGTAGGTTGGATTCCTCTGAAGATTAGCAATAAGACACTTTAAGCACTAGCATATGACTATTACTGTTCTACATAAAATAATCATTGAGATACTTAGATTCTATCTTAACCATGAGTACAACAAATCAATCTGAGGAGAAGTGTACATGGCTACCAAAGAAATTACAGTGAATGAAAACAAAATAACTCCACTACTGCCAATAATACGATATAACCCAAGGGGTTAATTTTCAGTGAGTGTCAAGTAGGGTGTGCTTTGAATAGGTAACTCAAAGATTATAGTTCAGTTAATATACATGTTTGAAAGCTGGTGGGAGATTAACCCAACTAAAGTGATGTCCATTACAGTTTTTGGACAATTTAAATCACATTTCAAATTTGTCCTTAGTGAAGGCTGAAACTTCAAGGAATAAAATCCAGCCAACAGAGCCTTCTCAAATTGGTGACAGACTATACTTTCTGCAATCCATAAAGCAAAGAAGTCATGTTGCCAGAGTGTTGAAGTTACAAGAAATGAACAATGAACAGAGAAGAAAACAGATGTAGAACTATCTGGCAGCCCTTCATAGATTCTGAAGTTCTCTCTGATATAACTCAAGACCTTCAATTCTTCCTTTGATATATCATGGGCCACATGTTTAATACTTTAATCAGTGAGCTTATTTAAATCTTACAGCAAGTCCATGATCAATGATATTTTTCCATTATATAATTCCTTTCCTTTATATCACTTCCTTTCCATTATATAATTTCTTTTAATAATTATTAGTATGTTTTTAAAAATAACATATTAGTAATGTTGGTAGATGATAGTCAACTCAAGATTACCTGCCAAGGACCAGGCTCATCTTGGAGAGGAGGGTCTGAGAAAGGGGTTTCTGAGAGAGGGGAAAAGAATGACTCAAAGTCAAATGGTGGGTCAAAGCTGGCGACCTGTGTTCTGCTTGGCAATGTTTTTCCAGTCTGTTTCTCTCTATATTCTGTTTTCTCTCTGAAGATCTCTCTGTTTGCATCCTGCTTGCTTGTTATTCCAAGAGATCTCTCTGTCCATGCCCTGCTTGTTTGTGGCAGTTCTCCAAACAGTACTCTTTTTATCCTAAAAAAAAAAAAAAAAAATGCTCTGAATAGCTCTTCTCCTACAGAACACAGGTCCACTCTTTTATTTGACATATCAATGCAGTCATTTACGCAAGGTTTCCTTTTGATTATCTTATGAATCAATATCCTACGATACTTAAGAGACAGCAAGCATACATTTTTTTCTTAACATTGCAAAATAATTCAGTAATCTGTCTGCCTTTGTTACAAACAGAGTATGTAGTTGTGTGGGTCCCTGACCTGAAATTACAATCTCCACCATGCCTGAGCCTAACGTTGTTCTGTCCTAGGATGCTCCTGAACTCAGGAAACTGTCTGCCTTTATAAGAATAAACAGAAAGAGTTAGATGTGTGGGATCCCCCGTGATCATCACTCCCTAAATTTCTTAATCTTCTTTATCGTATCTGACAAGTTGGCTCACAGTGTGGTTCCTTTTGTTCCTTGAGATTCATGAAGCCCCTCATGTAATTCATATTGCATCCTTATTTTTTGCATAGATGAGAAATTATTTATTTTCAGATTCATGCATTTAGAGCTCTTTCCCATAGCCTCAGTGGTTGTTTTGGAGGTCCCAATGTTTACTATTTTGCTGAGACGTAGTCACACCCTCAACTCCTGGACCCCTGCTTTTTCTAACCATTATGAGTCATTAACGTTAAGAGAGAACATTCCTCAGAAGAAAGATTCCTCCATTGCTAATACTGGTTCCAGAAAATATGCATATTATTATACAAACAAGCCCTATGCCCACATGGAGGCTCACACCTGGGGACCTTGTCCTAGGAACAAGAACCATGTCACTCTGTCCCCATCAAGGCCATTCGAGGCTCTGCAATCACCAAGATGAAGATGAAGAATTAGGTGATCAGACTCAGAGACCCAACCAATATTCTACTACAGACAAAAGTCCAAGTCAATAATAACCTTGTTTATGATGATTCAGCTCTTATCTCATTCAAGAGTTCTGCACATATATGGAAATAATGCAGGCGTTAATGTGTTTATAGTTATATGCTGCATCTCAAAAGCTTTATTGGTGAAATAATTATCATTGCCTTATATTTTCAGGAAAATCTATAGCTTGTGGAATTTTTGGCTTTTCATTAAGAAAGTTCTCTTATGAATTTCAGTTCTGATAATAAGAGGCTCAGTAGTAATATTTATGATCCATTAATTACTCTCCAAAGTATTGTGATGTGAAATAAAGTTTTGGTATTCAGAATCAAGAATGTCAGTATTTTCGACTTCAGGTAAAAATTACAAAAGAAGGGAGAGCGATATCTATCTATCTATCTATATCTATCTATCTATCTATCTATCATAGAGAGTCTCACTATAGGCCTTCCATGAATTAAAACTGAAAACTGGTTAGAGTCTGAATGCTTCCATTCCAAAAGAAGGGAGAGCGATATCTATCTATCTATCTATCTATCTATCTATCTATCTATCTATAGAGAGAGAGTCTCACTATAGGCCTTCCATGAATTAAAACTGAAAACTGGTTAGAGTCTGAATGCTTCCATTATAATTTGTCTTGTAACCAGTGAGGAGACAGGACAAGCAACCTCCTCCATGAAGTATGTTACCGTCTGTTGGGACAGGAGAAATGGGATTTTAGGACCATGTCAAACCAGGAATGCTTGGCAAACAGGCCTAACTGAAGCCTTGTGAAGTGCAAAATTGTAAATTTAAAATGTAGACTCAGGGACACGTACCTGCTGTATAATATAAATTTACGGGTTAAAAACTAGAAGACACCACAACCAAAATAATGCAAGGAAAAAAATGCCATTTGATTATATCATCTTTTCCCTAGAAAACAGAAGTAGTAAACATTTAATTCATAAAGTCCAGGAACTCCTGGAGTTTAACAACCGCAGACTCAATTAACTAAGCAGCTTGAAGAGCATGAGATCACTAAATATAAACAGAACGTGAACTCAACCTGAAGACTATGATCACAAAATATCAACAGAATATGAACATAGCTTAAGACTGTGATAGGAAACGTTAGCAGAGTATGAACAGAAGAGGAATTTGCTGCTTGGGCAGGTGAGGGTTGGATGTTCAGTTTCTTACAGCATCTGCAATGTGACACAACTCCTGCTGAAGAGTGAACTTTATAAAGAAACTCAGGGAATGGTAGCCTTTTTAACATTTGTTTTTCTTCACTCCTATGATCAGCTAGACTCTGGAATCCTTCATTTATATTGAGTATGCCTTTCAGATGTTTAATTGATTCTTAAAGATCAAAGGTTAACAGATTTAAAGCAGGAAAGTTCTGCACAATATTATTTTTACATCTTGAACCTGTGTAGGGTAGCAGTGTTATCCCTAGATGTAAATTTACAAGATATAAAATTACTCTGCTTTCTTCCCCCTGTACTTGCTGATAGTGTGAGTCTATCATAAAGGAATAAAAGAATTGAATACTTTGTTGTCATTTCTTGAAACTGGGTAGCAATAGATAATAATGTTTTCTAATCATTAGGTAGTTCTCTTGAAAGAGAGAACTTTCAAGTAAATTGATGTTCCAAGATTTTATAGCTGTTTTTCATTAAATATAGAAGCACACGATTCCAGGAATAGAGTGTTTTCCTATTTCCAATATTTTCATATATTGAAATATAAAAAATAAGCTTTTATGTTTTAAATAAGTTAAAATAATAAAAATCCTTTTGGAATTGGTTATTCTTTGTTTCACTTAGAATTGCATTGCTTCCTAATAAGATTTTTCAGAAAAGCAGTTTATAATAAAATAATATTAATACTATTTGTATATTGAATGTTTAAATGCTAAAATGACTTGTATCCAGAGTGACAATTGCTTGCCTACTATATCTATAATTTAAATATGTTTTTTAGAATAAAACCTGGTCTTTTTTTCTCCCATATTTATATATCAAGATCTAATCTCAATACTAAGGACTATTCTGTTAAATAAATAATATCATGTGTTGGAGTTTGTTGTATAGATATTTTAGTACAAGAGTAGTGGTACTAGAAATAGATTAAAAATAAGACTTTTGCAGAAGGATCATCAATTACTTGGTTATCAGTGAAGACCTTACCATTTGAAGTTAAAAGACCCCAGATGAGAAGCTGCAACCTAGCCATCATATATGTATGTAGTAAAGCAATTGTTAAAACGGCCACTGGTTATAAACTGGAATAGGATACTGGCATAGAGAATTCACTGCATGCTACATTAACTGAGGCATTTGAAAAGTGCAGAAGAAGTAGTAAAATAAAGACTATGAAATTGGATGGTTGTTGATGGGTGCTCTTGATATATTGAAAAAAGCAATGCAAGGCTTTGGTTGATCAATAAACCATTTATGCTACCCATGAGAGTCAGAAACAGCCCTTCACAGCATACAAAGTGAGACCTTCTTACCTTACACAACTGGAAGGAAGAAAAGAGAATACTACATTCAAACCTTGATGGCCATAGCAGTAGAACTTGACTGAGTTGAACTTTCAAACTTCTTATGACTCAGTGTGCATAGAAGGAGACATTGATTGGCAAGGTACAGCACTTAAATTAGAAATGGAAAGAGCTGTTTGGATGGGAAGGGATAGCAACTTAAGATCCGGAGAATACAGTCTCCATGCAAGTTTGCTGAACTTTATAAAGGAACTCAGAGCATGGTCCATCAATGTGACCAGGTGTGGACACAGGGTCCACAAACTCAGAGGATGAAGCAGACACCATGAGTCATTTTAAAAGCAGAGAGCACCTCTATTGGGAAGCACAGACAAGAGGACCTTAACCTTGGACTTCCTTCTAGCACTGTGGAAAATATATCCCCATGTTTTACAAACTACCCAGTTTCAGCTATTTTATGATGACAATACCAAAGGAATAATGGTATTCATTGTCCCAATTTTAATGGCAAACTTTCAAAGTCAGAAGAGTCAGCATAGACATGGTAAATAGTGAACAGAAGTTGAACGTCTAAGCAAGGGCCTCAAATAAACTGCATTGATTGGTAGGACTGCTGCATGAGCCTGTACAAGCAGTCAGAATGCTACAGGAGGCAGAGGAAGGATTTTGGGGTTGGTTTCAAGGACAGGCACAGCAGTGAGGTACTCATTTGTCACAATAACTTTCCACCATATGCTCTTTCAGGAAATGGGCTAAGTCAGATCATGAGTTAGGATTTAGTTAGGCTGGTTGGTCCCCATGGGCCACTTGGATATAGTGATGAACCCTGGAGAGTTTGGGCCCTTCAAATTCTATGAGTCAGAGCCGGTCAGTGCTGTGCCACTCCAGATAGCATTTTGTCTCATTTTCAAGTCTTCATCCAGTTTTATCTGTATTCACTCACTGGTCCACGTACAGATACAAATGACAAAGCCTCCTATCATTGTGAAAATCTCTGATTTTGCCTGTGCTTGAAACATGATGAAATCAAGGAGGGATTTTACAGGATACAAAGTGAGACCTTCTTACCTTTTACAACTGGAAGATATCTCCGTTTGCAAAGTGCTGTCCTTCCTTTCAGCTTGTAAAGATAGGACTTTAGTGTCATCCCTAAAACCTGCTGAGTCCTCATCTCCCCCCCCTCCCCCAGGAAATCTAACAAAAGAATTGTTAGATTTGGACTTTATTAATTGGTGATAATCTGTCGTCACTATTTTAACCTACTAACAATCCTTAGAATAGGGTCTTCACTATCTTAACCTAACAATCCTTATAACAGTGTCTTCACTATCTACTCACTTGATTTGTTGCGAACTTTGACCTCACTGAAAACGGAGCTATCACTTCAAGCCAAGCACTGAGATGTACTTTGATCTGCAACTCAGCTCTATACTCACAACTAACTCATCCTAATGTTCACATCCTCATGATTACATAAGTTTCAATTTTGGAAACATGTTCGTTTTACTCAACTCTGGTGATTTTGAGAAGACTGAGTAAGATGCTTTCAAAAGAAGCTTTTTAATACTTATACAAACTTTTAAAATTCAGCTTTCTTTGATCTTCTCATTTAATTTAACTCACCTGATTGGAATTAACTGAAAACATACCAAAAGCATCCTCTCTCTAATGAGGAAGGCCTTCCCTCAGCGTCAGAGGGCTGTTCTCACAGCTGCAATTACTCCTGCATTTTTAATTCTTAAAAATGACTGGAAAAAAAAAGGTCAGTCTACTCTGACAAGTTGTAGAAGAGAACCTGATCTCATTAATAGACATAATAGTAATTTCTGAAATATTTTATTGCACATACATGGTTAATGGGCAAAAGTTCCCAAATTTAAAGTATAAAATTCAATGAGTTTTATATATAGACATACCAGACCAACCACAATGCAAATTATATAAAATATCTCTGGCACCAGATGTTTTCCTGTGTCTCTTCTCATTCAGGGGCCCATCTAATGCTTACCAGTATTGTGTTTCAGCACGATAAATTGGATACATCCTTGAACTTCATATAAGTAGACTTTTAATGTATATATTCTTTTGGTTTCTTTCCCCATTATGCACATTTGAGACCCCTTCATTCTGATGATTTTAGAAGTAATTTCTCCTGTCATTTTTCTGTGTAGTTGTACAGTATGGGGGAAATAGGTTTATGTTGTACTGAGTGGGACATTTTGGAATCATTTCACTGGATCCTGGGCTGGGTGTGAGAAGAAGGGAAGGGAGTTGTAATTCTGTGAATGAAGTGAGATTCACCTAAGGAGAGGTGTGCTCATGTTTCAAGAGAAAACCCAGCTTGCAACTATGACAATGTCTCTGAGTTGTAAAGTGTGACTAGCTGAGACTAAGCAGCTCGTGGGGATGGTTTAATTATAACCCACGGTGATATAACTCAGATTTCTCTATATCCTTTCACCAAGTATGAGCATTGTCTCCTACTTTTGAGAAGAAAACAGACTTCTTTGTCGTGTATTAGCAGACAAAATTTCTTTTTCTTTCTATATTGACCATAAAATAGAGTTTAACAGGTTGTTTGGTGTATGTATATGAAAAAGTATGTGTGTATGTGGGGCTATCAGTGTGCTTACAGACGCACATGTGTGCACATGCCTGTGGCAGCTGCTCATTAACTCCAGTGATGTTCCTCAGGAAATTTCCACCTTGTATTTTGAGACAGGGTCTTCCACTGTCCTTGGGATTGCCAGAAGGTTAGGCTGGCTGTTCAGCAAGATCCCATCTCTACCACCTCCAGTGACCATGGCTGGCTTTTATTCCCTACATAAATACAAGGAATTACACTGTTTTTTTTTTCATATTTATGCAGCAATTTATGGACTCCCACATCAGATTAATAGAACATGTGACCTGATTCACATTACCCCATCCCAGGGATAAACTGGAATTTTATCCAGGGGATGCAATGATCTTTTTTTTTTTTTCTTTCTAAGTGGTCATTAAAAATCTGTGTAGAGACTGAGCAAAACTGCTGCTTGAATATATTCTGGATGAAATTAATACATGCCAGATCACTACTAGAGTCCATCCCATGAAAATATTGTTGTATTTAGTCATCTTGCATTTTTAGTGAATCCATAGGTAGTTTCCAATTGGTGGGTATAAGGAATAAAGATAAGTATACTCTTATGTATGTTTGTATTTTGGTGATCATGTTTCCTCACTTTTGCAAATAAAATAATCATAAAACCCATACTTACAGTAAAATTGCATCTTTTGGCTATAACTTGTATTGCCAAAATATGACTTCCCAACGTGATTTTACCAAAACACGATCCCACCAGTATATAAACATTCTAGTGTTTTATGACAAAACACCATTTGCTTATTCTCTCTCCAAGATAATGTTTTTCCCACTTTCCTACCCCAATCTAGTGCTGTAAATATGCAGTTGCATCAATAGTTTTATTTTCACTATAAAGTCACAGTTAGATAGTAATCTGGCTTTTAAAATGTTTTCCCCAAAATTAGCCATCATCTTAATATTGTTTTTATGAAGATGAGCTTTCAGAATAATTTGGCTACACTTAGGATTTTACTTTATTTAATTGTATGTTAAATTTAAGTTCATTAATTATATAATATAAAATTATGTAATAAAATAGTACATGTATCTGTGAGAACCACAGTAAAATACAAAGTATTTAATATTATTATGTATGATGATACAATACCAGCACAATATAATGCACAATATACATGTATGTGCGTTTGTATGTTTATGGAAGTGTTTGCGTGTGTGTGTGTGTGTGTGTGTGTGTGTGTGATGTATATGTAGTTTAGCCTGCATCCTCCAGAATTTCAACCATTCTAAGAATTAGTAACATATCAGTGAGCAAAATACATTAATCTTTTTCTTTTACATTTTGCATCAAATAAAAGTAGGCAACAAGCAAACAGAATAATGATTACGTGTGCTATATAAACATACCATACAAACTTTAAACATGGTAAATACTAGAAAAATATATATGTAGGTTAGATACACTGCAAGTATACTAATGAATTGGAGCAAAGAGAAAACGATTAATATGTACATGTGGGGTGGTATCTTCTTTTGTCTCTTCATTTGTATATTGTGATTGTAAATGTAGTTACCAAATGCATTTGAAATTCCCAAAGCAATACAAATCAATAAACATGTCACTTTCATGGTATTTCACCTAAATATAAAGTAGTAAAAATATTAGAATCACCAACCCCAAGCTAGTCTCCTAGTGAAATCAGTCAAGACTACACTGTACCTACTTATTCTAGAGCGTATTCTGTAAACTTTGTGCTCTCCATAACCTGCTCAGTGCCTTTCTCATTTATCTGTGTTTTATTCTTGCAACTTTATTGTTTGAAATGTAGAAGAATGCAAATAGATCCATATTTGTCATTCTACACAATACTGAAGTCCAACATAAAGACTTCAACATAAATCCGATACACTGAATTTAATAGATGAGAAAGTGGGAAATAGCTCTCAATCACATTGGCACAGGAGACAATTTTCTGAACAGACCAGTGGCTCAGGCTCTAAGATTAACAATTGATAAATTAGACTGCATGAAACTGAAAAGCTTCTATAAGGAAAAGGACACAGTCAATAGGACAAAACAGCAACCAAAAGATCTTCACTAACCCGGCGTCTAACAGGTTAAGATTCAAAATATATAAAGAAATTCCCCTTAGTTATATGTTATTCCACTCAGTTAATGACTCAAAACCCATGAATTTGGAAAAGTATCTCTAAACAGGAACCATAAGAAATAAGCATATGCACTGATCAATACATGGTGAATTACTTGACTAGGTTTTAATCCTGTATATCCCATCTCTTCAGTTCCAGAAAGAGAAACTCTTTATAGGATGGAGTGAGGAGAGAAGGGTAAGCAAGAGTGGAGTGATTGAGAGCTCTTCTGTTACTAGGAGCTTAGGGATATGGAAGGCTATTCTGGAATGTGTTGGGATGGAAGTGATGTGTGATCCATAGGCAGAATTTCTTCTTCAAGGAGAGCCCAGTACTACTCTTCAGTCCTTTCAAGCGACTGGGTTATCCCAGATTATCCAAGGTAATCCTCTTCAGTGAGAACCATCTGACTTCAGATGATAATCACATCAAAATACCTTCAAAGAAAAACATAGATTGATGTTTGATTGAATAACTGTACTACAGATTCTCTGGACACATGCTGTGTGCCTCCACAAGCAGTAAACATGAAGTTATCTGAGATAAGAGATTTTCACATAAAGAGATCCAGGGTTTTTGGCTGTTGTTCTGAGAAAAATGGGTATGTCGGTGTGGAAGAAAAGATTGGTATCTGATTCACATTTCCACATTGACAATAATTGACAACTAACTGAAAGAAAGCAAGGCCAGGAACATGAATAGCAGATGTAAGACACGGTTAAGTACAAGTGTGAGAAATGATCCGGCTGTGGCTACTTCTTACAGTTAGCTAGCATGCTAAGATCTGGCAAAAGCTGGATGACTGTATAATCAAAAATGACACTTCATATGTTCATTTGAGTAAGAGAAAGAATGAAGTGGAATTAACTTGGAAGCTTCCAAATAGACAGTGTGAACTTGGGACAATATCAGAGAAAGAATGTTGAACTATTTGATAGACTAATATTTAAAAAGCAAGTGGATAGGTAAGTTTACAATCAAAGTACAAATTTGTGAAGTTTCATCTTTTTCATGTGATGATTTAGCCCATGCAGTTTCTGATGATATATTAAGGGTAGGTAGATAAAGAGTTGACAAGGAAAAATGTTAGAGCCACTAAACACAAACAAACCAACCAATTAATTAGAACTAATTAATTAGAATCTGATTTATATTTATTTTAATTAATTAATTAAAATAAACCTAAATCCAACAACATAGGCTTACTCAGAAGACAAATAGAAAAAGAGATAACTAGAAAAGAGAATGGCTCGGTGTTCATATATTGCTGTTAAGTATATAAAATCACACTCAGATGTACTTGTGTGAATTTCCTTGGTGACCCGATTAAAGCACAAACAATATCTACTGGTGTAATTCTAAGACATATCAGAGACTGAAGAAATATACAAAACAATGCAAATAAAACTCTTGGTTTTTCTCAACCATGTAGAAGATAATTATATTTGTCAACACAGAAATTTGGATTATTAGTTGTAGAAGATAGCTTCCTTTACCTGCTGACTCATGTGCAGGTTATTGGATTTGAATTTGAACCATATTTTGGCAATAGTGCCATTCCTAACCTGGTGTCTGGCCTTATGTACATGAATATCTAGTAATCATTTCATCTTGTCATGCTACATTATTAGTGAATTGCCTTGACCTGCTAGAATTCTTCATCCCTTTAATCTAAACATCCTAATAGTTTAAATTCTGCCTCCTTTACATTCAGTTCCACTGTGATGTCTACAGGAAGTTTTCTTGAACATTTCCCATCTTACATGGGGACAGGAAAATCCTCCTTGTCATGATAGTTGTCTCAATTGCTAGAATGTTGCCACACAGGTACTGTGCTTTGGAAAATTTTTTTTCAAGATCTGTAGTTAAACATCACAGTTGTTACTGGTTGAATAAATAAACATTGCTGAAAAAAATATGTGCATATTATATTAATCTGCAGACAGGTAACTTGGAAAAATTATATTCCAGCACATTTTTGAAAAAATATACAATTTTTTGGATGTTTTGAATCCAAGATATTTAAAATGTCTTCAGTTTCATGCTTTTTTGTTCCTTTGTATTTATGCAGTCATATTTAAATCATAATTCTTGTGCAATTTATTATCTTAAGGAGTAACTTTGTGGCAAAATGTATGAAATTATGTCTTATATTTTAAAACAAAATTGCTTATGATTCATTAGTAGCTACATTCTCTTATTATTTTATTAAATCATCTTTGCAGACAAGATAAAAGGAATGCCCAGGGCTAATTACATCATTTTTCTCATATCCCATGCACAATAAATATGCACAAGGTCTAGAAAGTCCAAGATTTATAATATATTAATTATACTTGTTTAAGAAGATAAAACCAGTATAGTAGGAAACTGTCAAAACATCTCCTATTGTATAGAATTCTATGAATTAAACTTCTTTGATTTCTAACAATAAAGATAGAGTATACGGCCACTCGAAGAGGAAGGAGGTTTTCATCAGGAGAAAGAGAAACTCACCCTCATGATGATACTAGGAATATGACACTTTTGCCAGGCTCTTAGCTTTTTTCTGAAGATTTTCATCAGGCACAACTCATCTTCAAGAAGGTCACAGCGTTAAGAAATGTCTTCTGAGCTTAGCTTGGATGAGTAACTATAAATTCACAGCAAATTTTGGGCAATTAAAGCTTATTCAAGTTAGATAATAAAAACATTTCTTATGAAAAATTCCTTTATCTTCATGAGAATTATTCATATTTAAAAATTTTCTATTTGTTTGCTTATATATCAAGCAATGTATGGAGAAAGCTTTTATTGATGGTACTTGATAGTGATAAATACTGGGTGTGGTGGCCTTTAAGAGATCTTTTAGTTGATCAAGTTTGAGAATACATACACAAACAATTGCATCGATAGGCTGCACAAATATCTTTGGGCCAACACAGAAGAGGGAATATTTCATTGAGAATTTCTTTTAGTTTCTAAAATCCATAAAGCTTCATATCTGCTCATTGTTGTCCAACAAATAATCTTAAGATATTGATCATTACCTCTCAGCTTTTAGATATAAGCTGGAACAGTTATCTAAAATGAAAAGTTTTTATTTATTTATTTTTTACTTTTTTTTTATTGCATTTCTTCAGTTCAACAAAATGATGAATAGCAGAATATTACTGGAGTTTAAATATTTCTGAGGGAGCGATTCTTCACTCCCTGCTGTTTACAAGTAAAACATTGTCTACAAATAATACATTACATTAGCTGTCCCTCTTTATCATAAGTCATGTTGAATACTTGTAACATTTATAAAAAGACACCGACTGATTGCAAGATGAGCGTTACCCTTGAGCAAATTATGAGCACATTTATTTCAGTCTTATGCGTTTGAAACTAATTTTCTGGTAATATCAAAAGTGTTCATAGAATTAACTTCCTGTCACTTCAGCAGTATTCAAGTGAATATTTTATGATTTTGCATTGCTGTATTTGTCTGGAGTTGTGACATGATCGAGTCATTCTCTGAGGGAAACACATTAATAATTAAAGTCTGTCCAATGTGGAGAGCTGGGGATGACAGCATAATTGTACATTTCCAGAGACCATCTTGCATAGTGGAGAAAGAGAATTGCCCCACCACCATTTAAATGTCAATTTCAAATTCTTTCTAAACTAAAACAGTGCTTTAGAGGAAAAGGGGGAGGGGGAGGGTTGATGTCAAATTTGGGATGTTCTCTTTATTTTAAAATGTGAGCTAAATGTGAATAGCCTCCTTCACTCTTTCCTTCTCCTTCCCTTCTGTATTAACTGTCATACAGAAGTTCATTGGACAACATAAAGCCATCCTGGGCTTTGAGGTAGGACTGTTTGAATGATAAATATTCCTTGCATAGATTAGCTCCATGGGAAAGAGAGCAGCTGACACTGGAGCTGTGATTGCTCTCAGCTCTGAGGTTTGAGTCTTTTTTAACTTAGATAACCTCAGCAATAATTTAAGATTTTAATCCACTTCCCAGTCAAACTGTAGTGGATGGATCACGCTGGGTGGCTTATTTACGTTTCCTGTTCAGATTCTTTAAAAAAGTTATTGGATTTTTGGACGTGAGATTTAAAACTTTTTTTTCTGAGGCTCATACATTATACACATTAAAACTCACTTTTGTGTTTCTTACCTAAACAAATTATAGAGGAATTTTGACTAGAGAAAACTAAAACTAAATTTAACATAATCCAAGACTAAAAGCAGAGAAATGATCCCCAAATAGGTTGCGGTGAAACTTTCAATATAATAATGGAGTCAACCTTTCAACTGAATATCATTTTGGTTTGAATATACCCATTCTTTAAAAAAATAATAGGCCTTTTCATATTATCCAGTATTGGCTGGATAATTACATAAGTTTTTAAATTCCTATGTTCTACAGTTTATCCTAAAAACATAACAGTATGATTATATTTAAACACATATTATATATAAGTATATTTAAACACAATATAGAACATTGCTGTTTTATTCATAAAGGAAAATAGTGAGCTAATAAAAATAAAATATTTCTTAAATAAATAAAATTATTTATATTGTTTATATTATTTTTAAGAAATAAAATATTTCTTAAATAAGATTATTTATATCTTAACAATATAGTTAAAATATTATTTAATACTTTAATGATGCAAATGAAATAGTTCAAAGGCTAGAAAACTGTTCATTTGCTCTTTTTACCATTTATTTCTTCATTCAGTCTACAAATGCTCATTACACATATTGTGTGAAGTCAGCGCTTTTGCTAAGGGAAAAATCACAGTGCAGAGAACACTCATGGTTGAAAGGGATCAGCATTCCAGAAAAATGAATGGTGGTCAATGCCAGAAGATATGATGTTGCATAGAAGGATCAGGGGACTCTTCACTTACCAAAGATTTTCAGAAGCTGAAAATGAGTTAAATTCTAAGATGTCTCAAAGCAGAAGACTCCAAGGTGAGAGGCTGTGAGAGAGACTGGAGTGGAAGGTTCCTGTGGGCAGGATGCAGCAGGAAGGTGAGGCCAAGAGGAAAGGTCCAGATCTGCATTCTATCGCCAGGATATACATGGTCAGAATAAAGAACTGACTCTTGTGAGTTGTCCTCTGACCAACACAGGCACGCCATGAGCCCCCCATTTGCCTAAATAAATAAGTGTATCAATAGTTTTTTTTGTTGTTTTAAGACAAGGTCTCACTATGTGTCCATAGCTGGCCTAAAAGTCTCTAGGCAAAACAGTCTAGCCTAGAACTCTGAGAGATCTATCTGTCCCTGCTCTCCTCACAACCAAGTGCTGGAATTAAAGGGGTATGCTACCATTCCTATCAGCCAAAACATTATATATACATGTTAAAAAATCAAAATTTGCTTTTTTATAATTTCTGTATTGGATGGCATTTCTTCTTTGCAGTAGGCAATATTAATTTTTAAAAAGGGTCACCAAATACAAGGGACATATCTGAAATATTTGGGAAATCTGAAACTACAATTACCAAATCCAAATACCATAATACTCGGAGGTGTACTATTTTTATATTGTTTTTGTTAGCAATAAGTTCTAGAAGAAAGAAGCAAGTGACAAAACACCCCTCAGCAATTTTGGAATTTATTCAGAAACCTATCTTCCAGACGACATTGTGTTGTCAAAACAATTCCCTACGTTTCTCCACATTCTACATCTCCATTGAGACACCCTTGCAGAATGCTTGCCAACTTCTCAAACAGCCTACGAGAACTGGATGTCATTATGTTCACTGTCCTACGCTAACTTGGCATGCAAGGTAAACTTTTGGGTTTTAAAATTAACTTCTCAGGTTTGGAGAACTCAACTACATTTTATCAAAGACTTCAGTTAATGTCTTTCAAAGTCTGCGCAATTCAATCTCAATATGTCAAGTGAACAGTAAATGTCAATTAGTGATCATGTTGGGAGAATACACATTTAGCTTCTGAAATGTTTTTTTATCTTCTAAAAAGTAAAGTAAACACAACTGGTAAAAAGAAATCAAAGAAATGGAAAGAAAAAAAAGCAATGAGATGATGCCTAATGATATTCTGCTATACTCATAGATGGGTGTTTTGTCAGTTGTCATGAGAGAGGCTTCCTCAGGCAGCAGATGGAAGTGGGTAAAGACACCCAAGGCTAAACATTAAAGGGAGGAAATATCCAAATTAGAGGTCTCTCCATTGGATTTTTACCCTCAGATATCAGATATTTCCTTCCCCCAGTGAGGAGGGGTGGGTAAAGACTGTAGGAGCCAAAGAGGATGGAGGACACCAGGAGAACACGGCCCAGTGAATCAATTCAGCAGAGTTCACAGAGGCTCACAGAGACTGAAGCAACAATCATTGGACCTGTTTTGGTCTGCACCAGGTCCACATAATATTTGTCATGATGAAACTACAGCTAAGGGGTCCCTGCTTTATGCAAGTTGCATGAGGTCTATCATGACTGGGCAACAAGCAGCTGAAAGATTGAAATGCAGGTATTTACATCCAATCAATGGACAGAAGCTGGTCACCTCTGTGGTTGAATTAAGGAAACCTGGAAGAAGCTGAGGAGGAGGGTAACCCTATAGGAAGACCAGGATTCTTAACCAACCTGGACCCCCGGGATTTCTCAGACACTGAGGCACTAACCGGACAGCATACACCAGCTGATACGAGGCCCCCAACATATATATATATACAGCAGAGGACTGCCAGTCTGGACTCAGCCAGAGAAGCTGCATCTAATCCTCATGAGACTTGAGGCCCTGGGGAGCTCTGGTGGGGTGGGTGTGGGTGGGGCATCCTCTTGGGGACTAGGGGCAGGGGAAGGGGTGTGGGACATGGAACAGTAGGAGGGTGGACCAAGAGGGGGATAAAGTCCATACTGTTAAAAAAAACGATTAAAGAATAATTTTAAAAAGACAGTTTATAGAATGTGACACAAAGTTTCTCAAACATCATGTTGTGCTTTGAAAACAACTATAAAAAGTCTATTTTCAAATGAAGATGTAACTTTATTTTATATTATCCCTTCCTATCTGGATATCTTAAATATATTTTAGATAATTTGACCATGCTCAAAAAAATTATGATTAATTAAAAAATATATATGTTTTCTATAGTTATTAATAGGTAACATTTCATTAACTAATCATTATTTTTCTTCATTACTTTTCTTTATATCATTAGTAATTTTATTTATATTATATAGGAATCCCATGAATGACAAAATATTTCATATGTCTCCTGAAGGAACATTTAATGAAGTTTTGCTCACTGTAAATCATGATTAAAATTTTCAATAGTCTGAGTAAAATCAAACCTTGAAGAACTGATTTTTTTTATTGTTATTAGAAAGTAATCAAAACATTGTCTTATATTTGGAATCTTATAAGAAACAGCTGTTACTTCAAAACTGTGTTTAAAAGTCACAAATATGTAATATATTTTTATGCGAACAGTAGGAGAATTATGAAAACATTGTTATTTTTCTTTAAAGAGTGATATAGAATTTGGTTGTCCTTGACTACAGAATCGTCTCATCCATAAAAGAGAACCAAACGCTAGTTCATTTAGGGATCAATCTCCTTACTTCTTCCACTACAGCATCTATTGTTTTAAATTTCATCCTAAAACATTGTCTACCTCACCCTCAGTTCCTTCATCACAGTTTCTCCTTGACTTTTTCATGTATTTGACCAAGTTGAACTCTTAATTTTTATAATTAGAAAGTAATAATACAGTATAGTAGAGCAATCACACATAAAACTATGCCATACTTGAATGTTAAATATATCTTGTGATTCTCTGTGATACTCACAGCCCCAGATGAACTTTCTAGAACTTGAAAGCTTTTGTTATACAACTGCACACACACACACACACACACACACACACACACACACACACAAATCTTGTAGACCTTTATCTCTCTGACTTATAAACCTCTACCTTTTATATAATCATAAGTTTATGCTCCGTGATAATTTATTTTCTACTAAAAAACAAAGTTGGCCCTCTTTTCACAAGATCACATATCAATAAAATTAATATTAAGAAAGATATTCTTTCCCTTTGTTGATTACTCAAAATATTCTGAATGACTTGGGTATAAAAGGACTCAGGACACGAAAACTCGCATGCAAATCTTTGAGATCATAATCCATTACCATTAACCATTAAAAAAAAAATCAAATATCTCCACTAATGTACCCCTCTTTTTCTGGCTCTCTGTGATATTAAAAGGGGGTTGATGTGATTTTCACATGCAAGTAAAAATATATAGAATATACTCTGACTCCTCTAAAGACAATTTATTTTCCATATAAGATTCTGAAGTCAAAAGACTCGTTTCCACTTTCAGGACTTTTCGACATTCCTTGGGGAAAAGTTACTGACCAGCTTGGCCCCATGCTTTGATAATCCCCAGTGCAGGGATGACAACAGAACAATCCATGGGCATTTGAGGATAGTGTGAAAAAGCCTGCTTAAAATGAATGTGATCATGAGACACATGATTTGCCATCATCACAGTTTAATCTACATCATCTGAAGCATGTTTTAGCGATGTTACAGACTTCTGATCAATATCTGTTATATTTGGAAAGAAAATACTTAAAAAATTAAGTTGCTATATATCATCTGCTGAAATGAGTATGCAATAGTTTCTTCTGTCCATTCTGAACTATTGTCATGTGTGGATTGTCAAGTCTTTTCTTAGATTAAGAAAGATAAAACTATTTCAGGTTCTGAGATAGTGTTCTGTCTGTAAAATTTGTGTGTGGTTTTTCCTCTGTGACCTAGCAGTTGAAGGGCTAGCCTATAGACAAGGGCCAATACTTCCTAGGAATTCCTTTGTCATATTATATGAGGGCAACCGTCTTTATGACAATCTTTCCTTTTGGTTTAGTTGTCATTGAGATCAGTTCAGGTGTTTTAATGCTTAGCAGTGCCTTTAAACCTAAGGGATATATATATATATATGTTCTTAGATTCTCCTTTTTTTATTCTCACAGCAAATGATGCTTTTGTGTGTGTGTGTGTGTAGAAGGTTGCACTGATCTTATTCTTGGAAGTTCTCTTAGACCTCCCGTCTGTCTTTCTACTAGCTGTCTATTTTTATTCTTTTTTCATTTCAGAGCCTTTTTCTCAACATGTTTTCTGTTTCTCTGATTAGAATTCTTCTCCATGGAGACTGCAAAAGTCTTCATGTTCCCCAGTAAACAATCCACTTCCCACATGCCCTTGCAACGGGCAAGCACTTCTGTCCTGATTTACATGGCTGTGGCTCATCCTGGACCTCTCAAGGACACCATTGATGCAAATAAGACACTTAGTCACCCCCTTATGTCTGTGATTTCAGAAGAAGACAGTACTTGTCCAAGATTTATAGAGATGTGTGTCTTCTCCTTTGGCTGTCCTTGATTGGGTCTAACTTTTACAATGCTTGACAGCAATTTATTAAAGGAACAAGGTTGGGATTGTGAATAGCTTCTACTACCATTGTTGAGGCTGAATATTCTCCACATGTTCTTATTATCTGTATTGGCTTTAGGAATTAAGTGGAAAATGAATCTTTATAGTATCATTTTTGTCTTGCTTTCCTTTCATTTACTAAACTTAATTTCAATTTTCCATTTGCTCGTTAATATGTTTCTGATATTCCCTAAATTAGAAAACCACTCTATGATGTTTCAAAAAACTTCATATATCTCTCTTTTCAGATGCCATCATCACTTATGGAGATGACTCATCCAGGTATATACTTATTTTTTTTGTATTTCAAAAGAGTATAAAATGGCAAGTCTAAGTTACCAATCCAGACTACAGATGTAAAATAAAAATCTGTAAAAGTGCAGCAACATGAGTCCTTGATCACTCATGTAACCCAAGTCTTTTTTAACTTTTCCATGATGAAAATATAGTTAAAAACGGCTTACCCCATGCAAGCAGAGAATACATACATGTATTTACTGTAAATTCAAATAATCTATTTTTTTTTTTTTTTTTTTTTTGGTTTTTCGAGACAGGGTTTCTCTGTGTAGCCCGGGCTGTCCTGGAACTCACTCTGTAGACAAGGTTGGCCTCGAACTCAGAAATCTGCCTGCCTCTGCCTCCCAAGTGCTGGGATTAAAGGCGTGCGCCACCACTGCCCGGCTATGTTTTTTAATCAATGTACTGACAAAACAAAGATTTCACAAGTAAGGATATCTGAAAGGAAATCTGTCTATCAGCAATATGGAAAGGTCTAGAGGACTGGTTCAAGACAATCCTGAATATGGGTGGTCAACACAGACTTTTGAGTTAGCAGCAATTCCATCAAATGACATTCCATGCTCCAAAACTCTTGGTCAATACTATAATCTTGTGCTCCATTGAATACTCAGGACTAGGACACTTGGGGAAGAATGAGAAGCACTATAGATATCTTCTGATAACTATAATTTTAATTTTCTTTGGAAATATTCCTAAATAGGAAATTTATAAGCCACAGACAAGCAATTAATCAACTTTATTATATATATTCTAAGTTTTATTATATAATATGTAATAAATAAGAGGTCAGATTATACCCAAAACTAAAACAATAGTTAATATTGATAGTATCTATTAATATTTTTCTTTTTCATTCTAATGAGAATGTAATTATCCATCTTTATGGTTTCTATTATATTGTATTGTGAAGAAATGAGGTCAAACTTTTCTATGTGACCATTGGCTCTTTGAAGACTTCTTGTGAGAAATGCCTTTGGAAGAATACTGATAATTTTCTAATTTCATCATTTGTCAGATTTTATTGATTATAAAAGTTCCTCAACCTTTATAACATGTTTTAAAATTATAAGTATAGAGTTGTAGAATTTTCTCTCAATTTTTGTTTTTTATGCACATTCCATTTTGAAAGATTTGGTTTTGGTGAAATTATCTAGATTATAAATAAGTCCAATATTTTATTTTCATGATGAATAGTTACTTTGTCCATTTTAAGAAACACTTTCTTAATCAAATGCTATGAAAATACTCATTTTGATCTTTGATAACTCATTATATTTGCTGACACATTTAAATTCATATTCAATTTGCATGTGAATAACATTATATCTTATTTATGTAGTGGGGTGCTATACATTAAGAAAAATCATGTTCTAGGACATAGAAGAAATCCACAGGCTACAGCAAACAAAGGGAACTGGGATTCAAGACTATAGACTATATGATTTTCATGAAACTAAAATGATCATTTGTCAAGATGTGCACAAAAGATTTATATACTTTCTTGTAACATGTGATTCAATTTAAAATAAGAGTTCTTGAACTGGAAATGACAGGTATGATCTTAGAGTACTTTATGCACTCCTCATAACCACCCCCTTCAGGTTAAGCACTTTTATAACAGTTAAAAATCTTAAGTTCAAGAGCATCATGTAGGTGCACATTCAAAACATGAAATAAACTAGAACTTCCTCACTTCTGCAAGTAACTCTCGCTGTGAAGTTTGGCTTTTCAAGACATTTTCTAAATACATCAAGAAGAGGAAACTAAATCAATCTTTCCATTTGAAAGTTGATCTTCAGTTTGTAGTTTGTAATACCTCATCTTGATTATAAGATGGAATATTCAATTCATCAATATCACTAAATTAGTTTAGTCATGAGTTCTGACACTTTATCTAGGAACTATATTCCTAAGAAGAATATGAATTAGGAAATCTTTCCATTTCAATATTGTCAGTCTGGAGAGAAGACCCATAATTGTGAACAACAGTTAACAATAGGTGAAGTTATTCGTGAATGTTTTTAAGTTTTATTTTCTTCAATTAAGAAGAAATTTAAAAAGACTTACAATGATATAAACTTTCTATCTTAGTTGATCAGAGATTATCTAAAATGTAATAATACAAATTGCATGATTTATATAGTGTAAATGCTTGAATTCAGTATTCTTGAGGCAAGAACTGCATGATGTAGGTGGTGACAGGATGGTTTCTTCTGAACTCTAGCCCAGTATCTGCTTACTGATGCTTTTCACATTGCATCCTTACTATGTATAAACAAAGATCCACATTTCCATTTTTGAAAGTTATACCAACCTTCTTGGATTTTCTACCCACTCCACTGGGAACATAAATTAACTGACTAATTATATCTTCAAAGACCTCTTTAGACCAAAAATATAGCAGGAAAAAGGAAGGCATTTCCAGGTAGTAGAGAATAAAATAAAACTCAAAATGGAAATTGTAGAGAAGAAATACACAATCCAATTTCCAACACAGATTTGAATTATGCTAAGATTAATTCAAATAATTCATGGTTTTAAGATGTTAACCTAAATCTACCTTTTCCATGGAAAATAAATTGCTGACTACAACTAAAAATTTTCAAATATACATCTTAAAATAATCAAGAATGAGTCTATCAGAGTTCTAATTATAACTCATTAGATAATAGTTAAAATATTCCTCTCTTGAAATTTACAAATGGCTGCACTGAGCTGGGTTTATTTTGACATTTGTTTAAGGTGACATATGGAAAATGTTAAAACTATAAGAAAACCTCACATATGAAATTAAGAAGAGATATTTGATGTGTACTGGCAACTAAGGAGCCCTTATATTGCTATTAATGTTTCCTTGAATAAATAGCTAATAATAATCTAAAACTTAGTTTTAAAATAAAAGTGTTCGGAAGTCATGTAGTGTATTACATCCATCCTTTCCCATAATTCATTTTTATTAAATTGTGCTTTGACAATTATACCTATGTGAATAATTGTAATTGCATTGTATTAACTCTTTTTCACACATCATCTCAAATCTCTGCCACTCCTATCAACTTCACTCATACCAGTACAATACTTTTCCCAGATTCATAACTTTCATTTTGATTTTGCGATCACTAGGTTGGAACAATCCATTAGAACCTGGTGTGGTCACTGTGACTACAGGCCAGAATTCAGTAACTCCTTCTCCCTAGATCTATTAGTAGCAAGCAGTTGAACTCTTGAGTTCTAGTTCTCTGCTGCGTTCCTCATGCATCCGTGTTTAATTATCATAGTCCTATTCTTGCACAAACATTATATAAGCATTTGTAAGTGCTGTGAGTTTCGTTTCATGGTTGTCTTACTGAGAAGAGAGCATTTTGTTGTTGTTTTCCTTATCTCTAGGTTCTTACCTTATTTCTATTATCCTCTCTTAAACAATATTTTATGAACTACTTAGAAAGGATATCATATTTAAGACTGAGTACTCATCGGTCACTTATTCTTAGCACCTTGTATAGTCGTGAGTCTCTGCATTCCCCAGTATTCACTGGAGAGAAACATCTCTGATTAAGATGGGGAGTAGATTGTTCTATGGACATAAACATCAACATTTAGAAGACAGTTTGATACCATGTCAATTAGTCTGTAATATTCAAATTACCTCCTAAACCTATGATGTCTTCTATCATGACTTGTTGAACAGTCTTATAACACAGCCTATAGAGTTCATGCTGAAAACTGAGCCTCAATTCCAGTCAAAGAACAAAGGGTTACTTGGAGCAGGAAGATATTGAAAATGGACAGCAGCTGGCTGCCAGCTCTGCTGCTGTGTTCCCACCCTGGAGCTTGGCACCGGCTGGCTGCCTCAGTGACTCAGGCCCGGGGCCCATGAGACTTTTAGTGTGGTTGCTGCCTCCACTCTGCAGCCTCCAGGGCTCTAGGCATGGCCCCAGGGGCAACTCCACCACCTTCAAGGCGCTCAGCTTAACCCCAGACAATCAATGCCATCCCCGAGGTAGATATCTCAATACCCAGTACCCGGTAGAAATAAGACTCTTAATGCTGAAAGTTAACCAATGGATTTATATATCAGCAAATACTCAAATCACAAGATGCTCACACAATTTAGAAGGTTCTCCCAATATTCCCAACCTTTAGATTTCATGTCTACCAATTTACTTGATGCCATGTGGGTCCATATCCGCAGCCATTTCGCCTCTCTCCTCACTTAACCTGCATCTCTCCCCACTCCCCTCTCCCCTCCCCCTCCCCCCTCTCCCCTTTCCCCTTTCCCTTCCTCTCCCCTCTCCCCCTTCTCTCTCTGCCACCCTTAGCTCTGCCTCCTTTTTTCCTGTCCAATCACAGGCCTCCCCGCTGCAAATAGATTGAGCAGGGAAATTTCTGCCACAGTCACTCCCACCGCAGAGTGTTGCTACTGCACAATTGGGCGTGTCTTGCCTTACAGGTTGGTCTTGTAGTTTAAAGAGTGGAACGCTGGATAAGAATATTGATTTCTTTTTCCCAAAGCGGCCTGCATGACCAAACTTGGTAACCAGAAAGCCCAAGGCACTCTCTTGTCTTAGCAACAGGATAACAAATTCCAACAGTCATACCCAACATTTGCATGTGGGAGCCAGAGATCCAAACTCACACTCTCCTACTCTCCAGACAAGGAATTTACTCCGGTAGTAAGTTTCTATTGCCAACTAGTTATCAGGTTTGAAAAATAAACAGCTATTCTTCTTCTTCTTTATTTTTTTAATTTGAAGACCAGAACAGACTTATGAAATTACCTTATTTCTCTGAAAATGTTACTTGCTGCTTAATAAAATTAATTTTAATATGAATTTTTCTACAAAACATGCTTCTTTCTGAAGAACTATGTCTCCTCTATTGGAATTCAGTTATTTAAATTTTATGTATGTATGTACTTATGTGTGTGTGTGTATTATATATATATATATATATAATATATATATATATACATAATACATATATATATATGCACATATGTATTCCTTTATAGAAAAGAGTTCTCTTATGTTCCAGGATGGGCTTGAATTCTCTAGCCAAGGATTATCTTATACTTCTATTAGCTTCCTGTCTTCAAGTACAAGCCTTGGGATTATAGTTGTCACCAACCACACTGGGTTTATGTGGTACTGGAGAAGTTGTTCAAGTCCTGCATGTAAGCGAACTAACTGAGTTGCTGCTAAGTGTTATCTGATCTTCTTTACTGATAGACGAGTAGAGTTACAGACAACTTCTTCCACCATAAAGTATGTAAATACATGTAAATTTTTGACACCATTGATAGCACACTCAGAATTTCCCATTAGGACTCAGTGATTATTTATTCCCTTGAAATCAATGTTTAGAATGATTGTACAACTCACATGGGTCACCCAGATAATGACCAAAACAAAGACCTGAATTGATTTACATGTTTTAAAGCAGAGTTTCATTCCCTTTGGATACTTTCTTCCCACTATATACTTATACAGTACAAACCTGCTGTAACTATTCACTTAGGATTTGTATTCCAGTCTCTCAGTAAAGGTCTGTTTACTCACTCTTCAGTCCAACTGATTGAATTAACTCTGGAAATCAATCTGGAGGTTCCTCAGAAAACTGGAAATAGATCTACCTGAAGACTCAGCAATACCACTCTTGGGAATATACTCAAAAGATGTCCCACAATGCCACAGGAGCACATGTTCCATTATGTTCATAGCAGCCTTATTTGTGATAGCCGGAAGCTAGAAACAACACAAATGCTCCATGACAAAAGAATGGATCCAGAAAATGTGGTTCATCTACACAATGGAATAATACTCAGCTATTAAGAAAAAGGCTATTCTGTGTTTTGCAGGCAAATGGATAGAACTAGAAAATATCATCCTGAGTGAGGTAACTCAGACCCAAGAGGACATGCATGGTATGTACTCACCAATAAGTGGATATTAGAAAAAAAAAAGTACAGAATACCCAAGATACAGTCCACAGAACTCAAAAAGATCAACAAGCTGAAGGTCTCAAGTGAGGACACCTCAGTCCCACTGGGGAGGGACAAGAAAGTAATCACAAGTGGGGAGGGAGTGGGAGACCTGGGAGGGAAAGTGGACAGGGGTTGTGTGGGGAGAGGGGATCCTGATCTGGGTGAAAGAAAAGGACTGAAGCCCTGAGGGCCAGCAGAAAGAATGGAAACAAGCAACCTAGGGAGGTAGGAGGTTGGGGGGAACCCTCCAGAATGTTCCAAAGACCTGTGGGTGAGAGAAGCTCAAGACTCAAAGGGAGGGACCGTAGATGAAATGCACTACATTGGGGAGAGGGAACTTATAGAACCCACTCCAGCAGGAAGATAGGGCATCAAATGAGGGAGGGGTTGCCATCCCACATCAATTAAACCCCTAACTGTTCCTGAAAGAACTGCAGGGATGGAAATGGAGAGAAGTCTGAAAAAACAGAAGGCCCAGAGACAGGCCCAAAGTGGGATCCATCTCAAGGGAGGTCCCAAAGCCTGACACTGTTACTGAGGTGTGGAGTGCTCTCAAAAAGAGACCTATTGTAAATGCCTTTGGAAGATACAACAAGCAGCTGAAAGGGTCAGACAAGATATAAGCACCCAACCAATGGAGAGAAGCTGCTGACCCCTGTGGTTAAATTAGGGAAAACTGAAAGAACCTGAGGAGGAGGGAGACCCTTTAGGAGGACCAGCAGTCTCAATTAATCTGGACCCCTGAGATCTCTCAAACACTGGACCACCAACAAGGCAGCACACACAAGCTGATATGAGTACCTCAACACATATATAGCAGAGGACTGCCGGGTCTGGGTTCAATCAGGGATGATGCACCTAACCTTCAAGACATTGGAGGCCACAGGGAGTTTAGCGGTCAGGTGGGGTTGGGGGGTAGGGATGGGGACAGCCTCTTGGAGACAGTGGGGTGCGTTGGAGGTATGGGTTGTGGAACAGTTGGAGGGTGGATGGAGGGGAGAATAAAATCTGGAGTGTAAATAAATAAATTAATAATAATAATGATAAATTAAAGACCCCTTAAGATAAAAAAAATAAATCAACATAGGAAAACCCACAAAAACTGTTTTCTGAAAATGGGCTAATATATCCTTCCTCATAAGGAGCAGGGTTAGGAAGACATGCTGAAAGGGGCAAGAATATTAAGGAGTGTTTATTTTTAATAAATAAACCAAAAATGGACATTTAATAGCAATTAACTGAATCTACTGAATCTAAGGAGAATGGGTCTTTCTTCTTGTATCAATGTTGATATCAAAAGAAATCATAACAGACTCTGTCTATTGAAGGATGATGGAAGAATACTGATGGGAGATACATATATATATATATATATATATATATATGTATATATATATTATATATATGATATATAATAATATTCATATGTAAATGATAACATAATTATGTAATGAATTAAATGAATAATTACATATTTCAATACTTTGCAAACAAATTAAATATATGTATATCATAACAAGATATATTATATGATATATGGTAATACGTATAATATATGTATATGTTATATATTACATATATAATTGTTTATGTTATTTATACAAACATTATATGTATATTATGAATATCTGTAAATCATTATAATCATCATTTCATTAAGAAAGCTTGTCTATACAGATTACAGTACCTGCCAACAAATGAAAAATGGATGTGTTTGAAAAGTTCTCCATTTTTGACTGTAGGAATACGTATAAATCTATTACTGTTCATGATGATGGTCGTGGATTGGAATGTGTTTATTATTGGTTCACAACATTTATTGGTGTTTGTATTAATCTCTTTGTAAAAATGGTATAATATTTATCCAAGCATCCATCTAGTTGTTAATCTGTGGACAAAAGTGTGTAAATCTAAATGATTTACAGGGCTTTTCAAGTAATCTATGTTGAAACGGGGTGAAGTGGAGGATAAGTGTGGGAGCAACAGTGAATTGAGAAGGTCAGTCTGTCTTTGTTTTCTAGTCATCTAATTTAGGGAGGCTATCACAGTTGGATCCTACTCTACAAAGTGGAGGGAGTATGTGTCCAGTCATAACCTAGAGAGAAAGAGGCTGTAAATACAGAGAAATGCATTCCATGACGACTATAAGTGGATCGTTCAGAGTTAGCTGATTATAGCTAATAAACAGTACATCAGACATTGCCATTGAAAGCATCGCTTCAAAAATTACGTATTTTTGCTCATCCAATATACCACACCACAAACAGGACTATGCGATTGCATATAGATGATGTACATTTTGCTATACGTCTAAGGTTATATAGTTACTGAGTAGAATCCAAATGTAGTATCCTTACCTACATAGAGCATCAGTAGAACACAATACACATGACCAATGTAGAGATTCATTCCTAATAAAATAACAAGTATGTGTTTATTGTTGTCTGTTGATTTGGTTTGTTTTTATTTTTTTTTCTACTTGCTACTTTGATTACCAATAATTAATAAGCATCTAAGAGGATATCTTGTTCTAACGCAAGTTTCAATAAAATTGAAATCCAAGATGAAAACAAAAACAAAATCAAAACAAAAAAATAATCAGAAGCAGCACTGTAGGATGCTTTCCCTCCAAAAACATATCTGTATTTCACTTTGCTTTTTAAAATCATTGGCTTTGTATTTTAGGGGAAGTTAGATAATATTTAAAACATAATTATTGCTTATGGAAGATATTTCCTAGGAGCAATTAATGTGTGAATGTATTCTGTAATAATTTACTTAATTATTAGTAAAAAATAAATTGGAATTTAATTAGAGGCCAAATGCAGATTTTCACTTTTGGTTTTACTTTTGTTTATTTTGTTTTTTTTATTAAAAAGCTTTCTGGCTATGTTGAATGGTTGGTTTGGTGCAGTTCGGTGCTCAGATTCACATGCCCCAGACTTGATCTTTATGTGACACAATGCTCTTCAAATGGCCACAAAGCGATTCAGATCATTAGCTATGACAATATCACAATTCAAACCAAGATGTCTCTCCACCTAAGTAGGGTGAATTGAAATTCACATTGCTTTAGACATTTATGTAAATTTGAAGTTTGTGGTGATACTACTGTCCTCTGAAAGACAAACAATATATTTCCATTTAAACACTTGTAGCTATAAACAGTTAAAGGTGGTGGGGAGAGGATATGTCATAGTTGTCAGTAGTGTAGAAACTGGCATTACCTTGGCTCAAGTAAAGCTGCCTGCAGACAACTTTGTTTTTTGTTTTTTGTTTTTTGTTTTTTAAGCTGTGAAACAATTTTTAAAAAAGGAATGAAAGTAAAGGATTGTGGTACTAGGGGTTTGGAAAGAAGAAAGATCTGGTGCCTAGATGTAGAAGATAAAAGGAGGATAATGGAGAAACGTTGATCAAAGGATAGTGTGTGTGTGTGTGTGTGTGTGTGTGTGTGTGTGTGTGTGTGTGAATTTTTGTGGAAATACTCAACATTTGTATCCGCATAATTCCAAAGGATAAAATGTTCAATATTTAAAAATATAATTTCCAACCAAGACCATCGTTTGCAGCTGAAATTTTCTTTAGAGAGAATGATGTATTAAACTTCACTTGATGGAAGATAATCAGGGCAAAGACAAACTTCTCCCAGTTAGACCCCTTTGTTTCTCATACATACTAAAGGTAATTTTATGACACTCTATTAATAGAAAGATCTAAGCTAGATGGAGAGGGCTCTCCAGTTCCCTCCTACAGCCCAGCTTGCACTGAAGTGCTTTCAAGGAACTGAATGCACTGGAATTCTCCCATGCATTAGTACTTCAATCTTTAAAATGTCTTTGAAGCCATTTGCTTCAGAGTTTCTTTTTTTAATTGAAAATGTAAAGGGGTGGTCATAGCTGTCTATAAAACAGTGGTCGTTTTCTGTGTATGTAACTTGTTATTACAGAAAGGGAGAATTCAGACAGCATTATTTTTCTTCATAAGAAAATGAATGAATTAAATATTTCAATAAAGTTATAAAGTAAAAATTAGAAATATATTATAAATAAGTTGCCATTCTCAATCACTTTGAAATATCATTATACACAGTAGAATATAGTGTGAATATCTGTAGCATATTCACAAATAATATAAGTTTATACATATTGCCACATAATATTTTCACTTGCAGAAGCATTTAAGTCAAATTGGGAGACATCTCCTCTTGAAATAAGTGTTTGAAATTAATAGTATTATATAAATAAGAAAATAAAAACTTCAGAGAATCATGTCCAAAATATATACTTCGTATAAAGATTTTGATACAATTATTGCCATATTCAAGCAAAAACAGTCTCCTTTGTTATCTTTTAATATTCAAGACACCATAGTTTCATAAAAAATTGTTTTACCATATATATATTATATATAATATATATATATATATATCACACATATATATGAAATGTTTGAACTTTGAAGTTAATCTATTCATCACTTACTATAGAAAGTTTAATATTACTTCTGAGTCTTCATGTTGGTTGTAGTAAAATCGTGAGACTAGAGCATTTATGTCAAAAGTGTTTGCTGAGAATTTTAAAGCAATGCATCACTGTACCCTAATCAATGTTATATGAAATGAAATTACAGATATATTTATCACTAAAATTTTCTTTATACCTTTTTGGGTACAAGTGCTTGAATATGTTTTCCTTTATAGAGAATTTATGGTTTCATCATTGCACAATCCCTCAGGGTCAATATTAACTTCACAGAGAATGACCTTCTCTTATTTTCATCTAAATTAGGAAGCATGATCTAATAAGAAAACATATAATTCCTCTATATTATACTGAAAGTCATCTGAAAATTTCCTTTGCTGTGACGACCATGTCAAAATCTATGATTGGAGAATAATGTCACTCATTTATTAAATACTAAAAATTATTCATATTCCAGATTTTTTTCAAGAAATTTTAGAGTGTAAAACCTAGTCAAACTTTATCAGACATTTCTTTTAAATATGAAAAGAATGATTTAAGAAGATAATCAAGAGAAGATAAAAAGTTTATGGTAGATGAGAATTTCAAAGAAAGTCTAAGGATGAACCAGTAAGATGATGTTGCAATGAGAATCAGTAGACCAGGAAAAGGACCAGGATTCTTTTGGGCGAGAACTGACAGTCTTGAGATGAGTTTCCCTTGTGGCACCATCCCCTGAGCAGTTCACAGTGATGCTGGGGGCTGCAAGCACGTGGCTGCCATGTGTCTTCACGTTAGACCCTTTGAGAAAAGCTCACTTGTCCCTGCAGTTCTTATTAATTGAAGCTTCTTTTGCCTTACTTTTGTTTCTTCAAGATAATTTATGTATTCCTTTCTGAACTCCCTTCCAATGTACTGATTTTATAGTCGGCTACACTTCATCTACCCTTAAATCCTTTTCTCATATAAATTCACTTTTTTCACCATGGAAATCCAATTTTATTTTACTACATGCTATCGTCTCATTTATGTGTGTCCATATGTATGTGTGTGTGTGTATATTTGTGTGTATGTGTGTTTATTTATACACATAGATATATTCTATACTACATAGTTTTTGTTTCTAGTTTAAATAATTAAATAAAAATCTTCGTCTCCCATTACATACTATCTGAGAGATATGAAAAGCAGGCTGAAAATAATCCTGGCGTTAGATCTCCAGAAAGCATCACTGATTTCTTTTTTCTTTTATAAAGTGACTCCTACTTAGCATGAATTTCCTCGAAGTGTGTGTGTGTGTGTTGTGTGTGTGTGTGTGTTGTGTACAATGTGAGTGTTTTTGTACATATACGTGTTTTTCAGGAGTTGATTCTCCTCTTCCATGTTACTTTGAAGCAGGTCTTCTCTTGCTTCTGAAGATGCATTGTGTACTTCATCTTAGTTGAACTCCTAGTTTTTAGCCTATTTTTATATTTTGTGACTTGCTGTTTCTTGCTTTTGTAACAATAATTTGTTTCTATTATGTGTATATGCCTTCTATGGCTTGTAAGCTACAGTCGCTAATGAGAATTAAGGTTACTTAACTATTGCACCAATATTAATATTGACTATTATAGGAATTCCTTTTAATTCATATCCGAAGTCTCTTTGTTAGGTTATTATTTCTCTTGCTTTAGAATGGAGAGAACAAATCTTCGAATGATACAGATGTTAAGATATACAACTCAGAGTTTTTACTTCCTCGTTACAACACAGACAACTAAGAATCACTGTTTTCCTACTATACTAAAGTGGAAACTCCTGTCGACATAGCTCAGTGTGGAGCAGTGAAGAACATCCTTAACATCAGAGTCTGTACCTAACACTTTCTAGATTAAAGCCTGAGTGACGGAATAACCAGGTTGTGTGGCTCAGACAGATGTTACAATGAATCCGATGAAGCACCCATCTAGGTTGCAAACATTGGACTCGTTTCACAAAACAGCTGTGAATCTATGTGATTCTTCACGTTCCTGTTATATTAACTGGAAGTAAACCAGCCTTCTAATCACCAGTTAGACTATGTAATGACCAGCATGTTTTTTTTTTTTTTTTGAGATTTACTATGCATAAAGAAGAACTTTAAGTGACCCCAGTGAAGAAGGAAATGCCACAGATGTCAAAGAAGGCATTCCTGAGTGGGGTGTATTTGCCTGTGACCACCCTGAAACTTGTCATAACATGCTCATAATCTAGAAACTTGGCTATCAGAATGAACACAGTGAAACAAACCTTACTTATTGCTCCAAAGCCTTATCTTTATATAAATACAATTTAATTTCTTTAATAAACTGCTGGCTGATTGCACAACATGTTTTCCTAGCAAAAGTTCAGTATTCTTAAAGATCCTCATGGACCTAGCTTGGGCTGGGACTTAGACATCAGTCACAGGACTGATAGTGAGCTGGGCTGTTTAGTTCAACTTCCCCTTGGGAAAGTACTTGCTTATGTAAGTGGCTCCAGCACACTAACCCCTTAATAGACATAGAAGAGAGTAGAGTCTTTTAGGAAACCCTGTGAATACTTGTCATAAATTAGCTTAGCATGCAAGATATAATTTATTTCTGGCTGGGCCTTTCTCCCAGCTAGGTTATGCTATATACTACACAGACATACATACAAAGAGTGAAAAGGAAAAAGTCAAGAGTTATAATTACATTCACATGTTGGCTAATTGGGCCCTTCGGGCCTTCTTTCTAATTATAAGAGGGCAGAGAAAGAAGAAATCTCACTAACAGCAAATACGCACGGAATGAATATGAGTTTAAATGGGTTGTACTGGCTACATAAAAGCTGTAAAATTTGATAAGAAAGGGATGATATCACTTCCCAAGCATCTCCTACACATTAAAAACAAAATCAGGCCCGTAGCAGTATCATTCACAGAATACAAGATGAGAAAATATATATATTTAAAATGGATTCACTAAGACAAAAGAGAACTTTTGAGTATGCATCTTAGGTGGATATGTTTATTATATATCTGTTTTAGAAAAGCTAGATCATCCTTAAGTTATTCTACTATTTGAAAATTTTCAAAAATCTCAGCTATGTAGCAAATTGAAAACATGAATGACTTTTATAAGACGAAGGGAAAAACTACATACAGTTTTTACAAATAATCTTGAAAATCTCTGGAGATTGCTTTTAACCTGTGACATGTAAATTTTTATTTTAATTTGCTAATAAAAGCAAAAAGGAGATTTTGATTCTTGCCATCGGGAGACTGTGAAGTACTAGTCTGATAACCTTTAAGTTAAGATTTAATTCACCTACCTTCAGTTTCTCCTGGGGCTTTCAGATGCTTCAAAGAGTGTCCCACATTAGAGCAAATTGTGGAATTTTACAAGGTTGTAATTCATTTTACTTCCCATGGAGTGGTACCCTTTTGACGCGCCTATAAAATCTCAGTGTTTATAGTACATGTGTACATAATATCACATTATACCTCCTAACCCAGATAAACTAGTAAGGATGCTGAAGCTCTATGGGGAAAGATTGCCTTTATCTCTTAAAACTGTCATTTTAATTTCTACACTAGACAATGCCATAGATGTAAGATGATGTAAGTTCCTGGTGGCTGTAAGACCACAGTCTTGTAATGTTTCTAATTTAGTACCTAATCAAATTGCTTTGCGTTTAGTATTCTTATCTTAATTTATGTGAATTGGTATATGCTGCTCTCTTTAGTACACCCAAAGGAACAGTGTATTTTACAGCATTCTAAATGCAAATCCTTTTCCCTGACTTATACTGTGGACAAAGCAATCACACCAATCAAAAATAACTTAAAATGAAATCCAGACAAAATGAAACGGCAATTGGCATGTCAAGCCCAGGCGGACTGACCCTGGTGCTCTGCGGGCTGCAGTGACCTCCTTGAGTGCTGGAGCAGGGCACAGTCCTCAACTTGCAATTTTAAAGTTACCTTCTGTGGTGTTGGAATCAAATGCCCAGATAACACAAAGGAAACTTTCACTAGCACAAAAATCTAATCAAATGTAATATGTCTATTTTATAAGCACCATTTGGTGACTATTAGAGTTCAAGGTTCTAATTGCAAGTTCAGTTCATAAAAAGAAAATTGGCTTTCACGTGAGCAGTGCTTTCAGTCAGAAATAGTAAGCACACATTTAAGTACACAGGTTTCCAGCCATTATTCTCTTTATTTCTATGCTCATTATGGGTCCAATTTCAACCCTCACACGCTAATATTCAACTCCCTGTGCACTCAGATTTGTGCACATTTCCTGGGCTCAGCAGAAATTTGAAAAATAGGAAAATGATTCTTGGGGTTGTGGGTGAAGATCAATTGTTTATGTGATAGGTTTTAAAGAAATTCTCTGAAGGACGTCTAAACATAGGATTAAACCATATCAACTGAGTACAGCTGACAACCCAATCTGTGCTTTCCACTGAATGTTTTAGAGATTCCCACAAATGCAAGCAAGTGTTCTTCCTCAGCTAACTCAAATTTAGGCAAGCTAAATTTACTACTACCATTTTTCTAAAAGCATGAACTGTACACTGCACAACATAGAAAATCATGAGTACTGTTATTTTAGAAAAAAACTTAAAATATCCAATTTTTAAAAATTGTACAAAGTAAAAAATTACTCATTTATAGATTTTGTATCTTTTTAAATTAAAGTAAAAGTATACAGTTTTAAATAAAGAGACAAAGTATGGAGCGGGGGCTGAAGGAAAGGCCATCCAGAGACTGCCATACCTGGGAAATCCATCCCATATACAGTCACCAAACCCAGATACTATTGTGGATGCCAAGAAGTGTTTGCTGACAGGATCCTGATGTAATTGTCTCCTTAGAGGCTCTGCCAGAGCCTGACAAATACAAGTCAGATGCTCACAGCCAACCATTGGACTGAGCACTGGTGTCCCCAATGGAGGAGTTAGAGAAAAAACTGAAAGAGCTGAAGGGGTTCCAACCCTACATGAAGAACAACAATATCAACCAACCTGACCCCCAGAGCTCCCAGGGACTAAATCACCAACCATGGAGTACACATGGAGAGACCCACGGCTCCAGCTGCATATGTTGCAGAGGATGGCCTTGCCAGACAATTGATATGGGAGTAGAGGCCATTGGTCCTGTGAAGTCTCGATGCCTCAGTGTAGGGGAATTCCAGGGCAGGGAGACAGTGGTGGGTGGATGAGAGGGGAAACACCCTCAGAGAAGTGGGGGTAGGGGTAATTGGATAGGGGCTTGGAGGGGTAAACCAGGAAAGGGGCTAACATTTGAAATGTAAATAAAGAAAATATCCAATTCAAAAAGAAAGAAAGAAAAGAAGGAAGGAAGGAAGGAAGGAAGGAAGGAAGGAAGGAAACAAAGAAACAAAAAAGGCAAAAATGCTTGTGCTGTGGCTGGGCTACAAAGGATGTTTTAACTTTCATCCATTTGTTAACCTAGCAACAGCATGGCGTCAGGTGAGAACATCAGAGTTGCGGATCCTGAGCAACTTTGAACGCACATCCTCTCTAAATGCACCCCAGAGCTGTGCTTTTACCTGCACTTTGAGAAGAAGTGTGTACTGAGCTGAGATCACATCTGCAGTGATGCCGGGGAAGCTGCTGCCATAGCAAAGCTGGTCCTCCTCTGGGACAGAGGTCTGGGAGGAGAATGCTTACAACTTGATTTAGATTCCCTAGAAAGTCCAAAGAGTAAATCTTTGAAAACTTAATCAGGACATGAGAGAAGAGTATTACAAGTGCACAACCAGGGATGGTGTGGTAGGCTTTAGACAACACAAAAAAGTCATCTTTGTATCTGTTTGGCAGGAGGCTGAGCATGCCAGGCTGTTGAAAGTCAAGTGTAGACCCAATTAATTTGTTTCTGTCTCAGTAGAATGCACTTTCCTATGAATAGAATACATGAATGATGAACTATGTTCAACTTACTAACCTTCATGTTTACAATGTCTAGGACATAATTAGGCTTCATTAAGTAATTTTAGAAATAATTTACACGTGAAAAGGTGCTATTGAACATTTTTTTCTCTAGGACTTTCTCTTGAACATATTTTCTCTAGGACTTCAGAAAAACAATGTCATAATTTTTCAATGATATGTAAATATGAATGTTTATTAAATTGGATCAAGAGAAAATAAATTTAATAAAGTACTCACATGTAATGTGTTAAATGCAGAGCACTGAAGTGTTGATCAATCTGGTAAGAACAGGAGAACCTACAGAGTAGACAAACATTTATGTTTTGTTTCCTTGAGTACTAACTTGAAATTAAGATGATGCTCCTATTCCTCAGAAATTAGATATTCTCCGAAAGTTATTTCTGGTGTCATCACTGTTCCACAACACAGAGGTTGGAAACGGCATTTAGAATTCTCAGATCTGGGAAAGCGTAAGGGGGCCTGGAAGGATCAATACAAGCCTTGTGGAACACAAATGAAGGCAGAGCATCATGGACCTCTGAGGAGAGCTGGTAGACCAAGCATCACACAATGTCTTTACGACAGTCTCTGCAAGTCACACGGATCCTTGTTTAATTGTACTTTAACTAGAGGACAGAGAATTAGTGAACTTGGTGCAACAGCGGGGCAGGATTGGGGGTTGGCATACTAACCCGAGAACAAAAAAATAAAAATAAAATAAATAAAATGATCAGGGAATGACTTGGCCGGTTTCTTTTGATAACATGATTTACATTTCAAGGAAAAAATACATGAGATATGAACGTATTTCAATAATTACGACAGATTTACATACACTTTTTACAAATAAAATACAGGGTTGACATCTGAAATTTAGGTAAAACGACAAATTCTCTCCAACAAAATGGATCCTCACAGTGACTGATGCCACTCACACCTTACCTCACGCTGTAGTGTCACAGTAGCAGCCACTATCTAGTCCTCTCTCTGCAGGAATTTTATGAAACACATAGTTTGCGAATAATCTGGGACTGAGACACAGGACTGTGAGGAAGGAACAACTGTGGAGCGGTAGAGTCTAACAGCAGTCGAGTAAAACTTAATGTTGTAAACCAATGCCTGAGATAATTCAAATCTGTATCTGTAATTATTAGTGATCTGATTATTCCAAATAAGTATACATTGAAATTTTTATTTTATAGTGTTTCTTGAAACATAGACTATTTTGTAAAACATTTTTTTTTTTGATTTAACAGCTTAAAAATTTGTTTTTTTTATTTATTTATATTTTTTAATTTTTATTTTTAGCAAATCAAAAAAATTTAAAAAGCATTCAAACAGAATAAAATGAAAAAGAACAAACAAGCAAAATACCAAGGGTCAGATATACTTATACAAGAATTCTATAGAGCCTTCAAACAAGCAATACTTTTTGAGTTATGTTTAAAAAAATTCAGAACCACAATAAGCTCCTTCACAAAGCAAATAATATTGAAATAGTGAAATCAAGTGTAAACCCAACAAAAATATATAAGTTATAGTCCAGTATCCCTCATGAATATACATACAAAAATTCTCAATGAAGTATTGCAACTGAATACAAGAGATATAAAAAAATAATATTCCATGAATAACTGAACAACTGTTATTTTTTTTGTGTTTTGTTTTTTGTTTTTAGAAGACCATAGTCCATATACAGGCTGTATGTTTTGGATATCCCCCACTCCAGAAGTTTGAGACCTACATGAAAACCAAGCTGCACATTTACAACATATGTGCAGGGAGGTTCCACCTCACACCAGTCAGATTGGCTAAGATCCAAAACACAGGTGACAGCAGATGTTGGCGAGGATGTAGAGAAAGAGGAACACCCTCCATTGTTGGTGGATTGCAAGCTGGTACAACCACTATGGAAAGCAGTCTGGCGATACCTCAGAAAATTGAGCATGGTGTTACCTGAGGACCCAGCTAACCCCTCCTGGGTATATACCCAGAAGATATTTCAACATGCAACAGGGCCACATGCTCCACTATGTTTATAGCGGCCTTATTCATAATAGCCAGAAGCTGGAAAGAACCCAGATGTCCTTCAACAGAAGAATGGATACAGAAAATGTGGTACATTTACACAATGGAGTACTACTCAGCCATTAAAAATAATGAGCTCATGAAATTCTTAGACAAATGGATGGAGCTAGAAAATATCATCCTGAGTGAGATGACCCAATCACAAAAGAACACACATGGTATGCACTCACTGATAAGCGGATATTAGCCCCAAAACACACAATACCTAAGATGGAACGCATAAACCTCATGAAACTCAAGAAGAAGGAGGAAGAGCAAAGTGAGGGTGCTTTTGTCCTTTTTAGAACGAGTATCAAAAGATTCAACCAGAGCTCCCAGGATCTAAACCTCCAGCCTGAGAACAGACAGGGGCAAGCTGTCCTCTGAGAGGCTCTAACCAGCAGCTGACTCAGACAGATACAGACATCCAGAGCCAAACAGTGGATGGAGCTTGAGGACTCTTAAAGAAGAATAGGTGGAAGGATTGCGGGCCCTAAGGAGATAGGAACTGCACAGGAAGATCAACAGAGTAAACGAACCTGAACCCTTGGAGCTCTCAGAGACTGAATCACCAACCGTGGAGCACACCTAGTCTACACAGATCTACCTCCATGGCAAAAACATTTTTAATGAACATATTAATCCTCAGATTCACCAAAAATAGTTTCAGTTTGGAGTTCTTCTATATAAAATTGACATAAACTTCTCAGCTTTAGAATCCAACAATGACAAATAAATAAAGTATATGTGCTACTTAATTCACTGTTAACAAATCAATAAAAACTGTGTAAAAACTGATAAGTTGTAAACATCTGTGTGAGTTACCATAGGAACCAATAACATTGATCCTTCAAATGCTAGCTACCCTGCTTTGTTCTGTTATTAATATGCATAATTTTATTTTAATGTTCCCAATATCTGTATTATTGTTTCATTTTAAAATAACTTGGACAAAGTAGATATCACTACTACTTTTAATTTGATTGGCAAAGTAAAACTTAGAGAGCAACATATTTTCCTCAAACTACATAGACCTTAAGTGGCTATAAGTACTTAAGGCAGTACTTTGAATTTGTAAGTTATGCAAATTTGAATCATCATATGCTGCTGTTCATATTTCTATACTAAAATGGTGGTGCTTACTTTTAATTTTATATTTTCATAATTATAAAAATTTCAAAGTAGGGTATATAGGACATGTGCATATCTTTAATTTGTGGTTCTCCTGTGATGAGAAGTTGAGAAGTACATTACAGTGAAAACTACTGTGTTATATTATATATATATTATATATTTAAAAATGAATCATTAGGTAATGTAGAAATATGTTGATACCACAGAGTGCTCATTCCAATGTTAGTTGATTCCAATTCTTTCAGGGGGAATCTCAACCAACTAGAAGTTCCAGGATTATGCCTTCCTGGGTGATGCATGCTTTTACCTTCCAATCTATCTTACCATGAATGCCTGTCACAACAATTTCTTTTGCCCAGAACGCTCAGTAAAAGGATAATATGTCTAAAAGGCAGAATCATAATGGGTGAATTTTGGATATGTGTATTTAATCCACGTATCTTCTACAAAGATAAGAGTGTTAAAACATTACACTGATCTCATAGTAGTGTCCTAGAATCCCATGAGAAAAAATTTCAAGAATGGCATCAGATTATAAATTGAGTTCTGAGGAAGTTACATACAAGATCACTAGTTAAAGAGACAGTAATAGAAGTTAAGTAAAAGGACATTTGGGATGATATAAACAGGATTGTGGTTTTTCTTACTCTATCAAACACAGCAGTGTAGACTCCAAACTTTTGATATATGAGAAACCCTCAATAAATCTGAAAAATACATAGTCAGTTGTAAATACATCCTGTTAAGTGATTGTGGAAAGCAACATTATAGAAGATTATAGTATCTCAGGGAGCTAAAACTCAGAGAGGCTGGTAGATGAGCAATGAACAGAATTGTTGCTTGTGCAAGGACATTGTTATATTCTGAACATGAACATATAAAAGCTCACAATCATATGTGAATAGAGCCGCTGGGGATCTGACACCCCTTTCTAGCCTCCACAGGCACCTGAACACACATGAAATTAGAGGAGCCTGTTGTTCTTCACTTTAGTGTAGGGAGAAGGGGTAACCTACAGTGGCATATTTACATCGTAAATACAAATATGTACACAAGAAAAATAAGCCAAAATTGGAAACAAATCATTCAAATATGTCTTCCATTTAAAATTTTAATAGAAACATAGATATCAAATATGTTTATGGTGGGCATAGAAAAGGTTCAATGGTAAAAGGCTTTCCATGAAAACATGGGGACCTGGGGTTAGGTCAACAACACAGAGGAATGAGACTGTGTGGCCATGTATTTGTGTAACCACAAAACTGAGAGTGAAGAGAGAGAACGCTTTCCCTGACTAACAAGTTAGAGCACAGTGGCCTCCATGTTCAGTCAGAATTTCCTAGTCAAAAAATAAGATGAAGAATGATGAAGGATGACAGCCCAACATTTATAGGTTCTTTAGACACATCATCAGCAAAGGTGTGAAGACACACCACCAGAATTGTGTGAAGATACACTACCAGAAAAGTGTAAAGACACACCACCAAAAAGGTCTGGAGACATACCATCAACAAAGGTCTGGAGACACACACCAGCAAAAGTGTGAAGACATATGACCAGCAAAGATGTGAAGACTCACCACCAACAAAGAGTGTGAAGGCTCATGACCAAGAAAGGTGTGAAGACATAACACCAGCAAAAGTCAGGAGACACAACACCAGCAAAGGTCTGGAGATATACCACAACCAAAGGTCTAGAGACACACCACAGCAAAGGTCTGAAGATCAGAGCATGATGATACTTTAGATGGTGTGCTTATCAGATCATCTCAATCTAGTCATATCAAATTTACAACTCTAAAAATTTTTCTGCTTGACCTAAAAAGCAGAAAAGACATCTGCAAGTTATTCTAGACTTGTGCTACTATTTTATATTTGTAGTGTTGAAGTCTGATAACATGCATTTCAGAATATTATTAGTATTTTTTAATATTTGTGCTGTTGGAAATCCATCTTAAGAAGTTGACATTTGCTAGGCAAGTGTTCTTCCTCTTAGCTAGACCACACCAAACTTTCTCTTATTTTCAAAACATGGGTGGAGAGACATTCTGTTACCAGGATATGCTAATGGGATCGGGGTGTTAAACTTTCTGGATGATAAGATTCATTTATTTCTCCCATTCTTGGCATTTCTTAGCTACCTGTAGTTTTTATGTTGGTTGAGGTCTTGTAGGTTTTCTCCATCCACTTTGACAATGTCTATGGTTGTCCTTATACAGACTTATATTCATCAATAATAAAGTAAAAGAAGCTAATGTGTATACTTAATTCAGTTTAAGTTAAATAGAAATGAAACACTATTAGGGTGGCACACATCTTTATTACCAACACCCAAGAGGCAAAGGCAGATGGATCTCTATGTGTCTGAGGCCAACCTAGTCTACACAATGAGTTCCAGTACAGTCAAGTTTACACAGTGAAACCTTGTCTCAAACAAAGCAAAGCAAAACAAAACACTAAAAAACAAACAATCAAAAACAAACAAAACAAAACAAAAATAAAATAATCTCCTCTCTGACTCCATCAAATTTTAATTGTCTTCAAACTTTATGAGTTTATCATCTTCAAAAATTTCAAAATTAGAAAAAGAACAAAGTATTTAGGAAAATAGTATGAAAAACTTCCTAATATCAAGTTAACCAACTTACTCACAAATCTATACAGAGAATATATCCATGGCAAATAATTTCAAAAGATAATATACTTAATATTTGTCATATTAGCACACTATATCTTGAAACAATATGTTGTATTAGCTATAAGCTTTTTGCCTACCTGCGTTAAAATATTCTACAGTTGACAATGCCATTTAAGCTACCATACTGTACACAAAGTGCATAAATACTTGTGTAATGCAATTGAATCAAGCCTGTATGAAAGCAAGATGGTTATAAAATACAAAATATGGGGCTGGAAAGACTGTTTAATTGTCTTAATTAGGGTTCCTATTGATTCAAAAAAAAAAAAAAAAAAGAAAATAAAAAGAAAACAATCAGGAACAAAAGGCAAGTTAGGAAGGAAGGAGTTTATTTTCACTTCTGTACTGTTCATCACCAAAGGAAGTTAGGACAGGAAGTCACACAGGACAAGAAACTGGAAGCAGGAGCTGATGCAGAGGCCATGGAGAGTTGCTGTATACTGGCTTGCTCAACTTATAGAGCCAAGAACCAGCCCAGGGATGTCCTGTGGAATATTCCACAATGGTCTGGGTTTTCTGCCATTGATCACGAATTGAGAAAATGCCATACAACTAGATCTCATGGAGGCATTCCTTTCTTTTCTGATGAGTCTAGTGTTAAACTGACATAAAACCTACCAGTAATAATAATTAAAATTAATGATTAAGAGGAATTGCCACTCTTGTAAAGGACACAGCGTACCATCAAGTAACTCATTAAAAACTGTATTTCCACTTCCAGGGGATCTGATAGCCTTTCTGAGCTCAGTAACCCCTCTAATGCTGTGCAAATATCCCAAACACAAGTATACTGTAATTTTAAAAGATAACATAAATCTTTAAAATAAATAAAAGATACAACTATGTACTATTACAATAATTTACTTTTTATGATCTTGGCTTTTTATGCATGTGCCCTTATTCTAAGTTTGGATCATTAGTCATTTTCTGGAAATAATTATTAATTAAGAAGAAAACATTGACAATGTGTATCTAAATTCTCTGGGTAGCATTTTATTGCCTTGCTAATATTAATATAGATAATTTTGCAACATATAACAGCCTGCTGTTAAGAACTGAATGCCAGACCTATGATCATGGAACACACCTCTTATCCCTAGGCTGGCGAAGCAGAGTGTGCTGAACCTTTAGGTCAGCCTGTGCTAGGAGTGAGTACAAGGACTGCCAGACTACACTGTCAAACTCTGTCTCAAGAAACAAAATACAAAGAAATAAACTAAACCAAAAAACAAAAGAAAAACAAACCCACAGAACCGAATCTCTCTCTTTTTTTCTCAAATTACATAATAGGCTTCTAAATTCTACAAATCAAAGATTAAATGGTTACATTGAATAACTTCCCTTAAAAAGTATAATATAATTTTTTTCTAGATAACAACTAGTTTGATTTAAAGCATAAATTACTGTAGCATATATACCCATACACACAAATAAAATATAAGGTTAAAATAAATATGTATTTCAAACTCTCATACAACTTGCAGAACTTTAGACATTTTTTTAAAAAAAAAATACCAGAAATTATGAGTTCAAATGATTTTCCTAACACATGGAAAACATTTCATCAACTAATCACTTACTTCCAATAGGGCTGATTTATTATTATCATCATCGTCATCATTATTATTTTATATTTTTTCTGTGTGCAGTGTTATCCCTGCGAGGTGATGAGGTAGTATACCTGAACTATGTCATGGCAATTCTACCTCCTAGATTTGTGCCTATCTCTTGATACCAAATATCCATGTGTAAAATAGAGGAAATAATCAGCTTCGTTTGAGAATGGTTTTATAACACTAATGGATTTATGTGAAATTAGAATGGCACCCATCATGGAAATGATAAATTAGATATTAACATCAAGTAAACACTTGGAAAAATACATTTCACTACATGCTTTGCACTATCTAGTGCTTTAAAGAATTTCACAGTTTCTAAATTTGATGTGAAATGTCATTGTTGATGGCAGACCTGTGAATTTGCTAAGAATTTGCTTTACCAAGATAAATGCCGATAATACCACAAGCTATGTGGGCGACTGCCATAGTGATTATAAAGCTCTAAAATACTAGGATAGAAGTACAGCAGGTCACAATGAGAAACATAAAAGATGAATGTAGACCGACATAGGTCATGTAAGACAAAAGGTGACCATGCACAACTGGGGGAGTGTACAGATTGATTGAGATTGCCCAAGGGAATACTCCTTCACAAATGTGAACAACCTCAAATACCAAATGGTAATAGGAATTTTCCCATGAGACATGACACAATCCATTGACATGTTTCTAGGACATAAATTATGGGAATAGGTTAATTGTTAATTTTGTACTAGATAAAGGAACCGAACGGGCCTCTTCTATAAAGATCTGGAAGTAAAAACTGCAAATTTTATGGAGCTTGTTTATACAAGGATAATCAATGAATAAATGTGTGCACTGCTCTGTATAGTGACATAGCATAGGCTATATATAACTTATTAAGTAGTCCTAAGTCTAAAGATTCCTAGTGACCTGGCTATCTGAATAATCGTCTCTTATCACTGTGAAAAATTTCTAATTGAGGAAGTGTTTATTTTGAGTCATGATTCAAGGGGGTGCAAGTAAGAACCATAAAAGTGTTTTATAGACTAATTTTGTATCTATAAAATTCAGTAACTGAAAAGTTTAGCTTTAATTTATTGAGTAGTTTTCATTTTACTCTTCTATTGATTTGTGCTTATTTTATTGTTGAAGTCTATAGTTCTCAGAAAATTGAGAAGCTTAAAAAACTAACATTGTTTGTCATTGACAAAAGCATTACCCCTAAACTTCCCATGCTCAGGAAGGAAATATAAGAGTCATTGCTGTATACCTTGGATATTAGCCCTCTATCAGATGTAAGGTTGGTGAAGATCTTTTCCCAGTCTGTTGGTTCCCGCTTTGTCCTGTTGACTGTATCCTTTGCTTTACAGAAGCTTTGCAGTTTTATGAGATCCCATTTGTCAATTCTTGATCTTAGAGCATACGCCATTGGTGTTCTGTTCAGGAACTTTCCCCCTGTGCCCATATGATCAAGGCTTTTCCCTATTTTCTCTTCTATTAGTTTCAGTGTAGCTGGTTTTATGTGGAGGTCCTTGATCCACTTGGAATTGAGCTTTGTACAAGGAGATAAGTATGGATCAATTTGCATTCTTCTACAAGTTGACCTCCAGTTGGACCAGCACCATTTGTTGAAAATGCTGTCTTTTTCCACTGAATAGAAAAAAAAAAAGAGTCATTACTGGATAAATATGGAAGTGAATCCAGTAGATAAATATGAACGGGAATCCAATACAACCTGAAAATGCAAAAATCTCAAGAGAACTCAGTGGTAGAGGACTCACAGAGAAAGCATGGTAGTATGAGTTTAAATTCCCACAACCCACATAGAGATGGACTGGTCTTGTAGAGCTACAGCCTCAGAGCTTTGGAAGGCAGAAATAGAGGATTACTGTGGCTAGTCTCAGGTTCACTGAGAGATGTCGTCTCAAAGGAATAAAGCCAGTGATACAGCAGGGTAGTAACTGTCTTCCCAAATTTCCATATGCTGAGATGTTCAAACACGTGTGTGACTCACCACAAAGAACACAAGTGATCACATTGAAGACAACATAAAAGGTTACGTAAGCATTCACAAATCTAAAAGGAGAAAGTAAAAATTTTAACAGAAAATGGGATGTCTAAAGGTAAAAGTGTGAAAGGAAAACATAATACAAGAAAATTAATCTATATAAGTAACCAGGAAAAATACAACACACAGACACACACACACACACACACACACACATACACACACACGGAACATTTTAATGTAATATAGTGTTGATATAGTGTTGAGTGTTGTAGTGAATGGAAAAGTCTAGAATATATTCTGAATATCAGTTATTAAGAAACAGTCCCATATAATAGGATTTAGAAACATTGTTAGCAAAGAGTAAAATTAATGAGAAAAGATATATCACGCAAAGGTAAAACAAGAAATAAGATACAGTTATTTATTTTTTTAAACAAAAATAAATGTTTTATGAATAAACAGACACTACTTATGGACAATGACTAAAGTTCTTCAGAATGAGTTTCTAGAGAATACCAGAGATGTATAAGTGAGCATATAGAGAGAGGCTCAATGTTAAGAAATCTAACACTCAGTATACTTTTTCACATACAGTAGCTAAATTATGTATGCATAAATCTGAAACAGTAGTAATAGAGAAAAAAATACAGAACAAAAAATAGAGATTAACAGAAACTTATATTAAGTGTTTTTCTACTAAAATAGCCAAGATTGGTCAAGAAAATCTAGAGAAAATAAAATAAATATTTTAAATAACCAAAAAGGTTTTTTAGAAAGAACATGTTGCAAAGGAAGTTAAAATGATAAAATAATACAGTTACTATTTACAAGAATAGTATTAAAAACAGATTACAAACCTCTATTCCATCTACTATTTAGAAGTGACTCTAAACAAACACAAAATGCTCACTAATCTTGTGATTATGAGCAAATAGAAACCATGATTACACATGAATGTGCTGTATCTGTAAATCTAGCAAAGCCTGAAAAGTTTATGAGCAATTTCTACCGTGTATCAATCACTTTTAACCTTTGCAAAAAGTGAAGTGACTGATAGTTCTTTTAGGAAACTGACATGTAAACTTAATATTAGATTCTGATAAGAATATCAAAATTAATGAATCTCCACTGGGCAACTTGGGTTCCAAACACACAATAGAATATCAGCAAAATTATTACTTAGAACTATGAAGTTTATTCTAGGAAGTTTTCTATAATTTGCTTCAACAAAATAGATCCATGTAACTAATGTCAAATTTTTAAAAATACAACTAATATAGATTACAGAATAAAGCATGTAATATTAAGATAATGATTCAATAGAACTTCCTACTCTAATAAACCAGCATCCTATATTAATCTAGAAATAATACAGGCAAACTTCTTTAGCCATTAATGAGATCCTATCAAAATCTGTTATTGTATCATATTCCACCTAGAAAGTTCAGAAGCATCCTAATTCTTAGGGAAAAATGAGAAAGCCTGATACAAGGCATTCTCACAGAGTGTAAGAATGAGTACACACATATATGTATACATATACATTGTGTATGTGTATGTGTGTGTGTGTATGTACATAAGTGAGAGTGTGTACGAATCTTTAAGGTGTCTATAAATTTATGTAGACAGTAATATAAAATGCTTTTCATAAATATATCTATATTTGTGAGTATAAAATATTTACTATTATACAAATTTAGACTATCAAATGCAAATAACATAAAGATAACATTATCCCTAGCCAATACAATTTATCACAATCCAATCAACTTATCCTATAGTTCAATTGCATTAATGAAAATATGGCAAAATTCATGGACAATATAAAATACACATAAAATATTTAATATACGTGAAACAATTAAAATATACCATTCATTATATTTTGTTTTAAAGAATGTTTCTCAACAACATTGATAAATAATAATTTCATATACTAATCACTTCAAGTTGTAATAATAAAAGTACCACAGATCAGGGAGCATAAGCAAAAGATAATCATTTACCAAGACACTAGTCACGAAAGATCAAAATCAAAGCAAAGACTGAGGACCAGAGAAAAGTTTCCATGATTAAAAATACTTGCTTCTCTTCTATAGGACCTGGTTTTGGTTTCCAGCACCCACAAGGTACTGTCAGCGCCATTACCCACAGCTGTCTGCAACTGTATTTCCAGAGGATCTGATGCTTCTTCTGGCCTTCCTGCATAAAAGGATGATATACCTACATACATTCAGACAAAACACTCATGCACAAATTCCTTCAGCAGAGACTCGAGTAACATTGGAGAAGAGGTGAAACACTGGAAGAAGCAGAGAGACAGGAAATCTACTGTGAAACTTATCTCAGAGGAAGCTATACCTGTGATACCTGAACAATGTAGCTACCAAAAGAATACACAAACTATGATAATATCAGATTTTCTAACTCAGAACAGTGAAAACTCATTAGAACCTACACCTATAGAAAGAACTATAAGTAACTAATGACAGCTGAGTTAAGAGAATTAGTCTCTCCCAGGAATGAGTTATCAAATGCAAATGGGTTATCAAATACAAATTGGTCAGTCTTGAAATCACTTCATGAAAACTACACTAAGGAGACTCAGCACATTATATTTATATATAAACACAAATAGTACAAAAAGACCACCAATTTGCAAGGGACCATGGAGTTTGAAGTGAGAGAATTTGGGAATAATTGGAGAGAGAAAAGTGTTATATTTAGATTTTTTAAAAGGTTTTTAAAAATAAGAAAAAATTAAAAAGGAACCATTCTCATTTTTGAGGACTTTTTCTGAGCTTGTAAATGGTAAACATCTTACTGTCTATCCACATGACTTTATCCAGAGAAAGGTCATCATTCTATTGGTTCTTATGATAAGGAAACTAAACTGATTCATGAAATTTCTAACAGCTAAGTACTTCCCAAAGGTTCAACCTACAAATATCACCATGGTAGGAATCAACCTTCAATATGTGATTGGCTGAGAAACAAATATTTAAATTATAGGACTGTACAATCAAATTCGTTAGTCGATATTAACACCCTTTTCAATTCTGCATATTATATTTATGAGCTAATTAACTTAGTGGAATTAGAAAACACAAAACCCAAGTCAAGAAATTAGGAAGTGGGCATATGTGTGAGATCCAGGGGGAGCTAGAGGATGGAATAGGAAGCAGGACATGATCATATGTCATTCTACACATATGTGAAAATAATTAAAATAACTACTTGGAACTAAGGAATGTTGAGAGTGTAAGACATAGTCTGCACCAAGGAAGAATGTTCAGATCGTATATGCAATACCATGTGATAATCCTAAAAACATGCACACAAATGACAACATACTAGTTAAGCAGGAGATGCACACACACATGACACACACACACCACACACACACACACACACACACACCACACAAACAATTAATGAAAAAGGCAGCATTAATCTGAAAAAGAGTGGATTAATCTGAAAAAGATGGGAGGTTTGAAGCAAGAAAATGAAAGTGAGAAATGATGTAATTATTTTGTAATCTTAGGAAAATTCTAAAGAGGAAAATTGAAATTAAATAGCTAGAGTTGGCGTGTGTGAGAAGTTACCTTGGGTCTTAAAGGCATTAATCACTAGAGAATGTAAAATTCAAAAAAGTTATAAGTAATATTTCTAAAACTGTTTCTGAGAGGGTAAAAAAAATGAACAACAACAAAAAAATAAGTGTCAAATGAAAGATGTGCTGCTCCTGTTTTGGGGACTCAGTTTCCATATACAGAAAATAAATCAGAGTGGAGTCTCCTTCGGGAAGAACAAATGAACTAAAGGGAAAAAAAAAACCTAGAAACATAAGACACAAATACGTAGTATATGACTGTTTTTCTTAGTATTGTGGGAGAGCAGCTGGAGATGGCCAGTCCATGACTGCTGCTATGACATTGCTAGCCACACAGAACCAAATAAAATTCTGTTATATTTGTTCCAGTAGTAAATAGCAAAATGTGATCAAACAGAGCCCGGCAATATAAAATACTAGAACATCTTTATGCTCTCAACACAGATAAAAGTCCTCCAACAGGAGACCCAAAGCACAAATCAAAGCAGACGTTTTATGAATTTGGGTAATATTATAGGCAAAGCCTTCTACTCACTGAGATTATTCACTGTCAGTTTGAAAGACAAGGCAAAGAGTTAGAATGGCTACAGCACAGAACGTCTATCTGGACTGTGCATAGATACAGGGAGTCAAAACAAGGTGATTCTGATTAAAAATTTAAAAATATGCAAGCCATAACTCATAGAAAAAAACCATAAATAACCAGCAAGAATAAGGATGCAGCCTGTTGGAGGGTGGTGGATTTTCCTTAAAGAGGAGTAGGACTCACAATGCAAAGGCTTCATTCTCTCTGGAGGAAGAAATGGTGTGTGTCTAGATTTCCCTGCAGGGGAATGGCTTTATTTTCTTAGCAACTGGAAGTACTGCCATCATAAAGCTTTCAGCTAGAAACTGTCTATATTAGTCAGGGTACTCTAGAGTCACACAACTTATGGAATCCCTCTATTTATTAAGGGAATTTATTGGAATGACTTATAGCCTACAGTTCAACTAACCCAACAATGGGCATCCGTGAATGGGAAGTCCAAGCATCTAGTAGTTTCTCACTCCCACAAGGCTAATTGTTTCAGCTGGCATTCTGTATAAACTGGAATTCTGAAGAAGTAGGTTCCAACAGATGTGGGACTGTAAAACCATGGCAGGCAGCTTGGTGGGCAGAGTGACTTGAACCTGAAGACTTGGTGGGCACATACCTGAGAATTAGGAAACTACCTGCTTCCTGACAGATTCCTGGCCAGGAATATTTAAACGCTCAATTTCACCTGTTAGTGAAAATAGCTTAGTTAGTTCAAGATTTTTAAAGAACTATTTCCATGGTGGAACAAGTGCTAAGGTGGCTCCTACCACCCAGACTCAAAATGCAGCCACTGGCAGCCCCAGGAACATCTTCACACTGCAGAAAGACAAAATAATTGACAAAGTCCAACCATACATCATTAAAAATTAGTAAAGCATAATTTTACTCTATTTATTCATTATCTTTTTTTAAAAAAAAGTTTAATAGTGATTTCCGTAGCATTATACACATTTCAATAGTAGATGAAGCAGAAAACAAAATATTCAATTTTAAGGAACAAAGTATTTCAAAAATTTGGCTTGCATATGACCTATGTTACTGTAATACTGTACTCTTTGCCCTGTCATATATTCTCTCTCTCTCTCTCTCTCTCTCTCTCTCTCTCTCTTTCTCTCTCTCTTTCTCTCTCTCTTCTCTTCCCACCCAAGAGAAAAGCACTTTTATTTTTTCTCTAAGCTTTATGTAGCTGCGATCTGAATTATAGAAATAGCTCAATATTTAATAAGCATTAAACATAGGACCAATGTATGGATAACAGTTGTAGAAACTTGGAAGTTTTTTTTTTCTATTTCTCCATTAGTTAGATATTAGTAAAGACATTAATGATATTGCTAAAGAGGAATAACTGAGAGCCTAGAGAGATGATTAGTCACCCAAGGTTCTATTTAATTTTTACATCTTAGGGAAACCTTACATAGAAGACACCGAGGACCAAAACAACATTCTAATTGACTTTGAAGACAAAATGTAAGAAAATTCAGAGTTGAGAGCTGTTGTGGATAGCCTCAGCCTTGTATTTTGATCCTAGTTCCCAACGGATAGCCCCAGACTTGTATTTTGATTCTAGTTCCAACCTTCTGGGAGCGGCTGCAGAGGATGATTAAATCTGTACACAGGTGACGTCTTGTAAACCTTCTGTCCAATTAAAACCTGTAAAATAAATGCTAGAGCCAGAGATTGGGCAGTAGAAGGGAGGCAGAATAAAAGGCTTAGTGGAGGAGAGAGTGAGAGGAATTCAATATAAAAGGAGGCAGAAGCAGAGACAGAGAGAAGAAGAAGAAGAGAAGAAGTAGAAGCAGGAGGAAGCAGGCAGAAGGAAGCCAGAGATAGAAGGAAGCCAACAACAGAGGAGCCGGAGCTCGGAGGACAAGGATGTGGCCTCGGATAACCACAAGTTATAAGGGATCTCATAGCCGGGGATTAGAGTAGTGTAGCGGTAAACCTGCCCAATCTAGGCGTGCTATTTATGCCATAATTATTGATTGTGTCTTCCTTTACTGGTCTCGCTTCAGGTAGTGGATCTTACAACGCCAGAGGTCAGTTTGAATAATTCCTTCTACTACAGAGAGCACTGAATCTGAATGATAGTGCTGATGTCTTGCTCATGGGAAACCCCAAAGTCTACAGCTAGTGCTGAGGACATACATCAAAGTACATTAAGACAGAGAGAAGGAAGCATGGAAGAAGGTTACGTGGGTAAAGGAACTTTCCACCAAGCATGAAGACGGGAATTTGATTTGGTAGAACCATGAAGTTGAAGAAGAGAACAGAAAAATAATAAGACAAGAGATACTGTCACATATACAAGCTGTAGCCTGAGAAGTAGACACTTGCATTAATTTGGTTCCGCAATATTTATGTTATGGGAAGGCACACTAACAGGTCTCTTAATATTTGAGATGGAAACTAACAATGGTGGTAGAATGTCTTGCAATTTCATACTTCCCAGCCCTAACCTGGGCAGATCATTGAGAACTCATCTATCAACTCAGAAAAGTCTGCCTGATTTAAACAGAAATGTACATGTTAAGCAGAAAACCCAGAATGTTAGAGAAAATCTATATCTGTTTCCATAATTCATGCTTGAACACCTGTATTGCTCAAAAGCTTTGGGTCTGCCCTTGTGTCCACTGGTAACAAAATGCCTATCTTCATGTTGTTCCTCCCTCCTTTGGAAGTCTTCCTCTAGCTTTTACAATGTCTTGCTCAGACCTTACAAAAATATCTGAAGGTCTCTGGCCATTGTACTAAACTTCAGCAGGTAACATGAATTCAAAGTACAACAGTCTTCTTAAATAAGTATCTTAGTAACCATTGAGTCCCATTAAACCAGTGCAAAGGGAAGAAGTCATACTTCAAGCAATAAATACTACTTTAATCCAGATATATCATTAGAATTGAGATAATGATCAACATTATAATTTGATCAAAATTGTTTAATTATGGGCACCTCTTGTCCCCTTTCATGATTCTTTAAGCTCATGTAAGAGCTCCAATGACATACTCAGGGATCATGAAATTCCATCTTCTACATCTCAATGCAATTGCATTGATTAAATCTACTTTATCAACTTTGATCATCAATTTTAATTGGTATATTAGGATGTGTGGCCTAGCCTAACTGGTTGGAACTCTGAGGGACTGAGACTACAGATTTCCATTAAAAACTTGCAATAAAAATCTCTGAGATGGGATGTTAAAGCAGCTGTGTGGATTTTCAGAGTTTAGATAATTTTCATCAGATCCCAATGAAAATATTATAAAAATTTAGAGTCTTAGGACAGTTACCTTCTATTGTGAGAAAAACAACTATATTTTACAAATGAATCATTTAGGTTATATGATTATATAGATTCAGTCAGCTTCCATGTAGCAACAAATATGTAATACTATTATAGTATTATTGGAAAAGATACAATGTGTTTTTATTAAAAAAAAAAAAAAGGGTTTATTTTTCACCACAGTTTGAAAATGTATTACATCATGGAGGAGAGAGCATGAGACAGCTGGCCACATTGTATCCCCTGCAATAATCATAAACCAATATATGTTGCTCATTATCTTCTTTTTATTCATTCTCTAACCCAAGTCCAAGAAATGGATCTATTCACAATCAGGGTAGGTCTTTTATCTCATGTCTAGTATACCTAAAATATGTCTCTTTCCTGATCCAAACTCCAGTCTAGAGGACATTGACTATTGATTATCACACCAGCTTCATTTCAGCCATAATTTCCATACATATACTACTGATGCTACTCAAAGTCATTTTGAAATAAATATAATATAGGATTTTTTTGTGTGAACTGTGTTATGTGGTAAATAAAGCTTTCATGTATTGTAACCAATGAGCTCTTAAAATAAATGACATTACAATTCTCCTAAGTCAACTTCTTTAGTAAGTTCTATAACTCTAAAACTTGCAAGGTAATTTCATCAATTATATCTTCCTGATGATTCCCTGTAACAAGAAAGTGTTATGCTTTATATTTAATGATAGTTTTGGTCAAAGTATGTTCATGTTAGGACTGGAGAGAATCTCAGTGGTTACAAGCACTTGCCACTCTTGTAAAGGACCCAGGTTCTCTTCTCACCACCAACATTTTATCTCACAACCACCTATAACTTCAGTTCTAGGGAGATCAAAGCCATCTATGGCCTTCATGGTCAAATATTTTAAAAGTATATTTAGCTGAAAACAATAAACCTGTATCAGTGTCTACATTCTGCACTTTTAAATTCTTTCATTTCCTTTTGTCTACCACAATTCCTTCCTTCCCAATGTCTTTCTTTTTTGTGTGGACTTTTCTTCCTGCCCCTTTCCCTTGCCTCTTTCATTTTTCACTCTCTTTTTATTATTTCAGTTGTTTTCTTTGTCATTCTTCTTTTGATGTTTAAAAGTTCTCACTCATATTTAAGTAGTTATGTTGTTATATTCTAGCTGTGGTACTGAATGCTGAATTTCATATTTGTGTAAATGCCAATTTCTTTCTATTCTTTTGCTGAGTACTTATATTTTCCTAAATTTTCAGTGTTCATATCTGATACTTATTTATATCAATTAAACTTTATTATCTCATGATCCTCATTATCATAATTATTACAGATTTAATGACACTTGTTAAATTAGAGATTTTATTTTTTTCTTGAATGAATTCATATGCTCATAGCTTTGTTTGCAAATATTCTTTTTAGTTTTATATCTCAACTAGACTTGCATACTGTGGCTTTAATAGTCTTAATTCCCAGTTTTGTTGCTCCTGTGATGGTATTTGCAAAGACCAATAATAACTGTTCAGTTGAGTCATAGTAGATTAATATTCATATAATACTGTTTTTTCTCAAATCACTTAACTATCTTTTGGAAAGGACTGGGGTTTTCTAAACAATAAAGCAATTCATTTTACAAACCATAGACATTACCTAAGTTCATCAATTCAAATTAAATTTTCTATTTTTCTGTCTCAGTCTCCTATATTATATGTTTAGTTTTGTATGCAACATCAATATTTTCAGTAATTGAAATTCCAAATTTTTACAAGTTCTCAGAGTAGAAGTTGGAACAATGAACAATAAAGTATCATTGTAATCAAACACAACCATATGTCCCATACCAGAAAATGGATACCCTTGAACTTACAATGGAGCTATATACACCAACATATGTAGTTTGACTTGAAAGTATTACATACAAAATCTATTTAGTCTACTCAATGTCATTGTTTAGCATTTTTTGACTTTAAATGTTCTCAGAACCAGGTTCCTACAGTTAGGTAAAATGATCAAACACAATGCAAAATAAAGTGTTGAATAGATATGTAACTAATAAAACACGTGTATCTGAAAAATACCAGCAACCCCATCCTCTGTACACTCATCATTTTCAGTGATTATATGGCAAATGTGACTTTATTAGCTCACTGCCACAGGCTAGCGATCATGGAAAATATCTTTTGCAACATAGTTATCCTAGGAACAAAATTCAGCACTCAACACAAACTTTACATATAATGTACATTGATTTTCTGCATCATAAAATTTAAAAATAGTAAGTGAAACCATCTTAAGTTCAGGAAAGTCTATTAAAAATGAAGAGGTCAACAAAATCCAGACAAAGGTGAGTAGAGGAGTAGTGACTTGAAGACAAATAAAAAAAAATATTGACACACACGTACAGTAAAATAAATAAGACCTTCACAAAAGATTATGGGCATATAAATAAAATGACAATACATAGACACCTAGAACGTTAGAACCGATCAATAAAATTCAGTGATTTTAAATGCAGCAACACATATTACATAGTCATGGGCCACATACAGCATTCTATACCATTAAGGAGCATGAAAGTAGTACAGAAGTCACAAATTAAAGAAATGTCAGATATTTTCCAACATTGCTATGGGGTATTTTAAGCATGAGAAGATGAATAAACTATAAGTTTACATTTTATCCTTACGAAACAAAAGAATACCAAAACATGTTACGTTTTGTGGGCAAGAATGTAGTGACTGAAATAATTGACACAAGACAGGAATAAACACAGCACTGGAGGAAATGACAGAACTGAGAACTTGACCCAATACTCATCAGGTATTTTGTAGCATAGAATTTGAATTCATGCTAAAATTAAAATCAAATAGTTTCAAAGAAGATAAAGGCAAATTAAAGGACAAACATACAACACGTAAGCGGAAAAAGAAATCTATCATTATGTAAATTTCAGTCTAAGAGTGTGTCTAGCAAATTTGGAGTCTAAACATTTTAGGAATGGTTGTCTTTGTCTTATTTGAGCCTCTTGTGAGAATATTAAGGATGGCAGGTGCATTTGACACTTACGTGAACAGCCCATAAGAGTTTGTGAAGCACAGGGGGAAGTTATCCTGCTGAGATCAATCTGGTAGAGCAAGCAGAAAATTGTCCATGTATTTTTTTCCCTAAATGAGGTCAAATTAAAAGCTGAAATTGTGACAGTTTGGTCAAGATTGGACGTCAATGTTAAGTGACTTTACGACTTTCTTTTCAGAGTTTTGCATGAACCATTTGTGAGCATGCTTCATTGTGCTTTTAATCGCTCTCACAGTTTTGTGACTTTAAATTTTGTAAGACAATTTATTCAAAGGTATTGAACACATATCTAATGGCTTAGTTTCCAAGAACAAGTAAGTTCTTGATGAATGTGAATTAGAATTCAATCAATTTTGCCGTAAAGATTTATATGGATGACAAAATGAGACTCAATCAGAACAAGTTAGTTCTTTGTTCATTTGTTTGGAAGAGTTGTGAACTTTCTTAAACATGCACAAAACTCTCTCTCTCCTCTCTCTCTCTTCTTCTCTCTCCTCTCCCTCCTCCCTCCTCCCTCCCTCCCTCTTTATCTCTTTCTCTCTCTCTCCCTCTCTGTCTGTCTCTCCATTACACTGTCATACATGGTCGCACACACAAAGGCACACACATAAACACAATATTCATCCATGCCACATCAAGAATATGCATCTGCTCATATTTAACCAGAAATGGCACAAAAACAAACAAACAAGATAAAATCCTTTTATGTTGTTGATTCTAATCAGCTAAGCAGTGTTGTTCTATATCATGCTAGAAAATAGTGATGCTGCTCACTCCAGTAGAACCTGTCTGTCAGATGATTCCTTTTATACGTAGATAATAGTACTCTGTGGGTTGCCCTTTCCTCGGGATCACTGGTCACCAGCCCACAATGGTGGAGACAGCATAAGTAGCAATCAGGATTCAGTCAGCTAGCCAAGAATATGAGAAAGGACTTCCAGAGGCAGCTTCAGTGAGACAGCTCTCTTTCTGTTCCATGGCTAGGGTATTTAAAAGCTTTTAGGAGTGTAGGTGAAAGGACCAATTGGCCATAACACAATATTTATCATGTGGTGGGAAGGACTGATTGGTTGTCACATGGTACCTAAATATCATACAGTTGGAAAGGCTGAGCAGGACTAATGTACCACCAAATCATGCAGCACTTTCAGGAAGCCCTGTGCAGGGTCATCCTCCAGAAAAGGTCAGGCACTTGTGTTTAGATACAATCTCCAGATAAGGTCAGTGAAGATGGGGAAGCCCCACTGAGAAACAGAATCCTCCATTTTGTAACAAGAACAGAAAGCTATCTGAACATGGCTGACTGCTACTTACTAGTAGGGTTTTCCAACAGCAGTATTTTAGAGCTCTCTTGGGAATTAATTATTAAAACACTAAAAAAAAAAAAATTGAAGAATGACTAAGGATATTCTGAATTAATAAATATATTACTTATTTATTTTATCTGGTATGTGGTCACATGTGGAGCCCAGAGGGCCACATGAGGGAGTGGTCCACTTTTGGTCCATGTGCATTCCAGTGTTCCAAGACTGGTCATATAGCTTGGCAGCAGGTGTCTTTTCTTTACCCACCGACCTCTCTTGACAGTTCTTTTTACATTCTTAGTGACCATCCTAGAGTGAAATTATTTCCATCCGGGGCGGGGAAAGAATGTATAAATGAAGCTGTGGCTTCGAGGAGGAGGAGGAGGAGGAGGAGGAGGAGGAGGAGGAGGAGGAGGAGGAGGAGGAGAGAAGAAGAAAAGGAGAGGAGGAGAGAGAGAGGAGAGGAGAGAAAGAGAGGAGAGGGAGAGGAGAGAGAGGAGAGGGAGAGGGAGAGGGAGAGGAGAGGAGAGAGAGAGAGAGAGAGAGAGAGAGAGAGAGTTTGAGGGGTTTTGTGGCTTTTTTTTCCCTCTTTCCATCCCTCCATTAAGTGTCTATTTCTTTGAAAAACAGACAGCTTTTCCTCACACAGGGCTAGTCTTTCATACCTGCTTCTCCTCAAAGGGCAGACAATGTTGGGTTGCCTGCATTTATCCAAGCAATAAACAATTCAGGTATTTCTGTGCATCTAGACAGCAGCAGAGAGCATATACATCATCACATTTGGACCAACCGAGGAAGTGAAGGAGAGGGAATAATGAACTGGAACATCCAAAGTCCAATAAAAGTCAAAATTCCCTTACATACAGAGGTCTCCCAAGACTGCTACAGCTCTTGTTGCCAAAAGCACATAGCTGTTACCTTGTTCACCTGATGGGGGAAATAAATTCATCTCTCTCTCTCTCTCTCTCTCTCTCTCTCTCTCTCTCTTGTATTTTTTTTTTTTTTTTGCACCACAACTGTACAACAAATAGATTTTAAGGCAATAATTCTGGCAGTAACACTGTATCTTTTCCCACCCATTTTGTAGGAAATAGTAATAATTGGCATGGATGAATAGATGGGATCTCTGAAAGGCAGAAATATTTTTCAGTTGGCTTGTGATGAAAAGACAGTTTTTGTTTTTTTGTTTTTTTTGTTGGTTTTTTGTTTTTTTTTTTTTTTCTTCCTAAGGAGCATGAACATGTGTGAGCAGTGAATGTCTGTGTCACCCTGCTGGGAACAGGGTGCTCTGTCTATTAAGGATGTATGCTGCCTTTTCAGGTTTTGTCAGCAGGGGCTGAAAAAACAAAATGAAAAATGAAAAAGAAAAAGATAAAAGAAAAAGAAAATTCAACAGAGATAATTCACAGGGGGGCGAATCGCACACAGTTAAGTGGAGATGGCAGAGTGTGTCAGCATCCTCCCTAAGCACTGTCAGAAAAATGAAAGTGGTACTTTGGATCACAAGGAGCAGCATGGAGTGAACTCCACAAAGAGAGAAAATAACACAAATTGTCTACCGGAGGTAAACTAGTCAAGACCCAGATTCGGAGTTGCTTCTTCCTTTTGGTCAATTGAAGGCTTTCCATGTGGAGTGACTGAGTGCATGGGTGACACTTAGAGTCATGAAGTGTGTGAGGGTAATCCACTTAGAGATGTATGACGTTGAAGTTATTACATCCAGTGAGCACTCATCTGGGCAAAGGGAAGGATCTGGAAGTAAACTGTGCCTTTAAGCACACAAAAATTCTACTTTACTCTTATGGACCTTTAAAACAGATGACAAGTCAGTTTGGGCAAATAAAACAGCTTTTATTTTTTTTTTTTTCTCCTCCCGTCGAATGTGGCATTTTGAAAGGTTGACATTGGTCCTGAAGGGATTATAATAGACCTTAATAAAGTGTAGCCCTTCATCTTAATTTTTATAGCCTGATATAAGGATCTTCTCAGTCAGCCTGGGATTGGATATAAGTCACATATTTCTCCTGATTAAAAAGCCATGAAAAGGTAAGTGATACGGTTTCTTTGTGAAAGGTACTTGTCACCAAGCCTAGCAGCCCGACTTTGATCCTGTGGATGTACATAGTGAATCAACTCCCCACAAGTTGTTTTCAGACCTTTACAAGTGCACAACACACACACACACACACACACACACACACACACACACACACACGTACAGAAATATAGTAAACATTTTTTAAGTAAGGTAAGAATAAGAATGGCAAGGTCAAGTGTGTGGAATCCGTTTGTCCTGGTTTAGTCCTTGTGCCATTGGGAAGAACTGTAACAAATATGATACCCATTATTTTATTTATTTTTAAAAAGCAAAGGTGCCATTACTCGTGCATTCCTCTGGTGAATGTCATCTTGGATTTGGCATTCGTGTTCAGCATGCCTCTAATACCAAATCAGGCAAGAATGTCATTAATTGTTTTTTTAAAGAAAAAACATATTATGAAACCTATCAAACACCTGACATTTAATTTAAATCAGGCCTGCCATTCATTTTTAATAACGTTTATGAATCTGTGAGGTGGAAGAAATCAATACGGGGTTTTTAGAAAAACAAAATCAGCAGGAAGCAGAAGACCCTCAGCTATACTTTGATTTTTTCTCCTGGAAAAGCAGCAAAGGCTGTGGTTTTGTTGTTCCTGCTATCTAAATGCTTGTGCCTTTCTTTAGTCAGCCAGCCTGTGTTGTTAGGGAAACATTTTAACTAAAAAGCCCCAGCCTTCAAAGTGACATGCCTTCTGATCCCCCATAGCTAGTCCCTTTTCTCCATTGCCTTTTTGTGTCTACCATTACTAAGAAAGACAAACAACTGTGCATGAAACAGACTTGTTTTTAGAAGACTAAGAGGAATCAAGAAAACGAAACGCCTCAGAGCACAGGAGCATCTGCTGCAGGAGAGAAGACTCGGGGGAAGAGGAAGCCCCTGAGAGTCAGAAGGAAAGGATCTATATAAACGGGAGAATGCTGAAGAAGCTTCATCCGAAGATCTGCCATGGATGTCAATTGGTACCCAGGACAGAATATTGAGCTTTAAAGATGACAAAGCTGGCTTTAAGGAAAGGGAGAAAAAAAGAATTAATAGAGATTTAGCAGATTTTCCTGATTTGAGCAGTCAGTCCAAAAAGCTGAGTATTCTCTGTGGGTCAGTCATCAAATGCTAAAAACCATACTAACTTGGGAAACCATTTTATCCCTTACATAGGGCCATCATTCATAGCATAGTATAATTGAGTAGTGAGGCTATTGGAAAGTCAATTATAACTCAAATCACCACTCCACGGTCAGGCTCCACTCTCTAGCATAGTTTTCTATTGCATTGTACCTCTGACATGGGTCAGGTAGCTCTGTGTTGTAAGTGACTGGCACACAGATGGCTAGCTGCCTATATGACTCAATACACGAAACACTACCAGTACCCTATCATCATACAGGTGATGTCATGCTTGCAGTTGAATGTCCTTTCACAGGAAGAAAAATCACTGCGAAATGAGAATCTCAGTTCAAAACTTTTTGAACTAGTGACGCAGTTCTGAACTAGTGGGTTGATTTGGTTTACTGAGCACAGCTGATATTCCGTAGTCTGAGTTTGCCTATTCTGTTTCTTGCCCTAAATCGATATTCAAACGTTGTCACTTATTAGGTCTACAGTTAATTACATTGTGCTCATGTGTATTGTATTCCAAATTCATTGTTTCTACAAGCAGATGTTTTCTCACAGTGTTAAAAATGTATATGAAGCTCAGAACTCTGATTTTTCAGCCGCATCGTCCATTGTGTTGGTGTACAGCAAGTGGCATCCATTATAACAGTCTCAAAGGCAGGACAGCAGTGCATAAGCACATTGAAGAACTCTTGCAAGTCGCCTGTCTTTGCTTATTGTTTATTAACAGTAAAATGAAAGCATCAGCACTCTCAAGAGATGAACTCTTCTTGTTTCAAGAAGAAGCAGATGAGGTACAAAGGGTCTATCTAGCTAAAAGCTGCACAAGTTGGGCAATGTTGGGTGTCAATTTAGGCAAACTGATACAATTAAAACTATATCTTAAATCTTTATGTATATTGAACCGTATATACATAACTGCCCTCTAATTTGAACCACCCCAAAGGGCAAATGAGTATGAAATTAAATATCTTCTTAGAACTTCATTTACATAAAATGAATGATAACTAACTAACTAACTAGGAGGGTTGTAGTACCAGTTTAATGTCAGAATTAAAGCTGATGATAAGGATTATGCTTTGGTGACCTCACATCTGGTGTGAGGTTTTTTGATAGAGAATAGGGTTAAGGTATTGAATGTATATACAATATATTTGTTAATACATTATATATATATATATATATATATATATATATATATATATATATATATATGCGCTCAATCATTTCCATAGACTCCCCAAAGCTCCATCTAATCTATTTAATCTTTGGCTGTAGGTCTCTGCATCTGTTTCCATTGGCTGTTGTGTGAAGCCTCTCAAAGGACAGTTATGCTAGGCTCCCGTCTACAGGCATAACAGAATATGATTAATAGTGTCAAGGTTTGGCTCTTGCCCATGGAATGGGTCTTGATTTGGGCCAGTCATCGTTTGGTCACTCCCTCAGTCTCTGCTCTATCTTTGTCCTGGCACATCTTATAGGCAGGATTCATTTTGGATTGAAGCTTTTTTGGATGGATTGTGGTCCTTATCTCTCCATTGGGAGTCCTGCCTGGCTACAGGAAGTAGCCACTGCAAGATCCATATCTCCCATTGTTAGAAGTTTTAGATAGAGTCTCCCCCAAACACACTCTGCACCACCCCTATCCCAGGTCTCTAGCATGTTCTGGAGTCCTAGAGATGCCACCACTATTCCCCAATCCACCCTCCACTGCTGCCCACTGCTGATTTCCTTTCTCTCTCAGGTGAACCTCCCAGCCATTGCCCTGCTCTCATATCCATCTCCTCTACCACCCAATTCTTTCTCTCAGACACCTCAGATCTTAGAGGAAAGATTGAGAGAACTGAAGAGGACACAGACTCTACAGGAAAATAACAAAGTCAACTCACCTAGCCCATTGGGGGCGGCTCTCAGAGACTTAACCACCAACCAAAATGTGAGCATGCGCTGGATCTAGGTCCCCTACACATATGTAGCCGATGTGCAGTTTGGTTTTCCTGTGGGTCCCCCAAAGACTGGATCCAGTTCTTCTAATTGGGCTGCCTTGTTTGGCCTCAGTGGGAGAGCATATGTCTAGTACTGCAGTGGCTTGATGTGCCACAGGGAAAGGAATTGGGGGATGATACCCAATGGATTCTCCCCTTCTCCTCTGAGGAGAATAGGGAGAGTATCTGTGTGAGAGTTACTGGGATGAGAGGGGCTGAGAGTGGAATGTAAACTGAATAAATAAATCAATTTTTTAAAATGCAAAACAATGAATTTTGTTCTTTTAGTCGAAATTAATTTTTTTTTAGCAAGCACACCATAGTCTCAGTATTGGAAAGAATATTGACATTGGTGTGCTTCTATATCTCTGCAACATTTTATATTTAGAATAAAATGTTAGAGATCAAATATGCTACACAAATAATTTTCTTTGTGTGGTTATCTTAAAGTTAGCAATGGTAGCAAATGAGATCCTTATGACCATATTAGAATCTTTTTCACAAGAAGAAATAAAATAATATTTAATGTCAGTTTAGAATTCATAAAGATTCTTATATTCTTTAAAGATTACCTCTGTAGATGATTTCAATAAGAATTATAAAACTCTGAAGGCATGTTCATATCTGGTTGACCATAACCTTCAAATTCTCAGCTGTCCTCACATATTCATGAATGGCTATTACTATCAAAGTGTGATCATCCCACAGGTACCTTTGTTTGCCAATAACATGATGTAAGTGAATCAATGGAGTCTTGTTGCTAATGTGAATGCAGTCAGAATTTCCTGGCAGATATGGGAAACTATCAAAATTCAGCTCTGACTGTGTCCATTTGATGAGTGCTGTTCTTTTTTTCATTCTACTGAGGCTGTTCACACTCAAGAACAGGTGGAAACATGTTTCAAATATTCTGTGCCTGGGAAGAAGATGATTTTGGTAAGTACACTGCATTATCATGCCCAAGTATTATGAGTCACGAGTTCCTTGTTTATTAAATTCTTAACTCTATAAAAAAAATCCCATAAGCAAATGTGTTCTCTGTTCTCTGCACACTTCTAAAACTGATGATCACTTTAAAACTTCATATTAACTATGTGTGAGTATGAGTGTTAAATGTGGTACATATGCGTATGTGTGAGGGCTCATGACGGTAGGATGATCACAGTCTAGGGGATGTTGAGTGTCCTGCTCTATCAGTCCTTGCGCTGTTCCCTTTATGCCCTCTGATTTCTCTTCCAGATGAAGTACCACTGCTGCCACAGGCCGTCATGCTTGGCTTTTAATGTGGGCGATAGTGCATCTCCTCAGTCTTGCTCACCTTCTCACCCCGTCTTGTTCTTACACACCATACTGTTTGCTATCTTCACAACTATCTTCCACAAAAACATATTGGGCAAATATCAAAATTGAAAAGAACAGACACTGAGTCACCAACCAGGCAGCATCCACCAGCTGATATGTGGCCACAAATACATATACAGCAAAGGATTGCTGGGTCTGGACTCAGTCAGAGAAGATGCACCTAACCCTCAAGAAACTTGAGGGGGCCCAGGGAGTGGGGAGGTTTGATGGGGTGGGACTAAAGGTGGTGGCATTCTCTTGGAGACAGGGGAAAGGACGTGTGGGATGTGGAACAGTCAGAGGGTGGACTGGGAGGGGGATAAAGTCTTAACTGTAAAAACAGATTAAACAATAAATTAAGAATGCAAAAATGAAAAGAACAAAGCAGATGTATGTAATCTTTTTCATTACACATTTTTCTATTATTCCTCATTCTCAGTAAAAGTTTGCTTCTGTCTGTCTGGGTCTGTACACTCTTTACTTTTTAGTCCTGCATGATGGTAGTGTAAGTTCTTCTCAATTCATTGGGAGATAGCTCATCTCAATATTAATACATAAAATGAAATTTATTGGAGTATAGAATTATTTTTACTTTTGCTGCCTCCAGAAGAAAGTAAGAGACCATTGGTGAAGGCAACACACACTTCAGACACAAGATGTGGAGAAATCAATCAGAATCTGACCTGGAAGCCTCCTCAATGAAGGCGTACACTCAAGATTTCAGCAGGAGCCATTAAAGCTGCCAAGGGAGAAAAGCAATCAATAATCTTATATAGCTATAATGCCTATAAAGCACAACAATGACCAACATGACAAGATAGTTCTATAAGTGGCACTTATTTCCTACATGTCACCTATCAGGATTTAGGGTCCACTCAGTATGAGGGGATTCATGCCTGGTACTGTAAATTTAACCAAGTACCCTTGACTAGCAAAGCTATGGAAACTAACTAAAGAAGAACCCACTACCAACACTTTCCTAAAACAGTATAATCTCTAACTTTATCTAAACACGTATCCTTAAACCCACAAATAAATGTACCTCTCACTTCTCATTGAAGAAGCTTCATTTGGCATCAGATTTATTATTTTATAGAAAGCCTTCACTGGCTAAAATGCAGAGCCCTACTGATCATAGAGACTTCATCTGCAATTACTACATGTAGAACAAAATACCTATATTTAAGGTTCAGGGAACATCAGGAAGAGGCAAGAAAGATCTATCTCTCTCTCTCTCTCTCTCTCTCTCTCTCTCTCTCTCTCTCTCTCTTTTATCTCTATATCATTTATATCTATATCTACATCTATCATCTATATCTATCTCTATCTCTCTATCTCTACCTCTATGTATCTATGTATATATCTATTTCTAAATCTATATCTACACATTCTAAGAGACAGAGGACTTATCAGCTGTAAGACAACACAGAGAGGGGCTTGTTATTCTGGGAATAGTTAGAATGTAAGTGTGAGGAAAAAAATGTTCAAGATATGTTGTGTGAATTCTCAAAGAATTAGTAAAAGATTATATTAATTTCAAATATAAAAATTGACACCTGAACTTGCAAAGCCTAAATAAACAACCAGGAATCAAGTATCAGTGGTGCACAGGGTTCCTAATCTACCTCACTTTCATGCCAATCACATGGGTCTGACCCTCGTATCTCTGAGGTTCTGTGTGATCTATTTCTGCACAACATTTGTTCACACCCATCTGTTTGCCTTGCATTCACACTGGGAGAAATCTACTGCTTCTGAGAAGCTATTTTTGTATCTTAATAAAATATTCTACTTGTTTTAGTTGTGATCCCAACTCAGTTGTATCTACAAATTGTTCTCAGGGAAGGTCACATGAGATGGAGCTTGCTTCCCCGAATCTGAGGTACTTGTAGAAGTATATTATGTGAGACAGTGGACAGAAGTGGTATAGAAGAAGGAAGACATGAAGCCTGAGAACTGTGATGTTCTCAGAAACAAAAAAAAACGTAACAGGAGACAAATAGTACATATAGTCACATAGAAATTTACAAAATTTCTTAGCACAGTTCTCAGTAGACAGAGCATTCCTCAAAACTTGCTGAAAACTTCCCTACTAGACATAGTGCTTTTGTTTCCCTTTTTCTTGCTTTCTTCCTCCTTTCCTTATTTTATTTATTTAAAATTTAATTTTATAATTAAAAATATAAAGATTTATTTATAATTTCATTTTCATCCACTTAAAGTATTCTTTTAATCATTATGAACCATCATATAGTACAGCATACAGTATGTAACAATAATAATTCAAATTAAAGAAGTAATCAATTTGAGAAAGAGTGAGATGACTCATGGGAGGTGTTAGAAGAAAGTTAAACAGTGTAGAAGAACAGTACCCATATACAGAATTATTAACAAGATAAAAAATTAAAATAATCTCTACATTTTTAGAGGTACATTGATTTTTTAAAATGCTTTCTTTATTTACATTCCAATATTGCCCCCCTTCCCGGTTCCCCCTCCAAAAATTCTTCACACTTCCCCATTCCCTTTGCTTTTGAAAAGGTGTTACCCCACCCACCAGTATCTCTGTCACTCTTCACCCACCTACCAATGTCAACCTTAGCCCCCTGCATCCCTCTGACTCTACAACTGATGCCATGTTGTGCTTGCAAATAGGAGCCTAGCATGGCTATCTTTTGAGAGTCTCTACCAGCAGCTGACTGAGACAGATGCAGATACTTACAGTGAAACATTGGACTGATGTCATGAACTCTTATGTAATCTTCTCAATTTTTTATGAAAAGTATTCAACTTTTTATTTTCAGTGGCCCGTTTCACATGCTCAAGCTTCTTGTGGTATGTATCCACTTCTTTGTTGAAGAAAAGCTGAGGAGATGTGTTCTAGACCAACTTGAGGCACAAACACTTGGAACGTTCCCTGAACTAATGAGTCATAATGAATTCTGTATTACTTTCTCTCCACTTTCTTAGTTACTTCTCATTAGAATTAACTTTTTGAATCTGGAGAATATATTACCAGCATTCTTATCAATTTACTCTTGTAAATAAACCATGCAATCCATGATTAGAAGACTTCAATCTTTAAAAGAGCATTACTTATTTTAAGTTGATAAAACTGAGTTAATTCTGATTGGCTTGTAACGGCCTAATGCTATCTATTATCACAAAAGTAAAATCAATACAAATGAGAATATCAACTGTGTCTGAGCATGCTGAGCTTGAGTGTCTCATTCATAAAATATGCTCTGCGTGACTAGAATACACACAAGGTGACAGCACAGGGGGCAGCCAAGCACACAGAGTGACAGGCCATTAGGGGTCCTACAGATGCTGAGAGGTCATATACAACATGACTTGAATTGTCTTTGCTCTCCACTCTATCAAGTACAATTTGATTCAAAACAAGAACTTCACTCTGGGTCATGGTTCATTAGGTAAACATTTTTGAAATGCCACCATGTGTACCTGAAGGAAAAGACCTCAAAAGCCACCCAGAAAATCTAGATGCATAGTCTGAACATCAGTAACCCCAATCCTTCTACCTGTAAGTGAGATGCAGAGACAGGACCATTCCCAGAAGCTCAGAGTCCAAGAAAACACTTTGGAATACATGCCAAGAAAACCTATATGGAACTATGTGGAGGACACGTGAGATTTTCCTGTGACCTTCACATGACACATTAGGACATAAGCACATATCTTCACACAAATGAATGCATACATGCATTCACATACACATTGTATACACACACACACACACACACACACACACACACACAAGTACTTCTATTACATGCTTTTGAATGAATGAATGAATGAATGAATGAATGAATTATAAAATCAACTTTAGAGGTTTATGTATTTATTGGATATGGCATTTACAGAAAACTACACTGGATGGAGCTGTCCTAAATCTGAATCCCATTCTGCTGGCCAAATCCCCATAACATGTTTTTAATGAGATTTTATTTGAAGCAAAATCTTCTCACATAAAAACTTCAATAAATCTCAAGTGTGTTACTGATATTCTGCTTTTCCTAATAGGTTTAATATGTGAGCTAAATTATGAATTGAAACAGCAGGCTTAAAATTGGCTATGAATTCCTCAGTGCTTGCTGTCCATCACACTTCGTGTGCCTGATTCCAAAGAAGCACAGTTGGAATTATGCCAAGGTGAGCCCCAGATGTTCAAGAATGCTCACTTTTCTTTCCAAAATTAAAAGAGAAACCCCCCATCCTGGCAGCTGAAACTTTAACAGTTGGCATGAAGCCTCTTGGAGAGCATTGAGCAAAACAAAAATGCTCATGCAACACTGAGATTCTGTTCCATTATTCAGCCCCAATTCTCAGCGGAAGCTTTACAAACATTAACTAAAGCTCATACACATCCCTGGGAGGCAGTTCATCATCAATGGCTTTGTCTTCTCCAGTGGAAACCAAGGCACAGGGAATAGAAATTGATTAGTAAAGTTCATCAAAAAGAACCAGTTCCAAAAACAATCAACTTTTTCTTCAAAGTTACAAACTCTGGACATAATCATTAAAGTCTTTGGCAAATATGGCATAAAATATTATAACAGCCAAGTCATTTAACATTACACAATTACTAGTATTACTTTTAAAACTCATAATTTAATATATTCAACCATTGTCCTGAGGGTGTATGGCTTGTGTATGTGTGTGCATTTATGTGTACATACATGTATGTGCATGCATGTAGTATGTGCCCACACAAACACAAATCTTCCTTCTTTGAAGGAAATAAATTTGCGATCTGGAAATTTCAATTTTGTTGTAAAATCCTATAGAATTGTTGACACTGACAAAATTATTGAGCCATATTTTTCTTTTTCTCTTATTTATTCATGGCAGGCTCTCCAAGCCAAGCCCAATTTCTTCATTGGATAAATTAACATTAAGACATACTTGTGGCAAATTAATAACAATCTATATATCTTTATTCATAACATTTTCAATTTTTACTGGCTACTTAGGCAATTTAAATAATTCTTCCATAAGAACTTTTGAATACAAATCTGGCTTGATCTCTATTTCTTCTTACAGAAAAGATTCTTATCTTTGACTCAGGGCAGGAACTTTGGCAACATTCTTGGGTTCCTTTTAATTTCTCTTTTAAAATATTGTGTCAATTTACCCTCTTCCATCTACATAATAAAGTCTAAACTTTTTTCAAAACTCAGTAGAAATAGTTTTCAAATAAATATTTCAGAATCTTAAAAGTTAGCACTTACAAACAATTTATGAAATGGCATTTTAACAGATACTTGACTCTGTTTATTTCACCTTAGAAAACCACTAACCTGGGAGTAGAGGAAAGGCTAATAATTACAAACTGGCATCACTAAAGATGCTTTGCTAACTCTGGATCTACAACTGAAAACAACTTGACCTCAGATATGCAGTTCACTCAGTAAGTTTTTAATTACATAATAATATTCTGTAAACCCATAATCTTCTCGAAGTCTAATCAGGTATTCTGTTAATTATTTTTTAAATTAAATTGGACAGAATGGAGATATGTGGCTGTATTTAGGGTATTTGTAATTCTTCAGAAGGCTTCATATTAATTTTTACTAAACATACTCAATAAAGTAATAACATATTGTGCGAGGTGGCTAAGGAAGTGCTTCCTCAGCTTGTTGTGGGTCATGGCTTAGTTACAAAGTTTGAGATGAGAAATTAAAAGATATTTACTCTCTCTGCTTTATAGTTTGCTCTGTTCTTTAAAAATCTAGTACCTTCCATGAAGTATATTTAATTTTGTAGAGGTTGAAATTATTCCTAAAAATGAAGTTTTTAATATATTCTAGGCTTTTGAATTATCAATGTAGCTTTCAGTCTAGTTTATGGAACACATATTGTATTCATATATAGTTTAAACCTTCCAATATTAACTGATATACATAATCCAAATGAATAATTCATCTGCCCAACAAAATATTATAGATACTTAATAATGCAATAAAATAATAATTTCTATGCCTATAAACACTGTTTAAGCTCTGCTTCATGTTTTCAATTTTGTGATTAGCACTTTATAAGATAGAAGTAGAAATAGGAAGAATTCTTCATTTAATGTATATATTAAATCTTATCTCAAAAACAATGGATTTCTATAACTACAGAAAGTTCAGAAAAGTCTCTAAAACTAGTCCAACTTGTGTAATTTGATAACTTCTTTATGTGAAAATATGCTTCAAAATTAAGTTAATATAAGTAATTAACTGTGGAGGAATTTTAATCCAGTAACATGGCTGCTCTGACAAAGAATCACATCCAAAGTCTTTCTAGGTCTGTGTGAACTGGCTGGAAGGCCATGAATCTTTAGTACTTCTGGCTAGAATATAAAGATGCTTTTACTAGACAACTTTAATCCAAAACAATGACCTCTAATTGCCGGACAATTCAATGAATACAAGTCAGTTGAGTCAGTTCTGTGCAGTTCAGAACAGATTATAGTTGAGTTCCATTCAGTCAATGCATTGTAGTTGAGTTTGTTTGTGAGTTGCTGCAGTTTAGTGAGGGTCAGAGGAGGCAGTTTTACCAAGAACACTTTACAGAGAAAGGTTGGAGGTGAATACAAAATGAGTGAGGGAATGAGAAGGAAGCAGAAGATTAGAACTGATGGCCAGAGTAAATTTGAGGCCAAACAGAGCAATTCAGTGAGAAGCTAAAAGAGGCCAGATTGAATCAGTCAGCTTGGAGAGGTGTTTGAAAAAGAATAGCTGAGTTGGAACAGCCAGTCAGAATTCAGAAAAAAAACTAGAATGTGTAAGTTTATTGAGTAGTAAGCCTTTGAGATGATAATTATATCTGGCAAATAAAAGACACTTTTACAATTGATAAATTTCAAATTGCTAACACATTTGTTGAATTCATTATTATTCAGAATGTAGAAAATTACAATTCTCTGTTACCCAGCACAGACTAAGGTCACCACACCAGCATGATTATTTAGCCACATACAATGTTTTTAGCTCAATCAGTATTTTATATAATGGTATATCAACACTAACATAATGTTCCTTGAAATTTGATAGTTTCTTTTCTTTGTATTCACTTTAGCTCTAAGCTATAAAGGAATGAATGTCACATGAGAAATAGCTTGAATTCTCAATATCCTTAAGAGGAGTTATTGTAGAAGATATTAGATAATATACATTTCTAAAAGTCCAATACACCCTTGACCAAGTTACAATAGTATTGCTTAATGAATTTTGAGACCCCCTTATGCAATTAAAAGCTTCAAATATTGTGTTCTGTTGTCATTCTTGGTGCTTGTGTTAACTTTGTTAGAATTATTTATTTTATTTGCATTTAAATAGATTTAACCACTGGAGCTTCCACTCTTCATTAAATGCATTAAACATCCAATTTTAGGAAATCATAGGAGAATAATAATAGCAATTTATTATATGAATGTCAATTTCACATGTATCCAGATTTTTTCAACAAACACATGAGTCTCCAGTTGCATTCCTAAACCTTTGTATAGAATGCTAAGATACTCCAAAAGACAATACCTCTATTCTTCCTTTTAGCCCATGAATAAATACCTTATCTTCTGTGATAGCTGTATAGACCATCTATCAAAAAATGATGAGTTCATCTAATACATTTCTATTATATACATTAAAAAGTTAGGCAATTTTTCCAAAACATTTAAAACAAGCATCTCCTATTAAAATGAATGCTAATTCACCACTTGAGAGTCAGTGAGTATTATTGTCTTATGGTAGTTCTGATAAGAAGAGCGAGGAAGACAAGACTCAGATGACATGTTTGTTATAGCAAAGAAAATTAATGACAGCTCTGGGATCAAACTTAGAAACTCTTGGCTCACTTGCCAGTGGTTCTGTTTAGTATTTAAAAAAAAGCACCCAATGAATCTACTATAAAATTTTAACAAGGCCTCTCACCATGACACCTCAATTGTCTTTCACTTACAAACAAAAAAGACCAATGACAACTGACATGTGAATTTCTTATTCTTTTGGGGATTTTGAAAAATAACAATTACTCTTGAGGGCTGATACAAAAACCCTAACTGGACATGTTTCCAGGCATGAAGTCGCTCAAAGAGCTAACTCAAACATCACATGACATATTGCTGGGAAAGCTTCAAGGGAGTTCGGGACTTAGATTGAACTGGGAAAAGAGAATCCTCTACCAGTCCATCTGGCTGTAAACACTTTACACGAAATTGTTATTTGTGTTTTTGCCCATGGGGAAGCATGTAATTTGAAAGATTTCACTTTTAGTAGAAGCATGATTGTGTGTTTTTAGAAATGAGCACAAAAGTAGCTCTATGTAACTCAAGCAAATGAATTATGACATAAAATAATGACTCTGCTCTCATTCTTATAGCTATAGTTTTTTTGTGCTCACCAAATACAGGGTTCACACAGGTTAGAACTATAAACACCCTGGTGTCCACAAATTACTGAAACTAAATTTGTCTGTAACTTAACTGAACACGATAAAACAGTTCTACCCAATAAATTAATATTCAATGAGGTTGCAAGTATAATTTCAGGCTAATAGTTTAATTTGACAGAAATTCTTCCATATTCACACACACACGAGAGAGAGAGAGAGAGAGAGAGAGAGAGAGAGAGAGAGAGAGAGAGAGAGAGAACAGACAGAGACACAGACAGAGACAGAGACACAACCACACACAGAGGTTGGAGAGAGGAGACTTTTAATATAAATTTTTAAAATAATGCAGTGGTTAAATGTGCTTGCTGCTCGTCAAGAAGACCCACGTTAATTTTCCATGACCCACTTCCAGGAGGCCACTCATACTTCCTATGACTCCTACTTGAAAGAATCAAGTAATTTTCTTCTGTACTTCACAGGCACTTGCAAATATTGATGTATTCACATCCTCATGCAAATAAATTAAATAATAAGCATGAGTTTCTTTTCTTTTAATTGTAACTATTCATAGGATAGGGTTCATTACTAATAAATACTCAAAGTTATTACTATGTAAACCAAGTCTTGTACAAAAGAATGGATTTTGAAAATGAACTCTTGACAAGATTGGGGCATGAAGAGTTGAATTAGGCTGGGGATGGAAATAAGGGACTTGGCCATGATAGTCTTCAGTCATGACCTTACTCACAATGTGTGCTTTTAAAGCTTAAACAGCAAGAATGAAAAACAAACAGAGATAAGTGTGTATATGACAATATACACTGGGGAAAATATTGTCTTGATCTGCTAATTCTATGGAGTAATTGTCCTCACTTCCACTCTCATCTTTAGCTCATTGTGAGCTACATCAAGTAATATTATAGTGCTGTACAGAATTTAGACAGTATGTAAAGTAGAGCAGCTTGAGTGATAGCCAAGTAATTTTTGTGCCTCAGAGTACATTGCTTTAATTGCCCTACATGTGTTTCTATACCACACAAAGACCTAAGCTCCTGTCGCACATGAACTCCTGGTGTGTGTGTATTTAGCTGTGTGATACATTGTCCCTTCAATCACCGAGTTTCTGCCAAGAGAAAAAAAAAAATCATCCCGTATACATAAATGTGGTTGGTGTGTGTAGTTCAAACTTCAGTTCCCCCTTGAATTTCATCTTCTTTCCATATTAGTATTAAAATATTCTTTTTTGCAAGTTTCAAAGAACCTTGCTCAGAGCAACATCTTGATTGTCTATCAGTGGGTTGATGCTCTCTCCTGCCTTAGTGGCAACTTCTCTGGAGTGTTTTCTTGGCAGTAAGTGCAAAAGGAGTATACAAAAAAATATTATTTATCAGGTATCCATTCAATGCACAGCCTTAGACTAATAAAATATTCATAAAGTTATTTTAGATATTCATAAAAAAAAACAGGGTCAAATTAAAATGAACATTTTGAAAGGCTGCATCTCTCGTATAGATCCAATTTTTTCCTAGTAGAAAATAAGGAGAACTTGCACTATACAGTTTATTATAACAAATGACAAATATTTATTTGTAGCCAATATGTAGGATACATATGTCTATTTTATTTCAGAACTTTTTTCTACATTAACACATGTACTGATCTTCTTTTATCTTTATCAGACAATTAAACAAGTGCTCTGTCTTCTGGCAAGGTGAATAAAAATTAAATATTCATTTAAATAATCTCCATACTGAGGTTCAACAATCCACATATAAAATATTATTAACATGTTAAATTATTAACTTTAAATCACAGGACCAAACCTTAAGCTTGTAAAAGTCATGGAGGGAACTCACAGAAATCTGAATATTATTTAGCTTTTTTTGATGTGAGCTGAATTTTTTAAAGGTATGTAAAGTTATTTCACATTTAGAAAACACCTTCATGCATAGGTAATGATTTCACTATAGAAAAACAGAATAACTGTCATTTTATTTAGAACAATAAAAGATATTTTCTAGTAAAACAATTAAGTGTTGATGGTTCAGTTTCTCTTAATAAAAGGCATCTTATACTTCTTAAATCTTTTAATAGTCATTAGATATAGTATCTAGGTTTTCAATATGTGTGCCTGTGTATTTATTCATAAAGGGTAAATATATATGAAAGGCAAAAAAATATCAAACTAATATCATGGATATTTTATAGAAAAATAATACTTTTAAACAATGATCTTTGCTTATTATAAAACATAGGCATGGGTATTAAGGTAATGTTTTAGTAATTGTAATTGACAAGGAATTAAAAGACTCAAAGAATACTAGAAATGTGTCCACAGAGAAGTTGTAAATTTTGTCACTCATAGCCAAACTATGCTCTCTGGCAAGCAAGCATGGTCTTTTCTACAATGTCTAACACAAACTCTGGCACTCAAATAAACGATAACATTTGAAAATGTAAATGTACTTCTCTCCAGGAAAGATCAAAGAAGCTCTTGTTTAATTCATGTTATGAATATACTTTTCATTCCAAATATTCTTTCAAGATGTTTTCCTGCTAAAACTCATATATCACATATACATAAATATATTGGGAGAAGTATGAAGTGTGTTGGAGAAGTTTTACACTTTGCAAGTCCCTTGATGGGAGTCGGAAACGTCATCTACCGCACTCACGGGCCCATGTCAACTGAGGCTCATTTGAATGCAAACTTCTCACACACCATTCATTTGTAGAATGGCTGTGAGCCGCTTAGTCCTTCACCTGTCACTTAAGGTGTAGCTTTTTTGAAAAGCATCCAGGACCACAACTGCCCTTTTGCCTATCACTGTGTTCCAATGTTGCCTTCTGCTTCAAGTTGATTCTGTGAAACACATAAAACCTAGAGTCTGCTGGGCAAGAGGGTGACAATGGTTGGCAACCGTTGTCCTGGTGTACTGCTGTCTGTAGAATTGTGAAATGACAGATGTTTGGGCACGGAACACCATTTCTTTATTTCAATGGCCAATAGGTGCTCTCCTGCATGAACATTGGTTAATGGTTATGGTAGAACCAGTAGGGAAGCATGTCTCCTTATAAGTATAAATTCACCATAGCACAGCACCCTGAGTCTGTATAAAATACAGTGAGCCGTAAGGTGAACATTTCCTGAGCAAAGGAACAGCAAAATTTTTGTATATCAAAATGTAAAAAATATAATTACTTATTTATAAGTTCTCGGTGTTTCACACCATGCTGTTTTGTCTGTTTTCTTCAACTTTAGGAGCAGCTTGAGACACAACCACCAGACCAAGCAATCTTTTCACATCTCAGTTGTGTTCAACACTCAAAATAATTCTCACTTATGTTGTTGAAAGATTTTCTAGAAATATTAAATAATGCTTTAGATATATTTAGGATGATTTCAGATTTTAATTCTCTGTTGCAGTGTTAGAAGAGGTTGCAATTTATTAACACAGCCAATGCTTTGTCCTATCAGTTCATATTTATTCTTAAAATGATTAAAGGTATTTTTGCCAACGTGCAGTTTTTTGTTCTATAATAAGCAAATGTTTATGCAAATATAATTCAACATTAATAAACTGTTTGGATGATCATTGCTGTAATGATTTCTCTCTGATCTGGTCAAAAGTATGTTGGGTATTAACACTTTGCATTAATTGGCCTGCTTCTAAAGGATTTCTTTCTACTTTACATATATTTTCATTCATTCTAGGCCTGATGGAGATATTCTTTACATTTGTTCCCTCAATTGTCCTTGATTGTATTTCTGCTTTACTTACATTCCAAATGCATTTTGTGATATAAAATCCAAATTATGTCACATTAGCACCTCCAGTCATTGGGAAATCACTTCCACTTTTATAATGAATAAGGTCTCCCTGATAATATCATTAGGAACAGATATAGTAGTAAGGCAGAGGGAAAAAAATGATAAGAAATAAAACTGTGTTCTCTCATTGTTCTTTCAAATATTCTCATGGCAAAGTTTTCCCTCCAAATAACATTAGGAATTCTGAAGACCTTCTGTGTTCAAATTTGCAGGTCAGTCCCAATTTATATCTTAGTATTTTCTGTGCTGGCTAGTATCTGGAAGGCTCTTTGAGGACTCTCATACTGTTAATAACATTTAGTGTAAAATTAATAGATTATTTTATTTTGGTGTAATTAGAATGTCAAGTACAAAAATTAAAAGGAAAAGAAACTCTTGTTGCATTTCAAATTACTTAATTATTTTATTATTTTATAATCTTAGAATTTACCAAAAGAATGCCTAAGGAAAAAATACAATTGCTAATGTAATGAGTTTAATAATTACTAACTAATAGAATGGTAAATATGGAATAAAGCTTGCATGCTGCACACATTCAATTCACAAGTCTCACCACCATGGGATTTGAGGCTGGTATGTGTCATGCATTCACAAGTCGTTCATACAATTCCTAACAAATTGATGTTCTACTAACTATGTTTACTTAGTTACTATGTTTAGTAACTAAGAAATATGCCACAGAGAAGCAATTTATTTTGGTTTGTATCAATGAAAACAAGACTTTTATGTTTTTAAGTAGAAATATTATTATATTACATTTTAAATAGAATGATAAACACACATGTATATTCAGATATAAGAAATCATTTTATATGTTCACCATAGTATATGGCATAAATATGATTAAAACAATCAATTGGATGTTTCTTAGCTTTTTCTTCCTTTTTTGTTTGTTGGTTTGATTTGGGGTATGATTTTATATAATAGGGATCAAACATATAACTTTCCCTGTATGAAACACATGGTACTTTTGATCTATTACTTCAGCTTAATGAAATATTTCAAAATAGTAGAGAGAATTTAATGTTCTCATCAAAAATCAATCATGTTTGATAGATATGTCAATACCATGATCTGATACTACACATGCATTGAGATGTCACAATGTATATACCATGAGGAAAATATATAGTTATTATGTAGCAATAAGAAGGAAGTAAAAACCGATATTGTTTGTCTACTATCTAAATTCCTACTGTTCTTCCTATCACAATGCTGACACTACATTGTGTGCATCATCATATTCTTTTATCCTTAAATTAACTTATAAACTCTCCAGCTGGTTATGCTCTCAATCATATATGCTGGAACCTTTACCCTAATGAAGCATGTGAGGGAGGCACTAGAGTCATGAGAACTCTCATTTCCTGTGTAGACTAATGCTGCTCATGGGTATTTATGACAAGATATGTACTCTTCCACCATAGCAGGACATAGCAAGTATGGGTTTTGGGATTATATTTTTGTCTTCTAATATCTGAAGACAGGACAACTGACCCTCACTGCATGACAGATGCTAATAATTTGATCTCTTAAGTTTAAAACCATTTTCTGATAACTGAATGGATATGTGTACCAGAACAGGATGAAGTGATTTATTTTGGTTTGCGTGCTTACTTTCATCCTATAGTGATTCAGAACATAAAACAGGCAAAACACATCGGTATTAAGGAACTTGAGCCTAATCATGGCTTCTCCCTTTTAATCTGCAGCATGCAACACCTAATTTTAGATCATGAAACAATCATCCTATTTAACTGTCAAGTACAAACTTATTGCAAATGGATGCAAAAGATGACAAAATTAGAATTACTGAATTTAATTCTTCTGTTTTAAAAGTATCCTGGTAAAGAAAATTAGTCATTCATTTGGAAAGGTAATATGCAACAATCTTCCCATGTGCCTCATTGATTGAATACTTTGAGCATTAGCAGAACTTGAGCTGAAGGTTAAACTGATAATTAATCTTTGCATTATAAAGTTTTAAAAAACATGAAATAAGGGTAGCAATACACTATAGCAATGTTACGATAATGGTTCAATCGTCTCTTCGTGAAATATCTGAATATGAATACATTTTAAAAATTTGTTAGGAATGCTCAAGATTTGATGTAGTTATTGGCTAAATTCATGGCCTATATTGTAGAGTGATAAAGGAGGAGGTGAAGAAGAGGGCATCTAAATATAAGGAAACTAGCATTTGGGACAACATTCTTTTCATCCAAGGCAGTTTTGATAGACCAATTCAGGGTCTGTGAAGTTCATCCAACCCATGGGGTCAGCTACTAGAACTTACATACCATCAGTGTTCCTCCAAATGTACTTAGTTCCACCATTATTTTATTAGGTCGAATTTAATTAATAAATTCATTGGAGAACATAACATCTTAAACATCATAGCTAAGTTCTTCATATTCATTTCAAAGATCAACCATGAGGAAAAGTTATATATTATATATAAAACTTGATGTTAGGACTTTCGGACAGAATATTGTGCTATGGAAGTGTTGAGAAAGAAATCAGTGGAAAATATGAAGGAAAAAGAGAAATTAGTAAAGGAATGAAGTTTGGCTAACAGATGGTCAAGACTCAGATTCTACTAAAGGCCAATGGCCAGAAGAGCAGGAAGGGCAATCAAGATTGATTAATTGTTATGGAAAGCATGGAAAGGTAAGGATGCTTTGGTGGAGGGTGTTTTGTGTGTTGTTTAATATTACCTTATGGCTTAAAAATCAACATGGGATAGAAGATTAAGGGAACCTGGATGAACATAACAAGGAGATTAATAGAGGAAAAGGGAAGAAAGGAATGGAGAGGAAAGCAGAGGAGAGGAGAACAGAGGAGAGGAGAGAGAAAAGGAGAAAAGAAGAGAGGAGAGTAGAGGAGAGGAGAGCAGAGGAGAGGAGAGCAAAAAGAGTCAGATGGCACAGAACGGAACAGAAGAAGGCAAACTAATAGACAACAGAAAGAAGTGTAGAGGTACAGGACCCTATCTCACACAGAGGCTGACACTTGAAACTTGGAGTCTACTCTAAAAACTTACTCCAAACCCAAAGGGTTCTTGCAGAGGCTAACATAAGAAAGGGAGAACAGGGACCCTGTATTCTTTAGTCAATATATTGCATAGTGGAGCTGTGTTGGGTAATTGTATAATGTCCCTCACAGCTGAGTTACAACTTAGCCCTGGTCATACTAAGAATCAAATTTAGCCTATTTTAGGAAAGCCTTGAACAATGATTGTGCTTCAGAGAATGGCCTGTTATGATTTAAGTTTGAAAGGAAGAAAACAATAATAACTGATAGCATTGTATGATAAACCAAGTTTGAAAGATAGAAGATACACCTAGAAGACTGATTTTTGCAGAAAATAAATAATTCTTCTGGGGAGCAGACATGTGATTGTTAGATGTATTTGGTTAGTGGTTGCTTTAATGCTGTCCTTCAGGCGAGAGATTGTTTTGTTCTTTAGACTTGCTTAGGCCCTAAGTCCTTGCAGGCATTTCTGATGAAATGCAAAATTTTGTCTAGAACTCATAGTCCCAAATGCAGAGAAATATTAACTTTATTTTTTTTTATTTTAAATATTCCACAGAATGTATTTCTGAGTATTGAGGTTGATATCTTGTTTTAAAACACACTGTCACTATTCATACACTGTTCTTGTATGTACTGATTTATGACTGTTAAGTCTTCAATTTCTTTAAGATTCAGGTTGAAATTGAATTTCCTTTTTTTTTTTTTTTTTAAATATTTTAGTTGTCTCAACCCTTGGGTCTGAAATTTCAGACTCACATAAGTTTGGTGCACATACTAATAATCTCAGCATTTGGGATGCAATGGGAGGGAGATCACAAACTCAAGACCACTTCAAGCTATACAACACATTGATGGTCTGACTCAACTACATAGTAAGATCCTGGGAAAAGAGGTCAGAGATCAGAGAAAGAAAGGAAGCGAGAAATAGATTGAACCTACTTACTCTTAATCTTGCAAGGCTCAACCTCTTGAGACCCTGTCCTTGAAATCTAGCCTAATTATTTTTGACAGGTTAAATTAGTAATAAGTCTTTGACTGCAGAGCACACTTATTTTATCTGTACTTTTAGTTGAATGTTCCTCCTAATATTAAGCTCTTGAGAAATATATGAAATTTGCAACCAAAGGCAACCCAATTGAAATTTTCAGTATTGTAAAAGAATTTAATTTTTTTTTCTGAGCAAATTACCATGAGAGTATAGCAGATAAACATGGGCTAGAAATCCAGCAAATCTCACTCAAAATCAGATTTTCTTTCTCATTTATAGTGAAAAATCTGGATTTTAAGAAGGATTTTAGCTCCCTTCCTTATAAGTTCAAACTCTATCCGAACATGATCTTCATTCTCTAAATATTGCTTTCTTTGATTACTGAAAATTGACATTGCATATAGTTGGAGTCTTGGCCATGAATAAAATTGCTTGACTAAAGCCAAGACAAAGTTTAGAAAGGGAGCTTCAAAGGGAGAGAATCCTTTTGACACCTGCTTCTACACACAGAGGACAGTCTTTGTTCACAGTAGCTAATTGCTAAGCACACTCCAGGGGAGAACCAGGGACATCTGCACTCTTACAAACGAGGCAAAACTATGGTAACATGAAAAGTTCTAATGTTTGAACCTATAGCTCTTTACCAATAATTTATTTTAAAGATGAAATATTGATGATATGATACTCTATAAAGTTTCTTGTTATACATGTAAAATGGGTTATAAATTAAACATATATATATATATATATATATATATATAAATGTTTATCAATGAAATAATTGGGTAATGTATTAAAAACAAAATCACATTTGAGTTAGAAGAAAAAAACTATACATTTTGATAGAATCATTCTTTAGCTAAAGCAAAAGTTTAGAGCCACTCAAAATTAAAACCTAAATTTAGAAAAAATAATTTTATCTATTTTAATAACTGTTCTCCTCTCCATGGCTCATAATAATTCATTACTATGAATTGTTACTTTATACAACCTACATGTCAAGATGTCACGGACAGGCAGCCTTCTTTTAGAATACATATCCTTTCTCCAGACTTCAGCCATTTAAAACCAAAGTGGGAAGTTCAATAAAAAAAAGTTTAATAGCCAAAAAAAAAAAAAAAAAAAAAAAAAAAACTATGCATTTTCTGTCACGTTTCCACATTACATCTCAATAACCTACTTTCAAGAAAATGTCAAATCATAAACACACATCTTCAGAGGTGAGAATTGTCAAGGGTCTTTTTCTTCTCCATTTAATAAAACAGATCCTGCATAGGTTCCTTGTTCTGTACATGACAGACAAGAACCTATGCTTTCTTAAATTCCGGAGAATAATTATTTTTCTCAGAAAGGAGTCAATAAAAGGTACATAGCCACACTAAACGCTGTGTCAGTATTAAATTGAAAACTATGAGACTTTCTATCAAGTTTTTTTTTTTTCTGAAGTTGAATGTGGCCATGGGGAAAGAATATTAACCCTGCTCTGTACCTACTGTAGATGAAGAAAATTCGTTGTTGGCAATAAACAGGGCACCTTGATTTCATTAAGTTCACTGCACCAAAAATTCCTACAAATATCTCATTTTAAATTCCTGCTGGAAATTCGTCTGGCCAATATGAAGCTTTCCCAAACTCAAATGAATCTAACGTTGTTTGCTCTGACTCTGCAATTATACTCATTTTCCACAGGAAACAAAACTATATAGCATCATGTTCTTCAATGAAAACCAGTGTTGTGAAACTGTGAATGGGTGAGTAATAGCCTGTTGGGCTGAAACTGAACCTCAGATGCCACAGAATCCTGATTCTTTGGAACTTACAATTGGGTGACTTTTCCAATGCCTGCTTTGATTTGGTGCCCAAGATCACAATCACCTCATTTCTATATATTTTACTCAAACCCTGAGACTTGATTTAAATTGCATCTATTATTATCTTTTTTTCTCACCCAATGCTCCAAATTAGAGGATTTTCAAAGAAGAATGGAAATTATTTTCCAGAAAGTATGAAATAATGGAAATACTTCTCATCCTACAATAATAATTACAATGGGAGTAAATCAAAAATGTCCATTAAAGGCCGAAGGAACGCCAATTAATCCCGTATCTCATAAAATTCCTTTGTGAATCTCTCTGCAAAAGTCAGCAAGTTTCCTTTAATATAACAGAATAATTACATGATTCTCATGAAGTGATGCTGTGAACTAATTGCATTTCCATATTGTCAATAATAGCTGATTGCACAGATTTTGGGCTTGGCTTTGGGCTTCCAGCTGAATCTGTAGATCTTTAAGCTTTCTAGATAGAAACATGTGCACCAGAAATATCTTTAAGTACTAGCTTATGTGTTGACTGTGCAGTGTTTTGCTATGATTTATCATGTTCATAATTTCATGGTCGTATTTTTATTTTTAATTTGGATTAACTGTCTACCTTTTTATCACAGTTTCCATCTGTCCTTGCTTGTCCTCATTTAAATATTTTCTTTTTCATCTTTTAAGTTACATTTGTCAATCGCCTAATTAATAATTTACTATATAGCAAATATTTAAGGAAATTGCACTGAAATTTTGTTACAGAACAACAACAAAAAAGTTGATTATCACCTGTTTAACAGCTAATATCAGCTTAAAATAGATCAGTATTATATATCATGTTTGTCTTTCCAGGTCTGGATTTCCTTCCTCAGAATGAAATTTTGTAGTTCGTTCAACTGCTTGCAAATTTCATGATGAAATTATTTTTAACAGTTGAATAATACTACATTGTGTAAATATAATGTTTTCTTTTTCCATTCTTTTGTTGAGCAACATCTAAGTTGTTTCTAGTTTCTGGCTTTTATGAATAAAGCCACAGTAAACATAGTTAAGCAAGTGTCCTTGTGCTGGGATGGAAAGTGCTTTGGTTATATGGCCAATAGCTGGGTCTTGAGGTAGATTGATTCCCAATTTTCTGAGGAAGCACCGTATTGATTTTCATATGACTGTACAAGCTTGTGCTCCTACTATCAGTGGAGGAGTGTTCCTCTTTGATACACACCCTCTCCAACATGAGCTGTCACTTGTGGTATTGATCTTAGACATTCTGACAGTTATAAGATGGAATCTCAAAGTAGTTTTGATTTGCCTTTCTCTGATGGCTAAGGATGTTGAACATTTCTTTAAGTATTTCTTATCCATTTTTAATTCCTCTATTGAGAATTCTCTGTTCAGATCTATACCCTATTTTTAAAATTGGGTTATTTTGGGGGTTTTGTAATCTAATTTATTGAGTTATTTATATACTTTGGACTGTGTACCTGCATTGGATTTGGAGTCAGTAAAAATACTTTCCTGTATTGTAGGCTGCCTCTTTGTGTGATTGAAGGTGTTCTTTGCTTTACATAGAAGAACAATAAAACCTATTTTTAAAAATCTGTTTTATTAATTGGGGAGGAAAAAAAGACCCTTAAGAACAATCTTTAATCATCAAGACAAAAATCAACACACTTAAGAGCAAAAATATAGTATAGATATAGCCTTAGTCATAGTTTAGTACACTGGTACTTGGATGTGGGACTGCGTAATGGTATCCTGGTTCTTGGCTGGGCATGGGTCTAGAACCCAGAGACTCCAAGGGAGAAACAGCAGGAGTTCAGCCACGTCCCCAGAACTCAGGGTCCTAACAAACAGTCCAATCTCCATAGACCTACATTGTTCAGTCACATAGGCCATTACAGCCTCTCCCAAAGTGCACAGGTAGAGGGTGTGACTACAGGCCTCAGGCCCTAGGGATTTACATACTAATGAAGGTCAGAGGGCGGAGCCAATTAAGCTTTCCTCCCTAGAACCTCCCCCTTTCTTCCTCCCTACTTAACTCAGGTCTGCCCTGAGTTTTTGGGGGGATACATCCAGATCCATCCACCATCCGCCATGTAAATAAACCCTTTTGGAACCAAGGACTTCCTTGTGTCATTGGGGCCTGCTGGGCCTGCTGAAGCCTCCAGTCTCTGGAACTCCAGACCTTCTGTATGCGGGTCCCCCACTGCGTTGTAAGCCTCCAGGTAGCCTCCACCGCACAGGTCCCGGGCTGCTGCCACATGGGTCCCGGGCCTCTCCGCTGTGGTCCCCCATATACTCACACTTGGACAGGCCAAATAAAAGTAGAAAGAAAATGCCAATCTCCTTTACTCATTTTATTCTCTCTCTCTCTCTCTCTCTCTCTCTCTCTCTCTCTCTCTCTCTCTCTCTCTCTCTCTCTCTGTGTGTGTGTGTGTGTGTGTGTCTATGTACATGTTTGCGGGTGTTCACGTGTGTGCAGTTGACTGTGTGCAAAAGCATGCTGAAAGTCTACCTTGAGTGTCATACCTCAAGATGCTAGCCTCCTTGTTTCATGACATAACACCCCATACTGGCCTATATTGCACTGATCCATGCAGGTTTACAGGCCTAGGAGTCTACCTGTCTTTACTTCCACAGCTCTGGAATTGCAATTTTTTGCCACCTTGTCAAGCTGTCTTGTTATATGGTGCTCTAAAACAGAACTTGAGTTTATAGGGGAAGTGCTTTTAGAACTTAGGTACCTCTATAGCTCATAAGTAATATTTTAAGTTATCATAGACATTCATGATACCAATAGCCAGAAGAAAAATAAAACCTATTTTAAAAAATTTGTTTTATTAATGGGGGAGGAGAAAAAACCCTTAAGAACAATCATAATTTTATCATTAAGACAAAAATCAGCAAACTTTAGGGAAAAAAATAACTTTCCTTTCTACTTTCCAAATCCTCTCATACCCCTCTAACTGTCCTTAAAATTCACAGCCTCTTTTTATATCAATTAATATACATATGTATGTATTTTCATATATGTATATATTCTTATAAACATGAACATCTCACTGTGTCTCAAACAACTGCCATATTTATCTTATCAACTCACAAATCATTCTATTTAAATTTTACTATTTAAATCATATATTTACAACACACATTTCACAGGCTATTTTATTTAATTTTAGATTCATGAGATAGTCTGTGAGGGAGTCTAAGTACTATCCATTCAAGTTCTCTAAAGACTTGGTTTAGGAGTCAGTTGTTGGCTGAAAAAAATACCAGTTAACAATATTTACATCTGTAATGATAAAAGCTCTGATTCTAACATTTCCACAAAGATATACTGATTGTGTCATGTTTATTTGTTTGATTTATGGCAGTTAATGCTCCAGTTTAAAATATATCCCAAGCAGAAAAATTTAACATTTGGTTTCCAGTTTGGGAGTTAGGGACAAGCTATAGTACTGAAGACTATGTTGAGAAGATAATGACTTACTCAAGTGCCTTTGCCTATTTCAGAACTACAGAGACATGTAGACTTCAGAGTATCTTTTAATAGACTGAGTATTGGATTATATATATCAAAACATAAAAATCTGTGCCAATAACAACCCATTAAAAATATTGTAAGAGCCATCCAAGTGATTTAGATTTGTTAGTGGATGTGTTTTAAAGAAATAAAAAGCAATTAAAATATTTTAGTGATATAGTTAGCACCAATTCAGTAAAAATGCCACCTAAGTGTGTAATCATTATAAAATTTTGCAAAAGACATTTTACTATGTTTCTTATTTTCATTATTTTGTTCAATTTGGAGATAGCATTTTAATTTCATTTCTCCCTTTCCTTTCCCCTTTCGAAATCTCTCATACCCCTCCCTCTTCTCCTTAATATTCACAGCTTCATTCTATATCAATTATTATAATATATATTTTTATATATGTATATATTCTTATAAATATCCTGTTGTGTACATATAATTTTACCTGTATTTATGTTTTATCCTACAAGTCTTCAAAGTAGTACATAAAGAAAATTTCTCTACATGGAAATATGGACAGTAAATTCTTTCTAGAAATATCTAATATATACATAGTTTTCATAAAATTTACATTTGTAGATCTACAAACAAGATTATGCTCATATTTAGAGTTTCAGCTGTGAACTAAAATAAATTATTTGATTGAAAAGATTTTAAATATTTAATTGATTAACCAAGATAACTTCATTAGAGTTGCCCAATTACATGGCTAGAGAAAGTTATATTAGGCAGTATAGCAATAGTCTACTCAACATCTGAAAAGCTTTTCAGAACTTTGATTTCACTGTTGTTCACATGTGAAAATTGTGGTATAGTTCACATGTCTTTTAGAGGCAGTATTCCATCACAGGGTTTCAGAAGTGAGCAAAAGAAAAAAACTAGTTCTCACTCTGCTTAATCTCTTCTCTAGTCTTCACTGAAGAGTAAGTACTGAGCTACAGTCAAAAGGAATTCACTGATGGAGTGATTTAGTACGCATACTAAGTTTCTACTGTATTAATCAGCAGGTGGGTATTTGGGTAGATTGTATGTGTGTTAGTGTATTAGTGTATTAGTATATAAGTGCATTACTATGTGTATTAGTGTACATGTTTTAGTGTACTAGATATGTGTTGGTGTATGTGCATTAGTGTATTAGTGTATGTGTATTAGTCTATTAGTGTATTGTACTAGTGTATATGTATTAGTACAGAGCACTCATTACATTGGTTAACCTCACTTTTTATAATACAATTATGAATATGAGACGAATGACAAGACAAGATGTGTGTTCCATAGGATCTGTGGTTCGAGCCAAGATGAGCTATCAAGTGCCAGAGTTACTCTCGTAAAATATCTAAAATAATGAACATATTATATCAAGAAAAATTCTGTGAACTAAGAGCATGGATCTAAGAGAAGTGTGGGCAAATGAGCTGTGGCTTGCACATTCCTCAGTTTACTAGCTGGAGAATAATTGTCTGTGTAAGAAAATGCCTATCCCAAACTCCATCATTTTTTGTGAGGAAGAAAATTTGAAGCTGGCAGAGTTTACAAGCTAAAGTCCAAATCTGGGGTAGGGGACTGTTCTGTAAAGTATCTCCAAACACCATAGAGCACAGACACCCTAATACCGAGAATATTTTCTTTTTCCTGATAATGAACACATATGACTTTGAGGAAGATCTCACCCAATCCAGGAGAGAACCAAAAGGAAGAATTAGAGAGGAAGACAGCTAAACTTGCATATAAGTAGAAATGTTTTCATCAGACATCACTAAAATAATGTATGCCCTTATCACACATTTCAGTAAACTAAATATGGTTTTCTCCACAATAAAGATGAAAACAGAGCACACCAAAAAAGAAACTGTTAAAATGTTTCCAAGTTACTTAACCATAAAGTAGTGTCTAAGAATATTTTTAGAAAATATTTACATACATATACATATGTGTATACATATATGTGTGTATCCTGAATAAAATATGGTAAAAATCTTAAGAACAAAAACAATAAAACTATTAAATTTTTGAGAAGCTTGGCCTAAAAGCAAAAAAAAAAAAAAAAAAAAAAAGCCAAATCAATGAGTGGAAATTCACAACCGACACAGGTGTTAGCAAGAACAGAGAAAACTATGAAGAGTTGTTATGTTGATACTCCATACGTTCAAAGTTAATTATAGACACTGTAGAAATAAAAAAGACACAGAGCAAGGTATGAAGGAGGAATGTTGCCTTGTAGTTCCATGGAGCTTGTTCTGTGGCAAATAAACGATTTAATACTGTACTATTAAAAGTATATGCCAGTGTGTGTCTGGGTGACTAGGCATGTGTTTGTGCATGCATATGTGTGGATATGTGTAAGAGTGTGTATGTGTATCATGAACTTGGAGACACAGTAACAGACACTATTAATAAACTTTGAAAAGTAAAGTGGGATTTGAAATGAAGAAGAGAGGATTAAATTAGCTGTCAACTTTACGTGGCTTATTATACGTGGGCTTAAGTTCCACCAAAGCATCTGGACGAAGTGTGGTGGCACAGGCCTCTAGTTCCAGTACGTGGGAAGGAGAGGAAAGCTGATCTCTGAGGATTCAAGTTAGCCTACTCCGTAGACATAGCTAGTTCCAAGCCAGCTGGTGCTATAGTGAGACCTGATCAAAAAACAAACTCAAAACAAACCAAAATAAAATAAAGGCATCTGGGCAATCGTTAAAACACTATCTTTTTAAAAAATGTCTGCAACATTCTAAACAAATGGGCTTTTTTTTTTTCTGTCAAACTCTGACAAACTGTTTCAAAGAGGCATCATGGTCAAATATGAATACTTGTCCCACTAATGATTAGGAGCAAGGACTTAGAGACGCTCACTTTGAGTCTCACCCACTACCCAGAAGAAATGTAAACCAAACCTGTCAGTTTATCACAATGTGAATTCATTCAGATGTGATACACTACCAAACCACAAATATCATTTATAAATCATGAAGTGAAAACATGAGAATGAAAGTAAAAAAGCTAAAATATGACACATTTAACTTCTGTATCGATGTGCAAGTCATTCTGATTCTTTCTTTTGAGTCTCCTTAAAAAATATTGTCATCTTTTCCTTTTTCTCAATAGATTCTCTCCTCTCTCTCCATCTGTCTGTCTGTCTCTCTCTGTGTCTGCTGTCTCTGTCTCTGTCTCTCTCTCTCTCCCTCTCTCTCTTCTTTCTGATTTACTTCGAGAGAATAGTTTACAAAATTCCTATCCCCCTAAATATTTAGACTTTATTGGAGGATCCTCAGAATGGAAGTGCTGGGTCTGTGTTGCAATGATTATTTGTTATTCAGTAATCTCACCTTAGATAAAGTGTTTCTGTCATTTAACATTTACACAAAGAAAATCTTACTTGTGTCATTCTAAAAACAAATCTTAATTTGACAATTGAAACTTCTGAAAATTTCAAATTAGCTTAGAAATGAGCTCTTCTTCCTTATGGTGTTTTCATTCATATTTTTGTTGTAGTTGATTGTCAACCTAAAAAAAATAAAGCTCTTTTATTCTGAAAATAATTTTAACAAGAGTAAGAGTCTCGGTACATCAGAAGTAAATGTCTTAGAGCTGTTTCTTACTTACACAGGCCACGGTTGCTTGTGAAGGAGAGAGATGTCCTGGATCTACTAGACTGTGATGCGCTAAGCATTGTTTCTCTCTGATGATACGGAGAATTACCACAATCTTGTGATTTCACATGACACAAATTTATCATCTTCCATGCCTTACACAGGTCTTGTGGACTAAAACCTATTCCACATTGGCAGGGCCTTATAGAAATTAGAGATAGCTCTAATTTTTATCACATCCTGAATTTACCTGCTTATGACCTTTTCTCCTTTACCAGCTTTTTATCAATTCTGGTGATGCTTGTTTTGTGCTCTTTTCTCTCTGATCACCACAACTTCCTCTTGTAATGAACATATGTGAGGACCCCCAGATAAACAAGGAGTATCTTCAATCTCAAGACCTTTAACTAAGTCACACGGGCACATCTGTTCCTTCATGAGTGATGCTGTATTCAGATATGGGAGTAGTAGAATGCAAACATTTTGGGGGAATCATTATTTGATTCACCTCATGATGATTTTGTGACTTCTGTAAATGAGTCCAGGCTCTGTGTGCAAGGCTATTGCTTAGCTAAAAAAATAAATAAATAAAAATTACAAAACTAGCAATTTTTGAAGACAGAGTGAAAGACAAGAGTTTCTTATCTCAGAGATAACAAAATTATTTGAATATTCCTAAAATAGAAACCAGCATAACTCTGTTGGTTTGAATGAAGGTATCCTCTGTAATGTCAGGAATTTTAACAACTGACCTCTATTTGGTGGCAGAGTTTGGGCAGGTTTAGGTGGTTCAGGTCTCCTGGATGAAATGGGTCACTGGTGCAGACTTTGAAAGTTAAAATTCTCTGCACCACTTCTAGTTGCTCTTGTTTCTCTTCGTTGCTTCTGGTTCTGCTTATTTTTCAAATAGTGAACTCCCGGCTATTTCTCCAGCCAACATCTCTGCTTTCCTTTAAGGACTCTAACTTCCTAAACTGCATGAATAACTCTTCTGTAAGTTGCTTTGGTCATGGTGCTTTATCGCAGCAAAAGAAAATCAACTAATACAATGATTAAATATGTTGTATACCTTGAATACAAATTGCTCCTTACTTCAGTTCTTGAAAATGTAGGTAACATCTCTGTGTAATTCATGCTATATACCTGGAATACTAATATTTTGTGGAAATTTTAAATTAAAAAAAGCGCATTTTAGAGAGAAAAAGGCTAGCAGTAATTGCTGGATATTTTAAAGTCAATGGAAAGGGACTTACAATGCACATTCTGAGTCTTTTTGAATGTGTTTGATTGCTTGCCTGAACCAAAAAACACTCAATTAGAAAGAAAAAAATGTCCTGTTGTCCAAACTTTCAGACCTAGGCACATGACTCATCTTCACTTTCTCATGACCAACACCTTTGTCAAGGAATTCAAAACTGTTCCATAGGTCTTTTGCCTTAGATAAATCAAACATTCCTGGTGAGCTCTGAACTGATAGAATACTGTAAGGCACATTGCTATGATATTTGCTACAACTGTACATCTATTATATATTTAAATAAAATAATGATTTTTTTCATGAGTACTTTTTATCTCCATTTATCAAGAACAAGTAGTAAATTAAAACTTTTATTAGTTTCTCAAAAATGCAAGATAAAGGATATTCATATAAGTATTGTGACACCAAATTATATTTGCATATCTCTTAAATCTACCTTCATTTATTTTCCACTGATAAAAAATTCTCAGCTGACAGTTTTGCCAACACACTAATTAGCTCTCTGTTGTAGGGTTTTCTGTACAGTTCCACTTGCAACCTCTATGTTATATTGTCAGGCACCAGACAAGAACATTCTGTTTTAGATGTTAAATAAGTTAAAATCATGAAAATAGTAATTTTCCCCCTGCTTTCAATTTTGTATCATTTAATATGGATAAGTAAAACAAACTGTAGTGTTTCATTTCTCTATTTTTGCTATTTCAGATGACTTTAATATTCATTTTTATCGTTTAGCAAAAAGAGTCAAAGACAAGCCCTTTACCACTGTTAGGAGTCCATCAAACTAACAGCCATAACATAAACACAAAGGACCTAGTGTAGACCCTTGTAGGTACTATGCTTACTGCTTTGTTCTTTGTGAGTTCATATGAGCCCTGCTTAGGTGATTTGATGGGCCATGTTATCCTGAAGTCCTCCATCCACTCTAACTCCTATACTTTCTTTTTTTTCCTTTTCAATGGGGCTCCCTGAGTTCTATACATAGGGACCCAATGGAGAGAGCTAATAGAAGAGTCTCTCTCTCAACACTATGTCTGACTGTGGGTCTCTACACCTGCTCACATCTACTTCCAGAGGAAGTATTCTTCATCATGACTGGACCAGACAATGATTTTTGAGTATAGCAAAATATTAATAGGAATCGATTTTGTCAGTTGTGTTTGGTTTTTTCCCCAAGTCTCTAGGCTATCCAGTTTCCAGTTTGACCTTGCCAGTTATGGATGGGCAGTTCTTGGACATCTAGGCAGTGTCAAGCATGAGTTCCTTCTTGTGACATGGACTTCAAATTAAATTGAACATTGCCACTCCCACAAAGTCTTTGCCACCATTACCCCAGTACATCCTGCAGGAAGAACAGATTTAAGGTTGAGGGTTTTGCACCTGATGCGGTATCCATACTTCTCTTTCTGTATGCTCCAGGGTATCCTAGACCAAAGAGACTAGAATATAAGAGAAATTTCTCAAAAGAACAAACACAAATTGATGAGAAATATTCACCACTCTTACTGATCAGGACAATGCAAATTAAAACTACTTTGGGATTTCATTCTACACAAATCATAATAACTAAGATTAAAACAACAATAAAAACAAAACAAATGCTATAGTGGGTGAGGGAAAGGAGACTGCTCATTCACTGTTTCTGAGAGCATAACAGTCAGTGCAACTACTATGGCTGTCGCTGTTCATTCTTCCCAATGGCCTACTCTAAATGGCCCTATTCACAATGGCTAAGGAATTGAAACAAACTCGATATACATCAGGTGGTGACTGGATGATGAAAACATGTTCTAATACACGGTGGAACATACCAATGAAAATAAAAATGAAATTATGGAATTTTCAGGTAAATGAATGGAGCTATAAATAATGATTTTAAGTGAATTAACTCATAAAGCAGATGAAAAATGCCTTAGGGTTTCTATCATGTGTGGATGCTTGATCAAAAGTCTTTATTTAAGTGAGTTTCTAGTGCATTACCCATCAAAATCAGGAAACTAGTAAGAAATAATAAGTGGATGAAGACTTTAAGAAAAGGAGAATAGAATGATGGTGGTATGAACGGAGAAAGGGAGACTAAAGACCCAGGAGTAAGTGAAGTAGTGGGTGGGAGGGCATAGTATAAGTCAATTAGGTAAAAAATATCTAGCAATAAATACCTTTGAAAACACCATGCAGAAATCCACTACTGTAGAAGATCTGTCAAAATTGCATATACGTATGTATTTAAAATGAGTTGAAACACATTTAATCTATAATAGAACAAAGATGCCTCTCAAAGATATCATAGGCTATCAAATAAAAGACTCAGTGCTATCTGAAGTCCAAACACCTGTTATTTGTCAATAGAAAGTTGTTTTTAGAAACAAAGTCTCTCTACATGTCCTCAACATGAAATGAGGATAGAAATAAATCAGCATGAACCATAATCCCAAGAAAGCTGTCTTAAAAAGGAATGGGATGTTTTGACATAGTAACACAGACAGACAGACAGACAGAGATAGGATGAATTTTACAAGATGATGGTGCAGTGGTGGAGTGGTACATAAACAAGCCAAGTAATATCCAGGGTAACAGGCCATTAAAAATTCAATGCAGGAACAGAGAATGACACACTCCAGGGATATCTGGAAAAAGAATGGCTCTGCCAATATCTCACGTTGTTCTTGACTTAACAACTAGGAAAGAAAAACTGTGGTCTTTTAAGCCACTAAATCTATGGTACTTTTTCAAGGTCCTAGGAAACAAATATAATTGTATCACTGAATGCCATTGAATGTATCCTAAATCTCTTATGTAAAAATAAGAAAGTATATTAAACCCCAATGAGTAATTCACCTTTGAATTTCTCCACAATTTCCTATTCATAACATAATAAAAATTTCATCATTTCTCAGTTCCAGGAAACTAGCCTGAACTTCAGCAATTCCAGATATTATTTTATAGAGATAATGGATATATCCTTTTTTCTTTTTCTTCTTTTACTTAGCATACATAAAATATTTTTATGGGTACACATTTTGAGTTCTAAAAGCATAAAACGTATCACAATAAATTTGTATCAAACATTGCATGCAAGGTTATGTTTTTATTGAGATTTATAGATTACATAAAGATATTTGCTTAGTCTAAAATTTAATGTTGCTATCTGTATTTCTCTGAAAGGATATAGAGTATGAACTATAAGTTTAATAAAATCAGTTCACAGAAATGTATTACTTTACCAAGATTCAGTCAAGGGAAATATCAGCATCATTCAATACCAAAATTTGTCAATCCATTCATTCATCAATCTCTAGAATATTAAAATATTAAGAAAGTACTTTAGCATTTGAAAGTCCAATACCATAAGGGAAAATTTCATATAAGTTAACAATGGAATCCCTGATGTCTTTTCATTTTGTTTTTTCAATAAAAAGTATTTTCAAACTTTCTGGTTATATATTTTGCCATACATCCTGTGGTGGATAATTTTCTTTCTCAACCAGATCAATGTAGAGTCACCTGGGGAGGGAGTCACAACATGGAATTATCTAGATTAGATTGGCTTGTGATATATCTTGAGGGGAGGGAGTTACTTCACTATGTTAACTAATGCATGAAGATCCAGCCTAAATGTGGATAGCACCATTCCCTATATTTATGTCCTGAACTCAATAAACACAATAAGGAGAGTAATATGAATCCTAGGCAGGCATGCAGTTTACCTCTCCTCTTGGATGTAGATGTGATGACTTGCTTCACGGTTCCTCCATTGTAACTTCCCTGTGGTGATGGCTGTAATTTGGAATTGTAAGCTAAAGTAAAGGTGAACTCTTGTAACTTACTATTTTTCAGAGTATTTTGTCCTGGCAGTGGGATCTGAAATTAAAAACAGAATAGTACTGAGAAGTGGGGCCTTTTCTGTGATAAGCCTGACTACATACCTTTAAACCTTTGGAAATAGTGTACCAAAAAATGCCAAAGACGTTTTCATGTTGGTTGAAAAACTAGTCAAGATTTCTTTTTTTTTTTTTTTTATAAGTCAATCAGTAGTGATTTATTTTCTAAAAGTATAAAAGCACATACAAGCAGGCGCTCCCTCTCCTAGAACTAGAGTTCCATCGTAAGGCATGGCCTGTGGGCAAGGCCTCAGTGGAGAAAGGAAGATCTGCTTCCAAACTACCAGTGGCTCTGCCACTGCCCCAGGCCCCACAGGGTCTAAGTTGCAATAGACAAAGACAACATTTTCAAACAAACCTTAAGGGGCCATTGTGGGGAAAGCCTGGAAGACAAGAATACCAAGAAAAACAGAACAATGGAAGTAGTTTCAGAGGGTAAGATGGATCCTATCTGGAACTTAGATGGGACCATCCTAGAGGTCTTTTGGCCAAGAATTTGCTTTCAATCTACTCTTGTTCTAAAAATATGTGTGAACCCGAATTTAAAGATAATGAATTAGTTTGTTTGGAAAAAATGTCAAGGAAGAAAAATTTCAGGCCTATACTGAGCAAGTAACTTTCACGGATAAAGAGATGGACATATTTGTAGTTAGCAGAATATGTAATACCATTATCATAATCCACATGACACTGGTTTTGAAGTCTTGAGTACCTGACTGAGAACAGCTGAAACCATGTACTATATGGCAGTGTTGTAGTCCCTTGCCTATGGAAAGGTTCTGAGAGCCATTGCATGGAGGAGTCAGGGTGAAGCCTCAGTAATCACGAGGATGCGGTGATATTGAATATGCCAAGACTTCGAGATACCTGAGAAGAGCAATACAGTAGTGGAGTTGTGTTAGCTTAAAGGAGAATATGTGCACTACATGGAGCAGAGCTGGGGCAATGCAGAGTAAGTAGCTACTTAGAGCCCAGACCATTACATTATGAACCCCAGATGTTAGACACGGGCTGCAGGATGTGATATTTTCATATCTGGGAAATCTGGGATTTCTTTTGATGTTACTGCTATGCTCCAATTCTCTCCTTGTATAACAATGTTAACTTGGGGAATTATGTGTTGGAAATATGAAATTTGTTTTTACTCTATAAAATCTCAGCTAAGAGACTCTGGCCTTTTAAAGTACTGGGAATTTTAAAGATTGTGGAGATTTTTAAGGTTGGACTATGTGCTACATTATGAGAAAACAAACTTTCAGGTCAAAAAAAAATAGAGAGTATTCATTTGAAAATAATGTGATTTGTGTAAAGTTGACAATAAGGAGAAAAGTTCAGATCGTTAGTGTCAATTGTCAACTTGACACATCAAGAATGTCCTGGATAAAGAGTCTCAATGAGGAGTTATCTAGATAAGGTTGGCTTATAAGCATGTTGGTGGGGCATTGTCTTGATTGTGTTGGTGTGGGTAGACTCTGTCTCAAAGTCAGCTTCCCCAAGTTGGGGTGTCCTGGATTGTAAAAGAAGAAAACAAGTTGACCGCAAGAATGTGCTCTGGTTTTGATTGTTGATGTGACTGTCTCAAGTTCCTGCCTTGACTTGCTCACAATAATGGGAAATAATCTGTAATTGTGAATCAAAATAATTTCTTTCTCTTGTTTTTTTTGTGTATGTGTGTGTTGTTGTTGTTGTTTTTTAAACAGGGTACTTTGTAACAAACAAAAGGAAGCAGAACAAAGATATCTTCCTCTTCTCATTTCCGCCTAGATAGGCACTACCAGCAGAACATTGTGAGAACTATTCCTTACTAAATTGATGTACTCACCATGCACCTCTCAACTTGGTATTATGCTAATCTGTAATTGTTTCAGAATAATTATAGCACAGCCACATTGTCCTCAATCATTTCACTTTTATGGGTGAAGGATCATTGAAAATTGTGTTGTTATGTACTGCATAGATACTTTTGTTGTTCACATTCTGTATATCTATAATAGTCATACTATCATGGAAGGGGAATATCTATAGGGCCCTCACCTATACACAAAGAAATAAGAGCTAAGAAAGTATGAGGTATAAAAAAAAAAAGTCTCCCCTAGGGATGATCCCCCTAATTACTGTTAAATACCAAGGATTCAATCCTAAAGTCATACATGTACAAGTAACACTAAATGTACTAAGCAATTTGTATTTATATATTTATGTATATTTATTATATGTGTTATTGTTTACACACACTTATGCACACATGCACATGTGTGCACACATGTGCGCACAGACACACACACACACATGCATACATACATACATACAAGTATTCTTACAATTAAAGAAAATGAAGTTATGATATCAAAAGCGAGCAAGACAAATTGGGAAGATGACAGGGATTGGAAAGGAAAAAAGGGAGGGGAAATGTAATTAAATTTTAATTTAATAATAAAAAATAATATTAAAACACTTTCACTGAAGATTAATTTGCTTTTTTCAGAAATCTTGGGATTGTGTCTTTGTCTATTTGTCCTTTCTCTCAATCTGTTTCTCCATGTTCTTGTGTTTATGACCATCATTCTAGCAAGACAGAACTAGACATCTGCACTTGTCCAAAACAACAAAAGCAAACCACAAAAATCACATAATTTTTTTTCTTTATCACCTATGAACCAAACAAGCTATGTCAGTGTAATTAATATCTGTGTATTCTGCACTCATTGGTAAAATAATATAATAATAGATTATAAACAATAGGGTTTTTGTCAGAATTAAATGAAATATGGCATGGGTAAACTATTTCTTAGAGGACTTGTAAGACAAGTTAATGGTCATAAATGATAGTGAAAGGGAATTTGTAGATTTCTGGCCAAACTTCTCCAGGCATTCTTTTGTTAACCTGCTATCATTATCAAATAAATTGCTGATCTTTAGAATGACAATCACAATTTGGCCATTCTCAGGCTTGTCAACTAATTTCCAAATCTAACAGGTTACTGGTGCATGTGCACCCGAGACGTTAAGACCCATAGTTCAAAATGACTTAGAAATGACTTTATTTTCTTTAACACCCCAAAAAGAAAGTGTTGTTGGAGCAGGGACATAGAAGCAGCAGGTACAAAACACTATACCTGTAAACAAGACATAAGGAAGGGGGAGGGGGAGGTGTTGTGAGTTAAGCCATAGCTGCTGATTTGGTTGCTCTTTGGTCTGTCTCTGAGGGTGAATCAGGATGACAGAAACTTCCTATAAGCTAATATTTCAAAATTAAAGTAGTTACCTCACTTCCTAGAATGGACACCCTATGATTCCTTCTTGAGAATACTGTGTAATACAAGGAAATAATGGAGCCCAGAATGGCTTAGGTGGGTTAAGCTCTTTCTACAAAATGCATGAGAACACAACTGTTAGACTTCATGGATGACACAGTTGTGGCCTTGTACTCAGAAAATAACCATAGACAATAATATATAATAAAAGTCTTTTTTATCAATATGTGAATTTGAATTTTATGTAATATTTTTACACAATAAAATATTCTTTTGATAATTTTCAACTATTTCAAATCTTAAATACCATTCTTAGCTAAGAAACAGACAGTAATCTATCATGGATCTGACTGGTCCCTTATACTATTGTTTAAAGCTCCCTAGCTTAGATACACTATAATACAGTCGGTAGGGTTCTAATGGCTTCATCCTAGGAATATTTAAAGTGTTGTTTTTCTTTATGAGCAGAGAAAACAGATAAGATTGAAAAGAATAGATCTTTAGTCAGGATACTACCAAAGCAAAATAGGAGAACTGGAAAACAAAAAACAAAACAAATAAAAATACTGCTGGAATATAGCCATGTAGACAGGTACCACTGAAAGGTCTGTGTACTAATTAAAGCCGGAAGAAACTCAATACCTCTGGGAAACAAGTTCAGATCTCTTTACATCCATGCAGTCCTCTATATCTCTCTTGAAATTAATTAGATTTGTGTAAGAAACAAGGTCACGGTACAGTCGCTAGATTGTCGCTAGAAGTTACAAGTCGCTAGATTCTCTACCCATTTTTCTGTTATTTTACACTGAGTGACAACAATCCACCTGGAAGCATCAGTTCGTTACCCATTTACATTCCAGTGTAATTAGATAAATTAGTCTGATGCTCAAATCACCTCTTCTTATATGGACAGTTACCTTCTAGCAGCCAATCTTTGTAAGTGAAGATGGAGAAGACATGTCTAGAACTCTTAAGATTACTATGGAAGTACCATGCTTGCGTCAAAGGTATGTGTATCTGTATTTGTATCTCCAAAGACCATATAAAGATGATAATTATCTTTGATGATGTCTAGATCTCATCATACTGGAAGCTAATTTTCAGGCTGTTCGTGGGGGAAAAAAAAAGTAATGAGAACTACGTGAACTACAGTCAGGACCAATCTGACAAGCTATTCCCATTGATTCAGCAATGGCATAAAGAGCAGTACAATAGTCATCAACAGCTTCCTAACTGAACTGAAGATCCACTCTGAAAGAAGAGACCTATGACTGTATGTAAATCCAGCCAAGAACTCATGACTTGAGAGCTCATAGGTCCTAAGGGGAATATATTACTATTAGTATTCTAAATGGGTCTATCAAACTGCCTTCTATTTATTTAATCTTAGATTCACTGATTAATGTCTGTAATGGTAATGATGACAAATAATTAGACATAATGTCAGACTTATAGACTCTGCTCTAGGGAAATCAGAGACAGAGGAACCCTAGAAATCTCTGACCATCCTCCATGCCCAATTGGTAAATTTAAGCCAATGAGAGAAATGATTGGACACCTCTCCTAAGCATGTCATCCATGGTGCTGATGGAAACATAGATACATTGCCATACACAATGATGCACCTTTATACTGAATGATGCATATGCAAACACACATACATAAGCAAACACATGCACCTACACAAAGATATATGCCCCAGCCTAATTTAAAAAAGAGAGCCTGAAAGAATTTCCGTTTCTGGGACAGAACAGCAGAGAACACTGCATCTTCTCTTGAGCCACAAGAGGTCTAGTGCATGCCGTTCTATTAAGGTTGCCTCGTGCTCATACTCCTCAATCACATTCCCATTTTGAATTTCTATTAAGCCAACAATCAACCTCAATTTTCTACTTTTGTGTATCACAATTTCAATCAATAGAATATGATGATTAAAAAGTTAATTTTATTTCATTACTGCCTATTGCTTAGGCAATAACACATATAACATTCATTTCTATCGGAAAGAAGATAATTTTTACTGTAGAGAATTTTAAATCATGGAACCAGCTAGAATTTCTACAGAGAATATTCTGCTTCTCCATTTCACCTGTTGTTTCTTAATCCAAATTCCTAATAAACTGTTTCTACTTTTATGTGTATACATATATGCACATATATGTTTGAGTGCACATGCACTTGACAGTACCTGTGTGAACCAATGTTTGTAAAAGTCAGAGGTCAACATCAGGTATTTTTCTTTATTGGTCTCCACCTTTATAAAATAACATATCCTGATAAGCCGGAAACTCAGTAGACTACTTGGCTGGAGGGCTGCTGAAGTCCACCTGTTTTCAGCCCCCATCCTGGTGTTTGTGTGGATATTGAGGGTCGAAACTAAAGTTCTCGTGTTTACAAGAGAAGGCCTTTACTACCAACAGAGGTATCTATTCAGTCCCAATTTTTGCTCAAAATACTATAACAAAATATTTCTGCTTCCTAAACTAGTGTCATGTTTTCCTTTCTCTTTTCTATCTAAATGTAGAAAACCTAGCCTATGAGAGTATAGAAAACTTAGCTTGGATTAAGTATAATACAGGGTTTCTAGGTCCTAACAATTTATTTTTATTTCATTTGTCCTTAAGATAATTTGCTCAATTCAAAGTATTTCAATGCTCCAATTTCATTGTTAAAAATTTCTCAACTAGTATTCTCTAGGGATTAACTTCTAGCAAGATAAAATAAATATTTTATTAGAAATAAAATTTCCACTAAAATATTAATGCTACTTTTTAGTGATAAAAAAATCTGTTACAAAGGATAAAAATGTCTAGAGCTGATGGACTTCTTCAATTTCTATCCAAGTTATGATATAGGTATTTAATTATCCATGGGTAAATAATTTAATGGATAAATCTAGAACATCTCTACATCATTCTGAGCAATGATAATTCTGAGCAAATGTAGCATCAGTTCAGGTACGATCCATATGCTTGCAGAATGCCAGGCAATAGGTGCTAAGTACTGAAAACAGTAAACCATATTAAGGATCAGGGTTGGATATCACATCTTAATTGCCTCCCAACACCCAGAGGACTCATTTATTTCTCTTCCTAACCAACCGTACCTTAATAACTTAGGAAGTAGTTTTGGAATAGACTAGAATAATTTAAGAACGTTTTGTTTGGTGTGATGCCTTCAGAACATTAGCTTATCCATATCCTTTTATTCTTTTTAGGAATATTTGTGGAAGAATAAGAAATGATGGATAATTTACAGGAAGAGCTCCAGTTTCTAAGCAGTTTTGTACTCTGAGATGTAGAACATGTTGCCAAACTATAATACTAGAAAAATAAGAAAATTATTTTACTGACTTCGTTCACTTAAACGGTCAATCACTACATTGTCCAATAGAATGCCCTGCCTTTACACATTGAAAAGTAGGAGAAAAAAGATAAGGTATGATTGTTCAAATCTTTGAGTTTATGAATATCCATGAGAATGAATGATACAGGGCTCAAAGAACTCATTGCACTTGCGTAAATATTCCTTTATGATTTTAGAGTGTAATTACTAAATTATATGAAGAAATATGCCTGATAATAAGACTGTTTATGCATAAATGCCCATTATAATGTGTTATGTCACATGTAACTGTTATCTCTTGTAAATTCAGAATTTAAGTAAAGTTTTGCAGTATTCCAGGCACTGAGACATCTTAAAAGTGTCTTTGTGTTTGAGTTTTCTTGTTGTATATGTACAACACGTTTCTAGAAAAGTAATTCATAGCTGTGTAATTACTTTCAGAATAGTTCATCATAGGCAAATATTGACATGGAAAATAAGATTATAAATGGCAAGATAGCAAAAACTAGAACTTTAAATGAAGAGTTTGAAATCTTAAATCCTATTATGAAGTAAAGTATAAGTTGGAAATTAATGAGGATTATTCCCATTTGACCTGGAGTACCTACTGTGCAGCAACTTAAAACTTAGGTTCTGCAACATTAGTTTAAACTCTTATTCTACCAACAGGTACCTAATATTTGGAAAATATCACCAATATCATCAAAAGTCAACTAAATTGGTTCAGCCAATAGTTTTTTGTCTTAGGTATTACAACAGTATTGTATCCCTTATACTGAGACTAATATATTTGGTTCTCCTTCACTAATTCTCTTAAGATCAGGACTGTTTGCTAAGCTATTTGGAATATAGGTCAGTGATAGAGTTCTTGCCTGCAAGACATTTTCCCCAGTTTTGATACTTAGCAGAAATAACAAATAAGCTAATTTATTAAAACAAATCTTCCCTTAAAAATGTAGTCCCATCCTAAGGTGGTGGAAATCATTCATTTACATGATATTTTATTTTTATAAATGTATGTTCTGAAAAATAATAAATATGTCATCCACTGGAAAAGGTGACAATTTTACCATAGCACATGGGGCTATTGTGTTTATAAATCTCACACACTGAAACAAGCATCAGGAGATCCAAAGTTATACTCAGATACAAATAGGAAGTGTGTTGTATGCAAGGAGAACAATGATAACGTCCTTGTTTGTTTTCTATGTGTATATTAGAACTCTGAGGGTAAGACTTTAGAGACGAATAATTTGTATTTTGTTCTTTATTTATTGAGATAACAATTCACACAGGCCATGCTGGCATCTAATTAGCTACATAGCTAAAACTTGCCTTGAACTCACAATCTTCTACTTCTTATATGATGAGATTAGACTTGTATACCACAATGGCTGGCTAAATGATACATATTATATTTGACTCCTAGAGTGATATTACATACCATATGTAGTTATACATAAACTGAGAGAAAAGCAAAAATGCTTCTTTTTAGAGAAATATCTTTTCAGTGTTGAGATCAACATTTTATTTTTTTTTCATAGTCACTTATTTTAATACTCATGTTACTGTCATTAAGTATAAATGATTCACATTTATATTAAACCATACTTTTATTTGTATATTGAACAGATCTCCTTTACAGGTGTACTATAAGTTAATCATACTATTTGATAGTTACAGGTTAATCATTATGGAAATTCTAAGGGGATAAGAAAACCATGAATAGCAAATTTAGAACTCCTTCAATTGAATTACAGCTTTCCCCTGACTAACAGGGAAGCCTCAAAGTGATAAAGTATGTTTTCATCCTTTCCTATCTGAAACATAATAGCATTAATACTCACGTTTAGATAGGGGTTTTGGCACACGCTTTAGACATATTCATAACAGACACTATTTTAAAATTCATTCTTCTTGCTCTTAATGTCAGTATTTTTAATACATTTTAAAAATTTGTGTGTGTGGGGGGTGTAGTCTACAAAGCAATAGTGATAAAAACGGCATGGTATTGAGATCAACATTTTATAATAAACGGTATTTTCCTTATTGTTTATAGCAGAATTTCTATTTCTGAAGATATTATCATATTGCTAATGGAGGTTTCTTAAATATCTTTTTCTGTGGCTTAAAAACATTGCTTAAATAGTAATGAAATAGTGTCAAGTGCTCCAACACTATTACTCAGGCTATGGAGCACTCACAAAAAGGCACCTATCATGACTGCCCTCTGAAAGACCCAACAAGCAGCTGAAAGAGTCAAATGAAGATATTTGCACCCAACCAATGAACAGAAGCTGCTGACCCCTGTGGTTGAATTAGGGGAAAGCTGAAAGAAGCTGAGGAGGAGGGTGACCCTTAGGAGGACCAGCAGTCTCAAATAACCTAACCCTGAGATCTTTCAAACACTGGACCTCCAACCAGGCAGCATGCACAGCTGATATGAGGCCCCAACACATAAACAGCAGAGAACTGCTGGGTCTGGGTTTAGTCAGAGAAGATGCACCTAACCCTCAAGAGACTGGAAGCCCCAGGTAGTTTAAAGGTCTGTGGGTGGGGTGGGGGTTGGGGGATGGAGGTGGGGACATCCTAGTGGAGACAAGGCAGAGGGAAGGAGGTATGGGATGTGGAACAAAAGGATGGTGGACTGAGAAGGGAATAAAATCTGGAATTTAAAAAATAAATAAATAAAAATAAATAAATAAATAAATAAATAATTTCAATGAAAAAAGTAATAAAATATTTACTAATGCAAATTCCAGGACAGGTAGATGAGCAGATAGATAAGTTGGTAGATATGTAGACAGAAGGTAGGTAGATGATGATAGATGATAGTTATAGATAGATTTATCGGTAGATAGATGGATGAAGAGATAAATGGATTATACATGGATTATAGACAGATGACAGATGATTATAGAGAAATATAGATTATTTGGATTACAGATAATGGATGATTAAAGATAAATGATGTATATGTAATAGATAATATATGATACAGAAAACGGGGGTTGATAGATGATATGTGATATATAAACACATAATAGATGATTTGATTTGAAATGTTGAATGTTAGATATATAAGTATATAGATACCTTCACTGCAGACAAGTACCCGGGATCTGCCCACACATTGTTACTCCACACTGTAGAAAAATTTCCAAAGATATTTAGTAGTGTTAAATCTATTAAGTGAATTGAGCAAACAACCAGTTCTTTAATTCTGTGTGAATTGCTTCCATAAATAGTCAAGGTACTCAAGAATCATGTGAATTTGCTGTTAGCACCAACCACCTCTATTTCATTTTTAATTTTATGACAGATCAAAAGAAGATCTCTAACCAGTTGGAGAATGGCTATTCTTTATAAGTACTCAATACAATATAACACAAGGTATAAAAATCTTAAAACCATATACATTAGCATAGTTTCAAACCACAAACAATGCACCAGTTTGATGCTCACCTTTACCTTGCTACAATATCCTATTTGAAGCTTTTATATGATTTTATAATGACAGTAAGTGAAATGTGTATCTGTCTTTATAAAGACAGTAGCCTCTCTGAGTCTGTGGATTGTAGCAGGATTGTCCTTTACTTTATAGCTAATACCCACTTATAGTGAAATGTACCGTGTGTGTCTTTCTGGGTCTGGGTTACCTCACTCAGGAGCATCTTTCTTGTTGCATTCATTTGTCAGCAATTTTCATGATGTCCTTACTTTTGATAGCTGAGTAAAACTCCATTGTGTAAATGTACCATATTTCTTTTATACATTTTTTGATTGAGAGATAGCTTGGTAGATTCCAGTTTCTGGCTATTATGAATAAAGATGCCATGAACATAGCTGTGCAAGTGTTTCTGTGGTAGGGTAGCGTGTCCCTTGGGTATATGCTTATGAGTGATATGACTAGGTCTTGAGGTAGTTCAATTCCCAGTTTTCTAAGCATTTGCTATATTGATTTCTAAAGTGGATGTACAAGTTTGCACTTGCATTAGCCATGAAAGAGTGTTCCACGTCCTTGCAAGCATGCGAAGTCCCTTATGTTTTTGATCTTAGCCATTGTGACTGACTTAATGGGGGAATGCCTGAATCTGCCTGGAAAGGGGAAATAGAATAGATTTTGCAGGTGAACTTGGAGCAGGTCGGAATGGGAACAGGGAGGGGATCAGGTAGCGAGATGATGGAAGCAGAGAATACCTGGAGAAATGCCTGTAATTGGGGATATTCTGGGAGTAATGTAGAAACCTACTACAATGGAAACTCCATGGAATTTACAAGGGTGACACTAGTGATAACCCCTAGTAATAGGGGACACAGAACCTGAATTGGCCATCCTTTATAGCTAAACAAGGCCTGAAATGGAAGGATTGTGACACCAATCCAGCCACAGAAACCTCAAAGATCTACAGTTTGTCATGCCTTTAGGATATCATAATCGTCATCAGAGAGACCAGAGATGTTTAATTCAGCAACGGATAGGAATAAATGCAAAGTCTCACAACCAAATATTAGGCAAAGTCTGAGGAGTCTTGTGAAGGTCAGGGAGGAAGGACTGGAGGAGCCAGAGTGATCAATGGGACTACAAGAATGGGGCTCACAGAATCAAATGGCTGGGACTCAAGTTCACTTATAGATATCAGGGAGCCTGTATGGGTCTGAACAAGGCTCTGAATATATGTTCTGGTTATATATAGCTCGGAGTTCTTGTGGGACTCTTAACAGTGGGAGCATGGCTCGTCTCAGATTCTTTTTTTCTGTCTTTGGGAACCTTTTCCTCCTTCTGGATTGTCTGGTTCAAGCTTCATGTGAGAATATGTGTCTGTTATGTGTCTGTTTCGAGGAGCAGGCCTGTTATTGTAGCTTGTTCTGTAGTAGTTGATGTCCCTGGACGGCCTGCTGTTTTGTGAGGGAAGCTGAATGGGGGTGTAGGTGGGTGAAAGAGGATATGGTAGGAGGTGGGATTCTGAGGAGGGGAGTCGGGAACTGCAGCGGGGATGTAATATGTAAGAAAAGAATTAGTGAATGGTGAAAATAAACAGAATAATCTAGTCCAGGTAAGAATTTATAATTCTATGCTAAAACTCTGGATATTGTCTCCAAAAGTCAAAACTCCTTTAAAGAGTTGACAAAATGGGTTCCTTGCAAAAGTTTAAATTCATCATGCATCATCTCAAAAAGAATTTATTTGCAGAAGCCAAAACACACTCAACAACTCCTTTAACCCCTGTGACAAGCACAATGGCAAGGAAAGTGAGAGACCCGACACAGATTGTTGGGAGATACATGGAGTGTATCTATTGTCCTTTAATACAGATATCTTTAAAACTATTATAAAAATACATTATACTATATATTTAGATTTTATGTGTAGCCACTTAATTTATGCTGAGTATTGGTGCAGAATTCACAGTAACGACGTCTGTCAGGATGAGAGAAAGCAGTGACTTCTGTTTCTCATAGAGAAATGTATTCTCGAATACTGTAGTTGTTTCTCTTTTTCATGCAGAACTAGTTTAATTCTTTTGTTCAATTTAACAGCACAGAATATTGCTCTTTTACATTAAAGATAGAACTTGTAAACTCCAGTGGGATTTGAGCATTCCACTAGTTCCACTACACCAAACTCAGGAGTCTTAAGTTATCAGTTCTAACTGTTTCTCAAGCTAACAGTTTGGCTGAAGCCAGTGATCAAAAACACATCAATTTTTTTTGTTGTTGTTAAAGTTTGTTCTCTGCTGCTCAGAACTAAGTTCTGTACAGAATGCATACCAAACCATAAAATACGTGAATAAATACTGTAATACTGTTTGTTTCTGAACTCCATTTTTTCCCAGTGAAACCCGCCACAGTCTGCCACATCAGATTCAAAGAGTCAGTGATGGCAAGTGGAAGATCCGGCTTAATGGGCTGTTAGACAGCTCTCTACAGTGGGTTTTCTTGTCCACTTTATAAATAAAGATAGACACTGTCAGAAAGACACTGAAAACAGGACTCTATGATTTCAATTTTAGAGCCACAAATACTCTCACACTACTGAAACATACTTTCAAAATATGTAATCATATTAGAAATTTACTCTATCCAAATATGCATTAATTCTTCAACTTTGCACAGGGTAATTTTATCCTTAAAATAATTCATAATATTAGACAGAGCAAAGTTAGTTTATTCCCACACTATTTGGTTGTTTCACTGTGAAACAATTGTAAAGTAGCTAATATTTTTAAGAAGATGACAAATGAATCTTTCTTTAAAAATAATTACATTTCCCTGATTGTACCATTTGAATACTTTCAGCTGTTTTTTCATTAAAACTTTGTAAACTGCTGATACATTTAGGTCAGTAGATGAATATTTTCAAGCGTCACAATATCACTAAAATATAAAATTAGTGTTCAAATTAATGAGATGTTACAGATTTACATACTATTTCACAAACATTTCAACAATTTAGAAAAGCAGTGGAAATGATAATAGTAACATTATTCTAATGCTAATAGCAAATGAGCAATAGAATATTTGATTTAGTAAATGGAAGATTCTATTTTACCAACACAAACTCTGGAGATTCTGAACCTAATATAAGGTGTATTTTCTGTGAATTTTAAAGAATCAGCTGTCTATTCCAGAAGACAAATTACAGTAGTAACAACTCTTATAAGCCACATTGAATGGAATAAGTTGTGAAGCAAAGGTCACACAAAAACTATTATTGTAAATCCATTGGAAATTAGTAAGTTTAGTTGTTTAGTTGAAACGTGACTCTAATTCCTTTTCAAATTTTTATATTAAGTGTAGTGTTTCTTGTCAATCAGACACTTTAAACATATTCGATCATTTTTTAGGTGCAATAAATAAATGAACCTAAACAAAAATCCTCAAAATCTCTAATTCTATGGAAAAAACATTTTGATGTTAAATACATTTGAATTATGTTGGAAACATATACTTGCTGTAAAGACTCTTGTTAAGGATTGTATTAAAATGAGCAGTGAAGTACTTGTGAAAAAAGATGTTGAAAAATGTGTTTTTTAAAAAATAATGTTTTTATTTGAAATCAGATAACTGTTTTTTTCAAAGTAAAATGAAATCACGCATTTCACAGAAATTACTTCCATGTTTCATTAATAACTTGATAATATAAAAGGTAAATAATGATCTATTCAGGTTAGAGATAGGGTAAACTGAGGACAGAAGCAGACACACAAATCAGCATTGCCTTTTATATATTTTAAAATAGTTGAATTTGCTTTTGCTTCAATATGGTTTACTGATGCTCATTTTGGGGATTTCTGAGTAAGTGGTTTTTTTTTTTTTTTTTTTCTTACAGCTTATGTGAAACTACAGTTTTAGGTAAACCCACCTAAAGATTTTGAATTGCTAGTCAAGTTTTCCCACAGAATGCTTCCCAGGTTGAACTGTCTGTTGCCCATTTTGGCAACCACCATTCCAGTATTTGTGATTTGAATGAAGAAATACCCATAGTTCCTCTCCCAAGGATTTATTTAATCCTCATCCTGATGTCATTAGCACTGACAGGGCTTAGGGTAACACTCGGGGAGATAAACTGTTTTGATATATTTCTTCAAAGAATGTGTTCTGTCAGTGAATGTGTCCGAATGCATCGAGGCATATAAACATGCCTCAAGTGGGATTACTTATAAAGTATAAAATGACGCGGGAGAGGAGGACTGGGGTTTTGACAGCTTGTAGCTTGAAATTGAGCATGACCCTTTTACTCTTCTGCAGAATTGGTCCTACATTTTACCTATCTTGATTGAAAAGGGAGGCAGTCATTGCTAACCACAGCAAAGTGAGGACAATTACAAATATAATTATTTTAAAAAAAAATCAATTTAAAATAAAGACCTGAGCTGTGTAAAGTTGCTTGAAATAAGGCATGAATTAATCAGCTTTCCTCAGCTTTCCTCTCATGACTAGAAGTAGCACCACAGGGAAAGGCGGAAGATGGATCAAGTGAGATGTTCCAAAGAGCTTGTTAATTTGTTCTCTGGAGCATAGTCCTTGGCTAAGTGAATATGTGTCTCATTTCCATGAACATTTAATCATGAAACTACCCATTATCCTTTATGGAAGGGGTCAACAGTTTCAGGTTTTGAAAATAAATTGTTTTACTATGTAAAAAAAGAACACTATGAAAAGGAATCATTTTTGAGACATATTGCATCATGAATAAATCTATTGTTTTGGAATTGTTTCAAAGGATTTCATGCATATGGTAAGAGGTAAAATATGAGATATGTATTTTAAGAAAATCAAAGTGTTTGCTTATCTTTATTTTGCATTTTCTCTTATGATATAGTCCATTTGGGTAGGTAGGGTCACATTGGTGTGCTCTGAAAATACAAGTCAATAGCAACTTTGGGGAAAATAGATGACTCTCAAGCCATATACATTATACGAAAATATAATCTTTATAAAATTAGCCTAATATCATGGGTACTGATTGAAGTTCTCAGGAAATTTGACCATGAATGCTATCATGGCTTCTTTGCTCACAGTGCTCCATACTTCTGTAGGCGTATTCAATTCCAGGTCTGAATTTCAACACCACACAACTAAATTCATAACATTCTTTCAATTAAAAATGAATGGATATATACATATTACAAGAAAGCCAAACTACCAATCAACATCCTCTTTCATATAGTTATGGAACAACAGGCAAGGTCTCAGCCTCTCTCAGTTTCATGCCAATGAAATATGGTCAGCAAAGTTTTGTTTCTACAGCTATAGATGACAGTTCTCAGTCTTTGTAAATTTCTCCACATTTACATGAATACACATGTGTACTCACAAGTGAAATGATCAAATATGTATCTTTAAGCCATTCTAATTATTTGGTTGCTTTTTAAACTGAAAATAGATTCTTCTCTTAAAGAATACAATCTGAGCAGTTTGCTGTCCCTTTGCTCCTCCCAGTTCCCCTACACCTTCCCGTCTCCCACAAAGCCAAAGCCACTCTCCTTCTATTCCCCTTCAGAAAGGAGTGGGCCTCCATGAGACAAAAACTATACATATCAAAACAGGATGCAATAAAACAAGGGAAAACCCTCATTTACACGTTGGACATGGCAACCCAACAGAAGAGTTTCCAAGAACAGACAAAAGAGTCAGAGATAAGTCTGCTCTCATTGGTATGCGCCCTCCCTCCAGCAACAAAAACACTAATCTAAATAGCCATAACATACACATGAAGGACCTGGTGCAGACCCATGGAAACCTGATGCATGCTTCAGTTTCTGTGAGCCCTTATGAGCCTTGGTAGTTGATTCAGTGGGCCTGGTGTCCTCCTTCTCCTCTTACTCCTACCATCTTCTTTCCTTTTCTATGGGGTTCCCTAAGTTCAGAGGAGAGGGACGTGATGGAGACCTCCACTTTAGACTTTCTTTTTTCTTTTGTTTCTTTTTTTTTTTATTGGAAATTTTATTTACATTTCAGATGTTTTCCCCTTACCCCATTTTCCCTCTCCCTCCCAGGAACTCCCTATCCCTTCCCCCTCCTCTTGCCTCTATGATGGTGTACCCCCTCCCACCCTCCCCCGTACCTCACCTCCCCACGATGTCCAGCCTTTATGGGACCAAGGATCTCTTCTCCCACTTATAAATAGCTCCCTTGCATATATAGCTGGAGCATGGGTCCCTCCCTAAGAGCTCCCAGGCTGGTGGTTTAGACCCTGGGGGCTCTGGTTGGTTGATATTGTTGCTTTCCTCATGGTGTCGTGAATCCTTTCAACTCCTTCAGCCTTCACTCTATCTTCTCCATTGGGAACCCATGATCAGTTTAATGGTTAGCTGTGAGCATCTGCCTCTGAATATGTCAGACTCTTGCAGACCTCTAAGGAGACAGCTATATCAGGCCCCTGTCAGCATGTACTTCCCGACATCGACATCAACGTCTACCTTTGGTGACTGCACATGGATGGATACCCTGGTGGAATGGTCTGCAAACGGCACTTGCATAAAGGTCTTTGCACCTGTTCCTATCTTCTCCCAAAGGAAGCCTCTCTGATGATGACCAAAAAAGACACAGACCAGCTGTGTTGGCTGTATCCAAGATCTATGGGCTATATAGTCTCTGCTTCCTTGTTATCCAAGCAGTATCAGGTATGGGTTCTGGTTTTGTGGAGTAAGTTTTGAGGCAAATTAGACATTAGTTGGCCCCTTCCACATGTTCTGCTCCACCTGTGCCCCAGGACATCCTGCAAGCAGAACAGATTACAGGTCATGGGTTTTGTGACTGGGTTGGTGTCCAAGTTTATTTTTCTATAGCCTACTCAGTGCCTTCCCATGCCAAAGAGGCAAGGAAGTAAGGTTGGAGGCTCCATGCAGGTGTCAGTTCCGCCTCTCTACATTCAGTGACCTCTGGATGTTGGCCTCAGCAATGATGCTCCACTGATAGTTTGTGGAGAGCAACCCTGTATCCTGGCATCAGCCTGGGTTGTTTAGGGATTTTTTCATGGGATTTGCTAAGCCAACAATGTGAACAAATGCAACCCAGTCCCACCACTGGAAGCCTTGACTGGCTACCAAAAAGTGGCCAGTTCAGACTCTGGATATTCTGTTACTAGGCGTCCTCACTAGGGTCATCCTCATAGTCAGGAAGATTCAAAAGTACTGGACTTCCACACCACCTCTAAATGTCCCCACAATTCCAAATTATTTAATTTATTAATGATTATTAAATTATTGATTTTATTTTAACAAATACTAATTGTCCTGGAAAAATCACATCTGTGCAATGTGGTTCTTTTGCCACTTTAATTAGATAATTACCTTTCCCTTCTATCTAATTTAAACAAAGTTCTCTTTCTCTAGTTAATGAGAAAGAAAAACAGAGTTATACACTCAAATCCTCCAATCATTTTGAGTATACCTTATGAATTACTCCAAGGTTTTTGTTTGTGATTTATATAAATATGTGTGTGTATAAAAGACAAAACCACTAATAAACAGACTTTTAATATGACGTAGCCCTACATTCAATAACATGGACCATAGCTCTGTTGTTAATAGTGGTCTTGATGCTACGTCATGTTATGCATTCTTCCTTTGTTAGATGATTTGTGAAATCAATATTAGAACATGTCCAAAGAATGGATGAGGATCTGAAATTCGTTTGGAACACAGAACTTTTTAAAAACAATATGTTCCATTTCAGTAGCTTATTGACAGCAGAAAAGTGAATGTGGAAAATTTCATATATCATAAATTTTCTAAATTTTCAAAATAAGGTACAAAGAGTAGCTTGACAGTTAACTCTTTCCTGCATATGAGCTTCATTATTGTGTGGAAAGTGTAAATAATGAGACTATTGTTTCTGTTAACACCTTCACATTGTATAGATAGACACCCATAAAAGACAATCACTATGTAAATACTGGGCCCCGACTACATTAGGTATCATGCAATTCTTCAACATAATGATGTTTTAGCCTCTTGAATATTATGCTTATGTCCTTTATTTGTTAATTGTGTATGAAGAAGTCCTTAAAAATCTCATATTTTGGAGGCTCTGTCTTCAGCTGGTGTATCCAATCACTGAAAATGGCAAATATTCTCATCTAATTTAATGAACTCCTTAACTGATAGATTCATTATTAGTTGCTGTACTCAAAATGAATGAACTAAGCACAGCCTACTTGAAAGACCCCAACACTTCCAACCAACATTAGATAAGCAGACTGGGCTACATGTTCCTATATCAAACCTCAATCTAAAATGAATGGATACCCTATTGTTGGCCTGGCATTTCTGAAATCATGGAGTAAAATGAGTCTAATTATCTTTATATTGATGATATCAAATATTTGTCATAGCAAACAGTCATTAAGAAATACATGTTGCCTAATAGAACGTATGCCAGTTATTTTAAACTGACATACAATATTGATCACTATTCTAATATCTCTCCCCAGAGCAAAATTTAAAAGAAAACGTACTGGTCCTTTCTGACTTTTCAATATATCATGAAGGAAGAGGGTTAAGTCTTTACCTTTTTCTTGAAATAGAGAGCATCATGTGATGCAAAGTTAAAAGAAAGTGTCATCTTTCCTATGGGAAAAGAACAGAAACATAAGGACAATCACATTTTCTGGAAAGGAGGAGGGTGTTTTTAAGTAGTTGACAGCTGGGACCCTTGACATTTATATCTTTTCTCTTTTCTCCTGGCCCTGCCCCCTAGGAGAAAACAGAGATGAAAAAGACTCATAAGAAATATAAGTGACTTTATTGACCCATGACTTTTGTAGAACTATGGCCTCTGGCTGGTGTATACAGAAGACATTTCTTCTTGAAACAGGTACAGGCATTGAGTGGTGTCTGAAAGAATCTCTGTGTGTGTGTGTGTGTGTGTGTGTGTGTGTGTGTTTATAACTGAAGGAGTTGAAGGGACAGTGAGGACAGGCTGGTTGGTCAATGAGACCCAGGAACATTCTGGTATTTGTGCTTGGTTTACAAACAGGCACCATCTCAGCTCCTGGATTTTCATGTGCTTTCTGGGCATCAGATTCAAATCCTCAGTTGACACATTAGGGGCTGAGGTATCTTTAGAATCTCTAGAATCTCTTTCTTCTAAGTGTGTCCATTAGCTTAGGACAGAAAGCTCTGACATTTGCCATAGAAACAAGTAAATTGAATCATAAATGCTGCAAAAAAAAAATTACAGAATACAAAAGTGCACAGGGCAAGCTTGAGAAGAAAAGTAAGAATGTTTCATTTTACCTGAGCCATGATATTTTTTTAAAAATAGATCCCATAAAATACAGTCATTAAAACTTTCTATAAATTGAATGTTTTACACAGAAAAAGAAACACAATAGATGAAGATGCATTTTAATGGCAGATTCATTTCCCTGTAGAAAACTACTTAAATATAGTAATAAAAACCTGGAAATTATTTCATCTATATTTTCCTTAACCTTTCAGGGCACCTATTCTGGTTTGTACAGAGTCATTTTATGCATACAGAAGCAGATACTGTCAAATTTAAACTAAGAGATGAAAGAGAAAATCAACTCTAGTATCATCAATACTCCCTGCTGTACAATCCTGCTCGATCTATTTTTTCTGTACCTTAGTTCACAGAAACGTTTCATACAAGAATATGAAAAAGCCATCCCTGCCCTGTGCCTCTATCTTGCTGTTGCTCCTTCCTATCGATCTGATCTCACCTTCATGTTTCATCCCAGAAGCTACAGGGACCAGACCCTGGTGCACAATGTCAGCAGCAACTACCTCTCAGTCACATCTGCCTGAGGGGAAGCAGTGGGATGTTTGCTAGTCTACTGGGGCATACTTTGCTCAGGTTCAAAAATCACACTGTAGAGAAGCTGACACAAACTCTCTGTACAATGTCCTACCTAGTAGCCATCTTGAAGGTGAAACAGTTTTCTTGAGCAACAGACTCTGAAAAAATGAAGCCTTCAGGAAACTTTTAAAAAGAAAGAGGGCCATGCAGAAGGTGTTTCTCATTTGATATTGGCTCTTCTGACTATAGACTTCTCAATTCTGAAAACTAAATATGTACTGTGGTCTTAGGAGTCTAGCTTCAGGAGTCTCAGTAAAGGTCACTAGGTTTTAGAAGGTACATTTACTCAGACAGAAGTATATCACTTAGAAAATGACAAACATTCTGCTTTTTTCTCTTCTCTTCTTTTCTTTCGTTTTCTTTTCTTTTTCTCTTTTTGCCAAAAGCAACTCCACCCATAATCATGAGGAAAGTTAAGTTTATGCTTGGCATATTGTGAGTGTTGATTTTAGTATTTATAGTTTTCTTAGACAGAGTCACTGTAAGAAAATAGCACAAAGATACTGTGGCTGATGCTGGGGTTACTAGTAACATATTACTAGGTTTTAGTTTTCTTCTCAGTTGATAGAAAATATGAATGAAGGGGACTTGGATCAGCACAGACAAAGTGTGAGTTCTTTTTTCCATCATAAAGCTTCTTTTTCACAGTCCTGAGTACTGACTACATATAACAGTGGTACCTGCTCAACAATTTCTTGATGTCTGTGTTCAGACTATAAATGCAAAGTTAAGGAATACATGAAATGCAAAGACTGTCTGCAATAGCTGCTATGTAGGCTTGGATTTTCTCAGAGACATGTCTAGGTTTCATAACAAACTTATAACCTTTGAATGACTTCTTCCTTAATTAATATTGGTTTAATAATAAGAATTTAAAACACATATGTTACAGAGATTTTTGTAAAACTTACACTGTTCCTTGCTACCCCCGCCCTCCAAAATATCTTAAAGACTCTGATCTTTGGTTTATTTGAAAATTATTCTCATAGTCTTGATTTGTTCCAGTTTGGAGTCTTACTTTTCTATTTTAGCTTAAAAAAACATGGACCAATACTTCAATACATTAATATTTTAGCAGTGCTCTACCACACAGGCATCAGTCTACAAAGGATATGGTTCATATCATGAGGAAAAGAAGGCAAATTCTGGCCTTGCATTCCATGAAAGCTCTAAACTAAATCACTTTGATCTTCTTCATTTTCTCCACTTTGATTCTCACGCAGTATTTACATCCTCTTATGTTTATATGACCTTGTGAACCCGTGCCAGCTCCAACAGACAGCCCATGAAAACAAGCAGCATGTTGTTAAAAACCAACCATACTTTAATAAGTCTGCTAAAAGCTGATAGCATTGCCCAGACTATACGAAGCATTAATTATCCTTCCTCTTTCCTGAGTCAAAGATTATAAGAAAAGGAAAGGGCACAACCTTAGTCCATCTCTGCAGCAAAATTGCAGCAACAATAAAAAGAAATCAAATCGATTTTGTTAGAATGTTGAGGTTAACATTTGATGACTTCCTCCAAATGCCTCACTTGGCTACACATTTGTTTATAGTGATGATAAACAAATTCAATATAGACACTGGGATTTGACTGACAGTATATGTTTAAAATACATTTTGAGATAGAAACAGACTCTCAAAGTAAACAATGAATAGTTAGTTCCTTTATGCAAACTTCTAGATGAAAATTCACCAACTTGAAAATTGTACCATTTAAAAACATTTCATTTTGATGTGCTTTTATCTAAAAATGTTAATTAAAACAAAGAAAAGTAAGTGTATTTTGAATGATCTGAGTCAGATTCTGATTCAAATTTCACACTTTGTTGGAAGTGTAAGAATCACCCAAGCATTAAGTAGACATGTAACATCAAAGAAATAGGACTAGTATACTAACACTTAAGAACAAAATAACTCTACTATCTGCCAGCAACAATGGGAAAACATTACTGCACATCTGTGCATTTAAATATTATTTGAACTACCAATCATTCATTATCTATTATTTATTCATCTACACCATCTCATAAAGTGTTTTAGAAATTATATATGTATATGTATGTGTATGTATATGTATATGATGTATATGTGTATGTGTGTATATATTAATTAGCATTTGATGAATTCCTTCAAAACCATGAGAAAGAAGAAGATTGGTGTTTGTATCATCCACAGAAAGAAATAAACAGATGTGTTGTTATTGGAGCAATATTGTAACTTTGCTTGAAGTTGAAATATGTGTAATATAAGTAAGATAGACTACACTTTAAAAAATTATATTTTAGTAAAACCATGACACCCATCAAACCTATGTGATTTGAACTGTGGCAAGTAGTGGAAATAATGTCTCAGTCACATTGTGTCTTTAGAGCTCTGCTAGTATTACATTGTTGTAATAAGCCATGTGCCTTACCACCTATTAATAGTCTTTTATTGGTACTGATGATAACTTGAAGCCACAGCAAATCCTGGATTCCGTTAGTGGGAAACTTCAAAATGGCAGTTTGCTATGACGAACAGTAGATGGTCGGAAATGGGTTGGTACTCAGTTGTATCTTTGCCAGATATTTACATAAGGCCTCTCAAAGCGACTTGCCTTTCCCATTACTTGAGTCATCCATTTTGGATTTTAAGGATTATTCCAGTATTGAGAATTTCAAACAGCTGTCATTCTCTTAGTGTTGCAAATTTGCAAATTGTCACATGTGCCCCATTCAACTGAGCAAATTAGTCACACGCACCTCAGTTCCTGCTCACTAATTGACCTAAATTCCCAAAGGTGGGAGCAGATTCTCACTATTGATGAGGCAGCCAAATGATCTAATTATGGAAATAAACGTGAGAGGAGAGTTATCATAGAGACTATTTACAATAGAATTCTATTTGTATTATCTACAGGAGCCTTCAAACCGTGATTCAGAGTTAAGATATTTCACGGAACATATATAAAAATGAAGTAAGGGTACTGAGATGGCAGCCAACTGGTCTTTCTGAAGAGGTGAATGCTCACTCTGTCCCTCTTTAAGTCAATTTTTTGGTCAACACACCATGGGAATTACCATTTCTCCCTCATAGTGTATTACTCCCCATGAGCGAGTTTCTCTGTGCAGAAACTTCACTGAGAGAAAAGGAAACAAAAGAAAAGCAACCTATGTCCTTAGTCATTGATCAGAGTACAAGTTTTTTTTTACTAGAAATAGGAGCAAAAGCTCTGGAGCAGACCCATCTCCCTAGAGCTTTGAAATTCACACACACACACACACACACACACACACACACATACACACACTTGCATACATGCACACATGCACACGTGCACAGGCTCAAGAACACAAACACACACACGTGAGCACAGGTACATGAGCATGCATGCATGAAGGAGCACATATACATACAATTGTCATTACCTATTTAATTTGGGGTTATTTCCTATATACTAGTAAAGTACAAATATAGTAACCTATTCTGAAATCATGAGGTCGAACAAGCCAATATATTTCCATTCATTCAATGGTCTTTCTTTAGGGACAATGGATTTTATGTTAGGGAAGATGTGGACCATAAACACGAAACAGTCATCTTTTAAATGTCTTCCTGAGGACAATGTAAACACTGTCCTGTTGCTTATGGTTGGTATTTCCTGATCCAAACATGAATTCATATTTTCCCAAGAGGTAATATTTTTCTTTTAATGAAAAACCTCAATTAGAAATCAAAATCAGTGCCCTAGGCATAATAATTATTATTAAGCTTGGTCATTATTTCTAAAAGAAATAAAGAGAGAGACAAACAGATGCAGGCATAGATAAAGTAAGAACTATAATCTTTAAAACTACGATATGCATGTAATGATAAATACTTGGTGGATATTTTACTACATTAAACATGAAGGCTATAATACATTCAAATAATTATGTCATAATTATATACTTTCTTTATAATCTGTTTGTTGTCTATCCATGACATGCAGAAAAAACAAACAGATACAAACTTAGGTCTTAGGCCAATTCATAAGTGGGAATTTGTAGAAGTAATTCTATTATTTCATTTTGAATGCTGTACTTACTAAAGTATTCCCAACAATAGGCAGTTGGTTAATTTTAAAAGATCATCAAACATAAAATGTTGAGTATGTTAAAAAGTTATATATTTACCTTTTCTGGGGAACAGAAAGAATGCTCTTATTTTTATAACTTTACCTGCTGTGCTGTCTAGGTTTTTGTCAACATGACAGAAGTTAGAGTTATCTGAAAGGAGGGAACCTCTGTTCCAGAAAATGTCTCCATAAGTTCCAACTGTAAAGTGTTTTCCTAATTAGTGAGTGATGGAGGAAGGCCAAGGCCATTGTGGATGGTGCCATCCCTGGGCTAGTGGTTCTGGTGTCTCTACGAAAAGTAGGCTGAGAAAGCATGTGGGAGCAAGCCAGAAATCAGCACTCCTCTATGGTGAGGAATCTCATTCTTCCTTTAAAGCTATAGACTCACTGGAGCCTATTGTCTAGTTCAGCACAGATCTGAAGAAAAGTAAACCTGGTTGTATAATACAGCAGTTTCATTGCACAAAAATATAAAATATTTTTTCCAAGGCAATTAGGAATATTAATCTTTGTGCTATAATCAGGCCTAGAATTAGTTGGATGAACCCAAGGCCATTAAAGGGGGACAATGTCCTTTACTTGCTCAAAAATTCAACAAGTTCCTCTCATCCAGGAATACTCTAACACATACCCAAAGCAGTTTTCTGTCAACTGCCAAGACACGGTATGGGCTGCCAAATAGACATATAAAGTTAATGATTATATTGTGTATAACATTATTATCTTTAAATGCATTCAGTAAATGGAATAATTGTACACACAGCTGGAAACTGTCATAGACATTATATTCTTCAAGGTCACCGGGAACACTGTTTATAAGATGCATAGCCATTGAGTCAGGGTGAAACACAGGATTATGTTCCCAGCATTCTGATTATGCAACTTTTTTGTCAACTAGTCAAAAACCAATCCTGTTTCAATGTGTATTATGGCTGAAGGACACCTTTTGAATATATAGTGCTAACCCATTAACATTGAACTTACAAACAACAGTGCTATCACTCATGCCTGAGAGAGAATATTTACATATATTTTCTCCACAAGGAACATCACAGCCATTGTGTGATGGGGAATACTACCTGACCCTTCAAAGGTATACGGGAGATCTGTGTGAGGCAGGGAAGCCACTGCCTCTGACTCCAGCAGCAAAAAGAAGAGGGCAGGGAATATAAAAGTCATGCACTAAATGTATCTGAAAGGGACATTTGTTTAACAGTGCTAGAGTTGAAATAAGCAGAGCATATGTTTTTTAAACTAAGCTAGGACCAGTTCTATGTTCAGAATGAATGGCTCGGGATTTCTTTTTTCTTTCTTCTGTGCTCTGCATTTTCCTGTGTACAATCTCAAAAACATACATATTCATTTTGTGGTTACACATAAATTCTGGAGAACAGACAAATTTGTAAATATGGAAACTGTGAGCAAAGAGTATCAACTAACTATGCATGCCTGCCTATGCATATTTATATTCTAATACAAATACTGTAAATTGGAATGTGTTCAGTCTCTTTTGTTCCCTGTGTTTGAATCCTGAGAAACAGCCACACAGTGGCCCTGCCAGCTTCATTTTATCCTTAGCCTGAGTTCTATTACTCTTTACTCAAATTTATTGAATAGCTTAATTTTTATTCACAACCTCTCCTTCAATTAAGAAAATCAATGAGTTTTAACCTTATCTTTGTGAGGAACTATGGTCTAGACTGCTGGTCAATTAAATTACAATTTCTCAGAATGGGTCTAGGCATCATTATTATTTTAAATACTGATTAAGAAGCTCTCTAGATGATTTTACCCAGCAGCCAGGCTTAACAGTTAAGTTTAAATACAAAACTGATCCAGCATTAGGTGGGTCAAGTTCTGCAGTATCTTTGGACAGAGTCATTGCTCTCATGTAGAAAATGAGTACTCTATCCACTACTTCGTAAAATGTTTCCATGATAAAATAAAATGGCATTTATGGAAAGTGCAGCATTCTGTAGGTAACTGTGTGGGGGGAGATGCGCATGCGTGTGTACACACACACACACTCACACACACAGACACACACAACGCGAGCATGTGGATTGTGAATCTACATGAGTGAGTAAGCACATGCCCATAACTGTGCATGCCTAAACTGGGGCAAACATCATGGTATGTAGGACAAATGCATAAAATCTGATGGCAACATCATATGGCACATGTTGGTGATGCCGTTGTGAGAACAGATCTCTATATCATTTTCTAGAAAGAAAATGGGAACGATAAACCCTCAGAGGAGCAGGCTCATCAGTCATGATCCTGAGAAGGAAAACCACAGAAGAAAATTTGTCTGTTTAATCTAAGCTGAGATGAAGCTATCTTCTATGGAGTTGATGTCACTCTTCCAAACATTCTGTGATCCAGAACTTAAAAGTCGTAACCTCGAAGCTCCTCAGATATACACTATTGTCCCCAGGTTTCCATGTCTTTAGATGTAGGCTGAGCAAACTGCCAGCCTCCTAAAGTGTCTAGTTTGCATACAAGCTGCAATGGAACATCCCACCTACCAGAGTCGCATGAACTACTTCCCCGATAAATCCCTTTTCATCTATGAATTTATACCTATTATATTAGTTTTGTCTCCCTTGAGAAACTACCTAATAAAGATTCTGCACTAGGGAACTAGAATATAATTCCTTCTTACTCAGTTCTTTAACACACACAGAATGAGATCTGCCAAATTGTTCACTTTGAAAAAAAAAAGGCTGTGATTAAATACACAACGCTACTTAATACTGAAGGATAAAAAGTACACAAGTCAATTATCAGCCCTGCAAAAACAGATAATCACATCATTGCAACAGCTGGGCACCAATCATGCTGTTAAACAGATATCATATATTTTTAAAGATCTTTAGGCACAACTACTTTTTCAATCCATGGATGAGATTTCAAAGACATGCTGGAGTGGAAACTCAGGAAGAAAGTAAATGTTCTCTCCTGCCAAGTTATTCAGCTGTGCTCCACTCCTGCCCCTCCCTTACAGCATCCTGTTTACCTTCAAACACCATCCCTCATCAGAGGTTAAGAATAATTCAAGAAGGGGAGCAGCCATTTCCCAGCCACACAATGATAGACATCTTCCTCCAGTACTCAGCAGCAGATGCAAAGAGGAATGACACTGGGATTCTGATTTGACATCTTGGTAAATGTACTTCTAATGTTTTCCATTAAACTAGCAGAAAATCTAGCATGAGCTTCACAGAAAAACAGAGAGTTCACAGAACTCTTCAATCTTCCTGCTTTAAAACTTATTTCTTCAGTCATCTAATTAACATCTGGAGTAAAAGGAGGCACTTTAAAAACAGATATATGAAGATCTTATGTTTTTCTTTCAGAAAAAAATCAATTTCAGTTAAAAATATAGAATTTAAATAGTATATTTGGTATTACATAGAAGGCTTCGTTCTAATACTGAATTCAAGAGTGTTTCCAAGGTTTTTTTGTCCATACACCTACTCATTGGTGGAAAATCCAGAATAGTGAACTAATAAGTAAAATAGTATCAAGATGATAGTCTCCTAAAAATGTATCATTTTGCTGCCTTGATCTTTCCAAATTGAACATTTCTGGGGCATTTCATAAAATTGAATCTTTATTCCACAAGAAAAAACTAGTGAAGTATCTAAGTGGCAAATGTGTGTGTGTGTGTGTGTGTGTGTGTGTGTGTGTGTGTGTGTGTGTGTCTGTCTCTGTGTGTGTGAATTATAGCTTAAAGATATATTTAGTGTACTAGATGGATCAGTGGAGAACATGCTTAAGATACAAGCATTAGGAACTGATCACCAGTGCCCATGGAAATTCTAACATGCCATTACACATATGTAATCTGTGAACTAAAATGCAGAAATAGGTGGAACATGATCCTTGCTGACCACATATTCCCATACTCCAGACAGACTGGTAATTTCTTGGTTCAATAACAGATCTTGTGTTTATCAAAAAAAGAAAGAAAGAAAAAGGAAAGAAGAAAATAAAATAAATACATACTAAAAAAAAGTTAAGTCAAGAAGGAATTAAAGAAAATATCACACATGCACACATACACACACAAACACAATACACACACCATTTACTTGGTGGTGCTGCACTTGGTCACCATTATTTTTCCAAGTCTGTGAAAACTTTAAAATTGGATTGTTTGAAACAAAATCAACATAGAAGCATGGAACAGACATGAGACTATATAGGGAAACAGACATGAGACTATAGTGGGAACTATATAATGGGAACATACATGAGATTATATAGTGGGAAGATGTGAGACTATATAATGGGAACAGTCATGAGACTCTATTGTGTAAACAGACATGAGACTATATAGTGGGAACAGTCATGAGACTCTATTGTGTGAACAGATATGAGATTGTATATTGGGAAAGACTCAAGGCTCATGCTGGTGAACTCAGGTCTTGTGATAAATATTAAGACATATTAATAATCATGCAAAATCAACACAAATATGTCTTCTAATGAGAATAATTCTACTTAAAATAACACAAAGTATTTTTAATCACAGTGCAATACTTCAAAATATGATTATTTCAAATAAAAGTTAGTCAGCTTATATACATCACTTTTACGTAATTGTCAGCAATTCCATCTCTAGTGAATTTTATCAGTTGTAAAATTTCATCTTTTCTAGATTTTGATTTATTTTTCTTTCCTTTATCTCTCTCACTATTTAACAGTGTTTATTTGTTTGTTTTAATTTCAGTCCTATGATTGTCCTTCTTATACCATCTCTAAGAGTATAGGTATAAAGTGATAAAGAATTTGAGCAACTTCAAAGCAACCCTTCCCTGTCTTGCAAGACTGTTCTTATATATTGTTTTGCTACAGTGTTGACATCAGCACTGTGCAGGAATATCAAAAGAGTGAACAGAATTTTAATTTCATTTCATTTATGAAAGATATAATTTCTCAGTATTTTTGAACATACACACATATATATTTGTATGTATGTATGTATGTATGTATGTATGTATGTGTGTGTGTGTATAAAATGTATGTGAGTATATTGTTAGTGTCTTCAGACACACCAACACAGACACATCCAATCACATTACAGATGGTTGTGTGCCACCATATGGTTTCTGGGAGTTGAACTCAGGACCTCAGTGCTCTTAACCATTGAGCTGTCTCTCTAACCACAATTTTTTTCAATATTTTATGTCTGTGAGTGAGTTCATTAATGGAGAAAAATCATTTTAGTTTTTGAATAATGTCATCAAAAACTGTAGATTTCAGATCATAGTATTTCAGATTACTGTAGTGGTAGAGGTTGGTGCCCATGAATGCCAAACACACCAATGTACATTAAATTTTTTGCCTATCTTTATATGAAAACAATTTATCCTCTCATAATTTCTATATATACATATGATGATTAGTATTGAAATATTGATTGGCAGTTTGGTGGAATTAAAAACATCTCTTGATATACATTGGTGAGAACATTTTTACAGAGTTTTAGATGTGAAGAGAAAACGTACCTTGAATCCTAGCAGCACCATTGCATGGGCTGGGATAGTGGACTGAATAAAGAGGAGAAAAGAGATAACTACAAGCACCAGCACCATGGCTTCCCAACATGATGGCTCTATCCCAAAAACCATAAGCCAATACCATGCCTTCCCAACATGATGCCTCTATCCCAAAAACCATAAGCCAATACCATGCCTTCCCAACATGATGCCTCTATCCCAAAAACCATAAGCCAATACCATGCCTTCCCAACATGATGCCTCTATCCCAAAAACCATAAGCCAATACCATGCCTTCCCAACATGATGCCTCTATCCCAAAAAACCATAAGCCAATACCATGCCTTCCCAACATGATGACTCTATCCCAAAAAACCATAAGGCAAAGCAAATTGTTCTTGCTGAGTTGTATTTGTTAATTGTGTTGTCACAGGAATGAGGAGAGAGAGAGAAAGAAAGAGAGAGAGAGAGAGAGAGAGAGAGAGAGAGAGAGAGAGAGATATTTGCTGTGTGATTTGATCATCTGTACAGATGCAGAAAGTCATTTAACAAATATAAATATTATGTCATTTTAAAAGTCATGGAAAGACTAGGCAAGGAGAAGTATACCTAAGTAAATGCTGTGTATGACAATCCTATAGCCAAAATTTTGCCAAATGAAGCCAAACTAGCAGAATCACAATAAGCTTGGGAATAAGGCACAGCTAACTGCTTTTTGTTGCCTCCCTACTTAGTATGATATGGAAATGTTAGAGCAATGAGACAAGAAAAGAAGTTGAAAGATCTCTAGCTTTAGATATCATCTTATTCATAACAAAACCACTAGCTCCCCAGGTTCAAATTGTAGAGATGTTAAACTTTCCATAATGTGTCCAGATACAAAATGAACTCACACAAATAAGTAGCCTTCCCATATATCAAAGACAAAAACACATGGAGAAAGATACCTGGTTAACAATCTGAATGCCTAAAGACATAAGAATTAAAATACTTCGTATTAACTCTTTCAAAGGAAAACAATAGAGTTCTGCAATGAACTGCATTTTTAAAAAATAGATGTTAAAATGGCTCTCCTACCAGAAGCAATCCACAAATTGAATGCAAACTTAATCAAAACTCTAGGACAATTCTGTAAAGACATAGCCAAAACAATCCTCATATGTATGTGTGTGTATTATATATATATATATATATATTATATATATATATATATATATGGAGGGGTGGTAGAGAGAGGCATAAAAAAGCCAAACAATCGTAAACAGAAATAACACTGCTATTTATCACACTTTTTGATATCAAAAAAAATACTACAGAACTACATATTAAAAAATACATGGTAAGGATAAAAAAGACACATAGATCAACTGAATAAAACAGGTCCATATACTGTTCAAAACAAACGCAGCTACCTGATTTTTTTTATATAGATGCCAAAGTCACATTGGAGAAAACACACAACCTTACAAAGATGCTCCGGAAGTTGGATTTCAAAGAACAGAGAACTGAAAGTAGACTCTTTGTCTCTAACATTGCATAAAACTCAACTCCAGATGGATCAAAGATCTCAACATAGCTCCTGATTTTCTAAAAGGTGTAAGAAAAGTGATGAGGATAAATTAAGTACTAGAGCCAAAATTATTCACTCTAACAAAGAAAGCCACCAGTCCTACTCGATTGCTACAACTTATCTTTTTTTTTCCGAGGCAACCTGTATTAATGTATCTTCATGCATTGTTTATAATTGCTTGTATTTAATCATTTGGCTTTTAATTGCCATGTTATAAATGCTTTCCTCTCTACCACGTCTAAGATAAATTATTAATTAGGTATTTATCTATTGCTTTTTAAATTCCTTAGCTATTAGAATCCCCCGTTCTATCTTATGTAGGATAATTTAAGGATAAAATAAGAAAGTCATGTAAACTATCAAGACTAAGATATAGTATACATGGTTATAGATATATCAAGCACTAGACCTATATATATATATTATATATATATATATATAAATATATATATATATATTATATATATATATATATATAAAAGTAGAATAAGTAATATGGTTCTCTTAAAATCTTTCATTGGTCTAAGAAACTAACACATCTGTCTGCTCTAGCCTCATTATCACGTATGTAACAGCAACATAGTGGAAGACTTCTTCCGGGGATTATGTCATGCAGCTCTCTCACACTATTGCATTGTGACAATATGTCGTGTGTTTATTTCATGTTTCAGAGTTCCACCAAATATCTTGAGGCTGTGTGTGCGTGTGTGCGTGTGTGTGTCTGTATCTGTGTGTGTTTGTGTGTATAACTATGCACATATCTATAGATGTCAATTTGTTTTGGCTAGGCTTTACTACATGGTTTGTATGCTTTTTAATTGCAAACAAAAAAGATGATACTTCAATATAATAATTAAAATAATAATAATTAGTAGTTACACCACAAAATTTGTGTTCTTAAGGTGACATGGCCTCATTTAATAGGTAATATGTGAGCTGAGTTCATAAAATTAAAAAGAATAAAGTTATCAACTTAGATGTTGAAATCAATAGTAAGATTGAAATGTGCTGATATTAAATTGTGTATATTCATTCTCCCTTCACTTTTCCTGTAACAGTTCTCTGTCTTCTTCTGTTTTACCACTTTAATGCTTCTTATTATTCAGTATTTATTTTACAGTTTTCTCATAGATATGCACATGCCTTCATCATGTTCGTACTTACAAGAGCTTCAATACTTTAAATAGAAAATATACTTAAAAGTGCCACAGAAACATCAATAGTTAACAAATGTTCACTGTATTCTGTCAAAATTGGCATCACAGGCTCAATATTATGTAAAGAAGCCTATTGCACTAAGATTAAGAAAATATTTCTTAGAAACACATGTCCTCCTACGATTTGTTTGCTCACCTATCACCTGTGAATGTTAATGTCTGCACATCAGGATCTAACATTTTACATAGTCACTGGGCAGTTATCCTTTTATTAGTCGAAGATACAGTGCAAGTGTAAACTCCAACTTCAATTTAAAAACATATATTTGAGAATTTATTGTTTTTCAAGAACAATTCCTCCTCTATTTCAAATAAACCCACTTTAGTTTTTGAACGTACATAAGTATTGATAGTCTGGACAGTCTTTATGACTCGCTAAAAAACTAACTCAATAACCACAAAAATAAAAATAATCAAATAACTCAAAAACATATGGCATCCAGGAACCAAGCAATATCTGATGGATCAGAGAGTCAACAGTGGGGGTAGCTTTGGTGGTATTTGAGTGGCAGGGAAATTTCTGCCTTTAGTTATCATTCTCTAAAGTCCATTTGTCAAAATAAGTAACACTGTTTTCAAATCTATTTATTTAATAATTCCTGGGCGACATTAGAAAAATCAAATGCAGATAGCTAATAGGAGCTTATTTTTTTCTTTATTTATTTTTAATGATAAATTGACCAATTAATAGTAATAACCTCAGGAAAATAAAAACATGAAACCAGTAGTAATGATAATTACTGTTGTTGTTGTTATTACTGTTATCATCATCATCATCACATCATCCATCATCATCATCATCATCCATCACCATCACCATCATCCTCGTCATCACCATCGTCGTCACTATTGGTTTTGTGGAACATGTTCCATGATTGTGTACTAGAGAAATTTTCTTATTTCACTTCCATAAGTCACTATAATATAGTTACTCTATTCCAGATTTTCAGATGAGAAATTTAGGAATAAAGTGGGTAAAACTAATTTTGGTTTTGATAGCATGACAGAGATTTTGAAGCCCAGATACCTGACCCTCCAGCCCCACCATCTCCTCAATTCTAAGAATTATCAAGTTGTTTGAGTAAGGAAATAACTAATCTATAATATAGCTAATTTCTACAAGAAACTCCACAGTTTAAAAAAAAATGTGTTTGGTTTTGTTGTGTGGGGTACACCTGGATGTGCAAATGTGCTTGTGGATATGGATGCGCTCAAGTGAGCTTGAGGATATAGACGACTGGCGCTAACATTGGTGCGGTTCCCTGTCACTCTCCATCTTATGTATTGAGGTAGAATCTCTCACTGCAACCCAGTGCTAACTAGTCTAACGAGTCTAACTGGCCAGTTGACTGTAGACTCCTTAAAGACAAAACACCAGCCCAGCTGCCACTGGGTTTAGAGCTCACAAAGCTGGTCCCTTTGTTTCCATGGCAAATTCTTGACGACTGAACCATTTCCTAAGCCTCAGAAACACTTTTTCTAAATGTAGTTATGTGCAGCTTGTAAGAAGTTTATGGTAAACCGAAAGTGAGTGATGAACAGAACAATGCAGTTTATCATTTGATAAAATAACAGAAAAAAAACAAAGGAAACAGAAGTGGATTATAAATAAACTAAGGAAAACGATGTGTCCCTTAGATCAAACTATATAACAAAGTTTGCCACTGACTTCTCAGTGACTTTCCCAGGATTTTCCTAATGAGGCAAAAGAAATTTTTAAAAAAGAAAAGAAAACAAAGGCAACAAACAAGCAAACAAAACCCATAAAAATGGCAGTGTGACTCGCTGGTTCACAGAGCTTAGGGATTAGTGACAAGGCTGAATTTTTTTTTTTCACATAGCAGTACATGAAAAATTCTATATGCTCAATCAAGGTTCAGCTCAATTTTCCAAATACAATTATATTCAGTAAGGAAAGAATGCTCATTTTTTAAATAATACTAAGCCCTGGAGAATATTCGCAGCTAAAACTTTTAAATCATTTATAACTTGGTGACTCAAAGAAAATTTGTATAATATAAAAAATTAACTGAGAGTATCTATAATAGTAGAATGAATTCAGAAATCAAATTAGAAATCTCCAGATCTCAAGGTGTACCTCATGAGGCAGGAGATGGATGCTCAGTTAAGCTCTTGCGAAACTGAGGTTGGTTCCCAACATCCTTGTTCAGCAGTTTAAACTATGTATTATAGAATCTGGGGTTCACTCTTGGCCTCAGACACCAGCACTCATGTAGTGTACAATTTCATTAATACCACACACACACAACACCACCACACACAACACACACACACACACACACACACACAGCAATAAATAAAAGTAAATCTTAACAGCAAGGCACATAACCCCATTTTCTATTATTTGCACAATAATAAGCAAATTAAGATGTGCTTCTGAAATTAGGTGTCCTTATAGAGAAAGTCATGATAAAGTAGTAGCTATCACACATTCTTATTTGAGCACTACAAGGAACAAAGGACAACAATGTGCTTTGCTATTCATAAGGTGAGTTTAAGTATTTGCTATTGGTACGTGGATTAGATTGGAAGAAAAGTTTTTCTACACATGCACTAATTTTGTTGGGGGAAGTAAATGGATTAGAAAGATGCCAGAGTTGTATTTATTTAGTCAGCCTCCTGACCAGAGCATGATTTCTTCTTTTCTCACTCAAACTGATTTGTTTCCAAAATAAAAATTTTACTTCAAATGAATGGAATATATCAAAAGGGAAAGGGGTGAGGAGAGATGACTTAGAATGTTACAAAACATTCCACCCATGTCTGACTTCAAAGAGACACCTTTGGGTTGAGGTAGACAGTAAAATAAAAAATTGCCTCTAGTTTTTATGCCACATGCAAAATAAAATAAAAGAGGCAAAAGAGAGGGGAGGGCGCATTTCTCTTTAGTGCCAAGAGCAGATCTCATGCCATCCACATTTTTTAGTGTCCTCTGAAGTCACTGGGAGTTTTTGTGTTAGGATTTGTTAGAGACAATAATCTGAGGTCCTGTCTCTACTCATCCCAAATTCTGTATATAGTACAACTGAAGTCCATTACAAAGTGGTACACTGGAGACAGGATTTACATCCAAATTATACTTGCCTGCACTGTCATAAAAAGATGTAGCGATTCAGCTATATTCTGTAGCAATGACTGACGATAACTTTTCTTTATCACAACCCCTTTGTTGCTCATTAGGACAGTAATGGATGCCTACAATAACTCTCATTGTCTCTTCCCTTCAGGAAGGGTGGAAGTTGTTGCGTATTTTGCGTTAACATGCATTTCCTTCCTCGATCCACCAATTGTCCTTCCTTTCAGAATGCATGAGCTTAACGTCATCATTCATTTTACTGGATGTGACTTCAATTATCATGTCAATTGCAATATATGAATTTCTTCAGCCTTAAAAGAAGTGCTTGTATCAGCAACACAACCCCCATCTCTACTCCGAAGTTTAATATTAATGAGAGAAGCTGAGCTCTTCCCATACCAAGCTGACACTTTGTGTCACAGCTATCTGTGCCAAGTTTTCAAAAGCTACAGAACCAAAAGATGATGATACAGACCTCAGGGCAATGATAAGTCCTAAATCAGCTGCAGTAGTGTTGATCTAAAGAGCCAATAGTGATGTGCTTTAACAACTGTGACCTTCATGGACTATGTATGCTGTTTTTATCTTCTAAAATGCAGGAAGTCAATGTTAAGCAGTAGTAACATAAGAGTTTGGAGCCTATAAAAAGACAGTGGAGAATGGTCCAGGATTCTAAATACATTTGTAATCAAGGTTGTCTGTTTTTTACTTGCATAAAACAATTTGATATTGTATATTGTGTATGTCTTTACAGAGCTGCTCACCATCAAATGTTACTCAACAGGAAAAAAAATTCTGTCTAGTTCTTTTCCAACTGAGAACCTAGCAGTACTTTCTTTTCAGATAATTTTTTTCAAATGTAATCTCATACTTCTACATTGTAAATTTCTGTGGTCAGTCTGTTCTCTAAAATACTTTCAAGACACCCTTCTACTGACTGAAGTGGTTTAGCTTGCCAAACTCCCCTATTAGCATGAAGTTTTTTGTACAGATTTATGGTATATATAACTTCAAACTCATTTTTTTCTGCTCAGCTTTTCTTGTTGATTCTCTTGTAAACAAGGCTAAAAGCATCCAAAAATAACCATGACATACCATGGGTGATAGGTTGTCTTGAAATTTCCTCCATCAAATTAATTAGTGTATGGCTTTTGAGTGCAGCAACACTTGCTTATTTAAGATATGAGCAGAATATAGTCATAAGCTTGGCCAGAAAGTAACATCGATGGCTTCTTGTCTAATTAACAATTAGTGTCCATGTTTTCTTCTGACAACTCACAAGTGTAGGTTTTATTATCTACCCATTGGCAGCATTTTATTCTTCTTAACTCCTACCAGAAGCAGCACTTAACCTCACCTTGTGGCATCATAAGGCTTCTTATTATAAATTTTCTAAATTCCTCTTGTCTTTCTCTTCCAAAGACCTAATGAGCACACAGGGACCTATCTTGACTGCCTTTTAAAAAGGCCAAAAAGCAGCTGAAAGAGGCAGATATTTACCCCCAACCAATGGACAGAAGCTGGTGATCCCTGTGGTTGAATTAGGGAAAAGCTGGAAGAAGCTGAGGAGGAGGGCAAACCTAGAGGAAGAGCAGCAGTCTCAACTCACCTGGACCCCTGGTATCTCTCAGACACTGAGCCACCAACTAGGCAGCATGTACCAGCTGATATGAGGCCCCCAACACATATACAGCAGAGGACTGCCAAATCTGGACTCAGTGAGAGAAGATGCACCTAACCCTTGAGAGACTTGGAGCCCTAGGGAATGGGAGGTCTTGTGGAGTCGGGGAGTAGGGGTTGGCTGGAGACATCCTCTTGGAGATGGGGGAAGAGGTGTGGATGTGGAACAGTCTGAGGTGGACCCTATGGGAGATAAAGTCAGGACTGCAAAAAAAAAATTAAAGAATAAATTTAAAAAACCCACAAATCTTCTATACAAATTTGCTCTGTTACTATTGTGCCTGTGATATAATCCACAGAGGGACAACTTTAGGGACAAAAGTTTCATTTTGGTTTCACTGGTTTCAGTCCATCCTGTTGGGGAAGAGCTGGTGTGGTGGAAGGACTCTGTCCATGATAGTGGAAGACAGGCCATGGGCTCTGTCCAGGATAGGAAAATAGGAAGCAGAGAGACTAAGACTAGAGTTAGGGCCAGGTCATTCCTTCCAGAGGCCTAAACTCAATGAGTGACCTCAAGCATTTTGGTTCTATATGCATCCCAAAGGTTCCACAGATTCCAAAAACTGTGTGAGCAACTATAACATAAGCATTGAAATTCGGAGCCTGTTGGCGATGAACTGCAAAACACCTAAATTGTTGTTTTTATCTCAGTTGAGGCTTTATTTTCCTATTCTGACTTGACAAATGTTGCGAATGATAGAATAATAGCTTGTTTTTAAATTGCCTTGATGTACTTAATAAATATGAGAGATTATGCCCTATCTGGGGGTAAGAGGAGGAGAACATGAAAGCACTACTCCAAGGTAAAACTGAGCTTCATTCTCTTCCAGTTGTACATGAGTCATGGTTGAGTAGGATTGATCTCAATGGGTCATTAAAGTTTTGAAATTTTCTTTAAAATGGCTGCTCTTCTCTGGAATGGATGGTATTCTGATTTATCTTAGCAAATCTAATTTTACTATTGAATGGACTAGAATAGAGATATATGGAGATAGGTAGCTGCTTGACAGATTTACGATCGTCTCTGCCTACTATGTGCCTATCCTCATTTCTATACACATAGGCAAGGTACATAGTTAATTCTTGAAATTGGGTGAATCATGAGAAGGACTATTTTAACTGCTCCGTGTACAGCATTGTAGAAGACATCAAAATAAGCCTTCACAAATTATTATTATGTGAATTGCAGTGAGTAATAGACTAATTCCCAAAGTTCAGGGTTTATACTGTCAACCCTTCAGCTACTGTGCTACAAACAAAGAGGTAAAAGTTATTTACTGAATAGCTCATATATTGATTTTCTTATTACTTTTATAAACATTAATATTTAAGTTAAATACTTTGGTTTTTCAACTCAGTAATATTGCTTTTGTTTTCCTTTTGATGTGTGTGAAATAAACTATATTCAGGTGATAAGGATATACATTTCAAAATCACCAAGTGGGAGTTCACTTCTGTAATCATCACAGATGGGAGCCCGAGATAGGAACATCACTGTGAGCACAAGGCTAGACTGTTTTATATACCAAGTTCCAGTCCAGTTAGGGTTACATAGTAAGAGACCATATCAAAACTGGCATATTTAGCTTTTTCATTTTGAAATAAGTCATAAAACTTGTGACCCACCTGTGTTCTTAGTACTTATGTCAAATAGTGAACTTTTCCTTCTTTCAATAAGGTAAATTATAACTGTAACAATCTTGTTGGGACAGTTATATGGTCATATACTGATCTTCTGTGTGGGTGAGGTAAAAGTTCAAACTCTATTCAACAGCATGAGCAAATGGTTGACAAGGAAACCGAACAAAAATTAGCATTTGTCTCATCCAAAATGTTTACTAGTCATAACTGTAGGTATCCTGAAATGTAATGGAAGTGATAATAAAAGCTACTGGTTCTCAAATTAAAACTGGTTGATTTCATGACTTCTCTATCTTACCAAGGTGGTACAAACATAAAACTAATAAAAGGGCTCTGTATTTTCATGCCCTTACTGTATTCTATGAAATGCACAAAATGACAAAATGCCCAAAATTTTATTATGAACAAGCCTCTTATGTGACTGTTCTCACTACAGATTGACATGCTTAAATTCCATTTAGGAGTGAACAAGCTGATATTAGAACATATCACATGAATTGTTAGGCTTGAAATATTTTCTACTAATGATTGGCTTTTTGCACAAACACCTATCAGAATATCAGGAGCATTTGAACAAGATATTTAATATAAGTAGGAAAAGAAAGACATACTTTTTTTGAGAGTCTGATAATGCTATTTCTAAATGATAATCATTATAGAAAGGAAATGGGGGTATAGAAGGAAGTCGGTGGTACTCTCTTGTCTATCTCAATGTTCAATAAAATATTCTTTTGTTTCTATTTAGTTTGATAATTTGTATTTTTCTGTGTGGTAGATTATTTTCCATTTCATCTAAGATATCACTGCATAAAAGGACATACTGTTGATCCCATACTATGCAGAAGTACTTTCCATATTGGATCAATGCTGATGCTAAATATAGTAGAAAATCAACCAGACCTGGTCATTGATTTGACTTCAATCTTGGCTTTTGATATGTTTTTACTGTGATCTTTCTGCTTCTAAAAAATTCTCTCTTTAATCACCATAAGAGAACATGATTGGAAAGACCCATTTACACTTAAGGAGCTTTGGCTTTTAGCTTTAATATTGGAAAAATAAGTACCAAGATGGCCTGTTAGTGATGATGTCTATATGTGAATACTGTCATCATTTCCCTCATTTAAATAATATACAACTCCAGTTGAAAAGATAAAAGATTTTTAAATATGTACTTTACATCAAAGTCTAAATCAAACAAGGATAAATAACAACTCATTATTAAAATAATGCTTTGATCAAAATTATTTTTAAAAATCTCTTTCTGTTGAAGAGAGTTTATTGCTAATTTTACACTGTGATTTTATTTTAACCCTTAAATTGCTAAAAGTATCATGATGATTCAAAGTTATTACTATGAACATTCCATGGGGCTAAAGTGATAATTCTCTTCTTCTACCATGTAGGTCTCAGGGATCAAACTCAACTTGTTAGGCTTGGCAGCAAGTGCTTACTAAGCTATTGAACCATGTTACCAGCCCACAGGACATGGGATCTTTTGAATTCTTTTCTAACAAAAGTACCTGCAAAGATCAAGAATAGTAGTGTGACACAATATATAAGAAAATTAAATATAGATATATGTGTGTTATATGTGTGTATATGTGGATGTATGTATATGTTTGCATACATATATGTGCATAGATGTATGTGCAGAGAATCTGTATCATATACATGTGTTTGTGGGTATACATATGTAGACAAATTTTAATCAAACAACATGGCTTCTCTTTTTGATCTGTGTGATCTGGTTGGAATGCAGGCATGCTCTTACTACACACCTTAATCCTACACCACGATGTCTAATAGAGCAGCAGATAAAAAGAGAAATGAAGGAAAAATTGATGGAATAGTCAGAAATAGAATATGCCCAACTCTGCAGAAAAAAGCTATGTAAGAGCAGAGCGGGAAGAGTCATTCAGTTCTGTTAAGTCAGATAAGTGCAGTGCCAGTGGAATTGAGTTTGTTCCTGAGTTCATGCAGTTTAGTGCAGGTCATCAGAGGCAGTTGAAGCCAGAGAATAAGAAGGAGCCAGAAGAATAGAACTAATTGCCAGAGTTTGTTTGAGCCAAGCAGAACAATTCAGTGAGAAGCAGAGAGAAGACAGATTGATTCAATCAGCTTTGAGAAGAGTCTGAGACAGAACAGCTGAGTTGAAACAGCCAGTCAGAATTCAGAAAGAACTAGACAAGTGTAAGCTTATTGAGCAGTAAGCTTTTGAGATGACAATCACAACAGTTAAATAAAGGATATACTTATATACATATATTAAATATATATTTAATATATATAAAATTATCAAAACATAGACTAATTTCAAAGATCATGCAAGAGAATATTTACTTTGTTTTATAACTCTCTGAATAGTATTTACTTGGTACAATAGAAAACTGTAAATTATATCTTTCACATTAACTTATTGGTTTTTATGATAAACTCATGTCTACATTAGCACTTCAAATATGTCATCTTCATAATAATGAAGCAAAAGTGTTTTTTACTCATGATTTATTTAATATATTCTTTAATGTATTGAAATAAAGTTTTGGTGAGTCTTGCTTAACCACAGCATTAAACTTTGCATAATGAGCAGAATATAATAAAGTTTTTTACTGAAAGTCATATATTTTCATAATCTTTGCAGTTTTTGAAAACTAGCTAAAATGGAAGAAAAGGATCTATATCCACTTCATTATATGTCATGCTCCTAGGTAAAGTTCACATCGAATGAAGGCCTCCATAGTCTATAATAAGTTTACAGTGATCTGAAATGAATTAATTAGATCACATAAACTCATTATTGATGACAAAAAGGTGCAATTGGTGGAATGGTGGGACTGACCTGTCAACAAGCCATCTCATATAGTGGCCTCTAGGGAGAATAATGCTGAGACATACTCTTCCTTCTGCCATATGCACTGAATTAAGTCACTGTGCTGTATGTGCTTTGCATATTCCAGATTAAAGTTGAAAGTGTCCAGACTCTGAAGCCACATTGCCTGTCACCCTACTTCATGTCAAGTTTTGAGCTGTGCAACTGTAGGAGCCTTGAGATACTGTAAACTGTTTTATTTTATTTATTAGATTAACTCACTTCTACTCTGCAAGAGCAGCAAAGGAGTTTCTGTGCCCTGCTTAAAGTCCCTCATAGTCATAGGTCACAGTGATTTTGAAAATACTTACCAAATAATTTAGCAGTGAGTCTAGCCATTAGAACAGAGATAGGACTTCTCCTCATACCTGCTTTTCCAACAGAATGCTAGCAGGGCATTATAATTACTCAGATGCTAGATGTTGTGCATTGCATAGCTGAAATGCTTAAAGAAAACAGATCTCCCTTTATTTTTTGCTAAAGTGAAAGTTCAAAATAAAATTACATTATAGAAAACAATGGAAAAGCAACAAAAGCTAACAGTATCTTGTCCATGAAAAAGTGAACTAAAACTATTGGCCTATATCATTCATATATATATATATATACATATATACTATATAATATATCTATATATATATATATATTCACTAAGCTCCAGGAATGTGCTATAATCAAACACCTTACCTCTTTGTTTTTTACAAGACTTACTATTGGTCAGTTTATGATTACTTATTATAACATAATAATGTTTTCTCTAATTCAGAACCCTCTGACTCACTTTACTTTTAAAAGAATGGGAACATACTACAAAAGGAGAAACTAATCTCATAATTTAAAAAAGTTCTTCATATGCCTCCCTGTCAGTCTTTCACTTACATAGTCAATAACTATTCATGTAAAAAGGGGTTAATTACTGTTAAGTTCATCATTTTACATATTATTTTGAGTATTCATGTTGTAACAGTCAAAATAACTAATGTTTGTGCATTGATATTTTAAGTATCATGGGAAACTGATTAATTTTTTTTCAATAAAGAATCACATGAGTCTACAAAGAAATTCAATAAATTGGAAAAAGATGATCTTTGAGCGTGGGGATTTTTAATATGCTATAATTGATTTGACAAGTTAAGTTGACCTCTTAGAAGAATATAAGCCTGGGACTTGAGGGATTCTTACAGTCTTGAGAGCATTCATTTATAACAAAAGATCATGAATGAATCAGTTAGATTTCTTGGTGACAGAAGCTTTATATTACTCTATGGAAATTGGAATACTTCTCACTTTGTAAAGAAGCAACCTGGCATGTTCAGAGCTCCTGAAACAATCAGAGTGAAATAAGACTGAAAATCAACTGAGAACTTGTCTTCAAAGCAGAATAGAAATCAGATAATCTATGAAGTTAATGATAATTATTGTAAAGAGCTCAGCACTTGATTCATTTGTTAATTTTAGATAGAACCTTGTTATGCATCCCTAGGTGTTTTGCAACTTGTTATGTACAACAGGCTACTCTTAAACTCTGAGCTTCTTCCTGCCTCTGTGACCAGAGTGTTGGAAACAAAGATCACCATCTCTAACTAGTAACAATAAAGTAGTCTGCCATTTATTCTAAATGTGACTTTTATTCACCAGATGTAATTGTTGTCTTGGAGGCTTACTGCTTGATGAACTCTGGCTGAATAATAGTTCAATTCAGCTGATCTGACCCAAACTTCTCTCCAAGCTGACTTATTCAAACTGGTGACTCTTAGCTTCTTCTTCTTCTTCTTTCTTTTCTTTTATTTTTTTTGCATTATTATTTGCTTTCATTTTATTTAATCTTTTTTTTTCTTACACTCCAGGTTTTATTCCACTCCTGTCTACCCTCTGACTATTCCCAATCTTGTATTTCTTCCTGCCTTCCTGTTTCCAAGAGGATGTCCCCAACCCCCCACCTCCCACCCTCCATCCCATCTAACCTCTAAACTCCCTGGGGCCTCCAGTCTCTTGCGGGTTAGATGCATCTTCTCCGACTGAACCCAGACCCAGCAGTCCACTACTGTATATGTGTTGGGAATCTCATACCAGCTGGTGTATACTGCCTGGTTGGTGGTCCAATGTTTGAAAAATCTCAGGGGTCCAGGTAAACTGAGACTGCCGGTCCCTGTACAGGGTTGCCCTCCTCTTCAGCTTCTTCTAGCTTTTTTCTAATTCAACCACAGTGGTCAGCATTTTACTGAATTGTTCAACCTAACTCTGGAAATCTGTTCTAATTTTCTGACTCCTTCTCATTCTCTGTCTTGATCTGACTTCACCTGCAACCTGCCTCTGTAAAACTGTACCAGTAAAACTCCTCCTCTACCTCCTTCTCCTCCCCCTCCTCCCCCTCCTCCCCCTCCTCCCCCTCCTCCCCCTCCTCCCCCTCCTCCCCCTCCTCCTTGTCCTCCTCCACCACTTCCCCTTCCCCTCCTCCTCTTTCCCCTCGTCCTTACCCATCTCTGTGTTTGTGTGTGTGCTGCTCTCTTAAGTTTCCTCTCTTTCCTGTTTGTTTTCTTGAGAGTTGGGTATATCCTATCTCTGACTCATTCTGTCAAATCTCTTTCTGATTTGTCACTTCCATCTATCCTCAATTAGAGGTCATTTTCAAATGTGGCTCTCTCTTTCTCCATAGTTATTTTATCTTCATTGTTTGGGATTAAAGGTATATACTAAGGGCATGTCTCCATTCCAGCCAGATCATACAGATCCTAGATGGTCTTTAGACGTGATCCCTTGCCAAAGCAGCCATGTTGCTGGCTTAAAATTCTACAATTCATGTTTTAACTCAATGTAAACTTTTAAATGTTAAAGTAGTTTATAATATTTACATCTTAACAAAGTTTTAGTTAAATGTTATAAATTATAAGTTATGAAATGTTATTTGAATTTGGATCACTTTCAAGGCTAGAGTTACGTTTGCTTCAGTGAACACAGTTGTAACACAGATGAGTTGTAATGTGTATCCTGTATTAGTTTATAGTGATGTGGAGAGTTGGACGAATATCGCTTTTTTTATTTTTCCATCTCAGAGCTTTCCATGCAGTGGAAGGCTCAGCTAGTCAGTGGTGCCAGGTCTTCTAAGAGAAAACTGTTACCGATTGTACTGAGGAATTGTGGAACTGACTTCCCTCACCCCCACACATAGAACAAGTCATTGCACAGTGACATGAACTTTTGTTTCTTGTCTTTTCCTTTGAATACTGGGTTGTGTGATAAAGTCTTTCCAGCAACTGGATACAAGTTTTTGCAACTCAGATGTACAAAAATATTTAGCCATGGATTACATCATTTCTACCTGAAGTTTTTGATAATAAAATTTGCAAAGACCAAAATGTAAAAAGTTGAAGTAAGTCAGATATTAGGGTATGACTGACTAAATTGAGGGCTTACAAATACAACCATCAAAATGGGAAGGCATGGATCTAGAGACATGGTAGAGTAAGGAATCTTTTCTATGCCAACCTCATCCTAGTGTACATGTAATATGTCAGGTGTCACACTTCTCTAAGCCCATCTATAAGTGGATTGAAAACAGAAGGACAGCTGATGATTTCTGACTCCAATCCAGCAAAGAACAAGGCCCTGTTTAAAGGGAAACTATGTCTCAAAGGAATCGATGTGCAGTAATACAGTAGAGAGTTCAATAACTTATCCTGAATTTTGTGTGTGTTTACCAGAGTGTTTTTACACAGATGTATACTTAAACATATACATAAGTAGAAAAGATAATAAAAAGGAATTGAAAGATTAAGCATCAGCATGCTAAAATAATAATGAAAGCAGTTCTAAATTTATTTTACTTTATGCATATGGATGTTTTTAGAAATTACATCTATGACTATGGACAGCTTGCATGCCTGGTGTCCTCAGAGGCCAGAAGAAAGTGTTCAATGACTTAAAATTGGGGTCACTGATAGTTGAGAATCACCATGTTGGTGCTGGGAAACTAACCTAGTCTGTCTGGAAGAGCAACCAATGTTCCTTAACCACAGAGCCACTCTCTGGAAACAGGTTTCCCTGCTTGTCAATTTGCAATGCCTATATAAGGAGATGGATACTGTGCTGGAATTATAATACAGTGAATCTGAGAATTGGAAGCAGTACTGTCATTGTGGTTTTTGAAAAAATTATTTTCTCTTTAATTATTTCATAATGTTGGTACTCCTCCTTCGGAAGCACATTCTTTCAGGAACACTTGCTTGACTGATATCCTCTTATACCGGGTGACTGACCTAAGACTGAGATCTTGCAGCAAGAATCCAAAGTGCTGCCATGACAGTTACTCCAATATGGCCTACTTAGGGCTCCCAAAGCTGGATTTTACAGTAACCAAGGGAGCTTGTTGGAAATGCAAATGATGACATGTCACCACAGATGAATCAGAAAGATTGCTATCTAGGTCTTGAGATGTGCACTTTATATTCTCTCCAGATTATTCCCAGAATGCAATGCAGGCAGAGCAGCTTCATCAAAGGGCATACATTACGGCCTAGGAATTTATTTTCCCATTTTCTCCAACCTTTATTTTCTGATAATATTTTCAAATTAGAAAAAAAATAAAACCTACAACAATTGTAATATAATGTTTGGTGAGGATTCACAAGGTGACATAAATGAGTTTGAACTCTAACTCTTGGAAAAAGTAACATCTTCAAACTTTGGTGTGTATAATAAAGAAAAAAAAAAAGATAAAGGACCCCAACAAAGTTTAAGTTTCAATTAGTAGCCCTGACTAGTTGCCTAGCACAGAGTACATTTTCATTGTTATCTGTTACTTGAGATTTTGTAGTTTAATAAAGGCATCAAGACTACCTAACTAGATCTCTACATGAGTAGAAAGAAATAGTTCCTGGGAATCAAACTGCCAAGGCCACCTTAGGCATGGGGAAGAGAGAAGAGCAAAATGGTGGAAGAGCAAGCCAATTCTGTATGACAGTCAATATAATGGGGGCTGAGTTGAAATGGGCTATGCAGGCTGAGGAACTGGGTGCTTTGACCAAGGTGGTGGACCTTTGGGGAGGAATGAGGAGCCTGGAGAATTAAGGGTGCTCCATGGGAAAAGTGAACCTGCTTTGGGAAAAAGCCCTGTGTCTTAGTAAACAGAATCTGCTGTTATGCCTGTTTAAATAAGGATTCTTCTGATTTCTCAGCCAAAGTGCTTTTCTTAGGACAATTTCATCAACACTGCACTGCCATTTTGGGGGTGGGGGCAGGCAGCGGTGGAACGATCTCTTTAAACCTAACATAGTTATGTTGTCTTAACTGAAATAAATGTTGTTTTTAATTAAAGGTATTGTGAAAACATATAATCAAACTTCTCGTGAACAAAAGAGTAGTAAGTGTTTTTCCCTCATACTTGGTGTTGGGTCTCACAAATAGGACAAACGTCACTCAGTCCACGTGGCTACTCCCAGAAATTGGATTTTTGCTTCCCTTCTCCCTGTCTGATCTTTATATAACTCAGCCATTTTGGCCATGCTCCCGTATGGTGGTTTGAAAGATAATGGCCCCCATAGGCCCATAGAGAGTAGCACTATTAGCCGGAGTGGGAGTGTTCTTGTTGGAGAAAGTGTGTCACAAGGGGGTGGGCTCAGAAGCTCAAATCCAAGTCTAAAGGCCCATAGTGTCTCTTTGTGCTGTCAGTGGTTACAGAGGTAGAACTCTCAGCTCCTTCTCCAGCACCACATCTGCCTGCATGCTGCCATGCCTCCCACCATGATGAGAGTGGACTAAAGTGTAGGCCACCTCCAATTAAGTATTTTAATTCATAAGAGTTCACGGTATCTCCTCACAACAGTACACACCCTGACACTTGGCCTCGGCCACATCTCATATTTGGTTCACCTTCCTCCTCACTCATCTATGGTCCAGTTTAGTCAGCTCACCATGTTCAGTCTGGATTCCTCCCTCTCCCTACCTTCTCTTATATTTACCATAAAAATGTTCCCCGTACCACAAGCATAGTCATGTCCTCCTCCTGTTACATTTTTCATTCACTTGGTTCCTTCTTAAGGTCTACAGCTCTAAATCCTTTCACACTCTTCCTATGCAGTGGTCCCTTGCTCCAATGAAAACCTGATTCAGATCTCAGGCTCACTCCGATTCAGCACGCATCTCTCACAGTAGGTGCAACTTCAATCCTTTACTTTGGCAGACAAGGAGGAGACCTTAGGGCTTCTCTATCCACTGTCTCTCTTAGTCTTGCTGGCTGGGAATGTTATTCACATACAACATGTTTATATTTAGTTGAGCAGAATTGAAATGATCCAGCTTCCTTGCTGTTTGGCAAATGCACTAATTGGTTATGTTTTGCTACCCTGGGCACACTATTAGACAAAATTACAACAAAAGACATCAATAAAAAAGCAGAAGGCTTCAGATTGTTAAAATCAGGAATGTTATTAATACTATTAAAATGCTAATTGCTGTTTAGTGGAGATTCAGTTGTGATTCTGAAGCAGGAAATGCTTAGGCTGCAGGATCTAATGCATGGCTTGTTTGTCCCTAAAGGGGAGAAAATGCGCTTTTGTTTAATTTATATGAAGGAGAAGGCATTCAGAGGCCATACACTGAAGTGAGTGCCGGCCTCCTAGGGTCAGAGGCACCTTCAGTTTCAGCCCCACCCTAGGTGGTCCCTAATTGCCACTACTGAATGCCTGGCTGTAACTTATTGTTTGCACTGCACATGACCTTGGATTCAGACTAGAGCACTGTGAATTAATCCCTGTAATATTTTGTGTTTAACATCTGTGTTGTCACCAGACATTATTCAGAGGCAAAAACCAAATAGCTGTATCTGTCGCCTGGCTGCAATTTTTTTTTCAAATATCTGTTCTATTGTTTGCCATGAATTCCAAGTGGCATACCTGTAAGAAAGGAAATCCATTGACTTTATATTCTTGAACAAAAACTTTAAAAATGTAAGGGTTTTCCTGGAACCAAAATAAAACCGTTTTTAAAACAAGAATCCTCTCCACGTCCTGATTCCTCTACCTACGTTACTCTCATCTCTTTCCCAACACCTGCTTCAAAATGCAAGAGAATTACAAAGTACACCAACTTAAACAATATGATTTCATCGTCTCCATTTCATCTTTATTTGTTGAGGAAATAATAGCCACTGCACAGAGACAAAGCCACAGCATACAGATCCAGGAAGAACACAGAAAGCCAGCATCATTCACTGACTCCTTGGGAAAGGAAGTGGGTTAAAAACAAGTGGATTTGTCCAATGGAACTTTTCCCAGACTGCAGAATTAACACCTAGCTCAGACTCTCCTTACTGCTTTCTATACACACACAAATCCATGTATAGTAGACACACACGTATACACAAAGTGTATTTGGCTTCATGCGAGTAAATGTTTTAAATATCTCATCTACTTAAATACAAGGACTCAGTTACACAAAGATAATGTTCATGTCATCCAGCTAGAGCCAAGGTTTATAGGAGTAGAGAAAATTAACCATTAAGTGCTGATAATCATCACCAGCACTTAAAAAGAACTTGCTAAAGTGTTCCGGATCCTCATACTAAACATCTGAAGACAGATCCGACGATCTGATATTAAATTAAGCACCAATCAATCACTACTGAATGTAGACTGACATACTGAGGAGTTCACTCATTGGTCTTTGATTTCAAAACCCTTCTTTAGACATATATTTAGAGGTTATAAGATATCGGCAAGCTCTTCCACAGATTTGAATGTGAAGACACTTGAACTGGAGGTAGCTGATTTCCTCTTCCTCAGTACGATGAGGGGAACAGATGACTATTAGGAAGCACAGAAATCAGCCAAGGAAAATAGGCACACATGAGCTAATAGTAAGATAATGTGCAGGCTTGAGAGAGTTCTATAATGTTTAAGAGAACTGACATGTAGAAAAGGCGTTTCAGCATGAAACATTCAGATCAGAGCAAGGTGGGAACAGCATGAAGAGAGAAGGGCTGGGGTGAGTTGGAAGACGAAGATACCTGGAGAATTGCCCCAGTTAAAAATTTATAGGGAAAACTGCTGGAAAGAGAGTTAATGGTTTAATGAATAAATTATTATCCAAACACCCAGAGGTTATAGGTTAACACAGAGGGCGTCAGCCAACAGGGCTTAAGTGCAGCTGCACTTGACACATCTTTATTTTCTGGCTTTTGGGGGGAGGGAAGAGGAGGACTAGGACAGAACTCTAAATAGACTGTCAACTAGCTATAGATTTTTTTAAAATACTGAAATTACTTCCAGTTATTTTGAGGCTTACTAGCATAACATTCTCATGAATAGTGTTGAAAAAAAAAAAGGATCAGAGAAATAATGTGTTAGGCTGAAGAAACAGTCGTGCTTCCTGGAAACATTGGTCAAGGCAATAGGTGTTCTCTGAAATGACCCATATGCTTACATTGCAATTTCCTTGGAAAATTTCTTTATTTTTTTTAAATTTATGTATTCATCTGTTCTTCAACATGTATTTAGAACTTGACCACATGTAACTCTCTTATCTGCAGAAATACTTCAGTTAAACTGTAAATCTAATTTCACTAGTCAAGTCTAATTTTTTGATACATAAGGAGTAGGGAGTAAAGAAGAGAAGGAGTATATTCTAAAACAATGTCAAAGTAATATTAATAATGTTAAAGCTTATGAATAACATGTCAAGATAAAGGGCATCGTATTTCTGAATAACAAATTCTACTTTCAAATATATAGTGTTTTTTTTTAAATTTTTTATTTTAAAGATAGGTGTTTCTCCTATTTATGTCAAGGGCAGCCTGAGTTAACTGCCTGGTCATAGTTTTTATGTACTTATATAACTTGCGTTTTTAATGAGTTTTGGTTACTATATGTTGGTGTATAAATGTTTTGCTGTGCCTATGTCTGTGCAGCACATGTGTGCCTAGTACTACAAGAGTTAGAAGAGAGCATTGGTACGCTGGAACTGTAGTTCCAGGCAGTTACGGGTTCCCATGTGAGTCGTGAGGACACATCCAGGTGTTCTGCAACATTGTCTCCAAGGCTGCCAAGTCCTTTCAACCACTCCACATCTCATAGCCCAGACTATTCCCGTTAGTCTGAACAGTCAGTCATCCCACTTTGTAATTAGTCATTGAAACCTTGAAGGTCTCTCTCTTTTTTGTTCCTCTTATTGAAACTAGATTTTTTTATACAATATATTTTGATTAAAGTTTCCTCTTCCTCCGTCCTTTCCCAGTTTCCCCACTCCATCCCTCCCATCTACATCGACAGGTGTTCTGTCTCTCCTTAGAAAACAAACAGACATTTAAGGAATAATAATAAGACAAAATACTATTTTAAAATGGGAGCAATTGGAATAGGAACAAAAACGAAAAAGGGAATAAAAAGAGACGAAGGAAAAAAAAAATCAAGAAACACATAGATGCACATATTTGCACACAGAAGTGTCCCATAAAAACAGAAGGCATAATGTTTATACAAGCAACCTATGAAATATCACAAATGCCATTGAGTCCCTTTTGTGGCTATCATCTACTGCTGGGCATGAGGTCTATCCTTAAGACTGACTTGTCTCTGAGTGAGATTTGCTTCTCCCTTGGAAAAAGTAATTTTTCATTTCCAACTGGCTACCAGTTAGAGAGAGATAGCTTCTGGGTTAGGGATGGGGACCTGTGTCTACTTTGTCTCCAGTTTCTGGACAACGTCTGATATAGAAATCTTACAGTAAGAATGTGTTCTTGGAAGAAAGAACGGTGTAAAGAAGACCTCAAATAAGGAATGATGTTCTTTATTCTTTTAAATCTATTTATCGTATTGCTGTGTAAGTAAAGTCTCTTAGACTTTCTCTTTCAAGAGCTGTTTCTCACTTCAGGTTCCTACCATAATTCATCATGGCCCCAGTAGGTTTTCAAATTATGTTTCTTTAAACTTAATGGGATTAGGAAAAGAACAGCCACTAAGGCGTCTCACCTCTTAATGAGAGCTTTCTCGGCTCTACAAATCCTGGGCCAAACCTAGGAAATTACTGCTGGGAAAGACTTGATTTTTAAAGCACTTTTATCCACAAGTGACTCTCTTGGGGCACCCCCTCTTTCATTTCAACTCATTTAATTGCCTTGCTCCCCGGTAACATTGCTCTGTGGAGAGGAAGACTGTGTCTATATTGATCATTGTCTTCACTGTAGCCTTCAGTGCAGTTAAGACAGTGTAGGTAAACCAGAAAGAACTGTTCAATTAATCTTGATTCTTATAGTGTAATGTGCACAATAAATGCCTGATGTGTTAGATTCCAGTCAGTTATAAAGTAATAACTGAGAGCAGAAAACTAATGGTGATGATAGATTACATCTTTCAATCTATCTTTAAATGCCACAGATGACTAAAAACCTTTACATAGATTAATTCGCTGAAGTTTCACAAATCTAGTAAATATTCACTGTTCCACTATCTCTGCTTAATAGGTGAGACAAGTGATATTTTACCAAATTTCCTGAAGTCACTCTGTCAAGAAGAACTGGAGATGTAACTTGACTCTGTGTTATCTTGTTAACAGCACTGAGATTTTTTTTGTGATCGTGCTTAATGTGTGTGAATTAAAAGTCATCCTGTTATTTTTATATAGTACAGTTTTTGTTAATAATCATTTCTATAAGATCATTATTATAGTTTAATAGTCTCAGGCTTCCATCTCAATTTTCTTTAACAGGTAAATTTTATAGCAATATGCTATCTTCTAAACGTATCAAAAATGCCTAGTCATTCATCAGAAAATAATTTTCTCTTTCTCATTTTGCAAGATGAACGGATAACAGCACATATTACACACATTAGTTTCTTGAATCCCATCTTCTCAGATTAATATATGATTACGTTGGACACAAACATACTCATTCTTTTAAACTTCAGCTGCTTCTGTGAGTGCATATGTGTTTGTTTGTGTGTGTGTGTGTGTGTCTGTTTGTGTGTACGTGCGTGTGTGGTATAATATTAAGGATTCTGCTTACAGACACTTTAATGACTACATCTTTACAGCTAAATATCTGCTCTCAAGTAGTTGCTTCTATTTACCTTTCCTTAATGTTAGTTTTGCCTCTAGTGACTAAGCACTCCTCTAAAACTATATGACCTTCAAACATATCTTTTCTAGTAGAAATATAACCTGTTATTGATCTGCTTTATAGTTGGGATTATCCTAGCCTATACCTGTCATTGTCACAAATCAAATGTCTACTTTGTGCTAATCCAATTATCAATAACTCACCTTTTTGACAAATAATACACTTGCAATATATATGCATCAATCCGTTTCTAGCAGTAACAAATGTATAACTTAAAAATCCTTTTATACAAACATTACAGATGAACTGTTTGTATTAATGAGTTTTACTCTTTTTGTAATGGATAGACTTAGTTACCTTTTACACTGCATCGTTTCTCCATGACAAGAATTGGTTAATGCCAATCATTAGAGATATCTACAGATGTCTGTTCTTGTCTCTTTCAACAAGAAACAGAAAAACATCTCAACATTGCATGAACATGACTTGAAAAATAAAATATAGTTTAAAACCTTATCTGTTGTTTGTGGACACGGTGGGATTGAGTGTTCTTCTGTATTTTCATGTGAACATGGGCATGCCTCAATAAATGTTCAATGAAGCCACTGAAACTTGAACGTATCTATGCAAGAATTCCCCATACTAAGGCAAGCTGTCTTTTCAATACTGATCTCTACTACTTGAGATATTAAAGATTTATTTTCACCTCTGAAATGCTATTGTCAGTTCAGCTAAGATATTTCAAGAATTCAATCATACAATTAGTTACAGGTTATGGATGGATTTCTTTCTCATACATCAATTTACAATGAAGTCTTCTGATCCTAGAACTAGGTTAAAATTTGTAAACTAACTGCCACTATGTTAATTAAGTTTCTAACATGAAAAGTTAAAATTGTTACCATTTTTAATTCTAAATGTGAGAGTAATAGTTATAAAATGTGCCCCTGCATTTGTATAGCTATGTAGAAAATCCACTGAAACCTCCTGTGAATCAAAATTTATTGGTTCCCTGTAAGGATACTGCACATTGATATTGTTTGCTCTATTAATTTTTCTTGTTATTAAATAATTTATTCTAATAAATTATAGATATTTATGCAAGTGTAGGCAATTCAGCAAGCAATGGTACACAGTTTAGTCATTTGGCCCATGAGTGCAACTGCTGAACATACAGCAACCATATGTTCAGTACTAACAAACTAGGGAAGTTGCTTTCCTGAGTGCTTGGGATTTTATAGCTTGACCCAGCAGACTGCACAGGACCTAGTTTCCTCAAATGATAGTTTGCTTAGCATGTTTTCCTTTTTTAATCTATATTGTTGTATAGCATTATCGCAATTGAATTTTAACTTGTGTACATTCAAATAGCTGTGCAATATGGAATAACTTTTTTCCCCCTTCCCCCCTCTTGCTCCAGCCCTCTTCATTTCTCCACCTCCACCCCTGCTCGCTCGGGTCTCTGTTCATTCCAGACCCCTCTTGCTCTGGCCCAAAGTACACTGTAGCTGTCTTCAGATATCCATATGAAAACATCAGATCTCATTACAGATGGTTGCGAGCCACCACGTGGTTGCTGGGATTTGAAGTCATGACCTCCTGAAGAGCAGTCGGTGCTCTTAACCGCTGAGCCTTCTCACCAGCCCAGAATAACTTTTCACATGCTTGCTTTCCAACTAGATTTCTTTTGCTATGGTTTTCTTCCTTATGTTTCCATTTCACCAGGAAAAATGTTAAGCTTAGGACCTGAATTGTTAATGTGACACAAACAGTAATGGGAGCTTTTTCATAGCTGAAAGAGATAGAAGGATTTGAGAGATTAATGTGAATTCTCAAGAATAAAATTATATGTTGAAAATTTAAACTTACCATCATGATTGACTTTTGGTTGGTTTGGTCTTGTTTTCATTTAAATTTACTAAAACCTTAAAACACTATTTTCATTCTGCCAGACATTTTCATTGCTGGACATTGTAACGTCTGTTTTACACTATGCCATTATGAATTAATTAGTGTTTATGGAGTTTCAAAAATGTAGAGAGAAAGTGGACTAATGGACTCTGCTTGGTAACTTCTAATCAAGAGGAGCCTTTAGTTGTAATATTTAGTGACAACATCTGTAGTAAGTACGTGTATTTCCAACAACTTCTAAGATCTTCTATTCTTGAGCTAAGTTCACTCTCTGACACTTCTCATGCAGTCATGTCTACTACTGTCTCTTTAATCATTGGTGTCCATGACCTTATTCTGTCCTCCTGTTCTTATGACATCAGAATAGTACACCTGTTTTGCCCATTTTTTGTAGCAACTTAACATCCGTCATGAACATAGAAACTCCTGAGCTCTTGATTTATTGTCCTTCTTTCCAAAACTACTCCTATTCCATCTTGTGGTGACTTTACTATAGTTTAATTTTTTTTTCTAAAATGTTTTCTCCAGTCTTTGATCATTGATGACTGAAGACATGCTGTGTACATCATGTTAGTCATGTTCCCCTAGGCCATTCATATAGCCATGACAAGTTTAGTAGCTGGGGTTCCTCTAAACATTACTTTAAGCTTATCTCTGTATGACAACCTCCAAAAAATGAATCTGCCAGAACCCAATTCTTTCAATCCCTTTCTTTGCCTTCATTCTACACTCTTCTTGGTTTCTCACTGTCCTTTATTCTATACATTCCTATCTTTATTGCTGAGTGAGCTTAAATGCCATTTTCATCCAAAGTGGTTATGATCTTGCTGATGCCCATAACAGCACTAACCCCACTGCTTTCCTGTTATTTACCTTAGTCATTACAAGACAATGATTCTAATTAAGCCTAACTCTCCCTGTTGAACATTCATTCACAGGCGTCTGGTATTTTCTGTGCTGAATATCCACAAAGTTCCATGTCCTAAACAGAACAATGAAACCAGATTTTAAAAGATTAAAATATAAAGTTTTCTACAGTCAAACATTTTGATATTTTAGACATGGATTAAAACAGAGAACTAAAATTATTTTAGTTAAGAGAAAGGAATTAACCAAGCAGTTTAGAATCTTCCCGTTCCAACTTACATAACCATTTCTCTCTTCATGCCTATGTGTGAAATGCTGTTTTCCATCTCAAATATCAGTCTTTACCTCATAGTAAATCTTCTATGATAAGAGCCTCTTAGATATACAGGGAGATGTACTTTACTAATATCCTAGGTAATCCCTAACATCATGAGGACAAAAATGTTGACTACCACATAGACTATATTTGTTCAAAAAAAAAATAGTAGATTAACTGAAGACCTGAAATAAACATCTTTCACACATGTATGTTAAATCACATGTGAGGTACCCATTGTATGACGAACTAATTAGACATCTATTCTTATTCAACAAGAACCACCTACATTGGAAGTTACTTAAGTTTTCATATTGTAAATGCCAGGGAACAAATACTCACTGAATTCAATAGCAAGAAATAAAAACATCACAGATACAGACTCTTAATGTTTCATGTTTTAAACAATAAGGAGAGCATAACTTTAATACACAAAGATGGCTTTGTTGTATTTGTCACAGTTCCTTCTCTCTGAGGCCTTTTTTACTGTTCTGATAACCAATCACATGAAGAGCCATCTTCTTTATCATATGTTCCCCTCTGCCTTTCAATTTGTATGTTTTCAAATCAGAAAACAACAGAAAAGGAAAAAAAGAAAAAAGAAACTGAATGAAAGACAAGAAAAATGAAAGTTAAAAAGGCATACTATCCTTTATAAATTTTTAGTCATTTGTACTTAGAAAACTTTGAATATTCCCATTTCCAACAATAGGATCTAAAGAAATAAAATCTACTACAGTTCAAAGAGAAAAGAATCCTAGCTTCGTAATAGTCACAAAGCTACATATCTTAACTTGAACACTAGTGAATCTGGTGCCCTATTCTGGATTAAAATAATGCAGAATCAGAACACTAACTATGGGTCTAGTAAATTATTACAACATCTGACTCTCCAAAGTCACAAACTGTCACAGTCTTTAGGAGTCTTCTCTTTCCTGAAGCTCCAAATTAATTTCTTACCTTATATTTCTAATGGAAACTAAGCATTGGATTGAAAATATTCATAGCCCCTAGAGCATAGAGGATATTGATACTGTGGGATACATAAGTAGAGACTTAACGAATTCTTCTATAGTGTACAGCACATCCAACATTTACATTCAAGTTTCTGTGTTTACTGGTACTGAGAAAAATTGTTAAGTATGAAGAAATATCTACAAAAGTCTGTATTATTATATTAGAACTTTTCATCAAACTGAAAGTGATGGTTTCTCAAGATTCTATTTCATTCTTTAGTGGGAGAAGTGACATTTGTAGGGGATAAACCATTCTACAAAAGACAAAGAAGGGCAGGTGGTTTTATCTGATTATTCACAGATAAAGTAAAGCCAGAGACCAAAGTGCATGAGAGAAGAGCAGCTAAGTGGATGTCGGGGGAGTTTAAGATTGTAGGAGATTACTTTCTGTGTTTATTGTTCACTATGAGGTGAACTTCTCCTCTCCACCATGGCCTCTTGACTATGAAGAACTGAAACCTTTGAAATCATAAGCCAAAAATCAACAATCATTCTCTTTAAGTCATTTTCTTAGGTATTATCCTCAGCAAACAAAGATCTAATGCGGTCTTATCTAGCCATATAAACAAACCCACATATAAACAAATCCCCAAGGATCTTCCTGAGAAGTTTAGTGAGCACCTGTTTGCTTTGTGGCTCATTATATAATGGAATTGAGATGAGACAGTAAATAGCTTTCTCACTATGGGCTTCTTGACTTACAAAGACATAGAGCATAATTTGCTTTCTTCTAATAGTTTTATGTTGAATACCTGCTAAAAAAGTCACATGATATAGTTCAACACACAACAAATTTTTATGAGTAAGCACAATGTTCAACGAAGGGAATATTTGATTTAGTAAATGATGTGAATGTGATAACTGAATATAACAGTCATTAAATGTGATACATTTTGGGCTATCCTGGCTAGGTACAAGATTTAAAATAGAAGGCAACTATTATACTTAATACATTATTTTCAAGGATTACCTTAGAATAATCAGTACAACTAAGGGAGCTGGGAGCTTGAAAGATTGCTCTGCCAGGAAAAAGGAAGATAGTTTTATGAAGGATCAAAAAGAGTTACTAGATATGAATGTGACTTGACATTTATTCTCAACTTAAAGAACTTTCTCTTCTAGATGTCAAAAAATAAAATATCCTTAATCAAAAGATATCAAGCTGTCTGTCAGAGGAGCTGCTCAGGCAGAATTTATTTGACAAGTGGGTTGAAATAATTCAGAGTAAAGTTTGACCCCTGAGATCGGGTGGACCAAGTGAACTCTAATTCCCCTTTCAACATCAAAATACTGTGCTTTTGAAATGCACATTAAAATAACCATGCAAGTCAATAAATGCCAGTCACCAAACAACTTGTAAGTGCTGAGGGAGATTAGAGGTGGGAGAAATAAATAACTTCTATGGTAGAAAAAAAAGCCTCAAAGAAATGATGGGGTGTCAATTGGACCTTTAGGGAAGTACTAAAAGAGTCTGAAGAAAGGTGAGAGCATTCCAATAAATGGAAGACATTTGATGAGAGATGAGGGTAAGAAAATGTCTACTGTGTTTAAGAAAATAGTGACATAAAGCATTTCAATTTAATGTTATATATAATATAAAAGATAATCATATATGATATATAATTACATATTATAGATAAAATCTATATTATATAAACATATATGTGATGCATATATATATATATATATATACACACATATATATGTCTTAGCAGACATCATATTTCAGTATCACAGTGCTGTAATCCCATAGGACAACATGATTTTCTGTATTTCTGACTAGACTGTTGTCTAGTATCCTCTACCTGAAGTTTCTTTCTACAGGGAATAATTAGATAGAATAAAAACAAGGCACATACATTTTGAACATACAATGAAGTTCTTAATTTTGAATGTCATATGAGGTGTAGCACATGTCACATACTTGATGTATATTTTCCTCAAACATGGATTTTTTTGAATAAATTTTTTGATTCCAGTTACTTTGAAGATGAAGGAATCAGAGGCAAGGACCTCTACGTGCTGAGTCCTCTTGCTCATCTAACTATGCTTCTTAATGTATATTGAAGATAATTTTGGAACACCCATCCCAGATTCTCTTTGACTGGATGACTGTTCATTAAATCTTTTTTTTTAAATTGGATATTTTATTTATTTACATTTCAGATGTCATCTCTTTTACCCATTTTCTCTCCCTTGAAATGCCCTATCCCATCCCCTTCCTCTTATTTTCTTTTGTAAGACTTTAATTACGTGCAAGTATTAAGGTCAGTTCTATTTTGGAGAACTAGAAATACTATAGATGCAAATAGTCAAGCAAGAAGCAAGACAATAAACACAAATAGTCAAAGAACAAGCAAGGCGATAAACAAAGTTCTGTGAACACTCCCTTGATCAATGTTTCTAAGGGATTATCAGGATGACCAAAATGTCTGAGCCTACTTCTCTGTCTTTTGGGACTGATGGGCAAGAAGCTGACATTGGCCAAGGACAAGGAAATGGGTTGCTTGGCAGGAATATGACATTGGCCAAGGACAAGGAAGTGGGCTTAAGGCAGGAATCTAAATATTAGGCTAGAACAAAGAAGTAATTTCAGGCAGGAGTCTAAATAGTAGGCTAGAGCAAGGAAGTAGGCTTCAGACATAAAAATGACTGTTTATTAAATCTCAACATATAACTTTTTCAGAGAATCAGTGTTTATATTTTTTACTGAATCTTCTACCTCTCAATTCTAAAATGTGTAACAAAGCTAATTAAGTCATTCTCAGGGTCATGACTTATTTTATGCCCAATGCCCCAATAGAATAAGTTTGAAAACATCAGAGGCCATGTTCCTCTTTGTCCATAGAAATGAAGGAGATACCTACATATTTAGGCACTAAGAGAAATGTATTAAGTAAATGAGAAAAAGAATGAGTCTGTTTATGTAGTTGTCTAGAATTTCACACATGGATATTATGTGTTTAAATCAGGTTCTCTTATCATTTCCTTTGATTCAGTTTGACCCTTCTCCCTCTGCCATTTCCTCTCAACTTCATGTCTTATTTTGTTTTTCTTTGCTTTGGTTGTTTTTAATCTCCATGCACTCAGTTGAGCCAACATATGTATGGGTATAAAACATCTACGAGAGCACAGTAGCTTCTCATGAACTACATTTTTGTAGACAACTGACATTTCCTTTTTCCAGCAATGATGAATATCCAACAGCTCTTTAGCTAGGGAAGAAAATTCAGGACTACTTCTTCCCCGCCTCCTCCATGCTTGGATTTTATCTGGCTTGATCTTGCACAGGTCTTCAGCATGTTGTCAAAACGCTGTGAGTTCCTTTTGTGTTTAGATAACGGTTTTGTTGTAGTCAGTCCATTGTCTCTTCCTCTTGCAATCTTCCTGCCCACTCTGCCTCAAGGATTCCTGAACGTTGAGATTGAGGATTAGGAAGGATCTAATAAAAACTTCCAATTTAGTACTGAGGATAGTCTGTAATTCTTTTCACATTGACCAAATATGTGTCTCACTGTTAGTCACCCTCTACTGCTGCTTAAGTATCTCTAATGTGGGTTAAGAGATACACAAATCTATTGGGGTAAGGATTTATTTAAATACTGATCTGTTTAATAGAATGATACTAACAGTTTCTGTCCTTAGGTACTATGACATAACTTGATGGAGATAACAATACCAGGTTGAAGTTCCTTCTTGTGGAGGTGGCACTATATCTAATCAAAAACTAGTTGGTTACGCCTAAAATATATGTGAACTAGTGCACATGCTCTCAAGTACGATATTATATAATAAGTGTGCTGAAATGTTTGGGTTAAAAATTATTCCTAAACAATAATATTCATCAAGAATGCACTTCTTTTCTTTTATCCTGTTTCTTTAGACATTTACTAATATATTATGTTCACACATACACCAACTAATAAAGATAAGTATATATCCCTCAGCAATATTTATCAGGTGATGTGGAGAAAGGGGAGAAAATGGAAACAATCAATGCTATAGGGTTCCTGTTGAACAAAGCTCACAGAATGAGTTTCTTTATATATTTTTTATTAAATTAGATTTTGAAAAAAGTACTTGGCATGATTCAGACATAAAAAAAATATGTTTAATATGATACAGTTCAAGTGTTGTCTGGAACTTTTCTATGTCTAGAAATATAAATTGAAGTCATAGAAATATAAATATTATCAGTATCCAGGAATTATTTTGCTCCTTACCTTAGACTTTGATGTAAGTGAACTCTATAGAATGAAGTTAATAAAAATAACATTCAAGTGAATGATGCCACACTTTTAATAACTACTAATTTTAATAGCTAGTTATACTATACAGACATGCAGCCACAACACTAATCATCTCTTCATAAAATGCCAGGTGAAAATATTACAGAAGTAACAGAAGTTCTGATTTCTTCCTTTTTTATTTATTTTTTTTTAATTTTTTATTGGATATTTTATTTACATTTCAGATGTTATCCCCTTACCTCATCCTCCCCACCCCCCGCCCAGGAACCCCCTATCCCATCCCCCCTCCTCCTGCTTCTATGACCATGTGCCCCCCCAATCCCACCTCTCCACCCTCGAATTCCGCCACACTCGGCTTCTAGCCTTCATGGGACCAAGGATCTCCTCGCCCACCTATGCCCAACATTGCCATCCTCCCCTAATAATACAGCTAAAGCCATGGGTCCCTCTCTATGTGCTCCCAGGCTGGTGGTTTAGACCCTGGGAGCTCTGGTTGGTTGGTATTGTTGCTCTCCCCATGGGGCTGCAAATCCTTTCAGCTCCTTCAGTCTTCTCTCTCACTCCTCCATTGGAAACCCCTTGATCAATGGTTAGCTGTGAGCATCTGCCTCTGAATATGTCATACTTTTGCAGACCTCTACAGAGACAGCTATATCAGGCTCCTGTCAGCATGCACTTCCTGACATTCACATCAACGTCTACCTTTGGTGATTGCACATGGGATGGATACCCTGGTGGAATAATCTCCACATGGCCCCTCCTTCAGTTTCTTTCCCACACTTTGTCTCCATATTTGCTCCCTTGAATATTTTGTTACTCCTTCTAAGAAGGACTGAAGCACCCACATTTGGTCTTCCTTCTTCATGCGCTTCATGTGGTCTGTGAGTTGAATCTTGGCTATTTCAAGCTTCTGGGCTAATATCCAATTATCAGTGAGTGATTACCATGTGTGTTATTTTGTGATTGGATTATATCACTCAGGATGATATTTTCTAGTTCCATCTATTTACCTAAGAATTTATCGAATCCATTATATTTAATAGCTGAGTAATACTCCATTGTGTAAATGTACCATATTTTTTTTATCCATTCCTCTGTTAAAGGACATCTGGGTTCTTTCCAGCTTCTGGCTATCATAAATAAGGCTGCTATGAACATAGTGGAGCATATGCCCTTGTTATATGTTGGAGCATCTTCTGGTTATATGCCCAGGAGTGGTATAGCTGGATCCTCAGGTAATGCTATGTCCAATTTTCTGAGGAACCGCCAGAGTGATTTCCAGGCTGGTTGTACCATCTTGCAATCCCACCAACAATGGAAGAGTGTTCCTCTTTCTCCATAGCCTAGCCAGCATCTGCTATCACCTGAGGTTTTTATCTTAGCCATTATGACTGGTGTGAGGTGGAATCTCAACCTTGAATACTTGGGCACAGAGGAAAAGTTCCTGAACAGAATACCAATGGCTTATGCTCTAAGATCAAGAATTGACAATTGGGTCCTCATAAAATTGCAAAGCTTCTGTAAGGCAAAGGACACTGTCAATAGGACAAAACAGCAACCAACAGATTGGAAAAAGATCTTTACCAATCCTACATCCGATAGAGGGCTAATATCCAATATATACAAAGAACTCAAGAAATTGGACTCCAGACAACCAAATAACCCTATTAAAAATGAGGTACAGAGCTAAACAAAGAATTCTCAACTGAGGAAACTCGAATGGCTGAGAAGCACCTAAAGAAATGTTCAGCATCCTTAGTCATCAGGGAAATGATTTCCTTCTTATATGCCCATGTGAGATTTTGTCAGACAGCAAATTAACAGATAAAATTTTAACACTAAAAGGTCTGAAAACATATCTATCCTAAATAACAAAGATGAGTGTCACTTATGTATGTGAATGTAGTCAGTTACCACAACCTGAAAATTCACTTATCATATGTCTAGAATTCAGCAACCATCTGATCTGTGGTTCGACAATCTTCCTATCCTTAGTGGGTATGAAAGCACAGTAATGAACAAGAGACACAGTTCTGCAAAGCTCAACCATCATTGTTGTTTTTACATCACTGAAACATTTAACAGCAGTGAAAGCTCACATTTAAAGATATCTACATAAAATTTTAGAATTTAAAACATGTTCTTGGACATGACTTACAAAAATTGCCACGACAATCAGGTTCATATTTATAAACTGAAAAGTACCTTTACAAATAAATTGAATAGTACTTAGGGGTATCTGTGTAGCATTACCATTTCATTTTGCTATATAGAAATACCATCATTTTATACATACATAATATACCTTTCCATAGTTATTGCTCATTTATTAATGAAACTGATGACCATTGCAAAAGTCATCAACCAATCATTCCTTGACTAGCAAACACAGCTGGTGAGCTTGTCATCTATCTGGTTACTAAAGGATTGAATTGGAGATATGATATGTATTTCAGCCTAAGTCTACAAACACTTAAGAGTCATACTTGGTATGTAAATTGTGATTTATTAGTATGTCAGCCGTTGGTCAGAATTAAACCTACAGGAAGTCAACAGTATCAGTCAATTACCTCTCATTAGAGAAATAATCATTAAGAAAACCTTGGATGTCTCAATCACTAGTGTAATAACTTTTTATGTCTACATTTACTTATTATAAAATATTCTCTGAATATGTAAGAAGAATATTGAAATATAGAGGTGCTACTTGAGATATGGTAGCAGACTAATTCACTGTGACATCAAAGTTATTACAGTGGCAAAAGTTTTTATGTGTTGCATGATTTTGTAATATAGTTTTTAATTTTATGATTAAATCAGACAGGAGCCTGATATGGCTGTCTCCTGAGAGGCTCTGCCAGAACCTGACAAATACAGAAGTGGATGCTCACGGCCAACCATTGGACTGAGCATGGGGTCCTCAATGGAGGAGTTAGAGAAAGGACTGAAGGAACTGATGGGGTTTGTAGCCCCACAGGAGGAACAACATTATGAATCAACCAGACCACCCAGAACTCCCAGGGACTTAACTACAACCAAAGAGTACACATGGAGTGACCCATGGCTCCAGCCTTATAAGTAGCAGAGGATGGCCTTGTTGACGACCAGTGGGAGGAGAGGCCCTTGTTCCTGTGTAGGCTTGATGCCCCAGTGTAGGCGGATGCCAGGAGGGTGAAGCAGGAGTAGGTGGATGGGTGCCAGAACACCCTCATAGAAGCAAGGGGAGGGGGCATGGGATAGGGGGTTTTCCGAGGGGAAACCAAGAAAGGGGATAACATTTGAAATGTAAGTAAAGAAAATATCTAATGAAACATTTTTAAAAAACCAGTGCAGTCTATAAAAATGGGGACTTTTTTCTAATAAAACCCCTCTGCTACACACAGGTAGTCATAAATAATGTGCTCATGAGTTTATTCTTTTATGTCATAATCAGCCATGTGTTAAGAGGATGAAATGAAATAGAAGTAACCTAAGCTCTATATGGAACACTTCATAATGAAGCCAAATGTTAATTATTCTTTTGGTTCATACATTTGTTATCTTGTTAAGACCCATGCCATACCATAGCAAAAATAACCTAAAATTAGTGGCTTACCACTGCAAATGAAGGCTTTAATATTTATCAAAACAAAACACTTCTCACAAAGCATGCCTCATGTTATTTGTGAATAACTGGTTCTGTGCTAAAAAAAACAATTGAAAATTATTGTCATGAAAGAGAATTATGAAAATATTTATTAGAAGAACCCTAATAGGATTTAAATGAAATAACACCCATATTTACTCAATTCACATCCTCTAATGATAATAATTCTTTGAATATACAACATTTAACATATAACATTTAAAATGTTAAAATATATAGTACTTATGTGAAATTAAAATAATTAGAAAATACAAGGTGTTTTCCAAGAAGGCAAATACTATGGTATTTCAGAAATAAAAGTGAAAGACACTGCATGACTCCTGACTACAATAAAATGTGACCTCAGTGTACTATGAACTGAGAAGTGGCTTGGCCATGGTGGAATTCCCAGTAGAAACTCATATGTTCTGAAACTGAGATTGTCTAAAAATGATACAGTAAAATATAGTAAACTCTACTATGTCATGTGTATATGGTGTTATTGTATATAAGATTCAGATTAAGATGGCTTTGTGTGAAATTTCAGTAATGCTTAATTTTTGCTCTAGGTGTAAATTTAGAACAAAGATCATATTAAATAAAAAGTGGAAAACTAATTTTACATAAATTATTTGAAGTTTATAAAAGTAAATTTTGGGTTCCTTTTCCTAATTTTCTCTGGTCATGTTTAATTAACAACCATTTTAATGCTGATTTATTATTAACTGCTTTAGCTTATTCTACAAAATGGTGTGTTACAGACCTTGAGCTACACTTTTTTTTTTTTTTTTAATGAATGACATCTTACAATGCCAAACCAGACCTTGAATTGATAGCCTACTGCCTCAGTCTACAGAGCTTAATGCTTACACGTGTGTAATAAAGCACATTTCTGAAGTATGTTTGAAGCATTTAAAAAAAGTGTTCCTCCTATGAGAACTAATGTAGGGACTGATTAGTTCAGGCCAGTTTCTTTCATAATTCTCATCCAAAATTGTAATTAAATTAGTAAAATATTACTAGTACTACAGAATTTACCTCTACTTAGAGGAATTTAGAAAAATCTTTAATTTTTTACTCACTATCTTACTAACATACAAATTATTTCTGACGAAGATAGACTCAGTTTCATATGTGTAGCCAGAAATGTGTGTTCATATTGGGTACATTCAATTGTAATTCAGTGGACATTACTCATGTAATAATTAACTCATAGAATCATTATGACCTATAATATGCCAGAGTAGATCAAGATCTGTTGGATCAACTTTACCTTAGTTCAAGATCTTACTCTATTGTTAATATGTGAAGTGTCTTTCAAATTTCTGTAATCCTCGATACCTCCTTAATCAGCATGTCTGATTTATTCACTGCGGATGCCTCCTACAATATATCTGACATACATTGTGTCCTCACTAAGAACCCAGTGCCAGCACATAGAAACATGAAGTTTTAATCCTTAAATCATACATGTGTCCCATTAATGTTCAATATAAAGCAAAATCATTAAAAGTTCCTGAAAATCTCGGTGATTTTCTTACAGAATCAGTAAGTACATATTTCTTAATATTTACACTTATCCAGACCTCCAAGCATCTTTAGCATCTACAACAGTCTATGTAAATTTACTGAACTTTTATTTACTCAGGATTTGTTAGACTCTATTCATTCTCTTCCATTGTGTTGCTTACTCTAACTGTAGCTTGGATCTTTCAAAGTATAGGACTGATGAGAGATAAATCCTTAGGAAAATACAGTAGGCTTGTAAAATGACTGACACATGGCAAGCTCACAGAAGTGTTTAACATAGTCATCATATTTGCCTCCATCCTGTCATTATCAGCCAATCACTGACTTATAGTGCTGGTCGATCGAGAGATATCCATTACAGATGTTCAAATGTTCTGAATCAGCAAAGGTCACAGGGCACTGCTAGTAGTAAGGCCAGTGGGAATTTTAGAAGTTCTCCATGCTCTCTGAAACACTTCTCCTTCATATATGAATTTATAGTGAAAATGTGGGAAAAATCAAATTTTCAGAATTCTGAAATCCAGTTTGAAATATTAAACACTCCAGATATCATCCATTCAGGTCTAAGTTCACTACTGAGTAAAATGGTGATCTTTGTGGCACTTTACCACCTCCTGTTTTCATAATCCTCATTCCAGAAGAAGGTACTTTTTTAAAACTAACATTTCACCATCAAAATGGAAGGAAGAAGACAGGCACTCACCTGAGTTAACCAAACTGGTCTAGAGCTTCCTCCATGCACCATGCTCAAAGTCCTGTCTTTTGAAACTCTGTAAAGTCCAGAAATGCTCAGATCTCAGAACTTAGCTTTTATTTGACCTCCCTCCAAACTTTCCCAGTGCAATCTGCCTTTCTCCAGGGGCAATTGTCAAAATAACCACTAGAACCTGTTTAATATCACACAGAGCCTAGGGCCATGATCACTGTTGTGGCCAATAGGAAAATAAGAATGAGCTAGAAAACAGTGGATAATATTGAGTGGGTATGCTGCACACAGACAGGCCTGCAAAGCTCAGATTTATGCTAAGAGCTCTGGAAGGCCAATGATTTTCATATGGCTGCAAATGAACAAGAAAGACCCAAGAAAGACCCTAGTTCTCATGACCTTGGGCCTTTATAAAAGATTAATGAAGTTGAAGATTTCTACAAACTGTCTTCCTTGAGCATCATGACAATTCCAAAGACACAGGAAATCTCTTCATTACTTCACGAGTTTAAAGAAAACGTCATTTCATTTTATCACTAACAGACCAATGAACTACATGTACAAATGTCTGTGAACACACATTACAAACAGTGCAAACTTTAATGAATCAATCAAAAATGTCACTAAACATCACAAATAGTAGCAATGATAAGCCCAGAAGTAAATGGTAACCTGAATTCCAGTAAGCCACACTGTATGGCATGAAATTTATATTTAAAGGATAAATGGAAAGTTTGGGTCATAAAAGCAAGAAAAAAAAAGTGGACCATATGGAATACTTCAAAACATGACAATGTTTCATAGAGTAAGATTTCTGGTGTTGGAAGTACAATACTAGAGAAGAGATCTAACATGATGACAAATTGAGTCGTGGGAAACACAATGTAAAACAACCCAAACTGTCCAAGAAAAACAAAGGAAAACGAGTGCAGACTCAGACATGAACACAATATCACTAATACTGATAAGCAGATGCTCAAATGGTAAGAATATCGTAGACCTTATGTCATGTTTCTAACTTCAGCAACATGGAAAGATGGACACAATTTGGTCACTAAAACTGCAAGGCCTAGATGAGAAGATAATGAGACTTTAGTCTAAGCTTTAGCAAGCATGGAGAGAATGTGTACTGCCTTACAGTTTGCTGTATGCCTCTCTTTGCAGTTGTTTGCATGGAGGTTTCCTCAGTTCATGTCCCATGTGGCAGATGATTTGATAACCTCAGGTCTTAGCTGTAGCTTTCTCCTCACAGTTTGACCTGTTGTTGTGTCAGAGACTCTTTAAACTACATACGACCTTCTACAACTACCTTGAGCTTGTGAACATTCCTTACAACTGTATGTGGGACTAGATATATCCTCTCTCACTGAGGACAGACAAGACTGTAGGTTAGGAAAATCGGATCCATAGGAAAGCAACAGATTCAGAGACGACCTCTGCTCCAGTTATTGGGGAACATGCATGAAGACAAGCTGCATTTATGTGCAGAGGTGCCTAGAAAGACCCCTGGACACTCTTTGGTTGATGGTTGGTTCAAGTTAGTTGACTCTGTCTGTTTTTCTGTTCAGTCCCATTCCTCTTTGAGTTCCTCAATCCTTCCCTGAACTCTCCCACAAGACTTCCAGAGATGGCTCTAGGTCTTTACATCTCTTTCCATTGGCTGCAGGGTAGAGCCTCTCAGAGGACAGTTATGCTAGGCTCTTGTCTGCAAGAATAACAGAGGATCATTATCAGTGTCACAGAAAGGTTCTTGTCCATGGGATGGGTCTCAATTGAGCCAGTCATTGGTTGAACATTTCCCTGTCTCTACATGTCTTTGTGTTTGTACATCTTGTAGGCAGGACACATTTTGGGTTGAAGGTTTTGTGTGGGTGGCGGTGGCTTCTTGTCCTTATCTCTCCAGTGGTCATGCTGCATGCCTACAGAAAGCAGCCATTCAGGCTACATATCACCCACTGGTGATACTGGGGCAGGGGGCTTCCTGTTCTCAGGGCGAAAGGAAAAGAAGAATGGGGGAGGAGCTGAATGAGGAGTGGACTGGAAGGAGAGGGGACTGATAATGGGACATAAAGTGAATAAATTAATGAAAAATTAAAATGAGAAAAAACCTGTGAGTGTGATCTTACATGATGTTAAACTTAGTTTTTCAGTTCTGAAAAATAAGCAGTGTGTAAATGGGAGCAAGTTTTGTGGCTGTCTTGAATTGTCTGCTATCACCCTTGCTGCATACATGCAGAACCCTCTGAATATCTTGATACTGGCACCTGTGACACTTTGGTAGTTTACTTTGTTGCTATCTCTAGTAGCAAAGCATAACCCTATAATGAGACTTGGGCTGGTGTTACCTTCTATGTCAGTGACAGAACTGGTAATAGTGAAGATATGATCACTTTCTCACATCCAGTTTAGTCCTTGGAATACTGCTATCAATAGGAAAGACACTGGTTAGAATCTGGTGGGATAAGACATGATAAGGAACAAGGAAAAGTCCTAACAACCGTTTTGGTGGTTTGAATAGTTTTGGTCCCCATAGATACATATATTTGAATGTTTGGCCATAGCAAGAGGCACTATTAGGAGATGTGTACTTAGTGGAGTAGGTGTGGCCTTATTGAAGAAAGTGCATCACTTTGTAGGTGGACGTTGAGGCCTCCTATTCTTACTCTCTGTCCACTGTGGAAGATAGTCTCCTCCTGGCTACCTTCTGATGAAAATACAGAACTCTTGGCTTCTCCAGCACCACATATGCCTACATGCTGTCATGCTTCCTGCCATGATGATAATGGATTGAACCTCTGAAACTGATAGCCAGATCCAATTACATGTTTACCTTTGTAAGAGTTGCCTTGATCCTGGTATCTCTTCATAGCAATGAAACCCTAACTAAACCACCAAATTAAAAAATAAAATAAAATAAAAAGAGGAAGAAGAAAAACAAAGGAAGGAAGAAAGTAAAGAAGGAAGAAAGAAGAAAGAATGAAACAAACAAACAAACAACAAAACAGGTTCTGCCCACAACTGACAATTGCATGTCCACAGAAAACCCTTGCAGCCTGGACAAGCCACACAATAAATAAGATAATATATTAGATACCAATGAATTTTTTACACAGCCTCATTTTCTCAGTTGGTGATTCCTTAGTAAGATAAAGTAAAATGATTCAATAGGATTTCCAAGGTTTCATACTTGTTTATTATTTTAATCTCATTATTATTAGTACATTCATAAGGATTTTCAAATTTGAAGGAAATTAACTGCTCAACATTTCTCAATGCAGAAAGGCCATGCAGCAGCAATAGTGCTATTAGTTTTTTATCCTAAATATAATATACTGTTAATATTCATGGATAGCAACAACCTTTGAGAAAGCAGATAGAAAATTCTAAAATAAGAGTTAATATTTATCTCCCCACATTTGGAAATATATCTTTACTAAAACTCTGGAATATTGGTTCCTCAGATTCTCATTACTCCTTCAAAGATGGACCATCAATTTTTATGTATAATTCCATGTCATTCTAGAATAATGACTTTGATTTAATTCTGGAATGAAAAGTAAAATGAAAATGAAAACAAATGGGCTCTTTTAAAGTAGAAGAGTTTCTCTTCTTGTTTATTTATTTCCTTCAAAACAATACACTGTGTTTACAATTTAATTAACTCTTTTATTTTCATTTGGTCCTTTTGATTAAACAGGTTTTGAAACAACTGATTTAAAATTAATGAATAAATGGGCTAGCAAATGGGTTTTCTTCCTTTTTCATTCAGAGGAATTTTAATATTGCAAAATCTTGGAGGCATGAGTACTTGCAGCTTTAGTAGAGGACCTGCATTCAGTTCCCAGGATCTACCTGGTGACTTAACAGCCAGGAGAAACTACAGATCCAGAGGATCCAGTATGTATTTCTGAGTTTCAAAGGCACCAGGAATACACACATAGGGAGAGAGAGAAAGAGAGAGAGAGAGAGAAATATTGATTAAAAAAGTAGTCCAAAAGAGTGGAATGTTATTTTAGTTACTTTTCTGTTGCTATGAAAAGACACGAAGAATAATATATGTATAAAATAAAGATTTTTAATTGAAGTTTCAAATGGTGAGTCCATGTCCACATGACTGGAAGTATAGCAGCAAGCAAGAAGGCATGATGTTGGAATTGTAGCTACAAGCACATGGTCAGAAAGACTTTTGAAACAGAGCCAACCATTAGTGAAAAGTCCCCTACAATCGCCCATATCTCGGAATCCTTCCTCCAAATACTCCATCCACAGGTAACCATCATTACAATATATGGACCTATGGGGTCATTCTCATTCAAACTAACACAAATGTTTAAAAGGTTTAAAAACAGAATTTAAAGGTTATGCGACCTTCTAGATGATTTATCACTACAAAAGGATTCCCTTTTCAATATTAGAAAAATCATAACTGTTTATTTCATTACTGTTATTTATCATCATTATTATCATTATTATCAATATTAATTATTGTGTTTACATTGTGTAGATGGGTGGACACATACCAGTATAAATCAGAAAACATCTTTTTGAAGTTGGTTTTGTGTTTCTACCTTTATTTGGTTTCAGAAATGGATCTGAAGTCCTCAGTTTTGTATATCATATGGTGTTAACCTCAGAGACATCTCACCAGCCCTTCCGAAAATGTTTTTGATACTATAAAACTAAAACTCCTCTATTACCCTTTGTGAGTGTGTGTGTGTAATTTTTAAATAATATGGTAGAATCCTTGTTCAAATTTAATTTATTTATCTTCAGAAATTAAGGACTTTATAGAGAAGTCAGTATTTCTCTGCCTGAAGGTTTGCAGCCATGAAGTAAGGTTTAAAGGTCTGTACCTACCTAATCTGTGAAAACTTACTAGAAAACTGTCATAGAAGACAAATTATACATACATAAAACCTGCCTGAATATTTCTATTATTTAGAAATGATGCTAGACAAAGCAAAAAGAGAAAAAAACAAAAGTAAAAAAAAAAAGAGTAAATTTAATATATTTAAAAAGCATATAGAAGACATAAAAGTCAGAATGCTTCCTAGGCTGGCAGGTTCGTGAGTGTGTCTTACCCCACTCGGCACTCAGCTGTGCTTTGGTAACTTTCAGGAGGTAAGGAGATAAAACGGACTGGAGGGTGAGGTAGGTTTATACCAGTTTAAAAAGAAATAATTGTTAGAAGGTGAAAGGTCTAAAAGAACTAAACGTTCTATTGCTCAGTACCACTCCTTGAATTAACTCTCAGTAAGTTTTATAATCAACTCAAAGCTTGTTGTGGAACAGAAATATGTAAGGATAGATGCTAAAAATGTTTTGCATGAAATCCTAGAAATAACAAAATGTCAGCCATTTGTATGTATGCTGTATTTTGACTTCCTTAATGTGACTTCAATCTTTCTTGAATTCTCTAAGTCACTCTGTAAGTCAGTCATGTGACCATTGCAAGTTCTACAAGATATGCCAGAATGATCTAGAGATGGGGCATTGAATTAACACAATTGAGTGCTTCTATCTAATTATTAAGTTTAGGTATAACACAGATATAATAAATAAATAAACTTGTAAACTATGTAAAACTCAACACAATCATTTTAAAACTGAAATGTTATCATATATTATAAAATAAATACTACTATAGGAAGATAATTTAACTATTTTTTCTTTGACAAACAAACTATTCAATGACTAAACATGTAGCCCACTGATAGTTAAGTCATGTTTCTATGTAGAAAATCATATATGTTCATATTTCCAGTGTTGTTGATGAGAATAGGTATAGTCCAAAAATCATTCTTAACATATAAATCAAATTAGTTAAATAAATGGCTTTGACTGTTCTCTCCCCTTCAAAGTTTACTTTGCATTTATAAACAAAACAACATACACTTAATTATTTAACATTGCCCAATAAGAATAATGACCCAAAAACTTGAAAATAGTAACACTGAATGAAGCACTGGATTTTGTTTGGTAACAATGTATTAAGCTCACAACAAATTTAAGAGCCAAATATTGTTTATTTTGTTTATATTTCAACCCTTCAGCTACATGTGGAGGATATAAGACATCTATCTGGGATCTGTTCCCTATTACTACCATGTGGAGATCAAGGATACATCTGAAATTGACTGGGTTGATGGTCAGACAGCCCATACTCACTGCCTCATACAGAGGGATTAAATGACACAACCAAGGTCACACAAACAGCTCATTATTGAAATTGATCTTCAAAATGTTAACTGAGCACTTGATGTCATTATATCCCAGAAAAATATCCCATAAGGAACCACAGTTGTATGACCTTTGACTCTACTTGTTAAGCATTTGTTATTATGGTCTTTCAAATATTAAACTGTTAATGGACAAAAGATGCTTATCATATTGGTCCTCTATTAAAAATTATAATTATATTTGATCCTGGTCAAATGATCAATTAGGAACTGATACTATGGTAATATATTTGTGGCTATGTATGAACAAGCCCAGACTAACCATTGCTGACATAGTATTTCTTGGACCATCATACATTCATTTACTTAATAAGGACATATTTAGCTTTCATTGAGTATAATTTTAACACAGCTCTGATATTCATCCAGTAGGTATGGAACATGGTGATAAGAAACAAATTAGTGTCTCCTGACTCATCAGTTGATAGTTTAGTTAAATGTGGGAGAAACACTGTAAACAACTTAACAGATAATTTATATTGTAGTTGGAGAAAAGAAAGACTACAAATAAAGAAAAGGAAAGAAATTTGTTCAGAGATACTCTAGGAAAGCTGATATTATGCCAACACAGATAGATCCATGGAGAGTTTCTTGTTCAGGTCATCAGATCAAGGTCAGCCATGTCTTATTTACTCATCTGCAAAGCAGTATAGGCAAAGTAGAATTCATCAAGTGTTGCGATGGAGAAGCAAACCCCAGTGTACCCTGTCAGCAGCCACCTACAAGCTGAAGAAATTGGAATGCTAGCACTGTAGTTTTAAACATAAATTTCCTCATTTATAAAACAAATTACCTGGACTGCCAGATACCTTTGGTTAATTAAGACAATTTTAAGCAGTTTGATAAGTAAAATCTTCTAGTTTAAAGGACATCATGGATTTTCCTTCTTAAATTTTCTCAACTGAATTTTTCACATTTAGTTTTTTTCTTGGTTGGGGTTATTATTCAAATACAAACAATAATCAATATAGAACACCATGTTATAGTCTATATACTATAGACTGAGAGTAAATATGAAAAGATGATTTTTAAAACACATAGACTGAGGTGGTAAAGAGATTAAAATGCATACTTTCAGTAGGATGCTGTAGTCTTATTATTTTTACCTAAAACATTTTCTGATTTGTCCTATCCTAGGCTTTCACATGAAATAGTAATCAGCTAGTTTCTATAACTGATTGATTCCTGTGAGAAGCACATTAAGCTAAATATAAGAAAAATACATAATGAAATGATGTGAGCTGAAGCACAAGCCACATGTAGCTGAAGATAGAAGTTTAAAGGTTTTAATTTGTATTAAACACTTTGTCTGTGCCAGCAAGATGGCTTAGCGAGTAAAGCTATTTGCTTCCAGGCGAGATGATGTGAGTTGAACCTACAAGACATAGGGTAGAAGGAGCAAACTGGTCCCTACAAGCATCCTCTGATTCCATATTCCTGGTGTAGCATGAGTGCATTCACATACTTATACACAAAATAAACAACTAATGTAATAAAAATGTAAAAATACTGTGTACCTACGTACCCTGGCTATTGGCTTCACTTGTAAAAACCATCAGTTTTATTTGGGAAAAAATTAAAGTCATAAATATGTAAATATATTTAAATTTTTCATATTTTCACAAAATATTTGAAATGGGAGAAGATATTTCCTATTAAGTGTTTCAGAAATACTAAAAGAAAAAAATCCATACTAGAATGGTTCCTTATGATAAGTTACTCATGAAAATGTTGATGTATTGAATAAATCATATCTTGCCTTGTACTATATATATGTATATACATGTTCTTAAACAGAAGTAAAACAAATGAATACTCCAACATCAACACTCAAACCATGCAAGTAATAACTCAAGATCATACAAGTAGAAACTTTTTGCTTCCCCTGTATAAAGGTTCATCCTGCTTAATACGTGTTTTATTATCATAGATAGTTTACAGGTCTGGAACTATGAAACTTTTAAATATAATTTCTAAAAGAAATGAAGTCACAGACCTGAATATCCTGGAACATGCTCTGTAGACCAGACTGGCCTTGAACTTCCAGAGATCCTCCTGCCTCTGCCTCTGTGTGCTGGGATTATAGGTGTGTGTCACAATCACTGAGAATTTTACCTTTTTAAAATTGTTGTTATGAGTTATAGACAATAGCATGTTAGCTGAATGATAATTATTTCATTAATATGCATAATAAATGTTTTATGAATCCAGAAACATGTATTTATTGTCTTTAAATAAAAAGAGATATCAAATATATGCCAAAAGTTCCTACTTCAAATACTCAATTTTGACCATTACATATTACTAGGAGTATGATTCATGGTATGTGACACATTCTTCTGTAGTAAGTAAAAACAGAGAAATAGAGATTATCTTGATTATGGCATTGTGCATAAACATGGACACATCAGCAGAGAATGATTCATAAAATACATTCTAACTTTGTAGTTTTTGACGTGGACTTTCATCCCTTAAATAGAAACTAGCAGAAAGCCCAAATTCTAATTAGTATCAGAGTTTTTTCATTTTGTTTATATATCAAATTCATATTACATCTTGAATCTAAGGACTCTGGGTTATATGTACATTAAAGACAATGGTTGGGATGTATATCATAAAGTTAATATATTATACACCTTATCTGCAATGTAGCAATGTTGAAAAATGGAAACCATGCACCTATGTCTTAACAAATGCATTAATTCTAGTGCTGTAGATGTGAGGTTCTGATATGACCATGCCTCTACCATACATGCTTTTATATCCTTCAACCTTCTACATGCTCATCGTGGCTCACAGTTTGAGAACAGAGTTCTCATGGCGGAGAAAGTTATTGTAGTAAGAGCATGAGGTACCTGGTTACTCTACACACACAGTATTTGGTAGAGATGACTGCCAGAACTTGGCTCACTTGCTCTTTCATTCAACCCAGGTCTCCAACTCACTCAGTATAGTTGCCCACATTCAGGGTGGGTTTCCTCACCTTAATTAACAAGACCTAGAAAATGCCTTACAGATGTGTCCAGAGATTTGTGTCCTAGGAGACATTAGATTCTATCACCAATATAACATCAGGAAACTATAAGATTTATAGGTAGATAACTTGCTGAATTCCACAGGGCCATCTAAAAAGAAATTTCCCTTTGGATGAATTATGACATGAGATCAACAAAACTCATACCTTGCATGTACAATTCTAATGTTCCATAAGCTCTTTAAAGATAAGATTAATGTGATCCAAGTCAATGGAGTCCGTATACTCCTACTGCTCAGACTCTAAGGCACGAGGCTAATTGAGCAAGATGAGCAGCTGTAAGTATACATTATGATGTCAAAAACAAAAACAAAAAAAAAAAAATGAAGGTCCATGTCCAGAGAAGGGAGAGAGAACCTGCCTCCCCGAGAAAGTGGCAGATGACCTTGAAACTCAGTAAGAAATCCAATCTCATAAAACTCTGTAAAATATATGTTGTAGCAGAAGAAAGACAATTAATATATAGGATGCATCTTACATGGCAGACTTTTTGATGGCTTTGCAATCTTTCAATCTTTCAAGCACATTTAACTCAATCAATTCTAGGCTTCTGCCAAATGAGTCCTATCTAAATACGTCTCTGCTTCTGTCAATTACCACAAGTCAAAGTTTTCAGTGGCTCCACACTGCCTCGAGAAAAAGTTAACCATACCTATTCTGGTATCCAAAGTGTCTGTCATCTGTTGTCAATACTAAATCTAAATTTTATTCCTACATTGACTACCCAATTCAATTACAGTACATTTACAGACCATTACATTCCATTTCTCGAATATATGCTTATATAGATGCTCCAAAGGTTTCATATGATAATAAAAATAATAGTAAAAATTGAAAAAAAATCCAAGGTTTAGTTCCAGTCCTAAATCTTTTGAGAAAGTCTCAGGAATCAAAAGTAAAATGAGGTCCCACATTTGAGATTTTCTGTTCTATGTCTTATTCATTTTATCTACTCTCTGAAGCTTTAGTGTAGTTGCACAGAGTGAATGATAGCATGGAGTGAATCTCATTTAATGTTCCTCTGTCATTGTTTATACATTAATCTTCTCCAAGTACAGTATGCATGTATCTAAGAGCTATAGGAAGGCACTTTCCTGATTCTGTATATTTAGATGACATTGAAGGGCTACTAAATCATCCCAGAAGTCAAAGGGATATATTTGATGTATTGAAATTAAGGAGAGACTGGTTTTCTTATCTCTGGGTATACAGAAGGATGTGCATTTGCATGGTTGTAATGTGAAGACATACAATGGTCCTCTTGGTATCGAAGGCTCTGACTTCAGAATTGCAGAAGCTCGTAGTCTCCAATGATGCAGAACATGCGAAACACGAGTTTCATATAATGCCAGGACTAGGACTACAATGAAAAGAATTTGTGAAACACGAGTTTTCTATAATGCCAGGACCATACTAGAGTGATAAGAATTTCAAGGAAGAAATTAATTGGGGAATTTGAAAATATAATCTGTGGTAATCAAATAAAAATTAAGACTTGCATAATTTGTTTGTTTGGGGAAAAGATGCAGTAAGACATAAGTTTCTGCAATATACTATTGTTCTTTCTTTTTAAAAGTAGCACTATGCAGAGAGTCTGACATACTCAGAGGCAGATGCTCACAGCTAACCATAAAACTGATCATGGGATTCCCAATGTAGAAGATAGAGTGAAGGCTGAAGGAGTTGAGAGGATTCCCGACACCATGAGGAAAGCAACAATAACAACCAACCAGAGCCCCCAGAGTCTAAACCACCAGCCAGGGAGCGCTTAGGGAGGGACCCATGGCTCCAGCTATATATGCAAGGGAGCTATATATAAGTGGGAGAAGATTCTTGGTCCCACGAAGGCTGGATGTCATGGGGAGGGTATTCGAGGGTGGGGAGGTGAGGTACGGGGGAGGGTGGGTGGGACTATACCATCATAGAGGCAAGAGGAGGGGGAAAGGATAGGGAGTTCCTGGGAGGGAGGGGGGAAAATGGGGTAAGGGGAAAACATCTGAAATATAAATAAAATTTCCAATAAAAAATAGCACTATGCATTTACCCTTAAAAATATTCCTTGCACCAGTGCATGTAGGTTCAACTAAATTTTTGACAGAAGTTTTGACAGGAAATTCTCATTGAACAAATTGAAAATCCACAGCAAATGAATAAAATTAGACTGTGATTCTCATTGTTTGCACAAATTATCTAAAAATGTATTAAAAACTTCAAGTTATAGCATGAAACTTTGAAAGTGGGAGGAGAAAACGAGAGAAATAATGAAGGTGATGGAATACAATGCATTTGAAAAGATACCAAACCCTAGGAATCACATCCTACTATACACAAAGGGCATGACAATACAGAAGAGAACTTTGTCACTGAAGAGAAGAGCGACCTGATTGGAGACATGGCCTGAAGTGGGGCAGGATATTTGCAGGCTACACTTCAGGTGACCAGTTAATATTTTCAAGGAGTTAATAAGTTTGAAAAGGAACATCAAAAATAAGCTGATTTCTACAAAATGAATAATTGACCAATATAGATATTTTATTTTACAAGGTGGGTAAATGGTCATATTGTGTGAAGAAATGCTCAGCGCCCGTGGTAATCTGGGAGATAGAAAAGAACACCAGAGGAAGTTATTACTTTTTCCACTTAGGACTGAATCTTCACAAAAAAGGTTAAAGTCAACTATTACTAAGGAAGCTAGAGAAAGGGAGATCCTACATCTAGTGGGATATAGTGAGTTCATTATTGAATGAAAAGTCTATATATGATCCCGTCCTTAAAAATTATAAATAGAGCTGCCATGTGATAATCCAATATGAGTTTATATCTAAAAGGATTTAGACAAACATGTCAAGGTGACTTCCACACGCCCATATCTACTGCAGGACTCTACAATGTCTAGAATAGAAAGCATCTAAGTGCCCACAGACTGATAAGTGGGTAAAGAAAAGGCAGGACAGACACACAATAAACTACTCTGAAGCCTTAAACAGAATGGAATCCTACTGAGGATAATTTTGTCAAATGAAATAAGCCAGGGTGAAAGACAAATGATGTTACATGTGGTCTCATGCATCATGAATGTGTTAAAAAAATAATAATAGCTGAATTATCATAGGAGTCAAGATGAGAACTGGGGCTGCAGAAGGAGGGCTGGGAAGTTTGGTGAGGAGGCCTTGGGAAGCATTAGACTGGAACAAGTGCTGTCATGCTTTCACAGATCAAAATGACTGAGCAATGAAATGAACACTTCAAAAAGTTAAGAGTTCCCACACACAACTGAAAAATGTTTGGGAAGATAGATCTGTTTGATCTGACTTGAACATTATGCAACACATGTGTCTATCAGAACCTCATATTAGTAGGTATAGATTTTAAGTTTTTAATTAAAAATAAATTCGATAATTATAAAAAAAATATTTTCTTTGGGTTTCAATCTCTTCTTTCGTCATTACTGTCTTGATAGAGTGTGGATAGGTCATCTGACAGATATTATCCAGCCTTTGTATCTGTGAATGGTGGTAGTAATATTATCCAAAGAACATAGAATAATATGTATAACATTGAACATTTATATCATACACACAACATGTACACAATAAAATGTGTTAATGTGCAAGTCTGGAGTCCAGAAAGTCACACCAAAATGCTAATACATTTGATGTTTGCTGTGGGCTTTTTTCCTGGTTCACAGACCGCCACGTTCTTGGTCAGACTTCACAGGACAGAAGGCATAAGCTCCTTCTGGGATTCTCTTCATTATAGCCATGACAGCTTCTGTGAGATAATAACACACAAAGGTTCCACCTACTAAAAGCATCGTGCAGTAGGTAAGATATGCAGAAAAGAGTTTGGAGAAGCACTCAGTGAAAAAGTATATATAGATATTCCAAATAGTGGTGTGAAGTTTGGGGAAATACATCGATGTTGTTTGCCAGTGCTAAACCCTGCATACAGCAATTAAAAACCAGCCAAGCAAGGTGATGCAATGTTGCCAAGACTGCTATGACAGTAACAAAATGCACTCTTTATTGCATATGAGTTCTGTGCCATAGAGAGAAGTCATATTTTGTACTATAAGCATGGTCAAAACTCAGAGAAGCTCTAGGCCCTAAGGGAACCTATTTATGTTGTTTTGATGAGTGATCATCTCATCAAATTATCTTCTAAATATTTACGTTTATATTTTGGTGCTCTCCTCTTTGGTCAGAGAACTTTCTTATTTCAGAGCACTATGTCTAATATAGACCTATAACTATTCAAAATGCTCAGAATAAACAACCGTGAATGCTTAGCCAAATAGGACATATATATTAACAACATCCTTCACTCCCTAGGAAAGAAGGGCATGGAATTAGGGAGGGGCGCTTGCCTTAGGCATGTCATGGTTATGCACACAAGAATCCTCATCAGCTGGAGTGACCCTCAAAAGATCACCACAAGAGAGTTAAAATCCAAACATAGAAGGAGAGGACATCATGATGTCCACCACTAGCTCAACTGGGGCTTTAATGGCAGTTGTCTGCAGCTGAGAGAGGCAGAGTCACTTTTCATGTGGACTTGTCTTAGGAGGGTAGAGTTGATGGCATGGTAGTTTGCCTAGGCCTCATTTGATGTCTCAGACATGTGTACATCTGAGAAGCACTGATTGACTTACTGAGCCATAAACAATACCAAATGGTCAATTTAAAAAAAACATTATTTTCTTTCTCTTAAAAAGTCAACAAACAAACACAAAGCACAAGTATACAAAACTGAATATCAACAAAAACCCTAATACATATTCAATTAGTTTCAGGTTGTCCAACTTCTGAGCGCATGTATCCTGAAGTGTGGTTGATATACCCATTCACTACACTGAAGAAAATGGATTTTTTTCTTTCCCAGCAGATATCAATTTCAAATAACTTCTTGATTAGAAAGAGAATTGGACACAGAATGCCAACCTTAGCTGACTATTTTCTTCAATCTGCTTTCTTTTCTTGAACATTCTGTGTAAGGTTAAAAAAAGGGCCTAGACAGACATCTTCATTAAAGTGAAAAGAACTCACTCATGGTTCTTACAGAACCTAGATTTCAGCATTTCCACAGGATCCAATGCCCTCTTCTGGCAATCTCAGGCATCCAGCTCTCATGGAACAAAGACATACATGCGTAAACATTCCATAAATAAAGGTAAAAATTAAAGAAATCTTCGAAAAATTTAAAAAGTAATTGAACGAAGTCTGAGTAAGAACTACCCTGTAAAGATATCAATTAATAAACGTATTTCAGAACGAAAGTTTGTTCACTATATCATGGATCTCTTGTTTCTCCAACAAACTGGATTCATATGTCAGCAATTAATATGTGTGTCTAGTGATTTTTTTTATTCATTCCACTAGAGAGTTTGCAATGAGACAAATTCAATTTTATTTTAATTGTGTTTTTGTTTTTCTTTCAGCTTTCAAAGTATATGACTGTTCATATCATTTCTCTGGTTATGCGAAATGATTTCATTTGAAATATGCTACTTGCTTGCCTAAGGCCCTCTGCCTCAGAATTTACCTTAGGCATGACTTAATTGACCCCTGAACTCTGCTTATTGTGCCTGATTGCTGTGTTCCTGGCTCCTATGGACAAGTCCCATTCCAGAATTTGCCATGGGCAGTCTAGCATTTTATCTGTTGTCTGTCACAGACTTAATCTCAGTTAAGACTTCAGTTCTTTGCCAGCAGAATGTTAACCAGTAGGTTAGATTGGGGGATTTCTCTTTGTTTTGCTTCCATGTTTCTACAGCACTAGACCAGAATGCTTCCTTAAACTGGCTGTGTCTGGATGCTGTTCCTTTGCATGGTTTTCAGGCTAACATAGTTAAGATTTTCACTGTGATGAAGACACTGGCTGTATTGCTTGCTGTATGCTGGCACAGTGGAATGTGACTCATTATACTTCAGCAGCTCCTGTTCATGGGTCATTTGTGTTATCTTGTGTTATTTTTATTTTGTATCAAAGCTCTGTTTATTCATTTCTTTTCTACATCATATTGCTTTGTGTTATTTAACTATTTTGAGGTTAAAAACAATCCCTATTTTTCTTAAGTTGTGAAGTTGCTTTTACACACACACACATATACATATATGCCATTCAATGGGTTTTAGTCAATGCAAACAAAATATGTGAGTGAGCCATTGCTTTCAACTTTAGATCATTTTGACAGAAATTTAGAGGGTATTCTCTTCCTAAAATATTTTAATTATATTTCTATATGAATCTATCTTTAATTTAATTTTTGTTTAATCCATTATTTTTACTTTGGTCGGATATATACTTGTATGCTTGTTCTGTACTTGATGGCATAGTAAGCAGGCTTTACAATACGATCATCTAAGACTATTTCTTATCAACATGACATTTCTCAGATGAGTCCTGTCTTGATTGAGTGCTCTGCTCAGGGAGCTACATCACCACTGACACTGTTGCAGTGAGGTAGCTACATTTATACAGGGTCAACCGTGAAGGCAGAAGGTCCATGTTTGCTTCCTATGTTACTTGTTTCTTAATTGATCACTAAGTCAAGATTGTAGTAGTTTTAATTCTAAATCTAAAAATGGATATGAGTATAATATCCACCATGCAGAGTTATTAGAGAACAAAATGACCTCTCATTTCTAGGTAGCAAAACAAGATATGGATACTTTTCTTGTTATGGACACTTAAATTAACCATTTATTCAAAGTAAACCAGAAAAGCGCTTACATGTGTTTATAAGCAGGGTAGGAAGTTAAATCAAAAGCACATGAAAGATTGTCTTTCATACACTGAATATATTCTCAGAACTGTCTTTGTTATGAAGGATGGTGATGTTAAAGGAGACTTAAAGATAAACTGATATTTCTTCATGCCTATTTTTTACTTGACTGCATAAGCATTTACTAGTAGAAAAATTCACTAGACTTTCAAAAATTTTATTTCAGTATCCAAAGTACTCACAGTCAAAATAATTATATGCTGTGAAGGAGATCCTTTATATTTTTCAAATTAAAACTTTAACTGAATTTTGTCCTTGATGTCGACTGCAGTTAAATGCAGATTCAGCATAATTCTTGGCACAGCTATTGGTTTTATGAAATGAAAGTAATTTATCTACTTATTCTTATTTTCTATACTACATTGGAGAGAGATTCTTCGTAAAAAAGCTACATTAGAAAGCTTATTTACGATTTCCTGCCACCTCAACACCAACCTTCATCAGACATGTGGATCCTGAAACATACAGGTAAGTTTCCCTTTCCCAAACCAATCTTCCCTCCTTGCTGAGACCTCCAGAGCAAGCCAAGATGCGCTGAACAGCCTGCTATCCCAGAGAAATGTCCATTCTCTCCCCATTTCATTCACCTTCATTGGACCTCCTGAGCATAAACCACTCAGATAAGTTTTCCTTCCTCCACCCATCTTCTCTGCTCCCTGAGTCCTCTTGGCAAGCCAAGCTGTCCAGAGAAGCCTGCTAGCCCAGGAGGTTCTCTATTCTCCTGACACCTCTCTGCCCATCTTCAGTAGATCTTTAGCTCCTGACCCATACTTACCTGCAGGTTCAGAACCACACAACCCAAGGACACCCATCAGAGTGCCTGCCACGGGACCATCAAACTTTACTCCCCCTCCCAATATCTACCACAACAAGAACATCCAGGGACAAAAAAGATCCAAATGGCTAAAGACCTTTGAAAGAACACAATCAACAAAACCCAGAGCAATATGACACCTCCAAAGCACAACTGTCCCACTACAGCAAGCCCTGGATATCATAACATAACTGAGATACAAGAAAATGGTCTTAAATTTAATCTTAAAAAGATGATAGAGGACTTTAATGAGGAAATGAATGAATCTCTTAAAGAAATACAGAAAAATACAGTATAAAAGGTAGAGATCTTTAAAGAGGAAACAAATCCATTAAAGATATACAAGAAAAATACACTTAATCAGGTAAAAGAAATAAATAAAACTTTGCAGGAAATGAAAGTGGAAATAGAAGCAATTAAGAAAACACAAATTTAACAAGCCGAAGTACCTAAGTGGGCATGCCTCAATCCCCCTTGGGAGGGAGAAGAAAGCAATCACAGGGGTGGAGTATGGGAGGAAAGAGAGGGAGGGACCTGGGTAGAAAAGGGGACAGGGAGGAGAAGAAGGGAAGATAATGGGGAGGTGACAGGAATGAAGCCCCGAGGGCCAACAGAAAGAATGGAAACAGGCAACCTCAGAAGGTAGGATATGGGGGAACCCTCTAAAATGTACCAGACATTTGAGTCCTGAGACTCTCAGGACTCAAAGGAAGGAACTTTGGATAAAGTACTCTACAGTGGGGAGGGGGAACTTGTAGAGTCCACCTGCAGTGCAGGGACAGGACATCAAGTAGAGGGATGGGGTTGCCATCCCATAGTGAAGAGCTCTGACTCAGAATTGTTCATGTCTGAGGAAACTTCAGGGACAAAAATGGAGAAGAGCATGAGTGAAAAGAGGTCCAGTGACAGTCCCAAACTGGGATCCAGCTCAAGGGGAGGCCCAGGGCCCTGACACTCTTACTGATACTGCAGTGTGCTTACAGACAGGAGCCCAGCATGGCTGCCTTTAGAAAGGCCCATAAATCAGCTGAAAGAGTCAGACACAGATACTAATAGACAGAACCAATAGACAGAAACCAGGGACCCTTGTAGTTGAATTGGGGAAGAGCTGGAAGAAGCTGAGGAGGAGGGCAACCCTATAGGATGACTAGCAGTCTCAACTAACCTGAACCCCTGAGATTGCTCTAACACTGAGCCACCAACCAGGAAGCATACACCAGCTGATATGAGTCCCCCAGCACATATACAGCAGAGAACTGCTGGGTCTTGACTAAGTGAGAGAAGATACACCTAACCTTCAAGAGACCTGAGGCTCCAGGGAGTGGGGAGGTCTGGTGGAGTAGGGGTGGGGAATTGGGTACATCCTCTTCGAGATGGGGGTGGGGTAGGAGGTATAGAATGTTGAACAGTCAGAGAGTGAACCTGGAAGAGAATAAAAGACTGGACTGTAAAAAAAAATAATAATAAATAATAAAAAAAAAAAGAAAAAGAAAACACAAACTGAGGGAATCCTGGAGATGGAAAACATAGGGAAGAGAACAGGAACGAACAGATGCAAGTATCACCAATTGAATACAGGAGATGGCAGAGAGATAAAATAGAAGATAAAATAGAAGAAATTGATACATTCATCAAAAAGTGTTAAATATAAAAAATTCCTTACACAAAACATCCAAGGAAATCTGGGATACCACAAAAAGACCTAACCTAAGAATAATAAATAAGGTGAAGATTTCTAGAAAATATTTTTGATAAAATCAGAAGAAAACTCTCCCAATCTAAAGAAAGAGATGCCTATAAACATACAAGAAGCTTATAGAACACCAATTAGACTGGAACAGAAAAAAAAAAATCCTCCAACCACATAATAATCAAAACACAAAATATGCAAAATAAAGTATATTAAAAGCAGCAAGGTTATAAAGGCAAGCAACATACAAAAGCAGATCTATCAGAATCACATGTAACTCCTCAACAGAGACTCTCAAGGCCAGAAGGGCTTGGACTGATACCTTGCAACATTTAAAAAAAACACAGGTGCCAACCTAGACTACTATACCCAACAAAACCTTCAACCAACATAGATGGAGAAAGCAAGATATTTCAAGACAAAGCCAAATTCAAACAATATTTATTCACAAATAGAGCCCTACGGAAAATACTAGAAGGAAAACTCCAACCCACAGAGCATAACTACATCCAAGAAAACACAGGAAATAAGTTTTCTATATCAGCAAAAACAAGAAAAGTGTATTGCGCATGCGCGCGCGCACACACACACACACACACACACACACACACACACTCACACACACAAACACTAACAGCATTAACATTAAATAAAAGGAAATAGAAATCACTGGAGATTAATATCTCTCAACATCATTGGACTCAATTCCCCAATAAAAAACAGAGGCTAACAGAATGCATGTGAAAACAGGATCCAGCATTCTACTTTATAAAAGACACAGACCCCAGCTACAAAGATAGGCATTACCTCAGAGTAAAGAGCTAGAAAAAAGTTTTCTAAGTAGACAGACCCAAGAAGCAAGCTTGAGTAGCCATTCTAATATCTAGCAAAATAGACTTTCAACCAAAAGTAATCAAAAGAGACAGGGAAGAACACTTCATACTCATCAAAGGAAAAAATCTACCAAAATGATATCTCAATTCTGAACATTTATTCTCAAATAAAAGGCACCCATATATTTAAAAGAAAACATTGCTAAAGTTTAAATCACACATTAGACCCCACACACTAATACTGGGATACTTCTGCACCCCGCTCTATCAATGAAAAGATCATCAAAACAGAAAATAAACAGAGAAATAATGAAACTAACAGACATTTGAATCAAAGGACTAACAAACATCTAAAAATATTTTACCCAAAGATGAAAGAATATATTTTCTTCTCAGTACCGCATGGATTATTCTCCAAAACTGATCATATAGTTGGTCATAAACAAACCTTAACAGATATTTAAAAAATGGAATAATGTTTTGAATATTATCAGACCACCATGGATTAAAGCTGGACTTCAACAACAATAGAAATACTGGAAAGCCTACACACTCATGGAAAAATTTAACAATTCTGTACGCAATGATCTCTGCATGAGGGAAGAAATTAAGAAGTTAAAGACTGACTAGATTTCAATGAAAATGAGGGCACAACATAGCCAAATTTATGGGACACAAAGAAAGTAGTGCTAAGAGGAAAGTTCATAGCACGAAGTGCCTCCATAAAGAAATTAGAAAGTTCTCATGTCAGCAATTTAAAAATACACCTGTAAGCTCTAGAAAAAAAAGAATCAAGCACACCAAAGAGGGGTAAAAGGCACGAAATAATTAGAATCATGGTGGAAATCAGTAAGTTAAAAATAAGAAAACAATACAAAGAATCAACAAAATCAAGAGTTGGTTCTTTGAGAAAAATCAACAAGATAGACAAACCCTTAGTGAATTTAACAATTAGAGAGAGAGACAGCATCCAAATAAACAAAATTAGAAAAGAAAAGATAGATATAACAACACACACTGAGGAAATTCAAAGAATCATTAGATTTTACTTCAAAAGTCTGTGCTCCATAAAATTGGAAAATCTTAATGAAGTGTACGATTATCTGGACAAATACCACATATCAAAGTTAAATCAAGGTCAAGGAAGCTAAACAGCCCTGTAATCCCTATGGAAATAGAAGGAGTCATTAAAATTCTCTAAACCGGAGAGAGAGAAAGAGAGAAAGAAAGAGAGAGAGAGAGAGAGACAGCGACAAAGACAGAGACAGAGAGACAGAGAGAAGGGCTAGATGGCTCCAGTACAGAATTCTACCAGACTTTCAAAGAAGAATTAATACCAATACTCCTCAAGCTATTTCACAAAATAGCAACAGAAAGAACACTGCAAAACTCATTCTATGAAGTCATATTCAAACTGATAGCTAAACCACAAAAGACACAACAAAGAAAGAGAACTTCACAATGATTTCTCTTATGAATGTTGATAACAATTTCAATAAAATCTTGGCAAACCAAATCCAGATCCAGTCAAAAACATCATCTATCATAATCAAGTAGGCTACATTCTAGGTATACAGGGATAATTCACTATATGAAAATCTACCAATGTAGTCCACCATATAAAAAACTGAAAGAAAAAAGTGACGTGATCATCTCATTAGTTACTGAAAAAGCTTTTGATAAAATACAATCCTCTTTCATGTTAAAATTATTAGAGAGATCTGGGATACAATGCACATACCTAAATAAAAATGTACAGCAAGCCAACATCAAGCTAAATGGAGAGAAAAACTGCATGGCATTAGTACAGAAACAGATACATTGATCAATGGAATTGATTTGAAGACCCAGAAATAACTCCTATTGACAGTTACTTTTTAGTAAAGACGGCAAAACCTATATAATGGAAAAAAGACAGTATCTTCAACAAATGGTTTTGGTCTAACTGGATAGCTACATGTTGAAGAATGAAAATAGATAGATAGATAAAGAACCTCAAACATAAAACTGGATACACTAAATCTCATAGAAGAGAAAGTCAGAAATAATCTTGAACATATAGATACAAGAAACAATTTCCTAAACAGAACACCAATGGCTTAGCCTCTAAGATCAACAATTGGTAAATGAACCTCATAGAACTGCAACCTTCTGTAAGGCAAAGGGCACTGTCAATAAAACAAAATGGCTACTTTCAGAATGAGAAAGAATCTTTACCAACCCTACATCTGACAGGGGGCTAATATCTAAAATTTATAAAGAACTCAAGAAGTTAAATACCAATAACTCAAATAACCCAATTAAAAATGGGGTATAGATATAAACAAGTAATTCTCAAAAGAGGAATCTTGAAAGGCTGAGATGCACTTAAAGAAATGTTCAAAGACCTTAGTCATAAGGGAAATGCAAATCAAAACAACTCTGAGATTATATCTTTCACTGGTTGAAATGGATAAGATCAAAAACTCAAGTGATAGCATATACCGTGAGGATATAGAGCAAGGGGGACACTTCTCCATTGCTGGTGGGAATGCAGTCTTGCATAACCACTTTGGAAATCAAATCTGGTCATTTCTCAGAAAAGTGGAACAGTTTTACCTGAAGACCCAGGTGTACAACTCCTGGGCATACACCTAAGTATATGCTCCATCATTCCACAAACACACTTCCTCAACAATGTTTTGTAATAGCTAGAAACTGGAAACAACCTCAACTAAAAAATAGGTAAATAAAATATGGTACATCTACACAATGGAATCCTATTCAGCTATTAAAAACAAAGACATCATGAACTTTGTAGGCAAATTGACAGCTATTGAGAATATCATTTTGAGTGAAGTAACCCAATACCAAAAAGACATTCACAACATATACTCACTCATAAGTGCATATTAGCCATAAAATGTAGAATACCCATGCTCCATTCCACAGACCCAAAGAAGGCAAATAAGAAGGAAGAAACAAGTGAGGATGCTTGAATCTCACCTAGAAGGGGAAAATTCACTATAAGAGACATATGGAGGGAGGGACAGGGTGGTAGAGGGGATGTGGAGGGGAATGGTGGGGGTCAGTATCATCTGTGGTTAAGGACAGGAGGGATGGCCAGAGAATGAGTGGAAATCTGCAACTAACAAGAGTTGGGAGGTAGAGGCATCTGCAGAAGGAGACAGAGACCTTGGGTAAGAGAGACACTCAAGAATCAGTGGGGATGACTTTAGCTCTGACTAACAGCACTGAGGGTATGGAACCTGAAGAGGCTACTTCCCATTGCCAAACAGGAACCCCAATGGATCGATAGGGACACCTACAAAACTTTTAATCCAAAATTTATCCTGTCTACAAGAAATTCAGGAATTGGGGAAGAAACAGAGACTGAGTGAATGGCCAACCAATAAGCAGCCCAAATTGAGACACGTCCCATGGGCCAGCATCAATCTGTGACACTATTAATGGTGCTCTCTTATGCTTGCAGACAAGAGCACGTTGCCCTCTAAGAGGCTTCAGCCAGTAGCTGACTCAGACAGATAAACTCACAACCAAACAGTAGATAGAGCTCGGGCACTCTTATGAAAGAACAGGAGGAGACTGCAGCCTCTAAGGGATAGCAATTCCCCAGGAAGACCAAAAGAGTCTACTAATCTGGCCCCTGGGTCTCTCAGAGACAGAACCACCAACCAAAAGCATACACGGGCTGGACCTAACGATTGCATCGCATATGTGGCAGATGTGCAGCATAGTCTTCATGTGGGTCTTGAACACCAGGAGCAGCTGTTACCTATACATGGGATATGTTCTTCTAGCTGGGCTGCCTTGTGAGAGACAGAGAGAGAATGTGCCTAGCCTCACAGAGACTTGATGTGCAAGATTGGAGGGACACCTCAGTAAGACCCTACTACATCATCGAAGGGGAGGGGAATGGGGGAAATATTGTGGAAGGGAGTGACATGGAGGTGGACAGCGAGAGGTATGTAAAGTGAATAAGTAAAAAAAAAAAAAGAAAGAAAAGAAAAAATTAAAATTAAAAAAGCATATTTACTATAAAATATTCTTATAGAGTACTCAATAAACTATATGGTAATATAAGAATAAATATTGAAAAACTTTTTAAGTAATATGTAAGATTACCATTATTAGGGGGAAGAAAAGCATATCTGCATTGAACAAAGCCCACCACTTGTGGTTCCCGTGGAGTAATTCTTGGTCCCATCTATTATGAGGGAATAGGAGAAGATGAAAGTGAACATTTCCTACAGAAAGGTGGCCATTTGTTTGTTCAATTCAATAATACCAAAGTTGAAAACCTATTGGAATTGGCTTTGCCAACACCATTCTTATAATCTTTTTTATGCAAAGGCGATTTCTTCTGTGACATCTTTACAAGAGCCACCATCCCCCTTTTCTTCCGATGTGAACATTCCACACATGCTGAATGCATGCCAGGCAAGAAAGCAGCAAGTAAATGGGTGTCCACTGAGAGCAGGAAGGGAGAATACCTAGAAAGCACAGAGGGATGAAGAGAGAGTGTATGTCTCTTAATAATTTATGCCTGTATAGATGAACTTAATTTTAATCATGAAATGAGAAAATAAATTTGTATCTCTTCAATAATTCCATTTTTAATATAATGGAATTTTAATTCATACAAAATGCTGAGGCAAACAATGTAGAATTTTCAGAGTTATTTCAGCATTTTTAAAGTACCAATGGCGCTATTCAAATGTACTCATATATAATCATTTTGCATTTCTAGTAGATTTAACATATAAAGTGTTTAGGGTTATTTATGATTTTCCAGACACACCACTTTCTTTTAGCAATGCCTTTGGCTTTTAAACATTGTTTCCCATTAATAGAAGGAAGTGACATTTGGTTATGGAGACTGAATATAGGCTTTAAGTAAATTGCATATGATTTACTATTTAAATCTGGCATTTAAATAGGGTTACACAATTCAAAATATGTTCTCTCATTACAAGCTTTAGATTTGGAGTAGAAGTCATTGTTCATAATCTTGCACTTTTATGAAAATGTCATGTTTCCATCTTAAATATTAAAACAGATTTTAAGATATGATATGAGATACATGTAGTTCATTTGCTAGACAATTCCAGGACACTGTTTTGTACAAATGAAGGTGCATTCCTTTTGGGAAATACGAAAATTATTTTCTAAAGCATGACAGACTGTATTTTATAATATTTTCTAAATACGCATTTCTCTCAGATTTTTCTTTATGAAGAGCTTTATCAAAGATTGTTAACATAAGACATTTTAAGCTGCAAATCTGGCAGTCTCAGATGCTTAATAGAACTTTTTATAAGTCTAATGTATTGATGATGTTTGATATTCTTGCCTTGTAAAATACTTATTTTTCAAATATTTCCATGTTATAAAATGCAAAGATCAGTGAAAGACTGTGGCTCGGAGAATCATCTGCTTTACAAGGTAGATGTGATCATTAGCCATCCAGGGCCTAGTAAGTAACTTCAGCTTTCACTAATCTTCCTCTTCTCTTCATTTATTGGAGGCTTTTACAACTTTCTCCAGAGAGCTTTCATCGCTACTTGTATGATACTGTGATGTTTTCTGTTTGTTTGTTTGTTTTTTATATAAACTTGTATTTGTTAGTAATTATATTTGAGAAATAACATTTTGACTCAGTCAACTCCTTTTGCACATTCTGAGTAAGAAACATCTTAATAAAGATAAACACAGCATCAATCTCAAAATCTATTCCACAAAATAATTCTGGAAAGTGATTTATGCCACCTAAAGTAAAATAATATAGATGATATTGGAGTTTTAGCTGTTATCCAAGGGCAAATTTTCTACATACTGATTAAGAAATGTTTTGATTTTCCTATTAGGAAATGATCTACGAAATGAATCTAAAATGTTTGATTGGAAGCTAAGAACTCTTTCAGCATATCTCCTGGCATTTTTTATTCAACTATTATGCTCAGAAGCAGAAGTTCGTGCTAAATTGTCTAGTTATGAGGTTGATCCCAGAGTGATACTGTCTAAACCCTGGTCTTCAGTTTGGTGATACGTATACAAGTCATTCTTTGGAAAGCTTTTCCAGGACAGAAGTTCTAGTTCAAGGATGAGGGGCAAGGAGAGGTGAGAAAGAGTCGTTCTAAGTATAGCACCTGCACTCTTCCATCAGGTCAGGAAGAAGAGTCTGGAATACAATGAAGTGACAAGTCACAGGAGTTATTTAAAGTTCATCAAGTCACTGAGGATTCAGGGTACTGTGGGGAGGGTGTGAGAGAACAGGCATGCCCCTGATGAGCATCACACTCAGTCAAAGTTTTCTACTTACTGTGTGATCATGAGTCAGATGATATCTTCAAAATCTGCTATCCAAATTTCAGTGATGATAATGCTACCTGTATCTCAGCTTAGTTTTCATGAGAAATGGAACATAGTAAAACATTATGCATCATATTGTTTAACATTAAACATCATATAGTTTAAGAGTTTAAATTCTGCTTGCAGGTTAGTCCTATGCTCAATAGACAAGTTGTTACTTGCTTATTAAAAATTATTTGAGAGTAATCTAGAATTCTCTAATTTATCCTTATTTTAAAAAAATGTAAGAGGCTGGATAATATAATATGGCCCTGATATGATTGTCACAAATTAAGTACTTAGAAAATGCTGTTAAATATATTCCAGTAGTACACTCTAAACAGAAAGATACATTATTTGAGAAATATATTGGAGTACACAAGTATAGAGTAGGTATGACAGATATAGCCAGCAGCTAGGTGTAACATGATCTAGAATAGCAAACCTCAAAAGAGAATATTCTAAGACTATTTTTTTCAGCAGAACTTTATGAGAGTAGCAATTTCTAGTCCAATGGTGACAGAAAATGTTATCAGAGACTAAAGAGAAACAGATAAAATGAAGGTATCACATGGTAGTGGAGGTGGACAATTCAGAGATGCCTAAAATCATTCAATAAACAACCTACAAATGACTTGCAGAATACTGGACAATTGTGCAATGTGGACAGGATATAGAATAAGCAAATCAATGCTTTGTGCTTATATAAAACCTGGAATATCCTACTACACATGAATTAAATGGAACTCCCACCTACTGAGGTATTGAGCCATCACTCAAGCTTCAAACCTCTAGATTTAAAATCATACCCTATTCCCTTCTCGCCTTTTAACAACTGTCCTTCTGATTTACAGGTAGCAAGGTCCTCCAAACTCAATGTCACATGATTACTGTATGCATACCTATGATGTAAGGTACTTTATTTACCCCTAAGTCTTTATTAACCTTAACCATGAAAGCAAAGCCCTTTGTTTTCTCTGGCAACACATTCATCCTTTTCAATTAAAAGGGTGGAATTACTCAGCAAGTACTTGTTTAGCTTTTGATCTACAAAGACACAGATCTACTCACACGTGTGACTGCTTTAGGACCAAAATTAAATCCATCTCATTCAAACACAGAAATAAAGAACCTGAGATAACAGTGAATGGTTGGAGATAAAGCAGATGATGTAAATCATATAGTTAGTTGTATTCTGTCATGTTTTGAGGACGAAAAAGACTCCAGTTTTTTCTGTTGCTCTACATGTGTCTATCTTCATCTTTTCTTTGAGTTTTTCTCAAGTCTTTGACATCAGGTTGTTCTACTAGTGCTTTACTTTTCTTTTCCTGCCTTCTTCCTCCTTCTTCCTTCCTTCCTTCCTTCTCTTCCTTCCTTCCTTCTTCTTTCTTCTTTCCTTTCTTCTTTCTTTCCTTTCTTTCTTTCTTTTTTTCTTTTCATTTTCTTTCTTTTTGGTGTTGGAATTTTTTATTCAATATCGTTATATATACCATATTTATTTTGGTACAGATAAATTTGGTATAGACATTTTGGTATAGATTATTTGACCTTTGGTAATAAAATATATCATACACATTTTCTTTTAAGCTGGCAATAATTCTACCAAAACAGAGTTGAAGTCAGTGATCTACTGGGACTTTACTTTGGTACAGGGTGAGTGATTGTAAAGGATCATGTTTCATTCTTCTGCATGTAGCCATCCAGTTTCCCCAGCACCATCTGTTGAAGAGGCTGTGTTTTCTTCATGTTGTTTTAGTATCTTTGTCTGGAACTTATTTCACAGACTACATTAGACAGTAAACTCAAACATAGATGTTTTCCAAGAAAACCATGTAGAATATCACTTATGGAAATCAAGTAAATCCTATGTAAGATTATATATTATTCCGAACAAAAGAATATACAGGGGACTAAAGATACATTCTTTTGTATCCTTTGTAAAGATACAAAATTTACACTGAGAATTTACAAAAAAAGTTATATCTATGGAATCATTTTCTATGTTTAGATGGTGAAGGTAAGTTTAAGCACCATTAATTCTTTTGAGACATTTTTTATCCAACATTTCTTCTGAAGCATTTGCTAGCTGTGGATGGTAGGGACCCACGTGCTGATTTCATTGGTCTCAGTTGTTTCCTATAATTTATAAAAAAGATACAGCAATTAGGTGTGTGAAAAGATAATTCTTCAGGGAGCTGTTTTGATAAATGGATTTTAGATCAACAGCTCTACAACATTCTTAGCTAATATTAAGAAGCTTAACAGTAGGCTTTCTGGAGCAAGCCAAGGCTTCAAAAGTTGCCAGTTCCCAGACAGATGGGCAGATAGGTGCTCCCCAAGCTCTAGCATATGCTTCTCTGTGGAGACCAGGAATTGCTTTCTGGGTGACATTTTTGCATGGCCTTGGTTATAGAAGTCGACAGTGGCTATTAATCTCCCAGAGTGCCATCATTTATCCCATAAGATTTAGTGTAAGTACTCTAGTACTTTGACCTTTAAGTCATCCAAATACAGAAACCCTTGCTTGTTGCTAGTTAGGTTAACCATTCATATTTTAATTATAACATGTGTGATATTAATGACCGTGTGTTTGCATGTAGGCAGGTATGTACAGTCCCATATCTACAATGCCATACATCTAGAGGTCTCCATTTTCAGTCTCATCTTCAACTGAAGACTCCCTAACTTTGTTTTAGAAAAAAAAATGCTGCTACATGACTTTACTATTGATTGGCCGTAAAGGGGTCCTAGGGATTTCCAAAACAATATAGGCTTTTACAGTTTCCCTTGCTTGTCTCCCAGAGCTTGAACGTAAGATGCTGTTGCTGAAGATAGCATACTGTTCAATTTCAGATATGGAGAAATGAAGCTAAAACCGACCTGAAAACCTCCTCACTGAGAAACAGTCCTCATGTATCCAAACATGTATGTAAACAACCTACGGAGTGATGTAAGCAATGCCTATTCTACCTAGCTGTAAAGACTAAAAACACAACCAGTAACTGGTATGGCAAGATTTGTCCAAAGATATGAGAGTGTTGCTTATATCATGAGAAGAAGCAACAGCTGTTTAATTGAACTTATGTCTGGCTTAGAGGGAAGGAACTTATGTGTGTTACTGCTGACCAAGCCAACTCTCTGTGGCTGGAGAAGACGTGGATATTAGGGAGATTCCCTACTCCTGTTTTTCCAAAATAGTATAGCTTCTGTTGTCTAAACACATATAGATATCTTTAGCTATTAGCTTTCATCAAATAGTCTTTTTTTCATTATCTAGTAAATGGAAACTACTACAGATGGCCACATCTGGTCACAATGCAGAGAGTCAGTGCACTTGGAGTGTCCAGCCCTTACTTATCCACCTACAACAGAACACCTACAGCTAAGCCCAAGGGAAACCATGAAATGAGATCAGAAACATTGTAAGAGTCAGAAAACTAGAACACCTGCTACTAGACAGTGTGTTTCATTCCAAAATGATAGTGAAGCTAAACCCATAAGGCCGCAACGGTATGAGTCCTTAATGGACTGCATAACGGCCACTCCAGTTAATGTGCCAGCACATATGGGAGGAATTTCAAAGGGGTCCACCCATTACCCCCGTATCAATAAAAATTAGGGAAGACCTCGTGAATTCTAGAAGTAGGGAAGGATATAGGAAGAGTTGGAAGAAAGGATGGAAATGAAATAAATACAACACATATTACGAAATAGTCAAAGATTCTTTTAAAAAGAGAATTACCACATGAAGATTCACCATGACTCTCTCAGCACCATCCTTTCCTTTGATCCAAATCTGAGATTTAGGACAGCATAGTTTTTCTTTTAAAAATTAATTTATGTGTGTGTGTGTGTGTGTGTGTGTGTGTGTGTGTGTGTGTACACATGCCCAGGAATGGCACTTTTTAAGGATCCAGGTACCATATGTGAATTAACAGAGTGGGAATGTATTTGAAAATGGAGGTGAATCTTTAGTGGACAGGGAAGTTGTTTTCCTTCCTTTCCTTCCCTTCCCTTCCCTTCCCTTCCCTTCTTCCTTCCCTTCCCTTCCCTTCCCTTCCCTTCCCTTCCCTTCCCTTCCCTTCCCTTTCCTTCTTTTCCCATGAAGTTTTGTGTAGTGATGTGCCCATAAGAAATAAAGAAAAAAAAATTAGAGGGATTCTTTAGGAAACTTTAGCAAATAGTACCCATTGGTAGTATAGAGATTTGTATAAATAAATTTATTTTATATATATATATGAAAAGCATGCTGTGTGTGATTTATCATGATGAGTCTTTCATAAAATAAAATCCATCAACACCTTTTCAGTTCACCAGAAATCTGAGCAGGTAATGAATGGCGATCCAGCATAATCTTCTATAAAAATAGCACCATACTGCTTAATAAAGTAATACCATTAACATCCTGGCTCTGCAAACAGCTCTAATTGTGAAGAGGCTAGCCAGAATCCCCAGAAAGAAAATAAGAATCCAGGTGTAATGGCATAGAAACTGGAAGGCGCAGTGTGTCAGTCTTACACTAATAATTTATGACTTCCCCTCTCTAGACAATGTTTTAGAGGCCCTTTAATATACATGCATTTCTTATAATTACTGTTGTCTGGTTAGTCCATACTTATAATTTTGAGTTTTCTGTTATAGCAATAGCTAATTGAAAGCATTTAAAAATTTAAGTAGTCTAAATATTTTGTTTATGCTTTTGTGGTCAGTTTCCAATTCTAGTATATTATATACAGAGGGATAATTTTCTGAGGTCAATACATTTAAATTTTATGATTCATATTGAAATTATTTATGCTATATGAAGATAATGGAAAGGTGTGTGTGTGTGTGTGTGTTGTGTGTGTGTGTGTGTGTGTGCCTATGTCTTTGGAGACGAAAGGTCTCTTAAGTCTTGATGTCATCCTCAAAAATCTTTTCACTTCCTTTAATTCTGGCTCTGTCTGTGACCTCTGGCTCACTAAATAAGCTAGAGAGGCTGGCCTGTACCCAGGGGAGTCCACAGTCTCTGCCTTTCACGAAGTAGGATTACAAGTGTATGCCTCCACTCTCAGTTATTTACATAGCTATTTCGTGACATAACTCAGGTGTTTGAGCTTTTACACCAAGTGCTTCATGACAGAGCTATCTATTACACGCTCTTAAAAGATCTACATAATATGTAAAGGTTAACAAAAATATTTCAATCAACTGAGCATATATATACACAAACACACACACATACACACACAGAGGCAGGCAGAAGAGAGAGAGAGAGAGAGAGAGAGAGAGAGAGAGAGAGAATTTACCGATGGACCATACCAAAGTCATCAGAAAAGATATCATTAACCAGAATCAATCCTAGTCATTAAAAATATTGTTAAATTAAAAATATGGATCTGAGTAAAACATTAATTTTAAAAACGAAAGTGATTTCAGTAACATTTTAAAATATGAAAATAAAGTTCCTTAAAAGAAAAACTGTTGGTAAAATCTGTCATTGTATAGATCTGCAGTTTCAAAATATTTAAGATTGTATCTGGTTCTGACTGTTCTTTTAAATTTAACAAAACTTTATAATCAAGGGTTCAACTCAAAAGGCACAGACGTTCAAGGAATGTAGTTCCTGTCCTTTCTGTCCATTGTTACTTTCTGAAAAATATCATTTACTACTCTGTGAGTAAAACAGAATGTTTCTTCTTTCAGAGAATACAGAGTTTCAATATTCTAAAATGGTAATTACAACAGCAATAATGATCACTACACATTTGTTCACCATTGTCAGTATTAATATATTTGTAAGAGTAGGTTGTGCTAACACCACCGACTACTAGATAGCATAATGTATTCATTCTATTTGTTTCCTTGTCTAGCATTTTTATTTATTTTCAGTCTTCCAGTATGAATGTCTTATGCATGGAACAGAGAAATGTCTCAGGGGTTAACAGCACTTGCTGCTCTTGCAGGGGACCTGTTTTCAGTTCCTAGCAACCACATCTTGCAGTTTGCAACAGCCTATAACGATCTCAGGCTATCCAGTGCGCCCCCTTCTGGCCTTTGGAGTCACTTGAACACGTGGTGCATCCTCAGACAAGCAGGCAAATATACACACATACATGCATACATACATACATACATACATACATTACATACATACATACATACATATATACATCCATACATACTTTTAAATTACAAAAGAATGAAAAATAAAAGATATTATCCAGAGGATTGTCACCTTCACGTTTAAGGAAAGAGCATAACGGCTGGAAACCATGCTTGCAAAGGAATTTTATTACAAGTATTTTATCGAACATTTAAAGTGATTTTGTGGGGCATCTGCCGTTGTTAAAATGACTGAATTGCAGGGTATATATTGAGCTCCCCTAGAGCCTGCCAAATAGTGTCTAAGTGACTGTAGTATTTCACACCTCGATAGTACCGCATGCACTCCCAGATCCTCGCTAACGTTTGGAATTTTTCATCTTTCACATTTTATCCATTCTGTAAGTAGGATAATATTACATTCCGGATTTAGGTTACATTTCAATGAAGACTTCTAATGCAGGGTAACTTTTTCATATACTTGCTGGAATTTGACACCGTCTTTTGTGAAATGGCTCTTCAAATTCATCGTACATTTGACAAATTGTGTTGGCTGCCCGATTCCTGTGGATTTGTGGTGCTTTTCACACTTTGTTCTCCCTCCGTTGAATATGTGTGCTGTTCATGTTTTCTTCCACGTGGGGAGCTGCCTTTAACTTCTTCTAGTGATGCGTTGTAAGGGACGGTGGCTTCTAATTTCAATGTAGCTTCATATGTCAACATTTAACATGACTCACGATGCCATCTTGGTTGATAAAAGTGTGGCCGATCATGACGACACTCGTCATGTCCCATTCTACTTATTAGTTGCTTTAACTTTATGTTGTACTTTAAATATGAATGAAACTTTTTTTTTTTTTTTTTTTTTTTTTTTGCGTGAGGTAGGAGTTAGCTAAGGCCTTTCTACATTGCGATATAATTTCTCTGACACAACTGATGAAAAAGACTATTTTTTTCTGTTATTACTGATTTTCCGTGACATCATTTTCACAACTTAGGAAATCATGAAGTATCTGCTTGGAGTCTTTGTTAGTTCTTATGTGACACCTTTTCTTTGTTATTGATTGTGGAGGTTCTGCCCTGACCTGCCGAATCCGCTATTTTTGCTATCACAGCACTTGGTGGAATTTCCCTGCCTGAGTTGGGAGTTCTGCTTTGGCTTGATCTCAGTTTCACCTTCCTTGAAGAGAGATCTGTGCTGAGAAATGGAAACCTATGCCATTGACTGCCGGCATGATGTGATTTCCGTCATCAGTCATGTGTAGGGTTTGGGCTTGTAGTTTTTGTGTTTATAAGCTTGCCGTTTTGCAATAAAGTTGAGTTTTGATCAGAACTTTGTCTTGGCTCCATTCTTCTCTCGTCCTTGTCCTTTAATTCTCAGACCCCCATTCAAGGTACCTACATTGACTGGTGGTGGCAGGTCGACTACAGTTGATTCTGTGTTTTCTTATTTATTATACATAGCTTATTACCTAGTGTCATAGTTAGCGTTACAATTGCTGTGATGAAATTCTGTGTCCAAACCAACTTGGGTTGGAACAGGCTTATTTCAGGCACAGTCCAATACAACATCATTGTGAAGACCAGTAGGATCAGGAATTCATGAAGGGAAGGAACTTAGAAGCAGGAGCTGATGCAGAGGCCATGAAGGCCAGTACTGCTTACTGGCTTGCATAGAATGCTTTCTTATAGAACTCAGGGCCAAGAACCCATGGGTGGCAACACCCACAATGGGCAGGGCTTCCCCTGTCAATCACTAACTAAAAATATAAAGATAATTTAAGAAAAATCTTGGGACTTATTTTCTCAGTTGAGGTTCCCTACATTCTCATAGCTCTAGCTTGTGTTAAGTTGACATAAAAACACTCAGCACACCTAAAATTTTAGATAACTCACATAAATTTAATGCTGTCATTATAAAAAAAAACATAGAAAAAGTATGATGGTTTGAAACATTTTAGATCTAAGTGTGAGATTAGTGAAATCATAGAATAGGTCATCTTAGTCCAGTGACACCCACAAATTACCCCAATTGCTCATATATATATATATCTATATATCTATATCTATATCTATATCTATATCTATATCTATATCTATCTATCTATCTATCTATCTATCTATCTATCTATCTTATCTATTATATATATATATATATATATATATGTGTGTGTGTATGTGTGTGTGTGTGTGTGTGTGTGTGTGCCAAAATACATTTGTAAGAATCTCAATTTCACTTATTAATTTGCAATGGTTAGGGTAAGTATATTTGATGAAATTTCCTGCGTTGAACTTAGCCAGAAGAACCATTCACTTACATATCCTATCAATAATTTCAGCAGGCTACTACTCTGAAGGCCATGTCTACTCTGGCCAATCTCACATGTATCAAGTTTCCAACACCAAGCTCTTAAAGGGCCAGGCTGTGTGCATAGCCCAGCAATTCATCAATGAGTCACCAAAAACCCAAACTTGAAATAGCTAATTAATGAATACAATAAGGTTTCAGAACATAAAATCAGCATGTGAAATTCAGTTGTGTTTCTACACACTAAAAATAAACTGTTATTTTTTTTAAAAAAGATGCTTGAGAATTAACTATAATAAAGCTTAGTTCAAAGGTTGTATCTTACTATCATAAACCATTATATGTTCATCAACTTCTCCTGAATACGAGACCTGTCATAGAATGGTTGATTTGCCTAGTGTCACTCTACTGGAGATAACTGATTTCCCCTCTCACAGCAGGTATAACTGACTTGTTTGTTTTGTGAGGAAAAATAAGATGTAGAAGGTGACACCTACTCACCTTGATATAATGGTTTAAAAAAGAGGTGTGCAAAATAGAGAGGAGTGAAAAAACTCCTCTACACTTAAATATTTACTTCATCAACATCTTTTGATGAAAAGGTTAATTTTGTACCATTTTGGATTTTTGTCACACATTTTGGAGGGCAGTTTCTTGCATTAGGCTTGACTTCATTTTGGACTCCCGTCTACTGTATTGGTCTATGGCCCTGACTTTGTATCAATACCGCACCGTGGATTACTGTAGCTTTGTGAATAGCCTCCAAGCACAGAGAATGACACATTCACCATAAAGTATTTTTATGTTCTTTTATTATTTAAAGCTATGTTAACATTTAAATATATTTTGATCATATTTTTTCTCACCCAAACTTTTCCAGATCTTTTTCATATTGTTCCTTTCATATTCTATCCTTCCAAAAGGGCCCCTGCTTCCTTGTGCTGTGTAAATACTCCCTAAGTGTCCTTGACTAGTCACTGAAGTCTTTAGCCCATCCCCCATCCTTCCGAGTGGATATTTTCCTTCTGGAACCAAACACTTTGAAGATAGGTACCAACCCTTAGGAATCATATGGGTAAACTTAGGTTTAATTCCACAGAACCAGTCATGTGAGAGACAAAATTGGGCTGAACCAGAGAATCTCCTCCAGAGATCAGCTAGGACATCAGGATACATGCAAGGTTTCAAGTCTCTTCTAAAGAGATGGTAACTCTATCCCTTTCAGACCTTTGAGTTTTTACAAGGGTCCAGGGCCTGATATCTTTCCGACTTGAAGGTATCCCCAATCCCTTCAGTACCACACATCATGGATTCCTGTTCACATGATAGATGATGCCACTAAAGCTTGTGTTGTACTTAATTTTATATTTTAATTCGTTTGAATCTGTATGTTGGAATCTAGTTTACAATTTTCTTGGGACTCACATTTTTTTTTGTTTTGTTTTTTGTTTTGTTTGGTTTGGTTTTTCGAAACAGGGTTTCTCTGTATAGCCCTGGCTGTCCTGGAACTCATTCTGTAGACCAGGCTGGCCTCGATCTCAGAAATCCGCCTGCCTCTGCCTCCCAAGTACTAGGATTAAAGGCCTGTGCCACCACCGCCCGGCTGGGACTCACATTTTAAGAGGCTACAGATATTTAAAATAGTAAAGCTAACCTCAAAAAAAAATTATGAAATTCTAGAATTTTAAAATATATGAAATTCTAGTGTCTTTGTCAGTGTTCGAGTGCTGAGAAGAGAAACCACAATTCTGATATAATAAGGCATTTACCTGGGGTGTGCTTACAGTGTCATGGGTTTAGTCTGCTTTCCTCATGGTGAGAAGCATCAGACACACATGGTACTGAAGAACTAGTTGAGAGTGCTCCATCCTAATACAAGTGTAGCAGGAATAGAATAGCTACTGGGCCTGGCATGGGGTTTTGAAACCCCCAAATCGACACTGAATGACACACTTCCTCCAAGAAGCCACATCTACCCCAAGAAGGTCATACTTTCTAACCAATTAATTCCACTTCCTAATCACAAAGCATTCAAATATCTGAATCTATGGGGCCATTCCCATTCAAAGCACCACATCTAGGGACTTTAGAGGTGACTCAGCATTATGAACACTTGCTCTGGATACTGAAGGTTTAGATCTCAGCACTAATGTGTCCTACAAATGCCAGTAATCACTGCTCCAGAGGATCTAATTGTGTCTTCTTGCCCTTGGGCATTCACAGGTACAAATACATGTATGCATATATACTCACTACACATACACACACATACACACACATACACACACATACACACAGTTCACAGAAAGAAAGAGAGAGAGAGATTGAAAGAAAGAGAGTGAATGGGAGATATGAAGACATTAATAATAAATAAAATAAGTAATAAAAGGCATGGAACTATAGAATAAACAGAAAACATATAGGGGGAAATAATTCCATGAAATAGGTATTTACAAAAATTTCCTAGACATGGTCCCAAAGCAAAGGCAGAGGAAGGGAGGACACTCAGCAAATAATCCTTGCTGTATCACAGGAAACAGTCCTCAGAGTTAAAAACCAACCTGCAGATGTAGAATATGCATGTCTGATAAATGGTTAACCATATTTACATATTATAAAATATATATATATATGACAATATATACAAAATATACAATAATATATATATATATATATATATATATATATATATATATATATACACAATATGTATATATATGACCACAACCTCACAAATCAAGTAATGTGATTGAAAACTAGACATCATACTCAAATAGACATTGCTTCAGAGATGGACAAGTTACATTGACAGTAGGTCTATAAATAGGCAATTTGACTGCTGATCCAGCTCCCCAGCCTCAGGACTGAATGTTGATTTATGTCGTAAAATAATAGCAAACATCTTGAGATTTCAGTAGAACTAAATTAATGAGTTTTGCTAAGAAAATAACTAAAAGAACAGAAATATAAAGAATGACAAAATTAACAAAAATAGTTTCAAAGTTGCTTAATATCACCAGCCAGCATCAAAAGGCAACCTGCTATATGTCAAAATGATATCAACATGTATATCTAATCATGGCCTGTGCTATAAAAAAAAATTGCAAGTATTGGAGATGGTTTGAGCCAATGTATAAGGGGTTTGAATTTGCTCTGTTCTAAAGAAAATATAATCCTGAGTCTTCCAAAAGGTGAACTTCAGAATCCCAAATTTCAGTGTTTTATCCCAACCTCAAAGCAAACAAACAAAAAACAGTGACAGTGACAGAGAAACATTTGGAATGATTTTTTTTTTTTTTTTTTTTTTTTTTTTGGCAGAATGAGTCACAATTGCTAAAATGTGGAAGCAACATGAATGTCATGGGGAGGACTGTTGATTTCTCTAACTCCTCGTCTCTCTCTGTGTGTATGTCTCTGTTTCTTTGTCTCTATCTCTGTCTGTCTCTCTGGCTGTATGTGTCTCTCTCACTATCTTTCTTTGACTCTCTTACTTTACACTATCTTTAAGTAACAAAGCAAAAGCAGTTTCTGTAATGTCAAAATGCAACGAGAGTTTGTTAGCAAGAGGTCACCAGAGAAGAGTGAATTCAACAGCCTCCCTGGCATGTACATTAATCTAAAATACTTTTTCCATTTCAACAAGTCAATGGTTTTGGGGGAAATGCATGATACTGTAGAGTACACAGTAACATAGTTAAGACACTTCAACTTTCTTGTTATTTTAGTGAACAATAGGCTGACCTTGACAGTATGTTATACAGAAAAAAATAGCTGCCTTAGATTCTGAAAAAGAAAATAATATATAAATTGCAGTTAGTTAGAAAATGTATATTTTTCAGATAAACACTTCAAAATTAAAAAAAAAAAAACGACATTTTTATCATTAAAAGTGCATTCACGTAAGAATAGGCAAGTGTTTCTAGCCAAGATAGTCCCTAATTAAGGCACCAATTATGATAGTTTTAAATTGCGGTGGCTTTTACTTTTTAATGCTTTCTATGAAAGCTTAAGGACTTATTTGAGTCTTTTATTTAATGCTATTGCTTTTTTATATTCCAAAGAAATTTAAAGTGCAATCAAGTTCCTTATTCAATTCAAGCTATTGTAGGGACCACAGAAGTTCAATTAAAACCTCAACTTTCTATTAATAAGTTGTCTGGTAATTACCACACCTTGTCTATTGTATCCTGCTCACTCCTATAACTTTCTTTCAATAGACTCAAGCACTAGGAAGTGGCCCTTCTCACAGAAAGGGCCTGATGTGCTTCGCAGGAGGCAACATGTTGAAGTGCCTGTTGTAAGGGTAAAGCTTTGAAGGAATGACCTGACAATGAATGATGAATTCCAGGGGAGATCCTGGACCTGGTGAAGTTCTTGTGACATCCACATAATCTAAATGAGTCCGTCAGAATTGATGTCCTTACAAGAATAACAAAGGACAGAGATGAGAAGTTATCACTGTAAGTGTTATTCACAAAGACAGAAAGACCGAGGCCTAAAAGATGATCACAATGATTTGTTTCTGAGGTTGGACCTGGTGGATCCCCTATTTATTAAGTATAATGAAGATGTAGAAATACACAGAATATTTTTATATAACTCGACTCATTTAAAAATATGGACATGAATGTTTGTGGACTATTTAGAGAGGATTAGACAATGTGACCCATTTAGAATAGGTGTGTCCTTTATTGAGGTATGCCAAAAGCGACAGGCTTTAAAGTTTCACAAGTCCATGCTAGACTCTGTCTCTTCCTCTGTCTTTCTTGGTCTCTGTGTCTCTTTGTATGTCTCTGTGTCTCTCTGTCTCTCCCTATCTGCCTCCTCTTTGTTGATCAGGATGCAAATTCTCAGCTACTTCTCCAGCACCATACTGTTCTGTCACCCTGCTCCTCACCATGATGGTCATACACTCACTCTCAAAATCTGTAAGCATACCTCAGTTAAGTGCTTTCATCTATAGGTTGTCTTGGTCATGGTCTCTTTTCATAGCAATAGAACTCTAAATAAGACGAGATTGTGGAAACTTTAGATTCAGTTCCTCCTGGAGGAAGCTGCTCACTGCACAGGTTTTAAGGCGTAGCTTGGTCATAGCATCAGCTTGTGCTTCTGATTTATGATCTCTCCAGTTCTGAGAAATTTACCTCACACTTCTGCCACCACAGCCATGCCTGTTTCATCCTGATAATTGTCCTGTGTCGTCAAACCCGTCAGCCATGTGACTTCTTCCTCCTCTACATGCTTCTACCAAGTATCGTCTCTCAGTGGTTAGACAAGTGACCACAATAAGTTAAATAGCCTGGGTCAAAATCACAAGTGCCACAGTAGCATAGCTCAAATCTTCACAACCAAAAGAATAATATTTGCAGTATCACTCTGCCTATTAGCTATAAGTTCTATTATACAATGAGTATTTGATTAAATATATATGTTAATTGAATTAACAGAAACACCTCTAAAAATGACCAGAGAGTATTCACCCCTGTCGTATGTATGTAATTATGTGTTCCACATGATTAGCTCTAGTTAAACCTTGTAGCAATACTTAGTAATATATATTCTATAGGAAATGCTAAGTAGCCCACTACAGGACAATTGCTGCCTCATTAAGAGTTTGCCACAACTTCAAACTTAGAGATTATTTTATAGCTTTGATTATGCTACCTTTGGTGATGGTTCAAACTTGTTGTAAATATAAGCCAGTAATTTCATTTCTCTTTTCATTAAAAACAGATTATTTCTAACTGTAAAATAGTTCTATATTAAACTTAATTTTAAGAATTAAAGTGGGTTTGTATCTTCTATTTACATATCATGAAACTTCACCAGTAGAATAACTAGTCCCTGATAAATGGGACTTTATTGTTCAGAGACAAAGGGTTTTATAAGACTATGTCTGCCAAAATAGGACAACAAAATGTTTTGCTCTTAGACTGGGGAATATTTCACAGTAGTATTTTTTGTCCTTACTCATTTCCAATTTAAGCCACATCTTGAGCACATTATCAATTATTAACTATCATTTATCTAACTTCTAAACCTAGTGCACTCATTCTTGAATTATCTTAATGTGATGAGTTAATAAAAACCCCATTAAGATATTTTTACTATCACAGTAAATTCCATTGATTAAAAATCAACTAAATAATTTACTTGTAAAAAAAAACAGCTCTGACTTTATTATAGGCTGTTTTCTTCTTTTTAAAATTTAAAAACCAAGATTTTGAGAATGGTAGAAATGAGAGCTATATTTACCTAATTTCCACCTGTATTCCCTCTGCCTTCATCCATGCCCCACCCCCATTCCCAGGCTTACCCCCACCCCAGTGCCTATTGTCTCTTTAGCTCCTTTTCCACTAGCACAGGGTCACCTGCTCCCAGCTGGACAGCAACCACTTATTGTCTGAGCATTTTCTTGCACCCAGTCTTTCTCCTTATAAGCATCTCTGTGGTAGACTGCCAATCTGGGTTCTTGAAATGTGGCCCTTTAATATCACTTGTTCTTACTTCCCAAGACCAACTTCACTGTTAGTTTCCAAAACAGACCCATATGATTATTCTAGATTTTTGTCTGTAAGATTCAGTGGTGACTTGTAAACAGTATGCACGCCTGTCCCTCCATTGTCCTTTCCCTTTCAAGTAGATACAATCTGCCTTCCATTCAGACATTTATTGTAAGTTCCTTAAACTGTAGGTCTCCTAGTCTTCCCTTGCCTCAATGCTGTCAGTGCACCCACTTAAGTAAACATCCTAATAGATGAGGAGAGTTACACTGTCCACTAAATGTAGACATTTTACTGAGTAAGTTGCAAGACTTATTTCTTTGGAAAATTACCTTGTTTGAGGAAAAAACAAAAACAAAAAACAAAACAAATCAAAGAAAAAACAAACAAACACTACTTCAGTTTATTAGCTTGCACATCCCTAATAATCTAGAAAGTTCTATAATTATAACATGGAATAGAGAATATCCTAGCAATATAAAAAGCAGCTGATTCAAGAACAAAAACATAAAAAACTTTAGCTCATAAGTTGATAATAGTGATAAAAGGAATGTTATTATTACTACAATTATAAAAACCAATCATTGAACCTGTCCCCCAAAAGAATGGAGAAAGACATAGACAAAAGAGAGAAAAGAATTAGAAAGATGGTAATTTAATCTTCAAAATTAATGATGCCAGTGATGTAAATTACCTAGATATTCCCTGTCTAGGATATAAACACCACTTGGGTAACAGCACCTGCATATTCTCAGAAATCCATTACTGTGCACAGACATTGATATGACATGCTTCATGCTTTAATTATCTAGGTGAGCTTAGAGAACACAGTTTAGACTAAGTAGAACTAAAGCCCATATGTGCAGCAGAAGAGAATATTCAGTGGATGGGTTAAGAATAGAGTTCTCTCCAGTGTAGGGTAATGTGTGGGGGGAGGCAGGAATGGATGGGTGGGTGGTGAAACACCCTCATAGCAGCAGGGGAGGGGCATGGGATAGGACATTTCTGGGGGGAAGACTGAAAGGGGGTAACATTTGAAATGTAAATAAAGAAAATATTCAAGAAAAAAAAAGAAAAAAAGAATAGAGCTTCTTTCACACAATATTAGATTTCTCTTGTATGTCTCTACTTTTCACATTATTTATTTATTTGATTATTTATTTATTTTGCATCCCAATAACAGCCCCATGCAGCCTCTTCCCCATCCCCTCTTTCTTTCTCCTCTGAGAATGGAGAATCTACGCTCTGGCTCACAGGAGCATTGCACATCAAGTTACTGCAAGGATAGAGGCAACCTCTCCCACTCAAGGAGCCCAATTTGGGAATAGGATCTGCAAGCATGCAACAGATGTAGGGACAGGCCCAACTCCAGTTGTTGGGGGACCTGCATGAAGACCAAACTGCACATCTGCTATTTATGTGCCTGGAGGAGTGTCTAGGTCCGGCCCTTGTATGTTCTTTTGTTGGTGATTCCATCTCTGGGAGTCCCCAAGGCTTCAGGTTAGTTGATTCAGTTGGGCTTCCTGTGAAGTTCCTATTCCCTCTGGGTTCATCAATTCTCCTCTAAACCCCGACTCTTCTATAAGACTTCCTGCGCTCTATCTAATGTTGGCTGTGATTCTCTGAATCTGAGTCAGTTAGCTGCTGGGTGGAGTCTCTAAAGGGACCTCTAGCTAGGCTCCTGTCTACAAGCATAACGGAGTATTATTAATAGTGTCATGGATTGGTTCTTACACATGGAATGGATCTTAAGTTGGGCAAGTCGTTGGTTGGCTATTTCCCCAGTCTCTACTCCAGTTTTGTAGGCAAGACAATATTTGGGTCAAAGTTTTTATGGGTGAGTTGGTGACCTTATCCTTGCACTGAATGTCCTTTAGGCTACAGGAGGTGGCCACTTCAGATTTCATATCCCCCAACTTCTAGGAGGAGACTCTATTTGTAATGGAATTACTCATGGTTGCCCTAATAGCATTCTTGTCTTAAAGCCCATATTATATATCCTTGTGGTTACACTACTCTACTGTATAAAAATAGAGTTTGTTGAACTGATTGAGAACTTTGAAGTGGAGAGTATATCCTATATAATTGTTTGTACCTAATGTAATAACGACAGCCCATATGGGAATAATGAAAGACTCCATTAATGCAGGTGACATGATGGAAAGAGATCAGAGAGATGAAAAATGTGGCCATGAGCCCAGGAATGCAAATAGCCTCTAGACACTAAAAAACAGCAAATAGATGGACTATCCCTAGGGATCCTGGGAAGTAAGTAACTCTGCTGATACTTGTTCATAGCAGCATTACTTTGTTTGACTTCTTGAATGCAAATGAAGTTTGCTATTTTAGCACTAAGCAATAGTGAACCTTTTACACGCATAGAAAAGGATACACTCCAATGTTGATATTTCCACTTAGACATAAGTTCAGAGATAAATGCCACTACTTGCTAACCCACAGTTTAGCATTTCCTCTTCAGCTATAACATCCTGAAGAATTGTATCAAAAATTTGTTTGAAAATAAAATCAAGAAGAATGTCCTCAGCTAGTATATAAAACAGCATATATAAAGTTGGTTAAGTTGTTATAAAAGGGAAAAACGATATATAAATAAATTGCCTGGATATTAGTTTCATTCTTCTGTTGTTTGAGACATAGCTTGTGTCAATTGATCACAAATTCATTCAGTGAACAGGGCGTTTTCTAAATTCTCCCATGTAATGATGTTATTCCTATTGTTTCCTATCCTTACAGCTAGGGGCTCAGAATTCTGAAAGTGTGCCATTCTATCTAGTTTTACTCAGTTTTGCATTTGGAGAGCTAGTTTCCTAAGCAACTGTATCTACTTTAGTCATTACTGTGACAAAATGCTTGGAAGAAATGACTAAAGAAAGGAAAGTTCATCTTGGCCAATGATTTCTAAGCAGTTTCAGTACTTTGTAGAAGGTAAGACGGGGTTGAGCTTCCACCAATATTATTGGTGGTTTCAATAAGAACTGCCCCCACAGGCTCATATATTCGAATACTTTGTGATCAAGGAATAAAACTATTTGAAAGGATTATAAGGATTAAAAGTATGACATTATTAGAAGGAAGTGGAGGTGGGATTTGAGGTTTTAAAACCTGCCCTCATATTCTCTGTCATGATAATAATAAATTAAATATCTAAAACTATAAGCAAGCCTCAGGTTAAATGTTTTGTTTGATAAGAGTTTCCTTGGTCATGGTTTCCCTTTACAGCAATGAACAGTTACTAATACAAGAGCTAAGAGCTAGGCAGTTCTTATTGAAACCACCAATAATATCGGTGGAAGCTCAACCCCGTCTTACCTTCTACAAAGTACTGAAACTGCTTAGAAATCATTGGCCAAGATGAACTTTCCTTTCTTTAGTCATTTCTTCCAAGCATTTTGTCACATTTTGTCTGATCTGGCCTATTGCAGAGCAGAAAGTCTAGGGCAGAATCAGAATCCACAAAGGCTTTGCCTACAGAACTACTTATATTACCAGTCCAAAACCTTCTAAAACTTGAAATTACAGCACTAGCTAGGAGCTGAGCACTGAAACTACGTGCCTGAGGTGAGCTCTCAGCTTTGAACCATAATAGCAACTATTTCTTTCTCGTAAAATCCAAGCCTCCAGGAAAAATATGGCTTATAAAATATTCCTTATAAAAGTACTTGGCAAGCTGATAGGTTCGTTGTTGTTGTTGATAGAGAGCACTAATCAGAACATAGGAATATGATTGCAGAAATGGAGAACAGAGTCTTGTCAAAGAAGAAGCTGGTGCCTTGTCAGTATTAGATGATTTACACACCAGCAGCCCATACCAGAGAAGATACACAGCATATACATGATAAGTGCAATAAACTGACACTTTACTGAGTTTTGACAAATGTGTGGTGTGTGTGTGTGAGAGAGAGAGAGAGAGAGGGAGAATGAGAGACAGAGGGAGAGACAGAGGCAGAGACAGACAGAGACATAGAGAGCAAGAGACAGGGACAGAGAGAGAGTACGTATGTAAGAAGAAGTAGGAAAATGAAGATGGAAAGGAGGACAAAGGGAGAAACAGAACTATGAACTCTGTAGACATCATAGGCTTTGAATATGTCTCTTCTTGGCTTTCTATCACTTCTTTTTTTTTTTTTTTGATTCTTGTGACATTGTGCTTCTTGTGAGCTGCTCTTTTGAAGTCATTTGGCACTCTTATGAGAGCAGCAGCTGTGGACCCAGAGACCCTCTTTCTGCGAAACCATGTGGGCAGAGTTTTTGGTCTCCATCTGGTTAGATTTTTTTTTTTTTTTATGAGAAACAGGAGTCCATTAAAGATAGCCTGACAACATCTGCTTGTCCATGCTGAGAGTGGCTATAGTAAGATTACCTTAGTGTGCTGAGTTCTGGGGCTTTGGTACTCTTTTAGACCATAAAGGATCTATTTGTTCTGCAAAAGTTTCACTCAAAGAAATGTCTGAATTCCTAAAGAACTCTCACATACTGGGAAACACTACCATCTTTTATACACTTGTGTGCTTTGGCTAACAGCAGTTTGGTGGAGGTTCTTTTGTATATGTATGATAGTAAAAGAAATAATTTGTTGGTTGCAAGCAACTGTGTCTCCAAATAATAGAAAACTACTCAAGACCAATTCAAGGAGTTTATCGAGTAAAAGCCAACTTTGATTTCTAGCTTCTTTGAGAAATGTCAAAGAGGAGTTGATAATCGTAATATAAAATAATTTCAAGTCCTGTTTCAAAACCTCTCCTTGGCTCTATGCTTCTGTCTTTTTCCTAGATCACAATTACCTGAATGTTCCTGATCTCTTTTCTTATTGTCTGATTCCCATTTGTCCTTTTACAAGACACACTCATAGATATTCACCTCTTCTGGTTTTCATTAACTTTGGTCACCATAACCACTCTCAACAGAAACACAGGTAGACAAACGAATCAGAGGCTGATGTTAGAGAAGACGAGATTCAGGTGGGTGGAGAAAATACTGTGGCCATTTATACATTAATGTTGTGGATGCTCTAAAATAGAATGTCATTCGATTTTCTTTATTACGTTAAAATGTGATTGATAGAAAAGTATCAAGAGACTTACAGATATGAGGTTTCCTGGAGAGTCTTATGAGAAATGACAGAGAATCAAGCAGAGAAGAAGAAATGAAGCCAAGAAAGAGAAGTGTTGACCTGCTCTTTAATCAGTATAACATTTGAATGGTACATGATGAAAATGCTCTAAAGATCTGTAACAGGGGTTGTTCTTGGGGTAATAGTATTATATCACACACATGAAATTTGCTAAGAAGGTTAAGATCATGTTGGGCATATAATTTCTCATTTTACAATAAAAAATACTACCGTGTAAAAAATAGTGAGATCACCAAGTTGACCTGACATTTAGAGATACCACTTAAAATCAGTGAAAATTAAAATAGAAGACCTTTAAAAAAGAAGAAACTAACATGAGGAAAATAAGGAAGGCTGATATCTTTCTTTACAATTGTCTGGACAAGTAGAGGAAGCAAAGCCTGAACCATTGCAGAGAATAAGATTTTGTTTGTTCATTGCTTGTTTTATGTGGTGACCCACACTTCAGTAAGAGAGCATGTTCAGAGAGCAGGTTGTTCAAAGAACTGCATTCTGATTGGTCCTTAATTGGTAAGTTCCAGAGTTGTTTTCCCATTTAATTTTTATTACATGTTTTTTTCATGCTTTGCTATATCTTAGAGTCACTGGGACCAATACTGAATTCCTGATATTCCAAGTGAAGTCCACAAACATGTGTTTCAGAAAACAATTTAAATAATATATAAAATATGCTCAAGATATGATTCTCCTGAATTATTAGATAATATCACCACATTGGGAAAGTGACCAGAGGGAAACATGTCTAATGACCCACTTCATATTTGAACAATTTCAGCCATATGACAAATATAGATATGAAAACATGCTTATACTTTTAAGAGTATAAATTTTCCTAAATATTAATTATGTTCAAATTATTATTTATTGTTCTTCTTTTAAAAACTGGATTGCACTGAAATTAATCATTTTTTAACATAAACGTGACTAATAAACAGTGAGTGTTAAATCTCCAGAATATAAGTGAGAGTAAAAATGTCTCTTATTACATTGACATTTCATGGGTGATTATAAAACATTAAAAATTTTAAGGCACTAAGCTGAGAAATATAAAAAGATTGCTGTGTGTGTGTGTGTGGAGATATACAATTAAACAAAGTCAGAGTAAAACCTCCTTCACTGACAGATTGGATAAGGCCTAGCTATTGTCAGAGGTGAGGAAAAGAACCTAGAACAGGCTGAAGAATTAATATCCAATTTTGCATAAATGAAGGAATAAAATCTACTTAGAAATGACACTTCTTGTTTGCTATTGGCATGGTTCTACAATAAGCTCCTACAGTCTCCGCACTTATCAGTTGTGAAAAATGTTGGCTCTTAGGCTTGGGAACCTGGGAAACACAAGCACTTAAGTCCTCTGCGTCTTGCCCTTACGAGAAATACATTGTCATTCACATGCCACTGATATGCAAGAGGGAAAGGCAAGTTCTAGTAAGCCATAGTCAGGAATGCTCTGCTGACATATCCTGAGTCACGCTGTATCAGCCAAATGTCAGCATCTCAGAGCATGGCATCTAAACCATCTTTCCATTACTGACATTTGCTTTGTACCTATGATAAGTCGCTTATGATAAATTTTGTAATCAAAATAATGAAGAATTATAATCAATAATTAAAAATATAATTTTTATTTTAAGAATATAGATTGAAACCTAATGATTATGTAAGTAAAGGGTGTTGTGGATGATCTATACATGTATTGAAATCATGTAATTTGTAGTTATTGTATATATTAGCGTTATAAACACTTTATATATTTTAAATAATTAAATTAACAAATCTCATAGGTTTTTTTTCCAGAGACACTGGTTGAATCTTCTAACATTTAGTAATAGGCATAGAGATAATATAATGCCATATTTTCCCCTGACATTTTTCTTTTGCTGAGGAAATTACTTGTTCATTTTTCTAGAGTATACTTTTGGAGGAAAATTGCAGACATCATTTTTGTGTCCAGGCTTGCAAACAACATGATGGGAGATGCACTTAGCCTCTGGTGGCTTTGTTTTCTTCTAATAGAATAAAATTGTAAGAGTCTCTCTCTTTCTCTCTCTATCCCTCTCTCTCTCTCTCTCTCTCTCTCTCTCTCTCTCTCTCTCTCTCTTTTCTATAGGCATGGTCATGAGAAGAAAAATGACTATAGTAAACATGGAGTCGTGTCACAATGAGACTAGAAATTTCAATTTAATATTTATGTCTTGAAAAGAAATTGGTCACTATTAAGAGATTCATGATAATACTTTGTCTTATTCCTTTATCTATTCTTCATTAAAAAACTATCACAGAAATTTACTTAGTTACAGGGCCTAATTTAGAAAAGAAAAGATACAAAATATTTACAGGGAAAGACAACCTGTATATGAACTGGGACAGGAAACATTATGAGTCCCATGGAAATTGTGAAATGGGTTGGGATGATGTTTGTTTAACATTGGTGTGCCATGTTATAAAAAGCTATAGATTTGGCAATTTGACAGGAATGCCTAACATTCTTAATAGAAATTTCCCAAAGGGTACAAACTTATTATCATCATATGTAAAATTGGGATCAAGAAAAACCTAAATTTTAGAACAAGATTTTTCATGTCTAAAATTGAGATCCCAAGTTAGCTCTTTTTAGTGAAATGTTTAAATGGAATCTTAGGAGGAATTATTATTGCAAATCCTTGTCTTACTGTCTGCATTCTTTAATTATTTCCCTTACAGATTAAAAAATAAAATGTATTTATTTATATTTTTCTATCTTTCTAAATGTATAATCAATGTTTTAATATTATTTTTAAAAGATAATTTTAATTAATGTTCTCTCTCTTTCACTCTCTCTCTCTCTTTCTCTCTCTGTCTCTCTCTCTCTCTCTTTCTGTGTGTGTGTTTTCCTGAAGGTGATGAACTGTACCAGTCATGCTATCTTTGGTAACAAAGGCTTATTTCAAGTGAAGATTATCACTTGCTTCTAGAATCCAGATCACCTATGACTGAGTCGAGGACAAGTGACTAAAACACCCTGAGCTAATTAACTCCAACTTTTAGTTTATGGTTTCTCAAAAAGAATAAGGAAAATTTATCCTGGAAGATTCTTCAAATATGTCTGTAGGAGTGAGCAAGAAGTGAAGTTGCATTTTATTTAGCTGAAGTTTGCCCAAACTCTTTCCTTATGGTGCATTGCAATGTTATTGTGAAAGTAAATCATAACCGTTAACATGAATAAACTTGAAGTCACCTACGAGACTCAACCAGAGGTGGATATGTGAGATTGTATCCACGGAAGCAAGTGATGAGGGAAGATATTCCCTGGGAAAGTAGGAAAGTACACAGAATGAAATGGAGGAAGCCAGCCAGGCAACGACACTCCTCTTTGCCTTCTTCAGGAACACAGTTTCAATAGGCTGGTCCACTAGTCCCTCTGTAAAGCATCATCTCATACTGAGATGTTTCTTCTTTAGTATCTTTATGGCCCTACTACTCACTAGGCACTTACGTTTTATTTTTGGTGGGCCATTAATTAAAATTTACTACATGTGTTGTCCTAATCTCTCAGAGGAAATGAGGTCATAAAAAATGATATCCTTTCCTTTTATTATTGAAGTTTCACAGAGACCTTTCAAAGACAGATAAATAACTTCACACAGCTCTTAAAAGAATACAGGTAAAGATAACAATAGGGAATGTGGGAACAGATAAGATTTAGCTCCTTCCTAAATCTACGATGATGAACCCTCACAAGGATCTTTGAAGTCACTGGTGAGGACTGTCGCCCAGCTAATGTTGGTTCTAATTTCTGGTAGTCAAAGGAAAATACTCCTCAAATGAAATTTATTTCTGCAAGACAATTCCAATGCCTTGAATGAGTGACATACTTGCCTCGTTTTCTTTCCTCTCCACAGATCTACTATTAAAATCTCAAAGTTCTAAGGACAGTCTGGCGCAGTGTTTACTTGGTAGCTTTGATCTGAAGAGAAAAACTCACTATCATCATTCTTTGGAGCATATAAAAACTAACAACTAAAAGGCTAGAACAAAGAAGATAGTTTTCATAAGATTGGCCATAGATGACCTGAATCTAAAAGGAAGTTTTAGAAGCATTTAAACAGAAAGTGGGCCTGTTCCATGCTAAGAGCCTCATGCAAGTGACACATTTTACTTTCTTTAAAAATAAAATTCTGAAGGTTAGGCATTGTGATCCATACTTGTCATCATAGTACTGTGTAAACGGAGACAGGCTGATAGTGGAAACACACTAACCAGCAAGTCTGCACTATTGTAAGCTCAAAAATATCAAGATAGATGGTTCCAGACGAATGACACCAAGGTTGTCATTTTGTAGCCATAACTTTGTTATGATATATTTAAACCTTGATAGTAATAAAAATATTTATATATTATGTTTCTATATTCCCCCAACACTCTGTAAAGCTGTATTTGATGAAAATTCTTTCACACCCAGATCATATTATCCTGTACCTGGAGGTAAAGAAGCAGAATCCTATGTAAAATTATCTCCACATGGTTAAGTGACTTTGGTGAGCATGAAGATGTACTGCACATTGAATAACTCATAAACATTTTGAAAATACATTTCCAATTTCCATCTACCTACCTACGTATCCTTTCTAACTTTAAAATTAGCAAGTGGATGCATAGTTCATAAAAAAAAATGACAAAACCTCAAGTTCAGTTTATTTATGATGCAATTCTTTAGTTCTCTTTCTCTCAGCTCCTATATACATAAAGATTTATATTCATTTGGCTATAGGCATCCTTCATGACATATATTAAACCCAAGATGTCATAAACTTCAAGAGAAAATGAGGTAATGGTGTAGTTCTGTAGCTAATTTGCCATGTGAACAATTTTGCACTTCACCTATACTAAAGACATTTAAAATGCTTAACAATAGATTTCATTGTGGCTTTGATTAACCAAGTTGTACTTTATTGTTTCTCTGCTAGTGGTAAGTGTTGAACAATTTGAATGGGAATTTGAAGGTTCATGGTTTCCAAACCAGCAGGAGTTATGGCTTAATTGCTTGGAAATACCTTTTCATGGTCGATACTAGTAACAGAAAAAAATGTCTCATGTCAAGAACCACTATACTGACCAGTTAACTACAACATGTGCCACCCCACACTCAGGGACAACACAACTGTGAGCAGCTTGAAACTATTATAAATGTATGGATGGGGGGGGGGGCTTTCTGATACATTTCTCACTGGTGTGCTTCTTGGCTCTAAGTAAATGAATAGAGAGATTTTGTACTTAACTGCTGTCAGCAAAGTACATTCACCCAGTTTGAGCTTCTAAACACATTATTTCCAATGCTGTTCATTAAGGTAACACTTTAAAGTTACTCAATTGCTAGTATGTGCTCTGTGTCAACTTGGAGGCCGCCCATTAGAACTCCTTACACCCTAGAGACAAAGGTTTGGTTCCCAGCTCCTGAGATCAGGTCAAGAATTGCAATAACAATTAGCAATTAGCCGTTAGTTCTCAATTTACCACATTAGAAGGTCACTTTTCTGAAACATTCAGTCTCATGAGAGAGGAAATGAATTCAGTACACTAAAATGTTGAGAGTTTGAAATCAAGAAAAGACGATGAAATCTAAGATGCTCTCTTGAATCATCAGATTATTTATAAATCCCTTAAGATCTCACTCTGTAAAATTAAGTCTTTTATTCAGAGCTTTGCATTTAATTCTAGGCTTTTAATTAACAAATTTTGTGTGTAGAAAATAACACTTTTCTTGAATAACAGAAAAACTAGCATTTTTTAAAATGGTGATCTCTATGAGCCCAGAGAGGAATAAATTATGAATGTACAATAAGTACTTCCTATTTCCCTCTCTAACATATTATTAAGTTCTAGTTGGAAATTTTAAATAGTAAAATATTTATTTAAATACACTCACAATGTTAAGAGGAGCACGACTAGATTCTGAAAATATCTAAAAATCTCAGTTCATAAACAAAGGTACTTTGTTGAAAATGTACTTCCAGTGCTTTCAAAAATGTTTTCTAAGTCTACTTTACGCATGAATGGGAGTCAAATTAACCTTTGCTATTCTCTAAATTTCAATTTAATCTTCATCTTTACAATATGTACAAAATTCCTGGGCCTATGAGCAGAAGATCAACTGGGTCGAATTCACATATGTCACTGGGGCACACCACAGTGACAACTTGACTGGAGATACTCCTTAGCCTGCACTATGTGTTCTGTCTTGTCTGGGAGACACTTGTTGGCTTCTCATTGTTTTATATATATACTATGATTATTAAAATAAATTCTGTCTTAATAGAATTTTTATTGTAGTTAAGGTCAGATTATATGCCTTCTAACTCTTAAATTTCAAAGAATGCAAAAGGAAAAAATAAAGATGAAAGAACTAAGCATAAGATTATATGCCAAAATACTATCTAGTCATAATTATAAGATTGATATATAGAAAATTTTAAAACTTAGCTTATGCAGATTGATTTGTGAATATAATCCTGTTTGAAATAATATGGATTGGTTTAATATCATCTAAGAACTAGGAATTTATTAGTGTAAGTGTAGGTATTACTAGTGATACAAAAATGGTTTTAATGTTAAAGTCCTCCCAAATATGTCTAGTTTTATGCAAAAAGCGAAGTGTTAGCTAAAAGGACATAGATATCTTACAACAATTATAATAAGTTTGGCTAAGCAGCCAATATAAAAAAAATCCTCTTTAGGAGACCTCAGTAGATGGAGTTATATTGAACAGCGTTGTAGAATTTCTGTCTGATGAAGGATATGAAGACTTGTCTTGGTGGAAGGCTAAATTCATGATTCCCTATTTACATTCCACGATGTACTCATTGCTCTTACTAGTGATGTGTGAATTCCTTGGCTGTACTAGGAGCAAAGAATCAAGGGTGACAACAAAAGAAGAAAGTTGGTAACAAAACATATTAGGTTTTTTTTTTTCACTTCAAATTGGCATTAGAGAAATAAATAGGTGATATTTTAATGAAAATAGTACAAAATATAAATAAAACCTATAGCATAGACAATAAATAACAAAATAAATCATTCAATATCAAAATGGGACACTCAAAAACTGTATTGGTTTTTCCAAGGAAAGTATTAATAAAAATAAAGACATACTGTAAAAAGTAAAAGGAAAGAAAGACAGTTATAGCATCTACATGAATATCTCAGTCCTGAAATATGCATTTGAAAACTCTAGAGGCATGGCAGAAATTTTCCTTCAGGCTCTACTCCGGATAGATCAATAGACTTGTAATCTATGCTATTAAACTTCCAGTTCCCTTCCTCTGAAAGAGTTGTGTGGTAAAATCTGTAATCTGAGAGCACTGGAATTTGCAGTGAGCTAGCCATTGAAATTCCCAAGTTAGGTATAGGTTTGATCAGACAGAGGCAGCATGTAAGGAGTGATGTCATTAATATACAGTAATGTTTCAAGACATTCAAACATAGCATAATACACTGACAACTTTCTATATCTATGTAAAGAGTCAGATGCTCAAGCAATTAAATACCATCTCCTGCAGGCTTAGAAATCATGAAGCATCAGCTTTTATTTTATTTTATTTTATTTTATTTTATTTTATTTTATTTTATTTTATTTTATTTTATTAAATCAACCTCTAATTATGGTCCAAGCAGCTCTGACTGGAGACTAGGAAACTTGGTAGAGAAAATATATGGGAAGTAGACTAGAGTAGTGGTCAAACTTCAGGCCTGGCCAGAAGTTTTTATCAGAAGCAACTCAGTATATTTCCTAAACTTGGGTATAGTCAACTCCTCTGTAATAAATGAATCTCTGGGAACAGGAAACACAAATCATTTCAGAAATCAGTCTCATCATATAACAATCTATTAATCTTAATATAAGTTGAGAGTTTATCAATTTATTTTAAAACACAAAGCAAAATGTAGAAGTATTCTAAAAAGTAAGAAAGAAATAAAGTTATAGCATCTACATAAATGTCTCAGTCCAGAAATATGCATTTGAAAACAATAATATATAAACGTAACAATCAACAAATAAAATGTGATTATAATATAAAAATTCTTACATTGAAATTCTAGAAGTATAAAGCAATATTGTATAAATTTAGATCAGTATGTATATCAGTATGTACATCCTATAGTTATAAATAATTTTTCAATGTATATTCAGTGAACACCCTAAATGAAATCTGAGATTTCACCTCCACCAAGAATATTCCTTCATATTCATTTGCATAATTTCCAAGATTTTTTTACATTTCATCTCCTTTTAAACAATACTAAATAAATTATCTACTTAGAGTAATAGAAATTAAAAATAAATTAAACAGCAAGTCATTCAGTTATCTTTCAATATTATCCACAACAATCTTCATGCTGTTTTCTGTCATCTACAATTTCTATCACTGGTGGTATCTCGACAATAATTGTCAGAAAGCCAGTGTCATGTAGCTTTCTCAGCATCACTGCCTTACATTTCTGAATAGTCTGCTTGTTGGTACATTCAGATGTTTTCCAGGGGGCAGTTATGAATCATTGCTTTGTCAATTACATGTTTCAAACAATCCCTCAGATTTCATCTCAGATGTGGGGATTATTTAGATACCAAATATTTTCCCACACATTTAGAAGATGGACTAGATATTATTTTCATTTTACTATGTATTCATAATTCCCATACTTAGATATTATATGACGCAAATCATACAAGGGATATAAAAAATAGAGAGCGAAGGAAAAAAAGGCTTTGTGCTTCAAAGCAAACCAGAGCACAGGACCAAGTTTGATGCCATGCTATTTCTGTTTTACACACACACACACATACACACACACACACACAACACACACACACAGAGACATGCGCGTGTGCGTGTGTGTAAGCAAAGGAAGGAAGAAACGGAGGGAAGGAGGAAGGGAGGAAGGAAGGAAAGAAAGAAAAAAGAAAAGAAAATCTAGATGCATCAGCAAGTAGAGGCCTCAAATGTCAGTAATGAATAGAAAGAACAACAAGAAAAGTATGCTCTTAGCAAAGTGACTAGGAAGTGGGACACTTATAAGATAAAACTAAGATGACTATACCAAGGTCAAAGTCAATGGAATAAACACTCCCAGCAGCAAAAGACAGGTGATGGGTTGTGATGTCTTATGTCTTCAGGTGATAAGAAGTGCACCATTGGCACTCAAGTGTGATGTCACTGGGAATAAAATTTTACATACAAAACAAAAATTAAAGATGGAAACATATCCACCACTGTTTTGGCAGTGGTATCAAAGAAAGCCTGGTAAAATGGTGGACATCGAGCATCAGACAAGACAGATTTTGGTGTTCTATCTTTGAGGGAATGTTCTAGTATAGACAGGTCCAATGTTTTCAATATTTATACATGCTCATTCTAGGTTAATATATGTTTAATAATGACTGTTTGTTATTTAAAAAAAGAAACAATAGTACACGTGGCCAAAACAGTTAACTGGGCAGGAGAGCATGTACCAACTTGAAGGAGTAAAGCCATAAGCAAGTATTGTAGCCCAAAACAACTTAGGTGACCATGAAGCACTGCAGGTCCTATTAAAAAGTGGTAACTGCCATTTCACATGTAAAAGATTTCTTTATACCCTTAGCTTTTATAGAGTGTTTATTTGGAGTGCTTATACAATATAAGAAAAACACCTCCTTTAAGGATGCAGAATAATTGAGCAATTAATGTTTGATGCTAACTATTGAAGTGCCCTGACTTCTAATTAGTTAAGGCTTGATCCAATGAGTCTATAGTTTTGTCACAAAATTTCTTTAGAAAACATTCATGCCAATCAAAGTTGATTGTTGTTATGAATGAGCACAAACACCAAACATCTTAATACTTAGAGCCAAAAAAAAAAACAATGACTTTCTCAAAATAGTTTGGGACTTTGTAAGATTTCAGTCATGGATATTTACAGCACAATATGGTCAATATAAAGCTAAACTAAGACATGAATTATAAGGATGACAATAAATACTGCTATCAAGATCACATAATTTTTTTTTTAATAATTAAACCACAGTTTTACCATGGCTTTTAAACTACAATAGTCTGTGGTTCCTGGAACCGGGTAACCTAGTCTACATATCTGGTTGTGCATGAATCCTGCATCCATGTCCAGTAGACAGATTGGATATTATGTCTCTTGCTAGAAAACGTTAATGTCTGTGTTTAATCTGAATATCTATTGAAACATGTAACAAAACATCATGTGCTTTAATTAAAACAAATGTTTTTATTAATGAGTAACAATTCTAGGGAACAATTCAAGATAGAACCTTTGTCATACTAAAGTATTAAAATGAAAAAAAAATGATGTAAGTCAAGGAAAAAGATGACATCTGGAGAGGCACATCAGAGCCTAAGAAGATTTCACATCTCTGCCATTCAGTTTATCTTTTTTCCAGTCATAATAAAAAATAATCAGCAAAACCTCATTTGGCAGAATTATGTGTTCACAGCAAGTAGAAAGATACCTCTTGTAATAACCTTGAAAATTAAGAAGTCTGTTTATTTTGGGTGGAAAATTCATTTGTAATGTTGATCCTGTAAATGTTATTATCAAGGAGATAAAATTATGAATGTCATTAAATTCTGTGATCTTGCAAAAAGGTATGGTTTTAACATATAAAACATGACTAAACATTAATATTTATTCCATTTTAAAAGTTGTTTGAGCAGCATGTATTAGAAGGATTATTAAATGTAAAACCAAGAGGCTATAATGTGGTTTTGTGGTCTAAAATGAGGTTAGTGCATAACCATGCTTCTTTTGGGGCACAGGAAAAAAAAACTATTATTCTACTGTGGATATTGGAATACGCTTGCGCATTGATGGGTGCTATAGAGAGCATAGTCTTACTATAAGTTTAATAAATTACAGAATAAAGGATAGAGCCATATTATTGGCACTACTGACACTTAAAGGTTTGCCTTCTGTATTTGCTCATAGCACAATGCGAATCTTATCAATTCTCCATGATAGAGTTGTTTATCCCACTTTCAGTAGATATTTGGAATGGACAAAGACTTAGAAAGTTTATCCTGTTCACAAATCCCTTGTGTTCATATGATCTTCTCATGACAAACTAGAAGGAATCGCAGATTTAGCCACCATTCTTCAGTATGTTCCTCTAATGCCTTCAGAGCAAAGTCTTTCTTCTATAGAGCAATCAGAGTGATAGCCATGCTGGTGGACAACTTTGAAACATGGGGCACACTCTCTACTGCTTCATGTCTTGAGATACAAACCCCCAGCTGCATGGCCACGTGGCTCCTCTTCATAGATTTATCTGGCTAATCATTTGCCATTCTCCTATCTTGTTTCTCTTCAAACTCACTTCATTTTGAAATCTGAGTCAAATGGCACAGACCTCATGTCCTTCTGATCATGGCCTTATGAGACATTTCCCTATGTGACTACATTGTTAGCAATGCCATTAGTATAACAATACATGTATTTGATCAATTATTATACTTTTCTTTCATATGTGCTTTTTTATGCACAGTTGGTAAGGGCCAGCATTACACCTATCATTCCATAAATAGAATAATTTGTAGTGTATCCAGTATTTAATGAATGTCTGTGGATTTGATTAACTTTAGTAGCACAATAAATATATATATTTCAGGCATTCAAGTGAAAGCAAAAGTTGTTACTGAGAAATACATAGTAGAAGATTCATGTTCAATAGGACTGAATTCAGCAAGGGACTATTACATCCCAGATTAAGAACAAGAAAAAAATATCAAGCATTTTTCCTTTCAGATTTATAAAATTCAATCCTGGGACAAGTTCTAAGGCATTTGATTCCTCTGAGGAGTGTGCTATTAGCAGACATACAGCATGCTGGTTGAGATGAAAACCTGCTAATGCAAGGAGACCTTACCTTTCATCTAATTGATTTTTGCTATGAGACAACGTGAGTTGCTATGACCAATCATAAGGTTATTCAAGAGAAGATTAAAGCTCAGTTTCAAGTGAAAACTTACATAAAAATTAGCTAATCATACAAAAAATCATTTAAAATTTAATGAATTTATAGAATCAACTGACAGTCTCTACCTTCTGTTCTGAGACTTTTATAAACGGTGACTTAAATGAAAGAAATAAATAAAATTAATTGCGGTTCTTTAAGGGTGATGAGAAATGCTACAGACGCTTTGAAATTCATATGTTGAATATCGTGTGTGTGAGGAGGGGTGCTGGAGGGATAGCTCTGTGGTTAAGATGCCTTATGCTCTTCCAGTGAGTCTGAATTCTTTTCCTAGAACCCACATTAAGCATCTCACAGTTGTGTGTACCTCTATCTTCTAGAGATTGAATGCCATCTTCTGGCTTCCACCAGCCTCAGCAATATCCAAACACGCATACACACACACACACACACACACACACACACAACACAATACTTACACACACTCTAACATGCACACACATTCACAGAATGAGAGAGAGAGAGAGAGAGAGAGAGAGAGAGAGAGAGAGAGAGAGAGAGAGAGAAGAAGGAGGAGGAGGAGGAGGAGGAGGAAGGAGAAAGATTTAAAATAAAATGAATAATTTTAGTAAGTATATTTGAACGTTATAGGTGAATTAGATTAATTTAGATATTGATTCTGACAGATATATTGTAAGCCATGATAAAATTAACTATCTTCATATAAACCATTGGTTTTAGCATTTAAAATGTTAGCCAATTATAAGAGTTACCGGTAATTATCCATATCACCACACAGGAACTTGGTTTTCCTTTTACTCGATGATCTCACCATCCCCTGTGGAAGGGCAGACATTTTGAGTTTATCTAAGGTCATTACACAGTAGGAAATGAAACATAATTCCTCTAGTGCAAAAAGTTTATGCTGTGGTTCCCCACTTCCTACACCCAATTATTTAGCCTTAGAATCAGGAGTAGGTAAGGATGTTATTAACTAACTTCAGTACTTCTGGGAGCTCATCGTTTCTATGTATGTGCTGATGGGGAACTTCACCCCAAGATTGGTGTCTGTCACTAGACACTGGCCACTCAACTGAAGAGTTACAAGGTCTACCCAAAACTATGTGAGACCTGGGTTGATGTCTCTAAAATATCCCACTGACAGATGCCAGGAACAGATTGGAGAACTTTTAACTGAGACATTTATAAGACTGAAAAAAGCAGATTCTGTAGAAAGGCCAACCAGAAAGTCTGTACACAGATTAGAGAAAGGCACCAACTTTAGTGACGCATATGGAATGCATAGCATTGACTTGGCTGTCAGTCTAATGTGCAAAATCAGAAAACATGGCCATTGATTAAAATGAAGTTCTTCTCTTAGTATTTTCCTGAGTAGAATGGAAAGAATAATTAGAAGGGAGTATGATAAGGTATAGTATTTTATGTCGATAGAATTAGATCAAATAAAATATAATATGCAGTTTGATTGCAAGTAGTAACAATTCTGGTTGTATTTGTGCTACTTGAAGGAAGTCATAGTTATCAATTTTCAGTGTAATTTTATTTTCTCAGAAAAATCCCTTAATCATCTGTCATTTTTCTTAACTAATCTTTAAATTGAAGTTTCTTGAACTGCTAAACTTTGTCTTTTGTTCTTCTGACAAAACATTGACAAGCTGTAAAAAACACACACTGAGTGGTTTTGATCAGCAAATATGTATCATGCTGAGTTGCATCGGTAACCTATGAGTGAATCTGGGCCATTTTGATTTGAGCTGTCAGATAAATTTCTCTGGGGTATCTTTCCTATTGCTGTGCATCTGAGCAAAATAATATTTTATTGTTGGTCCTAATTAATAATTCATTGAAATATACCAAATGAATGCACTCAAAATATGAATATAAATCTGATTAGATAGATCTCTGAGTTTCCTAGCCCAGCCACAGTGTGATGCTGGCATTATGGATTGCCAATGTAACGATATATTAGTGTGTTCACTATCAGAACAAGTTGAGAACTAAAATATAGAAACATTGACGAATTACTTTCTGCCTATAAATGAGAAAACAGATTTGTAAATGTGAAATGAGCCATTCTGGCAAAGGAAAATTTGAGCTTCAAGTGTAAACACTTGAGTTAATGGCTGGGGAGTCTCAATCTCCGAGGCCCTGGTGCAAAGGGAGGGTGAAGCAGAGGTTACAGGCACTCTTCAGCGTTTCACTTAGAGCATCCTTATTGGATTTAATTAGGCAGATTACCTGTTATGCATGGTGTAGTGTGCTGAACACTTTTAAACTGGTATGTCCTCGAGGCAAATGGAAGGCATAGTCAGGAGGAATTACAGTCTACACAAATAACTCGGCCTGTTTTATTAGTGGGCCTTGTAGACACGAAATCTTCCTAGCCAATGCAACATTTAATGCTTAACTCAATTGAATACCTAAGATTTTTAAATGTTGACTGGACATAGAGATTTATGGACTCAAGTTGACCACCCGTCAGTGCCTTTATCCCCAGTAATGACATTGGAGCATTGAAAGAAACCAAAAAAAAAAAAAATCATACTTTTTTTTTTTAACACATTGCTCCTTGTTTTGAATTACCAGACAATGATACCAGTGTAATTATTTACAGGAAAAGCAAATAAGCTTCCAAGAAGACAAAAAAAAACATTTTACAATTATAACTTCAAAAAGTCAAATTGTTCAAAACATAGGCATGAAGTATGGCGTGTGTTAATCACCCCACGATATAAATGTTAACTGGGTACGTGCACATTAAATTCTTGAATGCACTGAATCACTTTATTCAGCTCACCACCCACAGGGAAGGGTCAGCATGTCAAGCAATCCTGAGTGGTATTTTGTGTGAATTTGGAAGAAAGCTTTTAAAGGCCAGAGGTTTAGGAACATAAACCAGATGTGCTCATGTTAAAATCTACTTAGTTTGGGGGATAGAAAGGTCAGAGTCTCAGATCTTCTCAAAATCTTACTGCCAAATGCGTTCAGTAGAAGCTAAACATCTTACAGTTCTGAGAGCTACTTGATCAGGTTTTTGTTTATGTGTTATTTTTTTTTTAATAAAATGCTTTCTCTGATGGGCAGTATTCATATTATTTTCTGCTTTGAGAATCCAATTTGATATTTTAATACTTTTAATCATATAAAGCGCTTTAAAACAAGACAGGTTATCTAAACTTTTAATCCATAGACATGTTGGAAAAGTACTGATTTAAATGCAAATTTTCAGCTGTTTGATAAGCATAAACCAAGATCATCAATAGGTTATTAGCAAAAATAATGTTATAAAGATGTATTTATACAAAGACGATTATCTTTGCATTAAAATTGGTTATACACACAAGTGTTTAGCTCACTTGTACTGTAATCAATTTGATTTAAAATATATTTGTTAAAATGCACGTCCCAACAATTCCATAGAGTATATATAGGGTTGAATTTTTGACTATATTATTTTGTGTGTGTTTGCTTGAGACTATTTACATGGAAATAAATAGTTCTTAATGGAAATAGTACTTCTTTACATTGTAAATAAAACAAAAATTCTTTAAAACAAAAATTCCAGTGTTTATTCTGTCCCATGGTCCCATCCACTCCTTCTCTGTTTTGCCTCCATGGTCGTGAACCTCTTGTCTCTTTTCCGGATGGTCTTCATTGGAAATTTAAAACTATTTGAACCATAGCTTTCTCGAATCTGAAACCAGATACCTTTACTCAGATCAGTGTAGATGAGTGTAGCCTGTACTATTCCCGTATAGAATTCAGAATGGTGATATAAGCTTTGAGTGAGTTTTAACCACTTAACTCAACTCATGATGTGTCAAGAAAGCTCTGAAAAAAACACTTGTGACATTCAGAGTCCCAGACTTTCAATCATAGATGCTAAGAGTTTTATGCAGTCTTACAGACTTTTAAATCCTTGAAGTAAAACAAGCATTTTAAATGCCTACATATCAATAATATTTTGACTACTGTTATATTCAAAATTACGTACTTAGTATCAACTTAATAGTTAACTTAAGCCCTCAATTTATAATGCTTTATCAATTTTACTTCTGTTTATTGATTAGATATTACTTGAATTTAAACTGAGACTATCCTTGTATCTGCATCTTTCCCTTGGACCTTGTGGTAGATTTTAAAGCAACTTACATGCACCTTTTCCCCAGTACAACTTCTAAGTTTTAGCCAACTACCTGGTTATTTGGAGTAAATGTTACAACTCCCAGCCTTGATATTTTGTTTTCTTGTTGACAAAACAATGTTCAACGTCTGTTATAGTACCATATCAACACTTTACTTCCAGTAGTAAGTCTGTGTTGATGTGATATTATAACAGACTATCTCTGAACAATTAGACAGTGATGTTTGTCATTGCTGCAACTCATGACCCACTTATAAAATACTGCTTTGAATCCTGGAATTTTTTTTAATTAATTAATTAGTTTATCCACAATACATCCTAATTTGCTGCTCCCTTTCCAGAACCCCCAACCCAGTCCCTCTCCTCATCCCCATCTGTTTCTTTGAGGGGGTGGAGGCATCCTGAGTATGCTCCCCACCTGGCTCATCTTGTCTGTGCAAGGCTGGGTACATCCTCTCCCACCGAGGCTAGACAAGGCAGCCCAGTTAAAGATGCATGTTCTAGAGACAGGCAACTGCTTTAGGAATAGCCTGTGTTCCAGTTGTTAGGGAATTGATATGAACACCAAGTTACATATCTGTTATATATATGTGAGGGGGGGGGTAGGTCCAGCCCACATATGCTTTTTGTTCAGTCTCTGACAACCACCAAGGGTCCTGAGATAGCTGACTTTGTTGGTATTCCTGTGGAATTCCTTTGCCCTTCAGTGCCTTCAATCCTTCCCACAACTTTTCCACAGACCCTGCCCCAAGCTCCATCCAAAATTTGGCTGTGGGTCTCAGTATCTGTCTGAGTCAGCTGCTGGGTAGAGACTCTCAGAAGACAGTCATGCTAGGGTCTTGTCTGCAAGCATAACAGAACACCATTAATAGTGTCAGGGATTGGTGCTTGCCCATGGGATGGATCTCGAGTTGGGCTGGTCATTGGTTGGCCACTTCCTCAGACTCTGTTCCTTCCCCCATCCCTGCATTTCTTGGTACAGGACAAATTTTAGGCCAATAGTTTTGTGGGAGAGTTGGTGTCTTTATCAGTCCAATGAGGTTCCTCCCTGACTACAATAGGTGGCCTTTCAGGTTCCATATTCCCACTGCTCTGAGTTTCGGATAAAGTCATCTCTATTGATTCCTGGCAAACCTGTTCCCTCCCAAATCTTCGGCATATCCTGGAGATGCCCCCTCACCATCACTGACCACACACACCCTGGCCAGCTGTAGATTTCCATTTATTCTCCTGGCCTTCTGGCCCTCTGGCCCTCTGGCCCTCTGGCCCTCTGGCCCTCTGGCCCTCTGGCCCTCTGGCCCTTTGGCCCTCTGGCCCTCTGGATTTCTCATTCTCTTCTCAGACCTGATACTTGCCATGCCTCATTCCTCGTCCAATCTCCTCTCCTATCCAGTTTCCTCCCTCCATCCGCCTCCTATGACTATTTTATTTCCCCTTCTAACAGGATACCCACACTACTCCACAGACCCAAAGAAGCTAAACAGGAGGGAAGGCCAATCCTGTAAACCTTGTTTCCTGCTTTAGGGTGTGATACTCAAATAAGACATTCTCCCCCTAAGAAACACTGCTGTATCTAGTGGGATATAAGCTGGTGACCTGATGTCTCTCATGACACTAAATTAGAATGAGTAAATCATGTATGTAAGAAACCATGATTAGTCTTCATAAATGAAGGAAAATTTGGTAAATAGTGAACATTGAATATATTGAAAAACATGGACCTTCTAAGTATATCCTTAGTGTATTTGACTGAACTGCCATAACTTTTGATAATAGTGTGATGGAGAAACTATGTAACTCCAACATAGAAGGACCTCTGAGAGTTTATACTTGTTAAACAAGAATTTTAAATTACACAGGCAAAGAAAGAAGCCTGTGAAGCCCTGGGTAAGAAGCAAATAAATACAAACCAGAGGGCTTTTGCTCTTGCTGTCTTGCTTCACTCTGTCCTCTTGCCCATTCTCCTTCTCTCCCCTTTCCCCTTTCCTCTCTTTCCATGTACTCATGGCAGGCCTCTACTTGTCTACCTCACCACCACCATCTTTCTCTGTCTCTTTACCCTCTTAACTCCCCTCCCTATCCCCTGAATAAGCTCTATACTATACTAAAAAATATATGAATCAGAGGGACCCAGTAGAACTCTTTTAAACTCTAAAGATTCCAACTCCACCAGTACATAAAGGAAGTACTCATCAGCTAACCACACATTTTTTTCTTAGTTTTGTTATGTCTGTATTTACACTATAATAATTTTCTCTTACCTATTTCTTTCATGTTATGTAGCATTTGGTATAGATTATACTAAACTTATTATCTTTGCTTTAGGAATGGCATCAAGAAAAGGTATGCTTTACTTTATAGAAGAGATAGTCAGCTAGGACAGGAAGAAGTGTCAGTGTGGGGAGGGCACCTTCATGTGTAGGGTGTTCTCATTTAGGAGTTCTGGTTTGGGACAAGGGTAAATGTAATGAGGTCTTACCAGGGTAGATGTGAAGATGCAGTGCTTTGGCCTATATGGCCTCCACCTAAAACCCTCTAATGTGAAATCTTTTATTGCTGAGGCTAGAAAATGAAAACTGTATTTCCCAGTCTTCTCATATCTTGAGTTTTCTCATAATTCAGTTTTCTGTCAAATGCATTTTGTGAGTTTTAGATTCAGAACTGCGTTATGTGGCAAGAGACACAAAACATGATATGACCATTTTGATGATCAAGTTTATAGCAGCTGCTTCAAGGATCCTAATTAGATGAGTCTGTGCAATGGTGCAGGAAGAATTCCCCACTGGGGACAAGACAGTGAGACACTGCATTCTGCAGTTTCCATATTAGGTGGTTTCTAATAGCACAGAAGTAGCTTTCCTGTGGCTATCATAGAAACTGTGGCCTGGGGAATGCCAAGGGCAGCAGATCTCTCCTCCTACCATTCATGATAATTCTATTGGGTCAATCTACAGTTTAACTAACTTCATTGTAACAACTTACCTGTATCCACCTCATGAAAAGCTATATAATAACACAAACCTGAAGATGATAGAAGCCCTATTGTTTGAGAAATGTGGAGAGAGCACCATGATTTAAGTGAGACTTTAATGCATTAGAACAAAAAATGAAATGATATGAGAATGTTATTCTTAACATCAGGTGAGACTTTATAAACTGTGGGTCTAAAATAAGAAATAAAATTTTAGCAACATATTCAGGTGATAAGGGAAGACTTTGTCTACACTTCAGGCTAAGGTATTAAAACTCAGTGCTTGAATAAAGGAATGTTCAGGCAAATTCATGTGGATGCTGAATTTGCATACATTTGGGAAGCAGGGGTGTATAAAGGGGAATTAAGGCCCTTTGTTTTGAATATTATTTTTCCTTTCCAAATGTGAGAAGTTGGTTCCCAATATAAACAAAATAAAAGGCGGTGGCAGTCCTTTGGGTTATGATGTCATAACAAGGAGACAATTTAGTTCTCCCAGCAAGTAGGTCAGTCACCAGGAGAATGTGTTATTAGAAAACAGGCTGCCATGTCCCTTTCAGGGTCACCACTTCTGTTTCCACTTTTCTGCTCTGTTATGATGTAGTATTGGGGCTTTAGCAAATGACACTAACTAGCTGCTGAATCCCATCTGCAAACCCATGAGCTAATAGTCTTCCCTTTAGAAATAACCTAGGCCTGGTTATTCTGATGTAATGACATAAGGCTGGCAGAAGACGTAAGTGGATATCTCTAACATGTGGGCTGTGATCAGTTAGCAGTGAAAGGAAAATGAAGTGGAAACATGTATGTTGTGTTCAGTGGGTGGAATGCTTATTTGATTTGCAAGGAAAATAATTACAGGTTTCAGCTGCAGGTAGGACATAGTAGTGATGGCATTTAGGTTAAAGTAAATAGGAGAAAGAACAATGTGAAAGACAGCCTTTAGGAAGGAGTCACAGGTATTCCCATAACAACAACTTTGAGAAAAAAAGCAGAGAGGACAGTATTTATATATAATATATGGATCAAAACACAATAGAGCCTGGCATTTCTATTAAAATGTGAAAGTTAATAGAAAATTCTGGAAGAGCACGTAACTGCAACTTGTTAAAGTTTAATGAATAGAAGCTTAGTGAGACTCTTGTAGGTAGCATGGAGGTTGACAAGAAATTTATGGGGCTCTTTTCTGAGCTACAGTACTGAATTTTGTATGTAAAATCTAACTAGAGAAGTCATGTAGAGATTTCCCTCTACATGAACTTAAAGTCAGGCTTGCAGATGAAGGATTCATAAACTGATTTTTAGAAATTATAAAAAAAATATCTGCCAGGCTATTTAGCAAAGTGGCCCAGCACTCTTTGTTGAAGTAGACCCCACAATGCGACAGTTTCTGTGACAGTTAAGAACCAAACTCAAGTACTTCTAGAATAGTAAAAAGGAACAAAGGAAAAACCGGTTAAGAATATTAATTGGAATGTTCTATAGATGGCAAGAGGTTTTCCAGAGTCTATGTCAATACCATTTATATTGTGAGAGAATTAGAATCTTTGGAGTCTTTCTACAAAGCGTCTTATTACTTGCTGTAAGGGGAGAATAGAAACTCTTCATTGAGTAGTAAGTACATTTAATTGAAAACCAAGGGATATATTTATCTCTTCAACATATTTCCCATCCAAGGTAATCCAGCTGGTTTACGTAGACTTCAATAACTCTATGGTGTTTTCTATGGATGAGATATCCTTGCTGATAAGTACATTTTTATTTTCTTCTAAGGCCTGAGGATTGGCAAACATAGTTTGTTATAACCTGCGCTTTAGAGTAATTTTCAATCTTCTCTCTTCCTGTGATAAAATTTATTGAGATTGGTTTCTTATTTGTTGCTTCTGAAACATTAGAAGGAAGAGAGAGTGAAAAAAATCCAAATATAGTATGTAATAATGACTTACACTTCAGTCTTCAGAACACATTGAATTGTCTTTTAAAAGTGATTTGACCTATGTAGCTATCTATGAGGATGACTTTCTACTCTAGAAGATTTGATAGATTTTATGTACATTTCAGTGTAGAATGTTGCATACACACACACAATTTCAATCAATGGACTATGCAATGAAAGGATAATAATTGCAAGCACTATTTCCCAAACAAAATGGTAGTATATAAATTATGTTTATGCATATATTCTTAGCTACTCTTAAATTTCGATGGCTACACAATAGCAAAGTGTTTTTTTCCTCAGGTTATAGTATCAAAGGGAACTCTCCACATAATATTTAGAAGCAAAACTTTGTAAAACTACTACTCCTCTTTGAAGATCCAAACTCACTTTATTTCACCATAATGAATTTAAGATGACAAATATAATGAGTTTGGCCATGGTTTTATGGCTAGCAATGAGAGATAGGAGGGATAAAAGTGGTTAAAGTATTTCACTGAGATTTTATAATATTACATACAGGTTTACTATCTTTTGTTTATTTCAAATTAAGGAAAGTAATTTGTAACATATTTCACCAATAAAGAAATTTATAACAGCACCAAATTCAATAACAGCACTGTGTATGTAGGTTTTTTTCAGTAATTATTGAATGTAAATGTACAGAAATGTCACTTCCTAAACAATTGCTGCCACTGTGGGAGGGGAAGCTGTCACATAATGATGTGCCTTCAAGGCCAGAATATAAAATACGCCCTGTGGTCTCCAGTTGTGTGGTGTGATGCCCTTGGGTAATACCAGAAACTCAAGAACTCCTTGAGATACTCTAAGTCTGAAGCACTCCTCTACTCATTATCTGTTGGATACAAGGTAACACCTAGTGTGATCTCATTCAAATTTCAACATCAGATTTTGTTGCATTGTCTACAATGGTGTCTAATCTTTGAAAAGTATTTTAAGATCACTGTGAAAAAAAAGCCAATCCTTTGCAAAATACAAGCGGTTCTTTGAAGTTAAGATGTGCATAAAAAAAATTCTAACACAATTACTGGTAGTGACAAAGTTTCAAACTGTTGTATCCACTGTATGACTTATAAAAATGAATCACCTATTGTAGTTTTTAGGTATAATTCTTTTTTTTAAATTAATACTGGGTTATGAAAACATTTTATACAAAGTTGGTGCAAAGTGTTACCACTAAAAAAACTTAGCTACTAAATCAAAGATGCAAAATCAAATCCAGGACGTGGAGGGGAACCACACAGCTCTTACCCTCTGTTAAGCTGAACTAAGCAAATATTCACCTGCAATGAAATTAGAGAACATGACCAAGGTATGCATGTCTACGGGTCACCTTTGGAATAGAAGAAGAAACTTTGCAAGATTCTGAGAGGACTTTCACCTTGAATGGGTATTTTCACAAACTCCTGAAGTATATTTGGCTCTCATTTGTACGACAAAATGGCTTTTATGTCACTTTCAACCTCTTCTAAGTTACTCTCCTCTGTCTTATCTACCAGAAGAGCCTATCTCAGGACATTTTTCTGGATGATATAGAAAGAATAATTGGAATAAAATGCTTAATTTTATGCCAGAAACCTAGAAAAATTGAAAATGATATTAGTTATCATCAGTAGAGTTAACAGTGATGAATCTGTTAAGGAAAACAATGATGTACATTATTAACAAATTCTTTTACTCTACTATTTTTTAAACTTATTTTAACTTAATTCAAGCTGTGTAAGGGGTATCAAAATATACATACCATTGCTAGCATTAAGAGAACAAGGCCAGTTAACACAATATTCTCTGATTTGTATAAAGTCGAAGATATAAATGGCTAAAGCATTCTCTCATCCATGGGTCCTGCTCCATGTCCTTCCTGGCAAGTACCTCCATGATACATCTACTCCTTCTTAGAACATTCCAGAACATTCCTGTCTCCAAATATAGTTGCTGTAACTTCAGCTTTTTAATGAACTTATATTGTGTTTTTCACAAGTAATGATTTAAATAACCATAACATTCATTTCTCTAAATGGATAATTTCTACTTTGGTAATTTTGTAGTCTTCTGTAGAAAATAATGAATAATAAAAGTCTCTAAAAGTAACAGTAAAGTTTCCATGTAAGGTTGCTTTAATACATGAGGAGTTATTGGGATCAACCAAACATTGAAGAAAGGGATGATTCCCTTTTGACAGATTTTTATTTTTATTCCAAAGACGTGGCTTGTTCTTAAAACCTTGAGAAGCCTTGTAAATGATCAGTTCATCCTCCAGTAGCTTTCAGTGTATGCCCAAATCATTGAATATTAGTCAATATTTATTTGAAAGAATTTATGTTATAATTCTGATTATCACATTTTTGGTGTGAAGCAAATGTTATTTTTATATTTGATTTGAAGAGGTCTATTAAAGGTGGATCAGGGATCAGAGACACTTGCCCTAGACAAAACATGCAGGAAAATGTTAGTTCATTCTAAATTAACATTGATTTGTCAATTATTTCCTATTTATATGTCACAGCTTTGCTATGATAAATTGGTTTACACAATTATAATCTTCCATGTGTCCCAAAACTGTGAAGTCCCATCGAGTAAACTCTGTAGTTCAGTTAAAGGTACTGTTCTGGAAATTTCTATTTTAGGAGATGATCTGTCTGTACTACTCATATTTTGATGCATCAGATGAGACACACCCATAGCTAGAGATCTGCTTGATCAGTTTGTGTTCCTATTATCCAAAAGCAGCTTCAACTACACAGATAAAACAACCTGTCACATCACATATTATAGACGACAGAACTTAGGTCCAAAGAGCTTCCTAAATCATTTCAAAATGTGTTGGTATATAGACAATAAAGACAGTGTCAACAGTGGCATATCCACAGAGAATCCAGAGCTGATGTCCTAAATACTACACAAAACATCTGCGGCAGAAAGCGCAAAGAAATGCATGTAATGTGAAACTTCATAACAAGGAGAGAACGCTTTGTAGAAGACAGGATACAATGTGCGTATTTGGTGTTACTTTTGATAACATCCAGGAAGAAATGGGAGGAATTGACATATGAATGTTAATTTAGAATGATCTAACATTTTTCTGTTAATATATATCATTTCTACACCTTTCAGTTTAAAAAATAACTCTCAAATATTGTTAAAGACAAGTTGTTCAGACATTGACATGAATTGGCGTAATGAAGACTTAATTAGGTATGTGCTGTTGCTGTATTTGTCCTACTTATTTGATACACATCAGAGAGCTATGATATATGTAATTTTAAAGATTATTGTAATCTTGTATTGGCTAGAGATGTGCTCTACCAGTGAAAGCTGTTAAAAATAAGTGAATTTAGTATAGACACTCTTGAAATGAAAGGAATGAAACTGTCAGAAAACTCTGTAAAGCACAAGAGCAAATTTCCTGAAAAGAACTTGGCCAGATTGTCTAAATGCAACCATTTAAAAAGGTGAATCAAAGGAAAAAGTGGTGGATCTCCTAGAATATACATAGAATACCACTGAAAAATCTGTGATATAGAGAATAGATGGAAATCATAAGAAAAAAAAAAGAGTTTGATGTAAATTGGATGTGTGGACAAAGGTAAGAAACTGAGGTCCATACTGGTGGAAGCACAGTATATACATTAAATTTGTAGATGTTAACTAAAAGAGAGAGAAAGAGAAAGAGAGAGAGAGAGAGACAGAGGCAGAGACGGAGACAGATTGGGCCCATCTCTACAAGAATGTAGATATTGCTATCTTGAAGTTTATATACCAGGGCAAGTCTGTGATCCTGTTGCTCTGTCAGCTGCAAAGGCTTAAGCGTCACTTTCATACTTCTGCACAGTATATTCTGGTTTCTCAGTCCCATGTACATCAGCAATGTAATATTTTAAAAGTAGGTCAATGAGGCAGAGGTCTACCCTACATACATGATTTTCTGAATGGTTTTAATCAGCACAACTCAATCAATTGCATATAAATATGTTATAAGAGAGCAGCAACAGCAGGTTGGTATTATGAACAACAAAAGTCTCAAAACAACATTGTGTGTGTGTGTGGCTGTATGGGCATGTGTATGTATATTTGTTTCTGTGTGCTTATTCACATGCATGTATGTGCATACGACCAAGATGTTCACTAAACAATACTGCATGCTTTGCAGATTCAGCAACCTTTACAATCTCTTTATCAATTTAGTCCCAGAATGCATCTTTTCTTAGATACTTAAGTAGGATGTTGAAAAAAGTTACTGTATCGCCATTCAATTATAAATAATTAATTGCATAATAAAGAGTCTGCTTGACTATGTTGCCATTGAATAAATAATAACAAGGAAAATTAGCAGGAACACAATTTGATTTTAATAATGTGAGAGCTAGTTTTATAGTTTAGTCAATGGTTTCATGAAAATGCTTTTTGTAATTTTGGAGAGGCCACTTTATTTAATTGCTATGGTGAGGAAGATGATAAAATTGACAAATTTTATCCATGAACTAAAATGAGCTTAATTTAAAATCCAGTTTTATAAACCAGATTAGTTAGTCAGTATAGGCTCACAGGTAATTATTTAAGGTATTTATTTAAGGGACTGAGAAGATGGCTTAGTGGTAAAGAGCATTTACTGCCTGTCAGAGAACATGAGTTCAGTCTCCCACACACAAATGTAATTCTAGCTCCAAGGGACTCAATGACTTGGTTCAACCTCTATCAGTATCTGCACATACCACACACACACACACACACACACACACACACACACACACAACACACTATACATAAATAAACAAATAAAAGTATTCACATTGACTGTAATTTTATCCTCATGACGTTGAGCTGTAATTTAATTTTAAAAACTTGCAGAGTTTGGGTCATCTATATTCTGAGAATGACAACTAAAATATACAAGCCAAAGTGAAATTGTGAAGCCCTCTCAGTTAAAATGTCATGGAGAAAAATTCTTGATGTTTTGGCATTCCATTTTGCCTAAATTGTTGATCTTACAAGTGTCCCTTTACAGAGTGCCATAAATATTTAAAAACTGGTGACTTTTCTATGTGCTTGAGTTGACTTTCTTTATGGTGTCTACTAGTGTCTCCTTCCTAAGACTTAAAATAGATACTGAAAAATAATGTAAGATTTTGAATATGTGTGCAGCAATGTCCAGCAATGCTCGCTTTCATCGATGTTTGCTCATTATGTGGATAGCGACCCTTCTTCACTCCTGTCATTCTTTCTATTATTTTTTTTTACAAAGCGTTGTTTGTGATGACAGCTGTTTCCACATATTCTGCCAGTTCTGTTAATTGTCCTATCATGAGCCATCAACAGCTGAAATGATTGAAATAATAAATAAAAGCAGCATTCACAACATGCAAATAAACAGAACCCAAATCCTGCTGAAAATGTGTCTTATCAGCCCAAAGAGTGTCTTGGAGATTCAATGAATAAATTCACTTCAACAAACAAAACCATGATTTCCCTTTGAAATATGTGAATGGAGACACCACATTGCCAATCATTCCTAAGAAAGACTTTAAATGTATATGGTAGAAAAGAACAAAAATCCGAGTATTTTCAACACTATACAGTCTGAAACATTTTAGAAAGCTGGAACTTAACTATTACACAAAACAATACAATGTAATAGAACAGCTCTCTGTTGCTGGAACAAATATCTCAATATGAAATTAAATTAAAATGCATAAAGGGTAGATTATGGCTGGGAGTTCTGCAGGTGAAGGGCAGTTGAACTCTTTGTTCTTGGACCTGGAGTGAAGAGTCTAGCATGTTGAGAAGGAGTGACAGAAGAATTGTCACCTGGCTTAGTCAGAATAATTGAATGAGGACGAGGCAAGAGTCTTGAGTTTCCCTTTGTAGACACTACAACCGACCTTTCTTCTGCTACACTCCTGCTTTCAGTGATTCTGCCACAATCCAGGGGTGGAGAGGAGACTCCTAAGCCTACAACACAAAGCTTTCTTTCACCAAACCACAGCAATAAACATCCAACACAATCTCCTGAGACTCTTTGAAGCACCATTGAGTACAGCCTACAACTATGATGATCAAAATTATGCAAATTTTCTGCTGCAAACTATAGTTTTCTTGATTATTCATGTTTATATCTGTGTTTTATTAAGTAATTGAAAATAATAGCCCTGTCTTGATAGACATGTAAGTTTCCAGCAAGACTTAGTTGTTAATTCTCCCTGGAAAGTATGTGGACATTGTGTATCTTTATGTGGATCCCAATTACTGATGCTCTGTGCTAAAATATGTCCCCATTTGAAAGATGGTACAACGTATGTGATTATTGGAAAGATGGTAAAACAATCTTTGATGTCCATGTCCATGTCTACAATAATTTTGTAGCCATACATTTAAAAGGGACTCTCTACATTGTCCAGAATAATGGGTCATCCCCAGTTCCTCTCTGGAGTCCTGAAGAACAGTTGTTAATCAACCAAACCATTTCCACTCACCAGTTCTCCACTGTTGAAAAGCTTTTCCTAATATCCTATCAATGCCCACAAACTATCTGCAAGCACAGAAATTTCTGATATCACACTGTGGGCTTATCATGCTTTGAAACTGAATCCTAATAACTTTATGGGGTGATAGCATGAAATTACTGCATGATTTCCTACAGTGTTAGCTCTCTGAGTATATTTTACTGGACCTGCTTTGCAGAGACATTGAGTTCCACTCAGTTTTTCCCACCTCTTCCATGTCTAAATTCCAGGTGTGAACTAGCAACGTAAAAAAATACTTCAGAGGTTGTAGAGGATATTAGGAGAAAGACAAATAAAAACATATTAAAATACTGTGGAAAAGTGGGAAAGAAATGAAATTTGGTGTTGCAGGACATTTGATGACATTGTGGACCCCAAGATTGTGAGCTGGAAAAACCTTGTGGTGTGGCTCAGCACTAACACACACCTTTAACCCAAGAAGGTTCTGTAAACAAGAGGTAAATAAAGTCAGTGATAGGGAGTAAACATAAAAACCCATGAAATAGAAAGGAGGGTCGTTTTGAGTTGATAGGGTATATAAGACAACTTGGAAAAAAGAAAAAGCTTTTCCAATCTGGAGTTCATAAGAGAATAGAAAGGTGAACTGCGTTGATTTCCCTTGCCTCTCTGAGCTAGCAGGTTTTCAGCCCTAGCACCAGTTTTCTGAGTCGTTCATTGGTAAAATTGAATAGCTGGGTCTTTTGTTTTTCAAACAACAATTTGGACTTTTTTTCCTTCTTTTTTAAAAATACATTTAGGGGACCATTGAGATAGTTCACCCTCTAAAGTTGCTTGTCACAAAAGCTGGGTGACTTAGAGTCAGTCCTCATAATCCAAGTGAATATGAGAGTAGAGAAGCAACTCTGCAACATTGTCCTCTGATCTCTACACACACACACCACACACACACAAAAGAGAGAGAGAGAGAGAGAGAGAGAGAGGAGAGAGAGAGAGAGAGAGAGAGAGAGAGAGAGAGAGAGAGACTGCTTTTTAAAACACTTAAAAATTTTAAAAAGTTGCTTAAAGATTTATAGGTATGCATCCTAATCAGGTAGATTTTTATCATAAGTTTAGCTGATTTGTGTCATCTGAATTAAAATACCTAGGCTGAACCTGTGCAAAGTCAACCTATAATTGTAAAACAGATTTGTAAGGCACAATTAAAATCACACATTCCAACCAAATTACAGAGCCAGTTGTGTTTATCACCACTTTATCATTTTTTTCCATCTTTATCCTAGACTATCAGTTATACCCCTCAGGAATAAGAAATGAAACTGGTCAGTTGTTATTTATGTCTATAATTTGACAACATATGTCAAGGCTACTTGAGTAGCAGGCATGAAGGGAGTTTGTTTTATGGAATATAAAAATATCAAAAGCCTGGAAAAAATAGAATAGAGTATTTCACCTTGGTAATTTCCTGATATTGAACATGGAACATAAATGTTCTGTCACCTGAAACTGGCTGAGTTACAGAGCTGCGCTAACTTGTTAAACGTGCACAGCGAGCATCTACAGGGAGTTCCAGGGGTGTGAATGCTGCTAAATTCTTCATTAGCATGCATAAGTACGTGCACAATCACTAATAGCCTCAGAAGTATTAATGACCCAGGCATCCTCCATAAACTACAACTTGAAATTCAGCCGGTAATTTTTCCAACAAACTTACAACTAACTGTTGAATAGGCTTCCCCAAGGGGCCAAGGCATGGAGAGCTCATTGCCGTTTCTGAGTTACGTGTGTGCAATTGAGCATGAAGTGTCTGCGCGAGCACGTGCACACACACAGCCACACACACACACACACACACACACACACACACACAGAGCAAGCTTCCTACCACATGCCCGGATTTGCTGTAAATTACATTCATTTAATCCATCTACCCTGTATCATTGGGGATTCTGTTTTCTCATGTTAGGGTATATGAACTGATGCCTATCCATAGATGGACTTAGGCATTTTCACTATATGCTAACCAAGATGTGAAGCTATATTTATTTTCCCCATGTGGTTTCCCTTTTACAGTGTTGTTCTTCAATCTCATCCCCAGCCTTCTGATTAAAACAATAGAATTCACTTACCAAAGCATAGCCAAGGGAAAGATAGATTAATATGTCAACTAAAATTGACAGCTGGGTGCCTTGTGCCCGTGGTACAGAACTTTATGGAGCTTGGGGATTTTTAAACAAATTCCTTCAATGAGGTGGGGAAGAGCTTCAGTAAAGACTTTTTTTTTTTTGAGGTATCATTTTGCTTTCAGTTTATCATTTTTTAATTAATTGAGCTGTTTATTTATGTTATATCCTGAATATAGCTTCATTTCCAATCCCTCCTTTCTCCTGTTCTTCTCAAAAGAGGGTAGGCCTCCTATGGATATCCACCAGCTTGAGCATATCAACTTACAGTAAGACTAGGCATACTTTCTACTATTCAGGCTAAACGAGGCAGCCTAGTTAGTGGGAAAAGATCCAAGGCAGGCAATGTAGTCAGAGATAGCCCTTGAACCTGCTTTAGGAGTTTTATGTAAGATCCAGTGCACATCTGTTACATATGTGCAGAGGGCCCAGGTCTGTCCCATGCATTCTCTTTGGTTGGCAGTTCAGTTTCTATGATCCAGCGTGGGCCCATATTAGTTGATTCTGTAGGTTTTCTTGTGGTGTCCTTGGACTCTCTAACTCCTTCAATCCTTCTTCCACCACCCCCTTTCCACAGGATTCCCCAAGCTCCACTTAATGTTTGGCTGTGGGTCTCTGCATCATTTGCCCTCAGTTGCTGGGTGAAGACTCTCTGATGGCAGTTATGCTAGAACACAGTATGCAAGTAGAACAGAATAATCTTAGTAGTATCAGAGGTGGGTTCCCTCTCATGGTATGTATCTCTTAGCTGGGTCAGTCCTTCCCTCACATTCTGTTCCATCTTTTACCCCTGTGTATTGTGTAGACAAGACAAATTTTGGGTCTAGGCTTCATTGCTAGGTTAGTGTCCCATTACCTCCATTGGAACTTTTGCCTGGTTACAGGAAACAAATGGTTCAGGCTCCATATTTCCCGTTATTCGGCATCTTAGCTAAAGTCATCATCATAGATTCCTGTGGGTTTCAATTGTCCTGAGTTTCTAGCTCTTCTAAGAGATGTTTCCTCTCTATCCAGTTGTCTTTTCCAGTAGTGTCTCCCTTTGTCTTCCCACCACTTCATCGGTGCTGTTCCCATCCTCACCCCCTACACACATCGAGTCCCTTACCTCCATCCATTTCCCACTATCTAATCTGTTTTCCCTTCTCAGTGAGGTTCAAGCATCCCCCTTAGGTGTTCCTTGTTACTTAGCCTCTTTGGATCTGTGGTTTGTAGCACAGTTATCAGTCATCACATGCTTTATGACTAATGTCCACTTAGAAGTGAGTACAGAAGACATTTGTCTTTAGGGGTTTGTGTTTTCTCACTCAGGATGATCTTTTTTAGTTGTAGCATTTTCCTGCAAATTTCATGAATTCATTGTTTCATATAGCTGAGTAATACTCTGTTGTATAAATATACCACATTTTCTTTTACGGCAGTCTAGAGAACTCGAAAATATTTTTACCAATTCCACATTGGACAAAAGGCTGGCATCCAAACTATATAAGGAACTCAACAAACTAGACATCAACAAACCAAACAACCCAATTTAAAAAATGAGGTACTCAGTTTCACTGACATGAAAGAGAAATTCTCAATTTCATATGGAAAAAAACAAAAACCCCAGGATAGCTAAAACAGTTCTTAACAATAAAAGAATTTTGGGGGAAATCACCATCCCTGACTTCAACTGTACTACAAAGCAATAGTGATAAAACTGTATGGTACTGGTACAGAGACAGACTGGTGAATCAGTAGAAAAAGAATTGAAGACCTAGAAATAAACTCACACACTTATGAACACTTAATCCTTGATAAAGAAGCCAAAAATATACAATGAAGAAAAGAAAGCATCTTCAAAAATGGTGCAGGTCTAACTGGCTGTCTGTATGTAGAAAAATGAAAATAGATCCATATTTGTGACCTTGCACAAAGCTCAAGTGCAAGTAAATTAAGGACCTCAACATAAAACCAGATACACTGAATCTAGTGGGAGTCTGATATGGCTGTCTCTGAGAGGCTCTGCAAGTGCCTGACAATACAGAGGTAAATGCTCACAGCCAACCATGAGATTGAGTGGAGGGTCTCCGATGAAGAAAGTTGGAGAAGGGACTAAAGGAGATGAGGCGGTTTGCAGCCCCTGAGGGGAGCAACAGTGTCAACTGGCCAGATCCTCTGGAGCTCCCAGGAACTGGACCACCAACCAAAGCGTACACATGGAGGCACCCATGGCTCTAGCACCTATGTGGTAAAGGATGGCCTTGTTGGACATCAGTGGGAGGAGCAGCCCTTGGTCCTGTAGGGGGTTGATATTCCTGTGTAGGGGAATGACAGGGGAGGAAGGTAGGAGCGGGTGGGTGATGGGAGCACCCTCAAAGAGGCAGAGAGACGGGGTATGGGATTGGGGCTTTCTGGAGGGAGATCTGGAAAGAGGATAACATTTGAAATGTAAATAAAGAAAATATCCAATAAAAGGAAAAAAAAGTAGGAAAGGAACTCAAACTCATTGGCATGGGGGGGAATTTCCTAAACACAATGCAAATGTCTTAGGCTCTAAGATCAAGAATTGATAAATGAAACTAAAAAAGCTTCTGTAAAGCAAAAGACACAGTTAATAGGACAAATTGGCAATGTACAGATTGTGAAAAAAATCACTAATCCCACATCTGAAACAAACTAATATCCAAAATATATAAAGAAATCGAGAAGCTAACGTCCCAAACACTAAACAACCTTATATCAATCAGAATGGCAAAAATAAAAAACTCAGGTGACATCACATGTTGGCAAGGATGTGGAGAGAGAATAACACTCCTCCATTGCTGGTGGGATTGAAAACTGGTACAACCACTCTGGAAATCAATCTGGAAGTTCCTGAGAAAATTGGAAATGGATAGACCTGAAGACCCACCTATACCACACTTGTGCATAACCCAAAAGATGTCCCACCATACCACAGGATACATGCTCCACTATGTTCATAGCAACCTTATTTATAATAGCCAGAAGCTGCAAACAACCTAGATGTCCCCACAAATGAAGAATGGATACAGAAAATGTGAGTTCATTTACAAAATGGAATACTATTCAGCTATTAAGAATGAGGCCATCAAGGGTTTTGGATCCGAATAGATGGAACTAGAAAATATCATACAGAGTGAGATAATTCAGACCCCAAAGGACATCCATAGTATATACTCACTAATAAGTGTATATGAACCAAAACATACAGAATACCCAGGATACAATCCACAGAATCACAAAGGTTAACAAGCAGAAGACCCAAGTGAGGATGCTTCAATACTACTTGGGAGGGAGAAGAAAGCAATCATGGGAGGCAGGGGAAGGGGGGATCTGAATGGAGAGCAGAACGGGAGGAAAAAGGGAGAATATGATGAGATAGGGGGTGTGGAGACAGGAGAAAAGCCCGGAGGACCTGCAGAAAGAATAAAAATATGGAATCTCAGGGGATGGGAGGTGGGGGACCATCTAGAAAGTACTAGAGACCTGGGAGGTAAGAGACTCTCAGGGCTCAAAGGGGAAAACCTTAGATGAAATGCCAAACAATGGAGAGAGGGAATTCATAGGGGTCACTTACAGTAGAAAGACAGGACATCAAGTGGAGGGATGGGGTTACCATGTCACAGTTGAAAACTCTGAACCAGAATTGTTCCTGTCCAAAAGAACTACAGGAACAAAAATGGAAAAGATACTTAGGGAAAGGCAGTGACATTCCAACTTGGGACACATTTTAAGGGGAAGCTCCCAGCCTGACACTATTACTGATTCATGATGTGCTTACAAACAAGAACCTAGTGTGTCTGTCTCCGAGAGGCCCAACAAGCAGATGACTGAGACAGAGATAGATACTTACACCCAACCATTGGACTGAAGTTGGGACCCCTGTGATTGAATTAGAAAAAGACTGGAGGAAGCTGAGGAGAAGGGAGACCCCGTAGGAAGACCAGAAGTCTCAACTAACCCTGACTTCTGAGATCTCCCAGACATTGAACCACCAACCAAGCAGCATATGTGAGCTGGAGCAAGGCCCCCAGACACATATACAGCAGATGACTGCCTGGTCCGGCCTCATGGGAGAAGATGTGCCTAACCCTCAAGAGACTTGAGGCCCCAGGGAGTAAGGAGGCCTAGAGGGAAGGGTACATCTTCTAGGATTCAGAGAGGAGGAGGAATGGGATGATGAACTGTGGGAAGGAGACCAGGAGAGGAACAACAGGTAGACTGTAAAAAAATAAAGTAATTTTAAAAATGAGATATGGATCTAAACAAAGAATTCTTGACAGACGGATTTCTAATGGATAAGAAGCACTTAAAGAAATGTTCAACATCCTTAGTCATAAGGGAAATGCAAGTCAAAATGACTCTGAGAATCCTTCTTGCACCCACCAGAATGGATCAGATGAAATTCTCAACTGACAGCTCATGTTGGAGAGGAAATGGAGCAAGAGAACAGTCCTCCATTGTTGTGGGAGTGCAAACTGGTACAACAATCTTGGAAATTGATTTGGTGGTTTCTCAGAAAATTAGGAATAGTCCTACCACAAGATACAATTATAACTGTCTTGGGCATATACAGAAAAGATGTTCCACATATCTAATTGAGGAACAAACAAAGTGATGAATCAGAGAAAGTTTTGACAGAATGAGTCAGAGACAGGATAAGCCCAACTCTGAAGATAACAGACTCAAGAGAGACTATGTAAGAGCAGTAAGAACAAGGCTCAGTGGTGACATTCAGTTCAATTCAGTTAGAATAAATTCAGTTTGGTGAAGTTCACTTCATGTATTAGAGCTCACCTCAGAAGCTGAGCAGTCCAGTTCAGAGATGTTCAGTTTGTGAAGTTCATAGGCAGTCTTTCCAACTAGAGCAATTCAGTCAAAATCCAAGAGAAGCCAATTTGAATCAGTCACCTTGGAGAGATCGTTTGAGCAAGAAGAGCTGAGTTGAATCAGCCAGCCAGAGTTCAGAAAAAGCTAGAAAGGGTGAGTTATTCAGCAGCAAGTTCAGAGGCTGAAAACTCTAAGGCTAGGTTAGCTGATGGAGGCTGGAAGCTGAAGCCTTGAGGTCTGAGATTGCAGAAGATTAGATGGAATGAGTCTAGGAGCTTTCAGGCCTAACGCTAGCGATAGTCAGACAGAAACAATCTGGACTTTGCTCAAGCCATGTATTCATAAAACTTGAGTGTGGCTCTCATCTCATTTCTTCATGAGAGGAAATAAAGTGATATTTACACTTATACAGTACATATATCACACTCATGGAGATCAAGTGATAGTTATGATAGACTATGATCATTTGAATGCTGGAAGTCTATCAACAAGTATAGAGTTAACTCTATCTTGCTTACAATAAACACAGTAAGGAAAAAAATGTACACACACACATGTGTGTGAGTGTGTGTATGTGAATATATATATATATATATATATATATATATATATATATATGAATGTATGTATATGAATGATAAGGCTTAGTTAATAAGCCATTGTCATACAACCTAGTTCTGATCACAGGACCAATTGAGAAACCTAGTTGTGTATGTGTGTTTCTTAATGGGGAAGTGAGGATGATATGGTAGAAATTTGAATGGAAAAAAAACTGTAATCAAAGTAGATTGTATAAAAAAATTTGTTTTCATGTATTTTCATCTCTCTATATATATATTTTTTTCATGTGTTTGCATCTATATTATTCAGTATATATATTCAATATATTATATATATAAATATATATGCTGAAAATAAATTTCTGTTTTTATGTATCTTCATTCTCTCTTTTAAATATAAATATATATATAAAATATTTTATATATAAAAATAAATTTCTTTGTACAATCTATCTCTCTCTCTCTCTCTCTCTCTCTCTCTCTCTCTACACCACACACCTCAACACACACACACACACACACACACATGCACACAATACACACACCAAACCAAAAGATTTAAAACAGTAAAGAAAGACCTAGATGTAATGAATACCTATAATCATAGGACTGGAGAGGCAGAGACTGAAGAGTTCTTACAGACTGCTGGCCAGGCAGTCTAACCTTCAGGTTCGTGAGAGATGCTAGTCCAATAAAATAAGGTGGAGAGCAACTGGAGAAGCCCAAACTTGCCTCCTATTTTCCACACACTATACAAGCACACACCTGTGTTTGCCCCTAACCAACACATGCATAAACACAAATACAAACAAAATAAATAAAATAAAATGAAACTAATAAATAGCCTTATTGGCTTTTAATTAATTAGTTAACTAATCAGAAATAAAATTTCAAATGTAATCTTCCTAAGTGATGTGGATACACGTTTCCATTGTCACAGTTTGCTTAGGAAAAATCTAGAGGGCAGAATATATTTTCCCATCAAATTGCACAGGAAAAAAATTCAAGGAAAACTATCATGCCTGATTTTTACTGTCATTTAAGGAAGACAAATGTACATTTGGGTTCTCAAGGAAGAAAAATGCATTTTAATATTTTAAATTAAATAATTATCAGCCTTAACTGTCAAAAAGCACATTAATAGAAGCTGCAATGACAATGGCAGAGTCATTGCTAGTGAGAAATATAAAAATTTCAGGATAGTGGCTGCGGCAGCCAGCACAAGCACCAACCAAAGGTCTCATGATGTCTGATGGCTGAGGCGTCTCACATGGCTGCTCACCTCAGATGGACCAAAATTTTCTGGAGGACAAGGCACACTTAGTTATTTATAAATGTCGGTTGCCCATTTCACTGTCCTTATTTTAATCTAATACAGTGACAAAAGGATTGATCAGATGGAGAATTTTCTCAAATTGTTCTCTTATCATTTTCCACATGTTTTTTCTTTGTTAGGAAACAAAAGTAATTTTAGAGTCATGTCTGCCTTTACTTACAAAAAAAAGTATATATTTTAACTGAGTCTATCTAATCCCTGTATCCCTTGCATAAAATTCTGTCTTCAATAAGTAACAACTTCAGCCCTTAATTTATATGTAACTCCTTTCATCAAAGAGGGGTGGAGCAATTAAACTGGGCCTGATATTCTACTCAAATCACAGGAACAATTCTGAATTTTTCCTACCTTTTCCTACTCAAGAGGAGGCAAAAAAATTTTCATAAGATACTCCAGCACAGGACAGAATAAAACCTGCAACTGGTAGGAGGAGGTACTTAAATAGTCACAGGCTGCTGGGGCCAGCGTTGCTGGTAGTCTGGTTTTCCAGGAGGACATGCTTAATGAAGTATTCAGACACTGGGAGTTGTCCTTTCTTCCCACAAAGAGCCCTGCTTTCTCTGCCTGAGGAGAAGCAAACAGTAGCATGAAAAGAAATGATAAGTAGCTGTCTGCTCACGGAAAGATCTGCTCAGAGACTGAAAGACACTCAAAAGGAAGCAGAATGCCTCAGAGCCCTGCAGATAGCAACAGCCTTCACTCTGACAGAAAAGCCCCCTGTTCAGGAGTGTAAGGAAAGAAACCACCACAGGTCATACAGAGGCTGGGAACTCTGCCTTTGACTCCTGAGCAACAGAGAGGCAGGAACTGGAGTAAATGTTACCTAGTAACAAGAAAAGTAAGAAAAAATAAGGGAAGGGAAAAAATGAGCCAGACTAGAGTCAGAGTGTACTGAGCGTAGAGGAGAGGAATATGGACAGCCAGAAGATGGAGCAAGGAGTGAAGTATCCCACTAGGCAGTAGGCTCCGAATATCACATGGCAGCTTGTATGTTTTTTAGCTCAGAGACCTGGGAAAATTGTTGTTTGCTACGACAAAAAATATACCAGGTCCAAGTCAGTGTCTCTTTTAGTGAGCTAAAGTTTTGAATAACCTAGTAAGTGTAAATGGACAAACAAACCCAGAGCTCTGGCATGTACTATTTACAGTTTCTGTGTCCTATGTGTGGAATGAAGAAACAATGAGTGCAGTCTGTGTTTCATACAATACATTTGATAAATCTCTTATTACATATATGAGACATAGAAGAGTCCACTTTCTTTAAGGTGTGGCTTGTGGTGAGTCAACTTGCTCCAGTGGCTGCTGCTCACACTCATGAGCAGATAAGCGCAAAAAGTAGATAAAAAGCCAAAGAGAGGACATGAAGTTGGTAGGTGGAAGGAAGGGGTTGAGGGGGATGGAGGAAGAGGGAGGGGGAGAAATGGAGGTTGATAGGATCAAAGTGCATCATAAGTTTAGGCAGTGGGAATAACAAATCCAAGGCCAGTATAAGCTATAAATAAAACCTTAAACAGAAAAAACAATAAAAATACAAAAGTACAAAATAAAACACATTAGTGAAGATGTGAAGAGAAAATGATGATATACTTGTTGATAAGAAATGGAAATTAGATAGCCATATAAGAAACATCGTGGCAGTTCCTCCGAGCAGAACAATTAAAAAAAAAAAAAAAAAAAAACCTAAAGACAGAATTAACGTATAATCTAATAAGTCTATTACTGGGTGTGTATTCAAAGTAAATGAGATCATTATCTCCAACCACTGTTCACAGCATCCAAAATATGCACCAACTGAGTTGACTATTAACAGTTGACTGGACAAAGATAAAGGCCTTCATACAACATGAATGTTATTGGTCACAAAAAGAACAAAAGGCTGACGATTCTGAAAACATGAATAGAGAGAGAGGATGTTATCATAAATGAAATAAGGTGGGTACAAAAGGAGACCATCTCAGATGTTCTTAGACATTTTGCATAAGTTTTAAAAGATGATCTCACAAAATTAGAGAGAATAATGGTAACGGTGGTAAAGAATGTTTAAAAAACTACATAGAAACTCTGTGTGTTGTGTGTGTGTGTGTGGTGTGTGTGTGTGTGTGTGTGTGATGTTCTAGTGTTTCATTAACAGAGGGTGAAGTAACTCTAAAATAACTCTAAAATATTTAGGGTTTTAAAGTAATGAAAAGCCAGCAAAAAAAAAAAAAAAAAAGTATAACAGTCTGAAGAGAGAACATGCTAACCATCCTGACTTTAGCATTTCAGGTTCCATGTGTCTATCAAATTATCATAGGTTATACAAAGTACACAAAAATATCATGTATGAAATAAATATGTTCACATTTCTGCAACCATGCATATTCAGTGTTTAAAATATGTACCTCTGATTAATGAAACTCGAGTAATTGAATATGTTTCTTCTTTCTCCACATACATTTTACACATTATTATGATATGCATCTATAATGTTCAACTCCATCCCATAAAAGCATAATATTTCTTAAATTAAAGGCTATTTACTGCTGAGGATTCAGAATGAGATGACACGAATATCTTCGAAGCTGTGTAGACTTAACCATCTCTTTACTATAGTCCCCAGTCAGTACGAAAGGACAAGGGCAGTATGGGAGCACGTATCCATGGAAATCAACTGGGATGAATCCGAATGGAGCCATAAATGGTCAAGGAGTCTGAGAATAATATTCCAAAAAAGGATTCCAAGTCTAAATCCACTTTACCGTATAGAGAAGTTAGCAAACGCATTTCGGGCTGATTAAATAGTACTAAAAAGAGCCCTGGGGTGTGAAAAGTTATGATGTGGGCATAGATGGGAATACACCAATATCACCCTTAAAAAAGACAGGAAAACGGCATGAGAGTCCGACTAAACGTGGAAACAGTCCCAGTCCTGTGATAGATCGCCAAAGCTTTTAAGCCACCCCGGCGCTATCACATTTATGTTTCTGAAGGTTACACTGTTGGCAAGCATGAAGAAGAGCCACACAAGAGAACTTTCCTAGATGTTAAAGCATGTTCCTTGCAAGATAAGGAGGGCCTTTTTGGAGGAGATGCTCAGTAAAGGGTTGACGCAATATGTCCCATGCTTTGAGGGAAATATTGTCAAACATATGTTTCTTCATTAATATCAAAGAGCATATGCAATCCCTATATACAGCGTGGTCCTGGCTCTTCACCAAAAATTATTTATTAAGCACCCACATGCGTGTGAAATTTTAGCCGAGCCAAATCCCCTCCAAATGTCAAATGTATATTTTAATTCGAATGTTACAAGATAAGCTTAAGGCCTGGTAGCTTCTTTTCAACCCCCGCCAATGCTGTCTTAAACTTCATGAACATAACTTGCATTCGACTCCGGTGTGCATTCAAAGAAGGCTTTAGAGTTTAGCATTTGGTACAGAGTGTGACTCACTCTGAGTAGGTGAGTCAGACTACTCTGAGGAGGCAAAGGTGAGAAGGTGTGTGGAAAACGGACGACGTGTTTCTCAGGGAGGGAATATCATGCTGAAAATAAACGGTGGTAGGGTAATCTTGCACAATTTGAATGGCAGATTCTTATGGCTGCGTATCAGCTCGTATGTGACCATGAAGAGCGTACAGTGAAGACACTGAATGTACCCTTGCCTAGAGAGAAATCACTGTGAGCTGGTTGGTGTGAGATCAAGGTGAGTTCCTTTTAGAGATTTCAGGGTTAAAATGTAACTAAAAGTGCTAACAGTTTTAAAAAACCAGAAAATGCAGAACGTTCTTTCAACCCCTATTTGGATTTGCAGCTCAATGTGACCTAGAGTTATCAAGCTTTAGTATTGGTTGCTCATTTAATTCAGTAACAACAAAACACATTTTGAATTTTTTTTTTTTGAAGCTTAGCTTAAATGTAATATTATTGTGCTTAAAACGCAGCAGAACTCAAACGGAATTGCAGTGAGATTTTTAACACATCTATTCCTCACAATGTCTTGATATTTCGTAAACCTTTCCTTGCTGATGATCATGGCAAAACAAGAGCTAGTTTGGTGGTGGACACAATGGAAGAGCTGGATGGCGACTCTCTCTCAAACTCAACCGCAGGACAACTTGTCAACAACCCTAGGCTTTCCCCAACCTCACTGGGTGCTCCTCACCTTGTTGACCTAGTATTTATGATTAATGTATAGTTGTATGCATATGATTAAGAAGTACACCATTATGGTCCCAAAATACACCTGTGCCTACAAGGTTCCCGCAGGTTAATGTCTTCTGCAAGGGGAAACGGCCTCATTTGCATTGACTTTCAATGAGTTCCCGCAGGCAAACACCTGCAGCATGTCATCTGCAGATACCTGCCTGCAGGCAGAGGTGTGCTGTCCCGGAGCCTGCACACTCCCCTAGAGCCTGGACTCTTACATGCTGTGCAGAACACAGAAAGGGACCCACCGAGCCAATACAGTGAGATTCTACATCTTTATGAACAGGTCCATGTATGGACAGGGCGGAATCACGTGATGATTGGCAACACAAACAACCTTTTCTGTGGTCACAGACAGGGAGTCTTCCCTATAATGAAAACAACAACAGAATATAAAGATGTTCTAAACACAGACTAGGTGAGATGCAAACAAACTGAAATACAGTTGAGCTAGAAATAGTATAAATCGCTTAATTAAACAATACACCATTATATGTCAAATATTATTCTATTTTGTAATATTTAAGTTTTCTTCCTAAACGCATTTTTAAAATTTCTTGACCAAGTTACAAAAATGTTTTTGAGTAAATATTTATATTTATTCCAACATAACTATAAGTGTTTGCTGTGTGGTACAATTGGGGAGGACATTTCTCACAGAGAGTGAAAGGGAAACCTATTAGGTAAATATGCAGCATTAAAAAAAAAAAACCAATAGAACAATCTGGCTTGCCATTATAAGAGATGACTTATTATATTTTGATAGATATAACTAAAATTACTTCCATGCCAACTTCTTTCCTTGCATCTTTTTATATTGTAGGACTCAAGGGTCCAACCACTGAGCCAACCTTCTCGACAGTTGAGCCAACCTTCTCTTTCCCAGTGAGAATTTAGGGATTCAATCAAACCCTTATCTCCTCAGCATCACCAATTATCAACCAACTCTCAAACTGCAAATGTGCTTACCTAGGTATCAACTCACTTTCCCACCAGAATGCCCATAAAGCCAATATTTTCATAGATAAGAAGAGAGAGAGAGAGAGAGAGGAGAGAGAGAGAGAGAGGAGAGAGAAGAGGAGAGGAGGGGGAGGGGGGAGACCCACTTGAGGTGTGTGGAGGACGTGGATGAATCACTTAAGTTTTCCTTTACAGGCCCTCTTCCCCTCTCCCTCCCTCTCTCCCTCCCTTCCTCCTTCCCTCCTTCTTTCCCATGGTACATGGAGTGTACCAGTCAGGCTCTGGTTTTCCGATTGATTTCGACTTTGATGAGATTCATGCTATTCATCTCTCTTAGTTCAGTCATTCATTCTGTCATCTTCCTATTTCAACTCCTTCCAGATGATTCCCCAGTTCCAGGTTTCACCTACTATTCTACCCTACATTTAGAAATTGAAGGGTTCCCTGGATTCTTAAAATAATTAATCATTACCTTTAAAAGTTGCAGTCGCTTTTGGTCATGCACATTTAAACTCATACAAGAGTTTCACAGGCTCCTAGTCCATCTGCCTCTGCCTTACTGCTTACTCCTTAGCCCACCTCTCCTATTTTCTTCCCCACTTTGTCTTTCTGTACTAGCTTGTAGGTTTGTCTTGCTTCATTTTTGGCAGACATTTTCTTCTCACAAAGCTTCATGACTTCCTCAAGTATTTCATTCAAGAATATTTTTAAGCATTGTTTCTACAGAGATATACCACTTGCCAGTGTTTTGAGATAATTCACATCCTTTCTCTGCATATTTTGTCTCATGTACCAAGTTTCCCTTTGACGTTGTATGCTTATTTTTTATATTCGTCTGATTTCTTACAAATACACTAAACTTCAGAAGAACTTTCATTTTATTTCTATTATCATTATGATTGCCATTATAGTTATTGTTTTCATGTTTTTCCCTTGGGCCTAGAAAGGCATAGGGCACATACCAAGCACAAGTCCCATATTTTCTGGGACCTACAAATGAAAGAAGAGTTGTAACTTGGGTTTGATCATGAAGAGTGAATAAAAATCAGGTATCAGGTGGCTTGCTTTGGAAAAATGAACTGTAGATAGGGGATGGGCCTGAAAATAAACATGGCATCTATAGATGGTTTGATTACTCTCTGTGGACATAGCCAGCTTCAGAGAATCAACACACAGGCCATGTATGCCATGCATGCCCCAATCACACACAGACTTCGTCCCAAATAAAATGAAGCTTATCATTATAATTAAACATGACAGTGACTTTTCAGGTGGTCCACTTTATTTCTTCAACTTGTTCAATATTTGCTATTAGGGGAGGAGAAAAATAATTCTGGCACACTCTAACATGTTTCTAGATGCCATTGACCACATCATGATACATATAAGATGGGGCTGAAAGTCCTAAATTGTTGTGCTAAGACATAGAAGCCCATCTGATAACCATATTTAAGACTCAGATCATTCAGTGGCTCAGCCTCTGCATCTCACAGTCTCTAAGGAGCCTTGCTGTAAACAGAGTCACCCAGTGTCATCTAGTTCCACGCCAGCTGAAGTTGCCTGGTGCTGACAGTTGTGGGACTGCATAATCACACTGAAGGCAGCTAACATTTCTCAATATCACTTGGACTATTCTGCACAGCAACTCCCCTTCCACAATTAGTGTACATTCTGCCCTCAACCAACTCTTAGTGACATCATAAATACCATGCAGAAGACAGAGTTGTCACTTGGCCACAGTGTAGAAGTCAATTTATCTCTGTCTTATATACAGCTTCCACCTGAACCTGATGCAGCAGCTTAGAAGTGAAGAACAATGCACTTTATAAATATTATACCTTGATAATTACCCATAATATTTTTGAGTTATGTTTATAGGAATTAGGAGACAAATGTGGCCAGAGGCCTAACCTCAAGCCCAGTGTAAAAAAGTATTTAAATCAATATGTAAACAAAATTCTAAGTAACAAGTAAGAGTGATTTAGAGAATGTTAAACAGTAACAACGGGTGAAGTGGTTCTCTTATTCCTTGTCATATACCTAGCTCCTAGTCTGTCTAAAAGAAGATATTAAATACTCATTTAATTGACAAGTTCATTTTGACTGCATATTACAGTACTCAATCTACAGAGGTAGAATCTTGGTCTAAAAAAAAAAAAACCAGTTCAGACCATTCAGACTGTTTCATTGTTTCATAGAAACTGTGTTTTATAGTTCCTATGTTCATTGACTCCATTGTCATGAGATCCATGTGGCAACTGAAAATGAGAACAAAGCAACAGAGAACCTTTCAAAAGTTATATTTTGGGGTCTGAGGAGATGGGCAGTTGATAAAGTGCCTGTTCTACGACCGTGAGAAGCTGAGCTTGGTGGGCAGCGTGTAGGTAAAGAAGATGAACTTGGTCACCGAGATAGCAGTTGACCTCTGATTCCCATAGGTATGAACTCTACTGGATGCTCACACATGCACACACAAACACACACACACACACACACACACACTAGCATTTTATGATTTACTTATCCACACATGGACAGAAAGGCCTAAATTGAAGCATACAGATATCATATTTGGAGAAACGCAATCTATAATCTTTTATCTCTACTGTGAGGTTTTCATCAGCAAGCTGTTGCATTTGTTGAAAGACACAAACATACAAAGCACCTTTGTGACTCTCTGATTTGTTCTGCCTATTTATGAGCAAGATGTCTGGAAAAACTATTCATTTTCCCAAAGGTTTTACTTGAATTTCCTGTTAACAATGTTATTCCTTGGTGTCCACAAGAACCTATTGAATTGAAATCATAAATTTTTAAGTTAGTACAAAATAAAGTCATTAATAAAATCATTAAACTGTCAAAACTCCTAAGTTATCAAGCACTGAACAAAACAACATATGCCTAATATCTTCCATTTTTTATTGTATATGTGAAGAGGTGGCAAAGGAAATAGTCTATAATTTTCCTTCATGACAAAAAGGGAATTCTCACAGACACATGAATAGTGATGTGTTCCCATTTTCTTCCATTAATTCATTCATAGGAAGAAAAGAGTGAAACAAAGGTTGTTTTTAAGTATGCTCTATTTCTCACTACTCTGTGGCCAAAGACAGAGCGTTTATTAAGTTGCTGGCGACTTTCTCACAGCGTCCACTGCAGCTGTACAAACGGCTCTTACCCTCTTCCCATTGACAAGTTCATTTTAAACAAAAGTTATGAACTCTTTCCCCTGAGCTCTCTCTGCACTTTGCTATAAAATCCCCACTTACCTCCCATTTTCACCCTGGGTCACAAAGAGTTTTTATTAGATAACAAAGTACAACAAAAAAGTGCCCATGAACCTTGTGGAATGCCATTTTACACAGAGTATCCATCAAGGAATCCAGCCCTCCCTCCCTTGGAAGCTTCCTGTGATTCTGCAACTGTGTGCTATAAGACATTGGTGCTTTTCACATGCATGGGTGCAGAAGGAGCTATGTAGGCAGAAGAAGTGGAAAGTCCCAAAAGATCACTCACAACACAGTCATTATCTATACTTCTCAGTACACATTAGGACTGTGGATAGATTTTTGATTCACTTCACTATATGTGAGATGTCTCCATTATCCTTTAAATACAGTAAAAAAAAAAAAAAAAAGTAAGACGAATTTTCTTCAACTAAAGTATCTTAACTTTTTAATTTCACATTCTTTTAGCAGCAGAGATCACTGTGGATCCACGATACCTGCAACAAATGAACAAAGCATCCTTCCATATTTCATTCTGATGCTTTGTGTTTGCTGAACATATATGATTTCCACAAATAACCCATTGTGTGTATGAGACACCAAATGCTATGACTGTCTTATTAAAATATCCTTGAGGTCAGGTTCATCTCTAATACACTATTGATCAGGGCTCTAGTTTAGGAATAGGGGCATATAAGAGTTAAGATGTTGTTAGTTTACTTAGGAAGAGTTGAAAGTTAACCCATCACATTCTACTGCTCTTTCCTTTTTAATTTGCTTTTCTTTGGTCATTTTTTCCTACTTGTGATACTACATCATTTTTTTTCCAGCCATCTAGGCTAGCAATCTCTAAGCCGTCTCTGATAAGATAGCTTTCTTCAGCCATTTTGCCAAAAAGATGTCAATTTCTGTGCAGTTGTAACAGAACTGAGTCATATCTGTCTTTATCCTCATTGCCAACATCCTAATATCGACCTTCATCAATGGCTGAGTTTGATGGCAGAAGATAACTGTCTTAATTGCTGGACTACCAGGGCAGGGTACCTGACAAAGGAGATATTGTTTTTCTCAGTTCTGTCATCTGGGAATAAAAACCTATGTAGTCTTGATGCCCACAGCAATTGTGTTAGAGACTTAGGTTATCTGAACTCATAAGAGTACAGTCTCATTAAGCTTTGAGGAAGGTGCTGAAGAGTTCATTCATGTTCTCCTATTCACCACACATATAGATCACATGAGTACATGGTTAGGAAGCCTTGCCTAAAAGCCAGAAAGGTATGCCTCAAAAGAAACCAAGCATCACTAGTACCCTGGCCTCAGACTTCCAGAATGAACCAAAACCAAGGAAAGCTTATCTAAGGAGACTATGGTAGCCTGGTTGTTAAGGCAATTACCTTCTGCCTGAAATTAATCAGATAAAACTTGGATCTCTTTATTTCATCCTGTTAAGAATATACAGTTACTTATAACTGTATGTTGTGAAGATATTCAACCCTAGGAGAATCGTGCAATTAGCTTGTTTACTGACAAATTGTTTCCAAAGTTTTTCAAACAAAAATTTTCAGAAGAATACATCCTAAGTGCTCATACATGTTATAAACATAGTAAAATGTCACTGAAGAAAGCATACATAACACAAAATCCAGATCCCGGGTGTGCACCTTGAGTTGCATCTATAGTAAAATGAGGAGGCATAGAAATGGAAATATAGGTTTCACATGATATTGTGACATGATTTTTGACATGTTCAGATGTTTTGGATGTATTCATAGTCATTGGCCACACAATATAGATTGGATATTCTGCTATGCATTAACATTTAGAGAACTGATTGGGCTTTATACAATAAGTTTTACTGCTAATGTTAGAAAAACCATAAACAATGTTGACTTTAGAATACTGTATCCTTAATATCAGGATATTCTTCACCACATGACTTTAAGAAGAAGTTTCTGATATCAGATAAAAATGTCTCTGTTTCACTAATGCACACAATAACCTATTTGGGGGATATGAATATTTTAAATATTCAAATATTCTAAAACTTTTACATAGAAGACCATTTCAATGTATTTTAAAATCACAAATAAGCTATCTTTGATTTTATGTTTGAAAGAATGATATAGGCTACCTAAGCCCTTGCCTCTTAGATCAAAAAATATTCATCTTGTTGTCTTCCATTATGCCTAGAACTACATGGATCTGAAAATCATTTCATCAAGCCTGAAACTGTGCCCAGAACACTATAAATGTTTTCAAATAAGGATTTATTATATCAACAAATAAAACTGATGGCATAATTGAGAGAAAAAGAAAGAGATTAAATGCCATCATTCCTAGTTGAAAATTATCATTATTATAAGTATATTACAATGTCTAAGAAGTCCAGTATAAGATAACAATACTATTGTAACAAAGGATTTTTTTGTCACAGCCAGACACACATTTCACCACCACTGTGACAGGAGAAGAAGACAAAGAGAAGACTCACCTGTTGCTCTCTGGATTCAAATCACCTGACTCTTCATAGTCTCTCCCTTGTTCTTGTTTATCTTTGCAACAGCCAAAATACAACCCATTTTTTCAAATCCAGGTCTTGACAACACCATTAGCTCTGTATTGTCCTCATCATTGTCTGCCACTCCTGCCTCATTAAGGCAGTAGTCATCGTTCAAGACTCTATTAGCACAGTCTGGGACAGTTCCTAGAAGATTAGCAATTTTCATACAATATTTAAACACCTGTGGAGCAAGACTGTCATCTTCTTAAAGAGACACCAATATTTCCTTGTTCTGGTATTTCTCAGAGTAATAAGTGTTACAAGAACAACAAAATTGCTACTTCTTATTGAACGCTTACTACTAGACAAGAAGCTGCAGATATTAGAAATCATTTCAGATATTATCACATTCAATCCACAAGTTAATCCTGTTAATATTAATCTTCTTTTGCTGTATATCACTATGAATTTACAGACGTAAAATGATATTTGTTTATTTTATTAGTAACCTGGGATTGAAATATCTAAGTTGCCTTCATGAGGCATTTTTTTACTAGGATCCTTGGAGGCTGAAATCAAGTATTTGTTGAGTTAAGATCCTATCTACAGTTTTGTAGATTCACACATACAAGTCCATCATGGGTTAATCAACTTCAGGTCCTCTGGGTGTGGTGCTGATGTTTCCCTTTCTTTGCTGGCTGTTGGTGAAATTCATTCTTATCTCCCACACTGCTTATTGTGGCATCCCACATTGTTCACTGTGACTTCCTCTAGCTCTAAAGTCAGCAATGGTGGAACAAATCTCTCTCTTACTCAAATTCTCTTGCCTTCTCTTTCTGTAATAGTTGGAGGAGACTTTCTCCACATAAGTTTCATGACTGTATTCATTACATCTGCCTTTTGGTAAACATGTCTAAAATACTTGGACTGCTGTGTCCTTGTCTCGCTAGACTCCACCAGTTGAAAAAAAAAAAAAAAGAGAGATGCTAAGGCTGTCAGGGATGTGCAAGGATGAGAGTCACAGGAATCATCCTTAGAATATCATCAACACAGGAGAGTCTGTTGTCATTTCCCCCAATGAGGTACGAGACACAATTAGAATCTAAACACATTTTCTAACACTGTTTGTTGTTCTTTCATTCACATTGCGAGTAAATTTTTCTGCTTCCACCTTGCTTACATGCTCATGAAGTTATGTTTCTGTACCTTTATGGGTATTTCAAAAGTTTCTGGAATGTTCGTAAGAGTGAGGAGACTGTTTCCTGGGTTAAATATTTCCTTTTCCTATATAAAATATTTATTTGAAGACCAAAGGGTTGTATAAAGTTTTCTTAGGAAAGGACATTTATGGTTCCCTTCCCCACTCCAGAGTCTCTTGACTACTTTGTAAATGTATAGGTCTTATTGCTTTCTATCTTTGACTCCCTATATCTGCATTGTACTGGTCGAATTCAGTGTAAGATGAAGAGTTCCTTTTCATCTATAGTTTGGGTTATCTTGAGGGAAACCTTAATTTCCTGAATATTTAAACATAGAAGAAAGAAAAATGGAAATAGCTTTCAAAGTAAACTTAGAATTAGTGGAAGTAACTAAATATTTCAGATAATACCATTTTAGTTACCAAGAATTCAGTTTTTTCAAAACATTTTAAATGTTCCATTTATTTAAAAAAATTCAAGTCCAATAAAATTATACTTGTGGTAGAATTTAAAGTGGAAAAATGGCTAAGCCACCATAACAATAAGAGGCCTATATCACTGAATTCTTACACCCATGAACATTTTTGAAATAGGTTTGAGGCACAATAATTTAAATCTTACCCAATGCATTATCAGCTCTTGAAGAAAGCACTTAGTTTTCCCAAATACAATAAAAGATAGATATTCTACTTTCAATTTTGAATATTACACAAAGTTTTTGTGTTGAAGGCTTTAGTACCTAGCTAGTAGGACAATTCAAAAGACCAGCTACCATTCTACTATTAGGCTGAAAGCAAGGACACTAGGCTATGCTAAACATGTCTTTGAGAGAAAAAGTATGACTCAGGTAATTCCTTTTTTCTTTTTCAATTTTTTTATATCATCAGGTTTTCCCATAGTGTCCTATTATGACATTCTGCCTTGCTAGAGTACTAAAGTGAAAGGACAAAGCAATCATAGATGAAAACCTCAGAAACCATAAGGCCAAATCAATCAATCCTCCTCTGCCATTGATACCTTATGTGTTTTGTTACAGTGATGGAGGGTCTGTAAAATCCACTAAAAGTAATATTCATAGTTACTGTGTTTGAACTGGTAGGAATGATAAATTCCACAAAGAGAGTTGAAATATAAAGAACTGAGCACTTATCCGTTGACTATGCAGAAGCCTACATTTCAATTAAATCATTAGAAAATGTTAGCAAGTTGAAATAAATGGCATTCCTTCAAGCAGATAAAGAATAAGACATTTCCAGGTATTCATTTTCTTTTCCTGTCAAATACAGGAAAAGTGACCTCCATATAAATAAAACATTAAAATTATGTGATAATCTGGCCCAAACTTGTCTCCTAGGTTGATTTTATTTGACCACCTATGCTTTATTTGATTTTATTTCTTTCACTTCAATTTCTTTCAGATTGGCTATGAGTTTTCTAAGCCTTTCCTTCCTAATCCACACTTCTTGTTTACATAATGGATTTAGCTCTACCATTCTGGGATGCATGAGGAAACTGATGAAATTCCAGGAACAGATTAGAAAGTCTACATTTCTTGACGATAGAACTACTGAATTACTCTTTAAAGGAAGCCAAAGCCAGCCCTGTTTACGTTAAATATTTCAAGTAAGAATCGACTCTGAACTTAATGATTTCCAGGAGAAATTATTAAATTAATGTGATAAAGCTGTCAGCTTGAGATTTCTATAATAAACAACTCAGTCTGCCTTTATATAAACTCCAAAACTGTTGCATGCACCATTTTAAAACCTGCTTCTCTGAAGCCATAAACCAGGCACTGATTACAGGGGACGCTAACACAGTATAGCACAGCTCCCTGTCAATTTGAGAAGGCTTTTCTGAAACAGAAACATTCAGTTCACTGCAACGGTAGTGTTAAGAACCAACATGATCTTTGATGTTATAAAATAAGATATGAATTTATGTTCCATTTATTCAGTTTCACGAACTGTTCTTCAAAGTGCTTCTACTTTATCATTGCTTTGCTTTGAAGTGGTTTGTGACCCACATGAAGTAATTATTACCATGGCAGGTTTCCAGATCGCTAGATATTGGAAACTAAAACCTCACATATGAGGCAAGCAGTCCCTGAACACCTTTATTATTCACGTTGGAATCAATGATATATTATTTAGTTACTGTAGCTTATAAAACCATCTGGTTTGTTCTGGTTTGAACAAAGAAACTCATTTTTTCCTCTGCCTCGGTTCTCTCTTGCTATAAGGGAGTTTTTGTTAAGATCATGTCAACACATCTTTTATAAATTCAATATAGAAACAGATAGAGCCTCAGCTAAAGACTCAGAGGGGGGTACTTTGAATGGACAGGGATTTACAGGTGGTTAGGAGGGAAGAAGGGCAGATCCATAAAGTGTCAGCAAAGATCACAGATGATTCCTTTGGCTATGAGGGAATGAGACCCATCGGGGTCTTTGCTCAGATCCTGGGAGTTTTATTTACAGTGCTAGAGACTTTTATTTGAAACTCCAAAGATGAATTACACAGAAAAGTAGCACAAAGTGGTTTGAGTTGACATTATTTCTTTAGATTCATTACAACTCTGAGTTTACAAACCTATATATAATAGGAAAAATTTCTATAAGCAATATGTTGGTAGCACATTTCAGACTACAGTGCAGAGAAAATAAATATATGAACTGACTTGACATGTTCGTGATCAAATATATTGTTTTGAAAATAATATAAAAGAAAAGAAAACAGTAGTAAGAGTAGTTTTACCTCTGAACAATATGCACAGTACTGACCAGGATCTTGATAATTCTCATGGACACAGCATTTACCGATGTGAATATGGTGATGGTCACATCAGGAAAGCTAAACTTATCACTATATGTATCTGCTTCTCTTATGTACAGTGAAAATTATCCCAAAGTGATGTTTATGAGGACTCCCAGTTTAAAAGAACTTTAAATATTTTAATAGTATGTAGGAGAAAAAAAATGACAAATTATTTTCTACATAGTATGCTTAAAATGTCTAATCCCCACAGATGTATTTTTATCTTAGATAAATAATTTTTATATATAGCACTGTATTTTTGATAACATTTTTGCACTTCAAAATTTTAGCCATGTATCTTTTAGTGACTTTACTTTTAACTGATGTATTTTTGTAGTCAACAGTAATTCACATCTAATCTTTATCTCATACAATTTTTGAGCAATTTTAGTCTGCTTAATAATGGGTGTTGATTGTATAAAGTTATACTTCTAAAAAGAACTATATTTTGAAGATAGACAACCCAATCTTTATGGAATGCTTATAATAAAATATAAGTATAAATTCAAGTGTTTAAAATGTGAATATATAGAAAACATGAATGGAAATTAATTTAGCTTTCTGCCCCAAATCTTCATCATTAAAAATACACATTGATTTATTACATATATTATTAACTCAAAGTATATGATTGAATCTGTTTTCTTTAAATTGAGCTTTATGAAGTACAGTGTGGTAACTCACTCAATACATATAGGTGGCATGTACTAAACCTTATTGACAGTTAACATTTTGAGGCTCTGTCTTGGGCTTTCTCTTATGTAGTTTCTCATGTTTACTCTTAAGCATATTAGCTACAAAGGAACATTTATGATGAAGAACTTATGTCTCTGACCTACAGTGAAGGTATGTGCCTGGTAGCCAACAGATGAGTGAGGAAGACCAGTGCTAGTTAAGCATAGAGAGAGATGCTCTTCTGAACAACAGTTCACAAATACCCACTTAGTTCAATGAAGACGCTTGTTTTATTATGAAAACAGATTCTTCTCTTCTACATACCTACCACAGTTTCCCTCCCTCCACTCCTCCCAGAGCTCCCCACTTCCCATGACTTCCCTTTTCTACCACACCAACTTTCCTTCACGTCTTCCTAGAAAAGAGAAGATCAAGTAAAGGTAGGACAAAACTTAATACAATAAGACAAGGCAAAAGCCCTCCTATGGAGGCCAGATAAGGCAACCAAAGATGAGAAATAGAGTCTAAAGTTCAGGCAAAAATGTCAGAGACACAGCTGTTCCCACTGTTAGGAGTCAATTACCTTCTACAAAATTGTGGTACTAGGAGTGTTGGACCAGTGACTGGGTGCACAGCTGATCACCTGAAAAATGTGTTTGGGGATTGAAAGTAATCAAGTATTTTTATCCCTTTATCTGAGTAGATTTCAGGATCTCCACACCTCAGTGTCTGCACTGTGCCTAGCTTGAGAAGAAGAATGTCTGTAGAGTTTATCTTATAGTAATTTCATCATGGACTTTAAATACATGTGGAGGGATGAGAACAGATATGGAGTCATAAGTTTCACAGTCTTCAGCACAAGCAAACAAACTGTATTTAAATAGCTGGAGTTAGCCTCATTTCTCTAAAACCTGACTGAAGTAGTGAAATGCTGGATCTTGTACTCCGTGTAAGATGAGGTTAGGCTGTAGGAAGCTTCAGGAATGAATCAACTATTCATGTGCATGGGTCATGAATCTACAGAACAGATTAATAATATTGTCTCAATATAGTAAAAGCCACACCCCAGATCTCACACTCTTGGGTTAGACTCATTTACCAGTTTCTACAGAAAGGAACATAGCAGAAGCGACTACGAACTTTGACATTAATTAAGGAAAGTTCATTCCAGCCATAGTGCTCTTTCTTCCTTCTGTGCTTGACCTACGTTAAGTAGGCCAGTTCTGTTGCAAAATATCGTGTGGAAAAGCAAATTTATATGAAACCCTGCATTTACAGTGGACAATCCTCCAGTGATATCTTAAGAATAATCTAGTTCTGTAAGATACTTTGGCTACAAACTTGCTAAAGGCCATGAGACACAGGGACTCAACCCATCCACTAAGCTTGCCCTGGCCCAAAGAAATTGTGATATAGAAAAAATATATTTTTAATTCAATATGATATGAAGTCATTTGTTGCACAATAATTCATGAAGCACCTTGCCTAAGAAGTTGCTTAGCCTCAAGTGTGCATTCTAAAAAAAAGAAAAGAAAAAAGAAATTCAAAAACACATGAAAAGAAGACCATTCTATACAAAGCTGTTGACTGATGTCAGAGTCCTGAGCGCCTTATTACACAGGTGTACATAATCACAAAGGGGGATGTTGTGGCTTGTTTCATAGGCACCAGGAGAATGAAAAGACTGTACAAAGTGACATAGAGCAGAGAGAGAATGGTTTATTTAAAGCTCTAAAGACCATGGTTAGGAATTTGACACTTCACAGTGTTTGGTGCATGTCATTGATTAATAGACAGCAGAAGAGGAATTTGTCTGAAATGTCTAGTTTTTCTGTTTTAGAAGATGAACTAGGTGGGGAAGGAAACACACAGAATGGGACAGTTGATGAAGTGACCCTTTAGAAACCCGTTGTTGTATTAGTCTTAAGGAGACTGATGGAAGGTTCAAGGATAGTATTGGGAGAGATACAGAAAGGCTTGAAATGTATTTTATAGTCATGTCAGGGGGACTCACTGATAGAATGGATGGACAGAATGATCACAGGAATCGTTGACTTGAGTTATTACACAGAAAGCTCATTTTCTGCTTATCTTTGAGAATGTATTTAATTATAAAATTTATCCCTCTCCGATTCTAACTATAAACCTTCCCGCATACTCATCCATTCTTCTTTAAACTCATGGCCTCCTTTTCTATCAGTTGTTATTGCATTCATAGATGTATTTGTATTTACATATTTATTTTCAAATATAACTTATTGATTCATATGTTATTTCATTTAAATTACAAAAGCGTATGACTACTAAGTCAAAGATTTTATATTATACTTTTAAATTTACCCAATTCTTAATTTCAAAGTTTGCTTTCATATACAATAATACCTGCTTATATATTCAATATCATTTATTTTGATACCTGTGGGCTTTTGGCAATACCTTGCCTGAACTTACAGGAAATTTCTACTAAAAAAGAAAAGAAGTAATTAAAATTAAACAATTAATAAACACCTTCTCTAACTTAACAAATTCAAAAGTAATTAAGACACCTAAACAAACTGTTTTATGTTGACACACTGTTTTACCTCCTTGGTGAGGCTCTGATACTACAAGTTTTCTCAACATTGTCATCTCACCAGAATGTGTGGACTGGCTCAGTGCTATTAGAATTCAGCCTTCAAAAAATAAAGGCAGGTGTTAGCAATAACCTTGGATAAAATAAAATTAATAAGCACCCCTGAAACTATTGACTGTCTTAATAATCTCCATAGAGTGGTTTCTCATACCTGAATGCTTTCAGCCAGAAACAGACTATGTAGTTTATATCCTTTAGAAATTTTCACTTGAATCCATATGTGACATTTGTCCACATTCCTAATTAGCATGAGGGTTTCAACATGGATGATAGGAGAGCCAAACATCTGCTACTGAGCTGTCTGAGCACTTAATCATGAGATTTCAAAGATTCCAACCCAATTTACATATGCCACTGCTTGGTGGTGTGAGTATGAGTACTTTCAGATGTCTCCACCTCATTTGGTGTCAACTCCCCAAGTCTGTATCTATCACTCAGCTGCTCGCCATCAGGCCTTAAAAGGCAGTCATGAGAGATGATTCAGCTGATTCCTGCTTTTGCATCTTCAATTTTGACAAAACTAGGAGCAAAAACCTGTTTTTTTTTTCTTCTTTGAAAAAGTCCTCCAGGACTTCAAGATTCATGTTTTCTAGTGTATGAGCAATTACAATGATCGATTGTTTAGAAAACAGATGTGTACATCAGCCGAAGATGACTTCCTTCTGATTTTCTATTGCATCTTACAGGTTAACTAAGTTTCTCAATGGTGCAATATGTTTCTTCACAGGAACTCGATGTTGGTTTCAAAATGTCATTCAGTACATTTCTCAGAATTTCATCCACTAAGTCCATTATATCTTACTAAAAGTTGTGGAACTCAATATTTGGAATAATTTTTTCATAAACAAAATACTTACAAAAATTGAAGTACTATGGAAAAGTAGTTACCAAGTCAAATACCACAAAACTGTATGAGAAATATTAAGTAAAAGGTTAATTAAAGGTAATTAAATTCCTTCTGTGCTGTGTTGCTTGAAGGTAAAGTTGATGATTTAACAATGGTATTGTTTAATACTGTGTCTTCACTAAATGTATCATTCACAAGATAATAGAGATTCAGGTGAGTTCTTGGAGCTTCTGAAAAAACATTTCAATTATTAAAGGCTGCTTATTCTAACTAATTAGTTTATATATTTTGAAAATTTTTTGAATTTCTGTGACATTCACTGAATACTTGCAATAGAGTAAATAATATGAATATAGATAAATTTTAAAAAATATAACTTAAAATAATTAAAACATATAAATCATGGGTTCTGAAAATAGTAAATTATCAATAATTGAAACTTTAAATTGTAGCCTATACAAAATATCTGTTGACATACACAGTGCAGTGTATTAAATTCTGAATCACTTGATTTTTATATATATATATATATATATAATATAATTTTCTTTAGTGTATGTTATTATTTCATTAGTATTATACAAGTAAGTTATCAATAATAAATTATATATATAATTATCAATGAAATACAATGCATTCAGTGTATTTAATTATTCTTAAGGGTCTATCAAATATATCAAATGCTTGCTTTGTCTTAGACTAGAAAATACAAAATAAAGTTAATCTAGTCTTTATTCTTTATCATAATATTTACACTCTGCTTCACTGAAATTTTTCACTATTGTATAGACTTTTTTAAATTGCATCAGATTTGTGTTTTCTAAACTAAATTGACAAAAATCCTCACATATATAAATATTAAATATAAAATTTATCTCAGACAAGTCTCACTTGTTTATATATGTGCATATTATATATGCACATATATATATATATGCACATATATAGATATACATACCTTTTAGTATCTAAGTTTCTTTCTTTGTATAAAAATATATACATACATACACACATACACACATATACCTTGTTTAAAACAACAGAATAAAGGACCAATGTACTGAGTAATTGCCATCTAAACACATTTTATAGAAGTAAAATTTATAGTACTGTTTTGATCAACAAAACCCTCAAACATTTCCAAACTTACTCATTTCCAGTACTGGTGATGGTTATATTCAATTGCCACTTGCTATAATTTAAGAGTGATGAAATCGGCAAGCTGCCCCACACTGGTTCTTCTGTCCACAAAGTCAACTCTGACTTACCCTTTGTTCTCAGGGCTTATTTTCAGATATTTCATCCATGAGAGCTTTGGCACCAAGATCTCCGAATTTACAAAAGTAAAACTTCAAACCAAAACCTTTGACTTTCTTCTAACATCTGTAATAAAAAAATATAACATGGAAATTCTCTCTTGTCCTAAATATAAGAAACTTCCTCCTTTTTACAGACTCATTTTACATCAAAGTATATTTTTATTTTATTGAACTTTAAGTTTAAGTGGTACTATAGTCACTGAGTTCCTATTGTTCAATTTGTCCAATTTTACGAGTGGGCAAGAAACACACTAGAGGTTATCTGTAATACATAATGTATCAGTTTCATTCCATTATTCTATATTGCAACCACAGTGTGGTTTTTTTCTAAATAAAATATATTTGAACCCATCAATCTTCATTAGTTAATCTATTTTCACAACCTTATTTATGTTACATACACCCAAAAAACTAAAGAAGGCTAAGTTTTACCTTCAATTGAATAATATTTCTATAAATACTTATAATCCATTAAAATCATGAGAATTTACTCAAATGCTTTTAGATCTAATCATGTGATCAAATAATGAAGAGAAAAACGGTGTCCATTTTTGTCTTGAATTATATTCATAATGAGTAATAATGACTAAAATATTTAATTAAAATAATTAAATAATTAAAATAAATCATTGACTAAAATATTTATGTATTACAACCATGGTTTACTGTTCAGAAACAATCTTTGCAACATTATTAACTTCTTAACTGTGCTTTCTTTGGAAGAATTTCTAAGGAGTCTGAAAAGTGAGGTCCCCAGGCCCAGATGCCAGGCATTTGCTTCAATCTGCACAGTTCTCTCGAGGAGACCAATAGTCTATGTAAAGCCAACTATTCAAGAACCTGGAGGAAATAAACTCACTTTGTTTGTTATTATTGTTCACAAGACTAACATGAGAAATACTGTACTGTAAAGCTAACAGACGTGGATATCAGCAATACTTCATTCACTGCTTACCTGCTGCACAAATTAAAGGCAGATATCTTTCAGGAGAATTACGTTAAATAGTACGATGTGTTTGACAATTGCATGTAATCGCAGATATTTTTATAATGGTGTGATGTGAAGATCGGTGCTAAATCATAAATGCATTTGGAGAACAAACCTCTAAAGTGGTTAGAGAAACCACATTAGAGAGTTAAGGTTAGGACAGTAATCCTTTCAAGACTGGCAAGTCTTCAGTCATTTGTCCCCAAGTTTTATGAGTAGCCTATGTCACAAATCTTTCCACTTGGCTGTGAGAAGAATGACAACATTTTTCAAGAGGCCATGTGTCTTTGTCTAATTCTAAAAGGACTGTTTTCCAAGATACATGAAATTAAAGGTTTTACAAAGTTAAGGAACCAAAGATTAGGTAACAGAATTGGGTGGAGTGATAAGTTGACGAGCATAGTGCATAGAAAGAGCACGTAATAGCAGTAAATGCTACCGTTTGTTCCTCACGAATTATGTGTCAGACTATATTGTTACCAGGCCTTGATAAGGGAGGGATGAATACTTCCATTTGAGCTGATATTGATAAAATATCACAGCATGTTTGATCCTTGCCCTCTGAAACATGCCCTTTATTTGTAGCACATGTTTTAAATTAATAATCTTATTTTGAGGTTTATTATATGCATTAAGTGAATTAGCACCTGTTAGTCTGCAGAGCTATAAATGGGAAAAGTTGGAAAGAGAAGTAATGTGGTGATCTTAAGCAAACTGTATCCTTGTGTCCAAAAATTCTCACACCTACTTCAAATCCCACACCACTCACATCTGTGTGTCATAGAGAAATACCAGCCTCTATGGCAAATGCCCCTATAGTTTTTCTTGCCAAAAATATCAATTTGAGTTCTATATTCTTCTATAGCAAATAGGTTAAGGAGTCCACTGAGATATCTCTTTATACCTTCTACCTTTTCTAACTGGGTCTCCAACCATTTGTCAGTTAGTAATATAAGTTCCCTCTAAAATTAAGTTTGTTTTACACTAATTTTATCACTACCAGTGACATTTTTAAGGTTTTCAAAATTTTGTTATGTCCATTGTAAGTCAATGTCATCTTTCTAGAATAGCACTATTTATGTCAGAACACAACTCTAACACTCAGAGAAAATCAATTATTCCTTCCCCATTTCATATACTATGATGCATATTGTTAGTTTACTGTGCATTATATGCTTAGCATCAGATAAAAAGTTTTCTTCCTGGTATAGCCTTAATCCTGGACGTGAACATTCTATTTGACCTGCATACCAGCAGACAAGAACTAGTAATGAATAAATCCGTACACCTAAACATGATCACAGGTCTCAGTAAATCTCACCACTTTTTAATTCAATGACCATAATAGGTCATTCACATTCTGTCAGTCCCAATTCTCTCATTTGTAAAAGGAAGCTGCGGCTTGACAGTTATATGCGGCATCTGGCATGAAGAAAGATTTAAGGGGCAGTGTGAACTCTTGGTGTTTAGTAAACTTAGAAAAATACTGCATGACATGGTGTTCAGGAGAATTAATGGCCATCTTTCTGTAAGTAATAAACTTTAAAGTAATCACATTAGAAAGAGCCTAAGGTTTTACTTTAGCTCGTTTCAGTTCTGGGTCATAATTACAGTAGGTCCATGTACATACAGTCTCCTTAAATTACAAGAGGTTCTATGTTTCCCTCAAAGGAACAGAAACAACAGGAAGAGACAAGGTGTGTCAATTTAACAACTGACATTTATTTTCTTAGCACATATATTGTTTTGAATGTTAATGTGTAAATTTAAAATATTTAGATAAAAAGAATGGAAAAGAAAGGAGATGTCAGCAAATTTCAAAGGCTCAGCATCCGGACAGGATTCCTTCCTGTAACTTCTGATATGAACCTCAGAAATTCAAGGCTACTTCCAGAACTATATGTTTCCTATGAAAATTCCTTTTACACTAGACATAATATTCCACGTATTTCTTTCTCCAGTGTGCTAAAACTGAAGTCAGAGAGGGAAACACGTGAACTTGTACACTAGGCTTAGAATTTTATAAACATGAAATTTGTCATTAAATCAACAAATCTATTTCAAAATACCATTTATGCCTGACTAGTTGAGTACACAGTGGGACAAAAGTCACCAGTGTGCACTGATACATACATGACTGTGAGTCTTCACATGTTTTTAAGGTCTTCCACCTTTAATAATTCAGTCCTCCAAATATAATTCTTCGAATCTTGGATAGTATTGGTCCATTTCAACAAATCATAAAAACAAGAACTTTTGAACAGTTCTATGAAATTTCCCAGAATCACAACAAATTCTCAGTTTCCTCTAGAAAGATAATATATTAATTCCTAAAGATACAGTTTGGTATGACTAAAATTAAAGAATATTTTTCTTTTTTTACAAATTTGAATGTCCTTCTGTATGGGTCATAGGTGTTAAGAAATGAAATATCCTCTTGGTGAATTTTTACTTTGGTAGCATGTTGTATCTTTCCTTAAGTTTTTTATTAATTTTGAAGTCTTATTTTTAAATACCACTCTTGGGAATATACCAAAGAAATGCCTCACCATGCCACAGAGGCACATGTTCCACTATGTTCATAGTGGCCTTGTTTGTGATAGCCAGAAGCTGCAAACAACCCAGATGTCCCACGACAGAAGAATGGATACAGAAAATGTGGTTTGTGTACACCATGAAATATTACTCAGCTATTAAGAATGGGGACATACTGAGTTTTGCAGGCAAATTAATGGAACTAGAAAATATCATCCTGAGTGAGGTAATTCAGACCCAAAAGGACATGCATGGTATGTACTCACTAATAAGTGGATATTAGCCAATTAAAAAGTACAGAATACTCAAGATACAGTCCACAGAACTCAAAAAGGTCAACAAGCTGAAGAGCCCAAATGAGGACACTTCAGTCCCACTTAGGAGAGGGAAGGAAGCAATCACAAATGGGGAGGGAAGGAAAGTATATGGGGTGGAAGGGAAGAGGTGAACATGATCTGGTATTGGGTGAAGGAAAAGGACCGAAGCCCTGAGGGTCAGCAGAAAGAGTGGAAACAGACAACCTCTGGATGTAGGAGGTTGAGGGGACCCCCCTGAGTGCACCAGAGACCTGAGAGGTGAGAGACTCTCAAGACTCAAAGGGTGGGACCTTAGATGAAATGCCCAACAGCAGGAAAAGTGAAGTTATGAGGAAAAGAAGGTCCAGTGACAGGCCCAAAGTGGGATCCAGCTCAAGGGGAGGCCCCAAGACCTGACACTATTACTAAGACTATGGAGCGCTCACAAAAAGGGACCTATCATGACTGCACTCTGGAAAACCCAACAAGCAGTTGAAAGAGTCAGATGCAGATATTTGCACCCAACCAATGAACAGAAACTGCTGAACCCAGTGTTTGAATTAGGTAAAGCTGAGGAGGATGACGACCCTGTAGGAGGACCAGGAGTATCAATTAACCTGAACCCATAGATCTCTCAAACACTGAACTACCAACCAGGCAGCATAGCATACATCAGCTGATATGAGACACTGACACATATACAGGAGAGGACTGCTGAGTCTGGGTCAGAGAATATGCACCTAACCCTCAAGAGACTGGAAATCCCAGGGAGTTTAGAAGTCTGGTGGGGTAGGGGATGAGGGCATCCTTATGGAGACAGTAGACTGGGGAGGAGGTATGAGACATGGAACAGTTGGAGGGTGGACCAGGAGGGAAATAAATCTGAAGTTTAAAATTAATTAAAAAAGAAAAAAAATGAATTGTCCTCTTGGTGAATTTTTACTTTGATGAGCATGCTGTATCCTTCCTTATGCTTTTGATTAATTTTAAAGTCTTATTTGTTAAATAGTAAAATGTCAACACAACTTTTTCTCTTAGGTCCATTTGCTTGGAGAATATTTTCCAATTCTTTACCATGAGGTATTTACTATCCTTGGTGTTGAGGTGTGTTTCCTGGATACAGTGGAAAGAAAGATGTATTTTCACATCCATTCTGTGAGACTGTGTTTTTACTGGGGAATTGAGACCATTGATATTGAGAAATGTCAATGACAATGATTATTAATTCCTGTTATTTTGTTGTTGGTGGTAATAGTAGTAGTAATATGTCAGGTGTGTGTGTGTGTGTGTGTGTGTATATGTGTCTCTCTGTGTGTGTGTCTCTGATGTGTGTTTCTTTTTTACATTTTGTTGTGATATTTTTTAGTCCCTGTGTTTTCATGTATGTAATTAACCTCCTTAAGCTGAATTTTTTTCTAGCATCTTTTATAAGTCTATATTTGTAAAAGAAATTGTAAAAATTTGACTTTATCATAGAATATTTAATTTTCTCCATCTATACTGACTGAAAGGTTTTTTAGGTAGAGTCTTCTGGGCTGGCAACTGTGATCTCTGAGAGTCTGCAGCACATCCGTCCAGGCCCTTTCTACATTTTAGAGTCTCCATTGAGAAGTCAGGTGTAATTCTAAACAGTCTGTGTTTACATCTTACTTGGTATTTTTCACTGGAAGTTTTTAATATTCTTTCTTTGTTCTTTATGTTTAGTGTTTTAATTATAATGTGGAAAAGGAACTTTCTTTTCTGGTCCAATCTATTTGTGTTTTGTATACTTTTGAACCTTTGTAGGCATGTCCTTCTTTACTTAGAAAAAAATTGCTTCTATAATTTTGTGGAAAATAATTTCTGAACCTTTCAGCTGAATTTTTCTCTTTTCTCTTTATCGATTATTTTACTGTTTGTTCTTTTCATATTGCTACAGAGTTCCTGAATGTCTTATATAAGGAGTATTAATTTGTAAAATAAATACTACTGTAGCTTAAATCACATATTAACCCTCCTACACTGAGTGTGAGAGACTTCATTACAACACTCTTACCAATAGACAGAGTATCCAGACAAAAACTAAACAGAAAAATATTGGCCCTAACAGATAATATAAACAAAAAACCTTAATGATATTTACAGAGCATTTCACCCAAATGAACAAAAGATACCTTCTACTCTGTACTTCATGAAAATTTTTCCATATACCTGGATACACAGCAAATCTCAACAGATACAAAAAAAATGAAAAGAAAAGAAAAAAAAAATTACTCTCAGACCATCAGAAATTAAAACTGATTATCAAAATCAACAGAAGCAGCAGAAACCTTAAACACTGATGGAAACTGAACATGTCTCTACTGAATGATTCCTGGGTAAAGGCAGAGACACAGAAATAAATTAAAGACCTCCTAAAATTCAATGAAAAATTATCTGATACAATGAAAGGGGTACTAAGACAAAAGTTTCTAACAAAGAGTGCTACTTAAAAATCAGTGGGAGGGAAGGCATAGAGTCCTGTGAAGGCTCGATGCCCCAGGGTAGGAGAATGCTAGGGTGGTGTGGCAGGAGTGGGTAGAAGGGTGGGTGGGTGGGGAGCACCCTCTTAGAAACAGGTGTAAGGGGAATGAGATGGAGGGTTGTGGAGAGGAAACTAGGAAAGGAGATAACATTTGAAATGTAAATAAATAAAATATCCAATAAAAAATTTAAAAAATTATAGATATCTCATGCTAGCAGATAGAAAGAACACCTGAAAGCTCCAGAACAAACAGAAATAATCTTACCTAATAGGAGTAGATGGCAAGAATAATAAAAATGAAGTGATTATTCAGTAGATGGCTCAAATCAATTGAACAATACAAAGAATCATTGAAACAACGAGTTTGTTCTGTGAGAAAATTAACAAGATAGACAAACCCTTATCCAAATTAACTAAATGAAGCAGAGAGAATATCCAAATTAACAAAATCAGAAATAAAGTGGACACATACCAGCAGATACCAAGAAAATCTAAAGAACCATGAAGACATATTTTTCAAACCTGTACACTACCAAACTGGATAATCCAACAGAAATGGATAATTTTCTCAATAGATACCACTTACCAAAATTAAATCAAGATCAGTTAAACAATTTAAATATACTTTTATCCCTTAGTTAATAAAAGCCCAGTACCAAATGATTTTTTTTACAGAATTCTAAATTGAATTTCAAATTCAAAATTTGAAAGAAGAGTTATTGCCAATACTTCTTAAATTATTCCAGAAAACTGAAACAGAAGAAACATTTCCCAGTTTATTTTATGAGGTAACAATTATTCTGTTACTCAAACTATGTAAAGATGCAACAAAGAAAGAGAATTAAAGACAAATTTTTCTTATAAATGTAGATGCAAAAATACCCAATAACATGCTTACAAAATGAATCTATGAACACATCAAAAGGACAAAGAAAGCTTCATCCCAGAGTTGCAGGTTTGGTTCAGTATACAAAAATTAGTAAATGTAATGCAACATAAAAATAAACTGGAAGAAAATCAAAATACAATTATCTCATTAAATGCATAAAAGGTCTTTGAAAAGATCGCTCTTCATGTTAAAAGTCCTGGAGACATTAGAAATATGAAGGCATATCTGAATACAATAAAAGCAATTTACAACAATTCTATAGCCAACATCAAATAAAGTGGAGAGAAACTTGAAGCAATTGCAATGAAATAAGGAGCAAGACAAGTATTTTCACTCCCTCAATATCTATTCAATATAGTACTTGAAGTTTCAGCTAGAGCACTAAGACAATAGAAGGAGATTGGGGGTATTAATTATAAAGGAATAATTCAAAGCATCACTTACAAATGATATGATAATATAAAAATTCTACCAAGAAACTCCTACAGTTGATGAATACTTTCTGAAAATGGCTGGTAGGATAAATAATTATCTAAACAAACAAACAAACAAACAAACAAACAAAAACAGTAGCTGTCCTATATACAAATGACAAAAGGACTGAGAAAGAAATCAGAAAAACAACATCTTTCACAATAGCCACAAATAATATAAAGTATTTTGGGGTAACTCTAACTAAGGAAGTAAAAGATTTGTATATCAAAAACTTCAAATCTTTGAAAAAAATTATGAAAGTATTAGAAGTTGGAAAGATCTCCCATGATCGTGAATCAGTAGGAGTAGGATTAACAGTGTAAAAATGACCATTTTACAAAAAGCAACGTACAGATTCGATGCAATCTGCATCAAGATTCCAACACATTTTTCACAGTCTTTGAAATGACAATTCTCAACTATATATAGACAAACAAACGAACAAAAAAAAAAAAAAAAAAAAAAAAACTCAGATAGCTTAAACAATCCTGTACGAAAGAACTGCTGACGTTTCCAGTAATTCTGATTTAAAGTTGTACTATAGAGTGATAGCAATAAAAACCATATGACATTGGAAAAACAAAGGCACATTAATCAGTTGAATCAGATTACAGATCCAGACATAAATCTATACACAGATGGACACCTGATATTTGTAAAAAAAAAAAAAAAAAAAATCAGCAATATGCACTGAGGGTATCATGTTCAACAAATAGAGCTGGTCAAACTGATGTCTGCATGTAGAACAATGCAAATAGATCCATTTTTGTCACCCTGTGCAAAGTCCAAGTGTACTGAAGACCTCGACATAAAACCAAATACACTGAACCTCATAGAAAAGAATGTGGAGAAGAGCCTCTAATACAAAAGAATACTTTCTGAACAGAACACCAATAATCCAATCCCTGAGATCAACAATTAATAAATGTGACCTCATGAAATAGAAAACATGAAAAAAACAAAGGACACTGTGTCTATAGGACAAGGTGACAGCCTACCAAATAGAAAAAGATTTTTACGAACTCCACTGCCTATAGAGGACTAATATCCAAAATATATAAATAACCCAAGAAAATATATATTTGAAACAAATAATATAATTAAAAGTAAACTGATATACACAGAGAATTCTCAATAAAGAAATCTCAAAACATTGAGAAATACTTAAAGAAATACTCTACATCATTATCCATCAAGGAAATGCAAATCAAAGCTACTCTGAGACTCCATCTTACAGCTGTCAGAATGCCTAAGATCAATAACCCAAGTGACAGCTCATGCTGGCAAAGATGTAGAAAAATGGGGTACTTCTCCATCACTGGTTGAAATGCAAACTTGTACAGACACTATGGAAATCAATATGGCAGTTACTCAAAAAATTTGGAATTGATCTGCCTCAAGAATAAGGTATATTCTCTTGGGCACACTCCCAACAGATACTCCATTCTACCACAAGGATACTTGTTCAGTTATGTTCATTGTGCTTTTATTCATAATAGCCAGAAGCTAGAAGCAACCTATATGTCCCGCAACAGAGCAACAGAATAATAGATAAAGAAAATTGTGGTTCATTTGGAGGATGGAGTATTAGTTAGCTGTTTAAGAAAGAAGACATCATTAGAAGTAAAGAGGCTCTTAATACTCAGTGTTCTGAGAACTCTTAGTCTCTGTGAACATCTGAATAATTAGTAGCCTAATATTCCCAGGGAAAAAAAAGTAAGCCTGAAAACAAAACAAAACAAAACAAAACTACCAGTCTGGTATCAGGGGATCTGGACAGGAAACTAACCTGAGATGACCACCAGTCTTGCACTGAGCAGGCCTCAAAGCACAAAATATGCCTGGCATGACCATGTCTGGTTCCATAATGCATGAGCAGGTCATAACAGTCCTGCGACCCCTCCTGAGCTCATCCCAGACACTCAGAGACACTGTTGACACCAAGAGGATCAAGAAAGTGCAGACATATGGAAGGGAAGGAGAAACAGAAGGGTGAGGGCACAATGAAGAGAGGCAGAAACTGAAGACTAGAGGGTAGTGAGAAACAGCCTGATAGAAGTAACCTGGGACCATTGCAGGGTCCTAACTTGTAATGCAAACCCGGGGCCATGTCTATGTTCCCGGCCCTGTATCGGCAAGGGTCTGTGAACAATGAAGGCCAGGCAGAAGTCCCTGGTCTAGGCTGCCTTCCCAGGATCGTGTTGTGTTGTCTGAAAGCTGCACATAAATGGTCCCACCCCTCACCTGGCCATCATAGGAGAGCTGGTCCTAGAATTATGAGGGCAGGAGAGCTGACCAAGCTCCTAGACCGCTGCAGTACCAAGGAGAGAGGGACCGCACATTATGAGAGTTGCATTTGAGCTGGTACCAAGGATATAAGTGTAGAATAGCTGGCCCTGTTCCTCGTTGCCCATAGTGGCATGGATGAGGGAGAGAAGCTCTCACTTCACTTTTGCTCTTGCTATCTAAGGCTGGCAGGAGACCTTGGCCAACCCCTCACCTGCTGTAGCACTAAGGAGAACAATTCCTGTACTAATTCCTGGACAGCACAGTAGAGTTGGCCCTGGAAATAGAGGTTGCAGGTGAGCAGGCCCTGTCTCTTTTCTGCTGTGCTGTGGTACAGATGAGAAAGACATACTCTCCTCACCTCTCTTGTCCCTTACCACCTATACCAGGTAGGATAGCTGGCCATGTCTCTCAGCAGTAGCAACTCGGAGAGCAACTCAGGAGAACAACCATGTACCTCACTGTGACAGCACAGTAGATCTGGCCTTGGTTATGGGGGTTGGTTTTTGTGGGTGAACTGGTCTGTGGACATGAGAACAGGAGAGCTGGCCAGCTCAGATACTTCTCAGGCCCAGGTAGAGAGCTTTGAACTGGTCTGCCCTAACATCTATTGTATCAGTGGAATGCTGGAGTACATGAATGGGCTGGTCCGACAGATCAAAAACTATTGGATATTCATGACACAGGGCAACAACAGGATATCCAAGAGGAGTCTCCAGGACTGATAGCCGTAGCAGAAGCCAGAATCCTCATACCACATGAATGGTTAACCAAAGAGGTAACTTATTGCATTGAATATTTGCAAGCAAAGAAGTGTAGACAAATAGGTAAGTTGTAAGACACCCTGACACACTGCGCTTCCACAATGAGACTCTTTTCCTCTGTAGGGTGGGAAAGATTGCAAGGGCAGAGGGTGGGTATGAGGGGAGGGGGGAATAAGTGGGTTGGAGTGCATAATGTGGAACTCACAAAGAACCAATAAAAGTTTTTAAAATGACATCATAAAATTTACAGGCAATTGGATGAAACTAGAAAAAAAATCATCTAGAGTGAGGTAACATAGACAAGAAAGAAAAATGTGATATGTATTGACTTATCAGAAGATATTAGTCATTAAGTAAATGATAACCAAGCTAGAATCTGTAGACCCATATAGATTAGGTAAAGAAAACAAATCTAGAGGTGATTCAGGGATCTCCCTGAGAGAAGGAAATAGAATAGATTTTAAAGAGGGAATTTGGGCTGACAGGGACAGGAGTAAGGGAATCAGGTAGGAAGATGAGTTGGAGGGAGACAGATTGCTGGAACTGTGTGGTGCATTTGAGGGTGGTGTGGAAACCTTGTGCAATGGGAACTTCCTGTAATCTATGAAGCTTCTCCTAATGAGACATCCTAGTAATAGGGATTTCAGAGTCTCAACTGGCCTTCTTTTGTAACCAGGTAAGGCTTCCAAAGGCAGGACTAGGCTACATTGTTGACTGAGGTCCAGGGAAATCCCCAAACATGTCACACTGTTGCTAAGACAAAAGGTTGTTACCCACAAACTGACAATGTGGGCCTGATTGCCAAGGAAGTACTCCCACAACATGTTGAACATGAAAATGTTGATCTGGTCCCCACATGAGCTTTCTCCCCTGTATTGTATACTCTTTGGTGTAGGAAGGTTCTTTGTAGGCTACTGAAAGAGAAGCATGAACAAACCCAGCCACAAAACCTTCCATTTAATCTGTCCTACCTACAACATATGCTAGGTCAAGAATGGCAGCAAAACTATGGGAGTAAAGAACAAATGTCTAATTTAACTGCCACAAAGAACCCATACCTGACACTGCTTGCGTAATCAAGAACTAGAGTCTATGTAGTCCAGAGACCTAAGCTAAAACTCAATAAAAATGATTTCTAATGATATTCTGCTATACTCATAGATCAATGCCTTATTCAGTCATCAACAGAAAAGCTTCCTTCAGGAGTAGATGAGAACAGATATAGAGATTCAAGGCACAACATTAAATGTAGAGTCTAATTGGAGATTTCCATCAAATCCTTTCTGTTTGTGCTCAGGGAATTCTAAGGAAGAAGAAGCAGACTGACTTTAAGGGCAAAAGGAGATAAAGAACTGTAGAAGTAGGCCCTCCGATACACCTTAGCAAGGTGCTATAGAAGCTCACAAAGACTGAGGCAGAAAGCATAGGGTCTACAGGGGTTTTGTAACTGCTCTTGTGCACATGTTGTAACTGTTATCGTAGTATTTTTATGGGAGTCTCGATAGTTGAAATAAGTGGATCTTCAACTCTCATGCCTCTTCTTGGCATCATTTTTTTCCTGTTGGGCTACTGTGTCCAACTTCAATATAATAGTTTTTCCTTCATATTGTTGTATTTTATTTAGTCATGTTTGGTTGTTATCTCTTAGAAGCCTATTCTTTCTAACAAGAGTCAGGAAGGGTGTGGATCAAGAGAGTAGGGGAGGTGGGGAGGAACTAGGAGGAGTAGAGAGAAGGGAAACTACAATCACAATATATGGGGGCTTTAGCCTAGTCTTAGTGAATCTTGCTTTGGCATGTATGGCTGTGGTCTGTTGGAGGACTGCTGTTTTCTGAAAAGGAAAGAGGGGAAGGGGTCAGGCCGAGTGGGTCTTGGGAAGGCTGGAGATGGGAGGAGCTAGGAAGAGTGGAGGGACAGGAAACGGTGGTCAAGATGTATCATATAAGAAAATTTAAAAATCTATCTTCAATGAAAAACAAGTTTATGAAAATAATAAAGGAAACATTTTCAAATATAGAAATCAGAAAATACATGTATGACTGATTTGATAAAAGTGATATACATTTGATAAAATTACTAGATATGGAAATTAATTGTGGTTGTATTCTATGTGCTAAAAATAACCTTTACCAAGGAAGAAAAAATTAATATTCATAACACAGACTAATTATTTGAAGGTCAATGGCAGACTTGATTTTATACAAGAAATGGAAAGGAGGTGTTCAACATAATGGAAGATTATTCAAAAATTGATTTAAGAAGTTAAAAATCCATTTCTTTAAGAAGTTAACAGACCACACACAAACACACATACACACACATGCACAGTGAAAACGGTATTATGGCATGCCATAATCTAACTTTTCAAAAACAACATATAAAAAGAAAATATAATAATGCAAGTATAGGGGACATGCAATCTGCAAGAGGTAAGGAGAGAAAATTTATCATTGACATAATGCAACAGAAAAAAATAGCAAAATAGAAATTTTAAATGTCCAAAGAATATATTATCTAATAGTTTACATTATGTAAATGTCTATTAAAATGAATTAGAAACAGTTTTTAAAATTTATTTATGTGTTTATGTATCTCTGCATGTATATGTGCATGTACTCCTGATGGGCCGACTGAGGCCAGAAGAGGCTTTAGAACCCTCAGAACTGGAGTTACTAGCATTTGGAGCCACCTGATAACTGCTGGAATCTCAATTCTGGTCCTTTGACATAGCGGTAAGCACTCATAACCAATAAGCGTTTGTGAGAGTAGGTTCTGTTTCAAGTTTAAATTACTATGCTTAAGAGATCTATAAAATAAAAATGCCTCTAACCCCTAAGGGTAACTTTCCCAAGGACAGATAAGGTCCTGGAATGCTAGTGTCTGTTCTTTATGTTAGATAACAAATTATGTGTTTTCCTGTCTATAAACAAGGTTGGTTGTCCCAACTGCACAGGATGCGCATCATCACATGTAGGTGAACAATAGCAGGCTTTAATTCCATTAGGATGTATGTTTACTCCCAACTGTATGAAAGCAGAACATACATGCTCTTCTAGTTATAGCCTTTATAAGCCCCTGTCCAATGTAATTTGGTTCCATCATCTGGTAATCCTGGGAGTAGAGTTGGTCTATGTCGTTCACCCTGTCCAGTATTTAATAAATTCTACTTCAAATTTGGCTCAAAAATTGTGGTAATGGTCTAATTCATGCCCAATGATGTCCAGTCCCACAAAATAGTGTGGTGTGTGTGTGTGTGTTGTGTGTGTGTGTGTGAGTGTGTGTGTATGAGTCTGTGTATCTGTGTGTGTGTGTGGGGGGGGGTGAACTACAAAAGCTAAATGAATCCATGAGTAGATGACACCATGCAAACAGAAAAGAACAGATAGGGAGAAGGAATGTAGAAATACTATATCCACATGAAGGAATAGAACCCATGTGAAAGAAAATAGGGAAATGAAACCATTTTGAGTAGATGAAATGAAAATCTATGAATAGCTATGTGATAGTTCATCAAAAAGCAGAAGCTAGTAGTGAAGAAGCAGATATAGAACTTACTCTTAGGAGTAATCAGTTTAAACAACCCTATTGTAAAAATACTGACTAGACAGCTCCAGTCTCACTGTAATGAAAGCTACAGATCCTAGTAGATTCATTATCTAATTTCTACAAAATGGAATTCAAAATTTATATAAATTATTTACATAAATTTTCCAAAAAACTGAATGTGACTAATTCATCATCACAAAGTTATGTTGTCCAAGAATAAAAGAATCATTTAGCATTCAAATATTGCAATATTTGAAACATATTGAGAAAAAATGACAAGTTTTTGAAGTGGGAGTTTCTGGTTGTGTCATGTGATGCAGACTCAGGTGGTGTTTTGCTGCAGCAAGACCTGTGGGAGGACACGTAATATTTAGAGAGTGTCAGTGGAATTCAACAGACAGTGATTGAGTGCTTGTATAGCTAGCTGTACAAGTCTTCATTGGTCTCAAGTCTTCGCTGACCTTCACTTCATTGAGAGAGGAAAGGCAAAGAACTCTGGGATTCTGGCTGGTCCTGGTCTCTCCAGCTGACTCTTGCCAACTTGGAGGAATCCTGGCATTGTGCAGTCTTTGCTGACTTGTGTTTGGTGACACACTTGAACTGCTCTATTGGTATCTGAACAAATGGAGATTGGAATTGACCCAAATAACTACTTTTAAACAGGTTCACATCCCCTTGCCCTACTTACCATCTTTTCAACTCTGCCTTTATATATGGGCTAGAATTGGGGTTCAAGCACTTGAGAACCCTTACTAAAGTAGGGTTTGAAAAATCTGAGCCTACAAATTTTAATATAGATTAAAATAGATGTGGTATGCCTGCCTGTAATCTCAGCACTCCAGAAGAGAGGCATAGAAATAACAAGTACAAAGCTAGCCTGAAATGGAGAAAAATACCTGTTATCAAAAAAGCAAATGAATAAAAATCTAATACACATCATTGAAATTTTTCATCTCAAAGTATGAAAAAATAGCAACATTCAAAGCCTTTGAAAATCCTACAATCACATCATTTATTTAATGAAAGACTTAAGGATTTTTCTCTAACTTAGATTAAGAACAAGACAAGGATTTCTAGTATTATAAATCCAGTTCATTATCATTTACCCTCTGCATGTCTGAATAAAAACAGGAAAGACATTCATATAGATGAGAAAACAAATGAGAAGGGTTTTATTCAAAAAATGTAGGATAGTCTACACAAAAGAATTTTTAATATACTCTTTACCAGAGGAAACAAATCTAACAAATGAGATTAACAAGGCTTTAGGATACAAGATTATTAGAAAAAATATATATTGGATATAAAATATTTTAATGCTATTTTCATTTGTATCAAATTTGCAAAATACTTGAGCACAAATCTAACATTCTAAATACAAGCTCTAAACACTAAATCCTTCAAAGCATTACTGAGAGAAATTATGAAAACAAGCAAATACAAAGCATAATATTTAGTTGGGTTAAAGACAACATTATTAAGATGTGAATATTCTTAAATTTTAAAAATATGTCATCAATGAAAATCACAGTACATTTTGGGCTTGCTTTGTTTCTTTTACTGAATTGGATATTATGCTTCAAAAGTTCTTACTGAAATTCATTCAAATTAACTTGTGTAGTTCAAACTACATTGTAAAGAGGAATACATTGGTGAGATGATCATAATCTGATTTTAAGAGTAAATATAAAGCAAAAGTAAGAACAGTAGTGGCTTATGAATAAATCACTACTACATAATGGATTTTCCAGAAGCAGACCTACAGGTAGATAGGAAACTGATTTTGAACACAAACCAAAGGTGATTCACTTGAGAAAAGGCTGCCTCTTTTAAAATATTTCAGTAAGAGCAAACTGTTTGCATGCTTTCAAAAAGGATGAGAAGAAATGTGACATATATCTCAAAATGCTCAACAACATAATATGGCATTTTTCTACCTTTCTTTTTAAAATCAAGATCTCAATATGTAGTCATTGCTGGCACAAAGCTTGGGATGTTGATCAGGATGGCTTTGAACTCACAGTGACTTGCCTATCAAATGCTGGGATTAAAGGCATGTGCCACCATAATTACAAGGGTACAATATTTCTTAGCTGTTTTCGAAAGTACATTTCAGAAAAGTACATAACATTAGATTGATATAAAGCATAGAAGCATCACCACTTCAAGCTTTGTTGTAAGAGAAATAAATACACATCACAGAATTATGAAAATATTAGAAAACTATATGATCAGTAAAATTCAGTTTTGGAAATTATAAATAGAAAATTCTCAGTACCCAACAGATAACCTAATTAAAAATGGAAGAAGGTTTTAAGTAATCCTTTACTGAAGATAAGTGGAGAAAGCTTATGAGAATGTGGTCATTATTACTAATCATCAGCAAATGCAAAACACCACAAGGAGGAGGCACAATGGACTCATCACAATAGCTAACATTAAAGCCTGACCACACCAAAGGTTGGCAAGGATACAAATCAACTGTAGTTCTTACAATCAGACAAAAATATAACAGGTCATGTGCTTGAAGAGCAGTTTGGGCTTCCACATATCAAATGATCTAGACATTAGATATGTAAGTGGTTGTCCTACAGGCACACAAAAGTTAATGTTTACAGTCTTTAATGATATTTAAAAGGTGGAAACAATATAAGTTGTCATAAAAGTGATATGTTGGCCCAATATACAACTTATATTAAATGATACACAGTAACAAAAAGCAAATGATCAAATCCTATTTGGTCTGACCTAGATGAGTCTCAAAATAATGATACTGAGTGAAAAATGCTGTAAAAGCGCTTCTTATATTGGACTCCATGTTCATAAAGTTAGAGAAAACGAATATAAATCCATTAGCTTTAAACAGATTCTTGGATATCTAGGATAAAATGGAATTGGGAAGGGATGAGAATAGAGAAACACAAACAGCATGAGGCGTTTAGATCTTGATGTGTTCATGGACATATGGATTTATGTAGAAGTCAAAGGTTCCAATTATATGTATTTAAATTTTATTCAAAATCAAGTATGTGTCAACAAAGCTATTAAAGTAAAAATATGACTATAAAGTCATCCTTGATATGTACATATTTTAGTTCTTTAAACAAATTTTATTCCTTCTATTTATCCTATAAACAAAACATTCAGCCAAAATTTTAGTTTATATAAATGTTTCTACGTTTTTCTTAGAAGTGGTCCATTTTCTTTTTGCTCTTGCTCACATTTATTGGAGATCAAATACAGAGCTTTGTGCATGCAAGGTAAGAGATCCACCAAGGAGTTCTAGTTCACTTTTCATGGAACAAAACCATCGCACACTAATTAAGGACATTAATTAATTTTATGTTCTTAAATGCATGTTTAGCTTAATATTTTTACATATCAATATTATGCATAATTCTGAGTTTGAAAAGACCACCACTGCCACGGTGGCAATGTAAATATTTAGGTTTGTTTTATGTGATGATTTGCTTTACCTATGGTAGGACGTTAACCAGTGTTCTCACTCCCCCTCACAGCTGTGTGGTAGAACCTTCAAAAGGAGAATCCAGATCCACGTTCAACAAGTCTTCCCAAAATACTTCAATGATAGACTCTAGGTATACTTATTAAGTATTCTTAGCGTGAACCCAGTGCTACCAGGAAATGTGTCCCTATTTCTTCAGTCAGTATATAAGTTTAACACTGAGGAAATTATTCCAGCTGTTCTCGGTATGCAAAGTTATTTTATGACACATAGTGATAGGATACGGCAATGCTGCCTTAGATCATAGTGCCCGGTGCAACGGAAACCTTGCAGGTCCAGGATGAATGAAGCAACGTCAGTATAATTCTCGCTTTCTCCAAACTCACCCAACTTGAACACCATAGAAAAGCTATATATTTTGAGAGACAACAAACCATGATTCGTTGTGTGTACTCACTTCACGATGTCATTTTTGTCCCTTTAATTTCTGTAGTTTTCTGCCTTAAGAAATTTTAAAAATAAATTCCTTCCCATAAATCTCCAAATAACCAGTTTTAAAAATCTTCATTCCTTTCTTTGTGAAAATAGATTGTGGTACTTTAAATATCTAAGACAAGTTAACATCAAGTACTTAACTGACTATTGACTAGGCTGTGAGGAAAATAAGAAATATGCCAATCTGATAGTTTTTGCTTAATGGCCACTGCAGCATCCCTCTGTCTTGGGATCATCAGATCTTCCTTGGGTTCCTGTCTTTGTGTATACTCTCAGATGCAGTGGGATGAAAATGACAGTTGGGATCATCAATGACTTGGATCTTTTAGACTTTGAGTTTTCTTACCCTCTTGTGAGAGAGCTAACAAACATTCATTCTTGCAGGTATCAAAGTGTGTTTGATAAGGATGTCCTTACACTGCTTGCTCTTTACATAGGAATGTATTTCCTAGGGATGCCCTTGCACTGCTGGCTCTTGGCTACAGGAGTGTGATTTAGCTCAGGCTTACAATGAAGAACTTAATCATAAAAAAATGACGAAAACTGATATGGCTTCATTAACTTCCAGAATGTTCTATTTATTTTATATATATTCCACTTGAAAGTTTAGATCCCGAATTTCAATGCAAGGATCAACACAGTAGACAGGAAGATAAAAAATATGTGAACAACATTGAACAGACAATGTCAAAAAGTAGAAATGTTTGAAAAGTTGGCTTGGTTGTTATAAGAAAACCCAGTGTTAGCACCTCATTGTGAAAGCAGATTAGTGAAGTAATGGAATGAAATATTGACTTTATCTTCCCAGACTGAATGATCTGAAATATTTAAACACACCAAATTAAGATTTACATAGAAGAGTAAAGCAATTCAAATAGCATAGTACAACTCAACATTAGGACAAAAACAGGGTATGGTACATAGAATGATGAGGGTGAAATGGGTACTACACAACAGAAAACATCAAGCAATGCTGTGGATTCAACGGTTCTAGAGAGCTGAGGAGCACAGCAGGGAAGTGCAGACTGTCAGCATCAGCTAGGAGAGGATTCCTTGCTGAGAGTGTTCTTTATTTGTTCACTAAATGTCTGTCATAGAGAGAGGAAAGAGTGAAAACAGCATGAACAGATATGTTAGTGCATGAGACAAGACACTGAACAAAGAAAAACTTAGAATATCTGATTTAAGCATGAACAGTGAATTTAGAACAGTGGATGATGAATAAGAAAATTGTGTACCATCCTAATTTCTCTTCTCCTTCAAAATTAAATTGGTGTTGCTGAAACAATGAAGTAAAACAGAATGAAGCAAAACTTATTTCCTATTGGCTTCCTTCTAACATGTAGACTTCCTTGCTACTCTCCTGGGCTCTAAGATCCTGAAGTAAGGTTGTATGAAATATTGGCTGTAACATGCATTTTGTATGCACACTTTTGATGATGTATGAAACAATTGTATATTAATTCAGAATAATCAATAGTGACCTGGGTTCCTTCCATGCCTCTGATTGCTCCCATCCTTCCTGACTCTGATCCATTCACTCACCCTTCAGCTTCCCTCTTGTTTGTATAACAGATAATCCAACTGTGTATTCCAGACTCACCATCCAGTTAGCATTAAATGAGATTCTATTAAATTATTGAGCTTCATTAATTCCTGTATGATTATTCCCTTCTTCCTTTATCCTGATAAGGGTAAAAGAATATTTCCTAATATTGTCTAAGACACAGAAATAATAGGGCAAGCCATTCTGTAGAGCACGTTGTGTTTCCTTTGACATTCCTATTTTGAGTCAATTTTTGATAAAGTAAATGCTGTCTTCTGACTATCTTTAAACAACTGCAGGTTTGCTCTTGCCTTTGGAAATTTTAATTTTGAATGCAGTGACTCATTTGAACATGTCTCCAAATCATTTCCAACCTTGAAAGTCTATTACTGTGGTATTAATCAACTGACAGTTATATATCTTCCATAATATTGGAGGTATCTTTTCCTCCCTAGTGACACTTTTTATCCAGGAACAAAACAAGAAAAATTAAACAAGTTAGAATCGACAAATATATTGTTCCTATTGATTCTACTCTAAAAGGGAACTACATCCCGATAAAAGAATCTTTGCAGGCCTCAATGTAACTTTTTCATGATTTTTCATTTTTCTCAAGAGCGAAAAATTTAGACAGATTGATGAATCTCGGAGTGTACATAAGTTCAAAACTGACACATCATACTTGATCAACAAAATACTCAGCAAAGATATCTTTAGTTCTCTCAGATTGTTGGCAGGTACCTGGCATTTTCAAAACCAATTTTTAATCTCAGGATGTGTCAGAGCCCCTAAGGCATCAATCACCACCTGTCCATCCCCTTCTGGTTGTGTTCATATAAATGTGAACAATGTCTCCATCCCTCTCTTTATCCCATTCAACTCCCTGCCAGTGGTTTAAGTTTCTCAGTTTGAGGACTATTTTCTGATAAAGTCAGAAGCATGACCACATTGTGCATGATCTAGACTGTTGGAGGGAGGAAGGCCTTATGCTTCTAGTCCCTGTAAAATGAACAATGGCACTATGACGGAGATAATTTAATTCAGAGTGAAACACAATGTATTTCTTTTACATAAGCATTTTGGAAATAACGTAAATGAAGACATAATAGAATGTCACAGTATGATGGATGTTTTCTAATGTAATTAAATTTGATTTTGAAAATTTGACAAAGTGAATACTTGCTCATAATTTAGGCAGAAGTATTAAACATTAAGTCAGACAACCTCAGACACATTTTTGGAAATATTTTTCTGCTCTTCACAGACCACTTATTAAGACAAATGATTCTGTCATATCATATTTATAACAATATATGATATTTCTGATGTAAAAGAAAATAAATCCAACTGAATTTTGCATTATCAGAAACAATGTTGTCATTCAGTTTTAGTACGAAAACATACGAGTTAAAATATGTTTAACACTGTTTCATATTATGATAAAGATTTTTCAATTGCAATCTCTTACACAGTTTGTTGTTCTTTTAAACACAATACCTTAGGATTTGTGATCTATTTACCACTTTTGATGAATAGGCTATGATTACTTACTATCTTAATATTAAAGAACTAGAATATTTCAGAATTATCTTCAGAAGATAAAAATCATGGAAGTACTGTGGTGAACATATTTTTAGAAGTTCAGCCCATAGCATTTATCAGAGGAGCAAAAACCAGGCATGGAGATTCATTCTTTTAAAGCAAGAACTGAGGGAGACAGAAGCAGATGAGTTTCTATGAGTTCAAGACCAGCGTTGTCTAAATGGCAAGTTCTATGCCTGCCAGAGGTACAGAGGGAGACCTTATCATGAACATTAGACCAAGATGAATAGTCTTCACTGTTTCCCAAGCCCTCCAAAAGAAGGTTAGTTTCCTTTGAAAACATAATCTTGCATCTGCTATTCTTTCTATTCTCTAAATTTTGTAGCAAGCAAAATAATTACAGGATGGTTGTAATAAGAAAATTGGCTTGCTATAGTTAGTTATTTTATTTTGAAACAGGTTAAAAATTCTTGTATTATTAACATCATGTAGCTGACTCTAAGTAACATTTTTTAAAAGGATTTAAATGTATCTACCATACTCATGCGTCTGTTTCCTTACTGGGTGTCCTCAAGGATAGAGCATGCCCATACAGGATGAAAATAATACCTCACTAACTTTTTCTAGAATAAAATATGCCTAAAGTGTTAAAATCCTATTGTTGATGTTGCCTGTTTGTCTTGAAATAAATTTCATATATGCATGCTAATTTGTTAAGGCAATGAATGAATCAAATATATTGGAAAAAAAATGGAAAATTCATAGTCTTTCTAACAAACATGCTTTATTGTGTTGCTCTCAAAAGTACATTTAATTCTAAGCACTAATGTAGGAAAAATTCTTCTGAAGATGACAATCGAAGATCAAAGCCAACTTAGTACACTGGTGGAAAGAGATGCCAGACACAAACACAGTGCTCAGAAAGGAAGCAGTTCATATTTCTCATCAGCATACATGCATTTGAACTGAGACTTCAGACTTGCTTAGAAATCACATTTGTATACCTTATATCCATATACAATGAATACTCTCCCTTCCCCGCTCTCTGTCACAGATGTCTGTCCCTCTCTACAGCTGTTTGTGTCATAGTTGGCTTGAAGCTAACCCCTGGGGCCTGGAAGGTTTGGATCATTTTAATTTACATATTATTATAGTATTTTGTTGTTGGTGTTGTTGTTGTATATTTTGGCGAATTCTATAATTTGTTGAGGTTTTTTTTTTTTTTAAGTTAGATAGATCTCTATCACCATTTCTTAGAAACAAAAACAACTTCCTACAAATAGTTCATTTTAGTCTGTCATAGGATAATTTAATTAAGAGAATATATCTCAAAACGTAATTACAAATCAAGATGACTCACTGCAATTCTTTCAAATGTGTAGGAAGATGATTCCGAAAGTTACACTCATAATTTCAAATAGCATCAGGAGTTTAATGGAAACAGGGGTTGCTTAGCAGTAAGTGTCTTGAAAATGTTTAGGAAGATTTCTCTCGAGTCCTTAATTGCTCAGTTTTAAGCAGCCTGCAGCATTTAGTGCGGCACTTAGATTGGGAAGTAGATCTTGAGAAACAGCTCTGCCCCAGGCTCAAAAGTACCTATAAAGTGGCCCAGCAGCGTGATGTGGGCTGAATACATATATCCTCATCTCTAGGATACCGTTCCTTCCATACTGAGATGCCTCTCTTGATGCTGCTTAGTCACGGAAGAAGAAAATCAAAGATCTCCTCACACCAAAGCCTTGGTATTAAAGCTTAAATCTGTCTATAGACAAAACAGAAAATGCAAATCTGCTTTCAGCATCTTTTATTATACACCACTCTTGGCTTCAACCATCATCGTCCCAGTATATTAAGAGGTCCACTAGCAAACAGATAACTCCATAGCATGTCTTCCCAGGTCTCCTAATGTTAATGTGTATCTTTCTTTGATTAAAAAAAAAAAAAAAAAAAAGAATTTCCAAAATTTCAGGTAGTATGCTCATAGATTAGAATATAAATTTAAAACAATATATAATATCAGTTTTAGGGAACAGGGGCCTCATGGGGTGACGGCTCCTGTGAAGTGTATTTAAGACAATGCCCTGGATTAAAAAAAAATTAAATCACCAAAGATTAGAAGCAAGAGTGGACTTAGAGAGTCAGGAAGACTTCCAAGAAATGTAGCCCCTAAATTTATTTAGAAAGATAAGCACTTTCAAAGCAATCGTGTGGGGAACTTTTCAGACAAAGGATGCTGTGACATGAATAGTTGTAGAGCAATTCCCTTAGCAGAGATGTCAAGTGCTTTCAGTTTTCAAAAGCAGAAACAGAAAATGGTGCAAATCAAAACAGTGTCTGCCCCAACTCTCTGCCACTCTGGTAACCTGGCAAACATTCACATTGGTTATTTTCTTTCAGGGGTGAAGGATTCTGGTTGCTCAATGCAGACTGCCCAGCCTCCAGGTGGGCATCAGTGAGGATGGATGCACCACAAGCATCAGGTAAAGATGAAGGAGAAATACGAGCCATGGTCTCTTCACCCTTCCATTCTATTCTTGTTTATCTTCACAATCTCTTTTATAATAAACCTTGGTTGTGAACTTAACACACTCTGGAAGAGGAAACCTTATTTGAATAATTTTCATCATCAGGTTGGCCTGTGGGTGGGCCTGACAGTGGGGCACTTATTTGACTTATGATTGATGTAGCAGGACCCAGCACACTGTGGGTGGTTCAATCCCTAGTTAGGTGAACCTGGGCTCTACAAGAGAGGTAAAATTGAGCCTGATATGTAAGTGATGGACAGGCTCCTTAGGATCCCTACCTCTGGCCCTGCTTAAGTTTTTCTCCTGATGTCTTTCAAAGACAGACTATAATGTACAAGTTGAAATAAATACTCTATGCACAGTTTTAGTCATAGCATTGATCACAACAGAAAGAAAATTAGATATCTTCCAGTAAGACATTTTCAAATTCTGTAAACCAACTTATTAGCTTTGAAGTCTATTAGACTCACATCTTATACTTTCAGGGCCTTTAGCATGGGGTTATAGAATGGAATCCTATAACATAACATAAGTCTGCTCGAACTGTTCTATGTACTATACCATAAACCAAGTATTTAACAAGACAACTTAATTTCCTCACAGTAACACAAACTAAAATTCAATATCAGAAACCAGGATAAGCAGATTCCTATAAGGGTTCTTGTCCTGACTGGCAGCAATGAGCCATCTTGTTATGTGTTCGCATGGAGTTTTCCTTAGTGGAAATGTGCAGAGAGAAAAAACCTCTCTCCTTTTTATTCATATAAAGCTACTGGTTATAAAAAAAAAAAAGACCCCTCTCTGGTAGACCAGCTTAAATTTAGTTACCCAAGGAAAATCTCCAGGCAACAACCTGCAAATTGGAAGAGAACACAATTAAGTTCATAGTAGCCCTTACGAGGTGGATGAAAGCAGAGAGGAGATAAATCCAGCTCTGCCTCTTTCCTTTAGTGTAGACTTTTGGCTTCTGACTGTAGACAGTGGAGCACCACATTTTGACCCTGAATTTGTGCATGTTAGTACTATCTCACCCTACAAGGGACATTGTCTGTTTTTGGTTTGGGTTGGTTGGTTTGGCATATTTTTGTTATATTTTGTTTTGTTTTTTGAAATAGGGACTCTATTTTATCATTCTGGCCTAGAACTATCTCTTGTTAATAACTGATCTTCCTGCCTCTACCTCTTAAGAAATGGAATTACTGTCATTCACCACTATCCACAACACCACAGGTATTTTTTCAAATTACATTTTTATTGGATATTTTATTTATTTGTATTTCAAGTGCTATTTCTTTTGCTGGTTTCCCCTCCAGAAACCCCATATCCTATCACCCCTTGCTTCTCTGAGGGTGATCCCACACCCAGCCATCCAGTCCTGCCTCCCTACCCTGGCATTCCCTTACATGAGGGCATCGAGCCTTCATAGGAACAAGGGCCTCTTCTCCCATTGAGGCCCGACAAGGTCATCCTCTGCTACATACTCAGCAGGAGCCATGGGTCCCTCCATGTGTACTCTTTGGTTGGTGGTTTAGTCCCTGGGAGTTCTGGGGGGTCTGGTTGCTTGATATTGTTGTTCTTCCTATGGGGTTGCAAACCCTTCCTTCAACTTCTTCAGTCCTTTCTCTAATTTCTCCATTGGGTACCCCATGATCAGTTCAAATTACTTTTTAATCTCATTCTTTCTCTCTTTGTGTGTACCCGAATGTACATTCCTGTGACTGAGCATGACATGCACGCATGTACCATGGTAGATGTATGGTGGTCACAAGCAAATATCCTGTTTTCTTCCTCATTGTTGAAGACAAGTTGTATTCCCACTTCATATGATGTTCTTGTTGGCCTTTCTTGTTCCAGAAATTCTGTTACTTCCTCCCATTTCACTGTAGGAGCACTGGAGTTAAGGACTATATCTGCCTTTACATGGACTTTACCTCTCCTGGAAATCACTTTTGCCTGGTGTGTCATTTCCTCAACCTGGAATGGTTTTTAATGAACATTTTAATTCAGTAGCTAAATATTCATGTTGCACAGGAGGTAGATTCTATCTACAAATGCCATGACTTCTATTAGATTTCCTTCTTTTCTACTGGATAACCATAGAAATACAAAACCATTCCATAAGACTACAAAGGGTAATGTCTGAAACTTTTCTGCTAAGGTTAGGCATTTTACATGTTAAACTATATTCTTACAAAGACAAATCAGTATCTCTTCTAGTGGAAAGACTGCACACTCTCTCGTGTTTTGCCAGAGATGTAGTTCTTCCCCAAGGCTGAGAACTACTCTGTGCTGCTGGCACTATGGGAACTCATCAGTGTTGTGTCCAGTCAGCCTCTCCAAGAGGTGACTACTAATCTAATGCCTCTCCTGCAGTTTGCTAATGATACCTGGGCTTGTTCAGCAAGTACTAGATTGAGAAATGAGAAAAGTTGACCATCATCCATGAGACCATTCAGGAAGTCACAGACTTTAGGAACATCTCCTGCTACAGATATTTGTTGAGGATGCTTCTTTGAGAATATCTTCATACCCTACTTATGTTCCATTCCTAAAAGCATTCTTTACACTTCTACAAATACACTCTTCCAAGCTTATGCTGTCCTTCCATCTGTTCGAAATATCCTAATTTGTATGTTTGATGTAATGAAAATATAACCCAAAATATTTAACTAAGAAAAACAAATATCTTAGAGTCTTCAACCCCTTCATTTATAAGGACTTTAACCCTATTAATTGAAGGAAGAACTCTTAGATCTTACTTGCCTCTTAGTTTCCTCATACTCTGACACCACTGCATCAACAGTCCCTCTGTCTTAAATGGAACATCATCAAATCAAAAGTCCCAATCTACAACCACAATAAAATTGATGACCAGCTTCCCAATGGACTAATTCAGGAGAAACATGATCAATGGCATAAAAAACAGCTCCTCTACCACTGCTTACAGCTCAAGGCATCCCTTTAGTTTTGTTTGGGCAATCTACTATCCTGATCATCTATCCAGGCCCTGTCATTTGGGGCCACCATACCTGAAGCTGTAGGACTTAATAAAAACACTTTTATGATAGTTGTCTGTGCAATTATAGTCTTTACGAACATACAAATTAGCATGGCATGCTTTAATAAGCATCCATTTCTGGGAACAAATGAACTAATTATCATTCATTTCAGTGAGACGTGTAAGTCAGACAGTATTATGTACCTTATTGTTAAACGTTTGAGACTCTATCAGACCCTAGGAGATACCTAAAGTTTCTACTCTATAGAAAAAACTCAATATAATAGAGACTGGAGTATTCCCTAAGATTCTCACAAAATCGTTGTTGACTACAGCAAATATTTTACATTTTCACAAAACAAGGTATGTTTCAAGATGATATTCCTGGCTAAACAGACAGGTAATGGAATGGGATGGGAATCATGTGTCCTATTTATCTATCTCATTGGCTGGTTGAATTGATATGTGAAATTTACCTAGGACTACAGTGATTTTTGCTTTTTCTCTTTTGCTTGTTTTTTTGTTTGTTTGTTTGTTTGTTTGTTTGTTTGCATTTTGTATGCTATAGTGTGGTAGTTTGAAAATGCCCCCATAGGCCGTTGCACTATTGGGAGGTATGGTCTTGTTGAGGTAGGTGTGGTCTTATTAGAGGAAGTGTGTCATGACGTGAGCTTTGAGGTTTCGAATGCTCAAGCCAGGCCCACAGACACACTCTCTTCCTGCTGTCTGCTGATCCAGATGTAAACCTCTCAGTTACCTCTTTAGCACCATTGTCTGTCATCCCCTGACCTCCAAAATACAATGGACTAAACCTCTGTACTAGTAAGCCAGCCCCAAATAAATGCTTTTCTTCATAAGTATTTCAGTGGTCATGGTAGCTCTTCACAACAGAAACCCTAAGACAGAGAAGGTTTGACAATCTAGTAGTCTCTTGTAGGTAATGCTCATCTCATTAGCACACATTTGTTTAAGTCAAGGAAATAGTATGACTATTTTGTTGTTTATTAAACATATTTATTTTCATAGTTCATTCTGAGATTGAAAAAAAATAATCATCATGAGTTTGGTATGAGGTGAGAATATCTTTTATCCTAATCTTTACATGTCCAAATATACAGGCTGCTTTATTCTTCAGGACATTAGGATACAGAATTTCCAAATCTAGTGGCTTAATCTATCCCATGGAAAGTAGCCTCATAATCTGCTTCAGATTTCTCTGGAAGAAATTTAAAGCATGGCTCAAAATATTTTTTCAAAGTGACTTTTTTTTTTTTTTTTCATGAGAACACCTGACTTCTGCGAAGTGACTCCTATCTAGAATTAATGATGAATTCATTTTATATTTAATCTGGGGATAATGTTCTGTTTGGGACCACTATCTGAAGTGTGTTTTGGTAACTGCTTGTTCTCAATATAACACACAAGTACTGCTTCTATTCTGTTGTGTCTGGATTGTGCTCCTATGGAAACTGTGGAACTCAGTTCAGGAGAGAATCTTACTATTTGCTCCCACTTATAGAAATGCAGCTACCAACTCATTTATGAGATGCAGAGAAATGCTGGTATTCCAGGTTTTCCTAGCACTGAAGTTAGAGAGTAGAGACATACAGTACATTATGTTTACCATCTCCTAGCCTTCACACATCCTTTGGATTGAGTTTTTCCTGCAGATTCCAGCAACTAACTTTCACCCACTGTATGTGTGCCTTCAATTTACCAGTCACACATGTTATTAATGCTCACTTGCAGGTTAAACCAACAGAAATCCTGGAGACTACATTTGTTTCAATATTTCTAATGCACTCTCATCTGTTCTATCACGCTTCTTGGGCTAACACCATTAGGACTTCTCTTACTTATGACCTCCTGACTGTTCTTTATATAGATTGACAAGATCCTGCAAATCCTTATACTGAAATACTATTTCTCCCTTGTTGGTATCTGCCTCTTTTACTTTTGTAAGTTGTGGATATCTTAATCTTCCAGTAGAACTACAGAAGATTCAGATCAGTGAGGATGAGTTCATGATAACTGATCTTTAGAGACAGCTGGACAAGCTTATACAAAAAGAAGACACTCACTGCAAGTTTTAGGTGTTTTTGGAGTACAAATTTATCATTTTAATCGGCTTCTTCTCTAGTATTTTCATCCTCTGCCCAGTCCTCCAGTCTCTCCCAACAAGGTCATGTTAGCTGAAATTTCTGTTAGAATCATAACTTTTAATTAATTTGGAAGTTTGACTATTGCTACAGTCAAGCCTTGGACTACATCCTATGGCTTCAAGGAACAAGAGACTCGTATAAAATTTCCATCTGAACATTATAAATGGGATCAAGACAATGGACATTTCAATTTTTCTGTTTACTCTCTCAGACCTACAGAGAAGCTATATCACGTTGCAAACAATATAATACCCACTGTTACCATGGCTGCTAAATGCCATAGACAGTTGACTGCAAGGCCACACCTTCCATCAATACTTCCTTCCCTAGGCTCACTGCTGACCATTTATTGGAACCGAGATGCCAATATATGCTCATTATCACCTTTCACCCTACAAATCAGATTATACATGTGCTTCTAAAATATATAAACAGGAAAAAAACCTCCACAATCTTGATTTTAAGTTTCTTTCTTGAGGCTACATCTGGTACCAATTATGCTTTTACTCAGAAAACAGATGGTATGGTCTAATGGAAGCAATGTTAAAAAGCTTCATGTGGACAGCGTTTTGGCTTTAGCAAACCAACAAGGGACTGCGAAGCACCCAAGGGCTCTGAGGACATGGTAATTGAATATCATGCTTAAGTCTGAAGTGACAAGAAAAATGAGCAATTACTAGATACTTTTTCAGAGATCCGTAGCTGAAAAAAAACTATTCACTAGTAAATCTACCGACGTCTCGGAGAACTAAACAAGGGTGACAGTCTGATCTCATGTGCCATTGGCTCTGTGCTTGCCTCTTACTAGTGGAAACTGGGTAGATAATAGGAACAGACCCCAGACATTCCTAGTACCTTTGGATATTTTACAGTTCTCTCACTCCTCCCTCAAATTCTTTTATTTCCACTTTGGGTTAATAATTTTTGATCTCCTTGAGAAAACAAAGCTTTCAGCAAATAGTATTCATTTTCCTGTACACGTCATCACTCTTGACATCTTCCTCCAAACCATGGTCCCCTTCATTTTCTCAGTTTTGCAGCTTCTCAGGGTTAGTACTTAAATCTAAAATTTTGGAGCTAATGATAATGTGATACATATGCATAGTGGAGTTCCAGTCAGTGGTAGAGTAAAATTGTGAAATTTTCACACAAATGCCTGGATCTAGAAAATACACTGAGTGTCATAACCCAGCCCAGAAATACAAATGCTTCATGTTCTCTCTCTCTCAACTTGCATCACTTCTCAGTCTCTTCTGGTTGAATTTTTCCAAGATCAATATGTTTCCCTTTACTTGTCTTTATCTTTATTCATTGTCTCATTTATTTAATTCTATTTAATGAATTTACAAAATGTACATGTATGAGTGGTTTCCAATGAAATATTGCCAGTGCACATTTGTTTTGTAAATGTTCACGTTAACCAACTCTATTCATGACACATGCTGTTTAATATTTTATGAATTCAAAGTCTTTTCATCAGATCTGGTCCACTTGCAGAATTTTACATAAAAGTTAGTGACAACTTTCTTATTATTTAGGTACAAAAATAAGTTCTTTTGACTTAATTCTGGTAATTAAGGTAATCAATAAGGTAATGTTGATGTTTATCTTCATTTTCTTCTATGTTGTTTTTTCAAATCCTTTAATTTACAAGTAGATGATTTATCTAGCAAATGTACAAAATATTGAACTGTAACTGGCAAATGAAGTATGATAAAAATAATTATATAAAAATATAAATGCAATTATTGCAGGTATAGTATACATGTTTCAGTCATCAGTATCAGAAATAAACCCTCTATACATGCTACTATTGATTTTGTTTCCATTGTTCTTTCTTTCTTTCTTTTTTCTTTCTTTCTTTCTTTCTTTCTTTCTTTCTTTCTTCTTCTTTTAACCTAGACTTGGTTGACGTTCAATAAAGTTAAGTGAAACATCAAAAGAAATGAAGTAAGGTTTGAAAAAATGAAATGATAATTTGTCTTTGTCTTAAAAAAAATTCAGAAGTCTAGATAAATTAACAGTTTAAAAAGTATTTTAGTAAGAAGGCCTACTTATCTAAAAGGCAAATACATCATTCATGGGTATTAACAATACAGGTAAAGTTGAATCTAAAATGCATACTAATTACAGTAGAACTTGAAGTGACAGGTTTTGGTTGTGTCATGTGATGGAGACTCACATGGTATCTTGCTGAGGTACACTTATGTGGTGTTTTGCTGAGGCAAGACCTGTGGGAGGACATGTAATATTTGGATAGTATACATAGGACTCAACAGACAGTGATGAGGCTCTTGAGCATGCATAGCCAGCATCACAACACTTACTTGGTCTTGAGTCTTCCTGTCTTGGCTGATCTTCATTGTCTTGAGGGAGACACCGCAGAGAACTTCCCCTGACACCCTGTCTGGTTCTGGTCACACCCACTGACACGTATTGATTAGGCAGAGCCCTGGCTGTTTCTGCTGGATCATGCCAAGGTGTGTTTGGAAAAAATAGAAACCCTTATTAAGATCAACAGAGTAAACGAACCTGAACCCTTGGAGCTCTCAGAGACTGAATCACCAACCGTGGAGCATACCTAATCTACACAGATCTAACTCCATGGGCTGAACCTAGGCCTCCCTGCACATATGTTGTAAATGTGCAGCTTGGTTTTCATGTAGGTCTCAAACATCTGGAGTGGGGGCTATCCCAAAACATGCAGCCTGTATATGGAGTACGGTCTTCTAAAAAAAAAAAAAAAAAAAAACAGTTGTTCAGTTATTCATGGAATATTATTTTTTTATATCTCTTGTATTCAGTTTGCAACTACTTCATTGAGAATTTTTGTATGTATATTCATGAGGGATACTGGACTATAATTTATATATTTTTGTTGGGTTTACACTTGATTTCACTATTTCAATATTATTTGCTTTGTGAAGGAGCTTATTGTGGTTCTGAATTTTTTTAAACATAACTCAAAAAGTGTTGCTTGTTTGAAGGCTCTATAGAATTCTTGTATAAGAATATCTGACCCTTGGTATTTTGCTTGTTTGTTTCTTTTCATTTTATTCTGTTTGAATGCTTTTTAAATTTTTTTGATTTGCTGAAAATAAAAATTAAAAAAAAAGTATATTTTAAAAACCTTAGCCTACAAGTACTAAATAAAGTGTAAAAATGATTCTAACAGAAATTTTCAGTACCCCTAAACTAGGATCTAGAAAGGAACCAAAAAAAAATAATAACAAAGGAGATTTTAAAAACTAAACAATTCCATGTCAATGCTTCCTAAGTCGGTCCATAGATAGAGGGTATTTCTGATGAAATGGTAACTTTTGTTTGCGTGTATATTTATGTTTATATGTAAAGGCAAGGCAGACTATAAATTCCATAAGGGAGTGAGTGCTGGTAAAAAATGGTTGGAGCAAACTTAAAAGACAGACATTGCTGATATATTTACTCCAAGCATCAACATCATCTATAAAATGTAAGGAGGTAGACAGTGGCATATTGATCCATCACAGACTAGGTTGGCAATGGAACTGAATAGATCTAAAGACAAATCCTCACTGATTTAAGGTGAAGGTGACATCGTACTCTTTTAAAATAGAGATGCTGAGCCCTTTCGTTGATGCTGTCCATTGCTTTGTTGAAGAAAATGTTTGAATTCTTGCCTAATTTCTATTTAACCAATTAAATGTCCGTTGTAGATCAGATACTAGAAGCTAAATAAATGTAACTTCTACAAAGATAGATAGAAGTGAGCAGATAAAGATTCCTCAATGAGACAAAATGAATGTTGATCACAAGAAAGAAACTTAATGAATAATAAGTTCTTAAACTCAAGTTTGGCACATTTAAATACAAAGAAAGAGGCTCATAGACTGAAGGATGTTCACTATGTATAGGAGAAAATTTTCTAGTTTCCAGAATATGTGACTCATGAAATTCTTTAATAACTTGTAAGTAAGATACAGTTTACACAGGATTGGTAGCCTGATTTTTGAATAGACATTTCACACAAGAAAATATTTGAATTAAGAATTAAAAAATACGGATGTTTGTCTACATGACAATATCAGGACAATGTAAATTAAAATGAGAACAAGACCATGAAAACACATGAGAATTGTTCATATGAACATAATGGAAAATTTACTAACAAGGACACTTATTTCTGAAAAGTTCATGAAGTACATACAAGTGTATACCCAAACTGCTAACCTTTAATCTCAAGTCTGCATAGAAAACGCTGCCAATACAAAATTATACTCTATATCAGCAATTTCCTCCTAAGCATGTGCTAAACACAATGTGTGTTTGCTTACCTAGGACATGACAAGATTATTCATGTCATTGCTCAACACTGCCACAAGTGCTAGTCCATACGTGGCTGTCATATGATGAAGCAGGCTTTATCCACACCTAAAGAATGCCTGAAGGAAAAGGTGAACATAAATGGTAGCCAATAACACAGGAAGTACTGAATACATCTAACAAAACTTCAAAAAGCAAAGAACACATATAAGGAGGCTTAATATACATATAAACATGAAAACTATTCAAAGTCAAGGTAGGATGCAGTGTTCACAGATGTTGGTCTACTTGAAATTTTAAGTGCTTGTAACATCTAGTGGTTTATAAAACTGTTTCAATATTCTTTTTTTAATCTACTTATTTATTTATTCATTTATTTATTTTAAACTCCAGATTTTATTCCCCTCCCAGTCCCCCTCCGACTGTTTCACATCCCATACCTTCTCCCCACACCTCTGTCTCCATGACATCCCACCAGACTTCTAAACTCCCTGGGGCCTTCAGTCTCTAGAGGGTTACTTGCATCTGCTCTGACTAAACCCAGACCCAGCAGTCCTCTTCTGTATATGTGTCAGAGTCCTCATATCAGCTGGCATATGCTGCCTGGATGGTGGTCCAGTGTCTGAGAGATCTCAGGTGTCCAGGTTAATTGAGACTGCTGGTCCTCCTACAGGGTCACCTCCTCCTCAGCTTCTTCCAGCTTTCCCTTAATTCAACCACGGGGGTCAGTAGCTTCTGTCCATCGTTTGGGTGCAAATATCTGCATCTGACTCTTTCAGCTGCTTTGTTGGGTCTTTCGGTGGGCAGTCATGATAGGTCCCTTTTTGTGAGTGCTCCATATCCTCATGTTATCTCAGAACTGTTTGAACTGGAACTTTAGTTATGAAAATATATCAATCCGTGTGTTCACTGTGTGTGATGCTTTTAAGGTAGGTCCTGGTTAAAATTTAGTAAAAGGTTTGTTTTTTTTTTTTCACTTTTGTATGAGATGAAACTGCATTGAACTTATTACAATGCCCATAATTTTCTTTGAATACCATATCTAACATTCATGCTTGTACCTATTTTTGTCTTTGAATAATGAAGTTTGATTTCATTAATAAACAAAATTCCAATCCAAGCTGTGGTCCATTATACTCTATGTATTATATAACATAATTGAAGCAGGACAGCTATTTAATTTCTGATATTTCCATTTTTGGAATAAAAGCCAGAAGGTTCACATTTAAATATTTCATTATTAGAACCACCCATGGCAAGAAAGCCAGCTCAACATGTGTGCCCCAAATTAATCCCGTCGCCAGCTTTTCTGGCGCAATCAGAACACAAAACCTTTATTTCATGCAAAATATTGTCTAATTTTTAAATGCTTATGGAATCACGGATATTTAAAGCAAAGACTCATTTTAGAGAATACCATGAATATTTCCCTATGGGAATTTTATGCCAAATTTCTCATAACAGCTACTAAGTCTCTAAAAACATGGAGGAAAAAAAATCCTATAGTCTTCAACATTCAGAAGCCATCTAAATATGTCAGCATATGTTTCATTAAAAATGTTTAGATTAGGAATTCAAAGTGGCTTGTCATTAAACAGTTCAGTAACTCCTATTCCCCCCAAATTGTAGATATTTGTAAGGAAACTCTTCTATTATACCAGGGACACTACTAAATCAGATGGTAAGAAAATGCTAGGTGCCTCCATTTAGTAATAAATGCACTTTGTTATCTCTAACTTCATAAGTCTAGCAAGTATTTTCTATCTTTCATAGTGCTTGCTTACATACATACATCAGGCACACACCACTGCCTGTGTTAACATATAGCACATAAAAACGTAACCTCTCTCCTTGTTGTTTTACATGTACATCTCTAACTCTGATATAACTTAAATTATGAAACTCATTAAATTGCTACCACTGTCTTTGGTTTGTATGTAGAAAGCTAGAGAAAACCTACATCCACCTCAAAACTCACATAAAAATTTGCATAATCAAATCAGTTCACTAAATATATAGCATAGTCTAATGATCCAAAGTTTGAAAAACAGCTACCCTCTGAGACTACACTCACCTCTCTACAAGATATGTTAAAATCAATATGGCTAATTAGACGTCTTCAAAAGTTAAAGCCTGGGTGTGGTAGATCATACAGGAATATAAAAATGAGAAATATCCATTGTGAAAGAATCCATGTCTTTTTGAAAAAGTGACTAGAAACTACTCCTTCTGTTCTGTACGAGCTAGTTTTATGTCAACTTGACACAAGCCAGAGTTATCAGAGAGGAAGAAATCTCAAATGAGAAAATGCCTTCATAAAATCAAGCTCTATGGTGTTTGTTTAACTAGTGCATAATGGGAGAGGATCCAGCCCATTGTGGATGGTGCTATCCCTGGTTTGGTGATAGTCCTGGGTTCTATAAGAAAGCAGGCTGAGCAAGCCTTGAGAAACAAGTCAGTAAGAAGCACCCCTCCATGACCTCTGCATCAGCTTCTCCCTCCAGTTTCCTACCTTGCTTGATTTCCTATCCTGACTTTTGCTAATAAACAGCAATGTAGAAGTGTAAGCTGAATAAATCTTTCCCTCCCTAATTTGCTTTTGTCATGGTGTTTCTTCTTAGCAAAAGGAACATTAACTAAGATATGTTCACATAGAGAATGACCGTAGCACATAATTTCATGGAAAGTTTCACTAATTCAAGCTTGCAGGGAACAAACGCCACTATGGAAAAGAAACAAGTCATGACTCCTTTATGATGTCCCCAATAGAACAAAAGCACAAAGTTGCAAGAAGCAGGACAACAAACATGGGGGAAAAATCTCATTATATCTAAAAGAAGAAGGCAAGATAAAAGATTATATATTCATTAAAAGGACAGGAAAACATAATCTCTAAGTGAAGACCCTGGAAGTTCCCTTGTATATGAACGTGATTTGGGCAGAATATATCCTTGAAATCAGAGTCAAAGTACCTCTGTGAGTCCTGGGTTGAACCAGAATATTAGAGATTAGGAAATACCAGTGAAAGTAAATAATAATTCCAGAGAAGGTGAAGAGACAAAAGACCTTCTCTAAAGGACAGGAGCAAAGAAAAGTTTCAGCCTTTTGATGTTACAACAGGACATTGTCATCAGTCAAGTCCCCACTCATGAAGTGTGCAATAAATTATAAAACCAATCACACATTGTGTCTCGGTGTTTAAATAAATCGGAGATTTTGTACAGTTGCAGTCCCAGCTCCCCTAAGCAACATGTGGCTGGCAGACTGAGTTTGGATCAGGTCTAAAAGCTAAAAGTAAGAAAAATGCCCACTTATCAGTGAGGACATACCATGTATGTCTGTTTGGTATTGGTTTACCTCACTCAGGATGATAGTTGCTAGTTCCATCCATTTGCCTGCAAAACTCATGATGTCTTTTTCTAATAACTGAATGGTATTCCACTATTTAAACAAACCACACTTTCTGTATCCATTCTTCAGTTGAGGGTTGTTTCCAGTTTCTGGCTTTTATGACTAAATCTGCTATGAACGTAGTAACGCATGTTCCCTTGTAGTATGGGGAAATGTCTTTTGGGTATATACCCAAGAGTGGTATAGCTGGGCCTTCACGCATAACTATAATCAATTTACAGATAAAATGGCAGATTAATTTCCAGAGCAGCTGTACAAGTTTGCAATCCCACCAGCAGTGGAGGAGTGTTCCTCTTTGTCCACATCCTCACCAGCATGTACTGTCACCTGAGTTTTTTAAGCTTAGTCATTCTGATTGGTGTAAGGTGGAATTTTAGGGTCTTTTTGATTTGGTAACTAAGGATGTTGAACATTTCTTTAAGTGCTTTTTGGTCATTCAAGAGTCCTTTGTTAAGAATTCTCTGTTTAGCTCTGTTCCCCACTTTTTAATTGAGTTATTTGATTTTTGGAGTCTAACTTCTTGAGTTTCTAATATATTTTGGATATTAGCCTTGTGTCAGATGTAGGATTAGTTAAGATTTTTCCCAATCTGTAGGCAGCAGTTTTGTCCTATTAACTGTATCATTTGCCTTACAGAAGCTTTTCAGTTTCATGAGGCCCCATTTTTCAATTGTTGATCTTAGAATCTGTACCATAGGTGCTATATTCAGAAAACTGTCTCCTGTATAACATAGCCACAAAGTACAGAATAGCCATGATTCACCCCACACACCCAAAGTAGTTAAACAAGAAGGAAGACCCAACTGATGGTGCTTAAATCACACTTAGAAGATAGAACAAAATAGTCATGGGATGCAGAGGGAGGGAGTGATTTGGATGAAGAAGGGAGGGGAAGGGAAATGGGGAGGACAGAATCAGTGTAAGAAGGAACAGAAGGAGGGCCCAGAGGGTTGGAGAATGAATGGAAATCTGCAGCCGCTGGGAATTGGTGGTTGGAGGGAAGTCTTTAGAAAGTCCTAGGAAGTGGGATTGGGGAGCCTTTTAGGAGTCAATGCAGGTGACCATAGCTGAGAGGCCTAACACTAGGTACACTGAAACTAAATATTCTACTTCCTGTGGCCAGGCAGGACCCCCAGTGGAGGGATAAGGACACCAATCCACCCACAAAACTTTTGACCTAAAATTTGTCTTTTCAACAAAAAATTCAGGGACAAAGATGAAACAGACTGAAAGCATGGCCAACCAATAACCTGTTCAACCTGAGATCCATCCCATGGGCAAACACCAATCCCAGACACTGTTAATGATACTCAGTTATGCTTACAGACAGAAGTCTAGCAAACTGTCCTCTACCTGAAGCTGGCTGAAACAGATGCAGATATCCACAGCCAAACATGGATGGTGGTTGAGAACCCTTATGGAAGAGTTGGAGGAAGGAATGAAGGCCTTGAAAGAGATTGAAATCCAGAGGAAGACCAACAGTGTCAACTAACCTGAACTCCTGGGAGCTCTCAGAGACTGAGACACCAACCAAAGCAGCACACAAGCTGGACCAAAGCCAGGGCACATAGTAGCAGAGTGCTACCTTGTCATGCCTCAATGAGAATGTGTCTAAACTGCAGAGATTGATATGCCAAATAAGGAGATTCCCAGGGGTGGCTCTACACTTTCAAAAGGGAAGGAGGGGAATTGGAGGAAGGACTCTATGAGAGGGGATATCAACAGCCTGTCACAGCACATGGAATGTAAGTAAATAACTTAATTACAAACAAAAAACAAAAAAAGAAACACAAAGGAGTAATTATAAAAGAACAGAACAATTGAAAAATCAGAAAAACTTTGCATACTATATGGGTCTAGTTCTCTAAACGTTTTAATTCATTCTATGTGCATCTAGAAACAGGGGTAGATTTATTCTTGCAGATGTGTATTCATTCCTATTGCAAACATTTGTAATGGACTTTTGAGAAGTGATTCCTAGTATAGTTCAGAGGACAGATTTGTTGAATTTGTATGTATGCTAAGACTAGTTGACACAAATAAATAAAAAGTCAAAAGGAAAAGAAAGTGAGAAAAATATGGGCAAATCTCTCTGCATCTTCCTCAAATTATTCACCATTCTATACCTGAGGAACAGTAAAAAAACATAGAATCAACAAATCCAGTGTAGGTCAGTTTCCATTATCTTTATTCACTCTTCAATTAAAGACTTATTTAGTAAAAGAGAAAAAGTCACATGTTTTTCATTTTTTTCTTTCTATTAGGAATTAAAATTTTTAAATTTCATATAGTGTATTTGTAATTTGTATTACAATCTTTCCCATCCCTACCACCTCTCAGATCCTTACCTCTTCCTCCTCAACCAATTTTATGTCCTTTCTCTCTCTTAAATTTTAAAGCCAAGAAAAAGCCACAACAACAGTGTCAAAGTTTGGGTTTGTCTTCTATTCTTGAGCATGGGACCTACACTAGAGTGTGTTTAATGTACTCTGTGTCACTCCATCTAATAAATCTGATTTTCCCTCTCCCAGAGGCTATGACTTGTAAATATCTTGTTGGCTCAGGGTGAGACTTTATGCATTCTTTCTTCCCTTCTCCATACTGGAATTTTTGTTTAGCTGAGTTTGTTTAGGTCCTGTGCATGCTGTCGTAAGCTCTGTGAATCGATATGTGTTTCAGCCCTGTTAAATATGCTGTTTCCTTAAAATCATCTACTACTGCTGGTCCTTACTATTATTCTTCCCACTTTTCCCATCCATGACCATTGAGGGAAAGAGTGTAACAAAGATATCCCATTTAGCATTAAGGACTCCAAAGTCTTTTACTCTCTACACATGGTCCAGGTGTGGTTCTCTGTGCTAATTACAATCTACTACAAAAAGAAACTTCGATGATGAGGGTTGAGTAGTGCTTTGATCTATGGGTATATCAATATGGCATTAGGAGTCATTTTATTACTATGTTCTTTTAGCAGAATAATAGTAATAAATTTTCCTGTAGGGCTCATGAACTATCTAGTCTCAGGTTCTTTGCCTCATTACCTGTGGTCTTGGAATTCAGTAAAATGTGTTTGGATATTCCCCTAACATTTGTGTTGCTGTTGCATCAATGGGCATATTTTGTAGACCAGTCATTATTATAGCCTGCCTGATTTGTAACTGAGTGAAACTGATAAAAAAAATCATTAATTATTTTCCACAATCACCTTTTCTTTATACTTTTGGAGACAAAGTCTCTAGCCTATGCTAACCTTAAACTCACATATGTAGCAGAGGATGACATTGAACTCATGAGTTTCCTTCTGACAACACCAGCGTGCTAGAATTACAGGTGTCTGCCTCCACTCAGAGTTGACACACTGCTAATAATGAACCGAAGAACTCTGAACCTCCTGGGCAAGCACCCTATGAACTGGTCTTCATTTCTGCACATTAGTAGAGGAGTTTTTTTTTTTTTTTTTTTTTTTTTAACTGAACAACTGTTTTTTTTTAGAAGACCATACTCCATATACAGGCTGCATGTTTTGGGATAGCCCCCACTCCAGATGTTTGAGACCTACATGAAAACCAAGCTGCACATTTACAACATATGTGCAGGGAGGCCTAGGTTCAGCCCATGGAGGTAGATCTGTGTAGACTAGGTATGCTCCACGTTGGTGATTCAGTCTCTGAGAGCTCCAAGGGTTCAGGTTCGTTTACTCTGTTGATCTTCCTGTGCAGTTCCTATCTCCTTAGGGCCCCAATCCTTCCACCTATTCTTCTTTAAGAGTCCTCAAGCTCCATCCACTGTTTGGCTCGGATGTCTGTATCTGTCTGAGTCAGCTGCTGGTTAGAGCCTCTCAGAGGACAGCTTGCCCCTGTCTGTTCTCAGGCTGGAGGTTTAGATCCTGGGAGCTCTGGTTGAATCTTTTGATACTCGTTCTAAAAAGGACAAAAGCACCCTCACTTTGGTCTTCCTCCTTCTTCTTGAGTTTCATGAGGTTTCTGCGTTGCATCTTAGGTATTGTGTGTTTTGGGGCTAATATCCACTTATCAGTGAGTGCATACCATGTGTGTTCTTTTGTGATTGGGTCATCTCACTCAGGATGATATTTTCTAGCTCCATCCATTTGTCTAAGAATTTCATGAGCTCATTATTTTTAATGGCTGAGTAGTACTCCATTGTGTAAATGTACCACATTTTCTGTATCCATTCTTCTCTTGAAGGACATCTGGGTTCTTTCCAGCTTCTGGCTATTATAAATAAGGCCGCTATAAACATAGTGGAGCATGTGGCCCTGTTGCATGTTGAAATATCTTCTGGGTATATACCCAGGAGGGGTATAGCTGGGTCCTCAGGTAACACCATGTTCAATTTTCTGAGGTATCGCCAGACTGCTTTCCATAGTGGTTGTACCAGCTTGCAATCCCACCAACAATGGAGGAGTGTTCCTCTTTCTCCACATCCTCACCAACATCTCTGTCACCTGTGTTTTGGATCTTAGCCAATCTGACTGGTGTGAGGTGGAATCTCAGTGTTGTTTTCATTTGCATTTCCCTGATGACTAGGGATGCTGAGCACTTCTTTAGATGTTTCTCAATCATTCGAGTTTCCTCAGTTGAGAGTTCTTTGTTCAACTCTCTACCCCATTTTTTAATAGGGTTATTTGATGGTCTGGAATCTAGTTTCTTCAGTTCTTTGTATACCTTGGATATTAGCCCTCTATCAGATGTAAGGTTGGTGAAGATCTTTTCCCAGTCTGTTGGTTCCCGCTTTGTCCTGTTGACCGTATCCTTTGCTTTACAGAAGCTTTGCAGTTTTATGAGATCCCATTTGTCAATTCTTGATCTTAGAGCATACGCCATTGGTGTTCTGTTCAGGAACTTTTCCCCTGTGCCCATATGATCAAGGCTTTTCCCTATTTTCTCTTCTATTAGTTTCAGTGTAGCTGGTTTTATGTGGAGGTCCTTGATCCACTTGGAATTGAGCTTTGTACAAGGAGATAAGTATGGATCAAACTTCCACCAGAGAGCTCCTAAACTTGATAAACAACTTTAGCAAAGTGGCTGGGTATAAAATTAACTCAAACAAATTAGTAGCATTCCTCTACACAAAGGATAAACTGGCTGAGAAAGAAATTAGGGAAACGACACCATTCACAATAGTCACAAATAGTATAAAATATCTTGGTGTGAATCTAACCAAACAAGTGAAAGACTTGTATGACAAGAACTTCAACACCCCGAAGAAAAAAATCGAAGGAGATCTCAGAAGATGGAAAGATCTCCCATGCTCATGGATTGGAAGGATTAATATAGTAAAAATGGCTATCTTGCCGAAAGCAATCTACAGATTTAATGCAATCCCTATCAAAATTCCCACTCAATTCTTTACAGAGATAGAAAGAGCAATCTTAAAATTCATTTGGAATAACAAAAAACCCAGGATAGCGAAAACTACACTCAACAATAAAAGAACTTCTGGGGGAATCTCCATCCCCGATTTCAAGCTGTACTACAAAGCAATAGTGATAAAAACGGCATGGTATTGGAACAGAGACAGTCAGGAGGATCAATGGAATCTAGTTTCTTCAGTTCTTTGTATACCTTGGATATTAGCCCTCTATCAGATGTAAGGTTGGTGAAGATCTTTTCCCAGTCTGTTCCCAGAAATGAACCCCAAACCTATGGTTACTTGATCTTCGACAAAGGAGCTCAAACTATCCAGTGGAAAAAAGTAGAGGAGTTTTAAATAAACTGTGGTGAAGCTGCTATGGAGCTGGGCACAGTGATACAAACAATAGCAAAAGTTAGAGCACCAGGTGGACATTTCTATTAAAGGAAGATTGATCACCTCAGTAACAAAATAAAACAATGTCAGAATTAATATTATATGAAAATATAAATAATGCTAGCTACAGAAAATAGAAGCTAATTGACAGGGTGACAGGGAGGAAAGTTACCTATATAAACATCACATTAAGGAAGAATATATTAGACACTAAAGGTGGGTTGCAAATAAATTTTCTAAAACAACAAACTAGAAAAATGAAAAGTTAAACCTCAAAAATGAAAAAAAGGTAAAATATTAAATACTGAGAATCATAAATGTAGAAATGTAAAAATACTAGGAGATAAAAGTTGTTTATTGTGAAAGTTAAAAATGGTTGAAAAACAATTTCCAGACAGATAATTAAAAATGATGAAAAAAAGATGAGAGAAGAAAAATGGTCCAAGATCCAGAAATGTGAAGATTATATAATAAATAATATTAGTGAAGATAATATAAGGTGATCACACCACAGAATCTAAAATTGAAAAGAATGGTAGCATTTTATAATTTGACTATAAAATTGGCAATTTTATATGACATCAACGAGTTCCTTGAAAGGAACAATCCACTTTCACTTTAAAATAAACAAATAATCAGAATGTTTCTGAGTCTATTAAAATTCTACTCGTAATTAAAAGTTCTGAAAAAAATGACAATTTCAGGTCCAGACATCTTTATAAGTTAAATTCTACTGACTATTTTATGACAAAATATTATATATTTTATACAAATTATTCCAGAATTTAAAGAACTGATACTTCTCAATTTATTTTATGGATAGAGCTATAAATGTCCAGGAATGACGATGACACTGGGAGAACATCCTAAAGAGAAATATGCTAAAAAGGAATAAAAATCTCATATCTATTATGATTGTAATGGTTAGGGAGTCTCAACAAAATACTAACAGATTAAATGCAACAGAAACAAAATTATCAAAACATCATGACTATAAATGGCTCGCTGCAGGAATGTTATCATTTTATGTAACAAAATCAGTATAATTCACTGTATTAATAAACAAGAGAAAAATACTATACATCATTTTAATATGAACAATAGAAGAAAATCAACCAAATTGGCTTATCACAAATTTTGTGTAAATGAGAAATAGAAAGAACAGATCCATTAGACAATGAAGGTGGTCCAAGAAGAACACCTTAATTGTGCTAAGAGCTAAGACCAGAAACACAAGTTACGCAGATTATAAAACATTGTACACTTGCTCACTGTGACAGAGACTGTATTATGTTTGTAAATCAAAGTTTGCAAAAGAAGTTGGAAAGGATATTGTTTATGCAAAAACTTACAAGGAACCTATAGAAACTACACAAACAAAAGCACAATACACTTCATGGCGAGTTTAGCGAAGGCTCAGCAGACAAAGGACAATGTACAAAGCCACATTGGGCCTAAAAAGAAAAATCAATTAGTTATTAAAATTAATAATGTCATTTACAATGACCATTAAATATATAATTTAGTTCTTCTATATCGATCACATATTTATATACTCAGTTTATATTCATTTGTCCAAAGGTGTCAGGCTAATCTGAACAAAGTTATGAAATACTAAAGAAAGCCCAAGATAAAAATAATGTGGTTTTATTTTGTTCATGATTGCATGCCTCAGTATCTGTGAGATGTTAATTCTTAAACTTTTATAATGATTTGACATAATGTCAATCTGACTTTGAACAGGGCCATGTGAGGTGTGTGTGTATATATATGTGTGTGTGTATGTGTGTGTATTTATGTAGTATGTGTGTGTGCATGTGCGTGTGTGTGTGTGTTTTCCCCTTGCATTCTAAATAATTACATTTATTATCCTAACCAGAAGAATCAGAAAATGGTTCAGTGATTCTCTAGGCTGAGAATGAAAGTGGAGGACAGGCAATGGAGTTACATCGGGAGTTTTGGCTCCATTATTCTTGTTAGTGGCCAGACAATCATGATCCTATGCCAAAACTGGAAAAATTGTAAGTTAAAGATTATTTTAATGTGTGCAATTTATATTTTAACTTTGAAAAAATAGAGAATAAGGCCTTGTGCTCATCAGGTATCTCCTTACATACCCCCCCTTTAATTTAGTCTCTTTCAAAATTAGCTTACTTTAATTAAGTTTAACAATCGGGAGGTATTAAATCAAATTTAAAATATCCTTTATTCATATGCTAAGAGTTAAGCAATTAAATTCTAAGTAAAAAGCTTGTTATTTTTTCCAATAAAATATGTTAGATGAAGTCAGAATGCATAAAAATAAGGGAATGCTTATTGCAGAATAGCAATTTCAGGAATATATCATGTAGCTGGGTAGCTCACATTTCCAAACTCACTTCCTTACCTCAGATTTGCATTCGTGTAGCTGTTTACCAGGAGCAACAGTAAAGCCATTATTCTTAACTCACTAAATATAGCTTCCTATTCAGTGATAGGGTGACAAGTAAAAATGCATTAAAATCCTAAGACTGCAATCTTCTGAAGCATTGCAATAAGCACACTGAAATTTTGCACAGATATGTGCATTTATCTGACTGCAATTAGGGTCAAATGTACCATTCTAGATGATAAACATAAGGCTCAAAAGAATCTAGTGGTTCCAGTCTAAGAATAACTAGCATAAATAAGCACTAAGTTTAATTACAGAAAATTTCATAGGTAATGACCATAGCTACTAAAACCTTAATGGGGATATGTAATGATAAGATACAATGGAAAAAAATTTAAACTCCTGAAAGAGGAAGAAAAAGGCAGAAACCTTTAAATACAAGCTTTCATTATTACAAACCTGTGGGAACTGTAGGAAGGGGGCACACACATCTTCTTTAATAGTCCTTTGGGAGCAAACATGCATACGTTAACATTACATGCATCTGGTTTTCGGTTCCTCTGCCGGATTCATCAGTCCACAGCCTGTTCACTCAAGTTAGCTCTTTCCAGCAGCTATTCAAAACACTTTGGCTGCCACAAATCCAACAGATAATTGGTCTTTTGGCCTTAATTGATTTGAAATACACATCATTTAAAAATTAAAGGACAATGGCCTTAATTTTGTAATGAGAAGAAAGTAGGGTTTTTAAAGGTTGAGTTGATGGATTTAGAGTAGACAAATGAGCTATTAGCATCCTTTATGCAATCCATTAGTTGCTAATGGTTTTAGGGACATCTGTTGATGATGCTGAACTTGATCAATTTTGGGTGAAACTTTCCTGTTGGGAAATCCAACCACCCACTCATACAGAAATGTAAATGAGAATGATGCTTGCATAGCGACCATCACATACAGCTCCTTGTTCAGCTCATCAGCCTCACCCAGAAGAACAATGTGGTTACACAAGGAGGGTGTCTGTGGTGTTGGTTTACAGCAAAACTCTAAATATTTGAAATTTTAAACAAATATGAAATAATTTTGTAATATGTCTCTGTAAAAGAAGAGCTCCCAGCCACATCTTGACCGTGTGGTTACTAAAAAAGAAAATACAAAAAAAAAAAAAAAAAATAGTTCACTCCCCTGAACTTAGACACATAGTTTAAAAATAATGCATATTATTTTTTTGTTTAATTAATACTTATTTTGTCTCTGAATTTCCACTCCATGATGCTGGAGATTATTTATATCTCATGACTTTATGACATCCATACTGAGTGAAGGTCAAGTATTTGGGTGATATCCAAGGCCAATATATTGAAGAATCTATAGACTTCGTATTGTCTGAACCTTGTGGTTATTATTATCCCACTGAATGCATGCTTGAAGCCTAGTAGTCCACTGAGTCACACGATGCTGTTGAGACTCTTCTGAAGCCTGTTTGCTCACTGACAAGCGGCGAGGATACAATTCTGTAGTCAGCCAGACCTGGCTGTCACCTTTTATTCTGCTTTATAGTGATGAGTCTTTGATTACTCTGAGGTTCATTGTTTTCCGATATAGATTGAAAATTAAAATAATTACCATCCTGAGTAGTTTGGGCACAGAATAAAATAGAATCTACAAATTCAGGGCCCATTTTTGTGCATTTTAGCCAGCAGGTAGATGTGTGTATATTAGTTAAAAGTCTTTCTTCAGCTCAACTTTAGTCATTGTCCTCCAGGCCCTCCCTCCAGAATCTTTAGAATCTAGACTTCAGCATTAATTTACGTGTGGCCTGGATCGTTCAGCTTTGCTGGACTTCTTCTCAGTCATTTTAAAGAGAAGCTCCACTCTTCATATCAAATCCACTGATCATCCCTCAAGTCCAGGATCTGCCCACCTGGTCAGGTCTTCAGCAAGCACACTCATACACACCCTAGAGTTCTCTGTCCTCTACCACCTCCGTCACTCAACCAGTGTCTTGGGAACAGAGCCTAGTTCTATACTGAGATGCGTTTTTCTCTATTTGAATAATTCCTGAAGAATGTATTAATATTATTTTTACCTTTTATCTATAATCCATTTTCTATTTTCTTTAAAATTATCGTGTTAAGTTTTTCCTGCAAGATATCAACACAGATCATTGAAATCAAAATTAATTTAAAATCACAAAGCACTTTGTGATTTTACAATATTATACTGAGTTATGCAATTCATCACAAGATCTGAAAAGGTATGTATATGTATATATTACACACTATCCAATTACATATGTAAGGCTTACATAGTTAGGACTTATTATACAAAGAAACAAGTGTTCATCCTTTCTTGCAATGATTACAAAAATGCTAAGGCAAATACACTGAAATATTAACAGAACAAGAGCAAGAGCGACAGTTAAAACCAGAGCAAGAATAAAAGGGCAAGAGAGCGAGAGGGCAAGAGAGCAGAGGGAGAGAGGGAGAGGGAAAGGGAGAGGGAGGAGAGGGAGAGGGAGAGGGAGAGGGAGAGGGAGAGGGAGAGGGAGAGGAGGGAGAGGGAGAGGGAGAGGGAGAGGGAGAGGGAGAGGGAGAGGGAGAGGGAGAGGGAGAGGGAGAGGGAGGGAGAGGGAGAGGGAGAGGGAGAGGGAGAGGAGAGGGAGAGAGAGGGAGCGAGGGGTAAGAATGTTCTATGTGAGAAATAGAGGAGAGAGTATATGTAGGAGATGAGTAGAAGGGATGAGAGTGAGAAGCAGAGGAACAGGTAAAATATGTAGACAAGATTGCACGTCAATGTAAGGTCATGATAAATAACAATCATTTCTTTAACACACTTTTGTTAACTGCAAGTTGTAAAATGCAAGCAGAATAAGAATCATAAAGACATAAAATGATTGCCAACATGCTCAAAAGCATAAGAGGTGTAGAGAACCTAACAAATAAAATAATAATGCATACAGTGTAATCAGTTAGTAAATACACACACAGACATGTGGGATAATCTAAGATATTCTTTTGAATTTAAGGGTACCTAGAAATGATCTTTCAGGTTCAGTATCCTTGACTTCATAATGAGAAAGAAGTAGGATGCTTCATGGAAGCACTGAGTGTATCTGTTCTTACATCAGGCTAAAAACAATACAGCAATAGGAATGAGAGGTCAGTAAGAGCTCATCTGTCCTTGGAGCTCTCAGAAATAATGCCCTTTGGGATGGGTGGGATGGAAATAGATATTTAGAGGTACATTCACTTTCAGAAGTTCAAATCCCTTCACTTAGACTCAAGGAGCATGCTTCTACAGAGTGTTCCCATTAAAAAGAGTAGTAGGTATCACAGGCACATAAGGGGAGGCTTTAGATGGGGCAGAGCTTTCTATGAATCAATACTATCATAAAACAAGCTTCTACCACAAGTACATAATTCAGTCTTGCTTGAGGTCATGTCAAGACACCTGCTCATTTCCTGAAAGGGGTCCTAAATACAAAGAGCAACACAGTGCTTTTAAGGTTTTTCCCAACTTGGTAGATTAAAGGACCATTCAGCCGGCTCCTTGGAGAAGCTATTATGAAAATTAAAATGTCCTTTTAAAAGTCTGGTAAGTCCCTCCTGGAACCGTGTTCCATCCCTTATGCCATCCCGCTCTAGGTGAAAAGGAACGTACTTGTGGATAATGGTCATTGCATGGGGAATATCCAAAGCAATGAATTGCTTTTAGAGTTGATTAAATGCTAAAATGAAGCTTTTTGATAACCATGAGAGCTGACTATTGTAAGTGTACTCCAGTGTCATGAATATTACTGCTAATACATGATAAGATTTTTAAAAGGACATAATAAAGTGTAATAAAGAATAGCTCACTTCCTTCCCTTTTGAGGTTTAGAAAGAGCCATTTGGTCTTTACATGATGGCAAAAGGGAAGTCCTTTTAACGTGAATGACTTGGCCAGGGAGGTTGTAAAGTGAGATTAATAGCTTAAAGGAATGGGCTGTTCAGCAAGCTGTGATGGAGTTAAAGATATTTTAATATCAAAAGCAGGGATTGAAAGAGAGCACAATTTAATATTTGTGGACTGAAGGTGACAGAAACTGTTGATGATTAATAAGAATGGCAATTACTTCTATGGGCACATTGCTTACTTGAAAAGACTGTCACACAAGTGCCTTAGAGTACTAATGGCATTAAATACATACACCAGCTAGAAGATCTAGCAGTGAAGGCAACTACTGTATGCTGGATCGATTTTTTCAAGTTGTTGTATAAATATGTTGTTCTGTAGAATGTCAAATAAATATATTAATTAATATTCAAAATGTAATAAAGAAAATGACTATATAAGTCAAACTATCATTGAAATTTATATATAGTTAAATTTTTTCTAATACACACACACAGGCACAGACAATTTTATATATATAAATAAAATTATATATATATATATATATATTTTAATTGTGTATGCTTGAGTGTGTGTCTATGTGTCTCTGTATGTGTGTCTTTGTGTGTGAATTTTTGTACATAAGGATGGAGAGATGACTCAGTGGTTAAGAATATATACAATACTTTTCTCCCAGGGCATCCTAATTCAATTCTCAGTGCCCACATTGGGCAGCTCACAGTTGCCTATAATTCCAGCTCCAGATGGCCAGATACCATTTTCTGGCCTCAATGAGCACTATACACATGTGCAAAAGCCCACATATAGACACACTCAATTAGTCATGATGAAAATAATAATTATTAGTGTCTAAATAGGTCATTACACTATCCGTAATAAACTGTATACATTTATCTTTGGTTGCTTAGACTATTTAGATTTTGGTGCAGTGTTTGTGAGACTAATACTGATGACTGTTGTCTAAGTTTCATTAACAGCCAAAGCATGATGAAATACTTCAGTGGCCTTAGTACTTCACTGAATCATTGACAAAATGCAAAATGTTTAGTGCACATGCTAGAACGAATCCACAGCTCTTCTTAAAAGACTTAAAAGTCGAAGAAATGTGTATGCTTCCATGTGCGTACAGTTGTATGTGTGATAGAATATAGTTGAGGCAGTTGATTTATAAGACACTTTGCCAAAAGATTATAATGATATGCCTTTTATAAATCAACATCTATCTGCCTTCTCTACTGTGACCTTCACAGGGACAATAACTTTTCCTTTGTTCTTCGCTTATATTGCTGAAAGTGACCAGACAAAGTCCAAATATTCCACCTTCTGTCCCAGTAAGTTAGCCCTCTCAGAAACTTGATGTTCACCTAGGTATAAAGAGGACAGGTATGTGACCCTTCAGGAAGACACATAACTCAGTAGCAGCAACAATAGTTTGGATCTGGAGGGGCATAATTACCTTCAAGCTAAAGCCTGAGTCCAAATGACTGAGACTTCTCTCCACACATGCTTCCTTCCAGGTGGTTACTGACTCTAAATGTTCTCAGGGATCTAATAGTAATTTTCCTCAACTAAGGTAAGATACTCAAAACTACATCAAATCAAGTGTATATAAAACACATGATTATGTCAGCCAAGAAAGGGCTTAAAAAATGTGTTTTATTTTCCATATTTACAAATAAGTGAGCAGCAACCACTGTTTTCGCTGAGAGCAATGTTAAAAATTCAGAGCAAACACAGAAGGCTCATTCTGGTATCAGTGTTTTGAGAAATGAAGAGAATGTGTTGGATTTATATTTCAAAGATGTAACCAGTGCTAAGTATTTCAGCTTTCATGCAATGGGAAGACTTTACATGCAAGGGGTAAGCAAAAAGATCCTAGTATAGGATAGGTGCAAGGAAGAATTGGGTTCCCTGAGGTATACAGAGAACAGTTAACAGGCAGTTGGAGAAAAGCAGGGGTTGTTTACTTTGTAATGCTTCTGATGGAGACATAGTGGTTTCTTCTATGCAAAGCTCACAATAAGGCATTAATCAAACTAGAAATAGTAGAAAACCAAGATGGCATCCAAAGGTTAAACAAGTAAACACAACTCTTAGCCAGGCAAACATCAACAAGGCCCTAAACCTCTGGTTTGACCTCCATTTTTATTGACCCCATATTTTTTTATTGGCTTATTCCTGCACAGATATAACTGCATGGATATACACTGGGAATAACATCAGCAGGGAAACAATCTTGTTTCTCATGATGATCCACACAGTCTTCTCTCTCCCCAGTTCTCCACAGATAAACATGACAATCATTTATCTTCATGGTTAAAGAAAAGAATTTGCAAGTTTTCTCATTTTCTACATGAGCATGAAGCAAGTTCTAATGACTTTCAACCTTGAGACATAGTCATTCACTCGTGAAGCCTCATGCCTCTGCCTATCCTGTGTACTGGGACCACAGGTGACTAAGTCCACCCACTATTGAATCTTCTTTTCCTGAACTGCTCGGTTCTTGAACTGAATGGACCTACTTCTGGATTTTACATTTTATGGTTTGTTCCTACACAGTGGTAAGACAGAGCTTGCTGAGATCATAGGTGTCAGGTCCAGCAAGCCCTATTTAAAATCACTGAACAGCTCATCTTACCAGAATAAAAAATACATTCTCTTCCCAGTAAAGGAAGACATTGCTGACCCAGTCTCTATGTCCTTTACACTCTTATTATGTCATTCGTTTTCTTCTGTATGCTGCTGCAGTAGGTGTCCTCCAGTACCTGGACACATTCAACTAGTCATTTCTGTAGAGACGTTCACCTTTTACTATAAGTTGTATTTGGAGACTCAGAGCTGAATTTCCAAATCCCATTATCAAAGGCATGCTTCATGAACCTTCTAGCAGAACAGCTGTTCACCATACACCTATCCACAGTGCTTGATGTCCACCCGACATCTCTCAATAGATCACACCTCCTACCGGGATCCAGTTTGTATGAAGCAATAGTAAGTGATGAGTTCTGTTTCCCGAGTCTTGGCCTTGAAGATGTATTTGTGGAACCTCCACATTGGCCTGAGATTCAGCTGCAATTGCACTTGCTTCTATACTGGTCTGACGTGCCTGTTTCTCCTTCTTACACAGTCTCTCTCTCTCTCTCTATTATTTATTATTAACTCTCCCAACCTGCTAATTTTACCTATTCTTTGCAATTTATCCTTTGCACTTACACATTCCTCTTTACTGTCTTGACCTCCGTTACTGTTATGTCTTTTCCTTACCTTTATATCATTTGTCTAAATTTCTTCTTAAATTTCAGGGTATTGTGTGGTTTTTGCTTTTTATTTTTGAGTCATATAATTTCTCTGGCTTAATAGATACCTTGTCTTTTATTGAAATATGTACAACTTTTAAGGTATTAAATATTTCCTGTTATTAAAAAATGTATTTTGTGGCTTAGGAGATAGTTCAGTTAGTAAAACATTAGGCACGTAAGCTTGAAGACCTGAACTCAAAATTCTTAAAAATCTTGTAAAGCAGAAATGCACACATTTAATATCAGGACTCCTGGGATGAGGTAGAATCTGAGACATGAGAGCTCCAGGAAGATCCTGACATGGACAGCTTATCCAGTGTGCATAATGGTAAGCAACAGAAAGATCCCATCTTAAAACAGAAGGCGGAGAACCAACATCTGATGAATCTTCTAATGTCCTCACAGGTGTGACACACTGGACTTAACCACTTACACACACACATAAAAAGAGAGAGAGAGAAAGAGAGAGAGAGAGATATGCACAAAGCACCCACACATAACACACACAGTGGTTAAAAATGTTACAATTTCTTAGCTTCTGCTTATATATTTCAATTAGGATTTTGTTTGTTGTTTTTGTTTGTTTTTTTTGTTTGTGACTCTTGTATATCTATGTATGCACAAATAAGAGTTACATGTTGTTTACATGTTGTTACATGTTACAGAGGCTGCCTTCTTTGGCAGATTTAAGTGTGTCATTTTCAAATCATCATTTAATTGTAAGTGGATTCTCTGTTTACATATATGTGATCCTTTATCATTAAGTTGGACAATAATTAGCAACATTTTACAAAGCAAGTTCCTTGTCACAGTACTGACACTCAGAAACTGAAATAAATAAATATAGACAGAATTATTGTTAGTCTCAGAATTACTGGGGGAATGGAAGCAAATTGATTCTGAATGCATTTTACTGGGCCCCATCGATCTGACTCCTCCAGAATATTTGGGATGTGTACCTTGAGGTTTTTTTTTTATCTGTTTGCCTTTGGTGATTTTTAAGTATGCTGAACTCTGACAACTGCTATCTTAATTTATTTATCCCCTTATATAAGAATACAAAAATACAAAAATAAAATTGCATTTGCGGCTATCAATAGCCAGGACACACTGTGAAATCATTAAATGGCATGAAATATATTTAGAAAGTAACAATATAACAATATTTGATTATTAAGCTATTAGGTTTTTAAGGAACTATATTTCATCCAGAAAAGACAGAAACAAAAAGACTAGTAGTGACTGCCCATAACTTGCATATGCCAAAAAATTCAAGGTCATTCTTACCTGTCTTTGTCATGTTGGTGACATCATGTTCTGACAGCCCCTGTGAGAACTTAGGGACAATACTAACATGGTTTCCTTTAGCTTGCATTCTGTTTTGTAGTCATTCGAGTGTTCCCTGTAGATTTAGACAAATGGATTTCTCCAGGCATATGACTATGTCTTAGTTCTTCATGTTCGGTTCTGGAGGATCACACTTAACATAGAGTAAATGTTCAATGCAAAAAATCTTATATAATGAATAAATCTGTTTACTAGAAAAGAAATGTTTTTCCTTATACTCTGTCACGGATTCTAATATGGTGCAGAGAGAATATATACGTTTTACTTTTTTCTCGAATATAAAATCTTTTTAATATGTACCTTCATATTGATATGCCCGTGGTTTTATATTGTGCCCAAGCAGCTGGAATGATTACTTCTGCTGCAATGACATTTTAAGTGGCAGGATAGAATCTCAAGGTAATCTGCTTGCAGTAATTTATGTCATACAGTGTCTATGAACACTTGTCTATGGCCAGAACATGTATTTCTTTCTTATGCTGTTCAGCTAAGTAGCTAAGGACAAATCTTAGATGCAGGTACCAGGTTGTCTGTCTTTATGTTCCAGTATGTAAGGCTAGAAAATATTCCAGAGGTAAATATGAAACCTTTGACCAGATATTAAAAGAAGCAAACAGTGGAGAGACCTGAACCACATCTTCTATCCAAGTGTGGGGCTAAGCCTCATTTATCTCAGCCCAATCACTATCATAATTCACATTTGTGCCTATAAAGACACTTCCATATCAGAAAATTAGGGTTTTGGGGTAACATTCCATGAATCATGTTGTGGCAGGAGGTATTTGATACAGTTTTTGTAAGATTAAGGAAAGACAGGTGTAGAACTCAATATGTATACTCCCAGCACTAACAAGCTGAAGCAGGAGGATTGCCATGAGTTCAAGGCCACTCTGAACTACAGAGTGAGTCTATGACCAGCGTAGGAAGAAATGGGATATCTTATCTTAAAACTCCTCTTCCCTCAAAGAAGAATTTACAGTCATAAAATCCCATGGAAATATTTTATAATTAATGTCCATATTTCTAACAATAGAAAATAATCTAGGCTTCTACTGGGGTTACTCTTTTGTGATCTAATGGAGTTATTAAGCACATGCTCGGATTGGAAAGGAGATGTAGAGTAGTCAAATACACAGGGCACAGCCTCTCCTTATTTATTTATCCAGATTCTAATCTTTGGTGAATTTCTTTGTTTTGCTTTATTTTTTTCCTTCACATAGCCTTTCCAGACATTTTCTTTCCTTAAAAATCACTCTGAAAAGTAAACACTATGCTGGATTTGGCCTTTCTTTAATCTCAGCTGTTTTGTCTATGTGTCCCATGGGTAAATTGTACTTCTCAAACAATAGTATCAAGTTTTAACATCCTATCTAATTTATCCCGTTCCTTCCACTGCACTAACGCGGTTCTAAACATAAGACTGGCATTTCGTAGACAGAGTGAACATCCCACAATTTGCCTACAAATTCTCTTTTATGACTCTTACTTTGTAACAGTACTTAAAACCTTCACTAATTTTCTGTGTACCAATGCTTAGTAGGCAACATAATTTTCATTCAATTTCTTAATAAATATCTATGAGTGACAAATTTTCTCCTTAGATAAAATTTATGTGAATTGATTACAACTGCAGTGAAAAAATCTGTTGATAGAAGTCGAGAAACATGGTAGAAAACGTATCTCCCAAGTCCTTGCATCTGGCCCTAAAATCTGAAGAGTAGTGGCCTCTGAAACTGAACTGACTTTTTAAAAGATAGTGTCTTGTCTGATACCTGTGTCTGCTCTTTCTTATTATGTGTTACGCTGGTGTTCTAAAGCTTTGTTTGTATTTCAGAAATTCATTTTTCAGTTCTATTTATAGTTATTTAACTCAACGCATCAGCCTAAAGTAAAGAGAGTTCAGCACAGTCTACAAAATAAAATGGTGTACTTGGGCATTTGTCAATGTCTTTGCAGTCAAACAAGTCAGTGAAAAGTGCTGAAAGCAAGGATATATTAAAGCTGGAAGGAACCAAAATAAGAAAGCCCAAACTTCTGACTTTCTGTACAGGAACTGTCTACTTATAGCTTACTTCATATGGGAGTCATGAATACCTGAGTTTATAAAAATCACTTTAACTGTCAACTACTAGATTAATTTGAAAGTCTCTTGTGGTATCAGAATTATTTATTATTATTTATTTATTTTTTACTTTAAGTGAAAGGTATGTGTGGCTAGACTACTATGTGGAGCCAAGACATTTAAAAATTATCCACAGCACCTGGAACAGGCTTTGGCCATTATGTGCCTACTGATGTGAAGACCTTTGTACGTAACTTGCCTTTTCCCTTATTTCTAGAATTTTTTTCATTTTTATGTTGATTTTAGGAGAATTTAGCACTTTGTTTTCATTTGTCTTACTTCATTTGGGGATGTCTCCGATTTTATTTATGAATATATAACTCTGTTTTTATAATTATTCATATTTGTTACTTTATGAGAAAAAAAATCACTTTCCTGATCTACTTGAGGGCTGCCAAGTCCTGGATGAATCAATGGGAAATGAGGTGGAAGAAGGCCTCGGCTCCAGGTGAGCTCTTGAGCAGGAAGCATATGCTGCTGTTGACCAGGGAGCGACCACTGTAGATCCAGAAAATCTGCAGCTGCCTATGAGAGGTGAATGGAGCTGTGCTAGCAGCACTTAGGGAAATCTAGAGACGTCACAGACGGAGCAAAACATGCAGGAGAGGAGGAAATAGATATGTGAACGCCATACCAAAGGCTGATCACTTCAGTCTGTTTTGATATATCAAATCAAAACACCCTTGTGAAAGTTCTCCCAGTTCAAAGTGAATTGAACAAAGCAAATGAATAGCATCTTTAAGATCTTGGAGGAAGACACACGTATCTTCCTTTCTCCTGGGTCCATCAGGAAATAGGATATAAACCAACTTGTTGTTACAGTGTTCAAACAGCAGCCCCCTTTTTTTTCCTGTGACATTTAAAGGACTTTTATTTAAAACCAGAGCAAGCTATTTCTACCAGAAGGAAGAAGCAGGAAAGAGCCTAGGAATCATACTAGGCAACAGAAAAATTTTTGTCTTTGTAAATATTCGCTAGAGTTTAAATCATTGTAATCTAAATATGTCTGTCCTGGGTTGACAAAAATATCCAGCTAATTTAATACGTGACTTAATCTTTCTCTGCCTTTGGGCTGTTCACGCTGGATTCATAGCAAGAGTGAGACTTAATGGAAATCCACCATTAATTGGACTGTGCTGAAAAAAAAATGTGTGATTCGGAAATTATTTTTATAAAAACCACCATATGTCGGAAGTAGAGAATAGAAGCCTAATGTTTTCTATTTTTATTTTTAATAGACATGGAGGTCATATTTCAGCACAAAATATCTAAAGGAAAATGAACAAGTCAATTTTCAAATTCCAAGTCCAGTGATCTCTCAGGTCAAATGAAATCTATGTAGGTGATTTTTAGTCTGAGACAAAGCAAAGGCTCGTAAGGAGATCTAAGACTCCTGAGCAGCATTGCTTAGCCTGATACAGTCATTAAATACTTGCATTTCTTCATAAATCTTAAGGACATCAACTGTCAACCTGTCTGGGCTAGGCACAGGGTGTTCAGTTTCTGGTCTCTGTAATAGCACAGAAAGAAAGATATGAACTATAAGAATTGTTAAAGCAACAAAAACACCTCTGTGTGTTTTCTTTTGAGAGGAAAGGTAATTTGTTAAGAAACCTCCTTGACAGGATGATGGAGCATACTTCTTCTCTTTTTTTCCCCACCACGAAGAGCCCTGAGAATCAAAGGCAGCTAGGCTTGCCGTAGTGCATTGACTGACAATTAGATTTTAAAACCCCAGGAAATAGGATCTCATAATGCTACCTAATGGGATTCTGAAATAAAGTCGACTGCTCTCAGGTAGCGTCAGGTAGCAAAATTAAAAGAAAAGCACAGAAACTCAATTATTACTGGAACTGGCTCGTTAAGTCAGCTGCTGTCACAACTAGAAGCCGCTTTAACTCTGTAGCAATATTGCATATTTTCAATGTCTTGTACCATTAGAGATTATTATGCCTCATACAGTTAATAAATGTAAATCAAATGTTGGCATTCTTTACACATGAGAATCGTTGGAGGCTTATTTTTCTATAGACCCTTCTCCAAAAGCAGCATAATTTCATTAAGATGTCATGACAACAGGATTTGAATGTGATGACTTAATAATTATCTGCTATTATTAGAACCTCATACTTCTAAGCATTCCATGATGTTTCACAGTATTCAGGTATTGATGAAGCAGTTCACAAGGTAATCATTCTAAGAGGAGCTTAGACATTCAATAGCAATAATGGAAATGCAATAATGAAAACCGTGGCTTATTTTACCATGAAATCTAATGCCCCGACAACAAAGGATATTAATGTTTAACATTTGTTATTTGACTAAAAAGTTTTCCATAGCATTGCATTTCTTACCACATTTTTCCCTGTACTTCATTACTAATGATGATCAGAAATTAATGGAAGGAATCCAAATGTGTCATTTGTAATATTCATCAGCAACTAGAAATAAATCAAAAAATATTTAGAGGGTTCCATATTTGTAAACATTTCCAGAGGGTCTATAAGTTAGTGATGTTATAAGTTACAGTACCCTAAGTATTTGTAGATGTCAGCTGTCTTTTGGAATTGACAATATGATGTGCCAAAAAGAAAGCTAATTTCTTTTACAAGGAAGCATGTAAGGATGACAATACAGGAAATGTGAGCACAGTGGATCCTCCTCTCAAGGCAGAGGTATCAGCCCTGTCTCTGTCTGCCTTGGTGTGTTTCTCATTGAAGCTATATGTTTTCCTAGTTTCAGTAAAATATATTTTTGAGCAAACTGTGATGACAGGTGTGCTCTGTTCTTTTCCACCAGAAGCAGAAGATGTAAATAGATAAGATCAGGGACTCTGCGGATTTACTAGAGTCTAGTTGCACCCCTGACACATGCCCTAACTTTAAAATATAGATCACTGGAGCCTATCTAATTTCAATTTGTTATTAATTCTTTATTCAAGAGACCAAAATCTTAATGAGCTTTTGCTGAATTCTGGGAAGCAGAGAGTTAAAAAAAATTGTTTTTCCAGACATGAGAATAATAAAAAAAAATAAATGAATTGAGAACATTTGTACTTAATCTGTTAAGTCAGAGATGTTAAGCAAAGAAAAGTATTATGGAAATATACTATAAAATTTAGAATACTGAAATGGACAAAAAAAGAAATTTTTTTGTCATTGTCAAAATATCAGGTGGCTACAATACACACAAAAAAATGAAATATGGAAACTATTAAGCATTTTCTTGTGGTGAGAATAATACATAACAAATGAAGCAGAATAACAATGGGATTAATGTTAAAACCACTTTGATGCTTTGGATTTAATCATTTTGATACAAGAAGCAGGACAGCTTCAAGTAATGAGTATTACCTGAAGAGAAACTTGAAGTCAGGATAAATGAAGATCTTGGAAAAGCTGAATACTGGGTAATCATAGTCTTCAGTTCAGGATGGAATAAGAAAACAGAGAAGCCAAGAGCAGTGATGGTTATGTGTAAGGTCTTGGGACCAGTAGACCTGTGTGTGGAGCCTCTTTGTTTCTTAGAGTCAAACTGGTCTTTTTAACCTCGTTATCTCCAGCCATTGAGAGAAGGTAATGATAGTACTTGCCTTGTGCAGTTGTTTTCAGGTTAATAGTGTACTTACAGAGTGTAGCACAGTGCCAGACACAATGTATATGAGAAAATAAGTCACAGATATCTTTTTTAGGTCACAGATATACAACAATTAAAGAATAAATGGCTGCATCCTGCTAGTGTAAGAATTTTGTGACCTCTGAAGATATTCTACTAAGAGATTGCACAAAAGCTTAGCTCATTAAGAGACACTCACAAACCCCTCATAGCCTGAGTTCTGGAGACTGCTTGTACCATCATACACTGCCACCTTTTGCTACTAACAGGGTACATGCCCAACCAGCTATTTGTGTTCTCATTTGCACAAAATATTCCTATTGTCTCAATCCTGAACAACAGCTATTCTTGACATCTGCATTGTAACTATCCACTGCTATGCCTCTTAAGCTGCAACATTTTGTTTCAAGGGTCAAAAGCAACGGGCCCAAGCAGAGTTTACTTTCCTGGGGGCTTGAGGGGATACAGTGTAGCATGGCAGAGCGTGTACATGAAATGGTTGGTTGCATCATGTCCTCAGTTGGGAAGCAGAGAGAAATGAGTACTACCGCTGACTAGAACTCACATTCTCACCTTTTCATTCTGTTCAGGAACAGAGTCCCCATTGCTGTCACCTGTATTAAAGCCGGGTTTTCCCTCAGTTAAACCTCTCTGGAAATCCCTCACAGACAAACTCAAGAGGATGCTGCCTAGGTCATTGAAAGCCCAGTCAGGTTGAGTATGAAGTCTATGAAGCACATTCTTGCTGATTGTGTGGGTTACCACACCCTACTTGCTTTTCTAGTGTCCCAGTTGAGACTTAAGTTCATCTTACATACTTGACTTTTGCAGAGCTCCACTGAACTTGCTGTCTTAGAGCAACTGACTGTAATTGGTTTGCACTGTCTATCCCCCACATCCTGCTACATAGAGCTAAACATCAAAGTTGAGTTAATCATGTGTAGAAATAATGAAATTGGGATGAAAAAGCACATGTGACACAGGTTGGGACTCTTGAAATATCAAACCAGTTGATTTCAAAGCAAGCATGACCTGTCAAGGATGGCAAGAGGACTGGTCTTTCATCTTCCTGCAAATGACTAGGTTATTCTGACACAGTTTCAAAGATGTTGGCCTTAGACCCAGATTCTTAGGTCTGAGATAATAGATCTTCTATGGCTCACAACATAGGTAATGATGATTTTGTTGTTGGCAGTGATTGTTATGGTGGTTGTGGTTCTCTGAGTTCCATATGTGGTATTGGAAAAGGAGGAAAAACTGTCACAATCACAATAATGTAGATTTCATTGTAGGAGAAAGCCAACACTGGCCAGTAATAACACTAAGCAGACAGTAATAACATTAATGCCATTTTCACACTTTACAAAGAAACTGCATTTTTATCTGCACAAATACTCAGGAAAAGATCATCTACAGTAAGGAGTGGTGCCTGGGATTGAAAGAGAATGAAGTAGAGAATTGTCTAGGGCCTGGGAAATGACTCAGTGAGTAACTGCTTGCCTGGAAATTGAAGTAAAGGCCAGTAAGAGCTTTTAATCCCAGGACTTCAGAGGAGGAGACTGAAGGATCCTGGGGATTTACTGTACGGCAAGTGTCACCAAACCATGGAACCCTTGATTCAAAAAAAGACTCTTTTTCATAGAATAATGTTTAAAGTGCTAGAGGCATGCATTTAATATTAATTTTGGCCATCCACAGAAACACACCTGAAGAAACCCCAAGCAAAAACACACACATACACAACACACACACACACACACACACACACACACAGACACACACACACGTGTTTATCTCTTAGAGTATCAGACTTTCCAGGGGTACTGTACGGCTCTTCATGTGGTGAAGAACTTACCTATATAGAGCCCACTAGTCAAACTGTGGTTTTATTAAGGAATGAGTACTCTTGCCAAACTAAAGTTTATGTTCACATAACCTTGCAGGGAAGAGAAAAATCAAAGAATTGGTCCTGAAAAAAAAGCTAAATAAACATCAGGCCTAAGCAAGCTTCACCTTCTCGCATCCTTCCTCTGACCCATCCTTCCCTCCACACAGGCACAAAAGGCTTTACATGAAATTCTTGGCACTGATACAATGTATTGATTTGCCATTGTTTATTGGACTCTAAAAAGACTGGAACACAACGTTAGCACAGCTGGAGGAACTGCTTTTAAAAGCTAATAGCAAGATTGTGTTTGTCAAATGAAGTGCAGAACAAAACAATTTCTCAGTTAATCTTCATTGTGAAAATATAAGCAAAACAAATAAGATAAATGAGATAATCAAAGCCTTCGAATTTAATTAAAATTAAATGACTTTTACATCTACGGAAAATGAAAGGCAAATAGTGAAGAAAAAAGCAGATTATGTAATGCATCAAAGAAGAAAATGGTGATGCTATAACCCAACATTTTTTTTTATCAGACATCAACTAGAAAAATTGACAACACATGCAAAATCACAGAGAGATTAAAAAGAATGGAAGAACAAAAACATCACTCTGCTTTTCCTTATTTAACTGGTACGGGAAAATATCAAAATCATCTACAAATATGTATTTTCTGTTCTAGGATTCATTAGCACTGAAAATTCTAAACTTATTAAACACATCTTGCAGTCACTAACCACCAGTGTTTAGAAGGGATCATAACATGAAATAGATTTAAAGTAGGGGTGTGAATTACTGATATTTGATTGAGAACTTGCCTCTCTTGTACCAATTGAAAGAGAAGAGCTGTCCATGACAAGCAATTCACCTGGAGGAAGCAGCCGATCGATGTAGAGTTTGAAATAAACAGAATTAAAACCAAATGGCAGTTTTTGTAACTATTACAACTCAAAGCTTGAATAGGTAGAATATATCTTAAAATGCAGTGGGTAAGTTGAGTTTTTTTTTTTTTTCTGGAAAAAAAAACTTTATTCATCTTAGTTTATAACATTTGTGCTTATTTGATTTGTTAACACAAGGTTTTAAAACTTATAATATGATTAAGTATGACCTTGAAGCCTAAAAGTTGAAAAATAGTAGAAGATGGTATGTTTATAAAATCAGTTGCTTTGTCAATAAACATACGGAGAAAAGGAGAACTCAGAATTGTAAAAGAATCAAACCCTACCAGTTAAAACATGGATGGAAGATGTTGGGTGTGGGGGTTTTGACTTATAAGCTGAGCATGTGGGAGCCTTATGTCAGAAGATCACATAAGAATATGAGGATTGGTTTTCTTGCTTGGTGCATATGCTCTGGATCGCACACTGCCATTGTGCCTTGTCTCCTGGACTTCTTCCTTGTTTTAACATCTCTCCGACCTCGACTTCAGATTACCTTCACAGCTTTAAGGAGGGACATTCCTCTAACATACTTTTAAATGCTCATTTTTTTTCTTTTTTAAAACTCTTAGCTCCCTGTGACTTTTATTTGCTTCAATTTGGCTTCATTTTAATCTTATAACAATCAATCCATGTATTTCATGTACAAAAGTGTTCATGTTAATTCAGTACTGTGATGGCCAAGGATTCATCCCTGACTCTGCCCCCAGTATCTTTATATTTAAAATCCATGGAACCAGACAAAATGATGAATACTCCTCTCAACTTTGCTTTCTTTCTTTTTTTTTTTTTTTTTTAACTTCTAAATTCTTTTTTAGTATTAATTCCTCTTGGATGACACAGATTTTTATTAACCATATTATGAAGTTAATCCTTACAGGTTTTTACACAGCCTGCCTCTGTGATTTATTCTACTTTGCCATTGTATCATGGATTTCATAACCCCTTTGAATGATACTTAATTCTATCTTATAAAGTACACACTGAAAGAAACACCAAAAAAAAAAAAAGAAAGAAAAAGAAAAGAAAGGGTGTCACAAAAAAAAATTGAATTAGGAGATTACTGTAACCTATAATGTGACATGTTATTCTAAAAAAATGCAAATTAGAACATAATTTATCACCACCCCAGTGGAGAGGTGGGAGCCACTACAATGGACAAGTATAAGATGGGGGAGGGGTAGAAAAGATAAAAACAAAAACAGTGTATGTGCACACCGTGGAGAGAGGCAGAACTGGAGACATGGTAACGGATGAGAGAGAAGACTGAGGTCGGCATGCTGTCATTCCCCACTGGGGTCCTTGGTATACACCATACCAAGCAGCAGTCTGAATTTTATGCAGATTCAGATTCAACATACGCAACCACTCCCCAACCTGCCTCCTGAAGGGACCCTCCTGGCTCTGAGCAACCATGGAGGCCCAGACAAGGAAAGGTTCACTTTCAGGGTTGAAACTCCTCAAAGGACTACTGTGGTCTAGGATGCCACCAGAGGCCGTGTTGGTTTATGTAGTCTATGCTGCTGCCCCAGGCCTTGGTGAAGCCTGAAATCTGTGAGGATGCATGCAGTATGGTGCCTGATGCCCTGTGCCTTGGTGCAGTCCTTGGGCTTTGCTGCACTTGCAGGGGAGGGTATAAAATTGTCATCCTGATATGAACGTCGTGTGTAGCCACCTGAAGCTGTGTTGAGGCCAGTGGTCCATACAGCAGCACCATGCGTGGGTGGTCCTGATGTGGTCAAGGGCTGTGTTGACATCTGCTGCAGTGTTACCACTGCAGCCCATGAGGATGTCCACAATACTGTCTGCAGCCTGAAGCCATGCTAATGTTCATGGTCACAGAAGAGTTGACCTAGCTCCTCTTTGGCCACCAAAAATGGTTCTCTACACTTGATGGCTTTGGGCACAATTCAGATGGAGAAAGATTCATTCTCCCATGTGTGACTGGTCACTACAAATTTGACCATGCTCCAGTGAGTACATACATGACTCAAAATGGGCATCTTTTCTTTTTTCTTTATCCCCTTTCTTCTTTTTGAGGGAGGGGCAGACAAGGGAAGACTGAGAGGTAAGCATGATTAAGGTACAGGATGTAAGATTCCCAAATAATCAATAATAAAATGTCATGGTGGTTAAAAAAAAGAAGTTAAATATTGTTATAAAGGGCATAAGAAGTCAAGTGTAGTGCTGTGACATACATTTTAATTAATTACATGAACCCATACATGTTTTTTTTTTAAAAAGAATATCATTTATAAAACCAACATGTAAGAGGCAGTGGATTTCTGAGTTCGAGGGCCAGCCTGGTCTACAGAGTGAGCTCAGGACAGCCAGGGCTACACAGAGAAACCTGTCTCGAAAAACCAAAAAAAAATAAAATAAAAAAAAAAAATAAAACCAACATGTATTTGCAGTTTTAATAAATCCCCTTACCACAGCAACATAACTGTAGGTTAAATAAAGAGAAATTTTATAATTGTTTACATTATAGAAAAGCCAATATGGTACACAGTTTATGTTTGTTTAATAAAATTCCAATCACCGGTATACTCTTTACAGTCTGTTGTAATTGGGCTTGGATCTAGAATGAGAGGCCTCCTCCTCTTTTTTTCTTGTGTTGCCAGCATGGTGCACACAGTCTGAACACAACACTCTCAGTAATGACAAATGCTGAATAAGCAAACCCAATGACACTACAGACATTCCTGGACACCTTCCCTGTTCATATGAGGTAATCATCACCACTTAAGTTTATTACTTTAGTCAATGATGTATCTTTGCAAACAACCTGCTCTTATCAAGTTTTCTTATCAAGTTATCATAATATAAAAAGTTATTTAAGCAGTTAGAGGCTAAACTGAAGTTGTATTTCCAATATGATAAGCCTCCTAAAATGCCAAAACAGTATTCGTAACCAATGCTCCACACATAATAAACTATAATAATGCTGACTTTAATGTGAGATATTTCTTTTTGTTTGTTGTTTTCGTAGGAGCCATTCTTGAGGGCATTCTCTATCACACAGTATTTAATATTCTCTTGTTCCTTTAAGTTCATACTGTATTTGTAACAGATCTGTGATGCAGTATGATTTGATTTATGATTACATGAGAAATAGAGAAAAAAACGTGACTGAGGATGTATTTAGAAGATTAACTGAAGGATACAGCCCAGCCCTGAATGTGGGTGGAGCCATCCCATGAGCTGAAGAATCTGAATGGAAAAGAAGTAAGTGGCCAGGGCACCAGCATTTATCACTCTTCTTTGTGACTGTAGATCCTATGCATCCAGGCATGTCATGCTCTCCTACCGTTAATGGACTAGATCCTCTCTAAACATGAAATCCTTCCAGTCATTCTGTCAACAGTAATGACAAAAGTAATAAGAAAAGATCTGTTGAAGCTTTGCTATAAGCATCAGCTAATAGATTTCTGGTTTTGTTTTCTCATGGTTATCTAAGTGTAATGATGGTTTTGCATTCTGTCCTCACACGTCAAGAGTTCTTGGCTGGCAAGCTCACATTTGTCCAGGTGTGGTTTTCACAACAAAGCATTGACTTTGCTTTCTGGCTGTACTCCTATAGGACAGCATTGTGACCATCTGGCACATCTCTGCACTCGGAAGGCTCGAGTCTTACTTTACATAGTCTTCACGGTCCTATGAACTGTCCTTGCAGTTACCGTGTCTAGTTTCTCAAAAAGTGGAGAAACATTAAGTTTTTAGCATTCATACAAAGGAAAAATGAGGTAGATAGGCAACCATTTCTTACTGATGTGAGGGGATATGATGTGAAAGAAACCTTTAAGCCTTTGCTCACCCTCAACTGAAATTCCCATTCATTAGTCCATGACAAGGAATGGAAAGTTGATAGGATTTTGGTTCATGAAATCATAAAGGTTAAACATGCATAGCTTCTAAAGAGCAGGTGTCTTATTATATAACTTAGTATCCCACTTTAAATCAATTATGGAATTTTCAAGGTGTGGGTCATTTAACACCAATGTTGGGACAATTTAAAAGTTGATAGTCATTAAACACACTCCGCATCCCATCTTCAGGTTCAAATCACATCAAATGCCTGCAGCTGGTACGTGGGATGAAACAAACAGCTTCGCTACTGTAACAAAAGTTCCTGAAACACATGCTGTAAAGTTGTAGTATAACATATTAATTATGGGGGCTTATGTTTGGCAAAAACATTTTCGAATGTTTACGCTGCTTTATTACCTGAAAATACTGTATTTGTCAAAATTTGAACCTGGGTAATCTATTAAACTAAGAAACTGGCTAGCCCTGGGCTTGCTATAATATTAATAAGATCTAGAATTATTACTCCAAGACACAAGAAAAATTGCTTTAATTTCTGAGGATAAATAAAATGCTACAATGTTCTGAATATATTCAGGTGTGGTTGTGACAAAGTGTCAGGTGAGGCAAGAATAGTCTGTGTTCACAGGTACTTGTCTGATTCCTCTTTCATTTTAGTGTGTGTGTGTGTGTGTGTGGTGTGTGTGTGTGTGTGTGCTAGTATGAGCTTGCAAGGGGTAAGAGATGAACTCTTGTATATTCCTCAATCCTTCTCACTTTACTTTTGTATGACAAAGTTTCTTATTCAATGTTTTGGCTAAGCTGACTTGTTAGCTTTCCACTGTTCCCCTTACCTCGGGCAACAGGTGAGAGCCACCAGAGGTGACTTTTATGTGAACAGTGATAATCCAAACTGAGGTCTTCATGGTTGCACAGCAAACAGCTTTGCACACTGAGCCATTTTCTCTGCCAAAGTTACTTGCTTGTTTCAAATAAGACTACCAACAATGAAAAGAAAGGTCTATCTATAGGAGCTACAGAATACTCCATAAACGCTGGGACAGAATGATTGGCATCTCCTTGTGGCATGTTTTGTGTTATACTTGTAGTCTCTCTACATCTCTTCCATTGTTTGCTCAAGCCATATTGACTGGCAGCTACCATCATTAGGACCTCTTCTCATCTCACTCTACTCATGTTTGTTTCATTAAAGCAAGAGTGACCTCGCTAAACTCTGATCTTTTCCCAGGAAATTCCACAGCCTGCTCCTTCCTACCACCACCAGATATAGTTCTTCAGTACTCACAGGTCTTACAGGCTTCCTCTCTTTCTGTTATGCACTAGAACAACCTCTAACTCAGTCAATTAACTGGACACAAAACACATTTACTTGAAGCTATTTAGTGTGGAGAAACATCCATGTTCATGTGCTTTTGTGCAAGCTGTTATCTCTACCAAAAATGCCTTGCTTGCCTGGCTTATTTCTTTTTATCAATGTGAGCAGGTACCTGAGAAAAAGTGACTTAGGAGAGGCAATATTTATTTTGTCTCACAATTTGAAGATAGGCGTGGTAATGTCAGTACAAGGCTGGTTGTCATACTGCATCTACAATCAAGAATCCTAGTGATGAATGACAATGTTCAGCTCACATCCTTCTCTTGTTTTTATATCAATCTGCACAACGGTTAATGGAATATTGCGTCCTACATTCAGGGTGAGTCTTCTATCTTCAGCTAAACTGCTCTGGAAGTGCCATCATAGCTGACCAAGAGTACATCTTCTACACAAGTAAATTCAGTGAGGCTAACAATGAATACTAACTATTCATACCACCCAATGATATCACAGATTGAATTCATTTATCAAAATACCAGGACACTCTGAAAATAGAGGCTTTCCTTGAGTTTTTTTTTTATATGAAAATAGAATAATTCACTCCTGTTTCAGTGTAAATAAGCATGAAATTAGGTATCTGTATATTTGTCAATTAGGTAAAGTACAATCATTCGATAAGAAGAGTAATAAAGATTATAAATAAGTCATTTAGGCCATGGAATTGCTCAAACTAAGTCTTTTCCCTCTACAGTTGCATGCAGTTGTCTTAGCCTGTTTTATGTGGCTGTTTTAGGACACCCTAGAGTTCCTGATTTAGAAACTGAAAGTCAAGATGAAATTCCAGTTGCTTGTCTCGTGAAGGCTGTTCTCTACTTCCAAGATGTTGCCTTGAGGATCCCACCTCTGAAGGACACATGTTTTCCACATATGGCAGAGGGAAGGCTAATGTGGATAAGGTCCCTCTGCTAAGCCCTTTCACAATAATACTTCATTTCTTTCATGGGGACTAGCTCATATGATTGCATCACTCCAAGTCCCACCTCTTTGTTCCATTCCATTGTCAGTGCCTAAAGAGGACAAATTCAGAAATAGCATCAAATCTTTTCCATAGTGCCTGTTCAGACATGCTCTCATAAAAACACAGAGGAATGTATTACTAGCCATTTGTGTATTGTTTAGCTCAGTCAACATTTCACATTCAATTAATAACCACAATTTTGTTTAAACACAAAGTCCTATTACTGGGTGGTCTCTTTACTCTGTCTCTTGAGGCCAAGATCTATTTCCTATCTGTCATTTAATGGCAGAGTATCTTTTCCTGGGACCAGTGGCAGAGGTGGTCAGTATATATTCACAATACCTGATAGTTTTTGTTCTGGAGTATAATGATTGTGGTTAAGACAGAGGAGTTCTTCCAGACTGCAGAGGCAAATAATTTTCTCCATTTGGAGACAAGTAAGAAAAAGTGAGCAGGTATTGATGCATGCCTATCATGGGTGTTTCTCAACTCTGTCTCTGTCATGATGCCTGAATGGATGCCCATAAAGAAGAGCTTATGAAGGACAACACACTTTTGTTGTATCTGAGGCTTCCAGGGACTCTAAATCAATCTTTATTCAGCCTCTGGAAATTTGTTGACATTTTAGCTAGTTTTCTAAATCCTGTCTGTCACTTTTTCCTCCCACATTCTGCTGAAGGTTAAGAGGAGGAAAGGCCAACATTTCGTTGATCCTCTGAGGGACTTGGAAATTTGTATTGCTTTGTTGACTTGTCAAGTCAAAATTCTGATATTCTAAATGAAAGGTAAGATTTTGCAGACTATTTTGTTTTATGTGATGAGGGTGAGTGTTCCTGAGGACTTGTTACAACCCAAAGAGACGCAGAAGCTTATAACCCACACAGATTATTTCCATTCATTAATTTTTTTCTTCCTAAAATACACCGGGTAATCTTTGTAGGTACTATAACTAGATTTACTACATTTTTAAATGACTACCTAGCTGTCCATAAATCAAGCAAGTAATTTAAGATTTATACATGGGCATATTCACTTAATAAAAATTGATTAGAAAACTATACCTTAATGTTAAAAGAGCACATTAAAGTGGATATTAAAATAAGAATGATAAAAAGGTATGATTTGGATCTTGAGTGTAAACTCAGTTATGGAAGGGAAAATAAGAGTTATGTTAAAATTACAGAATCAAAGTAAGCCAAGATATAAATACTTTATTAGAGATAAGTTAGCAGGAGACAGAGATAACAACAATGCTCATATTTCTGTCATTGCTGCAGTAGAACTCATAAACACAGATATAAATGAGGCACAGTGGAAACTAATATGAAATTTAATTACTATTTATTTTAACTAGATCCTTTCTCTAAGAATCAGGAGTGTGTATCTTGTAGAAAGCCATTATTTCTGCACCTACAGATTGTGAAGAATTACACATCAGGATCTGAACTGAGCAAGGACTTCACAAAGGCATCAATGAGTTTTGTTTTCAAGAGTGAACAAATATGTCTTATGCTGACAAGGAGAAAGTTCAGGCTGGAAGAACTCTTTATACAAGTCAAGTATGCAAGCATGAAAAAAAAAAAAAAAGAATCCTAAATTAAAGAAAGTACTTGGCACAGATGCAAACATGTATATCAAATACTTTGCTTCTTCTTTTTTGTTTGTGTGTGTGTGTGTGTGTGTGTATTAATATAAAACTTAGTAAGCCAGAATTTCCAATGTTAGTGGACAAATAGCAAGGATAAAAATCATAGAGGCAAAGCCTTTAACATTTAAAAGAGCATTTGTAAGATAATGATATATATCATAAAAGCAGTTATATCTCACTTTTGGTTTTCATTTCTCATCACCTATCTTTCTTCTTATGTTATGTAAAAAGACTGCCATGTACTTCATATCACAGTAAGATAGCTGAGCCTGGTTAAGCTATGTTGAAGTAATAATAAGACCAACTAGGTCACCTGTTTTAAGTGTGGCTCTAGCTGATTTAGTCTCGATTTGTAGCCATTATTCAAATGGCAGCTGAAGGATTTAGGCTGATCTACCATCTTGGGGCCCTGAATTTTAATACAGAAAACAAAGGGGCGTGTACACTCGGCATGGAACTTCTGCATGGGATGGTTGTGCACATGAGTAACACTGCACTTCTCTCTGTCACAGCAACATTCACTCCACATGAGCTTGACACATGGAGGTTGGGAGACTGTTTCATTCTCTACCCCAACTCCAAACGAACTGTCTCATAAATACAGTGAATTTCTACTCTATACCCAACAGTTCTGAAGTAGCCCTTACAAAAAAAAATCAATTAAATAACATTTCAATGTTTTCTTCTAACTTTTCTTAAGCATGTATTTTTTTAATGAAAGTTATCTTGTATGAAAAATGTTGTTTAACTTTGCTTGGTTTAAAATCACAGCATACACCACACTTTAGACATTGTATAAGTGAGTAAACAACACATAGATTTCACTTCCTCCTCTTAGGACAGCAGACCCAAACCACCATTTCTTAACTCTTTCTGCCATTGATATATGTCTCTGATGTTTGATTATTTGACAATGATTATGTCCTTAGAATTACTTATTTGAATTTCAAACACTGTCCTTGAGATCAGTTAGAATAGTACAATTATTGTTTTCAAAGTATTTGGACATTTTTAAGACAGTCAAAACTGATTTCAATACTATCTCCCCACAATTTTCAATTTCAAATCCCACTACTACCCTGAAGAACATGTACCTTTTAAAACTCTAATTAATTCTTATTTATTACATTGAGTTCAAAACTCAAACATGACCAATTAGTCCAGGATACTCAATTGTTGTGCTCTTCCATGGGCATGCTGTTTCTTCACTCTCAAAATTATGTAGTTGCCTTAGCTCTTTGTGTAGGATTGAGGCCTCAACTGCTTTGGATGTCTATTGGTGTCAACACCTTTCAGCTCTTTTTAGGCAGTCTCGTTGTTTAGACTTCATGGGTGTAGCTTGTGACATTACCAGGAGACAGCATCACAGAAAAGTCCCTAATCTGCTGTTTCTCACAAATTATTCAGCCCTGAAATATATATATACAAGTAACATTATATCAACTAAGCAGGTTATTTGGGTTATTTAGGAACACACATGCACACACATGTATATACAGACATACATATTTATATATGTAATATTAATAGCATATATTATATATAATATTTATATATTATATATATGAATGTAATAATTAATGCAATAAGAGGTTATAAATTTGAAGGAGAACAAGGAATATATAAGAGAGTTTGGGAAAGGAAAGCAATAGGAGAAATGTAGTAAATACATTAAAATCTCAAAAAAAAATTAAAAAGGAAATTAAAGGACTCAAATCTCCTGGACCACATCACAGAACATGTGAAAACCTTACAAAAGAAAAATGAAAATACAGACCCTTTCCCTTGTGATGAACATGAGTTGAATTTTCCTAAAAAGTGTGCTTTTTTTCTGATCTGTTTGCTTGTCACCAGACTTCCTGAGTGATTGGATCTGAGTTCCATCATTTTCCATAATATAATGCAACTATAAAAAATCTTGAGATTTATAGTTCAGATGGAAGTTACATGTCAGTATTTCTTTCCCCCCTCCCTTCTCCCTGTATATGCACATAATTTGCTTGGCTCAAGAATGGCAAATAACAATTTTGACTCCTCCTTCAAGGACTCAACTTTGACTGTTTTAGTTTACCTCACTTAGTTATAGTAAACATTTGCATGGCAAAGCTCCCGCCATAAACATTGCTGAAAAGATCAGCGACTACGATCTCTCTCGATATAGACATATTAACTATCTGCCTGTGTTTTATAATAATCACAATGTTTGCTTGTTTTCCTGATGGGCGTTTACCTTCTACCCCAATGATAAGATGATGACTGCAATAGTCAATGATCAATAATGGATGTGCATCTGTTTCCTGAGCAGAGAGCCAGAGTGAGTTTAGGCATATATTAAATGAATTCAGTTGTGACAATCAGAATCCTTTCTGAGCTGTGAGGGAAACATCCAGAAAGATGACATTTCCTAGACAACTGTCTGAGGGTTTCAAAATACAAGTCTTGCTAACAGAAATCCACTCCCATATGAATCATTTCACATGCTTTGATTTTCTTTTACTCTTAACTCTGTCTTCCATATTGTTTGTTCTGAGGTCATCATGACTTGGTTCCTCTGTGTTCCATCAATAATGTGTGGATGAAATAGCTTCAGGATCCACAAAGAAATAATCAATTTGCTTCTACCACAATCTAGAGCCAGGCATCAATAGGCAGCTCTTTGGGAAGGTGCCATGACAGTGTACCATCTGCAGCTTGTAAGTGATATCTTTGTCAAGCATGTGCTTCCAAACCGGAGCATGCCCAGCTACACTGCTGGATGTCTAGAGGACGGTGTGGAAGATCATCCCAGTGTGGGCTTCCTGGAGAACGCATAAAAATGAATGGAGTCCATCATTGTACATCATTCTGAGAGAGAATGGTAATGTGTGTGGAATATCCTCTTAGGGTACCAAAGAGATGTTTGTTCCTAAGACTTGAAAATTATGTTTATGGAAGGCTTTTATCAATCAGGTTGTCTATGTTGATACAGTCGTGTGTGTGTCTCTGTTAGAGACAATCAGTCAGACAGACAGACAGAGATAAACACACACACACACACACACACACAAGAGAGAGAGAGAGAGAGAGAGAGAGAGAGAGAGAGAGAGAGCCCAATAGTAGATCTGTTTTATCTTTCTCATAGTTATGATGTGTTCAATTTTTTCCTATGTGCTACAAATAGGGAACATATTATATTGTGATTTACATGTGTATTTTCAAGGTATACACAGTGTCCATTCTTAAGAAGCAGTACTGTATCCTACAGATTTGTAGTTTGGAACTTGCTTCATACAGTAAGAGACCTTCCTAAGCACAGACCCTTGTGTACAATAAGCCTAGTTTTTTCTAAGAGGCTGGATTTTCTTTTTATGAGGTGTTAAGTAAGGATGGCTTCACCAATGTAAAACATTGACTAAATTGGCACCCAGCAAATAGTTCTATAATTGAGTGTTTCATTTTGCAAAGTGTGTCTCACATGCAGATGGGCTGTATGTGGGATGAAAGGAAACAGGACTTGTGGAGAACACATGAAATCTCTAATTAAATTTATGAGCCTAAAAGCACTTTTAAAAACCTCACTTATTCAAAGAAAAAATGATGCAAAACACTTTACGTTACTTGTGATGAATCCATTAGAATTTTGCTTATTTTGGGTTTCTGACTGGTTTCACAATTTCCATTAGCCAATTATTTTGTAACCTAATGTTGAGTTTTAAAGATAATCTGTCTTACTCAATCTAAATCTATTTTCCGTTATCTTAAATTCTGACGAATTTTGAAACAGGCATCCAGTGGCATTTTTAGAGTGCTTATTAAAGCACATATGTGTTCACACAAGACAAGAGATCCATGGAGATACTCAGGTTTTTAAATTCCCAGAACTTCTATCAAAGTTTGGTGAGGTTTTAAAATTCCTCATTTGGGTGGCAATTTGGGAAGGAATTTAATAATTTGCAAAATAAAAAGAAAAGTATAGGCTGCTTGAGGTTATCAACAAAGGGGCTCATCAGTTTTGAAACTTGCATTCTGTGCCGTAAAATAGGAATCCACCTATGTCTAACCTTTGCTGGATCATTTTATGATCAAGGAAGGCTTTTTCAAGCTAGCAGACTGTGATAGAATAAAAGAAGCTTGACAATTTTATTCGCTGTTCTTCATGAGGTTCCCAAATAATAAATGGTGAATTTATATAAATTGCTATGGGAAAAAAAAAGACAATCCACAGGGGATTTTTAACTTAACCCAAAGAGAAGACACGAGTGTCATGGAGAAAAAAGGCTTGACTCTGAAAAAAAAAAAGAAAGAAAGAAAGAAAAACCTTGAGCTTTTGATGACATTTCTGTATGTCTCAGAGAATAATTTAATGTCTGTCTTATAAGACAAGCGACTCAGGTAGGTGAATATGCCGTTACAAGTCAATATGAGGTGTATTATTTAAGTATTGTATATCTATATAAGTATTATAATACTGATATAGTATTATATGTATAGAGTGCACAGTCCTTCCTTCACAGTCACATGTGCATGGCAAAATAGCCCACAGCAGGCACCTGACATGAGCTTTCACTTAGATTCATTTGAAAATCTGTTCCATCATAGCAGGGCAGGTTGGGTCGGCTATGGCAGGGGAATATGTTGCTGGTCATTGTGTCTGCAGGCATGAAGCATATAGCTTTCTCTTCTCTTGGTATTCCCTTTAAAATTCAGGTCTACAAGATGGTTCTGCTCACATTCGGGGTGAGACAACAGTCCTAAATAATATTTCCTGAAAACATCATTACAGAAACATGCAGAGAAGTACTGTCTAGATGATTCTAAATCCTAGAAAGATGACAATCAAGACTAAACAGTACAGGCAGATAGATGAGAGAGAGAAAGATAGATGGATAGATAGATGATACATACATACATACATACATACATACACACATACACAGAAAGATAGATGATAGATGGATAGATAGATAGATAGATGATTGAAATAGATGAATGGATGGATAGACAGATGATAGAGATATAACCAATAGACATAACACACATACACACACACACACACACACACACACACACACCACACATACACACACACACACACACACGATAGATTAACAGCACAGAGGTGATTCATGTACACAGATATGAGAATCATTTATCCTGATAAATTAATCTAGTACGATTTAAATGACAAGGACAGAAGTGTATTTTTCAGTGTAATACCTATGTTCTTAGTATACATCTGATGATATTAATGAGCTCTAATACATTCTTTGATAATAAATGGAAATTCATAAAAATAAACTTTAAGTGCAAAAATCTCCTATCAGAAACAACAAAAACTAGTAGATGATTTAATGAAAACTAGAATATTTAGAAGAATCAAGGAATTAGAAGTTTCCTCATGATCAAATTAAAAACAGACTTACAATGACAATTTTGAATCTGTGTACTTTATTACAATTGATATTTTAAATCAATAATCAACAACAACAACAAAACACACACACACACTAGCACCAACACATCTATATATATATGTGTGGATTGGGGGTCTCCAGTCAAGGTGGCTGGCTGGAGCAGCGGGTTCAGCCTTAGGCACCCAGGCTCTGCAGGGGAGACTGCAGAAGGACTGAGGTGGGGTGCATACGGGCGGACCTGCCTGCAGCTGAAGGGGCATGGGGAAATAGCTCCAGTGGCACCCCACAGGGTAGATTGAGACTTGTCAAGGGAACTCACTTGGCTGGGCATGGCGCTCAGTTAGCTTGCTTGATTTGACAGGCCCCATGCTGGAATGGAGAAGTTCTCTGGCTAAGCGGCAGCTCATGTGAAGTCCCCCTCTACGTCCCTCCACAAATGGGCCAAAGAAGGGGAAGTCCATGTTTTAAAAGGTTTATTGTCATGGAGAAATGAATGAAGCTGTCCCCATGTCCTCAAGGTGGCCTGGAGGTTAAATATCTTTTGTAGTAGGGAGGGTTTGGAGGAATGCTTAATTGGCTATGCTTGGCCTTTAGGATCTCATTAATATGGAATCTCGTGAAGGCTCTGGGCCTGTAGTCATGTCCTCTACCTGTTTATGTGACCAAAGGCCACATACCTTTCTTTAGGAAAGGCTGTGGATGGCTGAAGCCAAGTGAAAGGAACCAGGGCCCAGGAGCAAGGCCAACTCTACCATCCTTAGGGTATCCGGAGTTCAAGGCCTGTACTCAATCAGGTACCCAGCTGCCTCTCAGAGCCCACTGCCCCACAAGTGAGAACAGCAAACTCAGGTTCTGGACACTGGGGTGAGATCTGTTTGTCCAAGGACATTGTTGAGGTCAACATTTATAGACAACAAAGCCCAGAAAAAATACAGAAAGTGATACAACAGATAGAGCAAACAGGGCGTGCTAATGACTAGGACAGAAGAAGCCAGTAAATGTTGCCCAGGACACAGTGGTCAGACTTAGTATTTATGGAGATGCTTGTTTTAAGAATTGCCTAACTTTAGTAATTTACAGAAGACATGACAAAGTAGAACACAATGATAGATGTGGAGGTACTGAGAGCTTGGTCCCTGGGTGTGTACTATGAATGTACTAGAACAAAAGAGTGTGCAATAGGTCTTCTTGTCTGCATAGATTAAGTGGCTCAGGTTAATCCCAGATGTATAGTTCATGATTCAGAATTGCAATTTTATTCTTTTCTGTGTGTTCTTGTGTGTTTTATGTATGTATTATGCATGTTCACTTGTGCACAGATGCATGTGCATATGTATGCTACACACACTCACTGTATATGGAGGTCCCTTGTGATGTAGGTCCTTTTGTTAGTCTTCCATCTTATTCTTTCAGGCAACATCTCGCAGTCAGTAAAGACAATCTCTGGCTACCTGATCTAAGATTATCTCCTTTATCTCCTGAAGCTGGAGCTCAGGAGGACACAACTCCCAATCAGCACTCAGAAGCATTCTACAGTTCTGAAATCTTCCTAGTTGCTAGGCAAACACTTTAAGTCCTCAGCCATGTTCCGGATCTAGAATCGCATTGTCGTAAACCATCAGGTAACATTATGGATTAATATAAAGTAAACCTTGGTTGTTTTTAACTTGTTTACTCTGACACATCACTTTATACAGGTAGCATGATTTTTCCAAATGATTATCCATGAGTTTAAATAAATAAATAAACAACAAAAAATGAGAAATGAGCTCATTTGTTATAAAAGTACTGGAAATTTTACCTCTAAGAAAAATAAGCTACAAATCAGTTATGTACTCTTTCTTCAATTAACTGTCAATTGAATTAATTATTTTCCTTTGGAGAAATGACATTTTAATAAACAATTATGCCTGTACAGAACTCAGAATCATCCCTCAATTATACAGTATATACCACTGAAGAGTAGTTTCTTGGTAATATTTTTCTTCAATTTTTGCATAGATGAAAGGTTTCTTCTATTAAACTGGGGTTACACATTAACATATGTATACCTATAAAACAGCCAATAGGTAATTCTTGACTTTTTTTTTTTGCCTTTTCTAAAAATAATTACTATTACCAATCAGTTTTCGAGGAAGAAATGTTCTTTCTGTCAATTCATCTTCTCCATCTGCTTCTACACACTGCGAAATTATCATCATCCATAATTTGTGATAGATTCGTGCCAAACGTTACTAAAACAATTTGGAAAGTGCCAGACAAGGATGCCTGCCAACTTACAGAGCCGCACGTGCTTTTGTTCTGCGTGCTCTTCCCAGCAAAGTTGAACGTGAGAGTTATTTTTTGATGGGTTCTTTAAAATTTTAATTTTAAAGTAACCATGACAAGAAACTCATTTTTATCTATTTAAATTCGAAGGTATTTTCCCCTAGGAGAGGTATCAGAGATGGACAGGCACAAATTCACTACCCCAAACTAAGTCAAACCCACAATTTAATGATGACTAATTAGACGGTTAGCTACTTAATGACCCAGGATATATCACTGTATTTTGGACTGGGCAAATCACAGGTGGGGTCTTGGTGTACACTGGGCATTTGGTGCTTGAACTGTTGTAGTAAGAAAAAGAAACTTTTCAAATGCCACTGACAGAAGGATAAATGCATCTGGGGGATCGCTGCCGTCTGCCAAGACTTTTAGTTTCAAAGAGTCTAGCAAAGAAAGTCTGTAGAATGTGAATTTGCCTGTAACCCAGTTCATGGAACGCTCTTAATAAACCCACCTTGCTGTTGCTCATCTCTTGACACTGCATACTACTCGGTTCCATTGTGAAACTTTCTCAAGATTCATTTCCTGTTTCTTGCTTGCTGCTTGTTTTCAAACCTCTTTATTGGATTTCCTTAGATGGTCTTACCCTTGGCTTCCTGTGCTTTAATTTTCACCTTCTTCTGTCTAACTCCATATTTTCAGTGATATTGTACATTTCTATCCAGTCTTAGTTTTGCTGCTGTGAACAGGCATCATGACCAAGGGAATTCTTATAAGTGCAATATTTAATATGTAACCTGGCTTACAGGTTTAGATGTTCAGTCCATTACCATCAAGGTGGGCATAAGGCAGTGTTCTGGCAGGCATGGTGCAGGAAAACTGAGAGTTCTACATCTTCATCTGGAGGCTGGTAGGAAATATTGTCTTCCAGGAAGCTAGGAGGAGAGTATTAAAGCCCACACCCACAGTAATACACTTCCTCCAACAAGACCACACCTCCAAATAGTGCCAAGCATATGAAAAACCATCACATTCCACTCTCTGGTCCTCATAAGCTTGTTCAAATACAGTCTATGGAGGTCAGACCTTGCCATAGCATAATTTACAAGGACATTTAATCCAACTTCCAACATCCCCATAATCTATAGCAGTCTCAACAACCCTATAGGAAGAACAACAATATCAACCAACCAGACACCCCAGAGCTTTCAGGGACTAAACCACCAACCAAAGAGTACACATGGAGGGACCCATGGCTCCAACTGCATATGTAGCAGAGGATGGCCTTACCTGCCATCAGTGGGAGGGGAGGCACTTGGTCCTGTAAAGGCTCGATGCCTCAGTATAAGGGAATGTCAGGGTGGTGAGGTGGGAGTTGGAGTGGGTGGGGGAGCTCCCTCATAGAAGCAGGGAAAGGGAGGATGGGACAGGGGCTTGCAGAGGGGAAACCAGGAAAGGGGATAACATTTGAAATGTAAATAAATAAAATATCCAATTAAAAAAAGAAAGAAAGAAATGTCTCAAAATTCATCTGATCACTTAACTGTAATCCTCAAGGCAAGACAGGGAACCAGCTAGGCAAATTCCAAACTCTGCATCCCCATGTTTGGTGTCAAAGTGATCTTCAGATCTCCAATTCCTTTTTCATCTTTGTTGACTGCAACAAACTTGTTTCTCCTGGGCTGGTTCCACTCCCGTTAGCAGCTTTCATTGGCAGATATTTCAGGGCTCTAACATTTCTAACATCTTGGAGTCTCCAAGGTAACTTCAACTTTATAGCTTATTGTTCCAGTGCCTTGGATCTTCTGGGCTCCTCCAAAGGGCTTGGGTCACATTACCTCTGCCCTCTGTAGCACTCTGGGCTTTGGTTGACTCCATGGCATTATGGCTTCTGTTCCTGGTGGTCATCCTATGGTTCTAGCATTTCTAACATGCTTGGGTTTCTCACTACAACCATGATTCACCAATAACCTCTCGTAGGCTCCCTTTATGGTGCAATGCCTCAACATTTTTGCATGGCCCTTTCAGTCCTGGGCCTTCAACTGCAATTGAGGATACACCTTCACCAATGGTCTTCCCTAGTCTTCTCAGTGTCAAGCCTCAGCTGCTCTCCATGACCTGTTCATGCCTTCAAAACCAGTACGACCTGGGTGACTCTTACACATTACCAAGAACAGCTACAGCACAAGGTACAAGTTTGGCTATCTCTGGAACACAGCTTCTTTGTGCTCTCAGAAAATACTTCCCAGAAGATTTCACTTCATGATGCTGGTCTCTTCTGAATCACCATTAATTTCTTAGCTTCAGCTAACCAGCCCCAATTGTCCCTGTAGTCCTTTCTGTTCTTGACTCTAAAGCCAGAGCTACAAGGCTGAAGTTGTTGAGTTCTGCTGCTTGCTGGGGCTGGAACATGGTCCTCCTATTACCACTTTCTGTTTTCCAACTCACTCACTGCCTAAGCTTGGCTGTCCTGAAACTTGCTTTGTAGATTGACCTTGAACTCAGAGATCTTCATGGATTTGTCTCCTCAACGCTAGGATTAAAGGTATGTCCCACCACACCTGGATTTAAACTTTCCTTCACTTAGAACCTGCTCTTGTCCTAGGCTGGCCTTGAACTCAGAGATCTACTTGCCTTTGCCTCCTGGGATTAAGGGCTTATACTACCATGCCTGAGCCTAAATATAACTGGGTGGGATCTTGCCCCAAGGTCAGCACTCCCTTAACTCAATTTAATATCCTTGAACACAGGATTCAGTTCCATTTCACGTCCAGGTACCTATTTAATATTCAAACCATATATTTTATATTTTTCCTTTCTAAGCTTGCTCTAATTATTCAAAATGCTCTTCCTGAGACTTTTCCAGAGAATAAAATCTCTGTTTGGCTTTTTTGAGACTTCCTTTGTCAATGCAATTAATATAAATCTTTTTACCTTAGCCTCAGGTAGACTCCTCAGACAAGAGCAAAAAACAGCCACATTCTTCACCAAAATACCACAAAAAGATTCTCTAGGCCACATACTGAAATTCTCCACTGAAGGCCTTTGGGCTAGGTCCACACAGTTCAAATCACTCTCAGCGACAATGCCTTCCATATTCCTCCTAGGATGGCCAATTAAGACAAGCTTAAAGCATTCCACTGCTTTCCAAATTCAAAGTCCCAAATCCACACTCTTCCAAACAAAAGCATGGTCAGGCCTATCACAGCAATACCCCAGTCCTGGTATCAACTTTTGTCTTAGTTAGGGTTTTACTGCTGTGAACAGACCATGACCAAGGCAACTCTTATAAGAACAATATTTAATTGGGGCTGGTTTACAGGTTCAGAGTTCCAGTCAATTTCATCAAGGTGGGAACATGGCAGTATCCAACACAGGAAGAGCTGAGAGTTCTACATCTTCATCTGGAGGCTGGTAGAAGACTGACTCGTTGCTTACATCACAAACACTCTCAGGGCAGCAATTTTCCCTTTTACGACCTTGGAATCTGGGACAATGATTGATGACAGTTGGTGTTATGCTGTCTATGTAAAACTGCCTTCACAGGCTCATGTGTTGAGCACATAGTTTTCAACCTATGGTACCATTTCAGGAGTCTGCAGGAATTTTGAGAGAGTGAGGCCTAATGGGAGAAAATGGCCCTGGAATCTTTTGGCTTGCAGTTCACAGCCCAGACTCTGGTGTGTTGGAGATATGAACAAGAATCTTTACATGTCTATTGCACCACCATAAACACAAGCCAACTCTGCTATGTGTCATCCCCACCACCATGGATAGTGCCTTGAACTTGACCTAGAATAAATGCTTTCTGCTGTAAGCAACTATTTGTCAGTGGTCTGGGCACAGTAGTTATCTCTGGCTATCTTCAAACTCATGTCAGAGGAACAGGAAATAAAATGAATGCTTTGTTGTAATAGCTAATTAATAAATGCCTGTTGATATACATAACTTGTTAGTTTGTGACTTTGGAAAGCTACCTTTGGATTATGAATATGATGTTTATGAAGTTTCTAGAACTATACAACTATTCATTTCCTTAGAAGCATATGAATGAAAATGGTCCTTACCTCCCAGTTGTAATGTAACTCTTCTCTATTTTTTAATTTTGAAAGCTAGTAGAGGTTGTGTTGCAGTACGAACACTATGTACAGTTAAAACTGGCTCAACTGTTCTCAAGCTGCAGGGGATAATTATTTTAAACGTAAGAAGTTCGTAAAAGATTCTAACCCTTTTAATATTTACAGAACTGTTGAGTCAGAATAGTTTGAAACAAAATTTATTTTTGACTAAGAGGCTTTAATGTCCCTTCATTAAAACTAAATATATTTTTACTTGAGAATTGGAAAGAGAAACACTCTCCTAATTGCAGAATTTCTAATACCCCTTTGGACGTTAATTACAGTTAACTTAGGCTAAGCTTTAAAATGAGCTGGAGTTAATCTCTATGGCTGCAAAGAAATATTATAAATGACATGAGAAAGAATCTGGCTTGCATCTGCACAATAATTACTACGCTGTATTTGTATCTTTAAAATGGTCAGAATGTGAAGCTCAAAGTATCCATGCATATTGACCTCCAAGCTAGTCTCTTCGTCTATGAAAAACATTCATCTGCATGATATAATTGTTTTGAAAATGGAGAGATCATCAAACACTTCTATGCTGAATCTTAAATATACACTAAGTACAAATGGATTATAGTGCAGGAGCTTTGTCATTGGTCCTGGATTCAGAGCTTGGCTGTATTTCCATTGTAAGCTTCAGTCTATGAGGTTATATTCCTATAAGAAGACACAACAAAGAATTGATTTACTGAAGTGAAAGAAGTGTGTGTAGAACCTTAGTGACAAATGATGCATTAGTAAAGGCTTCTATGATTAATATATAGAACATCTACATACCTACATATACCACACACACACACACACACACCACACACACAAACAAACACAAAAAAAGACCCAACGAAAAATAAGAATGAGAGGGAAACCCAAACTACTGCCAGCAAGTAAAAGGCCATAGGGGCTTAAATTGATGAATAGATACGTATTTACTCTGTGACATTTCAATATATATGTGTGTGGGAGAGTGTGTGTGTGTATAAATTTAATTAATTTAATTTAAAATAATTAAATTAAAATTAATATTAAATAAGTACTTAATCCCTTACAAAAACTTTTAATTATGCAGTGATAGACAACAAATCAGGACTAGAATAATACAAAACAAGGTGTAAATATTATTCAAGACCTGGAGAGATCACAATGGCAGAGTAAGAAGTAGAGAATGAATAGATGATTCAAGGTCTAACAAGAAAACCAAGTAACAAAATTATTGCAAAACAACAATGGAGTTGAGAGAAAGAAAGCCAGAATTGCCTTTGCCAAATACACTAAGAGGAAACCAATTCTCCCAGGAACAGAAAACTTCTGAGAAGAGTAGGGAAGAGAATGAAACTGACCACATAAGAATTACCAGGAGTGAAAAACTGTACAGACGTCAGCTTATGTACCAACAAGACTGGATTATATGATGCCCTATTTAGCCACCATCGCGAGTATATTTTCGGATGTTTGGGATGATGTTTTATTTAAATACTTTACTTTAAAAATATTTTTTTATCTTTGATTTTGTACATCAACACATTGAAATATGTTTGAATGTATCCCAAATTTCCCTCACCAACTCTACCAGCATCCTCACGTCATTCCTGTCTTTGACTGAAGGCAAAACCCAAGCACTCTCTAAGGCTCCGGCTTGCCAGGACTCAAGGCTGGAATTAAACATGCCTGCCATTCCAGCCTGCAGTCTCAGACCTTCCCTGGAAATTCACCATTAAACTTGTGAGGTTTTAATTTCTTCTTCTTCCTACTTTGGGGCTTGTGTCATGAGTCAGCTGGCTTCTTACAACAGCATCATATTCATCACTTACATCATCATGCATCTACTCTTCTAGACAAGGTATCCCGAATGTTAAAATCTGGAGCCAGGTCGCTCGCGATTACCGGAACCTTGAGTTGGATTTGGGGCGCTTACCAGGACAACAAGCTGGATTTCTGGTGAGGTGTTTGACGTGGCTGACCATGAAAACTAGTCAAACCTGATGATTCAGATTCTTCCGGTCGGTTTTATTTTTCCATCATTTCAAAACTAAAAAAGAGGTTTGAATTTTGCTCAAAGACCAGCAGACGACTACAGAAGTAAAAGGATGAGAATGGTCCACTAATGGAAGTTGGGAGCAGGGAGCAAGGAGCGTTATTAAAGCAGAAGACCATCAGAGGATCTCCAGGGAAAGCCTGCTGCAGAGAGCTGGGCATGTGTTGTGTGTTTGACTCTTGCAGGACCTACCCGAGGTCTCAGAGCAATATGGAAGAAGGTTACCTGTGGTGCTGCTTCGATTTTACATACTTCATTTTTAAAACCCTTTTCAGTATTTTATTTTCTCAAAATTATATCGTGTTTATTTGGCGTGGACACTCATTACTTCTGTGTACACAGAACAAACCCGCAGTCATTTCAAATCAGCTGTCACTCCACTCATCCTCATGTCCGTCCATCATGCTTATTGGCTGGTTTAGTGATAAGCATCAAGTCCAGTCTTTACGGAAGGCTAATGTTATTACTATGTGTAGATAAATATTTTTATCCTTTTAAAAAAGATGCTTTTCCTCTTAATTAATTCAATCTGCTTCTTTTTCATGGAGACAAAGATATCCAAATGTTAAGATGCTAATCCTAAATAGTCATAGAGCATCCATTTTCTGTCTGCTGATGTTTTAGTGTGTTTCATTTCTTCAGTAAATAATACACCAGCATAATGGGTCTTGAACTTATTTTTTTGTTGGATTTATTTTCTGTTTCAATCAGGGGAAGGAAAAGACAGATTTACCAAGGCGGCTACCATACTGTGAGGAATAGGCTCTAGGGAGATGGAAAGCATTTACAGAGTTTTTCTATGTGCGTTGCAATTTAATGAAACTTTAGGAGAATCTCCGCATTTGTTTTTAATCTCCATGAACATTAGATTCGTGCATCTAATTCTATGTGGTTGGTTCCTGTTTATAGAAACATTGTGTTCTCAAACTGCATAGCTGTTGCCATGTTACATGGAATTATTTGTGACAAAAGACTACACACTTCACATGAAAATGTGCTACAGCAAGGAACACATTTGAAACTATAAGGATCTATGGAGTTGTAAGATTTATTCTTTTTTGTGGTTTGATTGGCAATTCTGAATATTTTAAAACAAAATAAACCCAAGTCTACATGTGAACATCTTCTCAGCAGTATACGGTAGAGGAGATAGTTCTAGAAATGACTGATCAAAAAGAAAACATTTACCTGAATTTAAACGTAGATTATATGATCTTAGTTGATACTACTTCAGTGAGTTCAGTTACCTTTTTAAACAGATGAATACTCTAAATCTATTTCTATAAAGTGTGTAGAAAAAGCGAAATAAGCAGGTCTTTTCCATGTCTGTGAAAATACTGCCAAAGTTATAACCTCCCTTTAACCATAATGCTTAAAATGGTGCTGTAGACTTATGCAACTGAGAGTCTATTACACTCATGGAACAAACTAACTTTTCTTTCAGTCATTATAGGGAGGAAGGTAAGATCTTCCATCGTATAAACTCTTACCAATCTAAATGTCTGTAGACTTTCACATTAAATCTATCAACTCCATTGATTTTGAAATAAATGAAGGGAAGGAGAAGTGTTAAATTGATTCATGTTGTTGCCATGGTTAAATTCTTTCCTAATCAATCAGAATATTGTTAATATTCTAAAAGTTAGATACTTAAACAACCTCAGATTTGTTTGAAAACTCAATTTTTTTTAAAGCAGTGGAATTTTTTTATCTGAAAGCTAACCTGTTTTCTAAATGAAATTACACTGTCATGATAAATAACTAAACCAGATGTCAGACTTTTTGTTAAGCATATCAACACATGCATTCTAAGTTTAAATCAAGGTCTTAATCCCAATATTAGAAGTACAAAATGAATGAATTATTTAGTAGGAAGCACCATGAAAGATAGTTTTTACAGCAAATCCTTCTGAGGCTTATAAATAACAGATGCCTCTTATGGAGGAATAGTCTTATCTAACATCTTGGGGTTCAACTTATAAAATATTTAAATCACCTGGATAGTTCAAAACTCCTAAGTAACAAGAACACTACAGACCTACAATCGGGACTCACTAACTGTACATTTGGTACCTACTGACTCGATCTCATCCTCTGCTGAGACAACATTGATTTCAACTAAACAGGCCCTGCTCACCGTGTCTGGATTCAGTTGCTCATTTCACACAGGGGTCTATGCACTTGCTCATTGCACACCAGGGTCTGGATTCACTTGCTCACTGGGCACCAGAATACAGAAGAGCACATCTCTACCTTGCTCTACCACTTTCTCCTTAGGTCCCTGAAATAAAAGTCCACTGAACTGGAAGTTCACCATTTCTAAATAGGAAATTGTCTTATTCAATGTAATATGTTCGTTATCATTATCTCCGAACAAAAAAATACCAACATTTTTAAAGGGCCATCAGTCCTGTTGAGTCTTCAGCGCTTACCCATCAGACTTTGCTGCAAACAGAAGTTTAACAGAGCATAAGGTATTATTTACCTGATATACAAACTGCTCCAAGAAATAAATGTTATAGAACTTTAATGTCTTCTAGACTTAATTAAGTAGATTATTTCACAGGATGATTATTAATCTCATAAGTAGAGGTACTGTGCAAATAAAATATTAGCATTAGCAACAAAATTGAAAAAACTAATCTCCATAAAACAATCAAGAAATATTCTTTGTCTCTGTCTTGTCTCTCTCTTCTCTTTTTCTGTCTGTTGTCTCCTATCTTTGTGTGTATGTATCTGTCTGTATCTTTGCCTCTGTTTCTGTGTGTGTGTGTGTGATGTGTATGTCTGTCTGTCTGTATCTCCTACTAAGGAGACATGTGTGTTTATGTGAAACTCTTGCTATTTCTTTCTTAAGGGAGTGATCACTGGTGAATTATATTTTCTAAGTTGAACAAAAATAAATAGAAGAGTTCAGGGCTTTTGTTTTTTGCTACAGAATTATTCAGTGTTTATCCATCTATTTAAAACAGGAAAATCTAATTTTAAATTTTTGAATAGGGAAAAGAACAACTGCTCTCTTTTCACTGATGAGAGACTTTCTCTCTAACTAAAGGGGATTAAAACTAAGCCATGAAAAGGGGATATAGATGCAAAAGGTATCATTTCTGACAACTATATTTGAACCAAAAGGCCAACCTCATCACACATCTATTAGTTCAAGTTTCCCATTCCCTGGCAGTTCTTTTTTATTATTCATTATGAAGCTGAAGTAGGGCTGTAAGAAATGCAAGCCTCTGGTTAGCCCTGAAAGACAAATATGTCTCTCCAGTAACTATGAGGTCAGCTTCGGATCAATGTAGTCGGAGCCAGGATTCCTACAATTAACTCATGAATCTTTGACTGGTTTTTGCATATATCTGGGGAGAGTCACTTAGGCTCTGAGAGCCTCACTTCTCCCATGTAAGTAACAGCAGAGCCTGTGCATTACTGAGCCCTGTACAGTTTAATTCTTTGCAAAAGCACTTTAAGATACTCTGATGAGAACTTTATTAAGGCTAATTATTACTGTTATTCAGTTAGCTGCTTGTAAAACACTGTGACCAAAGGGCAGAATGAGCTCATTTCATGCTAGATAAGAGACACTGGAAATCATTAATGTAATCAGATTCATCAGAGTAAACAATTTTGGCTCCACAAATATGTCACAAAAGGAGACAAGACATTAGTTGATGTGTTTGCACACTTAGTGTTACATCGACTTTGCTTGCTCACTGGACATTTTTGAAAGATTAATTATACTTATTCTTAGTGTTTTATACTTTGTAAGCAATTTATACTCAAATTTATTTGATAGTATAGCATCTCAAGTCAGGAGAGGCTCTAGTATCATAAAACTTATAACTCACCATAATTTCAACCTCAGTACTTCTGTTGACTCAATTAAGAGATTAACAATGTCATATTTATGTTTTAAAATGCCCAACTATTTCAGTAAGAAAACTCTTACTAATGACCTAGTAAAACAATGGTCATTAACACGTCTTTTTAAATAATTTTTTTCAAATGAAACATAGCATTTGAATTTCCCTTCCTCTCTCTTAGACATTAACTTAACTGAGGATATTTTTTATACTCCATAAATGAAGTCCTTATGCAAAAATCAAGCTGAGCTTTCTGAAGTCTTATTGAGAACATGTATCCACAATTTCAAAAGACTACAAGCCATCAACAATATGTTAGCATTATTTTTTTTTCCTGTAAGAGGAACCAGAAACCGCTTGCCTTTGAGGAGCGTTCACATTGATCAGAGACTTCTCTTAAACTGACTTGTCATCAGAGAAAAACCTCACTTTCTTTCTTCCTTCCTCTTTCCTCACTGAAGAGGTCACTGACGGGAACAAGAATATCACACACACACACACACACACACAAAAGGAGTTTAGAATTTCTCCTTGGCCTTTTCAAGAAGGTACATCCAAAGAAAGTTCATAAAAACCTCTCGTTTCACAAAGACCCAGAATCTTAAAATAGCAGAACTAAGAATCTGCAGAAAACCTTTTGTGTGGTTCTATAAGGAAACATTGTCTGCTTGTATGAGAAAATTATAAAAGTTTATGGTTTATGAATAATTATTATGTATAAGGCAACTCTTGGATGATTTTATTTTCCTTCTAGAATGGCCATTTGTTCTGAACTACAGAGTTCAAACCATGTATTGTGATTGTGATCTGATTGTATTAGACAATGTATATAACCCTTTATAAAGCCCTGATATACTTAGACATTAAAAAAAAAAAAAAAAAAAAAAAAGCCAGAGATAGAGGGAATGCCATCTCGAACTACAGGAGCTCTGTAATGATTAACACTTTACTTTCCATGCAGAAATAGCCTTAAAATGTGCCTTCTCATTTTTGCTTATTCTTAAGATAGGTTCTTTGTTAGTATTTTTTTGGAGGATAATATTAACTCACCTTCTATACAAAAGCTTTTGCACAAACAAAACAAAAGAATTGATTTTAGAAGACTAGCCAATGCTGTTTTATATGCATTTATTCATCGCTCACCCTAAAATCTCCATCTAGACACAGAAGATTCTGGCTGTGTCATTGAAGAGTTTGCTTTTGATTTTCCTTTCCATCTTGAAGGCAGATTAGGATAAATATTCATTTAGACTCTGCTAGAAACACCAGATTTTAGGTGGATTTCTTTTTCTGGCCTAAGAACCCACACATTATTACTGCTTTTCTATGTTGACACAAAAATAATTTGTATTTTTATTAATTACCTTTCTCATCCCCCTCTATTGTTTCCAACACTGAATGAAAAAAGTAAGCAAACCTATTACAACCATTATAAAACTAAAAAGTCTAACCTCTGGGAATTCCACACACAAAGTCTCTCGCCCTGTTCAGGCTGAAGATCAATTGCTCCTAGTTTTCAACAGCTCAATCAGTGAGCATGTGGAAGTGGGTTCCTCATGCTGCAAAGTGTATTTATGACACCTAACACGAAGAGTTCTCCCAGCTACTACCAAAGTAATAGTTTCCAGAGACTCTTTGCATCTGTGCTTGTCACTATGAAAAGCCATCAGAGAGGTCATTCTAGCAGGACGGCAGTCAGGGTAATTAGTACAGAGTTGAAGCAATGCAGCTTTTGAACACTTGTCTCCCAGTCATAAGAAAGTCCTGAATATACCCAGGCACTAATGTTGTCTCATGCAACTTAATATGCTAAAGTCAGACTTGGGACAAGGCTAGCTCTATATAGTTTTCCTTTACCCTTTGCGTGTCCAGTTCTAAGTATGAGCATTAAGTTCATTACACTATTACCGTGAGAAGTGTTTTTCAATGAAAAGCTACCACTCTGACAATCTAACCACCTGATCAATAAAACTCGACAACAAAGATGGAGCAACTGTAACAAACATTAACTCATTTCCAGTTTAGCTTTGGGCTCAGAACAGGAACCTTAATTTTCCTTGAATTTCATTGCTCAGCAGTGTTAAAGAAATTAATAGAGAATACATAGCATTTGTCTTTTTAAACTGGCAGAAATCGTCTTTGTAGAAAGAAAGTCATTTTAAATGAAAATATCTAATGACCCATCGTCATTTATTTGGTCTCCACTTAAGGTTCAATAATGGCACCGTCAGCCACAACTCTGTTATGACTGCTTCTTCTATGTCTTCAGCCTTCTGAGGCTCATAAAATGTCATGTTAGAGGTTTCAAAACTGGAGACTGACTTCACTGATACCGAGACAATTTCTAATTTCTTATTTCAGTATTTTATGCTCCAAAGGAATCTTTCAAAAATATTTGTTGCATCCTAATTGTAGTTAAAAACTAAAATTATCTGTAATCAAATATCATTTGAATGGATAGAAAATAAAAAAAACACTATATGCAATTAGTATTTAATGAAACCAACAATTTATTTTGATTTGAAGTAAATCTCATTAACAACATGAATTTCGCCTGGGAATTTGTGAGATCATTATTAGAAATATGAATAGTTTTTAAATAATTCTTTTGAATATCCATAAAATAATTCTACTTGTAGTATCAAAGGCTGGCAAAAACGGAATATATCAAACTTGTTTAAAGTTCATAAAACCTAAAACAGTTTTAGCTAAGAACTTCAATGCTCAATTCTAAGCTGTGTTTACATAACTTCAATGCATATGTGTTTGATTCATTTATAGCTAAATTATTCAAATGTTGCTTTTAAAACTATTTATTTTGTTCTTATGTAATGTCTTTCATTTGAGGAATTCACATAGCACCATAAATGTTAATGCACGTTTTCACAGCACCCCTGTGAGGGAGATGGCAAGGATTCCTGTGAAGTTCTCTGAGGTCATTCTTCAAGGGACTAGGAAAATATTAACATATAAAAGTTCAGAGCCTTAGTAGTGCTGGGTCAAAAGAGGAATGAGTAATATAATGAATAGAGCAGGTTTAACCCTGGTTCCTTTAGTTCATAAGAAAAATTATTCTCTAAAAATACTGTGAAGTTGATTAGCAAAGTCCCTCTATGTTTATGTGGAAGTAAGAGAATGGATTTTCAATTGTTTTCCTCTTCTTTCACTATCTTTAGTCTAGAAATCTCTCCTCTATGTGACCTCCCTCAATTAGGAGGAGCTGAAAAAGTTCCCCTTAAAAGTCGATCCTAGAAGGGCAATCTTCCTCATTAGTTTATAAGGAAAATTTACACTGAGGTAGACGGACAGCGTTATTGAGTGTAACTGAAATTCTCCATTATGGAAAGGGGTGAAAAGAGCCAAAGGTTTGATACCGTCAATACTAGTTATGTATTGACCAAGAGCTAGTGACTGTCATTAATGAAAGTCTTTTAAAGGCCAAGTTCACACCAGTCTTCTTTCAATGAACACTATCTTCTAATCAACCATAAAATTTAAAAATAACTCACAAAACAGCAATCAACCCAATGGACTGTCAAACACACCAGACTACAAGAGGCCTTCAGAAGTTCACCTTTATTGATAAAGAATATCTCTTGTGCTTAGCAGAATTCAAAATGGCACATCATTCGGAATAATTTTTCAGTCACAATCTTTAGAAGAGATCAAGATTTATTCCTTTGTGATACATAGGCTCTTACAGGAAAAAAAAAAGCAGTGCTTGTAAGGTGTTTCATTTCATAAACTTTCTTAAAATGCACCATCTAGAGCAAAACAAACTCTGATTCCAGGGGCCAGAGCTATGACTGTGCACTTGAGGATACGCAATCACAGACTTCATCCCTGTGAAATGCCTCACAACTCAGACAGGGAAGTATAAGATCACTCATGATATCCATGATAGCCACGGCTCTTGCTATAATGCAATGAAGTAATTATATAAATAAAATAATTCTCTAAAACTGATAACAATATTGGACAGAAAACCAAATTCCCTGACTCCTACCAATTACATTTTTAACAAATAAGCCAAGAAAATTGGAGACTATGTGATTATCTTCATCCTGTGCTCTGAATTCTGACTTAAGTCTCAAATTATTCATTTTCTTATCTGAATGTTGAAATTCATTATAGGAAGATGATAATTTTTCTCCCTGTTGTGTAACTCCTTAATTGCTACAAAAATATCTTTGGCCAGATTTTCTTTCTGACTCTCTGATTTCTTTTATCAACCATCTCTCTTTATGAGTTATAATGTATGTGTGTGTTATATATATAATATATTATATAATAATAATAATCTATATTACATATATGTGTGTATATAATATCATATTATAATTATGTATATTATACACACACACATATATATATGTTATATATCATACATATATATATATATATACACATATATATATATAATATATATTGGTCTGATATATATATCAGACCAAATACTAAGAACTGAGGCATACAAGTCAAGTGGCTAATTCAACAAAGTGGTCACGCAAATGCCTATTACCTTATATTTGTCACAGTATTTCCAATTTTCAAAAGAAATTAGTAAACTAATGTTTGGTGTATTGGTTGACTTGGGCAAACTTACAAACAAATCTGAAAAGAGTTGAATTTGGATTCAGATATATAAATAATAATCTTATGTTTGAATATATGATATTTAATGAATACCACTGAAACACAGATGAGCACAGCTGAAATTTCATTAAAGATAATGAATATGTGAGATTAAAGAATTCTTTTATTTTCACACTATGTTAGTCAGTATAAAGAAATAATTAACTTTTACTAAGTTTAAACAAATTATCTCTGGGGAGAAAAAGAGAGAATGTGAGGTACAACATTAAACTAAGCAAGACCAGAGACATTTTGCCCACTGGAAATTTGACATTAAAAAGCATTGCTTTTCATCATGAAAATATAATTGGGCACACATCAAAATATCATCAAGGTTATTAGAAGGCACTGCTAGGATGATATAAGATGAAGAACGAATCCTGCTAAATGGAATCAACAAGGTCTTTAAACACAATTATATTTAAGTCATAATAGGGGCACCGAGCTGTTTCATGAGGCCATAATTGGATTCCCGTGTGGACAAACTATATGGCTGAAGGCTGGCTAGAGCTTTAGTAATAAGAGAACTGGAGTATTGCCTCATAAAACCATTCCACACTTTTCTCATTGTGATAATTCTACATGTCTCTAGGGATTCACTCTTAAGTAAATGTCACTACACAAACAAGTACTTCTATAGAAAGAAAACTACGACAAAGAGACGATCAAGGAGGGATGTGTTCCTCTGGTATGAAAGTAGACCTTGTCTGCAGCCACAGCTGATGTTTTCCACAGCATGGGAAGGCAGCCATTCTCAAATGCAAGGTTGTCTTCGGATTTTTAAGTCGTTTTATTTTTAGTGTTGTGTTCATCATTGTCTTTGTTGAACAGAAATTAAACCAGGATCTTCATATCTTGGAAAGGTCTTCTGTAGCGCTAAGAGCCAACATCCATGAGTTCTCATTAGAAAAGTTTATGCATCCAGAATTTATTTTATAATCATGGTATGGGCCTTGCAGGTGCTGCGCTTGAAGTACTGTTTACTTTAGCTATCTAGACACAACCTACGATTACCTGGGAAAAGAGTCCCAGATGAAGACGTATCTAGCTCAGCTTGGCCTATATAGATGTGTTTCCATGGACCATCTTGATTATTTTTGAGATGGGAGACTGATTCTGTGAGTGGTACCATTACCTAGTCTGATTTCTGAACTGTTGACAAATAAAGAAAGCTACTTTACAAGCAAACAAGGATGCAGCAGGCGGCGTCACATCTCTAGGCTGCTGACTACCTGTGTGATGTGACGAGCTCCTTGAGTTACTTGAGCTCCTGTCTTCACTTCCACTTAGTGATGATCTGTCGCCTGAAACTGCAAGTCAGAGAGACACTTTCCACCGTCACTGAGTTCTTTCAGCCCGAATATTTTCTTAGTGACAGAAATGAAACTAGAATGCTGGCTGATCCTTTTCTGCTTGATAATGTGTTATTGTTAATAACTATTTATTTTATTGTTATTGTTAATAACTATTTATATTGTTAATAACTCAGTAATCATCTACAATTAAAATGTCTATAAAATAGCTTAAACCATAGGAATAAGACAGGAGATTTTATATATATATAAATGGGTTGTTCAACAGCTTTTTGCTTTATTTTACTGTCAAGGAGAATTTTCTGTCACAGACATAGAACTGCTTCAAAAAAGGCCTTTCCGATTCAATTTTTTTCACATTTCTTTTTTATTTTTGACTTTCTAAATTGTAATTTTCCCTTTCCTGACTCTATTCAATATTAGTAAAGTTAAAATTAAAATTATATGGTTAATATTTACTAAAGTCTACTTACATCAGGAAATCCTGTGTCTATGTACAAAATTTTACCCAAATTTTAGATAATGAAACTGTGGCACCTAAGCACAGTGACCTGAGGCTAGAGAGTTGGCTCAGCAGAGAAAAGCATGTTCAGTTTCAGCAGACCCACATGACACAGCTCGGAATCAACTGGAAGGCCAACTCCAGAGAATCCAATGGTCTCCTCTGGCCTCTATAGGCACTTGAAAACATGTGGCATATGCTCACCAGCACAAATGCATAAATACAATTAAAAATATTTATCATAAAGTATAATTTCTACAGTGTACCATTTTATAGAAGAACTAGTAGGTTTAACATAATTAGAAGTTTACTCCTTGATTTAAATATATATGTTTAAATATATTACATATAAATATATTTAATACATTTTAATAATATATAAATTATATATTATACATCTTAATTATATCATATTATAAATTATAATTATATTATAATTATAATCATATTATAATTAATTATATTTTAATATATATTTAAATATATTTATCTACAAAGATATGAACAAGAAAATTGTGTCTCAGAAATTGTTGCAATTACCTCACAGTTTGGAAGAAGAGAATAAATGAGAATAAAATGTGTGGGATGAAAAATAATAAATAAGAGCCTATAGAATGAATAAAATCTGATAAGCAAACAATATGAAAGGATGCTGTAAATTGGAAAATGAAGGAGCAACAGGAAATCTTATATGGTGATTGACAGGTGAAAGCAGACTGACTGGGCTCCCAGGAAATGATGAGATTAATTACATCACTTCCAGGCGGGATCTTGCTGTGGCTGGTGCTGCACTGGTGTATAGATCATGTTACGTAACAGAGCTGGCTTGGTTGTATACCTGACAGTGATTCCGCATAGAAGACAATCTCTCAGAGTTGAGAGAGAAAACAAGTGGAAATCAGGAGAGAGAAATTATTTCAACTAGAACTTATTTCCAGAACTATAGTGTTTAATGGGGATCTCACAGACGGAACAGTGAAATAAATGGAAGAAAGAAACTGAATAGTCTTGCATTCATGTTGAGGGTATAATTATTTAACTGAAAAGCAGGAAATTTAAGAAGGAAATGATCAATTATGATTGAGCAAAGAAAACCTTTAAAGGATTTTTCAACATACATATGATTGGAAATTTCGTGGGCACTCAGCAGGGGAAAACCTCAGATGTGAGTGAGAGCACATAGCAGTTTCAAAAAGCAGCTTCTCAAACACACAGACCCCAGGCACAATTAGACTGAAGGAAATATTAATTATATTTTCCAAAATTGAAATTAAAAATGGCTTAATCTGAGATGTCTCAAATCACTTCATCAGGTTGTAAATACCGGAAATCAACATCCTTTCAAATTTAAATGAATTTTAGCACCCATGAAGGGGACTTCTTGAAAATGAAACAGGATAAAACATACAAACACATATAAATATCAAAATAGAATCCAAACAAATATGTCATAATTAAATTTAATAATTTATAATCCAGTTCTTTGTATATTTTAGAGTAGGATATAATTTCTAACTTATGATATTTTTAAGTAAAATAATAATTTCTAGAATTCACAAAAAATGAACAATGTAGATGCACAATCTAAAACTGAGACATCAAAAAAGGAATAAAAATCACAAAGAGTGAAAAGCATACCTTTATCGATTATGTTTTAATTCCATATATAAGATGAAAAGCTAACTGAATAATACAGGGCATAAATTTTCAAGGAATGGTCTTAAGAATCACAAAATGTTTCTAAACTGGAGAAACCAATTTGTTCATCTGTCAATCACTTTTAGGCCAGTTCCTCCAACAATCAGCAAAAGCAACAACGGTTGACAAACAATGTGAACATGGACCAAGTCAGAGGTGAAGACGGTAGAATAAAAAAAGTAAAATCTAAGAGAGAGACAAACATGACTCAATGCAAGGAGCATTAAGTGTAGCGAAGAATGAATATCTTACACTATTAAAAGAATCAATCCCATAAAGACCAAAAAATTTGATTTGCTAATACAGCAAATCAATTGCTTCCTGCAATAAGTGTTTTTCCATTACTCTTAAGTTAGTACAGACTTGCTAGGACAAGTGTAATTCAAGCGAACTGTGTGTCCCATTCTACAGTGTTCTGCTATCCCATAATTGTCTCTGTTACCAAGAATAACACACAAAACCATCATTTCCCACACATAGCCTGTTATTCCATTGCTCAGAATATCAAGACATTAATGCCACATCAGGGTCACGTGGCAAACAACACACTCCCCTAGAAATGAGCACGGCAGGAAAGATTGCTCGAAATTGTCCTCAGCCGTAGCTTCCTTTCTCCGTCACTCAGTCAGCGCTTACAAAGGCACTCTTCCCTGAGACACCCTTTGTATACATCAGGCCTAAATTTACTATCTTGATCCAGAAAGAAACATTTCCTAAAACAGATAAATCTCCTCACGTTCTCTCACTTTACCCAGCATGAGTGGTCGAAGGGGAACAGGTTAACAAACATTTTTAAGAAATCATTTATGTGTATGGGGGTTTTGCTTGCATAGATGCCTGTGCAAAAATTTTCATACCTGGTTTCCCTCAGAAGCCATAAGCAGGCATCAAATTCTTTGGAACTGGAGTTATGAAAAACTGCGAGATACCAAGTGAATGCTGTGAATCCAGCCTGGTTTTTCTAGAAGAGCAGCCTGGGCTCTTAACCACTGAGCCATCTCATCTCTCTGGCCCAAACAAAGCATTTTCAACCTTAATCAAGAAGACAGAATAGGAGGAACACAAAGGTAGCTTGTAGGATGACTTGTGCTCTGTGGAACAGGGTCGCTGGGTGCCCTCTAAGGTCGGAACTTACTCCTTTGAGGATATGAGCCATCAGTCTGTTCTCCCAGAGATACCATTTACCCTCATCCTTCCTCCACTGTATTTGAGAAACATTGGCGAGAGCATTTCCTGCCTGACAACAGGGGAGGTTTATTTTAGCCTGCTTACCGCCTGGCCAAAATCGGGGCCAGTTGTCTTTTCCAATCTTCACTATTCACAGTCTCTTTTTAATCCAGAATGGTAATAGAGTTCTGTCAAATTTTTATTTTAGTTTTGGAGAGGAAAAAAAAAATGTGACTCCAATCAACTTCGCGTGTCAAAATCATATCCAGTGTTCTTTTCGGGACACAGTTTAAATTGCCCAACAGCCACCACAGTTCAAGGATAGGCTGCCACGAAACCTCTTTGTCCCAGACTACAAATTCTCAAGACCCATCTCTGCCTTCCAGCGTATCAAAGGTGACGGTTTTACTAGCCGCATATTCCCTTCATAGCAGAGCACCCAGCTATCTCTGCTGCCGCCGTATTTTCATTTCTGTCTGTCACTTTTACTGAAAGCCAAAACGATATATATTTAGTTTTCATGACATTAGCAACCCAGTTCTTGAACTAGTTTCTGATTTAAGCACATTTCTGCAGCATCCTGCCATATAAAATAAAGCCCCAAATGCCATGACCTTCCCGTTATGTTTTATCTTTTACATTTTTGATAACGCATATGGGAGTCATGCGCACAGCATTTTAAGGGGCACAGAAGATGCATGAGTTTCCCAAGCCAAACCATGCCCTTATATGATTCTATCTGTCTGTACCAGCCTTCCAGTTGTCCATCTAAAGATGTATGGGCGATGTGTGTATTTCCTGTCCTTTGCTAGAGGTAAACATGAAGTCCCATGGTAATGAACTCTCTCTCTCTCTCTCTCTCTCTCTCTCTCTCTCTCTCTCTCTCTCTCAGAATAAAGATTTAGAACAAAATAAGAATGTTACCAAAAAGGATCCAATAGAACACAGAGCAAAGACTGAAAAATGCCTGGCCAGAGGAAAACATTAGCTTGAAATATTGAAAAATACTAAGAAACTTTTAAGTATAATTAAATCGATTTGTCATACAGTTAAGAGAGAATAATGACTGTTAAATACAATTTGTGAAAATAAATTTTGCCGTACTTCATGGAGAAAAATCTTTCTAAAACCTTATATCTTCGAAGCTATATCATTTGGATATAAACATAAAGAACTGTTGATACAGAGGAGACACACATGGACAGACCACCAGCTGCATTTAGAAACTGAAAGTAACGACCTAACAAAGATGTAAAGGAGAAAAAAGGACTTGAAAATCACACGGGACTGGGCAAAGACACAGCCAAGGCCTAGAGCACCCAAGCAGCACTTAGAGACAGAAGTATAGTTACAAATGACTGGGACTAGAGGAAATAAGAGCTCCATGTACTCTTAAGTACATAATCTATGACAGGAATAGCTGTCTCGACCTGAATTCATTGGAAGGAAGGAATTAATGAAGACAAAAGCAGTTCTTAAGGAAATGAGGAGGCAAAGACAGGCTCAATTGCAAACCTAAAGCTACAATATATGCTGCTTAATAATATAAATTTAAATTTTTTAAATTGGTTGAAAATGTGACAGAAAGAAAGTATAAATTAACTAAAATGTATTCCAATGTACTAAAATTCACTAAGGACATAAAAAGAAAAAATAACAGAGCTCTACACTCACACTTTATGGATAGCATGAAATCGTCATTAAGAATGCAGTCAGAAATTATTATACTCAGATATGTAGTTAGAAATTACAGGTCAACATAGCATACAATTTTAGACAAAAATTAAAAACTTAGGAAATTAAGTGCATTGAAATACAGGCATAAAATACCAGACCCTAACAAAATGCCCTTTGTTCAGAAAAGACAGAGGGAGATTAATTTAGTATTCATTATTCAAGACTGAAGAATGAAACATATAGCCACTTCAATGAAATTAAAAAAAAAAAACATTGATGTTAAAAATGAATTTTAATTAAAACTCTTACAGTAACTATTTTCTTATACACAGACATATGCACAGGAATGTGTTCAGTTACACACACGAAGAGATAATGGGTGAACATTTATGTCTGACAAAAGTTTGGTAGAATACTAAATAGAATTTGTTAAGAAGGATAAACTTCAAAGACATTCTGACAAACTGGAGAATGGAACGTTGCTTTCTCTTACTGCTGCTACTCACACTCTCCTGAGACAAGAGTTCAGCTGAGGCAGAAACAACAATAACTGTTACCCAGGATGTAACCGAGCTAAATAGTACAGGATTAAGTGGGAACTGCATGCAATCTGGATTTTCAGAATTACATTTTGGGGAGGGAAGAATGAGCAGTCCACAGGTTTTCTAGATTCCAAACAAATTCAAAAAGAAGGCTTTGCATGACTGACAGTTAATGGCAAAGATATCTGGGATATCATATAAAATAATATCAAGAGATTTTGGAAGAGGGATAACGGACATAAATGTACAGCAATAGTCAGAAGCCGCGTGCTCTCTGAAAAGCTATCATAGTATTGAACTAGCCAAGTGATTAGAACATTTACACAGCAGAGAACACAGCTGAATGGCAAGTTCCTTGAAACTTACAGACTGACAGCACATCTGAAAGCATATTTCAGTGCATGTAATTAATTTTGTTATGGCAACTATTCATTTATGAAAATCATACCACATAGAGAACGTTTGCAAATAAATTTAAGCTGAATATGGAAGGTTATACTATTAACAATTAATAGTAAACTAGATGTGTTCATAGTTTTTTTTCCCTTCACTGAAGCTTTTAAAGAGGGTAAAATGAAGAGATATTAATGCATAAAGGAGTATTTTCAACAATGGCTAATTAAAATGTTAATAATATCATACCACCTAAGTATAGTTTTGTAGATGATAAAACAAGATCATAGAAAGAGTTTCTCAATATTTCTGCATGTCAACTATTGAGAGAAAGACACATACAAATTATTTTAATCTTACTTGAAGCATTTTAAAATTATCATAACACCTGGTTTGTGCTAAGGCATAGAGATAACCACAGTTGATCAGGTTTGATTAAAATAACCAAATCTGTTTTAACAGCTAAATTCATGAATTATTTTTTTCTAGTTTCTGTAATAGAAAAATAACATTCTTCTGAAGAAACATGTAAGAAAATGTTCCCAGCATCACTGCTTGCTTTTAGAAAGATTGTGAGACAAATCAAAGGCTTATCACTTGGGGACTAATTAAATAAACAAAGGTACATCAATATATAAATAACATGTCATCATTAAAATGAATGAGAAATGTCTATAAGTACTAACCTTGAAAGATGCCTGGTATTCTTTCTTCACTCTCAATATCAAGCTGCAGATGTGGATTCATTTCTTCATGATTCACAAATAAGGACATGTATGCATTTTCTGAGCTTTCATGAGGGTATGTATATCATTGCTATATGAAGTAGTAGAATACAGGGAGTTTTGTATTTTATCACATAGTCGTTGACAAATTTATTGGCAGAGACTCTTAATATTAAAAATAATGCATACTTATTAAGTCTACAATATTATAATATTGTATCAAGGAGAAACTTCAAGGCTAATTGTTGAGCAAGCAGCATTTTCTCCATGTGCAGCATGTATTTATTGTTCATGTGTGTTTAAACTTTAGTTTTATTCCAAGATTATTGTTGATAAACTTGACCGTCCTTTTATCCTCTTTATATGATGATAAAAGAAAGTGTTCTGTTTCTTCGATTCTTTGCAATATTGTAGATTTATTAAGTAAAATCACAGTGATTTTGTTTTAATAGTAGATAAACAATTTCAACGAAGTCAATTCAAACACTATTTCAAAAATTATGGTCACTTTTAGTCCTTTACAGGGGAATTGCGTATTGGTACAGACATACACCAGGTCATATCATTCAATTACTAGGAAATACATGCAATTATTCAGGTAAGGTTTCCTACAACATAATAATGCGGACCTAAAATTATGGCCTCAGAATTTAACCAATAAAAGGTGATAACTCCCTCCTGTTCAATTATAAAAAATGCTGTAAGCACAATATTTTCTCCATTCTGCCTCTGTTCTATCAGGCCTCCCAGAGTGTCCTGCTTGTCTGTACTTCTCACACATATGGAATTAATACCATCACAAATCTGAGTCTCTAATATATGAGCATCCCTCTCACATGCTATATACATGACATACTGGGAACGTTATTAAAGAATCTCATGTACAGGTTAAAGGCATTTGCTGAAGTGGATTTTTCATTCTTAGCTAAAATCTGTACTTTTCCAAAGGAAGAGTATACGAGACCAGGATTTCAATAACTATCCATCAGAATTACAAAAGTGAAGCTGATATTTCAGAATTCCATTTTAAAACATATCACTCACGTAGCAAAATGCATGCAGCCTTCCTCCAATAGGATTTAACATTCAAATTGAATTACAAAACGCTACTTCATAAATTCTGTAACGAAATTACTTCAACCACTTGCCAGCGAGCAACACCCTTTTAACACTTCAAGTCTGGAGCACCGGGCAGAGAGTAGCTTCAACTGGTGATGATTTGTTTAGTCTGAACCAGTTGTCCCTGAAGAACACATTGTATGTGCATCATGGCGACATCATAGGCCAAAAGAGAATAGAAGTAAACTACTAAGAGAAGATTGTCAAGGTAGATGTTGGAATGTATATAAATCATTTATTTTAAAACTCTAGCATATTTAACTTTCTTCAATACAGTACTTATCATTTGTTATTCTACAGTTAAGTGTTGATACTCCAATGTATTACATTGTATATTATAGTTTCATAGTGGCCTAGAGAGCCATGCATATAGCCCAGAGGAGGAATTCTTTTAGCACTTCTTCTTTTTTCATAAAAACCAAACCAAAACAAAAGCAACAGCTCTGGGTGGTAGGCAACTAAAGGAAACAGCAATAGCTAATAACACTTTTGCAATCAGCTGACAATCCTAATAAATAACTCAAAAATCTCAGAAAGGTAGAGATAGTTCATTACTTGCCTAAATTTGCATTTCTGTTGCTGTGGTGAAACACCATGACCAAAATCCCTGGGAAAAAGAGTTTGTCTTATACTTCAAAATCATTATTCATGGAAGTCAAGGCAGACAATCTAATAGGGCAGGAACCTGAAGGCAGGAGGTGATGCAGAGACATGGAAGGTTGCTGCTTACTGGCTTCCTCACTACGATTTCCTCAGCCTGCTTTCTTATAGAAGTCAAATCGCTAGTCCAGGGATGACACCGCCCACAATAAGCTAAGCCTTCCCACATCAGTACCTAATTAGGAAAAAGTCTTACAGGCTTGTCAACACCCCACTCTTATAAGGACATTGTTTCAATTGAGGCTTCTTCTCCCCTGATGACTCTAACTTGTGTGAAGTTGACAGAAAACTGACTAGGATGGTATGTGTAAGTCAATACTGTAATAAACACATAAACGAATTTAAACACACAAAAATCACATGATCATCACCATACATGCAAAAAATCTTTGAGAAAATCCAACATTTCTTTATGAGATATAGAGAATATAAGACTAGGGGGAAATTACCTCTGCATAAGGAATGTTTTGTCTGAGAAACGCTCAGCCAGCATTATCCTAAGAGGGGAGAAGTTGAAGCAATCCCACTGAAGTCAGAAACTGGACAGGAATGTTTTTCACTCTTTGACAAAGCCGTAGTCAAAGCACTTGCTTTAGCTGTAAGGAGATTAAAAAATAAAAATAGGAAAATAGGAATTCAAGATATTACTACTTGTGGGAGGCATGATTATCATGCATAAGAAATCCCATGTATTCTACCAGAAAAATTTCAAAACAATAAATAAATCAAACAATGTGTTGGACACAGAATCAACTTGCAAAACCCAATCGATTATAAATTCTCCCACATCAAACATGCAGAGAAATTGATCGTGGACATGTTCCCACTCACAGAAGCCTCAAGAAAAGAAAAAAGAAAAACAAAGCAATCTAGGAATTAACGTAGCCAAGGAAATAAAGGACATTTACAATGAAAACGTTGAACCTCTGAAGAAAGAAATACAGAAAGACACTAGAAAATGAAAAGATATCTCATGCTCATGGATTGGTGGAATTAATATTGAGAAGATGACATTTTTACCATAAGCCATTTGAAGAATCAATGTAACCCTAACTAAAATTTCTATCTCATTCCTACAAATTCATATTTCCACAAAGGGCTATGGGTAGCCGAATGAATCTTTAGCACATAAACAATGCTGGATTGATTACAAATTTCAGACCACAATTACTTACTGGAGTCCTTGGTGAGGAAACAGTTGGAAAAGTCAACTGACAGAGTGTTTTAAACACAGATTAAACCTGGCAAGGAAAAAGCGATCTGAGGGAAGTTTGCTGAGTCAAAGACAAAACTGGGAATATCTAAGAGGGTAATACAAGAGAGAATTCCTATCAGCTTCTACACAGTACAGAAATTATTCGCTTTCTGATGGGAAAAATCTACACAATAACATCAAATTCCACACAGAGTAACTCCTAATCAACAGGGTATCAGATGAAAGCATGATATCGTAAGGCATCCAGCAGAAGACCCTTTAAACCAAACTTCAGTGATAAAAAAAACGTGAGCTTCTTAGTTTTGTATGCCCATTAGAAAGTCTACTTTCCCCAATTACTTTGCCACTTTTTACATTCTTATATGCCTAGCTTTCTGCTTTTCTATTTACTTTAGGTAATCTTGAATTCCCTCCTAATCTCTCTTCCTCTCCCCTCCGCCTTCTCTCATTTACATATGGTTCTTAGTTTCCTTATGTGTGTGTGTGTGTGTGTGTGTGTGTGTGTGTGTTATACATATATATATCAATCACTTCAGAAGCAGTATCCTGTTTGGGAAAGACTATTATCCATAAGATACTGGTACACATGAAGATATCCAAATGGTTTCAGCTCCTATCACCAGTTTGGAAGTGCCCAAGCAAATTCATTAGAGTTTTGGATGCTTAATATTTATTGTAAATTATACAAGAAAATACGGGTTGATTATACTATGGAACTAGCCCCACTGGTCCATGGCATCTGATTTCTTCTTTCCCAGTTTAGAAATATTTTTTTTCATTTTTATTAAAAATACTCATTGTTAAATGTACCACTGTCTTCTTCTTCTTAACATAGAAGAGCAAAACTTCAAATGTTTGCATCTGGATATAAAACCTGACGTCAACACAGAAACCAGAAAAAAGTGGAGGAGACTTGAAAAGTGAAGGCTGGTGCTGATTTCCTATTGATCTGACACTTCTGATCCTGCTACCCTTGTCAAGCAAAAGTAAATTTTACTATGAGAAGTTTACCATGGCTTTAAATTGTCCACAATATATTTTCGTTTAGAGCAAAAACTTGTTCTAATGGTTGGTGACCATGAAGTAAGGTCACGCAGGCTGGTCTTGTTGTCTAGAAGAGGAGAGAATAATGAAACCCAAACTGAACTACTATCTTTATCTAAGGGACCACCTGAGCTTTACAATGTCTTGTGAGGGGACCAAGGTGAAATTTACAAAATGCAAATTTGAGTGAATTTGACTGCTCATGTTCTGAGATTCTCCCTTTACAGCCATGGGGGAGTCAGTCTACGTTGTAACCTGAAGGCATAATCTGAAGGAAGATTTTATGAATTCATGTGTTCATTCGTAGCCATTATTGTCTTTAGAAAAGCAATTAAATATGAAGTATGGAACAATGTAGAGACATAGGACTTAGAAATTATAATTTCATAACTTTCAAATTTATTAACAGCTAACCACTGTTAACACTAGAAGATATATCAAGAATCTAAGAATTGGATTGGATAAAAGATTGGCACATGTCATAGTTACCTCTCGCTTTGTATAACTGGGTGAGCTGATCACAAATACTATACCATATTAGAGCAAATAGCTAACTCCAGCCTTTACATCTTAATTCCTCATGACACACTGCAGAAAGGTTCTATTTTTTAATATTCTCGAAAGAATCTCCACGTGAGATGTGTTAAGAATCCATGCCAGCTGCTCTTCTTTCTTTCCAGTGTGACCCCAAACAAGAAATATTTCACATGGTTTTAGGTTTCTGAGTAAAAGTTCAGCACAGCTGTGATATCAAATGAGGTGCCACCTGGCCTAATCACCGTGACAATATGCGCTCTGTCCTGCAAGGCTGACAGATGGATTGGGTATCAGCCTGATGTCATAATCTGTTAAGTTTGTAATATGGAGCATTAGCCATCCGTTTAAGATTCATCTCTTCTCTGATGGCGTTCTCTACTGTAGGTGGGGAGCCGATGCTGCCCTTGTGTGCTGCCAACACTAGTAATCTGGGAATCTTAGTTTGCATTATATAGTGGTAATTAGCTGGTGCTCTATCTCATTTGCTTAACTGTCACTCCACTACCAAAATACTGAGGTAGGATTTTCCATTCATGCCCCAGCCTACCAGTCTTTGACATTTATTTCATTATTAAAAAGTAAATAAATAAATTTGAAATGTGTTGCTTAATTTTCTTTTTGGAGTATCTAATTGAATGCCACTAACTGTGTAATGGAAATGATTTTAGTTTATATCTATAATCCCCTAAAATCTGTAATATGAATTATCAGTAACATGGCTCTGCAAACTCTATAATCAACATTTAAAAAGATGATGTGATTAATGTCAATAAACTCATCACACGTTTGTTAAATCTTTCTTGTAAATGCAAAGGACAGAGACAAGCAACAGTAATGGAGAAAAAAAAATGATGACCTATTTATTTCAAGGGGCCCTTACTTGCTTCCTTCACTGTTCTCAGAACATCTTGCAGATTTGTTCATATAAATGGCCATTTCTTAAATATGGCAGGTGCATTTTCTGACCGTGCCAGTGACTTCACAACACTTCCACCACACTTACTCTAATCCAGAAGTGACACTTCTCACCCAGTGTTAACTATCACTATGGCCAGTTAGAAGCCTCTAGGGACTGCATCTATAGTGCCTGGGTCTTCCATATGCCTTCCCTTGCCTCACTCACACAAAATATTGCTTTGTTCAATTCCCTGATAGATAATGTATTATTTGTAGACAGAAGCAACGATTTAACAACAAAGTAAAAATTAATTGACATTGTAAGTTCACCAAGATTTCCTGAGTAATATCTTATTTCTTTTAAAAGTTGTATTTATTCCTTAAATACAGAAGGATATAAAGAATTACTATCATAGTTTGATTTTTACTTTTTAAACTTTTAAGTAAACTAGCCAATTATTATATTCTATAAACTAGCCAATAAAACAATTACACAACTAGTTAAATAGCTCCATGCACAGACTATATACCCTACACCCCTTCATGCGTTTCCATACAGTCATGACAGCTGTCTGAAGCTTCACTTTAGCTTTTACACTTAAACATCCATTTTATGCATTTAACAACCACTAAAAATTTTGGCAGAATTGAAACCGAAAAAAAGCATCAGCTCTGTATCTTCTTTAGTGATTCGTGTGCACTGTAGTATCTGCACGCACATGCACATGTGCACATACACACAACATGGATTATACATACACATGTATATAGCGTTCACAAATTCTGCATGTGGCATTTTATAGTTAAGCTAGCTAATGTCATTGATATATGATGCAATAGCTTCATGAACACATAAATAATCACTGAAAACATATGCTAGCATGTCCCTCTTAATCATGCAAATATGTGAACCTTCACTTGATGTAACCAAATGGAAGAGCGATTATTTTTCATGTTTTAAGGGTTACAGACCTGTATTCACAGAGAAGAAAGCAATCACACAAAACCCCCTTCGCTGATGATTTTCAGAATAGGGTTCAAATTTCAATCTTTACGTGATTATGTTAATCAGGTTTGTTCTCCAAATTGTGGGTTTTATCACAGTTCCAATAAATGAGTCTCTTGTTATCTAATTGCTGGACACTAAAATTAGTCAGAAACTATGCATATTTTATTCCATCACCAATAATGCTTTGTAAATCTTATACATTTCATGTACACACAATAGGAATCGCATGTTTCCCTGGCTGAAAAGGAGGAGAAAGGAAAGCTTAACCCGATGATATTCACCAAGGGACACAGAGTCAGGAGAGGGAACTCCAGCACCACTGAATCCTGAAGACCTGACAAGAAGTTTTAGAAAATATGATGAAGCCCCGCCCCCAAATAAGAAGTGTTTCTGAAATATGTGCAATAAAAGGGCAACGAAGAAAATGGAAGGAAAGAGATTCTGGAAGTTTCTGTTTGCTCGGGCTAACAAGAAACTGTTAAACCATGATTACAACGCAGAGAAAGGACAAACGAAAGATAGACCATGTTGCTGGGAAGAGGGAAGGAAGGACTAGGCGTGGGTGGAGCAACTGCTGGAGATGGGGCAGATAAAACTTCCCTTGAAAGTATTGGATCTGAGCTTCGAAAAGGAATACATTACATCTTTGTAAATATCTATACACACCATATTTGATTACAGCGCTCCCTCAGTGTTTACCTTCTCATGTGACATTTGCTTTTTCTAACTCGCTTGGAGAACTACAAACATCTTATTTATCAATTCAATAAAAATCTAAAAATATTTTAATATTTCCCTCAACAAAAATTTTGGGATATACATAATGAATGCGGAAACATCCCACGTCTGAGGTCAGACATTTAATCCTCATGGGATTTGCACTGCTCTATGCTCGGGCATCTGAATTCAGGATACTAAGTGTCTCTCTTCTATGGAACCATTGATACACAAATGACTTTATACAAGTCCTTAGCATTAATAAACTTAAGAATTACTTACTTGTTGAAGATATTTGCAATTTTCCTAACATTTTAATTTTAACTGTCTCTCGTGTTTCTAACTATAAAAACATTTTTAAATGTATTTTAGTTTTTTATGCTTAAACTCACTGAGCAAATGTTTAAATTTGCTGAAAGTTTTATCACTTAATAATGAGCTTAATTGGGTATAATTCTAGAAAGCTATAACTAGAGCAGCAACTTCAAGGTTTGTTACTTAAAATATGAAGAATATTATTTATGCAAATATTTTATTATGTTTCCCAGGAAAACAGGTGTGATAAGGACAGGGTTAAATATTTAATCATTGATGTCACTTTGGTTGTATGCGTCACTTCTAATTACATGAGAGATTTATCAGAAATATGGATATGGCATATTATATCTTCCTATGATTTAGAATAGTCTCTATAATTTCTGTCTATTATTTGCTCCTATGTAAGGATTATCCTCTCCTGTCTTGAAACTCTGAACAGTGTTGCATTTTCTCAGCAGGTATGATTGACATTGTTTCCTTTCTCTGCAAAAGTAGAGACAAATTTCTTAGTCCCCATAGTTTCCTTCCTGTGACTGTCTCAACTACGCCCAGTCAGTACCTAGATGGAGAGCACCCAGTGTGATTCCATACAGTGTTTTACATTTCTCCTACGTTTAGATCCAGTCCAGGAAAACTCCGATTTTCAAGTCTCCATGAAGTATTATATTTTAATACATGTTCTCTCCCTGATTTGACCCAGCACAAGTTAGCTTCTCATTCTCTTCTCCATTTTTATCTCAGTTAAAATAGCTTTAAATGCAGCCACTTAGGAAGCTTGCTCCGCCTAACTCCACTCTTTGTGTCTCTAGTAAAGCAGTAAGACATTTTTGGACGATTTTTGTCTTTCGGACTACAGTTATCTTAGGCTTAAAGTGACTGCAATTTTACAGAAAGTGTGATAGTTTTCTATTATAAATTCTAGTAATAATTGCCTGTGAATACAATTACTATTGATTTTTTAAGGATCTGATCATTAATTAGATAACTTATTAGATTAACTTTTCAATCCAATAACTTCCAGTGTTTTCTGTTTTTTTTTTTTTTGTCCTTCTCATGAATAATGGCCATATTCTGAAGTAACAACAAATAAATATAAAACCACTTTTGTTCCAATATTTTAACATCCCAGTTTTCTCATCAGATTTCATTGATAAACAGTCTTAAAAGTTGTTTATGGTATTTTTTTCTCATTTGACATTGGTGGAAATACTACCATTGAAGAATTACTATTAATTTAAAAATATGATGCATGCTAATATTTTATTATTGATTAAAAACAATAGAGTGTTTTCCATTTGAACTCATTAACAAAGACTTTTGTAAGTTTGGAGAGATTGCTTCCTGGTTAAAACCCTTGCCATACAAGTGTGAGATCACGGACACTCACAGGGAGATGACATGGTGCTGTGTGTGTGTGTGTGTGTGTGTGTGTGTGTGTGTGTGTGTGTAATGTCAGTGTGCCTACAGACAGATGGGAGATAGACATTGGGGCATCTCCAGAAGCTGTGGACCAGCAGCCTTGCACACACAGCAGAAAACCAAAAACAAAACAAAAAAGAGAAATAGTTCCAAACAAGGCTGAAGGCAAACTCCACCAGCAATGGTGTCCTCTGATCCACATATGCACTTCTGAATAAATAAACCCACATTATACAAGAATGCATATACACATACGCAGACACACATACAGATGACACACACAGAGAGACACAGAAACATAGACACAGAGAGAGAGAGTGAGAGAGAGAGAGAGAGAGAAGAGAGAGAGAGAGAGAGAGAGAGAGAAGAAGAAGAAGAAGAAGAAGAAGAAGAAGAAGAAGAGAGACCCCAACCCAAAATGAATATAGAAGAATTATTTCATTTTATTTAGAAACATCAAAGTAGCATAATGAAAATAACCCAAGGGGGCTGGGCAGATGACTAAGTTAGTGAAGTGCTTGCCTTGTAATCACAGGACCTGGGCTTGATCCCCAGAGCCTAGGTACAAAGAAAAGCCTGTCATCTTAGTGCTGAGGAGGCAGACAAGCAGATCCCTGGGGCTCTTATTCAGCCAGTCTAGTCTAATTGGTGACCATTAGATCCCAATGTGAGATCTTACATCAAAAACTAAAGTGGAAAGTTCTTGAAGAAAGGCATCTGTGATCTAGCTCTGGTCTCAACACAAATACATGCACATGCAAACAGTTGAACATGCACACAGCACATACTCACAATATACACACAGAGGAAAAAAAAACCTTTTAAAATTCATTGTAGTTATTTTTTAACTTCTTCAAAAAAAAACCTACTTCAAGTATAATTAAAGCTACTGAGACTATTACCCAAGCAGATGAGGTAACTTTTAGAGGCCAGGGAGAGAAAAGTTCCTACAACCTTACATGAAGGAAATAAGAAATGACACCTTCCTACTTCCAACAAGAAAAGTGTTGAGGATGAGGGGACATAGAAGAGGAAAGGAAGGTAAGGTAGGATGCTATTGTCCTTGAAACTTCTGAACTCTTGCTAATACATTCCCAGCATTCCCTGATTCTCAAATCCTAGTACACACAGTGAAAGGATATCCTGAAAGGATAGTTGACAAGTGACTGAATTAGCTAGAAATGGGTCTCATAAGTGACAATCACAGACACAGCATCGATAATGATTTTAATAACACTTAAGATATAAAGTAATGAAGCTTAAAGTTGCTGTCACATTTGTAGACTAGGCTGCGCCAAAGCAAGGATGTATGCACATTGCAATTAAAATCTCTGAAGGCCACTAAGAAGATTCAAGTATCCATCCAGCCTTAGTAGCACAATTTCAGGTTGGGTGTCCATGACAGAAATCTTAGTATCAACAACAAGAATAAAATAGCGGTACCTGTCTGTGGCATCTCTGAATGCATGTGCAGACTAAGTTGAGGAAGATGAGCTGTTATATTATAAAGAATTACACTCCATTTTTTATCAACTCTATATCTAGCCAAATTTTTATTGTCATGCAAAACATTATCTATTTTTAAATCTCTTAATATCTTTGACAGTTACATTTGATTTCACAGTCATTCAGACTGTATTTATCATCAAGTCTGAGTAGTGATAGCTGGATCTCTGAGGCACTCATTTTAGTTACATTTTACTATATGGGAATTCAGACAACTGAACATTTTCTTAGATCTTTTGCTGAAGCAAAAAAAAAAAAAAAAAAAAAACTGAAGTAAAATAACCATAAAACTTCACATCTCTTAGACTGTGTTGCTAGTGTCTTTTTACATAAATGACAATTGGCTCAATGACGACTTGCTTGATAACTGTGTTTCCCCCTAAATTGAGCATCTTTGCTTCTTGAAGCTGGTTCCCTGTGCAGTCTACAGTGACTGTAAGCTTGCAAATGTTCAACCCCAATCTTCTTAGTCCTGGAATTGTGTTTTCCTTTCTTGTCTCAGATTACTATGTGAGAAAGTAAACTTGATGCCACCACACCTTTTGCATTCATACATTGTTAATTTTGTTAGTATTTTCTTGCTTTCTTCCACTCTGAATTTTTCAAGTTAAAATTAATTATCAGTGTATGCTAAAGTCACTTGCTTTTCATGGTTCTCTTAAAAATACACACATACACACACACACACACACACACACACAACAGAGGCACACACACACAAGCACACACAAAACCATCTGTGTTATTACTGCTCTTCTTGTGTTTCTTATTTTATCTTATGTATATTTTTCCTATATGTATTTCTGTGTGCGATGACCATACAGAAACTGAAGGAGGCCAAATAAGAGAACTGGAGTTCCAGATAGTGTGAGCTACCATGTGGGTACTAGGAATCAAACCAATCCCTCAGCAGGAGCAGCCAGTGCTCTGAATGCCTGAGCCATCTCTCTGCCTCCTCCTTGCTATTATTTTAATTACATAAGTTGTACATTGGATTATATTCTCTTTTTTCCCCCTGGAAATCTCATTATATGTACTTAAGATTCCTGACTGACTTTTGGTACCTTGGATTTTGTTTCACTGTGTTCAGTTTTGCTAAGCATTTTATTTGAGTTCTGGGGAACTTGGACACTGATGTCATGCTTGGTTCAGTTTGTGAGGTTCTGGTTCACAACTTTCATAAGGCATTTTCTTAACTTGAAACCACATATTTGATGTTGAATACACAGCTCAGTTCATTTTTCCACGAATTCAAAGCCCTCTACAACCCTATGAGGAGAATGTGTTAGGACTATTCTCTATTCTTGAAAATCTTGTTCATAAAATTATGAGAAAGAAAGAAAGAAATTTCCAGAGAGGTCACTTTTTTCATTCCAGGTTTCCGTTTTTCTCGGTTTTATTTCGAGATGTTTCATTAGTTGTGTGCAAAAATCTTATATATCACTATATGTAAATACCATCTCTTCTCTATCCTTTGTTTATGTTGATTCGAAGATCAGATATTCTTAGGGTCCAATTCTGTCTCCACATTCAACACAAATTTATGGAAACATCTGGAAAATAGATTATGCTCATCTTTGTTTCCCATGGTGCTTCAGAAAAATTTCTATTCTTGCATCCTTCTCTTCTCCATTATATTGAGGCTGAACTGTAATCGTTAGAGTTCAAACAACGCTCCTCAACATGCTTTGTTAGTGTTTTCCTCATAATGATTTGGCAGATCAGTGGTGTTACCAGAGATTGCTAGAATCAGAGCCTAGGCCCTGGCAGCCCACACAAGCTAGGTTCAACGAGTTGTCCTCAGTAAGCCAATTACAGAGACATAGAAGCAATGGTGAATAGTAGAGAAAGGATATTTCTTCAAAGTGGCTACCTGGGGAAGGGGTCCAGTGAGACCCTTGGTTCATCATGGAGGCACCTACATAAGATTTGGTTTAAATGGGGAGCAAGCAACATGCATCCCTAAGGAGGCACTGTGGAGCTTGGTGACAAGTCATCATTGTCTTGGCCCAGCCTCTAGTTTACTGATGACTGAAAAAAAACAGCAAAACTGTTGAAATCTCTTCCCAGAGATAACGCTCTCCTCTGGCTGGCACAGACGTTATCCTCCCCTCCCCTCCAAGAATAGGATTCTTGTGGAAATTCCAAGGCCTTAGAGACTATTGTTTAAAAATTCTTGTAACTAAAGTATCCCAATGTATCTAATATATTCTTGCCAGGACAGCTGCAGGATTGTTAAGCAATGTGTCTCAAAACACTCAGTTCTATTTTCTTAGTATCTTTTAAGGCCCATGTGACATAGTGTGCTATATCCAAATACCACAAAATAGATTATTTGTTTAAAAAACACTATTCTTCCCCATCTCTGAAGAAGTTTGAGAAATCCAGAAGCCATGTATTGACAATTTTAAGGCCTGACATAAGTCTAGGTGCTTCTTCCAAAGAGCTCACTTACATATGAATGGAGGGTAGGAAGGCTCTGCTCCCAGAAGAGAAAACAGACAGGCAAAAGGAATGAGCACCCTGGAGGCCTTTATTAAGTGCACTCACTCAAGAGGAAGAATATATGAACACCTCCTCAAAGCCCTACTTCTTAAAGTCATCACATAAAATATTATGTGGCCATCGGAGCGCTTTTCTCAATGGAACTTCAATATTTGTATTTGAGAACAATTCTACTCTCCACACTGAAAGACTAAAACTAACACAAGACAGGAATTGCCAATTGAAGTCCTTAAAATGATCCCCATTTCTCTTAAAACATTACCAAAGATCACTGAATATTGTCAAAGTCACGGTCTGCTAATACAGTGGGAACCCCCAGTATCCCATCTTAGAACTGGTCTTTAGGAATACTTTGCAATTACAGAGTCTTTCTCTACCCCTTTGAGACATGATGCTTCATGCCCTAGAACTGTTTCCTCATATAGCGAGGTTTCAGACACTTGAAATACAAATTTCCTAATTTTCCTCTTCCAAAAATATCTGTTCCTGTGTGTGTGAGAGTATTTAACTCTGTTGGTTATCTTCATCTACGTTTCAAAACTATCTCAAAACCTAAAAATATGCCCCTTAATATAAGCCCAATTAACAGACCCAGAGGGTTCAATGGGCATGGAGAAAATCTCTTTCAGCTTTTATAGTTACCCACTCTTCAATCTCTCTTCTCTTGCTTGGATACTAGGCCTTCTTCATGCCCTCTCTCTCTCTCTCCCTCTCCCCCTCTCCCTCTTTCCCTCTCTCCTTCTCTGCCTCTCTCCCCCCTCTTTCCTCTCTCCATCTCCTCTCTCTCTATCTCTCCCCCCTCCTCCTCTTCTTCTTTTTCTTCTTCTTCTTCTTCTTCTTCTTCTTCTTCTTCTTCTTCTTCTTCTCTCTTCTTCTTCTTCTTCCTTCTTCTCTCTCTCTCTCTCTCTCTCTCTCTCTCTCTCTCTGAATAGGAGTTGAACTCCACCTATCTTTGGTAGGGGTTTGTTTTTGTTTTTCTTGTTTTGTTTTTGGTGTTGTTTTGCTCTGTTTTGGTTAGGATTTTTTCTTTTCTGATTGTCAAAGTACAAAATAAAACCTGTCTTACTTCCTTAACAGCTTTTTTGTTGTGCTTTGTGTGTGTGTGTGTGTGGTTTGTGTGTGTGTGTGTGTGTGTGGTGTGGTGTGTTTTGGTTTGTTTGTTTGTTTGTTTGTTTGTTTTTGGGGTTGGGGGAAGGTGATCACCAGAAGATGGCTTAGCTTAGTGGGTCACAGCATTTTGTCATCACTCTGACAACATATTTGTATCTCAATAGCTACATGATGAATTGAGACCTAGACAAAGCTGTTTCTGATCTCTACATGTCCAACCAAGCATACTTGAACACACAAACCACACTGCACATGCACAAGCACGCACACACACATACATATGCAAATAATAGTGTACTAAGTGTTTCTCATTACCCTTATCAATCCATACTTCCAGCCTGAGTGTATCCTTTGACATTAACTTCAACACAGAATTTTGCTTTCTTTGCTCAGAGATTCTAATTGCTAAGTCAGCTAATTAGACTCAAAGTTTCATTACTAGCAGTTTTTTTTCCTAGTAGTTCTAGGACAGTCATCTGTTTGTTCTAGAAAGATTACAATTAGAAAACCAACAGAAAAAAGACATGCACAGTGATAATGATAACTCACATTATGTAACAAATGTGTGGTTAACAAATATGTTTAAGAAATATGTGTGGGGTATTTTGTTTGTTTGGGAAAATGTTGCAAATGGGTTCTCTGTGAAGGAAATCCTCTGAGAAGGAATGGTAGGGTGGCGGCTGGAAAGTAATACATATCCAGCAATAGCTAGAATGTGCTATTCCAAAGGGCAAATAAGAGCTCTAAATTAGGACCAGATTTTCTAAAAATAATAAAATCAGCTGTATTTGGAGACTCAGAAACATGAAAATTCATTGAACTATTTTGTAAACAAAGTTGGAGCCAAGCACGCATCATGCATCAGAAGACAGCAGTATCTGCCTGCTTGTGGAAGAGATTACAGGAAACAGGAAACTCATAGCAGATTAGATAAAATATGAGGACCCTAAGACCAAAGCAAGCAGAAGTCATCTTGATGATCTGTAGGTAAAACATGTGGAGGAAATGGACCCGACATAAAAGTGTCAGGAAGAAACCACCTGATAGAAATACACAGATGGAATGGTTGCTTCACAGTTCTCCAGGCTTTTATTTCTTCTAAATAATGAAGATAACTGTTGAGCACAGGTTTCTTGACAAGAATTTGATATTGAAATTGTGTGAAGAAAAACCTAAAACTACACATGGTCAAGATTTCCTTGATAGGTGGAACCTAGTAATCTAGAAGATTCTCTAAGTTCCAGAAAGTTCTCAGATAGTCCGGACCTCCCATTAACAAATAGGTAGTTAACAATTCCACGCTTTCCAAGATGGAATGTTGGTAGTTACCATTTAGGCATTGGCCAAAAATATGTTTAAATACTGTTGTTAGTCAATTATTTATTATTCAGGTTATTCAGTATGAAAACCTGAAGATTCTACCCTGTGTCAAATAGCTTTCATCCATCAATCAAGATGATTGTGTGATTTCTGGCTTTGATTTTTGTTAATAAAGTAATAGAATACATTTATTGATTAACATTCGTTAAGCCAATGTTACATCTCTGTGCTGAAACCTGCGTTGCCCCAATATATGTTGTTATCTCTTAATGTGAATGAAAATTTGTTCACAATTATTTTGTTGAGATTTTGTTTCTATGTTCATCAACAGGTTTCTAGTTTTGTTGTTATTGTAGTATTCTTACCTGGTTTTGATATCAGGGTGCTGTTTGCATTTTGTATGAATTTTTCAGTTTTTCTTTCCTTCATATTTCTTGAAACAAGTACAGGTGTACAAACTTCCTTGAAAGTTTGCTAGAATTCGGCAGTCAATACACCTGATTCTGGGCTTTTATTTGAGGGAGACTTGATTACAGCATCAATCTAATAGCTTGCATTGGGTGATGTTAAGTTATTTGTATCTTCTTGCTTTAAGTTTGGAAGGTCGTATACATTTTATAAATTCATTAAATTTTTAAAGATGACCACTACAAATGTACAGAAATCTCCTAAGACACCTAAGTGTAAGCTGGCCAAGTGGGATATTTGTTTTTTGAGTATCTGTCTTAATCTAGCTATATGATTTTTTTATTTGTGTACTCATTACAATAGTTTTTTTCAAAAAAAAAATAAACCAGTATATTTATTATTTTACTTTCTCCCCTCTCAGAAATTACCTTAATGAGAAATGGAGCCCCATCTTTCCCATTGTGTGGCCACTTATATAAATCCAGGCATTCTGAGGCACTGCTCACAAAACAAAGATAAATGTGCAAAGATTTTATGAGGTAAATGGTATTTTTGAAGAAAGAAGAAGGAAACCAGGATGACCAAGCAAGTCTGCAGATTGACAAACTAATCTGAATAGAGAAGAAAGAAAGAAAGAAAGAAAGAAAGAAAGAAAGAAAGAAAGAAAGAAAGAAAAAGAAAGAAAGGGTGACATAATGCTGAATGCAAGTGACATATTTAGACATAAAGAGACAAAATCCAAGTTACTTTGTGGAGCTGCTTCAGCTAACTTGACTCCTCAGAGATGTTCCTGACCTCTAACCTATGACCTCTGAGAAATGGTTTAATCCTGGTTCAACTCCACATCTCACATTTGGCTGCAGACAATTCTCTACCCATGAGATACTTAGTCTTGTTGTTAAGTCAGTAATGGGATTCAAGACTATACCACCTGAAGATAAACTATGTTCCCTGTAGCTAAAAACATTCTCATTACCAAATTACCAAGAGTTCACCAACATCTACTACTTAGCACACAGGGGGTTTTTTTGTTATTGCTTTCATTGTTGTTACTGTTTGGCCAACAACATGAACCAATCCAACCTGGTCCATACAATTCAGGATATACAAACAGCTTCAAGAAAAATGCTAAAATTTTTGTAGAAAATACCATTTTATGGTCATTAGAGTTATTAGCTATTAAAGTACTTTAAGAGAAGAGCTGATTGTGATGGGAGTCAGTTAGACTATAGAAGCGAAACAGAAAAAAATAGTAAAAATGGGATTAAAGGAAGATTCTTAGCTGTGTTGATTGGGTTCTTATAAACATCTGAATAATTTTCAAATCATATTTTGGAGTTGCTTGAAATCATGACTTTTATCTCATTTTTAAGTGAGTTTAAGTAGAATTTCTGTTGATTGTAATAATTTTGTATACTAAAGCATTTTCCTATGTATTATATACATCCTTATCCAAAATCTTAGCAGTAAACACAGCTTTCATTTAAAGATGATTGACGCCTAGCAAACTGAAGTGTTTCCATTCAGGTGGCTTCAGCTGGTGAGAGACTGAACTTCAGCTCAATGTCATGCTTGCTAATTTGAGACTCTACTATCTTTCAAGCACTTAAAAAAGGTTGCTTTTTTATTTATTTCTGGTCAATGTCTAATGATTGCCATTCTGTTCTCCTGTAAATTATAGGAAATTATTTGTTTGTGTTATAGGCATTTATTTGCATCCAATTTTACTTGTGGTTTTGGACATGATCATAAGGGAAGATTTCCATAATTGAAAATAAATAAAATTATATAAACATACTAGCCTGTTTTTACATAGTATAGAATCCCCTTTACAAAGTTAAACAAGAGGTCATGGGCATTCTTACTATTTATAACACTTAATGAGTATTTTTCCTTCTACATTATGATATCATTAGACATATGTTTCTAATTTATGTAAGCCTCTTTATTTATGTCTGTTAGTGTTTAAAGTCAAGAACCCAGGAATTTTTATATTTAAAATTAAGTACTTCTAATTATCTTGTTAAATAGTTTTAAATGGATGTCAAGCAGTGAAAAAGTCAATGCATATTTTAAAAGTATTCTGTAATTCTGGTTCAGTTATGAAAATATGTCTTTTATAATTCTTTATACAATTACAAATAGATTTCATGTCATGTTGATTTTTGTATTGTGAATACCAAAACTATGTCCCTCCCTCTCGTATTTAGAGTGAAAGAGATGCCATTAAGCTCCTTCATTCAAGAAAGCTGTAGAGAACTTTTAATACTGGAGTTAGTTTTGATAACATCAAATTTGACCCCTTTCCTTTGCGATGGAGGACCCATGCTCTATAAATTACAGCCATCTGTTGATTCGTTCACTGGTTAGCTTTGGCAAGATTGGGGCTACATCTACGTTCTCTTTCCTTCATTACTTTCTCATTTCATGGAGTCAACTCTACAGAGGACTGGCAAAAAGGCTTTGGTTTATTTTGTTATTCCTAAATTCTCTTACCATTTATTAGCCAATTTTGCTGCTGGATGTTGAATTCTCCTGCAGGTGTGATTACACATAAAACTAGTGCCGTATTCTGGGCTATCGTCTCCACCAAATCCTAAGCCAGTAAGTGTACACTAGTGCTCAAAATCACATTTTTTGTTTGACTGTCTAACATACACATGTACACAGATATTTTCCAGGTCACTGGGCTGAGATCAAATGAGAAAAAAAATAAGCTCCCAGATATTTTCCAACTGTAATGTCTGTAGATGGAGACAGAAGATAGCTAGTTGCTCACTTGAAAGATTATTTAAATTTAATGCTTGAGTCAGGCAACACTGTTAGTTACACCCTCCCAGAGCTCGACCTGGCTGCAGTTACCCATCATACCCACATACCTGGGACCTATATGTGTCATCTCCCTTTATTTGGGACAGGGATGCAGTTCTGGTTTTTTTATCACCTTGTCACATCCAATCCCTAGCATTGCTTGCCCAGTCCGGTGAAAACAACCCACGAATGAAATTTTTGCTCTGGAGTCCTTTCAGTCTCCAACCTGTGTCCAATTCATTAATCAACATGATGTTTACAGAAGCCAAATGTGATCAAGTCACACTGACAAATCCTCAGACTCTTAGGAAAAGCTCATGCTCCTCAGCAGGAATAGAAAAGCCCTGGGAAGTCTCCAGGGTGTTTTCTGTCACCCCTCTCCTCTCCTGCTCTGTCACTTAATGTCTCTAAGTTCCTCTGTTCCTCTAAGCATGCTTCTCTGTTTGTACTTGAAACCTCAGAGGATCCTTGCCCAATCTAATATATTTGCACCACACCTTATTTCCTGCAATGTCTCACACTTCCTTTAAATAAAGCATAGATATTACTTTAATTTTTTATTACTCTCACAACCCAGGTTCTTCCCATTTTCGATGTCCATGGAGCCTCTCCATTCATCATGGCAAATGCCAATCATCTCTTTACATGTTAATGGGAATGGTAGATACTTTACTTCCAGTATCACATGCTTTCTGGTTACCACACCTGTGATTTCATGAATGCTGGATAGATGATTTATTTGCTGGAACCGTACATCTGAAGTGTGCACTGGTGTCTTGAGATATTCAGTTTCTATTCAGACCTTGGAGTATGTATTTTAGACCCTTGATTTCCACAGATATCACACTTTTTTCATAACAGACTTATGAATGTATGAAGGGGGGGTGGGAATACAGCAAGTGTAACTATAGCATATTTTGCAAACTTGGCCCTTCACTTGAGAGGAGAGGCTGTAGGGACCTGAAGGCAAATGTACTTGAGCTACAAACAGGAGTGTTCCATGTGTGGCTCTGTTCCAGCTTCTGAAAGAAAAAAAAAAAAAACCCACTACTGTTCCTTTAACTGCCAGGTAAATCAAAGTTAAAATAATTACTCACTGAGGTCCTGTTGGGAAATAACATTTAAAAGCACCTAATTTAATTTCCTTCTTCAAGTTATGTTTCAGTAAATTAAACCAATACTGCCAATTATTAAGGAACTTGAGCAAGTTTTAAAATGTTATTGGATGGAACTTGGTGGGTATAAAATATAGAGGGTATTCCATTGTTGAGAGGCAATCTGTATTCATCACCTCAAAACATCGTAAATTAGAATTTAAATTTCTGTTAGAATCTATTGATTCCCATCAGGATGGAGCAAGTGACATCATGAACAGAGAGTAGTGGCAAGAATGTGGGAATAAGAAATACTCAGCAGCTGTTAGCAGAGTCCTTACCTAGTGGAAACACTTTGACCATCTGTGAATAGGTGATTTAAAGGTTACAGTAGGCACATATATGACCAAGGTACACCATTCTGGGCATACACATGAAAGCCCTCTCCATCCACCACAGACACATTTGTGTTTCACTCTCCATTGCTGCTCTCTTCAAAATAACAAACAAAGAAATCTGTATGTTAATGGATGCATGGATAGTGAAATGTCGTACACACATACAATGGAATTGTATTCAGAAATGAAGAAACTGAAATGAAATATTCAGGAAAATTGATGGAACTGAAAAACCATATATTAAGCAAGATAACACAGACCCAGAATGTAAATTCTGTCTTATATGAGGTCAGTCTCTAACTGTTAATTAAGGGTGTCTAGCTAAGAGTCAGTGGGGATAATGATAAAGATGCTAGCATGGAGCTCATGAGCCTGGAAATAAGAGGAGTTAAGAGAAAGATGTGGACACAACAACAGAACAAGGTGGGAGTGGGCAGCTCTAGGGCTAAAGGAAACATCAAGTGTAGCAGGGTCAGGGAAACGCAAGAAAAGAAATAGCCAATAGGGAATCCGTAAGAAAATCCCACATGAAAACCTGAAGACTATGGAAGCAAAGGAGATTCTTAGTGAGTTAACTTTATTTAATTTTTTTTATTGAAATTTTTTATTGGAAATTTTTTTTACATTTCAGATGTTCTCTCCTTACCCCATTTCCCCCCTCCCTCCCAGGAACTCACTATCCCTTCCCCCCTCCTCCTGCCTCCACGTTGGTGTACCCCCACCCACCCTCCCCCGTACCTCACCTTCCCACCCTTGAGTATCCCCCCCCCACGACGTCCAGCCTTCATGGGACCAAGGATCTCTTCTCCCACTTATATATAGCTCCCTTGCATATATAGCTGGAGCCATGGGTCCCTCCCTAAGCGCTCCCAGGCTGGTGGTTTAGACCCTGGGGGCTCTGGTTGGCTGGGATTGTTGCTTTCCTCATGGTGTCTCGAATCCTCTCAACTCCTTCAGCGTTCACTCTATCTTCTCCATTGGGAACCCCATGCTCAGTTTAATGGTTAGCTGTGAGCATCTGCCTCTGATTATGTCAGACTCTTGCAGACCTCTAAGGAGACAGCTATATCAGGCTCCTGTCAGCATGTACATCCTGACATCCACATCAACCTCTACCTTTGGTGACTGCACATAGGATGGATATCCAGGTGGAATGGTCTGTAGACGGTCCCTCCTTCAGTTTCTGTCCTGCACTGTGTCTCCATATTTGCACCCTGGAGTATTTTGTTACTCCTTCTAAGAAGGATTGAAGCCTCCCCTACTTGGTCATCATTCTTCATGAGCTTTATGTGGTCTGTGAGTTGAATCTTGGGTATTTCAGGCTTCTGGGCTAAAATCCAATAATCAGTGAGTGAATAAAAGTGAGTTTTAAAAGAAAGATAAGAAGGATTCCAAGAAGAAAAGAATTGAGAATGGGTAAGCTTCAAACCTCAACTCTGTATCTAAAGGCTACACACACACACACACACACACACACACACACACACACAATTATTCGCTTTGGAGACCTGAACATTTCAGAGAGGCTAGCAATAGAAAGACACAAATCTGAACACTGGTACAGCTAGTGTAGTCTGAGGGAACAGACTGGGAAGTAAGTCCAGTCAAACACAAGCTACTCTTCAGAGAAAGTAAGAGAATCAAGAGAATTTAGATGGATTCATTTATAATATCCAGATCACAATTAAAAATCATCAGGCATGAAAATAATAAGAACAAAATCTTTTCCCGTTTCTTTTCTGAAGGCGAGTCATTAAAAACTGTCCCTATTAAATCTGTGTATTGCAATTAACTTGGAATACAAAGAAGCTCTAATGAACACATTCACAAAGTCACAGGGAAAATGGCACTTAATGAAAGTACAGGAATTACAGCAGAGGAAACAGAAACCAAAGTAAAGAGAAAAGCCCAAGAAGGAAAATAAAAACTCAAGAACTAAAGAGTATGACTCTTAAGAAACCGACTCTGTGGCTTGAACAAAACTCCTAAAACATTGGAAATAGCCGGAAAATGAGAAGTATTACAGTGAAAATACAGTTTGGAAAATAGAGATAAGAATATTAAAGAAAAATAAATTTAATCTGAAGAATAAACAACAAAATAATAGCTCATTAAAGATTCATGATTCTCAAAGTGGAAATAAAGGTGAAAGAAAGAAATGAAAGGAAAAAAGAAAGGAAGGAAGGAAGGAAGGGAGGGAGGGAGGGAGGGAGGGAGGAAGGAAGGAAGGAAGGGAGGAAGGGAGGGAGGAAGAAAAAAGAACAAGACAGAAACTGCCCATTCAATGTTGGAAAATAGTGGTACAAATGGAAATTACTTTCTCAAAATGACGTGGTAAAGGAATGAAAGACTTTTATACTGGAGGGAAATGAAAACAATGTGGTAATGATAACAAAATGAACTGAAGGCACAGAACCATAATGTTGAGAATTTTTTACACTTTACATGAAGAAGTAAGTCTATCTGCAACTAGACTGATAAAACTGTAAAAGTGTTTGCACATTCACTCTTTGGAAAGACATTAAAAGTAACAAAAGCTGGTACAACTAAAGATACTCAACCGAAAGTGAAGTCAAATTGACTGGTAATGGCTCTCCGGGCAAACGCATTTGTTCCCAGGCCTGTTGACCTGAGTCTAACCCCCAGGGCCCACACTTTAGAGAAGAGAAGGGCTTCCACTTGTCCTTGGGCTCCCCACACCCGCACAGCTCTCTTTCATCCACAGCAGGAAACATCCATTCATAAATACGTGATAGCTCTTAAAAATTAGGCTAAATTAAAAAATATAAAAATCCAGCAATAAAAGTATATGGCAGCAAAGGACAAGATGACAGACCATCAAACTTAAATGTATCTGTATCTACAGTTTTATTAGATAGCAATGATTTGTTACCATATAATTGAATACCAAATAATGTTATTAAAAGCAATGTTCAGTTGGGAAAAGAAACTAAGAATGTCATATTACATCTAAATGTAAGGAATAGATACCTTGTGTCCAAAACAAAACACTTTTAATCGAGACAAGTAAATATAAACAGTTAGACAGAAAGTAAAAGAAACTAACTACAGAAATAAAAAACAGGTTCAAATAAGGATGCAATCGAGAAAAGGATAGCACTTCGATACTTCTCTGTGTTAGGAAGGCACGTATACATGTGTACCTAAAACAGAACCTTCAGATAAATGCAGCAAAATCTAACACAAGCAAAATAAGGGTCATAGAAATAGTAGAATTAAATATTTTATTTTTTCTGATTAGTAGTGTTTTTTAATTAATAAAATTAGTAAATAAATAGAAGGATCAAGCAATCAGAAAACCACAATCAATATCAGCAAAGAAAGGAAGACTACTATGGGTCCTAGAGACAGAGAAAGAATAGTAATGAAAGATTATGATCAGAATTATGTAAGAAATGTTGCATCTTACCTCAAGTAAATCCCATAGTAAACACAGCTTCTAACATATTATACAAGACTAAATAAAAATCTAATAATCATATATATACAAGTACATATACATGCTATATATATATATACACTTCACCCCAAAATGCCAGAGCCACTCCAGTTTATTAGTTAACTTACCACTTAATTGAATTTCCTAGCTTACACTTTATAAATACAGGTTATAATAAAATAAAGGAAAAGAAGCAACTATAAATCTGTAATTATTAGGGTATCATGTGCCAGATACCAAAAACTGACAAGAATCCTAAAAGCGGTATAGAAAATATCTGAACATGTACCTCAGAAGCAGATCACATGCTTAGAGTGTGCCATGCGGTAAAAAGAAAAGAAAAATAGATCAGCATGCAGTTCTACATTTCTCGAGGACCTAGAAGTACATAGAACAATACATTGTCGTGTGTTAGAGAATTGCAGCCAGGAATGTTTTAAATCACTATGCACTAAGATCACATGTAGCTAATCGCTGGAATGCAGCATTAGTTTTGTGCTCAATAGACTGAGAACAGCAGGGCAGATTAAAGCAATGAAAGGAGAAGAAACACGATATTCTCAAGAAGTGCTGAAATCATGGGAGTAATGTGGAATAGACTCATGACTTTTCAGAATTTCTCCTCAAAGTGTATAGACAATGTTGTGACCCAGTGAGATGAAGGATAACTACAAATAACCCTAATCTGACTCTGCTTTTAGTAATGACAGCTGCATGCTTTCTTCCTAAATTCTAAATAGGTAAAAATATTCATTTTCATCCCTTCCATGTGAAAGTTCTCACTAATACAACAGAGCATAAAATAAATAGATGATAGATAGATAGATAGATAGATAGATAGATAGATAGATAGATAGATTTAAAGAAAACATAGTTGTCTGTACTCTCACATAACATTATCATCACCCGTAATTTCTTAGTAAATAAGATAACTTCTAGAAATGCGAATAGTTTTAATACCTCCAAAAATGTCACTATACCAAAAAGATTTTTTTTAACATAGAATCAGGATATCATCAAAAGTAATATTTCACAGAAGCACCAAAAATCAGATATTTTAGTACATACGTACTAAAATTCATTTAAAAATCCTTCCCTTAAGGTTAAAATTATTATTTATATATGAAGTTTATGAATCAAATGATTCCAGACCATCAAATTTCAGTTTTACCAAAATTGAGTTATTGATTCAATGTAGCATCGAAATTTTATGCTTATCAGTTTTATTTTTTTAAGTTTTTAAAGACATTTATGGTCTCTTTACAAAATATTCAGGTAAATGTCAGGATTCTAGGAAAGACAAAAGAGTTTCCAAGGAAGAAGCAGGAGGAGAAGTTACAGGACTCTTCCTGTCTAGAGAAAATAAAATTCTAAGAAACTCCCTAAGATTCTCTCCTGACTACAGATCCTGAGATGTGGAACTTGGCTGTGACTAACGTGTGGGGTGTGGTGCAGGCCCTGTAGTAATCTCAGATTTAAAGGGGCGTTTGCGTCTAGATGCAGAAATCCTCTGAATTGGAATCTGGAATCCAGCAGGGTTCAGCATTGAAGTAAAAGAGGATATCAACGTGAGAAATGCGGCATTAATTTAGAAGGTAGAAGTCACGTGGCCCTGAGAACGCAGGGAACATCCGTGAACTAATATTATCCTCTAGTTTGAATTCGGCAAGAATATGTGGACCTTAATCCCACAAATTTCAGAAACTGGATTCTGCCAAGTATCTAAATGAACTTGAGAGAAAAGCCAAAACTCAAGATGTGAATTCCTCCATCTGATATCTTAATTTAAGCCCGGAGAATGGGAGTAGACAGCCCAGCCAGGCAATGCCTGTGCTTCCAACCTACAGAACTGGGAAATAATCATAGCTATTGTCTTAAATTGCTAAGTGTGGTTAATTTGCCACTAAGTAATAAAAAAGTAAATATACTGACTTAATAACTTACTAATAGTTGCCATATCAAAGTTATATTCTGTTGATTAGACATTGTACAAAGATAATCAACGACATGAATGGAATAATACACAATCAAAATTTGTCTAACATAGAAATGGTTATGTGATTTTCAAAATGCCAACAATTCATTAGTGGATTGAATGTTTTTCAACAAATGAAGCTACGACAATCAGCTATCCAGAAGAAGGAAAACGAATGTCTCCATTCTCACAACACACAAAAATGCTAAGATGTATCATAACTACAGTGTGAAATCCAAGATCGAGTTATTAGAGGAAAAGCAGGAATATGTCTTTCCATCAGTAGAGAACTTTTTTTTTTAGAAAGGATATAAGAATGAATGTATTACACTTCATCAAAATTAAATTATCTGAGGGAGTAAGAAACATCATGGGGCTGGAGAGATGCCTCAGAGGTTTCGACAATTGCTACCTTGTCAGAGGACTTGAATTCAGATCACAGCATCCTGTACAGCTATTTGTAACTATAGTTCCAAAGGATCCAGGACTCTTTCCTAGTTTTGCATCCACACGTACATCATGGAACACACACACACTATTTTTAATGGTTGAGGAAATGCACAGATAAGCAACAAGTAATAAAATATTCACAAAACATTTGTGATCAGTTTCAAGTCTTTGGATTCAATTCCTAGAATAAAAACATAAGAAAAAGGAAAGTACTATTTGCTGTCGCAGAGAAGACTTGGTACATGGTCATGACCTTGTTGCTTTGGGTGTATATGACAAAGAGTACCTCACAGAGGAAACATACCATAGAGAATATTACCGTATTCAGAGTCATCAAAGAAAAGAAGACAATAAAGTGACCAGCATAGCACGATGTTCTATAGGGCAACACCCAACAGCATGAAACGTTCTACTAGGTAGGGTGCATATCTTAACAGTGTTTGCTACTTCCTCGTGAAACAGGCTAATGATTGAAACTTTAATGCATAGCTAAAAATCTAATGAGCTAAAATCTAATGCTGATGAGCTGAAATCTAGGAAGAAGACCAATTATATTATCTTAATTTTTTAAAAGGATAAAGGAAGGAAGGAAGGAAGGAAGGAAGGAAGGAAGGAAGGAAGGAAGAGGAAGGAAGGAAGAAGATAGAAAGAAGATAGAAAAGAAAGAGAAAAGGAGAAAGGAAGAAAGAAAGAGAGAGAGAGGGAGGGAAGAAGGGAGGGAGGGAGGGAAAGAGAGAGAGAAAGAAAGAGAGAGAGAGAGAGAGAGAGAGAGAGAGAGAGAGAGAGAGAAAGGGTGCTGTAGTAAATGGCGAATAGAATCTCTGCTTAGAAACCTGTCCCCTGTCTACATATGGGAAGACCAGGCCTAATGAATCTCCTGTGGGAATTCGAGAGTCCACTGAAGGTTTGAAACTTCCACAAGAAGGAAGGACTACTCAGTATGATGTTTATTTAAGCAAATCATGGCTCTAAGCCGGGGGAAGTCAGGTCTTCCATTCACCTGCACTCTGGTGAGCAGTTCTGTAAGTGTTCAAAGAGGAGCTTTCCTACAATCTTCAGAAAGCAGAATTCAGAAAGAAAGGAAAAAAGAAAGAACAAAAGAAATAAGGAGGAGGAGGGAGGGAGAGGGAGGGAGGAGGGAAGGAGATAGATCAATCAAAGTGAAAGTAGAAAACCCTAGCAAAGCCCCATTGATTCAGACTGGCTGTCTTAACTGTCTAGAAGTTTATCCAGATGTACAGAGTTTAGGACTAGATAAGTATTTGATGGCTTCCTTAAATAGCTATGTGATGTTTTGTTGTGTAGTTCATTAAAATAACGTGATTAGTGTGTGTACAATTTAAAAGAAAAGAAAAGCGTTTTGTTTTCTAAATGTCTGTCTGATCACTGCTAGTTAAGCTACTAGTGTGTACCACAGCAAAATGTGCACAGGAAGGGAATCAAGCAATAGCTCACAGAGGCATTGTCTAATGAATGTCTCCCGCTAGCTCAAGTGACTACGAGAGACTTACAAAGCCCTGGCTACATCTTTACTTTTACCTCCTTCTGCTTCTGACCAGCTATTGGCCACTAAACAATCCAAAACAAATCTAATTATATAGGAAAATCACACTATGAGCATGAATTCTCAGATAAGTGCTAAGGTTCAGAAACCAACCTAGGAAACCTTAAGTTTACTCCTTAGACTGTCTCTCAGACTATTCTTGGCACAGTGACATTCCACAGTCCTTGAAAAATAAAATCAATAACCAAAAACATCACAAAGAAGAAACTGATTCCTAGAATTCTCAGATGGTTACATTCATTTTTCCATCTATTAAAAATAGATTTTGGGGGTCCTCCAGGCAACGTCAGGGGCAGGCTCCCTCTCCTTGCAGGGGTCTCAAGCTGAGCCAGTCCCTGGTTGGCCACTCCTACAATATCTGTGCCACCTTTACCCCAGCACATCATCCTGACAGGACAAATTGTAGGTCAAAAGTTCTATGGCTGGAAGAGTTTTGCCTGTGTTGAGGACCCTTGTCCTCCTACTGAGTTGCCTCATCCAGACTTAAGATGAGGGGAGGGAAGGTGGCTGAACTTACTGCAATTTGATACGCCATGTTGGTTTGTTTGATACACATGGTAGGCCTGCTCTTTTCTCAAAGGAAACAGAGGAGAAGTGGATCTGGAGGAAGGAGATGGGAGAAGGACTGGGAAGGGAGGATCATTAGAAGACAAACAGGCTTCTAAGGGATAGTAATAAAATAATATAAAATATAATAAGATAACACAAAATCCAACACAGTGCAATTGAACAAGCAAACAGAAGAAAAAGAGCCCAAGAAAAGGTGCAAGACATAGAGAACTCTAGGTCTGAACACTTAAGAATTCCATAAAAATACTACTGGAGACATATACATAGATATGTAAAGTTATTAGATATAAATATTATATGTACTATAACATTTATTTGTGTAAATATACTTACATTATATATTATGCTATATATCCATTATATATAAATATATATCATATATACTATTATATATTATATACCCAGTTATATATATTATATAATATATTTATATTCATATATTTACATATATGTAAATATATTATTTATTATGTATAATTATACATGTATACATTATGTATATTATGTATATATTATTATATGTATGTTACATATTTAGTATATATAATATGTATATATTACTATAAATATTTATATTATGCTTATATAGTATATGTATGAATATTATAAATACATGACCCATAGAGCAAAAATAGAGAAATACATGTACATAAATAAAAGAAAAATAGAAAATAATAAGTTAAATTTTAAAATAATAAAAATCAAAAGTAAGACAAAGCTCTGCCCCAACATTATGAGGCAAAGGACCTCCAAAGATGCCACTGCGTTTGTCCTCTGTTGGTCATGTACTGCTGGGCCTGCGGCCTCCATTTAAGAGACGTTTGCTTCCCCAGTGAGACTCTCTTAGAGGAAACTAAACATCCACTTGCAAGTGGTTATCAAAAGGAGATAGCTTCTGGGTCAGGGATGGGGCATGTGACTATTTCTCCTTTAGCTGTAGGGCCCCATGTGGTACAAACGGAGGTAGGCCCTGTGCATGCTGCCTCAGTCTCTGTGGTTCATATGTGCAGTGATCATGTGTGTGCCCTGTGCATGCTGCCTCGGTCTCTGCTTCACACGTGCACTCATCATGTTGATGTAGAAGGCCTTTTGTCCTTGGTGTTCTTCATTCCCTTTGTTCTTACACTCTTTCTGCTTCCTATTTTGTGTCACATTGAAATACACGGACTTCATCAAAAGTTTCAAAAAGCATGCAAAGAAGTGGTAAACTGTAACTCATTTGAAAGTAACAAATAGTAAATCAAACAAAGTCTTGTCTGGGGAAAAAAATCTCATTGTAAATTATAAGAAAAAGTTTTTTACACACCTACCTTGGTGACCTCTAACTAAACAAAGACAGAGAAAACGGATATCCAAAAAGAGAGGAAAGAACATGGCCAAGGGAAACACACAACTGAAGTGAAAATGTAGAGGAATTCAAAGCCAGCTTTGCGATAATTCTCAGTCAGAAGAATGTGCAAACTCGAGAGTGAACAACAGAAATGGGCAAATCTGAGGAAAGGACAGAGATGCTGGACACGATGACATGTGAACTGTGGCTATCTCAGGAAGAAAGGAATGAAGAAAAGGAGAAGAGATAACTTGATGTCTGAACCTTACAAAACAGAGTTCAACCTGACTGCAAGCTCTCAGGAAGCTTAGAGAGCTCCAATAAGATCAGCTCAAGAGGCACAGACTAAGATAATTCATAACCAATTTAAGGAAATGAAAAGTAAGAAGGAAGTGATTTGTCATATACAAGGTATACTTTAATATGATGATTGACGGATTTGTCATCAGAAATTTCAGAGCATAGAAAATTATGGATCAATAGTTTCATGGTGCTAAACAAAAAACTAATTATCTAACAAGAATCCTGTATACAACCAAATTACCTTTCAAGACAAAAGAATAAGTTATTATTTTAGCAGATAAACAAAAGCTAAAGAAATTTATCACCATGAGCCTGTGCTACAAAATAGACTCAGGAAGTCCTGCAGGGCAGAATTTAGGATAACATACAATAGTTTAAATCCATAGAAACAGATGTATTAATTAACATAAGTGTGAAGAAAACTCTAAGAGTTATTTCCATTATCTGTATCTTATTTTTGTTTTCTGCATATCATAAGGAACTGATTCAATTAAAATAATTATTAGTTTGTAATTTGTGTTCAAAGTATGTTACTATGCAATTTTGTGACATCTGCAACTGAAAACATTAATGACAGAGATTTTAAAATAATGGAGGTTTTCTATATTGTCAAATTTTATCTGCTTGAAAATATTCAAGTTTGAATAATAGACTGTAGAGTTATTAAATATAAGAAGGTAACCATAATGGAAATACCCATAGTATCGCTATAACAGAAATTATGGAAAAAAAGAGAAAATTATTTCAAAATATCTCTGAAAAAAATTAAACACAAAGAGACAACAATTCACCAACTTAAAGCCAAAAGACCATGGAGCACATAGAAAATAGATAAATGTCATAAACAGTCCTTTCTAATCAGCAATTCAATTAAACGGAAAGGCACTGAATTCCCTTTTGGGAACGGGCTCTGTGATCGGCAGAATGGATTTTAAAGAATTCAACTATATCCTAGCTATAAAAGAAAAAGACTCACCTTAGATCCCAAGGCACAAATAGATGGAGGGAAGAAATGGAAAAAGAGGTTAAATGCAAACAGTAAACAAAGGAAAATGAGTAGAAATAATAATTTTGGAAAATAATAAAGTAACAAGAAACAAATAATAACATTAAACATTCACAAACATTTCAAATCAGCCATAGGATACTCTAGGGGATATTGGAGTCAGCTCAGAACACCCCAAGAGCAAGTTCTCAGATCAAAATTTTGCCCTTGAAGGCCAGAGTGCAGGGACTAAGAGAGCAGAGAATAAGAGACAAAGGCAGGAGACAGAGGGGAAAAAGAAGGGGAAAGGAGCAAGGGAGAGAGAGGGGTAAGGGGCACTTGTCTGAGGGAGACAGAGAACTGTCACCGTATAGAGAGGACACAGACATGGAAAATAGCTTGGGTGCTAACTTCAAAGAGCATAGTGTAACAGTGTTTGTTTTGTTGGTTGGTTGTTTTGGTTTGGTTTTTTAGCAAGGCAGAGGGAACAGGACCGGAGGTAGGGTGGAGAGGACAAGGCCTGCCCAAGCAACATGCTTGAGTAGAGTAATGGCCCTTCAGATACAGGATTTCTTATGATGTATGAAACAAAACATGGAAACTCTAATACTATTATGCTAACTGAAATTAGACAGCTAGGATAACAACAGCAAATGAAACTATTGTGTGATTCCATGTTTATTATGTATTTAGGGTAGTGAAAATCAAAGACTCAGAAAACAAAAGAGGAGTTAAGTAGGTTGAGAAAAATAGAGAATCAGGAGTTATGGCTTAACGAATTTAATTTTCATATTAACAGGATGGTAAGCTTCTGAAGATTGGTGTTTGATGAGTTATCAATACTCTCGTTGGGAGATACTCTGTACTAGCTAGACAGAATCTGCAGGTCAGTGGGATGAGCTCAAGTATTGGTTTTTGGCAGCCTTTGCTTTCTTCAGTGTTTGGCAGCAGTAGACACACCAGACCAGCAGCAGGTGATACCTTCTGGTATCGCATTGCCCACAAAGACAGCCAGCATCTATACCCTCAACTCCGTCTATAACCTCAACTCCATGCATTTTCTAGCTTTTTAGTTGACCTAGAAAGTCAGATTGTTCAGCAATTGGCTGTGGCTGGCACTGCAATTTCTTGACTACGTCAGTGTAAGAATTCCTCAGCCCTTGACAGCTGCCAATGTTATATCTCCTGTACAGGTGAAAAGGATCAAGATTCCGTAGCCCTTAGCCCTGCCCAGTATTATACTTCTAGGTCTGAAGTGTGTGAGACCCTCTGCTGTGACAGTACGGGAGCTCCCCAGAGTTCCTCTGGTGAGAAAAGCTTGCATTTTGTATTCCACGGTTCCCTAGGCCCTTCACCCTTCTTCAGCCACAGATGTTCTCCATCTCTGAACATCTCTCTCCTTTCTTCCAGTGTCCTTCATCCGTGACCACTCTGGAATGGTGTCTAATTCTATCAGTGTTCAAGCTGCAGAAAACTTGGCCACTTCTGTCACTTCACTGCCTCTGCCAGTGCCACACCCTTGCTGTCTCTGCATGGTCTTTGTGTAACCGGCTCTATTAGAAGTAGTTAAGAAATGACAATATGCACCTTTTTTATTACATGTAACATTCTTCACCAGGCAAAAGCTCACAACTGAGTGTCTCCCAGATCACTCATTCAGGGAGCAAAAGCTACAAGCTCATACATCCTAAAAAGAGGGACTGAGACCAGTCACAGACATGGAGGCGTGTGTTTGGATGAATTATGATCTTGTCTAATTGGCACCAGTCACAGAAATCCTACCTCTCTGCCCTAGGCAAAAATTTATTTTATGGTCATTTAGAGTTCTCTGAGGTTTGTGGTACAGATACTCCAAATAGCCCTAGCATCCTCACAAGCCAAGCATATTCTCTGAAAGCTTTATGTAGTTTTCTCAATCCACGCATGAAGGAATTAAGACTAGTGTAGTATAAGGATAAGATAATCCAGCTAGGTAATTAATATGCTTAGAGTTTGATTTTTGTTTGTTTTTGTTTGTTTGTTTGTTTGTTTTTTTGTACAAGACAGCCTGATCATTGATAATGAGTCCAGCAGATACTGAGGAGCCAATTCACTCCACCATCGAAGTCTTTACTTATTTGCAGAACAATGAACATCAAGAGTAGTTATAACAAAATCATAAAGAAATTCCCATCCACAGTGATAATAGCAACTTTTAACAGAAATTGATAGTGAAGTAACAATGTCTGATACCTGCCCACTGCCTTTCACTTGCCTACACGCACTTGCTTAACATTAGAAATCTATTCCATCCCAGTAAGCCCTATAAGAAAAGTTTGAAAAGGTATATATTTTCTTTCTATTTTTACCACAAAATGACAAGACGGAACTCATGTGCCATCACGTGTGTGATCTGCCACCATGAATGTGGTGTGTCACCATGAGTGCGATCAGCTAACATGAGGAAATGATTTTAACAATCAGGCTGAGAAGAAAGAAATGGAAAAGAAAGAAAAGAAAATATCCGGAAACTCTTAAGTAGCAGATGACATTCACTATACTTCACACCCATGGTAGAAGATCATGCTCAGATCACACTCACGGTGGCACATCCCACTCACAGTGGCAGATCACACTCATGGTGGCACATCACACTCATGGTGGCACATCACACTCACGGTGGCAGATCATACTCATGGTGGCACATCACACTCATGGTGGAAGATCTCACTCATGGTGGTAGATCACACTCATGGTGGCAACTCACACTCATGGTGGCTATCACACTATGGGCATCACACTCACGTGCAGTCTACTCATGGTGGCAACACACTCATGTGGCAGATCTCACTCATGGTGGTAGATCACACTCATGGTGGCACATCACACTCATGGTGGCAGATCACACTCATGGTGGCAGATCACACTCATGGTGGCACATCACACTCATGGTGGTAGATCACACTCATGGTGGTAGATCACACTCATGGTGGCACATCACACTCATGGTGGTACATCACACTCATGGTGGCTCATCGCACTCATGGTGGCACATCACACTCATGGTGGCACATCACACTCATGGTGGCAGATTATATTATGATGTCATAGGATGGCACCTTCCATATGTTTGTTGCTCTAATTTGTGTCAGAATACTTGGGCTTCTCTCACAGATAAAATCTTCTAAAAGAACATATCCTCCTTATTAGGTAGTTGAAAACACTTATGAGCACAGACGCAAAATAATCTCTAGAACTAATTATTGCAGGAAAAATTACATCAAAACTTACTTTATATCGACTATGTGAGTATACCAGACTGAAATGTTTTCTAAGATAAAATATTAATTGCTATTATGAAATACCTTCAGAGTAACATCTACATAATGCTGTAGACCAAAAAGATGGAGCACCGTCATCCAATCAAGTTGACATAAAACATTATCAAACACAGAAAAACCGTAATCCAACTGTGTAGTTTATACATACAGCAAATGTTTAAGCAAACTTAACAGGTGATGGCGCTATTTCTGCTTCCATTTGGGACAAACATCTCCAAGTATTCAAAAAAGTCACTCGCACTCTCACATCTTAGAAGCCCTTGTGGTTATCTATAAGAATTATCAGAAAGCAGGTTGACTGTGGCATGGGCATCCGGATACAGCAGAGAGAAGGAAATCAAGGCTTCATGAGGTCTGTGCAAGGTTGCTGACATGAGCGTGTTTCACATGAACTCACAATAAAGCTGGTGTCTGTCCTTTGCTTTCTCTGTTACTTTGGATCACTTCATTTGGAGGGTTTCTCTCAGCCTTAGTTCTCCCTTCTTCACAGTTCAGACACATTTCCCCCACAAATACTTGCTAGGCACCTATTACGAACCAGGACTTCCAGTGAGTATGTAAGAAAATTGGATATGATATCTTACTTGAAGGAAATGTTGTAAATATGTAAAGTTCATCAGAAAATAGAAAGATACTCCACATCATCATTTTTTTTTTCAGTTGCAGAAACAGAATGTGGAGGGGAAAGTGCTGAGTTTCAGCAGAAAAGTCACCTTCCTGCTTTGGCAAGGCTTGACAATATGTAGAAACGCTGTGTTGATAGGTAGACATGTCTAGAAATAGTTAAGATTTCATGTGTGCAGCTCCTAGAAGTTTAAGTATTAAAGAATGGTTGGGGATTGATGTAATTATGACTGGGAGACGATCTTGCCAAATGTCAACCAGCAAGTGACCATTCTTTGGAAGTGGCACAGGCCAGTAATACCAGTGTTAACGCTGCTATGTGCAGATGTCATAAAATTAATTAGCAATCATTTCATGTTATCTTGCCAGTGTTCAGTCTTTTATGAAAGGATAAAATATTATCTTTCCAAATGTTTCCAGGATAATAATTAGTGTGTGTGTGTGTGTGTGTGTGTGTGTGTGTGTGTGTGTGTTTGTGTGTGTGTGCGAGAGAGAGAGAGAGAGAGAGAGAGAGAGAGAGAGAGAGAGAGATGTCATTGCATGATTGCATGTATGTGGAAGTCAGAGAACAACCTATAGGCGTCTATTTTACCATTTTACCATGTAAGTCCTAGGAATCTAATATAGGTTTCTCATAAATGCTGTTGTTGCAAACAGAAAACTATAGTAACAGTAACAAGAAAAAAACATCAAGGCTATTGCGAAATCCTGCAAATATTTACCCTTAGAATCTCTGTGCTTAATGTATAAGTCTCAGTATCCAAAAATGGAATCCATAAGGGATTATACATGATAATCATGACCTCATTATCATAATCTAAAAATTAATATTTATTGAGCATTTATTACACAGATAAGTTCCCTGTGGACTGAGTAGAGAGCCTAATTGAGTCATTCTCCAATCCCTTGAGGTAAGTTTGTGTGAGATAGAAGATCAGAGTGGACAAAATATGAGCATCGAACTCAAGAGGAACTGGGTTAGAAACCGGACTTTGCCACTTACCTCTGTTAGCTCATTAGGCGGTTTAAGTGTCTGTGCCATAGCATCTTCATCAGCACATTCGCTCCTCTCTTGTTGCTCTGACAGTATATCTGACAGAAGCAGCTTACAGAAGGAAGGACTTGTGTTGGATTGCAGTGGAGGAGGCAGCCCACAGTGAGAGGGAACTCACGGTAGCAAGCATGCAGGCAGCTGGTCAAGTTACATCTACCCTTAGAGAGCAGAGACATGACTTCTGCTGGCCGTCTCACTTTCTCCTCTTTAAGGGCTGTGGGACTCAAGCCCATGGAAGAGTGTTGCCCACATTCATGGTGGCAGCCATACCTATTGTAGACGTTCTTGGCTCAGTTAGTCTAAACTAGAAAATCTCAGATTGACACAGTAAAATGTGTTCTCATGATGATTCTAAATCTCATCAAGCTGACAATAATTATTAACCATAGCAGTCAATGGAAAGGATAATGATTTTATCTTGATCCTGGGGGTTTCTAAATGGGCAGTGATTAGGTTATGCAAGGACCATAAAACAGTGCTGGAATGTTTTATTTTTCAACAAATATTAGCTACTGTTAACTAGTAGTATACAATATTTTACTATTAACAATTGTCTGAAAATTTTGTCAACACACATGTAAGTACAATATTCATAATCATGAAGGTTTTTAAATAGTAAAATAGTTTTAGATTTTGTGTGTGTTCATTTTCATCGTCTGGTTGCTATATCATATTTTGTTAAAATATTTCATAATATATATATATATATATATTTATTTTAAACAATTTTGGGATAAGTATGATTTGAAAGTAGGTAGTTCTTTGCAGGCAATGAGATGAGGAATATAATGATTATCTGAGTTGCATTCTAGAAGAAATTTAAGAACAACATCATCTATCTTTTATTCTTAAGAAAACCAGAGTCCTACATCAGCCTATGAAGCTGTGAGGTGTACATTGCTCAGAAGGAAGATATGGAGCCAAAAATAACCTAGCTCTGTGGGTTGGGGGAAATGCCATAGGTACTTTCCTGGAAAAGTGAGTTATTACATATTGCTCATGCATTTGATTATATGCTTACTCAACTCTTGTTGGGATATGGTCAAGTTGTCTTTCCTTGGATTGAAAATTGCTTCTAGTTATCATCCATTGTCTCTGGGAAGGGCTCTGTTCTTTGCTTTGGATGTTCCACTTCAGATATTACATTCTTATTTTCTGGGTTTTCATAACTGGGACCTGAAAATTCAAAACATTATAGAGATACTGCGATTTGAAAGTTTGAAGAACTACATACAAATGTAGGATAGAAGCTTCCTTCTAAAATGACCCATAGCAAATCAGAAATAATTCAAAATATTAGTGTTCTTCTTGAATAGCCTAATATAACATATGTAGTTGGGTAATCATAAATGCTGAAGTAAGCCATATCTGAATCTCTGTAAGTTTGCTCTTTTGTTATGTTGAGATGGTCCCTACGGGCCTAAAATGAACTCAGTATTGTTATATAATTGAACATAACTGCACACTCCTGGTTCTTCTGCCCCTACTGCCCAGTGATGGGATCATAGTTGTGTAGTACCATACCTATCCAATTCGTTCTGCAATTCTCACCATCTTTCCACATTCCTAAATCTTCACTCTGATGTCACCAAAGCCCAAATAAGATAGGGTCCTCGTGATCTGCTTCTCTATGGCTCAGAACATCACTTGGTTACCTAAGCCTGATTTGCAGAGCACAGGGGTCATTTTGCAATCATTATTTAATAATTTAATACAGGGAACTACAGGTCCATAGTGTATCTACTCTGGAAGCAGATTTTTCACACATTTAAACCACATCTATATGATCATTTCATATCCTCCTGGGTTGCTACTTTGGAAATTAGATGAAAGATACATCACAATACTTTTCTTTTTTAAATATTAAAGGCATTTTTTTTTTAGCTAATCTGAGGGAAATATAATTTATGTGTTATAAGTGTGTATGGTTTAGTAAAGTGACAACTATTTATCTGAGGTAAAAAGGATAAATTTTAAATTTTCACTCATGATGTTTTAACTTTGTTAAAGTTAAAATAAAATAACGCTTCCATCATGTAATTAAAATAACTAGGCTGGCTTTCATTTTAGTCTAGTCCGTTTATCTTATGCCACTTGTGAATCTCTCCTCCTTATTACCATACATATACATATACCTCCTTATAACTCATACATAAATCTAGGCTGGGATATATTTGCATTCATGCCTCATAGGTCAAAAAAGTTATATTTCCATAATGTTATATTAAAACAAACATGACTTTATTAAACATATTTAGCATAATTTTTAAAATATGCTCTGAAAAAAACTGTGTATGCAATAAAAGTTATAATAATAAAATATTCCCCTGCTTTTGTTTTTAGTTGGTATCTCAGGTATTTAATATCTTTTAGTCTATGAATAAGCTGTATTTTGAAATAACTTATTATCTTAGTCATTAATCGGTGATGGAAAATGGTCCATATGAATCTATTGAAAGGTTTATAACCTAAATACATTCAAATATAGTCTGTTTATTTATCTCTTAAAAATAAAAGTCTCATACAAACCAAGTGAAGGACTTTAAAAACGCAACAGATCACTTGTTTTCTAAGCACCTGGGATCTAGACGCTACACAGAAGAGAAAGAAAGAAAAAGTAACCAATACATAAAAATCTTACTTTCTGTTGTTAGTATTGACTCCCAAGGCCTTTGTGAACATATTCCTGTTTAAGTGTGCAGAGGGAGCGCTGTATGTAATTTACTAATTCCTGTAAATAGTGAACTACTAGTCAGTACTCTAAAAGCTTGCAATAAGGCCATAGTAATGTGCACCACAGTAAATTCTTTAAAGCTTTCTATTGATTTGTTTAAGAGAAACTAAGAGTACGGAGTGGGATGTGAATATAATTAAATTTGTAAGAATTATTCTGGAAATTAAAGGAGATTGGCTTCTCTCCATGAATCAGCTTGAACACTGAAATATCAGGAGATGCTGCAAACTGTTCTCCCATGCCATGTGAAATCCAGAATTTAGATTATGGTCATTATTGGAAATTTACTCTCTCAGTCAGTCAGCATTTATGTTTTACAAGGTTAGTATGTACCAGAAAATCACTGGGGTTGGGGGTCTGTGACCATGAGCATGTCAGACAAAATTCTTGAACCTGAAATCATTATTCTGTGTGTGAACTATAACTGACCATGAAAGAAGTAAGTACCTACCCTGCCTGTAACTATGGAATGAATGTCACAAGTTTGGCTCCTGCCCTTCGTTGAGTACATGCTGCTGTTTTTCATTGCAGCCTGAAGGCACACACCATCTTTGGGATATCTTCACTGTGACTTTTCTTAAGCATCACTTTCAAATTTTTCACCTAATAAATTATCTAAATTATTTCCCTATTTTTTGTAAACTTCACTTTTGTGAGAGAAGTATTTTTTTCAACTACCTAGAATTTATTGTTTTCCAATTGTAACTGATATCATAGGGCGTTTTGCTGGATACTTCCTGAAAGGAAAATGTACATTTTTTTCACTTTCATATACCAGCAAATATCTCAGTTTTGCTGCTAGAAGACACTCTAAGTTAACTAATAATTTAACTGATTAAGCTAGCTTTATAATTTGCCAAGATTCCACTGAACATCTTACCTTAAAACACCAATTAATTTATTTTGTTCAGAACGATGGATCATTGGGTAATGGTGCTTGCCACCAAGACCTGAATCCAATCCTCGAAATTCACACGGTGCAAGGAAAGAAGGAACTCTCACAAGTTGTCTTCTGAGTTCTGCATATATGCCATGGCCTGCATTCCCATCAACATATTCACCCCACAAAATAATAAATAAATTAAATAACTATTTTTTAAATTTTCAGTGAAAACATAGGAACAACATCAAATTATTGTCTATTCTTTCCATGGGTATCAATCATAAAACGCAGGTTGACTCTATAAACAAATGAAGAGCCTAAACATAGTCATAGGCTCTGTTTCTGTCATCGGAGCACTTTGGCCATAGTTCCAGTGAGAATAGCCATTACAATATGAATAATGGTTACACCAACTCGAGATCATTTCCCTCCGAAAGTGAGAACAGCCCAGACTTTTAACTGCTCCTGTGCCAATCAACTGAGGTTTTTCAAATTGTTTCCACCGGGCAGTGGTGGCGCATGTCTTTAATCCCAGCATTTGGGAGGCAGAGGCAGGCAGATTTCCGAGTTTGAGGCCAGCCTGGTCTACAGAGTGAGTTCCAGGACAGCCAGGGCTACACAGAGAAACCCTGTCGAAAAAAAAAAAAAATCATCAAATTGGTTCCTAGCCACGAAACCAACCAACCAAACTAACTAACTAAAAAAAAGCACTGAAACTCCATTTTGTTTTAGTTTTATTTCAATGTAATATTGATTAAGATAATGAGAAAAAAATTATTATAACATATACAACTGTAATAGTTAAAGGGGCCACCCATAGACTGAAAACAAGCACATTAAAAAAATTAATTGGAAGGAATAAAATTTAAAATCCAAATAAAAGTGTTATTTCCTCAAAAAAAAAAAAAACCTACACTGTTTTTAAATTGGCTTAAAAACATGCATAAATAGTCCAAAAGACATGAAAATAATTTACAAGTTAATATGAAAATCAGGTTGATGAGAGTTAAGGCAATGTATAGATGTGTTTTTGATATTTCAGAGCACAACGAATAATCCTAGGCAATGTACAACTTTTCTAAGCACTAAAAATTAGAGTTTAATTTTAAAATATAAATATTTTGAGCCCAAATATAAATATATAGTTTGTAATCTTATTTAGTGCAGGAGAAATTAAGTACCTAATAATATAAATTAAAAAAAAATTGTGGCAGACAATTCAAACAACAACAGTTATGCTACAAAATATTTAAAAATATGAGTATCCATTTTTGAGAAATTCAAGTTCTGAAAAGTTACATAACAATAAGATAATACAAACTACGTTAAAGGGAAATGTGAGTATGCTTCTATGTGTGGATAATTTGATGTGCACTGAGGGGAGAAAAGTACTGTGAGGTTTTGTTTCAAGTTAACAGTTTTATCTCCTGGGAATAAAAACAACATACGCCTAAACACATTCCAAAGAAACACAGATAGATCTTGTAAGATATTTAAGTACAATACCATACATGAGATGAAGTATACCAAACTTATTTCTATTTTAAATAACAAAATACTGACTTTTAACTCTCATTGATTTGTTTCATCTCTTCTGGATTTTCCAGAACAAATTTGCACTTCTTTGGTTACCAGATAACACACTAAAAATGACTTTAATCACTACAATAGAAATTGTAAAAGCCAATTTAACCAGAAACACCACAAATATGAAGAAGGAAAATACACTAGAAACACAACCTTCTATCTCCTACCTAGTGTTTCGTGAAAGTCACCTCTCTCTGGAAATCCCACCTTAAATCCCACTTTTTTTCTTCTGACTTTAGGATATCAGATGAAAGACAATCAACTATGTATGATAAAATAGCCTTCCTGATAAAATTGAAACACTAGCTTACGCCACATAAATTATCAGTCTATTAGACATTTTAAAATGTTGGCTTGGGCCCTGGCCAGTTAGCCATCAGTGTGAGTGAGATATAGGCAACCACTGAACTTTGTGCAGCATGCTTCATGCCTCTCAAACTCCATGAATGACCTGGAGCCACTCTCTTTATGGTGTTCATTCCTTCAGATAATTTATATCCTCTGCCGCCATTGCTAATGCTATTTTGTTGAAATCTTCCTGGGCAGGTTGGGAAAAGAAGAAAAAAGCACTCTCCACAAGTCACGTGAGGTATACCACTGATGACGTTTTCAGAACCATGATTCACATATTGATCTCATATCCAATTGTTAATTTGAATTCTTGTGACTTTTCAGTAGCCCATAAAACTAAAGGTAGTTGTACCAACTTGGAAGATTTGAAAAAAAAAAAAAAAAAGTCTTTTCCTCCCTCTGGAAACTGACTTTTGAAATTACACAGATCCCTAGTTGGCACTTTTTGGGAAATGTGTATAGAGGTGGGGAAATGTCTACTGGCTGTTATTTTTCTATTTTATTTTGCTTTTCCATTTTGTTCACAAATTGAGTTCCAGTGTGAAGATATTTCTTTCTGTTGTAACATGAAAATGGAAAGAGTGGACTTTTTTTTTTCTTGTAAATCAATTTCAAGAGCTGTAGATATTCTTCAACCTAATTATATTATAATTTTGTAACAATCCTTGTTTTTCTAACCTGAAACAGAACAAGAAGCATCAGTTTAGGAAAGATAAAGCAAATTCATTTTTAAGAGACATAGAAAAGAGTAATTAGTGTGGGCTTAATAGAATTTAAACTATTTCCTTTTTTAATTGGTTATTTTATTTATTTACATTTCAAATCTTATCTGCCCTCCAGGTTTCCCTTCCACAATCCCCCATCCCATCCACACTCCCCACTGCTACTATGAGGGTGCTCCCCCATCCACTCCCTCCTCCCTGCCCACACATTCCCCTACACTGGGACATCATAGAGCCTTCACAGGACCAAGGGCCTCCCTTCTCATTGATGCCTGACAAGGCCACCCTCTGCTACATATGCAGCTGGAATCATGGGTCCCTCCATGTGTACTCTTTGGTTGGTAGTTTAGTTCCTGGAAGCTCTGGAGGGTCTGCTTGGTTGATGTCATTGTTCTTCCTATGGGGTTGCAAAGCCCTTCAGCTCCTTCAGTCCTTTCTCTAAGTCCTCCATTGGGGTCTCCTGATGGTTGGCTCTGAGCATCTGCATCTGTACTGGTCAGACTCTGGCAGAGCCTCTCAGGAGACAGCTATACCAGGCCCCTTGTTATCAAGTGCTTCTTGGCATTAACAATGGTGTCTGGGTTTGGTTCTGCATGCAGGATGGATCTCTAGGTGGAGTGGGTGGGAGTGGTGTCTCTGGATGGCCTTTCCTTCAGTCTCTGCTCCTCTCTTTGTTCCTGCATTTCCTTTAGACAGGAGCAATTCTGGGTTAATATATTTGAGATGGGCGGATGGTCCCATCTTGAACCAGTGCCTATGCCTAACCTCTGGATATGGTCTCTACAGATTCTCTCCCCTTTGTTGGGTATTTCAGCTAATGTCATCTCTGTTAAAAATGTGATGCAGAGCTAAATAAAGAATTCTCTACTGAAGAATCTCAAATGCTGAGAAGCACCTAAAGAAATGTTCAATGTCCTTGATCATCAAGGAAATGCAAATCAACATGACCCTGAGATTCTACCTCACACCAGTCAGAATGACTAAGATCAAAAACTCAGGTGACAGCAGATGCTGGAGAGGATGTGGAGAGAGAGGAACACTCCTCCATTGCTGATGGGATTGCAAGCTGGTACAACCACTGTGGAAATCAGTCTGGCAGTTCCTCAGAAAATTAGACATAGTACTACCTGAGGACCCACTCCTGGGCATATATATTCCAAAGATGCCCCAACATATAACAAGGACACATACTCCACTATGTTCATAGCAGTCTTATTTATAGTAGCCAGAAGCTATAGACAACTCAGATGTCCCTCAACAGATGAATGGATACAGAAAATGTGGTACATTTACACAATGGAGTACCACTCAGCTATCAAAAACAATGAGTTCATGAAATTTGCAGGTAAATGCATGGAACTAGAAAATACCATCCTATGTGAGGTAACCTAGTAACAAAAGAACACACATGGTATGTACTCACTGATAAGTGTATATTAGGCAAAAAGCTCAGAATACACACGATACAACGCAGAGACCACATGAAGTTCAAGAAGAAGGAAGAAGAAAGTGTGGATGCCTTAGTCCTACTTAGAAGAGGGACCAAAATAATCACTGGAGGTAGAGGGAGGGAGGGACTTCGGAGGGAGAGAGGATGCGGGGAAAGGGAGGAAAGATCAAGTTGGGAGGAGACAGGAAATATAGAGTGTCAGGAAATTGAACAGAGGTGTGTACAGTCAGAAATGGGGAACTGGGGTAGCCACTAGAAAGTCCCAGGTTCTAGGAAAGCAAGAAACTCCCAGGACCCAACAGGAATGACATTAGCTGAATTTAGACTATTTCAGAGGGGAAATAGCTACAAAAATATTTCCTCTTTAAAGGGGGAGCAGATCCCATAGGTCTCATGGTTGGAATGGGGGAAACTGTTTCAATATATGGCTACCACCATGTGAAGTTCTCCTGATAGGATGTGGTAAAGAGAACTGGCTGAGAGGTTCCTCTAGTAAGGAAATAGCTTGACTGAATCACAGGCCAAGAGTATCTGAACTAGAACACAGTACCCACTCCAGGAAATACTCAACTCAGCCCATAGTCTGGCAACCTCAATAATTCCTTCTGCCTTTTCATCTGTTTTCTTCATCCAGAAACTTGAGAGAGCAAAAAGATACCAGGACTTTTTGTTATATCAATGATGGTAGGTTCTTCAAGCAAAATACTATGGAGGTTTTATTTTATTATTTTAAATGTACAGCTAAATCCTACAAATATCTGTGAAATGGTGGCATGTGAGCCATGCTCAATCAGTTACAATCCCAAATTGTTCTGTAAGTAAGGTGGTCAGGTAATGAACATTCTGCAAGTTAATTCTCACCCATTTCCATTTTGCCTTGTGTTTGAATGTTGTAGGACCAATGGAATTATAAACACATATGAACATACCACTCAAAGTCTAGGAAGGCCATGGTGTAGTAGCCCAGCTATGTAAGGTCACACAGGGACTGGAAACTAGATTAATGAAAGGACTCAGTGGAGCTGCACTATAGCAGACTTGCTTTGAGATAGGCAATGGGTACATTTCTCATCAGAGAAGTTTTATAGTCATAGTCAATACGCTATTTTTTCTATAGTCTATGCCTCAGGATTTTAATGTATTGGTACAAACATTTTAAATGTTAATGATGTTATATACTATATATATGACATTATGTTTCATACATAAATATATAGGCTATATATAAAGATATACATACATATAGCATGTTTTACCTTGTGTGTGTGTGTGTGTGTGTGTGTGTGTGTGTGTGCACATGTGTGTTGAGATACTGAAATGACGTCTTAGTAAATTGTAACTACACATTAACTGTACTACCCACCTGGTACATTGGCTCTCCAGAGCTCAGTTGTCTTATATCTGAATGTTTGTAAACTTTGACCTATAATTGTTTCTCTCTCATGCTCAGCCCCTGGTGGATACCGTTTCTCTACAGCTGCATTTTATGTTTCCAAGTTCTGCATTCAAGTGACACCTATCATGTCATTCTGTGTCAACCTTATTATATCACTTGATGTTTTCGTGACTCATGTCTATTACCAAAAAGATAGAACTTATTAAGAGTGCTAACATTGTAGTTTGTTTGTATTAATGTTGAGATTATATTATGTCCATATTATTCATCTAGAATTTCTAACTCATCTTTTATCTTTTGCTCTCATATCAACTTAGTTGATAAATAGTGCACACATTGAAATTCCAAAATTTAAGACAAATATTATCATTATTTGATGCACATGCTTTGAAATAACTCAAATATTAAAGTCAACCTGTCTACGTGATATACCTCACCCATTTTTGGTAAAGATTTGTTTCTACCTCATGTGTCTGAGTGCTTTACTGTAAATATGTTTGTGCATCTTGTGCTGCAGGGGCCGATGGAGGCCATGAGTTCCCTGAAACTAAAGTTCCAGACAGTTGTGAGGTATCATATTGGTTCTGGGAACTGAAACCAGGTCTTCTGCAAGAGCAGCCAGTGCTCTCCACTCCTGAGTCATCTTTCCGGTCCCTAACTCATCCCCTTTCACTTGATTGGTTGTTGCTATTCTATGGCAGAATAAATGTCTCCTTTTAAACTTTACTAGTTTTAGTATTGACTGGAACTTCCCTTAAAACCTCCTAAGTCCTTAGATGAGCTGGGTTCTCACATCATTTATCACCATAAATGTTATCATTGTCTCCAAATTTAACTCCACAGCAATTTATTATCAAAAAGGAAAACACCATTTCCTCATACTACTATCTTTCTGGAGAAGAAATTATGAGCAAAAGATTTGGTGAGAGAAAATTGAATTCATTGACAATGTAATTCTTTCTGGAAAGTAGGAATCACTGAAGCCAAGGTCTCTGGGCCACTAACAAACCTTGTAGACCATGGAACATGCAGGTTAGGTTCCTGAGAATGTTAATATTAATGGACATGTCCAAGAGTGTATACACTAAATATAGAGTCCAATATATTTCTTCCTAACTATTCCCTCTACTTGATTCTTACACCTGTCTCCAGCGTATTTTCATCATCTGTTTTCACTCTTCAACTTTTCCCGTATTTTTAACAGCATAGTTATCTAAAAACTTCTGGCATTTTTTCAGGTTACCTATAATAATAATATGGTGAAAAGAAAACTTTATTTTCTTGTTTCTTTACTCAGCTTAAATATTCAGGAGTTACGGCTTAGAAATAGATTCACAGGTGCATGTGACATTCTCCAGTTACAAGGAGAAACAGTCTTGTTGGGGCTGGGGAAAAGAGCGTATATGGAATGACTCTGAGAGCGAGGAAATTTCTAAATGTTGAGCGTTTTAGTCTTTAGCAGGCTTAAATGTTCAGCCAAAACTCTGTTCATCTGCCTTCTGCAGAGAAAAGCAAAAATGGAGCTCGGATCTTTTAGCATTTTTCACTTGCAAATCTGTCTCATAAGTGCAAAACGCATATGTTTCCATACTCATGATTCGATTGTTTCTTCTTTCTTCCCCCCTTCCAACTGCGAACACAATATGCACCCAACACACCTATAAAAGGTTGACTGAAAAAAAAATCATACTTTACAGTCTGCCAATGGAATGTTTGTATTAAATTGCTTCAGAAGGAGAAAGTTTCATTGTGATCAGAACCCAGGAGATATAAAAGAATCATAAAGTTTGGGCCATAATGTGAGTTTTTTAAGTCTATTTGCTACTTAATTTAAATTATGTACAAGAAATTGTGGTTTACCAATCGCTCTAGGGCTTGAGCCAAATGCTTTCTTTCCACTAGCTGCCTCAATGAGTTGCCTCTATTGTAAAGAATTTACTTCCTGGAGGAGATATGCTTTGTAACTTGTCGTCTGAGAAATATAAAACTCAGTGTTCACAGGAAGGCACACAAACTCCTTTATAAGCAGCACATTTGAGATGGTGTAGGCAAGGGTCAGCCAGGGTGCTCCTATTGTTTTGTTCATTTTGTCTTGTGTCTGTCAGATCAAAACTCAACTTCTGCCCAGAGCTGGCATATGAGCCCCTTAAAATGAAATTAACATCAGTAAATGGACCTTAGAATTCAATCTGGTCGGATTGTATCTATTGTTAATGTTAGCAGTTATCTCAAAGTCATCACCGGACTTAGGAGAGCAATCAAGAAGAAAACTAGTTTTTTTTTAAAGGTGATTACTTTATTATTTTTTTCACAATTGTGACTAATGTTCTGGGGTTTTAATATTAATCTAAACATATTTTGTAGTGCCACATAATGGCATGCCTACCAATAAAAAGAAATTATATATGCTAATATCTAAGATGTTAAAATATTATCTTGTCTACACTCATGTTTCAATTGTCCTCTACACAAAAGTATTTTCTTTTGAAAGATAGGTCAGTAAAATGTTTTCCAAAAGAATATGTCCATGGTGTTACAGGGACTCTTTCCCTGAGGAGAGGAGAACAAGTATTTCATCCGTCATTATTAGCACCAAAGACATATCAAAGTAGCATTCCAACAGAGTCTAATTTGGCAACAAATAAATGAACTGGAGTTACTTACAGAGCATGGGTGGGGTGTTGTCTACAGAAGTGGGTGACTCCACAGTCGCTGTACCTGTAAACAGTCTCATCTTATGGTGGGTGATGGCTTCTCTGTAGCTTCACAGATGGAGATCCTACCTCAGTCATAGTAGGAAATATGTCTTACATTGTCCTACTCTAGGACTACCTGAGGCCATGGAGCTGTGAGAACAGTGTCACCTAGCTTCCCCAGAGGTGTCCGATAGAGTGGAATCTCAATTAAATGCTCAATGACCTTCTCCACCCTCTTCTTCTCTGAAGTAATGGCAATGATCACCAGTACCGACTTTGGGTGTCTCTTATAAGAAGCCATAGCTTCTGAGATGAAGATGATAGCTGCCCTGCTGAGACGACAGTGCACTACAGCATTTAGCTTTTTAAAAGTAGGTGTCTTAGATACTTTCCTATCGCTGTAACAAAACGCCATGATCGAGACAACTTATAAAAGAAAGTGTGTCATGGACTTTATAGTTACAAAGGGTTACTGTGCTTATGTCAACTTGACACACAGACTAGTGTCATCTGAATGAGGAAATCTCATGAGACAATCCCTGCATAAGATCCAGCTGTAAAGCATTTTCTTTGTTTGTTTTTAACTGAATTAGATTCTTCTCTCGTCTTGATCAAAGATTCCCCTCCCTCCATTCATCCCACTTTCCTCCACCTTCCCTCTCTCCCATATCTACTCACTCTCCATTTCCTCTTCAGGAAAGAGAAGACCTCCAAGGAATGATAACTACACAGTATATAATATAAAAAAATACAATGGATAAGACAAAAGCCCTTATATTGAGGCTGGACAAAGCAACCCCTATAGGAGGATAAAGGTACCAAGAGCAGGCAAAAGATCAGAGTCACACCTGCTCCGAACTGTTAGAAATTCCATAAAACACCAAGCTAACAGCCATAACACATATGCAGACGATCTGATACAGACCCATACAGGCCTGGCCTTGCTGTTCTAGTCTCTATGAGCCCATATGAGGCTGCTTAGTTGATTTCCTGGGTCATGTTTTTCTGGTATCCTCCATCCCCTCTGACTGCTACATTTTTCCTCTCTCTTCGTCAGGGTTCCCAGAGCTATAGGAAAAGACACCTCCAATTCAGATCCTCTCTCTGCACTAATGTCTCTGCACTGCACCCATCTGCTGCTGGAGGAACCCTCTCTGATAATGACTGAATACGACACCAGACTATGAGTACAGTAAAATATCATTAGGAACCATTTTATTGATAAATATTTTTGTTAGTTGTATTTGGTTATAGTTCTATAGTCTATCCAGTCTTTGGTTTCTGGCCATTCAAGCAGTGTAGGACCTGGGCTCACTCTCACAGTGTGGGCCTCAAGTTAACCAACATTGGTTGTCCATTCCCACAAGTTCTGTCTCACAACCAATCAAAACACATCTTGCAGGCAGGACAGAGTGTTGGTCAAGAGGTTTGTGGCTAGGTTCTTGTCAAGGTTTTCCTTTCTGTCGCCTGGAGAGTACCTTCTCAGTACCAAATAGATTAGAACATGGTGGTAAAGTCTCCATGAACGACAAGCTTTACCTCTCTCCATTGAATGACCTGTGTGAATGTTGTCCTCAGCATTTTCTTAATTAGTAATTTTTGGAGGAGTGTCTAGGACATTCTGGATGGGCCTCTCTGGACTGGTAGCTCTGGGTTTTATAAAAATGCAGGCTGAGAGAGCAAGTAAACGACACCCTTCTATGACCTTGCATCATCTCCTGCTCCAAGTTCCTGCCCTGTATGAGTTTCTGTCCGACTTGTTCAATGAGGAACAGTGGAAGTGTAAGCCAAATACAACCCTCCCCCCAACTTGCCTTTTGGTCATGGTGTTTCATCATAATAATATTAACCCTAACTGAGACAAGCTGGTACTGGGAGTCAGGTGTCACTGCAACAGACCTAACCACGTTTCTCCTTTGGAGGCTTGTGGAAAGGATGTTGGAACTTTAAGCTAGAAAAATCATTAAATGTTGAGAGCTCAGTGACCGGTATGTGGGATCTTGGAAGACAAGAATGTTGAAAGAGTGCAGAGACAGAAGGCTGGATTGTGAAGTTTCAGAGGGACACTTAAGGATTCTATCAGCCTGTTTGCTATTTTACATTGAGATTCTGTTATTCTGGTCAGTTGGAACTTAAGAGTTAGCTATAGTTAACAAGAGACTAGCAGCATATTAATGAAACTTTTGCATTACTGAGACAATTGTTGCTGGTTATCTGGAGCTCAGAAATTAGCAATGATTGAGAAGAGACCAGCATCACTGAGGTAAATATGCAAAATGTCTCCTCGGAGGCTACAAATACAACCTGCGTTCCAAAGGCTGTCAAGTTTGCATCTCACAATGGTACACAAATGGTAATGTCTAAGAGTCACCCATGTGGTACTGGTTTTGAAGACATGAAGGGGTTATGTAGAGCAGACAAGGTTTGACAGTGAGAGGCTGAGAGAGACATTGGTGAAGATAAGCCTCAGTAGCATTGAAGGCCAGGACTGAAGGGGTCATGCAGAGAAGTTGAGGCTTAGCAATATGAAGAAAGACTATGAGAGGTTATTGGTGAAACTGTAGTCCAGTTGCAGCAGAAGTACCCCAGCTTTTGATAGATGCCAGTACCATGGGATGGTGACAAAGAATAGCGGCAGTGGTATAATGGAGCCAGTCAGAACCAGACAAGCAGTGTGTGTTGCAGAGGACAGAGCTGGGGAAATGACCCAAGCTTCATGGGAAGTCCAGAAGAGTATGACTAAATCCCAGATAATTGGACATTGAGTTATTTACACTGTTATATTTGGTTTTACTGGTTCAGTTTGTGACTATTCTGTTTCTTCTCATTTGTTTGTTTATTTGTGTTTTGTTTTCAAGACAAGGTTTCTCATATAGCCCTGGTTGTCCTAGACCTCATTCTGTAGACCATGCTAGCCTTTACCACAGAGATTTACCTGCTCTGCCTCCTGCATGCTGAGATTAAAAGCATAAGCCATCACAATCACTGAGAGATGCTTCCCTCTTAAAGAAGGCATTTATTTTAATTTTGATTTTTACAGGATCCTACAGCCAAAAGACTTTAACCTTTTAGAAAGATTTTGGATGTTTAGAGAGATTGGATATTTTTTAAAAGATTAAAATTTTAATGTGTTTTTATTTTTAAAGAGTAATGTACTTTTAAAGTTATTTTTATTTATGATTTTATATATTTTAATCATGTTTTTAATGTGAGATCTTGGGGGAATCTTCCCATGGACTGAAATTTTTGTATGATTTTCATCATGGTATCCAACACAATGGTTTTCTTGGTGAACACTAGTTCATTAACTAAGTATATGGAAGATTGAATGATAGTGTAACCTTGTCTCATAGAATTTAAAATAATAAACAGGGAGTTACAATTATTAAGTGTTGTTAAACAAGAAAATAGTTCAGATTACAAATTAAACTCTGGTAGTGCAAAATATCATCCTGATGGAAATAAGAAAGATGTTTTACAGAAGGCAAAAAAATTCTCATCATTTCCTTGAATCAAAATGCAAATATTTATATGCCTAGACATTGGTCATCTAGCTTGTTGGTAGAGAACAAGTATGACGAGTATAGGGATGCCAGTGTGTGCCTGCTCATTGTTAGTACTACTCTGAAAATACGTTCTTGAAAGTATGTAGTGAAAGAAACTTATAAAGAAGTGAGAGCCATGTAAGAGTAAGTTCAACTCAGCTCATCTTTTTCAAAAAAAAGACTATGTCTAGAGATTATAAACTCTAATCATGGGGCCTATGATGTGGTGCAGTAGGTTACGGGTTTGCCACCAAGTCCAAAGACATGAGTTCAGTCCCCAAGAGATCAGACATGGTAGCAGGAGAGCTGACGAGAGTGATTTGCCCTCTGCTTGCCATAGGTACACCATGGCACTCAACCTTTGAGACCTTTTTCACTTTACACTTCATGTAACCTCATATCCTGCCTGAAACACTCACCAATCCTAGAATGTTCTTCCCAAAACACACACTCTAAGTGAAAAATAAAAAAAAATAAATAAATATAAAAATGGAATTATAAATAACTTTGATAAGCATGGGTACAGTGTGTCTTTCCTTGGCAAGAAACATCCGAAGCCTATCCTTTTTCAATTTATCTCAAGATCTATCTCTGGCAAAGGGTTAAAAAGAGAGAAAAAGGAAGAATAAAACAACTCCCTAAAATTATGTGTTCCAAGTCACTTATTGCTAAGCAGTTATCCATTATTCTATATAAAATGGTCCTGCTGATGTTTCCTTAGGTCATCACAAGTAAAGTCATCCCTGCCCATGCTCCATTGTCCTGCTTATGCTATCAGAGCATAGCTTTTGTCTGGCTCATGATGGAATCCTTTCAGACATTACACAGAGTGCGGTGTTTCCGAATTTCTCCTCAGAATTTCAAATCTCTTGGCAATAATCCAGGTTTTGTAATTGAATTAAAAAGGACTTTAATTCTAAAATTATTAATACTACAAGAAATTGGCTAATAGTGTATTTTCAGTGTTTACTTCATCAAACACTTCCAAAAGATATTTTATATATATATATATATATATATAGCAATTATTATATTATTTTTATTATATATATATATATATATGTGTGTGTGTGTGTGTGTGTTGTGTGTGTGTGTGTGTGTGTCCTAAAAGTTATCTCTCTTGATTTATAATTTTAAAACTGAAACTATGCTTTTCACATATAGCTCTTCTGTATCAGCCTGTCTTAAGTTCTGTCTTCTCTTTCAGACATCAACCCCTATGGTGTGTTGTATTAGGCCAAATTAAGGTCTGTTAAATTCACAAATGCATACTTGTAAAATGATGCAAAGCTATTTGTAAGTACAGAGCACTGTGGGAAATCAAAGATGAAAACTCTTAGCAGGTATCTCTCTAGTGCAAACCTGTTCGACACAGTTGATAAGAGAATTCTGGGACCAGGATGACATGGCTTACTATTCTCACCTAAAAATGTACCATACCCATTCTGTCAGGTCAGTGTGCATAAATCCAATGCATTCTTCTAATAAATGACTAACGGATCTTGTTAGACACAGTAAGTCCTATCCATACACATCAAGATGTCTTTTAATTGAAGCCCTCCAGAAAAATACCTTCAAAGTTATAACCCTCCATACCTCTATATTTGAATTTTTGTATTTTATTAATAACTCCTGTAGTATAAATGCAATGTGATAGTATGTTTATGAGTAAACTTTCAAGGAAACTAATAAATTTATTTACAAAATTATATTGTTTTAATTTGTTCTTCTTTCAGATATTTTTAAAATGTTTAATGTCCATTGTGGACTTGGGGAGACTCTGCATTACAATCTTCGTCAACAGGCTGGTAGAAATTACACCCCTTCCTTGACATGTAACAACATAAGAATTCTACTCTCCCTTCATTTTAAATCAGCCCTTACCATATCCCAAGTAGGCTACACAAAAGGAATTTGTTAGATTCATTAAACCTATACATTCTAATAATGGCTCTTTAATGTGTCACTGCTTAGAACTCTATCAGACTCTCCAAAGGGAGTAACCCACAGAAATCTGAGGCCATCACTGTAAAGAACAACAGCCATGTGCATATGAGAACAACCTGAAGAGGTTGAGAGTGAATGGGAGAGATGAAGAAAGATAAGTCAGGAGTCTAAAGCTAAAGGGAGAAAGAAATTTAGTTTAGCTATGACAAATTCATCTTTTGTTTGCATTCTATGGACAGTATGAGACAATAAACCATTATGATGACTATGGGGTCTGTCTAGGGAAGGCATCAACATGTCTTCTAATAACATAAATCATACTTCTGTCTTAATTAATATACACGATTATTATAATTCCAGTCAATTATTTTCCTCTTAAACTAAATAGAATAAATGTTAATTTATATGCATAAATGGCTGGCCGGCTGTTGACGGAGTTTATTTGCAGAGCACCTGAGTACTCACAAACATAGCACTGGAAAAGTAAATGGATTGATGACAAGTTAAGTGAATAGCTAAGATCAGGATTCTACTTGCTTGGTAACTTGGTAACTAGGATGGAAAAATAAAGTCTTCTCAAAGCTGAATTCTTCCTCACTTTCTAATCAATATACCAACAGTTGTTTTGTGTGTTCTGTGTTTTTCACATCATCTCTGCCTTGTACAGTCTCACAACAGAGATATGTCTTTATCTAACTCAATGTTCAAATGTATCCAGTCTATAATCTGAATTTGTTTGAGGTTCTTACATTTTAAAGTGAATTCAGAAATTAAGACACGACCAAAGCACTTGGGTGTTTTTATAACTAAATGTACATTTTAGATTGCCCCATGGTTGTTCTTTAAAACAATCCTCTAAAGAGATATCCAGAGTCTGTTATTCTTATGAAACTCTCAATGTCATCATTATATATACGGGATTTTAAGAAATGGAACTATATAGCTTACTAAAACACATTAAATGATTTGCTATTTCCTGAACTTGTTTCTTGCTGTATCATCTTTAAAAGTATTACCACTGGATGTGGAGACGCACATCTGTAATCTCAGCTCTCAAAGTCTGACACTGGATGATAGATAGCCTTGAGTTCATGGCTAACCTTGGCTGCAACGTGAGACTTTGTCTCTTCTGGTACTCTTCCTGCTCTGTGCACACAGAGTTCTTTTAGAGTCAATTCCTCAGTCTCTAATTCTGCTTTGTAAGATGTTACCTTCTCCACAGTTACATATGTTTACTGGAGTTCACATCCTATTACACTTGATTATTATATCTTGAATTACATTTGGAAAACAATTGTGTTTTACTTCTCTTCATTGGGATGTAATGCTTCCACATATAACCAGTTAATACTATGATGATTTCAATTGTTATTGCTATTGTACATGCAAGGAAATTATGACTCAAATGGTGAAATAAGGGGACAGGGAAAGGGCTTATTGGATAAAGCATTTATGGCTCAAGTATGAGACCCTGAGTTCATAAAGCCAATCCCCTTCTCAATGCTAGGCAGAATGGCAGCTGCCTATAATCTGAGTTCGCAGGGCAAGCCAGAGAGGTCACCCAAATGTTTAAACTTTAGATCCAAGTCGATGACCCTTCCTCAGTATATAAAGTCAAGTGTTTTCCAAAAGGACTACCAGTTTTAACCTTTGAGCTCCACACACAGGTATATGCATGGGAACATGCACCTGTCTATACACATACATTTGCCCACATCTGGAAGTATGTACACATTCACAACACACATACACAGGAAAGAAAAAGACAAGAGACAGAGAGACAGAGAGAGAAAGACAGTGATAGAGACTGAGGAAACTTGAAATTTCATTGAAATGACTATACTATATGCCATACACAAGATTCAACATAGTCTTCCCTGACTTTGAAGCTTGAGATTTTTCTGTAGTATTTTCCTGCACTCAGTAAATGTTTGTTAAATGATTGATTGCGTGATATGCCAGCTAATTCTCTAAGATTGGCCAATTAAGCAATCATCCCTCATTTCTGTAAACCTAAAGAATAATTTAAAAAAAAAAGTATTTTTCTTTCCTAAGCACACAATCTTAGTAACATTTCCCACAGAGATTAGTAAGAATGAGAAAAAATAGAGCAGTTGCTTTGTGTTTTAAAGAGCGTGTAATCTCCTCCTAGCTTTGGGAAGGTCTGGAAGTTCAGTAAGAAAAAAAAAAAAAAAATCTCTCTTCTGTGATTAGGGAACAAAGATTATATAACTGTAGGCTTCCTTAATGAGGAAAAGATCATACAAATAAACTCAACATTTTAATAAAAATAAGGCAACTATTCTGAGAGTTGTCTTAGTGTCACACCTAGCATGTGTGGATTTCTTAGTCACGTAATACCATTAGACATCAAACATTTCATTCACTGGCTTTAAACCCTGAGGTACAGTCTCTTCAGAGAACAAGAGTTCAGATGGGAATGTTAGAGCCCAGCTGTGAACTGCAGTATCCTGAGCTCCTTCTGTATCATGTCTTGCTTTTCCCGATAATGTAATGCTTTTTAACTCTGTTTTCAGTTCCTGTGAGCAAGCACCCATACTACTTTTCCAAACAAATGACCAAGCTCATCCCATATTCTAAGTAACTAAACAAACAAAAAATTCATTAGATGCCCTTTATCAGTCTGTGAAATCATCTGTCTTGATCTGGATGTCTACACTCAAATATATTTTATCAAGTGTCAATTAAAGGATCTTGACCATGTGTGTGTGAGAGAGGCAGAGAGAGAGAGAGAGAGAGAGAGAGAGAGAGAGAGAGAGAGAGAGAGAGGAGAGAGAGAGAGCTGGGAAGCTCACACAGACTCCCTAGTGTCAAGGACCTCTACCCCTGCAGTGAGCAGGAGCTGTAACTCATCTTCTGTCTTCTTGAGATTAGACAACATTTCTCCATCTAACATGGAGAGGGTAAGTTGAGTCCTCAGCGGCATGTGAGTGCCATTCTCCAAGCCCCAAGAAAGCTTCTTATCCCCAAGGTGTAAATTAATTTAAACAGATTTTCCTCAGACTTGGCACTCAGAAGCAAGCAAAGCCCAGCTTCCTAGGGACTTGGATTACTTGGGGATTTTGTTATTAACTCTAATCAATTTTAAATTATTAGAATGCTGGCAACATGGAAGAGATAAATATAGCTCATTTGTTCCCAGAAAGAAGAATCACCTTCGACTTCCCCATTGCAAGTCTCATTCTACTAAAGAGACTAATTTCTACCTTGTACATCTGCTCCGGCCTCCAAAATGTAATAGCCCAAGTGGTGCTCTCTGGCTGCATGAACCAGAGCCTGCAGTTAGAGCTTGTTAGAGCCCAGTTGTGAACTGAGTCCACTGGTCATGCACATTTTCTCCTCAGAATGATACATAATCCCAGAATATATTGTTTCTAAGGCCTCAACAGAGTAGCAACCTTCTTTACTCACTAATTGTTGGCTCTAAGGAGAAAGGAAGGTTAGAAAAACCCATGGAGGGGCTGAAGAGATAGCTCATTGCCGAAGAGTACTTGCTGTTCTTCCAGAGAAATGAATCTGGATTCCCATTACAAACATCCAGGGCTCACATAACTCCAGATCCAAGATATCAGATGCCATTTTCTGGTTTATCTATGCATTAGTATATATACATAAGACACACTAAGGGAGACAGGTATATACACACAGATACAAACTATCACACACACACACACACACACACTACACACACACACACACACACACACACACACACACACACACATCACACACACCAAAAATGTATTTTCACAGAAGAGAAGAAAAATCCAGGAAGCAGAACACCTCTAAAATATTCTACAATTTTCAGTGATGAAGAGAAGATTAGGTAAGACAAATTTTAGTAAAATGTTAGCTTTGCTGAGGAGTTAAATGACAGTATAAAGACTCAAATCCATCCTCTCAAGAGAGATGGGTTGTCTCTACGGCCCAGGCTGGCTTGAACTCAGGATTTTAGCCACGGGTGACCAGTGAGCTCATGATCCTCTTTCTCCTACTTTTCTAGTGCTGGACGTTATATTATAGCATTGCATCACCAGCCTGGTGTTCTGTAGCCTCAGAGACTGAACTCAGGGCTTTGTGCATCACAGGCAAGCATCCACTCCTGAGCTATAACCCAAGCCTATTGTCATTATTCAAATGATAGAAACAAGTTACATCTAGGGAAAAGATATTTGCAAATCATAGATTGCAACACAACTTGATTATTAAAACTTCTTTAAATCAAAATCAACAAATGAAGCTAGACTCAGGTAAGTGTGTGGGCAGTTTATCAGATAGAAGGGATCTCAAATGTTAAGTGAATGGATACAAAAACTCATACCTTGTTAGCAACCTGCAAAATCCAAGCTCAGATCAGGAGATGCAACTTCACAACTCTGACTGAGTCTGACTGTGGAAGATTGTCTGATTATTACTTAATGTTGTACCATAGGTGGTACCATCCTTAGGCAAATGGTCTTTGGTGGTGTCAGCAAGTAGCTAAGCTTAGGCCTGAGCAAGTAAGCTAGTACACAGAGTTTCTTCAATTTCTGTTTCAAGTTCCTGCTGAGTTTCTGCCACCTTTTCTCATTTGTGGATTTTGACCTGGAAGTACAAACCAAGTAAACACTCTCCTTCACTAAGAAAGAGAGAGAGAGAGAGAAGAGAGAGAGAGAGAGAGAGAGAGAGAGAGAGAGAGAGAAGAGAAGGGAGAGACAGAGACAGAGAGAGCAGAGACAGAGAGACTAAATGTGTAAGACAGTGCCAGACCTTACAGATTCTTAGATATACTTGAGGGCCTTTGTATAACACAAATCCTTCTAGGAAAGCAGTTGTGTGGCATTTTATAGAGACATGTCAATCATACCCTGAGGCTCAGCAGAGCCACTTCTAGGGCATGTCTTAAACACTAAAATTTAATACAGTGGAGTCCAAGCAAGATACTTCAGTGAGTAGAGGGCACTTGCTATTAAGCCTGATAACCTGAGTTCATTTCCAGAGTATTATGTTGTGGTAGGAAAGAACTGACTAGCACAGGTTATCCTCTGAACTTGGTATGATCGTTATAGAACTGCCTCCACACACACATATGCAAAATAAATAAATAAATGTAAAAATACATCTGGTACATATTTCTCGACACCAGAAACTTGTACACAATGTTCATAACAGCATTCTTCAATAGGAAAAAGTGAAAACAATTCAATTATCCAATGACAGAGAAAACGGCTAAATAAATGTGGTATATTCACAGAGCACTGTGCTTTAGTACCATAAAATGCCCTTTAGCCATGTGCCAAAACATAAATGACTCCTAGGGACATAATATTGTTTTCTCATTTGTGAGTTCTTTCAAGATGGAACATTGTGTATCCTCTGCAGATATTTACAGGGTAATCAGGACTTTCTTTGGGGGCGAATGAATTTCACTTCAAGAGATTTGGTGATTCCACTGATCCTATCCATGTGTTTGAATGGCTCCTCCCCAAGGCGTCTAGTTGTTGTTGATTAGATGTTTACATATTCATATACATAGATGTGTGCACATGAATTTTTAAAAGGCAAGACAATGACAGTGCTGCATGAAGAATAATAGCTGGCTCTAGAGAGAGGTGGGCGATAGAACATGGGTGATCACAGGTAGTTTGATTACCTGGCCTTGGATAGAGCATGAGTATGGAGGGCCATGGGGATTTAATTATTATATCTTATATACACATACTTTCATGTATTGCTTTAAAAAAAATAAAAGGGCTGACAGAAAAAGGACAGCTTAGAGATAAAAAGGGGAAGAGGAGAAGGAGGAAAAATTGGAATAAAGAGAGAGAGAAGAGGGGATCTAGGAAGGCATGGGGAAGAAACTGTGGAATTGCTCCCATTAGGAGTAAATGTAGTCAGGCCATGCCTTCTGTACTGCTGAGCCCAAGAGAGGTATGTAGAAAACAATGGTATGAACATCCTCCTCTTCCAGTCAGTCTTTACTCCAGTCTTCTCCAAGCCCAGATGGTACCTACTTCATGGACCTTCTAGGTTGTAAGCCTTCAGACACCCTCTGACTCTCAGCTCTAAAATCCATCCCTTTGACTTGTATTTTATGATGGAGTCAGAAGCTAATGCTATGGAAGACTTACTGTTTATAACAAGAATGAGTAGTAAAGGACAACTAGATACAAGGAAAGGATTCTAACAAATTCTTCAAAGCAGAATTTGTTAAGGCCAAAGCCTGTCCCCATGGTGACTGGGGGCCAGAAACATTTGTGAGCATAGCTGCATCCACCCATCCCCCTAACCTTTATCTAGCTTAGCACTGGAGATGAAGTCAAAGTTGGTCAGCCTAGTAGCTACCAAGAACCCATGCCTCTTTCTGACCAGCCCTAAAGACTCCAGAGCTTCATAAATCTAAACTTTCCTGTAGCTACAAACCTCATATTATGACGGTCAATGACAGATATTTAAACGTGTCTCAATCCAGCTGAGCCCATCTTGGCCTTTTCAGATGGGGGAGAGTTCGTACAGTTCTGGAGGGGTTTGCAGTCTTAACACCTAGGAGTGGCAAGGGAGGCAGTAACTGATGGTCTTGGTGAAGAGAGAGGACAGATGCTTGCAGGAAGCTTCTCAGAATGCACAGGACTGAAGCAACTACAAAGAATTATACTCCTTAAGATATCAACAGTGCCGCAGATGAGAAAGTGTGGTTTTCTCTCTGTAGCCAAGCTAAGCTGGTTTTCATCGGACCTGGGAGTCCCAAGCCAGCTCTGTCCTGTGAAAGAATTCTATGTTATGGGGCTCATAACGCCTTACCACAGGGGTTATTAAGCCAAAGATCCATAAATTGGCTTAAGGCACTTTATAAAACCCATGAAATTATATGCAAATTTCATTCACATGTGCAGCTTTTAAACAGAGATCTAAAGTTTAAAACTTTCTGGAAACCTAGGCACACATCTCTTTTGCCATTTTTCCGGAACGTCGGGAGAAATGAATCTCAATTTTTCAACAAACCAATGAAATAATTCTGCTAAAGAGATGGAATCTTTGCTCAGTTCTAGGTAGGACTGTAGCTGTATGTGTCTCACTTGCAGAACTGAAGAGAGAGATAATGACTTAAACACATTGCTTCTATTCACATCACCTAAGTGCAGCAGGGCCATCCTGAACCTGCTTTATTCACTTCAGAATTCACTGACCCCCCCCCCGCAGGTCACCCCCTCCCAAAATCCTCTCCTCCATCCACCCCCTTCTCCTCGAGAAGGTGAAGGCCCATCCTGGCATTTTAAGTCTCTGAATGCCAACTTCTATGTGACCTTTGGTGATCAAATTTGGCTCTTCTTTGTTTACCTACCATCACCTTTATCCATCTCTCCAGCCCTCTTATCAGCCTCGTATCAGTCAATGTTTATCAAATGCCGCAGTGGTGGGACCCCAATTGTGCTGCCCAAAAACACACAAGAAGAAAGCTGGACACCATTCCAGACAGCTTAACACTGCCAAAAAGGTGACATAAAGGTTTTTTTAATTACTACATACTTAGTAATTAACTACAATGGCTGTAATATCTTTTAAAATAGGTGGCACCATGTGACTCTTCTGAGCAAGATCTTAGTCAGCTTCCAGGCATCTTTTTTGGTAGTTTCTTGGGGGAATTTAGCAGAGGAAGGGGTAGAGAATATTCCTGGCAGACAGGAGTGTCCTTTCGGAGACAAAGTGAGAAGAAAGAAGGAAGTGGACTGAGAAGGATAAGTCAAGTCGTTATTCAATTACACTGTGTGGAAACACTTAGGCTACCCCAGATGTTTTCAGACTTCAAAGGTCTTTAGCATTTCCCCCAGATAGAATGTAATTTTTTTAAAAGAACCCTTCAACTCTCCGTTATGGATAATTTTTTGATTACATGAACCACGTCAGGGTTAAGAGGAAAACCACAAGTTAAAAAGAAAACAATTCAAAGAGGAAATAAAAACCTTCAGTGGTGACTGAACATATGAGCCTAGTTTAAAAATGTGTTTCTGTTTCCACTAATGGGTCGTTTTCACCTGCTCCTGCAGACCCACCTGGCCTCAGCCTGGCTACAGAGCCAGAACGAGGGCATGGGCTCTTTCCAACTACACCCCCAGGATGCCGAGGTGACCAGAGGGTCAGGACAACAGAAGCTGAGCCTTTGTCGGAGAGGGTAATCCTCAAACAGGAAAATCCACTCCTGGGTCATTTGGAGAAAAGTAGAGAGCTGCTGGGCTCAGGGAATCACCAGCTGGGTTTCCGTGAGAAATAGAATCATCAGAGGCACTGCAAGCCAACCCCCGCACGGAAAGCGTGGGGTTTGCCATATGCCTGGGACACCTTTGGAGTTTGCTAATGCCCCGGGACTGACTGTGAAGCAGATCTAGAGAAAACGAACGGGTTGTGGAGAGAATGAGAGCAGGTTGGAAGAGAGCCCGATTTTGTTTGTGTGAATTTGATCAAAGACGGAGCTTTTCGGCAGGAGCTACTGGGCTAAAGGAGTGCCAACACTTTCAAGCCACCCCAAGGCTTTCCGGACAACCTCAGCAATCAGTGTAGCCTAGAGATACTGTGTGGGTTATTTTGTCTTTTGCTTTAACTAGCTGGCTTAGAAATGTTGTTGGTTGCTTGTTTGTTTGCTTTTTTTGTTTGTTTGTTGGTCGGTTGATTGGATTTATGAATAACAAACAAAGAGTAAAAAGGCCCTTGAGGAATTATAACCATCAGGAAACACTTGGGATCTGAGCAGAATTACAACCCTTTCTGAAAGCCAAAGGTCTCTCCTATTTTCTTACTTAAAAAGACAAAAATAAGCAGTATTGGTTGATATCTAGCTTTTTCCTTCCTTCGTTCCTTCCTTCATTTCTTCCTTCCTTCCATGTTGGGAATACATATTCAGGCAATTCGAACTCCAGAGATCCTCTGGTTCTACAAGTTAAACCTCAGACCACCAGTCCAGAGAGGTAGAGAAAAAAAAACACCTATTTTTATGTACTGTGACATTTTTAACCTGTAAAGCATCACAAATATAGGTGGTGGTCCTCACAGCCTTGTGTATTTTTGGAGTTTCATAATCCTGCAAGTCAGAATTTAGGGGCCGTTTCTTTTTTTTTTCTTCAAGGTTCTGGCCTGCCTTGGCCTGTTCCCTATATCTGTTCAGTTCCTGGCATCCTGTTGAAAGGTGTTGATCTGGGAAATGGAACACACACACACACACACACACACACACACACACACACACACACATTCTCCCATATTGCCAGTTTTCTCCTCTTCTCATCACCTCTCCTCTCCTTCTTCTCCCCATGCATCCCTTTGTCTCCTAGCTTTCCTGTTCTGGCTTTCCCCTTCATATAAATTACTAAATTAAATCATACAGTCTCAAAGTATCTTTCAGGTAAGTTTTTTTTATTGCTTTTTTCTCTCCTTTATGATAGCTGGTAGTAAATTAAATCATATTTCATCCTACATATGACTGTGACTTTTGTTTTCCAAATATGAAACTAATTAAAATTTGGAAGTTTATGATGATGTAAACAAGCTTAGCATAACTGGCTGAAATGTGAGAGTCTGCTGTTTCCTGTGAATTCAATGATACATAAAGTATTTCTCTCTGATTCCTTCAAATCCATTAATAAACAAACGAATAAGGCAAGAAGGCATGGTTGTGGAAACCTACTAATGATAGATACTAGATGTTCTAGAAAACCAACAGAAAGCCAAGAATGGAAGCTCATCAGCACAGCCCCAGAGATGTGGAGGCAGCAATATAGGGAATTCAATCCCTAGCTACATAGTGGGTTCCAAAGTTGGGCTGTGATTCATGACACCCCACCCCAAAAGAAGAGGGCAGGGGACAGGAGTTATGGCTTAGAGGTTAAGACCACTTGCTCTGTAAACACGAGGACTGGAATTTGGACCCAGGACCCCTGTAAAAGCTGAGCATGGTTCTGGCGTAGCAGTCACCTCAGCACTGTGATGGGAGGAGATGGAGTCTAGCTGGGGCTTCTTGGATGTCAGCATAGTAGAAAACTGGAATTGAGGTTCATTGATAGACTTTGTATCAAAGAAACAAGGTAGAACAGGGTAGAGAACGTAGTCCCTCAGTGCACAAATAAGCTCACACACCCATACATACACATTCCTTACATCCCCACTCATACACACAAGAAGAAATGGCACATGAACACAGATAAGAGAGATAAAACGCTAATAAGACAATTGACCTTGATGTGAAGGAGCAATGATGACATAAATAATGTGTTTGCTTGGATAGTCTTCCACGACCTCCTCGTAATTTCCATCTATCGCTAGCTGCTAAAACTCTTATTATTATTATTATTATTTTATATTAATATCGATCTCAGTTTCTCCTACATCAGAGCTATTGGAGCCTTCTGTAGCAACACAAGCTACAACTAACAATCCTCTGTCCGTCCCAAGAATATATAGGCTCAAATTATTCCTTTTACACTTGATACATTTCGGTTCCCCAGTCTCTCATCCATGATGACCTTAGATCTCTCTGCTACTGGGATAACTCTGTCAGGATGCAATCATCGGCAGGACAGATTAGGCATGGCATGTCTATGATTGGGCATCTCCAGTGTGTGTGTCTGTCTACGAGTCTGTCTTGTTTAGTTTTGTTTTGTGAATGAAAGTCAAAAAAAAAAAAACAAAAAACACTTGTCAATTACTTCAAGTCATCTGCTTTCTTCATCGGTATTTTCATCTTTCCCCTGATATTCAAAAACAATATGGATAGTCTCACTTTCTTATGTTACTTTCTTTGGCCTCTCTCACACAAACTTCGTTCACCAAACCCAGGCTGAGTTCTCCAAAGATGTTCTGGTTACAGTGAGATGAACAATGCAGATTGAACATATCTCAAAATTTGTTTTCAAAGACCCCCAACTGCACGTTTTCATCTTGCCTTACTGACTCTAGGCCCTTCTCTGTTCAGCTTTCTCAGATACTGCTCGTTCTTTTGGATTCCTTTGAATTTTCATTCTTAACCCCCACCTCCTAATTCTCTTCTCTTTCCAGGTCAAAGCCGTTGAGGTCTGTCTTGTTTCAATCTTCAGCACCCTGAACCCTCACCCGCCACTGTGTTTAGAATGCCAGAGACTATTAGAGTAAAAAATGATGATTTTTCTGTGTGAAAACTCAGCAAACAAAAGACCCCATAGTTAAGCACAGTCACACGTCATTAGAACGAGATGGAAGGTTATAAATAAGCAGGTTTTATATGTTACATATTCAGACTCCAAAGAAGAGATTTCTCCCGTGCTCTGCAGGTGGACCGCTTTCCATTTTGACAGCTTTGTTAGCAGTTGGTGGTGTAAACCAGAGTTAACTAGAACCACATTTCTTCTGACTCTTTCCAAAGAATGGATTTTTAACACCTCTTATAGACTGGCTGTCCAGGAAGTCAACAGTCTGGTGAATATTGGTGTCAGCCATGACAGCACAAAATAATTAAGATGATGTAATCTCATCCATGAAGAAAACAATGGGATTTTGTATTCTACAGCTGACCTTAATATTCCAATAACTGAATAATCATTGCATAGGTTTTATTGCTTCTGAGCTTTACTCAATTTTTTAACACCATTATGCACTCTAAAACTATATTTTTAACTGAAAAAAAAAGATTATTGACATGTATGCTGATTCTGTTTTCCTAAAATTGCCTACCACCTGGAGATTACATGGAATCTCAATAATGAAACATTAAATGTACTAGTTCTCCTTCCTTGGTTCCGGTCATCAAAGCTATAACAAACCAGTTTCATTGGTGTTATAGAAGAGACTATCTTTCTCTTGATGTTTTCCAGAACAGTACAAATCCATATGCTGCAACAGCTCCCACCACTGTCTGATGGTACTTCCGTCTACCAACAGAAACCCTGGCTATTTAAAAGCATTGCAAATGGTATCCGTAAATATAAGTAGACGGAAAATTGTCACTTTTTTTATTTGAAAAAATCTGGAAACTGAAATCATTATGTCTAACACATTTGAGAGATGTATATATACCGCATTTAAATTCTGTAGTGAGTAGAGGTGTCTTTCCATGACATGAAATCTTTCAAGGAAGAAATGAAATAAAATCATAATAAACAAAGCAACAGTTATGTGCCAACTACAACTCCCACTCTGCTTCAAGACTTTCAGAAGTCAACTATAAACATGACAACCTTGAACACGATATCAGCAAGTACATGTGAGGTTTCATGTGAGCATCTCGACACTGAACAAATGTGTGATATGATACCAGAAATAGGGTCTTTTAAAGGAAATTCATGTCAAAAAAGCAGAAAAAAAAATTGGAAAAGCTTCCTCAGTGTTATCAAATGAGACATGAAATTCATTGAAGTTATAGAAGTCAGGAGAAACTATTGAAGTTAGCTATTGAAGTTAGCTCATGAATCAAAGTCCTACTAGTTAAAGATTGGGGTTCATGGGCAGCACAAGGTGGTTAGAAACAATATAAAATGTTCCCTCAAAGTTTCTTGTATTGAGAGCTTGATCCTAAATGCCTGAAGCAGCTGGGCTTCAGACGGGGTCAAAAGAGAACTGGCCTGATCAAGGGACAATCCAACAGTGCATAGTATGGTAAGCAGCGGAGGCTTAGGAAATGGACCCTAGTAGAACACAGTGGATCTTTAGGGATGACCCCTTGGGATTGTATCCACGTTTATGGGCATTCTGTCCTATCTAAGGCAATACTCTTGCTCTTCTTCCCCTTTTTCCTAGCCTGCCTCTTCTTTGTTTCCTGGTCATCATGAGGAGAGCAGCTTTTTCTACTCTGTACTCTGGGCCTTGAAGCTTTGCCTCATATAGATACAATAGCCCCAGTGAACATGGACTGAAATCTCTACAACTATGACCCAAATCTTTACTCTTTGTTTCTCTCAGGTATTTGTTGCAGTGATATGAAGCCAGATGACACAGTAATTAAGTACATTTACTATTAAGCAATATCATGATTTCTCTTAATTTGATATGGTAAGATGGTTTTAGAAGAGAGACATTGCTTAATACCTGTTGTTATACTTTATGAATACTTTTAAACTTTATTTGTGTGTTTGTGTTTATGTATTTGTGTGTGTTTGTGTTGTGTGTGTGTGTGTGTCTGTGTAGGGCTGTAAGCATACACCAGTGGACAAAAAAAAAAAATGTCAGATTATTTTTCCTATCATTCTCCACTTTTCCTTACAGGAAGGGCCTCTGCTTGAAGCTCAGGCTCATTTTTGCAGCTCATATGGAAGCCAGGAAGCCCAAGAGAAACGCCTGCCTCTTCTGTGCTGGCAATCTAAACACCTTCTTGGAGCTGGAGTTACGAGCTTGCATGAGATACCAAGGTTGTTATGTGGGTACTGGTATTCAAACTCTGACCTCAAATTGCATAACAACACTTTTAGCCGTTCAGCCATTTCTGCAGTTCTCTATACGAATCTCATAATGGAAGCATAAATGGTTTTTAAATTAAAAATAGATACTAAACACCACTTTTAGTACTCTGTAAGACAAATGTCAAATACTTCTATTTTGACACTAGTGATCAATATTGTCTATTACCTGTCTACCCATTGCAATACGTGATCATTCAATTAACATCATCTTCACTGAATTCAATGTAGATATGTAAAATATGTTAAATGCTTTGAATATTAGACCTGTATTCTTGGTTTTATAAACTAGTTTTCTTGCCCCAAATGTTAAAGACCTACTAGTTTTACTGGTTACTACATTGTTTTACTTATTCTTATAAACTATAATTATCAATTCAATGGAAAATAGCTAAACCTCACTAGAAACTAAAATAGTAAAACATATTTTCAGCCTTAGATTCACAAAAGCTCAGAATATGGATGATACCTGCTGATGGCTGACATAGGGGAGAATATAATTGGCTCTTATTAAGGCTTTTAAATACCAATTAAAAGTTTAATGTATCCATTATTTGCCCCCAACAAAATGACATGTAGATATTAGTCAGAATGCTAACACATACACCATGGGTCTCGTGTGGAAGATGGCTCCTTGCAGAATCTTAGGAAAAGTTGTAAGCCGATTGCTTCCAAGGTATGAAATGGCATTTAATAATTCAGGACATTGCCATTTACAGCAAGTGTGGGGAACACACCCCAACAGGATCTTCTTGAGAGCAAGGCCACCATGCTGGATAGTCTTGCAGAGTTGAAAATCCAAGAGAAACACTGCACCTTCAGCTTGACCATCATGCAAATTCCCCTGTGAAGCTAGAAATCAACACAGGCGTTGTTGCTCTTGCTGTCCAGTGTTCAGAGACAGAAGGTTGACAGCCTATTCTGTTTGACTTGTGTGCTCACCCTTCTCCAAATAAGGCACCGTAGATTCCCAGTAATATGAAAGTCATTCTTCAGTAAAGAAGTTTACACGATCTTGTAAAAGCTGAACAAATTTAAGAAAGGAGTAAATGAGGCACGATTCCACCCAAGGAGTGTCCACTGTCCAGATCTTCTAGAAAATTATAATAGCTACCTGGGTTTTGAGAGTATTTCCTGTGACTTTCCTTCATTTCTGAATTTTTTTTTCTTTAGCTTTACAGTCAGTTCTCTATAACACAGTGTCTTAGGGGTTCTACTGCTGTGAAGAGACACCATGACCATGGCAACTCTTACAAAAGAAAACATTTAACTGGGGTTGGCTTACAGTTCAGAGATTTAGTTCATTATTGTCATGGTGGAAACTATGGAGGCATGCAAGAAGGCATGGTTCTAGAGAGATATCTGAGAGTTATACATCTTGATCCATAGGCAACAGGAAGAGGCAATGAGCCACTAGGCCTACCTTGTGAATCTGAGATCTGAAAACCAGACCCCCCCCCACCACTGTGATGTACTTCCTCCAACCAGGCCATTCTACTACAACAAGGCCACGCTCCAATAGTGCAAGTCCATGTGAGCCTATGGGGCCATTTTCATTCAAAATACCACACACAACAACACTTGCCAGTAGGAATTGCATGGCCAGCGACATGAGGGGTTATTCAGCTTGCTCAGTATTGATTTATATTGTGCCTAAATGAGCATTGGATGAAAACTATGCTTAAGGTGACATTTGAACATCAATCTTCAGCAAAACATAGACTTCAAACCAAGAAGTAAACTGACAGATTCCTGGTTAAATCTGGATTTCCTGTTTCATGTCCCCTATCTGGTTATTGCTGGTTGTTGTCAGGTCAGGTTCTTTGTTTGTTTATTTTTCTTTTGTTTTGTTTTGTTTGCTGTTGATGTTTTGTTTGTCGAGACAAGACTTTGTCTATAGCGCATGCTGGTTTGGAAACTCTCTAAGTAATTACTGCATCAGAATTGAGCCTGCCAAACTTCTGCTTCTGCACGGTAAGCTCAGAGATTCCAGGCACGAGCCACCACACTCAGAGAATTTCTGGGTTTTTATTGCATATCTGGACAATAGTGCAACTCTGGGCCCTGTGCCTAAAAGGTGTGATTATCTGGGTTGTTTCTATTAGAGAAACATATGCTCTTGTGTTTGTCACAAATCCCACACATGTCCCTACTGGTTTTTGGACAGTCCAATTCAAATATGTTGCTACCAATCACCTGTCATTCCCCATCCCCTAGTGTGAGATACCTACTTCCCCATCTAGAACAATGGAGGGACAGAGTGTCAGGACAGAGTGTCAGGCGCTATGACTCAAGAGGCAAAACTAGAGAAAGGAGTTTTCCAGTCACCTGGAAGGCAGCCTCCTCCTCCCCTCCTCAGGCATCTGAGGTCGTGAACAATGTTGCTTTCCTTCTTACAATCACCACTCTTTACAAGATGGAAAACTCCTTCTTGGCCAGAGAAATCACTCAAATATGTTGTCACCCATTCCTTCCAAGGATCTTTCAAATGTAATAGCCTCGGGACAATGTTTTTGCTTGGAATAAACTATGTACTGTAATGTCCAATATAAGGATCATTTTTTCGGTGAAATAAAACAACAAAGTAGAAATACTACCTCAAATTTATATAGCAACACGTGTGTCCTTGAAGGACAACCCTGAGTCTCTATGGTTCTCTATATAGTTTTCCAAAGACATTTTTTTCTTTTTTAGTTACAGGAAACTAATGCACAGTGTGTTATTTTTGTTTTTTGTTTTTTTCGATTAGGCATCTTGTTCCTTCGTGAGACCATTTTAATGAATTTTATTTCTCTCTATTTCAAAAGGAATTAAGTTAATTATTTTTTCTTTCTAGAAAAAGCAATAGTATCTAAAACATCTTTTTTTCTGGTATGAGTGGTATTGAAACCCTCTATTACTTTTTGATATGTGAATAATTCCCCAAGTCTAAGATGCAAAGAATTTGCATGTCCTTTCACAAGCTTGTTCTTTAAAAAAAAAAAAAATTCATGAGCCTTTGAAACAATGGCCGTGGACCCTTGGGGATTTGTCTTCTAGCTGACGTGGTCTTTGACAATGTGGAGAGTCCCAGAATGCCTTGGGGAAATAATACATTCTAAACACTCTCTCTTTAATATCTGTTTCAAGGGAAAGAGGGACATTGCTGATGCTGAGTGCGGGAGATTTTTATTTCCATAATTTAGTTTGAGTGTCTCAGAGCACAGTTAGTTTGATTTGTCTTCGTGCGTTTCGTACCACAGGTGTTTCCCATTAAGACAAGCACGCTGACTTTAACGGAATCCTGCCGAGCGGTGGGCACAGGATGCCTTCTGTGAACTGCCAATAATTATTTGTCCTGGCTTTGTTTCTGGAGATTCTACTTAAATTGGTTCAAAAGCTGATAATCTGTTTCATCCCTAAAGATTAACCCCTTTAAAAAAAAAAAAAATGAGTGCGCTTTCCCGTAATTGGACTGAATGAAAGAGCTCTCTTAATATCGTTGTTAAATTAGAGAGAATGATTTTTAAAGTGTTATAAAAGGAGGCTTCGGAAGAGCACTCAGTGTGCAGCACTGCTAATAAAATAGCTTCAGTGACTCGTTCCTTCTCTTCAGCAGACTACGAGCTGAGGAATAAATCTAAACTGACTGCTACGTAAATGCTCGGACGAGGGACATACTGACTACTCGTCTGCTCAAGCTTGTGAACTTGAATCTAATCATTTACAAACTTATTCTAATCTGCAGGTTCTAAAGCAAGATGGATTCTTGTTTTTTTAAAGAATTTATTTTATTTTATGTATAGGAGTACACTGTAACTGCCTTCAGAAGAGGCATTGGATCCCATTACAGATGGTTGTGACCCACCATGTGGTTGCTGGGATTTGAACTGCTGGGTTCCAAGACCTCTGGAAGATCAGTCAGTACTCTTAACCGTGAGCCATCTCTCCAGCCCCTGCATGATGCATTCTTAAAAGCTGGTTCCTGCAGTCCTGTGATTCTAAAGTGCATACCCCTTCTGAGGGAATGAGCAGGCATCTCAATGTCCATCATGGGTGTGTTAGACATGTCTAAAAAACCTGCAAGGAAAATCATTTCTTTCCATTATTGTCACATTGCTTGCCTTACTCCATAGTGGGCATAGGCACACCCATCTTTAGATGTTGGGTAAAGAGATCTGAACTCAAATACCCAGACTACTTCGACTTATAAACTGGGGTTAATCACAATTAAACAAATTTGATAGCAAAAATGAAGTGATTGGCTTTATTATATCTCTTCATGTTATTTTATACGTATTTGGTTTTTTTTGTGAAGATGTTTGTGTATACATGTATACGCAGGTTCACATGTTTGTGGAGGGTGCACATACACATGCTTGCATACATAGGTCAGGCAAAATGACCTTGAGTGTCATGCCTAGGAAGGTTATCTACCATGTTACAACAGTGACTGTCCCTGGCATGAAGCTCATCGAGGTTTTAGACAGCAAGCCTCAGAGATCCCACTATCTCTCTACTCCTAGGGCTAGGATTACAGGCACATAGGCCTCTCATATAGCATTTTCAGCTTCCAAGCAAAACCTCTTGCTTTAATGACAGACACCTTACAGACTGAGTAACCTCCCAGCCCTATTGTATTTTCACTTATATTTCATTAAATATAAATATTCATATAAGCATAAATATATATTCTTGTGAATTACCTACAAAGATTTAACATTTTAGCTTAAATATCTATGTTTAAGTTTCCCAGGGAAAAAAAATCGTGTCATGGAAACAAAATAGTGAAAGCTAATTTGTATTTCCAACTAAACAGAAGACATTCTATATTTAATTCTGCCCTTATCATTCATTTTTAAATATATAATCAACATGCATGCTAAGAAGGCTCTTAAACCCAAAGACACATATGAAAAGAAATACTAATGACTTTAAATAACTTAATGTTCTAGATATGGAAAACCCTCAGGAGAGTTTGGATTGACAAAGTCACAAAACTGCTACAAAGAACATTTGAATAATTGTAGAAAATAGAAACAATATTGAAAATCAGTGGACAATAATAGGTCCAGTTCCTAAATAAGGAGAAAAAGAATGCTTTGAAACTATCCATTATGATGCTTACTGTATATTTTCTTCAGTTGCAAATGATGCAATACTAGTACTAAGCAAATGGTTTGTGAACGGTGACAGTATAAGAAGGTCTGTTAATATGAATTAATAAAAACCAATCACAAGTCAAACTAAATTTAAAACCTTTCTTTTTGGATATGATTACTGTTATATCATCCATTAGATTCTTGAGAAGATTTATGATTTAAACATTTGTTGAATATCCAAGTCAAATAGATGTCTTTATCATATTTTATTTTCTACTGTATTGAATAGATTTTAAAAAAAAACACATTATTTAGGATTATCTGAGATATTACTGGTTATTTAGATGCTTGCAGTGTCTCCCACAGTTCCTTCACATGTCCTCAAGACTGTCCTCTAGCAACATCTGTAGTGTTATTGTCCTTAATTTTATTTCTTCCATAGAGACTATTACGTCCACATATATAGTTTATTGAAAATATCTACCTGATATTTTTATGACATTAAAATTTATCTTAGATTTGGTGCCATAGGAAAATTTTGGCTTCGTCTGTCTATTTCTGATGACCAACAGGCAAATAACTTTAATTTGTTCAAATTCGAGTCCTGATTTTCCCCCTTGTTCATTCATAAAACTTCTTATATTCAAGTATTTTCCATCTCGGTTGTTTGGCTACTATCAACTAAGTCAATGCCTTCAGAATCATCAGGACCTTTGTTTATGCTTTACATTGTGTCTTATCACCAAACTAGCGAAATGTACAAATTTATCTTCTGACTAGGTCTCAACCACCTCTTCATTGCTATGACCTTCACATTGTCTGTTTTATACAACTGCAGAACCCCTTCAATCTGTAGTATTTTCACAAGGAAGATATTCATGTAAGATTCTTGTTAATTGTAAGATATTCTCTCCTTTCATATATATATACATGGAATTGTTTCATCAGCTATAATAACATATTAACAATTGTTAATTAAAAATAACAATTAAATTATATGTTATAAAATATATATTAAAATATAATTGTATTACTTGAGTATTGGTAAGTGTAGAGTATATAACATCAGAGTAAAACACACCCATGGGTTGTATGTGAAATGCAATTCCAGTTAGCTCACCGCGGCATAGAGACTGTGAAAAGTTAAAGAGCTAAAAAACAAAAGAAGTAATTACTGTGAAAAGAGCTGAGGGAACAAGAGAACTATGTTATTTAGGGTTTTACTGCTGTGAACAGACACCATGCTTAAGGCAAATCTTATAAGGACAACATTTAATTGGGGCTGGCTTACAGTTCAGAGGTTCAGTCCATTTTTATCAAGGTGGGAACATGGCAGCATCCAGGCAAGCATGGTGCAGGAGGAGCTGAGAGTTCTACATCTTTCTCTGGAGGCAGCTAGGAGAATACTGGCTTTCAGGCAGCTAGGATGAGGGTCTGAAAGCCCACACCCACAATGACACACCTACTCCAACAAAACCACACCTCTAATAGTGCCACTCCCTGGCCAAGCATACACAAACCATCAGAGGGATCATTGTTCCACTGAGTTCCTGCACAGCTTATTGTCTCAAGAATAACAAAACCATGAGGCAAGGATATAGAAGATGGGAGATGTTAAAACCCTGACAAGAATAGACACTGGAGATTCATATTTAACAAAGAAATTTCAGGAAAGAAAAGTCACATTTTTGTGAAGCATTCTGGTGACCACCAAGCACTCCTGTCTGAGAGTGCAAGCACAGTATTGGTGACAGCTCCCATCCTTACCTGGGGCACACAGGATGAGCATCCCGTACTAGAAGAGTCTACTACTGATAATCAAGTCAATATATGTTATTAACTGATCTAGCTCATTCCATTTTAATAATGCTCTATTGAGTGTTGTGCAAAAATAAATAATAATACTGTAGGTTGTCCCCTCCTATTGTTACACCAATCACAAGATAAATTCCGAATCCTAGGCATGGACTCTAAGACCTTCTGATGTCTTTGAAGTTGAAAAATAAAATCATAAATATTTTCAATTTTAAATCAATAATGAGAAAACATTATGGAAATATTTACTAAATCTTTCCCTTTTGAATTTTTCAGGTTTCAGCTTCAGCCAGCACTAGAAATCAATGGCCATTCGAGGAAGAATTCGAGTCAGGGGCTCATGTAGCCCAGGCTAGACTTACTACTTGAAATGTAATTAAAGATACCCCAATCATGTAATCTTCCTGCCTCCATCTCCCATGTTCTGGGATTACAGGTATGTGTTATCATACAGGTTTGGTTTTTGAGATGCTGGGACTAAAGTCAGGCTTCCTGCCTCCTGGACAAGGAGTTTACAGTTAAACTACCTCTCTAGCCTCACCCTTCTTTATGCTCAAGCATGTTGGTTTGTTTGCTTGTTTGTTTTTTTGTGTTTTGCTTTTTGCTTTTTTTTTTTTTTTAATTATCAGAAGAAATATACAAACTACCTCTTTGGATTAACTGTAAAACATGTCTGTTTCTTCATTCTTATTTATTAACATCTCATAGCTTATTAACAGTTTTACTGATAGCTCATTGGTTTATTGAATTTTGTAACTATATTCTATAAATATCACTTATTAGTAGATACATCACTTTATTACCATTCAGTTTCTGACAGCCTCTAAGTTTATGTTTAATTTGTAAAACTGAAATGGTAGCATCTCTTTCACAGTATATTATGGAGTTTACTATGGGATGGCACATTTCAAAGGAGTTGGAGAAATTTATCCTTTTTTAAAAAAATTGTTTCACCTCACTTTTGACACTATTTGTGAAATTATTGCTTGTTTTATGAAAATATTTATGAACATAATTTAAATTTTTATTAGTAATTTATTGCAATTAGTAATTTTATGAGTAATTTAAATATAGCATGCAGTCTTTCAGTGGAGTCTTTCACAGATACTATATAGTCAAAAATGTGCTTCTAGCTGGGCTGCCTGGGCTGCCGTCAGTGGGAGAAGAGTGCCTAGTCTCACAGAGACTTGATGTGCCAGGTTTGGGTGATACCCTGGGGTGCCACTACCTACTCATACTCCAAGAAGGAGAGTTGTGGGAGGAGTGACCAAGAGGAGAGCAGTGAGTGGGATGTAAAGTGAGGAAGAAGAAGAAGAAGAAGAAGGAGGAGGAAGGAGAGGAGAAGAGAGAAAAGAAGAGAAGGAAGAAGAAATTTAAAAGAAGAAAAAATTAACCCAAATAATGAATTGTTATAGGTTATAAGTTGGATCCCAGAATTACAATTTAAAATATCATAAAGGATTGAGAGAGTTCAGATTCTTTCTTAATATTTTTTGCTGGATATATATCATCTTGCTCAGTAAGTTAGAAGAGAAATTATCCTTAAGGGCTTTATTTATTTTACCTTACAGGTGACCATTCATGCATTAAACAGATTGGGAAGTGACTTAGAATTAAACTCTATAGGCAGACAACAAATACTGGAGAATGCATGTTTTCTTTGATTCATACTATTGTGGAGCAAGCCAAGCTCCTTTAGGACCTCTAAACAAAACTGGGTAACTTCCGCAGGAAGGTATGTAGGACTCTGGAGAATCTACACAGGTTCGTGCTTCACAGCCTGACTTCCACCTTTGAGCTTATTTAGTTTGAAAAACCAAGGCAGAGAGAACATGGCATCTGGCTGCAAGTATTTGAATGGTTGTCACGTAGAAGTATTCAGTTTAGATTCCAAGTCTGGGTGCCAGAGTTGAACCAGTGAAAAGATGGAGAGTAGCAGACCCTGATAACAGTACAAAAGAACATTAAAGCTTACGAAGAGGATAAGGATTGCAGCAGACTTTTCTGAAAGGGACCAAGTTCCTCCAAACTGGGAGGGTGGGGTCAGTGGATAATCTAAAAGACAAGATTTTCCCTAGGGTAAGAAATTCAGTCCCAAATGCTCTTCAGCTAGCAGAGAGACTAAGTGCTAGATGAGTCTGCTCCATTCTGAAAATTGTGTTCCAAAATGCCATTGCTATGCCTAGCTGCTGAGTAACAAAGCCAACAAACACAGGGCAGTGTGCTGTCCTCAATGCTTACGCTCCTGGCCATTTGTACTGGCAGCTATGGCTTGGTGATGCCTCCCACATTACCACAGAGTGTCATACAGCATCACCCTAGCTTAAATTCAAAATTCAAGCTGCCGTTTTAATCCATTGTTTCGTAAAACTGAAAAACTGCAGGTCAAACGATGGCAGGTAGAAGACAGACACACGTAACATCTTAATTCCTTGAAGTTTTCCATTACTCCACAAAGACTAAATTTAAGAAATTAAAATTTTTACTGTCATTTTAATTGAAATTATAAATATATATGTTTTGAGATATCTTTTGCTGTAGACACATTTAACAAGTTTACGTGAAGACAAAAGGAGATATAAAACCCCCAATTTAATGCATATAATTTTTAATTATTTGTAACCTTGGAAAAAACTAAAAGGCAGATGCACTTATGAAATATTAAAACAACTGGATACATATCAGTTGTGCTGCTTATACGTCCATTAACCTAATTAACTTTGAAATTTAATAATTAACTGACCCCTAAAGGTCACAGGCCATAGAATAAATGAACTTTTCAATTTAAAAAAAAAAAAACAAAACCCGAAGTCATTGATTTATACTCAGAGATTCCATCCGTAGGAAGTGCACCCATACCTTGAATTTTGCATGAAGTTATATAATTATACAATTAGGTAACGTGCATTTAGCTACAGTCAACAGAGTTCTTATTTGACTGCCAATTAAGGCTACATGTTGACTACTACTTAAGTGAAATCTGATGTAGAGGGTAAAAGATTACCTCATCAGGTCTGCATCTGTCTTCCCTCTAACAGATTAAAACCTACATCCAATATGCAATTAAGTCACAAAATACTAGACACAGGGTGACCTCCAAGGCAGTATCAGTGTAGATGTTGAATTCCTAGTTGACAAGCAGTGCAGTTGTCATAACGAACTTCCAGAGTGTGCAGTTCCAAGACTCCTGAGAATTTTGCAGGATAACCACACACACACGCCCACGCACGCACCCACACACCCATGCAGGCACGTACCACCCACGCACGCACCCACAAATAAGCACATACATTTCGGAAAGACCAAAAGGAAAAGAAAGATAAATTAGAAAGCAAGCAGGGAAGGGAGGAGTGAAGGAGGAACGGAAGGTAGACAAAAACAGAGAAAGAAAGAGGAGGAAGAAGGAAGGGAGGAGGTGGTGAACAGGTGAGTTAAAAAGAGACTGAAACGTTGCAGAACTCATTTTGACATGTTTTAAATAATGGCCGGAAAATACGAGAGCGCCCGCAGTGCAGTTAAATCTTTCCCACTCGTTAATGGAGAGATACAAAGGTCACTGCTGTGCAAAGAGAATTGGCTAATCCCTCTGATGCATGGTGTGTCCAGTACCTCCTTTATTTGATTTTGTGGGAGAAAGCTGGTCTGAATTAGGTCTTCAGTAATTATCCTGTGGACCCGACATAAACTTTAACAAGTCTCATAATGGCCTATCCATATATTCCGTCCAATTATTACACACTGACTCAAGTGGTCTAATGGCAGACATTGTGCTGTTCACTCAGAACTTTTTTGAATCATTTTATGCATCACACAATGTAGAAGAAAACAGATTTATAAATTATAGAAATAAGCAGAATACCACCCATGGGGGAAAAAGCTGATTTTTTTTAAGGATGTGTCTGAAGGAGATGCTACAAGAGTTCAGCCTGGAAGTCTGAAATTGTGCTTGAAGCTGCAATTATCCTCTTCCTGGCAGAATAAGCTATTATCTGAAAAGATGCTGCATGTGTCTTTAAAAGGCACATGAAACAGGAGTCCAGGATATAAATAAGACCCAACATGCTTCCTTTACTGTGAACCAAAGCCAAGTTATTTAGGAGTAGATGCTGGCTTTGGCAATGTGTACACAGACAAGAAGATGTGAGTGGGAACCTTGTGAGATTGCTATATTATTGTTATTTTTGAAAAAATTAAAACACTCAAGGACAGGACAGCCTGACCCTTAGATCTCCTCATTTATGAAGCATTGCTAAATAAACTAAATGTTTTGGTATTTAATCTCATACTCCTGGAGTAATTCTAAACCCAGACCATCCTGTTTCAAGGCCACCGCTATCAAATATTCCTTTCACATCGTCAGCTAGGGCACAGATATCTTTTGCCTTTTAACTTGGGGAAAGTGTTCTTCCTTTTGCTTCCATTCACTTATCCGTCTCTGAGAGGTTAACATTAAGGCAACATTTCGTTTTGCTCCCGTAGATCTGATTCTTTCCACAATCATTACTTAAATTTCCTATACAGATTGTATTAAAATATATGAAAATGGAGTCCGTGTTCCACATGACCTGGAGGCGACCTTAAGCAAAATAAAAATCAAAGCTATTTCCCTTCTCCTTTACAAATGTTTGCCATTGGTTTAACTAGTTGCTTCAGTATGTTCTGTTATGCCGCCTTGCCAATGCATCTTTATATCAAATACAATGAAAATAGTTCCGTAGTAAAGGCTACAGTGACTCACTAGTGGTGTGGATTTGCTGCTCAGCACGTTTTTCTTACTTTTGGGTTACAAATCTCAGAGGTTTAAAATAAACTCGGAGGTGGGTAAGAGGTTGAGGTTCCAAGTCCATAGATAACACAGACGGCTAAATGCAAATGTTTCTGTCAACCCAGTGTCTCAAGGACTAATGTTTTGCAGCTCTTCTGGGAGAAAGTAATTTGGTACACTTCCTTTTGACTTTTTAAAGTTTTCATGGCATAAATTTTAAAGGAAAACATTCCTAAATTGTGCCCCAAATATCTGATTTACAATAGAAATACACTAAGTACTGTTTCAGCAAATACTAAAATCAGCATAAAGATGTGCTTGTAATTTGGTTTCAACTTGCATATATTAAAAAGAATATTTAGAATATTTAGCCTCTGGAAGCTATGCAATGATTTTGTGATATTTTTAAACACCCCTCCATTTTTTAGATTTAATCTGTGTAATCCAATTAAAACCACACATCTACACAGAGATTATTAAAACATGTTCTTTAGACACCATCTAGAAATAAAATAGTAAATACTTAGCTATCTTTTCAAAAACATTAAAGCTCTCACGTTGAAGCTCAGCAAAGCAAGTCTGAATAATTTCCCTCCAGTTTTTCCAAATGTCAACTCTGCACTGAAGATAATTCAGTCTTAATGCAGGAAGTTAATTTCTACGCTTGTTATTTTTCTCTTGTTCATTGATAAAACAATGCAAAATATCCTTGCTACTGTTGAAAGGATTCTGCAACAAATACAGTTACTAGAAGCCCCAAGGTTCCTGGAAGGAGGACCATGACAATCTTTATTAGTAAATAAAGAAAACTGAAACACAAATACACTTTCCACTGAGAACCCTATGATGTGGGAGCAGTTCGACGGGGCTTCAGATAGTGTTTCCTGTGAAAAACATAAATAGAAGGATACAGATTGGAAACCAGTAGAAAAAGAATTACAGTTTGTGCTTGAAAAAAAAAAAGAGGTGAGGAGGGAGGGAGGGTTTAAGACAGGAAAGAAGTGGACAGAGAACAGAGGAGAAAATGAAGGGAGCACAATCCTATTAATGTGTTCTCCATAGTGTTCCAGACATGGAGACTTAATGTGGAGGCAACAAACAGTATTGAGAGATATCAACTTTAAGGTTGGGTAGATCATGAAGGCAAAGCCCTAAAGAATAGATCGATGTCTTCTTACAGGAGATTGTAATAAAAATATATTTGTTCCTCAGTCTATCATGTGATGTTCTCTCTCTCTCTCTCTCTCTTCTCTCTCTCTCTCTCTCCTCTCTTTTTCTCTCTCTCTTTCTCTCTCTCTCCCTTCTTCCCTCCCTCCCTCCCTTCCTCCCTCCTTCCCTTCCTCCCTCCCTCCCCCCCCCCCGTGTGTGTGTGTTTAGCAATCAAACCTCGGCAATGTATCATTTCTTGATCATAAATGTTCCTAGACTCCAAAACTGTGAGCCAAATACTATTCTGCTCGCTATAATTTATCAATTTGTGGCTATGTTACAATGGTACCAAATGGGTCCTGACACCATAGAAGTCTTTAGGCACTGAGAGAGGAAGCAATGCTTGGTTTGCATTCTTCTTATTGTTATGTTTTTAAAGGAAGAAGAATGTAAAGACTTTCACAGAAACAGTTTCCTATAGATCAGATAAGAAATACAGAAGTGCTAAGTAAGTAAATAAAAAATGATTGACATCCCACTGAATTGTGAGTACATTGCCTAATGGGACTGTAGGGTGCTGTGTTGTTTAATGAACAGACATAAACACAGGTAAAACATGCATACATATAAGACAAAATAAATATATTCATAGTTTTGAAAACAAAGGATTTTTAAATTGAAATTGAAACAAACAAACAAACAAAGCAAAGCAAAAAAAAAACCTCTTCAGTTAAATCTGCCATGATAAAGCATCCACTTCTTTGAGCCAGTCTCTTGATTTGCTCTCCTTCTCTGATGAAGAACTGTTTCAGAACATGTGAGCTGCCCCTATCCCTGACAGACACTTCCTGTATATGCCTTGATGGGGAGGAGGGAGGCAGCACTTCCTTCTCATTAAGCTTGTTTTAACTTGGCCCACAGTCTCATTTCTCCGAGTCACCAGTCACAGGTAGACCCCTGGGCAGAATGTTAGGGTCTCTTGATACTCTCACACTGGTATGCTCTCTTGCCTCCTGTGTCTGGTATTTGAGAAGCTGCACATGTCATTTAGATCCTAGGGAAAGAACGTTGTCAGGAACACTCAGAAAAGCAGACTGGGCATAGAATGCTATACAAAATTATTTCCCACCTGCCACTGAGAACTTCTTTGGTGGTCCAACACTGGAGCTGTAACTTTGTTATAACTGTTTCCCTTCTTGTTTTAGAGGCCCATTGGGTGAGACTGCCTCCTGATTCAGTTAATTCTGTTTCCATTTCTCTCCACTTTATAGGATGAAGATCCAGATTCAATGTGTACCAAATTCTGCTGTGCCATGTGAAGTATCAGTAGAAAATAACATTTACCTCCATACTCACAAGCATTCAGACCATGCTACAGAAGCTAGCTGGCCACTCCCATAGTGTCTCCAGTATCCCACATAGGGGTGCTGACCATGCCTAACTACTGGTGCCGAGTTCGCTGTCTTCTGTACAAGATTATACAATCCATTTGGCAGAGATGATTTCTAGCTTGCTTGCCACATTTGGCACTTACTTCCCATGTAATAAATGTATATTCAGTGAATGAAGGCGAAAGGGGGAGAGTATCAGATGTTTTCATCAACAGATGTTCTTGAAGTATCTCACGTTACAAAAACTAATACTTTGGAATACTAAATGATTTATAGATTTTACAGATGTTACCAACATATTCAATTTAATCCTCAGAAATAAAGAAATATTCACAAGTTTTCTTTCTCTAACTCCTCCATTGGGGACCCCATGCTCAGAACCCAGAGCTCCCATGGACTAAACCACAAACCAAAGAGTACACATGGAGGGACCCATGGCTCCAGCCGCACATGTAGCAGAGGATGGCCTTGTTGCACATCAATGGGAGGGGAGGCCTTGGTCCTGTAAAGGCTGGATGCTCCAGTGTAGGGGAATGCAAGGGTGAGGCAGGAGTGGGTGAGTAGGTGGGAGAACACCCTCATAGAAGCAGGGGATGGTGGTTTCCAGAGTGGGAGAAACCGAGAAAGGGATAACATTTGAAATGTAAATAAAAAATATCCAATTAAAAACTAAAAAACAAAAAGAAATATTCACAATTTTCCTTGTGGTATAATGGAAAGGCCATGATAGGGATAGGTTGAGCCCTGATTTTAGATTCTAATACTGCCATTTAACAAATGTAACATCAACTTACCGAACTAATTTATTAATTAGTATAATAATAACTATTCTCTAAGTACCTTCTGAGGATTACCTCAAGTTTTATACATAAACCCCTTAATATACTTCATGGAACATAGTAGCCATTCAATTATGGTTGGCAATCTTTGCAATTCTAAATCCTAATATAACTCTATACCTATGAGAGTAAACATTCTTATCCCAAACTATTCTCTCTCCTGTCATAAAAATTCAAACTTTTGCCTCTGACAATACTTAGTTTTAAGAGATCATGCGAATTAAATACCAAAGTGAGTTTTATGAAATGTTTCCTATTATTCTAGCTAGATTTTACAGTTATTTAGATGTTGATAAAAATAACAAATTGACATATCTCTCAATAGAAGGTATTTGTATATTGTTATTGTCACGGTGTTATCATCTAATAAAAATATCTGAATGAGCTTAGGCTCAGAAGAGGAATTAAAATTTATGAGTGAATATTTTACACTTCTTTTTGTATCTATGATTTAAAAAAAAATAATAGGTATTATCAAGTGTTCTGTTTTACTAATTCCCCAATATCCGAATACAAGGATCTGCAGTGTAAAATACAAAGTAGAACCCCTAAGTAATTTGGGAGGGCAGCTTTACCACAGGAAGAGTGCACACGGAGGGAATCTGAGGCTTGAGAGATGAGTTGCTGCACTCAATTTAAATTCTTACCTTTTCTTCTCTCTGATTCTTTACAGACCTTGTTCTCCCCCATGAAACTTAGGCTGAGTCACAAGGTAATTTTAGCTTGCCCTAAATGAAAACAATCCATGTTGCATAATTATTGTTGCCTACAGCTGCAATAATAAAAACTGTAGTTTTCCCCAGGTACATTCCCTAGATGACTCACAGTAGGCACCAAGACCAAAGAGTAGAATCAATTTGGCCTTTTACTTCCTTTCTCCAATCCTGCTCTTTTACCTTTTCCCTATTTCTTGATTTCTGAAAATTTCAAGCTTCTATGAAAATGAAAGAAACAATAAAAACTTTTTGGGAGCAGAAGAGTTGGATCATTGGTTTTCATGACTGTCTCTTGTTCCTGAGAACTCAGGTTTGATTCCCAGCACCCACATGGCAGTTCACAGCTGTCTGTAAACCCAGTTCCAAGATTCAGATGCCCTTTTCTCTCCTCCACAGATACTGCATGCTTGTGGTATACAGATGTAGGTACATGCAAACCACTCATACCCATAATAAAACAAATAATTTTTAAACTAACTTTCAATTAAAGAAAAAATCCTTTTTTAGTTAAATCTGATGAGTGAGTGTGTCCACTTCTCTTAACCAGGCTGATGCTAAATTTATCTTCTCTGATGGAGACTCATCACAGAGCATGTGAGATGATTTTCACCCTTCACAAATTCTTACCTGTGTATTTCTCATGAGAAGGAGGCATTTCCCCCTGCTGCTTCTGCTGGTTTCTTCTTACACACAATCTCACTTTCTCCAAGTCATTCGAATCACAGGTAGAAGCCTGGGCAGAATGTCAGTGGTCTCTTGATGTTCTCTCTCCCTTTCCAATATGTGCTTTTTCACTCCCATGTCTGTGGGGAGCTGAACATGTTGTTTACCTCCAAGGGAAAGAGTATTGCTGGAGAGGACAGATCTCTACTTGCTCTGTTTCTCTTTTACTGTTTCAAACAACTACAATTGCTGAAGCACTGTGTTTCCCTAGCTCTGGGACACATATCATAGATGCAAGTGTTTCAGTTAAATATTGGGCCCTCAATATTTTGAAGAGGGTGTGGACAGACACTAAGCAACTAGACTGGCTGCTTTCCCCAAAACTCTCACTGTTATCTTCTCGTTCTACACTCCTATACTTGTAAGGTGGCTGAGAATGTTGAGATTGGCCAAGTCTGTTGTCACAATGTCATTGATCCTTCCGTCATGGTGGTCTCATAACTCAGGTCATATCCAAGAACCAACTGTCTTGAGCAGTCAGCGGAACTGATGTGAAAATATTCCACATATCCTTTCTGTCACATGATTTTTACCTACGGTTACATTTATTTAATACAAGAATTTCTCCTTTTAAAGATTATGACTTTCCTTGCTCTTTGTGCGATAAAAGAAAAGCTTTTTTTAAGCTGTGCATTCTGGTTTTAGAATGTGATTTCTCAACAAAATAAAGATTTGACCACTGATTCTGTTGGTCTTTTATTTGCTAGTTAATTAATAGGTTGTTATCAATGTCTTGAAAATATGGCTATGATTTATCTCCTTGATTTTATAAACAAAGAAATTAAAACCTGATGTGGTGAGTGAGATTCCCAAGTAATTATTCACAAAACAAGAAGACTAGGGACAGAGCAGAGACAGCCATCTTATTCCCAACTCACACTCTTCTTACTAAGACATTCATTTTTAAAAAGAATGACAGAAAACAGTAGAAAATGGGAAGGTTAATTAGAAAAAGAAAGCCTAAAATTTTATGATAACACTGCAAATAAATATTGACAGTTTCTAATGCTCACAGCATCCTAAGGATGACTATGTCTTTGCTTACCCCAGCTGCCCTTGAGTCTGTGCAAGCCTTGTCCCCATAATATCAATGAGAAGAAAGAGACTCAGAGTGGAGTAGATGAAACTTAGACAAGGCCACAAGCATTATAATGGGCAGTAAAGTTTGGATGAAAGGCTGGCTGCCCCTCATCTGGAAATGATTTCTATTCATTCAAGTGAAACTATGTGAAGTTAGCACCAATAGGTAGTCAGAAGACAGAATGCAAAGCAAAGACAAACCTGACTTAAGAGCAATTTCAAGGCTCCCATAAATTATAATTAATTACAGGAATCAGCATGACTGAATCAGAAACATATCAAGGGACTATTGCTGTGAAAAGGGTCAACGATAAAAAAAATTATAATCATTCTATTTCCATGTTCCCTTTCTGTCAGCCCTAATGGGTATTAAGGTACACTGTGAGTCAAATTTAAAAGGATTTGATGTTTCTTTCATTAAAAAATTCATATTTCAGGAGCCCATTACAATGTACATACAATTGGTTTTGAGTGTTCAAATTCTAAAAGTGTATGTTTCCACAAAACATTTGGGATTGCTTGGGAAAATAAGAGGTGGTCTCATACTTGGGTCTTGGCGTCTGCTCTGTGTGAGTTTTTCTCTCTCTGCCTTTACTTTTGTTTCTTGGAAAACAAACTGGAGAAACTGGATCTTAAACTGGGGCCGTGTGCAGCATTGCCAGACTTTTTCTTTTGAGTTAAAACAAAACCCCAAAGAGAGGAGATATTTATCTTTGAAGAGTAGTGTTCACCACTGGGACAATGTCTTATTTTCTGTTTCTCTCCAGGAATTCTAGATGTGAGGAAAAATATGTAGTAAAGCTAGGACAGCAAATTCCAGTGAAAAGAATTAATTACTCAATGAGTCAAAAATTGCTTGGAGCAGAATGAGAGATTTGGGGTAGCTTTCCATAGAGTAATAAGTCAAAGAAACATTCATTCTACATGTGGAACAGTGGTGCAGGTGAGACGGGCCCTCTTAGATTTTTACTACACCGTAGGCAGACACTAGAGCCAAGAAACACTATATATAACTTCCTTAGTTTCTTCTGGACTGATCTTGTTGTCTGTTATTCTTTTAAATTTGCCTCAGCCAAATGTTTTTTGGGGTTTCATGCATATGAATGTGTATGTATGCTTATTTATATATGTATATGCATGTATATACATACATATATATGTATATATGCATATACATATATGTGTGTATTTTAATGCTTGTTCCTCAAAGATCAGCTTTCCTTCATACATTATTTCATTAATCCCTAGCTCAGTTTTGTAAAATATCATGAGTATTTTTTAATGATTAATCTGTTATTTTCTCTCAGCTTGGAAACTGGAGCTCAAAGAGGTTAGAGTATTGTGTGTGTGTGTGTGTGTGTGTGTGTGTGTATTTATACATGTAAATACATGTATACACATATACACAACATATACACCTCTAATAGGTATGCCCTTGCCTTCTTCATTACAGAAGAAAATTCATTTATCAATTTATATTAGATTTCATTGGAACAAGAAATATTTTTTGAAGCAAATGACAGAAAGCCTTTCAAAATACTGTTTTGGCTTGTAACTGTTCTTTCAGCATAACAGCTGCAGCCCCGGGGCTGAAAAGTAAAACTGGAATTACAGCTGTTCGTGTAATATTCAAATAATGTTTGCTATTGATTTAGGACAATCAGGCAGCTCAGAATCTGTTTCCTTTCATTTACGTTCTTGACATCAAAGTCACTGAGTGTTATGAAATGTAGTAATATTATTAGGAGAAAACATGAATTCTACTGACAGTAGGATCCTGCATTTTCATTGCTTAGCCTTGACATATTTGTGTGCTCTCTATTCACCAGTAAACAGGAGAATGCTATCTGCAAACATGGAAGAACAATAGATAATGGAATTATTTTGACAGTTCATTCATACGAAGAAGACCTTGTAGACAACAAGATGTAGTGTAGTCCCTGTTGACCTGGGGCTTGTTGTATAAAAGGCTTAACCTTATGTTACTTAATAAAATTCAACCCTGCTATGGGTCAGTATACTACACAATGAAGCCTGAAGGGAATATGACTGAAGGCAGTGTGCCTCACAGAGGGAAAGGCAGAGATAAGAATAAAACAATCTACTCAGCAGTTGACAAAGGCTTCGACCTCTGGCCAGTTGCTTAACCTCCTTGGGCTCCAGTTTCCACAGCTGAGAGAAAATAACACTTTAAGCATAAAAAATGTAGCTATGTGTTCTCATTTACAAAATTGGGCTAGGGATTAATGAAATAATGTATGAAGGCAAATTGATCTCCAGAGGTGCAAGTATTAAAATACACACAGCCAAGCATGATCACCAATAATTATTCTGGGTGACTTCTATGTTCAGGATAGAGAACAGTTTGAATCTTTCACTGCATAATTACAGAGGGAATGTGTGTGCATGTGTTTGTTTGTTGGTTTGTTTGTTTATTGTTGCATTCTCTCTGAAATTCCAGAGAAGTTAAAGACTCTTTAGATCTAGAAGAGAAGATTTTGACGTAGATACAGGAAACAGTTCCATTGAACAGCTATTGAACACGTAGGCATAGCCTGGGATGCCCTACTGTTTGTGGTAGAATGTCGAAGGCTTGCAAATATAGGCAAAGGTAACTTAAAACAATAAGTTTTAGATGCTAAGTGGTGTATAGAAAATAAACAATTCATATTTTTCTAGACAGAGGAGTAGTAAATAAGCAGCTGTTCCCATCTGCCAATACCAGGCTTGACTACCTAGTATCACAGGCAAGATTTTTAAATTTGAGTTGACTTGTGCCAGTCCTGCCTGCTTCCTGTTGTCCATCATCCAAGGATCTCATAACTGTAGCAAAATAAGTGTGTTCATAACACCATCATTTCTCACTGGATATTAACCAGATTTATGACAATAATCAGATTAATCCATTTATTTTTGTTTAATATTTGCATATATCACCTGAGCTGCTCAGGAGATATAGGAAGTGTCAATTTTCACATTCAGGAAGGAGAAAGTCAGAAGTGACCTCACACAATTGAGAACAGTGGAGTCATGATTGAATAGAAATAGCTGTTCTTCATTGGAGATATAAATTTAGAGAAATGACCCATTAACTAGATGAAATTAATGTCAAACCCTTGAAAGAGGATAGTTCCAAGTGAAGTAAAAATAAGAATATGGGCCACATGACATCATAGCACTCTGCAGAGTGGAGACCTCAAGAGATATGTCCACATGCAATGCACTTGGAAAGAGCAGTACCGTGTCCCTCTCACAGAAGTCAGCCACACAAGCACTCATTAAAGGCATTGCCTGAGATCTTTAACTGTATTACTGAAACAAGAAATGGCAATAGAACCATTTAAAGATTTCTAAGCAGTCACATCTTGTATCACGTGTATCTCACTCTGAGTAATTCTATAGTTACAAAAATAAAATAAACAGTTTGTAGTGATTTCCCTACGCTGTTCAGATATTTCATGTTGATCTGTCTCCGATTTTTCTCAATGTTTTCTATGGGCCCATACTTTTCTCCCCAGCACATGTGAATCAAGGATCACTGTGTAAACCATCTAAAAAAAAACAATGATAGTTAAAAACATGCAATCAAATGATTTAAATGTTATGTTCAGAAATTCTAGTATTTCAAATGATTCCACAACTCATAATCTCTGAGTTTTGTACAATTAGAAGTGACAACAGTATTAGCTCTTACACCTTGTTTCAGATAGATTAGAGAGTGTAGAGGACCTACAGAGACTCAGAAGGTTATACTTCAGTGAATAGCAGCATAAGCTACTCTATGTGACTTTGGGATTCAGGATAATAGTTCTTACCAATCCTCTCCTGGGCTTTGGCAGTTATCAGTGAAACAGGAAATACGGGCTTCATTTATCAACATCTGTGGACGAGGAGACAGGAGTCACCAAGCCGTGATTTAGAAAGACTCTCACTTAAATGGAGAAAAATTTAAAAATGCTCCTTGTATGGAAGCTATAAAAGAAATAAAGACTAACCTGAGGTAGGAGAACTTCGGGTGATATGAATAACCCGTTTCATGGCCACCTTCTGGTACTGAGCTAAACTTACTCTCAGTTTCATGTTTAATGGAAAAGTTTTTCCACCTACAAATTCATATCAAGAAAGAATATACTACTTTATCACTGAAACGTGTATTTAACAAATAGTGTCAGTAGATAAAAAACATGAGTGGAAGGAGAGTACCTTCCATTGGTACTCTCACTGACTATCAGTGCTTTGTAGATTTTTGTTTATGTTCATATTCAGTGGACAGCTCATGATACGTCTACAATAGACTTCAAATAAAGTAATATTTACTATAATTTTCTTAACCAAGCAAAACGTACTGAATAAATACTATTACCTGCATAGGATAATCTACATAGTGAGAAAGTGCAGATATTTTTCATGGGGAATTTTAAATACATGTGAATGGTATGAGTTTGTTTATGTGCCTGTCTAAAAGACAAGTAAAACAAGGAATTCATCCGCATTGGAGAATGCAGCATCTTAGAGAACACTGTCAAAATTCTGGTATCTTTTGGGCAGAAGGATATGGCTCAATGGATGAAGTGCTTGCTGTGCAGGCATGATGACCTAACTCTAAGGCAACAGTACTAATATTAAAATCCAGGCAGAGTACATGTCTATAATCCAGAGCTGGAAGACAGGCAAGCAGGTCCCTGGAGCTCACAAGATACCAACCTAGCCCTGACACAGTTCAGATTCAATGAGAGATCAAGTCTCAAAACAAAGAAATGAGTAGAGAAAGACACTTGAGATTGACTTGTAGTCTTAATCTTCACTATGCATATGTTAATATGTGCACTTGAACTCACATGCATATGCATAGGGACTAGTATGGACAACATAAACACATGCACAGATGTGACAAACAGTTACTATGAAAACACAATATCTGGTTTTAAAAGGTACACAGTTGATATTCTCAAATAAACTCTCCAAGGAGACTTTACAAAAGGAAACAGTCCAATAATCACCTGTTCTATAGTCTAGGAAATATCTATATTAAAAAAATGATCAATTTTTGTTAAGTATACTATCAATAGATCAAAAGACAACCTAAGTCTACCAAATATGGAAAGCAATATATTAAGACTATGAACTTAGCTTTTTTTTAATTATTATTTTTTATTTAGGATGAGATTTGAAATACTGGTAAACTGATTTTGAATGGAGACATATATTGAGTGTCTACTATATATAAAATATCAGGCCTACAGCTGGGGGCACAAGAGGCACAGAGGAAGATTCACCATGTATCCTTTGAGATTTGCAAGTTTCCAAATATATGAACACATCACTTTACTTGAATCTAATCATTGACATTATTTCCATACTTCTCCTGTAAGAATGAACTACTTTAAATTGCATTGTGTAATTAAATTGCTTGTGTAATTTGATACATGACAATAGAAGGACAGAAAAACCAAAGTCCCTCTCAGCCCAACTTTTCATATATGACTCTTCAATCCTCTTTATGATCCCCTCACTTTGCAGACTATACCAAAACAGTTTTTACCTCTTCCTGTAGTGCTAATTTTAAGTAACATTTATAGCTCAGCAATTCCCAAGGTTTGCTTTTGCATCCAGAAACTCTCCCTGTGATCCAGGCTCATATAGCTGGCTCTGTTTAACATCTTCACTTGACCATCCCACAAGCATATCCGATGAAATGTGCTCATGAGTCCCGGTTCTCAGTCACATGCATCAGACATATATGCTTGACGAGAAAAGGGCACTGTGGAAGAGATGCTCAGAAACTCACAGGATGCAACCACATTTCTTGAGAAATATAATGGAAACCACACAACAGATTACTGTTAGATGGCTACCACAAGTACGTTTTCTCACAGAAGTCTAGATAGCAAATATTTTAGGTGTGGTGCTGTGGTTATGTAAAATCTTGCATATGCTTTGCTTCATTTTTACAACCTCTAAAAATGTGGAAGCAATTTTTGGCTTATGTGTCCTGTGAATAGATCAGAGTGGGATCAGGTCTGCAGTTTTCAGCTCTGGTTATGGACAATGGTATTATCATGAACTAATTTCTAGTTAGCCACTAAAAGCTTAATGATAATTGATTTCCCTACATCTTTATGTATCTTCTATCAATTCAGAGAATCATATGAGTGGTCTTCTGAAAACTTAAATTCATAGGGTCACTTGCTTTTTAATGTCTTTCACAGATTGTTGACAATAACGTTAAAAAGAGCTGGTGGCACTGAGCAGCCTTTAAGACTTCTAGTCTTCAGGTCCTGATACACTGCTCCCATGGATAAACATGTATCACCTTTTGAGTAGGTCAGCCTTTCTTCCTTTTTTATGAACATCATTAATGTAATAACTCAGTCTATTTTTTTACTTGAAACTATTGCCACTTTTTTCCTTCTTTGTGAAAGCCCAGGTTCATGTATTTTTTTCTGATTCTACCAAACAAAATTAAATTACTCCTTCTTTCAATCTAAGAACACACTGTTATATTTCTGTACAGTTCATTGCTCTGTGTACAGCTCCTTAATTGACTCTTGCTAGTGCTTGTCTCCTCCTCTAAAATGTAAACTTCAAGAGAAGGACAAAGTTGGATTCCTGCCTTGCTATAAATTTCATGGCAAACATCTTATCATTTCCCCCAAAGAATTAACAGTTGAATAAAAGACTAAAGAGATATATCATCCCAGCTGGAGGAGTTCAAGAAAACATTCTCTGAGCTTATAAAATTTAAGAATACAAAGAATTTAGAAAGAACAATGAGTAAAGTTTTAGATGAAATCCTAGGACCTCAAAGAGTGAGCTATACAAAGCTCTGAGTTATATGGTAATCATAATATAGATAAGGATATTACTTAGAAAACTAGGTTGGAGGCAAATTGTAGACCATCTTAGACACTGAGATGAGAGACATACTTTATCTTAATTGCCTAATAGGCTATCCCCCTATGGTGTTCTGTGAGCTTTTAATATCTTTAAATCACTGTAGCTCTGCACGGAAAGGCTGTCATAGAATGAATCTAAGTTGAACCCAGCATCCCTGCCCCCTGATATTCAAGTCCTTATTATAGTCTTCCTATTGAGACTATATCTAACTATTCACTGTGGCAAAGGTAATAAGAAGTGATGCCCTTGTTTACAGATTGACTTGTGAAGCATCATTCTCACCAAGGGACATTCTCTCTCACTGATTTTGATAATATAAGTTGATTGTGTTGTTGAGACCATGTAGCAAGGTATTGAAATAGCCACAGGCAGACAGCAGGAAAATGAAGTCTTCAGTCTAAAAACTACAGACAACTGAATTCTGCCAACAAACATGTGAAATCAGACCAAATCCTTCGCTCATGGAGCCTTAAAAAGAGACCTCAACCCTTAGTAAAATATTAGTTGAGGTCTTATAGAAACTGAGATAATCAGAGGCTCCTGATCTATAGAAACCATGAGTAAACAATGATGTTATTCTACATTTGTGATAACATTAATAAGAGTAATAAATACTGAAAATAATGTATTAAGAGTCGAATTATTTCTCCTATTCTCAATATATTTGTTGAAATCTTCACTCCTAGCATCTCAGAATGTGACTGTTTTCAGAGACAAGTTTTCAATAAATACATTAAGTTTCAGGGAGGATACTAGGAGAGGCCTGAACCAAGTCTACTGGTAGTATGTATTAGTTACTTTTTCTACAGCCATGAAAAAAACACTATGACCAAGGCAAAGTATAAAAGAAACCATTTGATGTAAGTTCTTGGGCTTCCAAATGATTAGAGTCCATGACCATCATGGCAGGAAGCATGCATGGCAGCAGGCTGACACACATGGTGATGAAGCAACAACTGACAGCATACATCTGATCCACTGATAACGTATACTAGCCCTGAGAATGGTGATAAACTAGGTCCCTGTTGGTTCCATCATGTGGTCAGTGGTAAATTACGGAACTGCTACGAAGCTAACACACTGCATTATTCAGTCTTTCCTCAGAAAGAATATTTATGAACACACAAAGGCTGCTAGCGATGTGAAGAGCCTACTAGCTAAAGTAACAGTGGCACACAGTAGAGGTGGCACACTGTTAAACAACTAGTCAAGTTCATTTTTATGATGTTATTTTTAAAGGGCCCATACAGGCAAGTGTTTTACTACGAGGTTGGTGTATGATGCAGCTATTATAGATAGTGCTGCAATATACACTTATGAGCAAATGACTCCTGTGTTGACTTGACATCCTTTGCATAAATGTCTAGGAGTAATAGAGCAAATCCTATGTTAGATCATATTTGAATTTTTAGAGAAACGTCCATAATGATTTCTATAGTGACTGGATTAGTTTACATTCCTAACCAGCAATATATGAAGCCTCTCTTCTGTCTTCTTTCTTGCCAGTATTTTTTTTATCACTTGCTTTCTGAATGACAGGAGATAGGCATTTATTATTTATTAACTTTTTGTCAATGACTACATTAGAATACTTATTTCCTTCACACATTTTCTTTTAAACATTTGTGTTCCCCGTATGGGTGTCTTGCTTCTGTGTTCATCTATACACCATGTGCCTTCCTGATATCCATGAAGGCCGGAAAAGGGTGTCAAATCCCTGAAACCTGAAGTTATAGACAGTTAGTAGCAATCATATAGGTGCTAGGAACCAAGCCCAACTCTTCTAGAAGACCAGTCAGAGTTCTTAATTTCTGATCCACCTTTCCAGTCCAGACTCAGCTTTTAGAATCAGGTTGTACACATGTTTAAAGGATTTAAAATGTTTCATTTCTCAGATCTCTATTCAATATGACAATCCATTCTACTTAATACTCTTACAATTAAATATGTTCCTATATTTCTTACTTCCTATATCATTTCAAAATCAGTAATGAAAACCTTACTTAAAGCGTTCATAACTTACAAACCATGGTGAGAGCCAGTCATTGGCAACAGTTGGGATGATTGCTTTCCTCACAAGAACGAGTCTTTGTGTGTATACAAAGTTGGAAGAAGAGATATTTTAAAAATGCAATGAACTATTTCTCAAGACATTATTTATTGGACTTGGCAATATATCTCTGTGGTCTGCTGTTTGGAGAAACTTGATTGAAATGATTGCAAATAGCTTTCTGTTTTTCCTTCATTTTAGTTCAGCCCAGGGTTGTGTATTCTCTTACGTATAATAAATGTCAATGTACTCGTGGGTGGTTTCCAGACAGTAAATGTGGTTTTTCAGATACTAATTGCCAAGTTGGGGTTGCACAATCAGACTTCTGAGACAGGGTTCTCTGAAGCTTTGATCATGTCTTTTTTAGCTTAAATGTGTTTGGAATGAGTTTAGAAGCAGTCATTGCTCGCTGGGGGTTCCTGTCCATCTTTCTGACAGCCATTCTCTCTTCCTTTACTTTGGTTCTTTCTCTGAGCCTCCTACATTAAGTTCATTGTGTCCTTTTCTTGACCTCTGATTGGTCCTTAATCTTGATTATTTACTGGTACCAATTTATAGGTTGTACTGATTTGACGTGTTATTTGATAAGGGAGGATCCCACATTGTCTTCAAGTGCTTTCTTGGGAAAGGGTCTAATCTCTCTGCCAAATTCCTCTCTCTCTTTAAGCTACACAAATGAGATTTCTGTATGTCATTTTCCCAAAAGAATTCTCACCATATTCACCACTAATCTCTTACTCCCGAACACAATGGAGTCCTTTCTCTACTCATAGCAACTGAAACTTTTAAGCTCTTTGTATCTCAGAGCTATTTCAGATCCCTGGCCTTTATTCACCCAATGTCCCTCCTTTTAGCTTGCTAAACTTTCACAGGCTCATGGTATGTTTCTCATTCTTGCATGATTCTTCCACTATTAGTGTGCCTTATATTTTCTGTCCTGAGATTCTCTTTCTATGATCTGCTGAGGGATCTCATTTTCTCCTATTAGTCCAAAGACAATATGATGACTACACAATGGCTTTATTTTTTTCCTTTGGCTCAGGCTCTTGTATTGAACTCTAGACCTTATATAAAACTACCTAGAGAAGAAACAAATACATCTGAATGTCAGCTATCCTCCTGAAGTTCCTATACTCAACACTTTGAAGTCAGTGTTTGAGAGATTAATTTCCTTCCTTCTCTTGCCATCCCATACAATATTTACCTTGCCATCACAATTAATTGTATCAGCATCTTAAAGACTGAGCAAGCAATCAGCACTAAACCCTGTATCTAATCAATGATAGGAAGGATCTACCCAGTACAGTTCTATGTTCTCTCCACAACTTCCTACTCTAAACTCTTCTCCTGATATACCCAGATGACTTTGCATTTCTCTTTTTTATTTGCTTGCTTGTTTGTTTATTGCTGTATCCAACTAGTCTCATTCCATCATGCTCCCCCCTACTACTCCCAAATAATCCTAAAAGACTTGATGTTTATCATACTACCCAAATAATATCATTTAAATATAACAAAATATTATTCACAATTTGGTGCCCATCTTCCCTCCATGTGTTATTATACAATGTCTCTTCCATATATGCAAATAATTTCCTGTCCTTAGCTTACTATTCTTTTGATTATTGTCATTGCCAGACACCAATATCCCTGATATGTCTGCTTCTCTGTCATCTCCTGAAGTTATTGCTAACTCACTAACTCAGGGCATTTCCTTTCCCTTGATGGCTTCTCCCCAAGCACTAGTTTACATTGATCATTTCTTCTTAGTCCCCACTTAATATCTATGTTATGTTAATCAGTCTATTAAAGTGCTTCTAAATGACAAGCATGACTTTGGAGTTAAAAATATAATCTAGCTCCCTGTTCCCACCCCATGGTGCGGAATCAAAATGTCTAGAATAAGACCCAGAATTTGATATTTCAGCAATATTTCTAGATCATTGTCTACTCGTGAAAGCTCTATTTCTGCTCCTCAATGTCTTTGTTGACATATTTCTAGCCATTAAATGATCAAATACAGATAGTAGAATTCTGTTAAAAAGATAATCTGAAAGGCAAGGGATGCCTTTGGGGTCTGGATTCTTTTTCTGACCAGGAGATGCAATGCTATGTAAAGAAGAAAATGAAATGACTGATAGATGGAATAATACTCATCCCTTCTCCTCTGACAGAGCAGCAGGTACTCTTGCTGTGTGAGCACACTGGTAGAGCAGGCAAAGCCGGTTTCTGTGAGATCTGTGTTCTTCTTGACAGAAGGAAATAAAACAGTTTCCCCTCTGAGACGTGGGTGGATCTGCGGCCCAGGAAGAAGCAGGTGATCAGACCCTGTGGAAAGGTGAAAGTGTCTGATGACCTTCTTCAGAATGGTGTCTCTGTATATATGGTGGCAAAATAAGATGCTGTTTTCTTAAAAGTAAACAACAAAAAGAGAGAGAGAAGAAAGAAAGAAAGAGAGAGAGAGAGAGAGAAGGAAAAAACAAAAAAAGGAAAGTGTCTTCTTAATTAAGTCTTTTTAATTTTGTACCATGTGAGTAGCACAATGCCCGTATTGTGACAGAATGTGCACACAGACAGTAAAATTCAACTGAGAAGGTAAAATTAAGGAAGAGGAAAATCTCCATGAAACTAAACGACAAGCAGAGCTTAGTAGAATGGTACTAACTACACGATAATATGTTTACATCCATTCACTCAGGAAACATACATCATTTGAAGAGAAGAATGTTTTGTGTTAAATGTGTATGTTTGTGGGGTGGGATACATGTATGTTCAGGTGCAAGTGTATGCTTTGTGTTTTCAGTATATCTGCATGGTGTGAGTGTGTCTTTGTGTCTGTATGTCCGTGTGGCTTTGTCTCTCTATGTGTATAAGCCAAAGACTATGTTGGATATAATTCTTAGATATTGTCTGTCAAGTTTATTACGTTCAGCCTTCCATTCACCTGGGCTTGCCAAATACATTAGAAAATCTTGGCAGCAGCTTCAGAGACCAACACTCTCCTTCCTTATAGTACTGAGAGTATAATCCCAGACCACATCATTTTCTTCTTATTCTCTTACTGGATCTGGATAAAACTCTGGCTTTATCTTGACTGAGTTATCTCCGCACAATACTGACTTTGGGAAGTAAAGATATTCTTGGCACATGCAATTCAGTCAAGAAAAACTTTTTGAAATGAATGGCAGGAAGATTTTCAACTGGCAGCAGCGTAAATTTTTTTAACTTCAAAAGTGTTTCTGTAGAAAGATAATCTGTTAGCTAATTTGAATATCGTACTTGAGAATCCACACATTGTGTCCTGTTTAATTGAGTTATTCCACTACTGCTTTTAAGAGTCCCACCCACATGATGCTCTGAGTGTCTTTCAACAATGAAGCGTGAAGAGGAAACATTAGTGCTTTCCTTCCCATGCCTGCACAGAAAAGATGGCTGGCCTCAAGTGTGCTTACATAGCTACAGGTTTCTCTTTGTATTACGTTGTGCTCAATGATCTCAAATGTGTCTGTTCATCATCAAATGACCTCTGTAAAGTAACTTGCTTACTGAACAAACAATAATGCTAAATTTCATAATTTTTTATAATATGCGCAATTTTAACAATTAACTTCAGTTGGCGGGTGATAGTAACGCATGCACGCCTTTAGTCCCAGAACTTGGGTGGCAGAGGCAGGAAGATCTCTGTGTTTGAAGCCAGTCTGATGTATAGAGTGAGCTCCAAACTACACAAAGAAACCCTGTCTTGAAAAAAACAAAGCAAAACAACAAGAAACAACAACAACAAAAAAAAAAAACCAAACCATAAGTACACTTAACATTGCATTTTAAGTGATTTTCAAAGTGATAGAAAAAAAATTAATAATAAAACTATAATTTTCAATCTCTCCTTCAAGGACTCTCATGAACATTTAGGTTTTGATCAAATCACTACAACATGGTGTGATATAGTGGTAATTTATGGAAATAAAATGTTCTCTAAAATAATTTATTTGCAAATGATTTTTCCTACATATAATACTCCATAGAAGAGTACATTTTCTGCTACTTTTATAATTTTTTCTTAATATCCATATTAAACAAACTCAGTGAGCTATAAAAACGCAGATAGATATGAAATACAGATGAGGAAAAATAATTACTGACCCAACTGGAAGGTTTCCTAAACAGAAATTACGAAGCGATGACTACCCGGTGACTCCTATATTTGTGTAAAACAATTTTCTACGTAGAAATTATTTCTCTTCTCCTTTCTTATCATTTCGCTTCTCCAATGATATTCCATAACAGCAACCTCTGTTGCTTTTGCTTTATTTAATAGCCACTATATGCTAAGTATGAAAGGGTCGCCTAAGAATTAATAGGACTCCTGCTAAACGTCTTCTCAAATTGTCTGAGAGAGTGTTATAGCCAGGTCATTCCTATACAAAGGAATGGCTTCAGTGTGCCACAATTGTTATGTGTCGTACCGAAAACTTTTCCCATGCAATGGGTGTTGCTGAAAGGTCTGCACATTTTCACCATTCATGGGTTTTGACTAGTTTTCCTGAGTTAGCCTGCTCTTGTACACATCCAGTCAGAGGTACAGGATTTATTAGGTATCAACCCTGGTCTCAGTTTCAGGCAAAGGAAACACAGAAGTTATAGTTCAGATATTATGGGGGAGAGAGAGGCAATAGAAAGGTGACCAGCAATTTTCAGCAATGGATTCAGGGAAATGAAAACAGTACCAAGTGCACACAGTAACTGATTTCCAGAGACCAGTTATAAACACATCATCCGTGTCAGCCCAGTAGACATCAGGTCACCATAGACACCATGCCCCTGACCCCATCCTCTCTTACCCCATGAAAAGCACAAATGTCTTCACATTGACTGTGTTGTCAACAGTGATACATCCAACCCTAGCTTCTCTGGAGAAATAATGAGATAATAAGTAAGCAGTGAATAGAGAAATTGGCAGGAGCTATGGTAATTGCTGTAATCAAAACAAAGATGCGTCGGATGACTTCATGTTTCTCTGCTCCAGGTAGCATTGTTTCTATTCCTGATTTCTCAGGAAAGCTCTTTGTCCTTACACTGACTTTTTAGACTACATAGTGGTACTAATTTCATATAAATTTGGGCAAAGTGCAAGACACAATAAAACTCGTTTTAAACCTTCGTTGTGTAAGCTCAGAACAATGACACAGGAAATTGTTTCTCTCCCTTTATGTATCCTTACAACTTGGGGCTGGGTGGGATCTTCTGCTTTAACTAACTATAGGAATTGTTTTGCAGTCCTTTGTAGATATCACAAATGATTATTTACCACAAGCACACACACACACAAATATTATCACTAACATTCATTTTTGATGGAACTAATTTCATCATTTACTTTTGACAGGGTAAAACCAAAATTGCATTATGTACATATGTATAAATATATAAATAAATATGTGTGTTCATATTTATTGCCTTTTCTAGCAGATAGTCTGCATGTTCATGGAATCTCATTTATTTTTCATTTCCTTCACAATTATCTATGAGCCAACTGACATTTTGTAACTTCAGAAATCTATTCTATATTTGAATACAATGAGAACTATATACTCAGCATGTATGATATACAAATACATGGAAAGTAAACCTTCATATATGTTTTATTGAAATATTTTATTCAGCTAATTTTTATTCTTGTTTCCTATCTCACATCCTATGAAGTAAATAATCTCCTAGTATACCTCATCCCATATAACATTATTTTTTTATTTAGAAGCTCTGGGTTTTTGTTTTTTTTTTTTCATTCTTGACTCAGTCCTAGAAGGACAAAGAATTGTGACTGTGGTGTAGGTTGTCATGTACCTACTTTTAGTTTAAAACACTGAATCAGTCAGTACTCATAGCCATTTTGAGACCTTGGGTTTAAACCTTAGCACCACAAAACAAAAGAAAGAAACAAAATTAAAATGTTCTTTCTGGTCTTGTAATACCAGAAAACAAATCTTGTGGAAAGAATAGCATCACACTCTATGCTGGATTGGGCTTTCTAGAATGGTCTCTGGGTTCAGGACTAACATTTGACGGCCAGTACCTAAAGAGGTTAACACGGAGCAAAGGAAGCCCTTTACAGGGACTGAGTCTTTACCACAACTCCAGAAGAAAGAATGTCTATCACCCAGCAACGATCCAAGAAGACTTAGAAACTCTGAGAGAAACCAACGGACTCATTGACTGTCTCCTGTCCCAGTATTAATCTGTGGTCAAGACCATGCAAACCTGTCACATTTCTCAGAATGTAGGACTAACACATAACTAGGTCTCTCCTCTTTCCTCTGTATCTATGACCTTAAGCTGTGGAGAAATTAATCTTTGGCAGCCCCTGAAGCAGAGTTAAAGGGTTAGGAAGAAGACTCACAGGAGTTCAGACTCTGGGGAGACATCATCTGGAGGCTTCCTTACCATTGCTTTCACCCTAAAACCATGAAAACACAAGTCTTCCCACCTCACAAGATTCACAATAAGGAACCCACCAAAGCCAATGAGGTTTTCATCTTATTTTTTCTTGCAGATATAGGAACCACATGATAGCTTCATTCAAAGAAATATAATTAAGTCATTTCCACCTTCCAGGAAACTTTTTAAAAAGTTTTTTTTTTTTTCTGGTGAAAAGTATATTAAACTTAAAATGTGAAGTATGGCAAATTCTACCATAAAAAAGCTAGGATGAAGGCATACAGATCAGGGCAAGAAATAGTCTCAATGCTCTATCAAAAGCACATCAATCAAAATATATATCTGGATTTTCACTCAAGGGAAGATCAAAAGAGAAAGTTCAATTTTGGATGAAAAAGCAATTTATAGGTTTGTTTGTTTTGTTTCTTGTTTGCTTTGGGGTTTTTTTTTTTTTGGCTAAGATTATTTCAATGCCAGTTATATCATTTAAGATATAACATGATAAAACATAAAATCAATAACCTTAATGTATACCTAAAAAAAAATAGGGGAAAATGAATCCAAACCAGATAGAAGTATACAATTCATTAGTATGAAAGTCAAAAAGAAAGAAATAGGAGGGTGAAATGACAAAAGAAATCAGTCGAAATGTTGACCATGCATTAACTATGACCATGCAAAAATCATCTCCATGATACATCGCTGATATATCATCTAAAAATCAGTTCATTTCATGGATCATTTCCATAGAATAGAGGACAACAAATAATCAATCAAGTCCATAGATGCAGAAATGCTTTCTGCAAGTGAATACTCATCCTGATTTAAGTTCTTGGTGTGAAGGCACTTGGAAACCCTGTATCTAAGACGATATTCACTGATGATTGCTAGAGTACTGTCCTCTGAGACAAACAACCAGGCAAGGTTGGCTGTTCTTGACACTCATTGGATTACATGCAGCACTCTCAACTAGGCAATCAGCAAAAGCAATAGGATACACTCAATAAAGATTGAAAGGAAGAAATAAATCTCTTAGCAAGTAGCTTGATCCTGTATCAAAACACATCAAACTCCATGCTGAACAAATTTTAAAATACCTACTGAGGACCTGCGGGATGCATCTGTGCATAAAAGCATGGCCAGTATAGAGCTTGTTGACTTGATTTTGATCCCTACAACTCATGTCAAAATGTGAGAGGGGTGGATGGGGTAGCTCTGCTAGTGTGCATATACATTTCTATGTGTGTGGGAGCTGGAGACAGGAGAACACAGGAAGCCTGAATAAGCAGCACAGTGGCAGAGAAACAAGAGAGCCTCTGCCTCAAGGTGGAGAGAATCACCACAGAAAGTGTCCTTTGGTGCCCATGCTCACAGCTGGAATGCATAAATGTGCCTATGTATGTGTACACATACAAGCACTGAATACATAAATATATATTTAATACCTAGTAATATAAGTGAACATATTCATGTTCAACAAATTTTTGTAGGATGCAAAATCAATTACCAAAAGAGGAAGGAATGAATCCTATCTCCACAGGCAATGGATAATCTGGAAATAAGAATAAGACCACAATCTACTTGACTATACACAAATAGCTGCAGGCAACTATGGACTGCTGTGTGTGGGAGAAACCTCCTTCCCCAAGGAAAAGCACACCAGCAGCATATTTAAGAATATATATGTATATGCAGATATACATGTAATAACAATGAAAAAAGAAACCATGAATTTGAAAAAGAGCAAGGAAGATTATATGGGGTGACTTAGAGGGAGGAGAGGGAATAAAGAAATAATAGGATGATATTATTATCAAAAAATTAAAATTAAAACAAATAAAGTATCCTGTTTAAAAGAAAACTGAAAAAAAACCAAAGTATAGGGAAATAGAATCATAAGTGAATCATAGGCAGAGCCATAGTGACCTGTCCCCTGAACCTACACCCAGCTGATACCCTGTTCTGAAAGGTATCTGTACTCCCCCTGAACACCTATGCTCCAGTGCCATTCCCTTCCCCACATCCTGCCTTTTTGTGTTTATAACCTCTGTGTAAATAAGTAAATTATGATGTGATTTAAATAATGAAATAAATAAAATTAAAAAAAATGTTTAATTGTAAGTATTAAGTCCCCAAATATGTGTTAGACTAATTAAAAAAGACAAGAATAAATTAAATAAAGGGAGTAATAGCACATATCAATGGTGTCATCACTATGGAGTTTTCTCAAACTGATCTGATGATCACAGTAATTATTAATGAAATCCACATGGCTTCTTTTGTTATGTAGAAATTTTTAAGCTGATCCTAAAATACATATAGAAATGCAAAGTTCTGAGCAGAGTAAAAATGATTTGGAGTCAAACTCATAGGAAATAAAATGTTCCAATTTCAAAACTTTATAAGCTGCGGTCATCACAGATGGTGCTGGCAAGAGATAGACAGAGATCAACGGAACAGAATCAAGTCCAGAAATAAAACTCTCATGTTTATGGTCAATTGATCTTGTACAAATGTGCCAAGGGAATCAATGAGGAAAGGATAGTCATTTCCTATCCAAGACTATAAATTAAAACCTTCCTGCACACCGTATGCAGTAATTAACTCACAGTGGATAATAAACCTAAGAGTAAGAGGAGAAACTACAGGCCTTGTGTGTAAAACATAAACCCTGTCTTTACGACCTTGAGTTCTCTGAGGAGGTCTCAAATAATATGTCAAAAACACATTAAACAAATTTAAAAATCCCCAATTAAAATTTGAAATTTTCCATTTGAAATATAAAATACCATGAAAAAACATAAAATAAGCATAGATGGGTGAAAATATATTGCAAATTATATCTTTGAAATTTAAAAAAAAAACTTCAAAATATGAAGACACAATAACATTTCATTAAAAATAAACCCATGGTCAGTAAGTAAGTAAAGGAGGGTGACCTACATTCATCATTAGAAGAATACAAATTTTAAAACTGAAATCATGCCCCTTACATCACTATACTCAGACAAGTCAAAAAAGTCAGGGTTGGGCTCTGGGATGTGGAGCAGCCTCATGTCTTGCTGAAACTAAAAAACTGTTAGAACCATTTGGTACAATATACTGGAGTTTTGAAAACGACAAACGTAAATTCGTTATGTGCTGCAGAGATACTATTGCTAGGAGCCTACATACAAAATACATACACTGAGACAGTAGTTTACAATGTAATTAATATCCAGAGCAGCTTAAAGTATTTTTTAAAAATATACAAAACTCTACTTGAAAATCCACAAGGTTTATGTCCACCGTTTAGAATATTAACTATGAAAAAGGTGTCAGTGGCTCAGGATATTGACTTGGTGACTGACTCACAAAATCATAGTACTAAATAAAAGAAGTCTTGTAAAACTTCACTCATAAGAAATTAGTAGATGGAGGAAACTCTACATAGAAATAAAGAAAGATGGTATTTTTAATGTCCTGCAAATGAACATGAGGAATTTTGAAGGTATGTAAATAGTGGGGAAGGTCTACTCACAAATAGTGGTCACCTCATGATTTCTTTCACAGCTTTGTAAAGCCACTATACATAAATACATACATACATATGCATAAGTATATATACATATATGTAATATGTATATATACAACTATATGCTAAATAATGCTATAAAAATCAGTTAATTGAAATATCCTGGATTTTCCCCCTCATTATTAGAAAAACATTTGATAGCCTGGAATTCATTAAATCAGAACATTTGCCCTTTTTAAAACATTCATATAGAAAAATCAGAAAGGTATAAGACAGCACATTAATAGAGACAAAACACAAAAGAGGCCATTACTATCAATCTATTTCACCTTCTTACTTTAAATATGGTAACTACATGGAGTAACAATAGCTAGACTGCAGCTTCTGATAACATGAATAAAATTTAATCTACAGAAGGCCACAGTACCAGTGTGGGAAAGAACTGACAAGAAGTGTCTATATCATTATATCACCTATAACTTTGATATCAAACAAAAAAATGAATGTCATAGGCTCTTCCAGAAGCCTCTGATACTTGCTTCATGAACACCATGCAGTAATACAGGATTCATGCAGACAGTTTTGATAGACAAGGTTATGTATATTGCTCCTTGCCTGTGATGGAGAGTGTAGACACACTGCCAAGCCTCGTGTTTCTCACTGTTATCAGTGATGAACTAGATATCAGGACTATCCAAATACTTCAAGTTGTTAAATAGGGGAAACTCATTCAGCCACCAAGCTTGAGATCCGAGCAGAGGATCCAACTGAACCAAAATAGTATGTGCAATGGTCCATCAGAAAACAAGACAAAGGATGGAATAAACAGTTATTCCATAGGATCCAGGGAGAATTGGCTCTTTAATTTCCTTGGATACTGAATCTATGTATGTGTGATTTCCCATAAAAACTGATTTAGTACTTGCCTATGACCTATACATATTCTTCCATATATGTTTCAGCCATCTCTATATTACTTATAATGCCCATCATAATAAAAATAGAATGTAAGTACTTGTCTGTAGAGTATTTGAATGAAGCAAGTGAGTACAAGATCCTAACTGACACTATTGGTTTTTCCAATCCTTTCTTCCCTCTGAGTATGTAAAACCACAAATGGTTAAATCCACTGTGCATAAGAAGCAGACTTGGAGGACCTACAGTATACAAGGACATACATAAAGAAATTTATTTTAAGGGGATGACTCATGAAATTGGGAAGACTTACCAAGTCCAACATCCACAGGTTACACTGGTTGACTGGAGTCTCGGAGACTTTTAGTTTGAATTTAAAAGTAGCCAGATAGCCAAGTTCTTTTCTCTTCTGGGGCAGGAAGTCCTTCTTTATAAATGTTTAATCAGTTTGGATGAGAACTATCCATGTAATAGAGGATAATGTGCTTTACCATGAGTCTACTGACACAAATATTGCTGTCTTCTAAAGAAACAGTTCCATACACATACCTAGAATAAGGTTTTGACCAAATATTTGTGTGCTATGTCCTAATCACGTTTATACATGATTTACATATAAGAAGGGAGCACAGGATAAGACTCAAGGGCTCTGAATTTAGCAAACCATCAGTAAGATTCTATTTGTGGATCTAGGCTCAGGAGAGTTGGCCAGCAAAGGTAGAACATGTAATTCAAAGGAAAAAGACAAACAAAATCTCAAGATGGTGGAGCTGAGCTCAAGAGAGATGAACAGTAAGGATAAATCAAAGGAAAATCAAACACATAAATCAAAGATAAAGCACAAACATCATCCTGGGATAAGCATGGTGAAACTGTGCAATAAATGTTCGACAGAAGCAGAGGAATGAACCAAAATAGGTGAAGAATCTAAAGAGCTTAACGGTTGGGCATAGGTAAGTCACCAGCTGCCATTTCATTTCTGTCTAAAAGATCAATGATATCATAACCAGGAAAAAAACACAGAAGGCAAAACAAACACACTAAACCCCTAAAAAGGAAATGTATTCAAGCAAAAGATGATTGTGTCATGAGTTCTTTAGCCTAACAGGTTTGTGTGTGAGTCCCTTTGTATAAACATACTTGTATTCTGCAATGCTAATAACAAATTATGTTATTGTGTAAAACTGGTTACTTTTAAAAACATATTTTTAATTATTTCAGAATTTCCTAACATGCATTTTGATAACATTCATCCGAAGGTCTCTTCCTTCCCTCTTTGCAGATCTGCTTTCACCTTCTGCCTGACCCCCACATCTTCTGACCTAACCCCACAACTTCATGTCCTCCAATATGTGTTATCCATATGCTGCTGAATGTGCCACCAATGGCTAGATCATGCTCAAAGTACACCTCTAATGAAACTGACTCTCCATCCAGTCAACAGACTGGATGGGATTCATGAGCTCCACCCTGACTGAGGAGCTGAGGACAGTTAGTGGCTTCTGAAAATGCCACATGACTCTAGAGATGATTGTGTTGAGCATTAGGCTATGTACTCTGTTCTCATTGTTGCTGGTTAATAAGGACACGTATTGGCTAATTTGTCTACAGTATTGTGCGAGTTCCTATTAAGACCAGTGTCAAACCCTGATACGGAACAGACTCTCTCAACTAAATAGTATGAAGTATGTTGACTCAATCTGAATTTTAAAATGAAGAAGAGTGGGGTGACAGAAAACTAGCAACACAAAATCAATTATAATCCCAAGTTCCGAGCAATATGGGCAATGTTAAATGTGGTTTTTATTTCTCTCAAATTCATTTTAGGTAAATAAATAAAACATTATTTAAATATTCAAAAGTATGAGATCTACCAAGGTGATACTGAAATTAAGAAGATGATGTAGATAGATAGATAGATAGATAGATAGATAGATAGATAGATAGATAGATAGATAGAGATAGATAGAGATAGATATATAATAGAAAGTGATTTATACATGAAAGTAATCTATAATATTTTATTTTTCAAATTACAATTAGGACCTTAAAATATACTAGAATTTTAAAAATTCAATGTTGTTTTCAGGGGCTCTAAATTGACTTTACATTTATTTTGCACAATAGCATAATGTGTTGGTGTTGTGGCTTATTATTTGCACACAGATATCCATTACAGTTATTTAGGGAAACATAACTGGAAACTTCTTGACTTACAGATTTTGAAAGCTTGCCCTTAATATTCTAATAGCATAAGGTTTTATAATTAATTCCCAAAGTATAAAATAAACAAATGAGGAAAAATTTTAAAAGCTCTGCAAATTTTTATACTCATAATTCAGTCATAATAGGTTTTCTCTGAATGTGTGATTTGAAATTCAGCAAACAGAATTTTAATTATATGTCCTCTTATAAATTTGTACTCGTTGCAATAAATGTAGCTGCCACACTTTTCCCTGTCCTAGAATTTGTTACCTGAAGTAAGGACAAATTCCACAATTTAAATGGTTAGAGTATTCAACATAAAAGTCCATAAGTATGCTACATGAATAACTGTTTTTAAAAATGTGGTAAATTCATATCTATTTGAAGGGTCTTGAAGGTTCTCTACCTCGTTCTTGATGGTTCATCAGGGAACAGCCTTACAGCCTAGCACCTCCTAGGATATCTCTTTTGTCAGTCACTGGACTAGTGTTATTTATTTATTTATTTATTTATTTATAGCACATCTATTTCATTTGTCATTTTGTACTTTATATATGGTTACTCCAAGTGTTTGGAATTCAACTCTGGTCCTAACAAAAATGAACTCAGTTCATACCCGGAGATGTATGTGACAGCCAAACGTTCTGACCTCAAACTCCATGCTCACAATAAATCTGAAAAATGCTTACATCTTCCTCCCAAGTTCCACATTTATCATGAATCCCCGATTCAGGATACTGTTTAGTTTACTTAGTAATATACAGTGCATAGGTATGAAATATTTATGAAGATGTTATTGTATTTTATCTATACAAAGAGGACAATTTGAACTTTCTTATGTAAGATTTTAGTGATCATTGGACCAATAAAATCCCAAATACAGCCCAAGTTAATACTGAGGTTTTGAGGAAACTTTCAAAATAAAATTTTAAAAGAAAATGCAAGAACAATGGGTTTAAAAGGAGGGGTAAGACATTGTGACAGAACAAAAAAAAAATGAGGAATTGTATATTGATTAGTTAGACATGTGAAGGTCTGGGGATCAAGGGCTGGAAGATCCATACTGGGAAAAAACTGGACCAGAAAGTGTCTGTCCTTAAGTAAACATACTTGTAATGTAAGGTATGTGATGAAATGTGATAATGTTTATCAAATTCTGTTTTCTTCTTTGCATGAAAATAAAAATAACACAATGTTTGATTTGCTTATTATGTACTAGCAAATTTATGCCAACATAAATAAATTAATAAAACCTTGAAAGCAGGAAATTCAAAGCTTCTGTTTGCTTTCTCCTCTTTTCACTCTGTCAGTAAGTCTGTGCTACAGTTATAGGCTGTGGCCTAAGACCAAAGCTTTCTCAAACAAGACAAAGGGTATAAACATGATGTGAGATTTGCAGGGTTTGGGGCCACTGAAACTCAAGGGTAGTTTACTACTGTGGAAAGATGCATAGTTGGGAGATTATCTACAGTACTACTGGCTAATGATGCTGTCAGAAAAGCTGTTCTGCCTCTCACCTAACACAATATGTGATGCTAATTATGGAGCTGATGATTGCAGAAAGACTGAAGGAAGTATTTTAGCAGACACTGCTAGGGCACACAATTATATTACTAGGAGTTTATGAGCAAATAACAAGATGCAGCCATTCTAAAAGGAAATGACTAAAATATCAGGCAACATAAAAATTACCACTTCTCTTTATCAACAACAATATTAAACACCCCCAAAGAGATACCAGTAACATATACAGCTGATAAGAAGCACCTGTAATACTAAAATTTCTTAAACAGGAAAAAATGTTAACAGCTGTTTTGGCAATAGTTTATTCTCTATATACATGAAAGAGAGCACAACTTCACTAATAACTTATGACGTTTAAAGAAATAACAAACTATAACACCACCATTGACCTAACTGTGACTACTGTCTATGTGCCTTTCCTTGGGAGATGTGAATACTGCTATTAACACTGTAATGGGCTTAAAAGGAGGAGTAAGACATTGTGACAGAACAAAAACATGAGAAATTCTGTATTGATTAGTTAGACATGTGAAGCTCTGGGAATCAAGAGCTGGAAGATCAATACTGGGGAAAAAATGGACGGAAAGTGTCTGTCCTTAAATAAACATACTTGTTATGTAAGGTATGTGACAGAATGGTATTAACAGAATGGTGATAACCAGGTATTAACACTGGGTAGAGATCAGAGGTTAGACTAGGTCAACCTGGAGAGTCTATCCTAGCATATTTGATGAAAGAGTTAGTGTACAGGGGTGACGTACTTTAGTATGGGTAAGGTGTTGGCAGGCACATGAATGACTCAGGGACTGCAGCATCACAGAGAATCCCACGGCAACATTGGTAACAAGTTATAGAAAGCCACATCACTTAGCTCACTCCACGACTCTCTCCAGGAGGGAATATCTTGATCCTTAGGAAATAAAAGCGTTATTTCTTAAGAAATGAAAATGTCATGATTCTCAGATACATAATAATGACTAAAGTGAAAACAAAAGACTATATCAATTGTTGACACAGAGATAAAACTACTTAAACTTTCAGGAGTCTTATAACTACCCTGTATCAGTTCGGCATTATCAGCTAATGCAAAATGAACTCAGGTTCTCTTGTGCAGAAATTCTATGCCAGAGACACTTAAAAGACTAGTGCTCTTGCTATACTCAGAGATCTGCCTTACAAGATACTCCTTGAAGGAAGGACTTCCTTTCCAGCTGTGAGGACAGCCAATATCCTCCCGCTGTTTGATTTGTCAAAGTGCTCTCACCTTCAAGAAGGAAACACCTGGTTGAGGACTACAGTTACCAGAGTTACAGAATGAGACAGAGTTTTGAAATTCTGGCCATTGAAGTCTTACATGAGATGGGACTCAAGGCATGTTTCTCTCCCTGTCCACACTGCTGCAGCCCTCTTGTTATAAAGCATGCCTTGAGCCCCATCTCAGCACCTGCTTCTGGAAAAATCAACGAGGAACAGCTTGTGTTCGAGGCAGTCTGAGAAAGCAGCTGACAAGTTGGAATCTGAGGATAGCTCTTTCCCTGCCCAGTTGGCCATCAAGACTCAACATTAGTAGTGAGCACCTGTGTGTAGGCATTGAACATATATTAGAACTTTCATTGGCAGGGAATTGGGAGGTAGGCACTAATAGCAGGGAATGCACCTGTCTTGGGCTTTGGAAAGAAGTATAGAGAAAGGCAACAATGAGATACTGAAGGATTTTGATAAGCAACTGGTAATTAAAAGCCAGTTGTGGTGCCCCAAGGACCTTTTTATTGCACGTGTAAACCGAGAGATTATAAGAAAGTTGAATATCTTATCCAAACACTTTATCATAATTGAAATTTTCTTCAACATATTTTTCTACCCCCAATTCCTCTAGGTCCTCCCATCTCCCTACCCATCCAACATTTTGTTGTTTTTTGCTCTATCTAAATATCAAAAAAAAAAACAAGGAATAAAAACAACAAAACCAAAATTTATACCAAGCAAATAAAGACCAATAAGACAAAACCAAATTTATCCTTTGTCCAAACAAAGGAGAATAGAACAAAAAGTAAACAAAACTACAGTAGAGTCCTTTCTGTGTTGACCAAATAACAGTGGCACTGGCTCTCCCCTAAAGCATGCTTCATATACCCAAAGGCATTCCATTGAGAAAACTGATTTTCTCTTTGGGAATGTGTATCAAGTGCAGATAGCTTCTTGACTAGGGGTGGAAGCCTAAGTCTACTTCTCCCTCTCAGTGTAGGGACTCTGTATGGCTTGTACCTGTACAGGTCTAGGACGTGCTTAGGAACTCTTTCTATGTTCATATGTGTGTTGGTTCTGCTGTGACTGGAAGCCACTGTTTACTTGGAGCTACCCATCACCTCCAGCTCTTTAAAGCTTTTTCTCCTCCTCTTCTGCATAGATCCCTGAACTGAAGTGGAGAGATTTGGTGAAAACAGCTCACTCGACTCAGTACTCCAAATTCTTACTCTCGATGTTTCCAAGTTGTGAATCTCTGTATTAACTTCCAACTGCTGCAAGAATAAGCTTTTCTGGTATGGGTTGAGCAAAGCATTGACCTATGGGTATCAGAATGTTGTTAGCAATCATGCTTTAACAGTCAGTATGTTAGGTTTGTCTCTAGGCCTATGCTCTATTTAATCTCAGGTTCTTGGTCAGTTCTGCCAGGTCAGGTGTGGGTTCCAACTCATGGAGTGGGCCTTAATTCCAATCAGAAAGTACTTGGTTACACCCAGGATGCTTGTATTGCTATTATGCTAGCATATCTTGTAGGCATGTCACTATTGTAGATTGTAGGGTTTGTAGCTGGGGGACACTTAACTTTCAACTTCAGTAGTACACAGAGTACCTTCCAATACTTTGAACTTGTGTGTGTGTGTGTGTGTGTGTGTGTGTATTGTGTGTGTGTGTGTGTGTGTGATTGTGTGTGTGTGTGTGTGTGTGTACCAACTTGCTGGACTACACAGCTGGTTTTCATGTTTTTTTCAATAGTCCTTAGTGTCCTTCACATTACATTAAACTTCTCTTCTACACTGAAAATTTAATTATATTCAAGTCTTGATAGACTTGAAGACATTCAAAGAACATTAAATTGACAAGTAAAACCTTTGTGGAGTTAGGCAGAAAAAAAATCAACTCAGTACCAAATGGGATACACTAGCAATGAATGGACAGAGACAAAAAAAAGTTTGAACTTGGGTCATAGATGATGTAATGGACTGAGTTATATTCCATCCCTAATTCCTATGGAGAGGGCTTAGAGTTAGAGGCAGAGCTTTCAAGAATGTAATTAAGGTGAAATGAGATGGGATTTGTCCCTGTGCTGTCCTTAGAAACTTCCTAATGGTTCTCAAAACTTCCTAACGGTGCACTACAACTCCTGTGCTGTGGTGACCCCCAACTAGAAAATTATTTTGCTGCTATTTCATAACTGTAATTCTCCTGGTGTTGTGAATTGTGAGGTCAGTATCTGATAACGCAGTATATCTGATATGCGACTCCCAAAGAGGACTCAACCCGCAGCTTAAAAAACACTGCCATAGAATAACATATTAGGACACAACCAAAACTACGTACATTCATGAAACTGTTTGAAGAACATAAAGCATAAAATGTACTAATGGAGCCAGCTACAAGACAAAGACAGACACTTTAACAGTTACTAAAAATGTAATGAGGCTTTGAAACAAACAAAGGGAAGATGCTGGAAGAGTTTTGAAAAGAGTTGAGAAAAAATCTTTTGCAGAGACTGTTGGTAAAATGTGGACATTCAATATGATTTGAGACAAGACTGAAAAAAAAAAACTGTGCCCTATAGAGAAAATGACTATTGTCTTAGCAATACACAGCTATTCCCAGGAAGAGCATATTGCCAGAGATATGAAAGCAGAATGTGCTTCTGGAGAGGTGTCAGATAGAGTTGAAGAACACACTGGAAAGAGAAAGAGGCATGATTAATGCAGATTTGTTGGCTTTAGCTGTAGGCACAAGCTGAACAAGAATGACAGCTCTAGCACAGGCTCACTCAGGGATGGACTTGAAAAAATGGCGAGAGGAAACACCACGGGTATATCTTGAAATGATGGTTCTGGTCACCTACTTCATGTGAAAGAGTAAGAATCCAAACAACACAGGTTAATGGTCAGTGTTGGACAGTCTGATTGGCTTCCCAGACACGTGGAAAGGAAATCACCAAAGAACAAAATTGACTATGTTGGTAAACTTAAAATTCATATTGTGAAATAAATATGTTTGAAGAATGAAAATAAACTACAATTTTATTCAGTGAGGAAAAATGAAAATTTGTTGAGTAGTGGAGGTCAGAGATCAAAGGGGCAACTGCATGACTTACATTAATTGGCATGGGTTACTACAATAGGAAGGAAAAGGAAAAAGCAGCTCTAGGTAGGGTCTAGTAATATCTTTCTTGGTATGGTGACAGTTAAGTATTTCCTAATAATTCACACTTCATATGCATTTTATCCCCTTTTGAGTTTATGTTTTATTTTGAAGGATTGTTACAATATCAATATACATGCACTTCCTCAAAATAAGCTTCCAAATGGTGTTGGAATGGAATGTAAGTAAGAATGCTGACCTACCACACTGAACACCAAGAAAGACACATGAACCCTTCAGCCTGGTCATTCAAAAGGTAAAGCAAAGGACTGGTCTGTACATCCCTTCCTTTCCTATCCTCAGTCAGTTTTTACTCATACATTATTGGGAAGAAAAACAAATGAGGAAAAGAGATGCTAGAAACATTATCTTTACGAGCTTCACTGATTTAAACGAAACATTAAGAAAGAGAGCGAGCATCAACAGTGTACTCTGACATTCTTACTTAGGTTTCTATTATCTTATCTTACTGATCTTAATCACTAAGTATTGAGCCTGAAGGGGCTTCTAAGACCCTTCTGTTGCATTTGGTCATCAAATCAGCAGTTCTTGGGTGATAAAATTTCTACCTATACAAGATCATTTTCTCAGTACCTTTTGAGAGTCTTACAGCCACTGGTGGACAGTAAAGATCTGAGTCTTGATTGAGTTTAGGACTGAACTGATGATTATTTGAAATTAATTAAGAGTATACTAAATATTTCCATCCCAAAGTCCCAAATTCATAGTCAATGCATAACATATATTCCTTATAATTGTGTTGTCAAAATACAATGTCACATATAACCAGTTTATGGCTTCAACATGACATTAAATGAGAATGTTAGGATAGTACCATGATGAGATCCCAATTGACAAATGCTCTAATAATAGAGTAACAAAACTGTATATAAACTTTCTATCATTGGTATGGCAACCAGACCATTAATTAAAATCAAATCCTAGCATAGATTTGGTTAGGGACTTTATGGACCTGATAGAAGAAGATGAACAAACCAGAAGCAAGCTGCCAGGTGTATCAGAAAAGCCTGCATGGTTTTACATGCCACCATGAGTCTTGGAAGGCTGGAGGCGTATGACGTTTCTGGATAATTAAGTATGAAATGCTGAATGCTCCCAACAAGTGGCAAAAGAAGGTGAGACATGCATGTAAGATCAAATAAATCTAAGACATACATAATGAGTTACAGTGCACCAATGTGTCATTATCTAAATTTCTCTTCCAGGATAGAGTACTCAGACCCCTAGCTGTTAGGAATATCAAGTGATTCTGGTGGCAGTAACTCCAATCATTGCGTACCATGAAACACTGATTGGCATCTTTTAATAACCAAAGTTCCATATGAACAGGGCCATGTCCTTTGTATCTGTTTTGTGTATAAATATTTGTAGACTATACCAGCACAGCAGAGTAGTCACCATTGAAACAAGACAACACTATACCTGTTATAGGCAATAAAAGATGGCCTCTTCACGGTTACCCCTTCAAAATACAGCCCGTACTCCAGTTTGCCAATTTAGGAACAAAAGAACACTTCCACAAGAGAAAACTCTAAAGCTGTAAAAGAACCAAGTGGAATGAAGAAGCAACGTTAGGTACTTATGTAGCTATGGATGGATGGATGGATGGAGTACCTGCTGCTTCTAAATCCTGCCCCTCCTTATTTTCTCACTTGCCTATAGGAATTTCTTCAGAAAGTGAATTCTTCTCAATGAATCTCTACATGCAATTCTCCTTCTCAGAACCTATGACCAAAGAACTCAAAGTCAAATGTATGTAATAATTTAGTAACACCATTCTATAATATAAGAATATTATATTCCTAGGATTTTAACATATCTGCTCCTCTTTTCATCTCAAAATGCTATTTGTCAAGTTTTAACAAATTCCTGGACAGTTTTCAAGTTCAAGATCAAATGTGTTCCATTCTGAATCACACCAATCAAAACCAGTCACTTCATTAACTGTGATCCCACAGAACTTGAGAAACATGTATTCTCATAGAAGTCTACCAATTGTGCAGTCGATCATTGTGTGGACACATGTGTAATATATACATTAGCCTCATGTGTAAAAGAATTCCAAAACTTTAAAATGTTAAATATAATATTTGAGCAGTCACAGAGAGAGAGAGACAGACAGAGAGAGACAGACATATACACAGACACACACAGATACCCACATGTATTATACACATACACATATACAGATATGCATAATGGCTAGCATTCTAATTCGCCTCACTCATCTCTTTCCTAACTTTTTAGCAATGAAGAACATTTTTGTAAGATACAAAGAGTTATAAGCCATAACAATAATGACAACATATTTAGTGTATCATACACACCTAGTTTTATCAATGAATTTTGTATCTCTTAATTCATACACCTCCTAGAAAATCATAAAATGTTTGTTATCCTATTACTATTTCTGAATATTGGAGGTTCAGAGAGACTGAATAATTCTTGAGATCACATAGTTAATAATGATAAATTCATGATCCAAATGCAACAGCTTTTAACACTATCTTCTTAAATTCTCAACAACTTCCTATTAAAATAGACTTACTTTTTCTTATTTAACAAAATATTCATGCTGCTAAAAGCAATCCTTTTAAGAAAAGGATTTATTGGACTGTTAACTATTCCTCTTTGAAAAATTCTGAGAATTCTAGATCACCTACTGCCATGATGAATAATAGAGAATGACACAGCTGTGTTTTGAGAAAGGAGGTTGTCCTGAGAGAAGAAAAGACCAAGAGAATCAGATATGATGAAGGGAAATCCAAGTAGACCATTGTGACAAGTGCCCTAGGGACTCATTGTAATTATTCTCTATCTTAGAATTTTGCAACATCATCTACACTCCATGTGCAAGAAATAGATGAGCAGTGACCTTGGCTTCTTTTTGTTCCTAGATCAAAGCTACTTCCTTCTTGGACATCATGGAACAACTGTAGAAGTCCACTTTAATGCACACTTACTAACACTACACCAGGAAGAGTGTCCTTACACAGAGTAAGAATAAGATAAAAGTCTGTCTCATTTAATTGCAGTATATCTTACACACATGACTTTCCTGTGAAGTTTAAGTTTAAATTTAAATTACAAATAATGTACAGAAAATGAAGTCAGACAAGTAATATTTCAGTATAAACATTTAACACGTTTGTTGCAGTGGGCCCATAATGGAAATAGAATGTATAGGACCAGTTTTAGATCATGGGGTAAACGTAGAAGAATTTCCACCTTTGATTAGGGGAACAGAGTTTTTATGTTTATTGTAGTGAATCCCCCAAAGCAGCAATCAGAAGTTACATTCTATTCTTAGATGTCTCTTGAGGGATTTGCACAGCATCAGAGAAGTTAAAGGCTTTTCTTAGCTTCCTTATTTCAAGAAAATTGTGAACTTCAAAGAGATGCTCTATGCCACACCCTTCAAAATAATACAGCACATCATACTATCCATAAATATTTTATAATTAAAATTAAGCTCTTCTATGATGGCATTTCTGTAACATACACATATATTTCTCCCTATTAACAAATGTCTAGTAATAAAAGTAATTAAGATACCTTGGTTTTCTATGGTACTTAGATAATCTCTATAAGAATGCAAGGTTTCTGTTGTTTCTATCCTTGCTTCATATATGATGAGTACAGAGATTACATAACCAATCACAAAGCTTCCTAAGTAGTCACTAAAGAAAGAAGTCAGCACTGAGCACATCGAAACCTGCATCATTTCTATCACTAAATACCTCTTCTGTTTACATAGAATTTTTCTAAAGACGATGTTCTCAAGGCAGAAAATATACCCACAGCAAACATTAAAATCCATTTTAAAGATCGATATACAGAAAGAGGAATGGAGGAAGGGGGAGGAAGACACACACACATCCAAAGAGACAGAGACAGAGAAAAACAGAGACAGATAGAGAGACACCGAAAGAGATTTCTTAATGAACACCATGATAACAGTGCCTGTCTGAGCTGGAAGTTCTGTTTATGGTGCTACTTCCCAAGTTATAATTTCTTTGCCTTATTATCTCTACTTTCAAAATAATACATCTGGCGTGTTTTATTAGGAGAGTATTTACTATTTAAAGACTCTTCTGCTTGAATACCACTAAGATAATCAGGAGTGATAACCGGAGGGATAGTATTGTCACAAATCACTTTCTCATCATAATATGGCCATTCTCCCAACACCTCTGTTAAAAAAAAAATTAAGGTTTATTCAAACAGAAATAGAAATATGTGCTGAACTTTTCATAAACGTCCTGATCACCTGTGAACCCCAGAGGCAGCCATGTACATATTATCATCAATGATAATTGCCTGGTTTTTTGATGATGTGTGTGAGTTTGACATTCCCACTACCTATTTCAGTGAACAGGTATAAAATATTTACCACTTCTGGCATCTGACCAACTAATTACCTTCAAAAATTCAACTGGAGTCTGCATAAAATATAAAATTAAAACTTTCAAAATAGTTTTCTTGCAAACTTTCACTTCATATTCTCTTTTAATTTTAAGAAATCCTTGGGGCTAAAAGTCTCGGGGTGCTGAGAAACTTATCCAATGATCCTAGAAAAATAACGAAGGCTCTGTTAGTGGCTTTTAAACACACTTTATATATTTAATTGAAATCACACTTCTTTGGCTTCTTTCAGCATATATTGTGTTTAATGCTCTGAACATTAGCCCTTGGAATAAAGAAATGAATTATATATGAGTTGCTCTTTATTATGATTTTGAAGCCTGATTTAAAATTAATTTTCAAGACTGTTATGGAATACCAAATGTCGTATTCACTAGTACCTGCGTGCTGCTTCCCAATCTCAATGTGCTGCTTGCCAGAGCCATCTGCTCCCATCCTCTCTTCCAACTTGAAGGAATATTGACAGAACCTCTTTCAAAGGGGAAAGAAATAGGGACGTGGATCTCTCTGTTTCTGCAGAGAGTTCACAAAAATTTGCACTCTGTAGACAGGAATTATACAAAAATATACAGTTATAGAAACGAACATAAAATGATTGGTGATATGCTTGGATGTGCCAGAAAAGTCTGCCATACTAATTAAGTAATATCTGTTTTGTACACATGTCATAAAGGACATAATATGAAGTCTACAGAAACAGCAGACAATAGATAATACTCGGTGTTTTCAAACCCCTTCAGTTCACCATAAATATATGTTTCCAGAAAGAACTACTTCTTTGTATGTAAATAAGGTCTTCTTGGCCATTGGATTCATCAGTAACTGAAAAAGTGATACCTCACATAAGCATTTGAAAATTTTAACATGTGAAGTTATGTCTATCTGGACAGAATAGATTTTCTACAGTGGAAACTTTTTAAATCAGCTTTATATGGAGTAGTGTAGTAATTTGAAGAAATAGAGAAGGAAAGAGAGAAGGCAAGAAGAAAATAATTGATAAAGCATTTATCTTCAAATTTCCTTTATATCCAGTAGGAAGAATATAGGCTAATGCAGAGTTAGAAGAGAGAGAATTGAAAAATCATAAAGTCTAGTAACGAAATAACACAAACATCCCTCATCTTCCCCAATTCGAAAAGCAATATATTTTATGCAGAAACCATCCTTCTGTAAAGAAATTAATCTAAAAATAATAACCCAAGGAGAAGTTATCATGGAGTTTCCATATTCCCAGAGCAGATTAAGGAGATGACTTTGGCAAAGTTAACTATATGACAACGGCAGACACAGGGGGACTCTCCTTCTCTTGCTAACAATATAACAGGGTCAAGTTCCTTTCTTGAATCAGTATCTCACTGCTAGGAAAAGATTCCAGGAGTGAATGGAATCTCTGTGTGTCTCCTCAGACCTGTAGCTCACCACATCTTGGAGAGCCTATGGGACTGTCTCTCTAGACATCGTTTCCTGACTGTACGCATCATTCTAAAGCTGCACCTCAGCTCCTCCTCAAATAAAAACAAATCATTGTTAGTGCAAAGCCCTGTGTAGTAAAGAAATACTTTACTGTTGGTTTTCTGTCTTATTAAGCTCCAAACAAAACCTATTATTTCAAGACCTATAACTTGATTCACATTTTTAAAGGCTTTATCTTGAATTAGTTTTGTGGCTTACTAATGTTTTAGCACTGGGTAAGGTATTCATTTTTCTGATGGCACCCACCCTGAGATAATCCAAGTGTGACCCAGAGTGTTTCATGATATGCTCAGATTAAAATGGACTGGCTGAGGGGCAATTTAACTTATTCTTCTTTTCATACCTCATGACTTTAAAAAAAACTGTACTTTAATACAAATACCTGAATGGCTTAAATGACAACTCACTGTAGGGTATTCATGTTGAGACCATGAAAACTTTTGGACAAGCATTGGTTTTCCTTGCGGATCTGGAGAGTGAACAAAAATGAGAAAAAGTTCAGAACAGCAGCAAGCAGGTATGGTTGTAGAGAATGACAATACTCCATTCCTCCTGAGAGTGACCAGCATGCTATTTCATTAATTTGCTGGCCCTGGGAATGGTTATCAAAGACAAAAATAATGTGTCATGCACATACACACGTATGTGTATTTAAAGTTATTTGTCCATTACTGAAAAGAAATTACTCTAAAAGGGACCCAAGAGAGCAGAAAAGGAGACACTAATGCCCATTTTTCTCTTCTCAGACCATCAAGTAAGCCAAAATAAAGAGCTTGATGTGTCAGACAGGGTTTTAGCTGAATGTGTCAGCATGAAATGCAGGCACTGTGGCAGAGGAGAATGGATTATATGTTTTCAAAACCAGTGTGCATTATGTAATCTACCCTGTGGTGACCACAGGAGGAGACTCATCAGGTGGGGACAATCAAACAAGCTTTACCAGTAAACACTGCCATGTAGATTTCTTTTCAGTTGAAACCACATTTCCAAGGGTAGCTTTTATTCAACTCAACAAACTCCTATTTTTAAAAAAAGCTTACTTAAACCTCTTTTTTAAAAAAAAAAATTTCATTATAGACTGCAAAAGACTCTGTGGAGCATTTTGAAGTGGGTTTTGCACTAATGTGATAAGAGATATCATCTGTAAAATAAAATAAAAGCCAGAAGAGCATACGGTGCTTACCAATCAGACATTTCTGGTTTTTATATCCTAAGATCCAGCAGAGAACACTGGGTTTTCAAAGAAACAAACAAAAGCTTGTATGAGCTGAGATTATTCCATCTTGGGAAGCAATCTTAAAAATTCAGTAGGGAGAAACCTAATGGTAATGTCTGACCTTACCAGTGTGTATTATTACTGTTTTCAACATTTTTCCCAGACAGAGTGTCACATAGAACAGGTGGACCTTGAATTCCTTATGTAGCCAAAGATGGCATTGAATTCTTTACCCTCTGCCTCCCTCTCAAGTGGTGAAATTCCAGGGGCACTCATCACCCCCCAGCTTCTACTGTGTTTCATGCTGACCATTTTGAATGTAATCTCCCACCAAATGCTTGCCATAACCTTTCAGAGTGGATATTATTATCATGTTTTATGAGTGAGTGATACTGGACACTTTTGCAGCATCTTACAGCTTTTTGATAAGAAACAAGATCTGTACTGTCAGAATCTTCATTTGTTGCTTAAAAAGAAAAAAAAAAAAAAACCTAAGCTAGATATATGAGAGAAACCATGGCCATTAAATCCAGCAGACTCTACATTCCTAGAACTGACAGACTGATCTCTGAACAGAGAACTATGAATTTGTTCTGCTAAGCACATTAGGATATCCAAGAAAGCCCCAAAGCCATCATTCCACTTGAGAACTAAAGAGTTGAAAGTCAAGAAGAATTTCATTGCACAAGGTGTATGAAGCATTCCTTTACAACCTGGCTCTTCTTGAAATGAATGTGCTACTTGTGTGTAACAGAAGACTAGTAAAGAGTAAAGAGCAGATCTGAAGAAACACCCTGATTGGATCACAGCGTTAGGTTGGCTTCTTCTAAATGTTCCCATTTCAGCAAAATACATAAGGGAAATAGTTTGGAAATGTGAGGGTAAAGAGAGAGGAGGAGGAGGAGGAGGGGAGGGAGGGGGAGGGAAGGGGGGAGAGGGACAGGGACAGGGAGAGGGAAAGGGAGGAGGAGGAGGAGAAGAAGGAGAAGAAGTGGGGGAGGAGGAGGAGGAAGGGGAGGGGAGGGTTGGAGGGTTAGGGAGAGGGAGGAGGAGGAGAAGAAGGAGAAGTGGTGGAGGAGGAGGGAGAGGAAGAGGAGAAGGAGGAGAGAAGGAGGAGGAGGAGGAAGAGGAGGAGGAGGAGGAATGGAAGACTTGTATACATAAACTGGGTGCCTAACCTCTTTTTGTGTGAAATATATGTGACAAAATAAGCATTTAGAAAGACAAGCCATAGAGAAGAATACATAAGAGTTCAAAGGGCAATTCTCAGCTTTTACGGATCGCTTGCTACTTCTCAAGTGGTGTGTGTCTGTGTGTGTGTGTGTGTGTGTGTTGTGTGTGTGTGTGAAGAGAGAGAGAGAGAGAGAGAGAGAGAAGAGAGAGTAGAGATTATCATAGAATCACATAATAACCCAGAACTAAAGTGCAGAATTCCCATTTTCCACGTAATTTAAAACTCAGAGAGTTAGAGCAACAAGCCCAAGACAGCATAGGCTGCTGAACAGACTTTTCATTTAGAAAATCTATGCAACAATCCTTCCTGACCAGCTGAGAAAATTAGTGGTATATAAATGGAAGTGTGTGCATGTTTTGGTTTATTTGTTGGATGGTTTAGAGACAGGTTTTTGCTGTGTGGTCAGGTTGGCCACAGACCTACTGCATTCCTCCTCCTATGGCATGCTGAGTTACAGGCATGCACAGCCACAGTCAGCCTTGTAGGTATCCTCCTACAGCAGAAATCACAAGGACACTCACACAGGACTAGGGATCGTGTTGACACGTCACATGTCCAGTTTTTTGCCCAAATTTCCTAAGAATATATTTACCTACCTTCTCCCATGGCTTCCGACTATCGGCACCATTGGCTTTTTGTACACAAGAGGGTCATCCGGGGTAAGTGAGACCAGATACGCTATGGGACTAAAACACACTTATGTCTCAGGGGGTTGTGATTGAGGACATATCTGAAATGTTCCTCCTCTCTAGGTGGGAAAATTCTAAATCGTTCTTAGGACTGAGCCTCAGTTTCCCAGAGAGACACTTTTATCTTCATGCCCTTTCCTCTGTCACTTCTCCATGTTCCATTTCCTGGAACCATGTCTCGCATACAACACTAGGTATAGATCTTATCTTAGGTACAGCCATGAGGAAAGTCTGATCTAAGAGTCATTAGAGGAAAGGCAAAATCCATGTTGAACTTTGAAAAGTGTAAGTAGAATTACAGATGTGAGGTATCTTTAAGATCTAGAAGCACATGGGCAGGAAATCAGCCAGGAATAAGAGCGAGCAGAAAAATGGCATGAGTATTCTTAGCTAATTTTCTTTCTTTCTTTCTTTTTTCTGGACAAGGATCTAAAATAAGCCATGGATTCTCCCTGCTGTGATTGGTTGCAGAGGGAAATACAAGCATTCTGGAGTTCACCTCTTATTTACACCTCATGTTATTCCAAAGTGGAGGAGAGAGGAGCAAGTCAATGTAAGTCACCAACCTACAGACTGGAAGGATTTCCCGCACTCCTGTGGATAGAATTCTGCATAATGAAACTCTTGAACGTGGAGAGAGAGAACGAGGTGGTGTGTTAACTAGTGCAAGGCTGTCCAAAATCTTCTGGTCACGTAGGATTTCAACGCAACCTTGAAAAGTGAACATTTACATTACTGCCTTAAGATGTATACATTGCATATATTGGGGAAGATTCTTAAAATGCCGTCATGAGAGTTTTGATGTCCCAAGGCTGCACAGAGAAATCCAATCTCAACCCCTACCCCCAAAAAAGAGTTTTAATGTCATGAAGACTAGGAGCTGAAATATTAAAACTTTAGTAGAAAACAAAGAAATGAGTAATGTACATCTTCATATTTCCTTCTTAAGTGTCAAGGTTAGGAGATTATTTACTAGTTTGGGACAAAGAGTTATCACAACTACATCTTTAAATGAATATTTGACAAATGGGCTCCATTTATGATTTCTCATCTCTTGTTTTTAATTTATTCAGAACCACCAATGTTTACGCTGATTTGAGAACCTTAGAAGACTTTCAGCTACAAATTATAACCATGTCAAACTGGAAGAGAGATTACAGAAAGCAGTGGTGTCCTCGGGACTTGCAACCAGGGCTTCATTAGTTACCTTTCTAATTGTGAAAAACTACCAGACAAGAGCTAACTGACAGGAGAGCGTTAACTTTGGTTGATAGTTTTACCAGACAGATTTCTTCATTGCAGGGAAAACACAGAGGAAGAACATGGAGGCTTCTAGGCATTCCGTATCTGTAGTCAGAGAATAAGCAGGAAGTGGGGTGGGCTATTGATGTTAGCATCAGGCGCATCAATGGACAGCCAGAAGTTCTTTATACCCAGCTCCTGGACCCAAAGAGAAGACACTCATCTCTAGGCAACAAGTCAGGGCACTCGCAGCTCATCCCTTCGCAAATGCATCATGTGCGTCTAGTCGCTGCCCAGAAAAAAAGACTCATCCCCTGGCCTCAAGCCCCTCCTCCTCCTCCTCCTCCTCCTCCTCCTCCTCCTCCTCCTCCTCCTCCTCCTCCACCTCCACCTCCTCCTCCTCCTCTTTTTCCTCCTTCCTTCCTCTTCTTCTTTCTTCCTCTTCCTCTTTTTCCTCCTCCTTCACTCCTCCTCCTCCTCCTCCTCCCTCTTCCCCTCCTCCTCCTTCTTCTCCTTCTCCTTCTCTTCTTCTTCTTTCTCCTCCTCATTCTTCACATCCTCCCTAGAGGCTGCCTCTGTATCCCACGTGAGACCTACACTGGTATCATCTGTCGAGGATTGAGTCACATATTCTAACAATTGAACCCCAAGTCTTGCCCTGGCAACTTAAGCAAGGTTTCTACTCTTAAAAGTTCCACAGCCTCCCAAACAGTGCCAGCAACTGGGAACCAAGTGTTGAAGAAATGAGCCTATGGGAGATGTTACACGTTCAAACCACAACAGGGATATTTGAAGTTTAGAAGATAATCATATTTTCTCTTTTCTTGGTTCATGAGATAATTGATTACAAAAATAAAAGTTTCTTCTTGTGTCTATTATCTTCATTCTGAATGACTATTGCTCCACTGACTGGATGGTGTTTGAGAGTCCTTAGAATTTGGAGTTCATTAAGTGATGGATGTATATTGTGCATTCACGCTGTTCACATTGTTACCTTGAGGACATTATCCAAACTTAAAATATCGTGTTAAGTGGAAACCACACTCACTGCACCACCATGCAGAAGAAGTGGAGGAGCTTGTGAAAATATGACCTGATAAAAGATTACTTTGTATTCTTTTTTTTATTAATTATTTTGTATATTGACATCACAAAATTTGTCTGCACCTCACTCCCGGTTTCCTCATTCCCTCCCCCCTTCATCTCTGAGAGACTGTCCCCTCAGGCATTCACCTTCCCTGGGCAACAAGTCTCTAGAGGATTAGGCAGTCCTCTGCTACATATGTGCCTGGGGCCTTGGCCCAGCCAGTGTATGAGCTTTGGTTAATGGATTAATCTCTGGGAGCTCCCAAGGGTCCGGATTAGATGACACTGTTGGTCTCCCTACGGGGTTGCCATCTCCTTCAGCTCTTTCAGTCCATCCCCTGTCTCTTCCGTAGTGGTCCTGCCTTCACTCTGATGCTTACACTGAGGGCCTGTATCTGCCTCAATTAGCTGCGAATCCAATGGAATCAAAGAAATGAGGGGATGTTTTATTTTGTCACCACACCGTCTGAGCTAATCCCAAACCTCAGTGTCATTGGGTGTGCAAAATCTCAAGGGTGCAATGAAGTAAGCTGTACTTCCTGAAGATGACACTTGCCTTTTTATTAATATGAATCTAGCCACTGTAAGAATTCCTGTTAAATAAACAGAACATAGTCCACATTCTTTCTTCTCACTATGAATAGCTAAATAAGTCTGCTCTCATAATTAACTATAATATTTCTTTTCTAAACTAAATAACATCTCCAAACATTATCTGCTTCTTTTTAAATAACAATAGTTATTTTATTAACTACTAATGTGAACATGAATTTCACAGCCACCTTAGGGAAAGATTGTGACAAATAAAACCAACTCCTATAAAAATACCTTTTACCTCCAACAGTACCCCAAACAAAAACTTGAGTCAACCTGACTTTTATCATTCTTTTCACAAAATATTCTGAAAACTGTCTTTGTCAAGTAACTCTTTAAAAAATGGTTCATTTATTTTCACATATGCGGTTACGTTGTCTCCTGTATGCATGGGCATTGCATTTGTAAGATGCTCATGAAGGTAGAAGATAGTGTCAGATTTCCCAGGACTAAAGTTACAGATTGCTGTGAGCCTTGACATAAAAACCTAGAACTGAACCCAGGTTCTCTGGAAGGGCAGCCTGGGCTCTTAACCACTGAGCCATCCCTTCAGCTCTTCAAGGGACTGTTTTATGATATGCTTAAGTTCACAAGCCTCATTCCATTACAGAACAAATACTTAAAAGTCAGAAGGAACATAGAGGCTTGTTCTAAAGATCTTAGTTAAGGTGGCAGAATAGAACAAAGTGAGATTATTGTTTGGGTAAAATTTGTATGTTGGGTCTGCCAAAAATCTAACAAAATTTATTTAGGCCTTCTGGGAAAGGTGAAGGTATTTTATACAAGAGAGATACGTTAAGAAAAATTATTTCCATGGGTATTTAAGAGAAACAGAGTCCTATCTATAGTATTCAGGAATTCAAATTAAAATAAGGATCTTGGGGATAAGGCTATATAGACTGTCTGTAGAATGATTATATCTCAAACAGGAAGACCTGAATTTAAACACCAGAACTCACCTAAAGTGCCACACATATGGAGCTTGCTTGCTTGAAATCTCAGTTCTGGAAAGGTGGAAACAAGGGTTTGCTGGATCATTCGATACTAGTAATTTAATACATTACAGATTAAGGTGTGCTAAAGATGGTTTAGTTCTAGTCTTCCCAGTCTGTGGTATGCTGATTGTGCGACATGGAAGGAGAAGTCTGAGCTGTGCATGGACTGCAGGTCATGCTTTAGTAGACCTTTTCGCAAGGAGAGGATATTCTGTGTTCACCAATGATGCCCTAGATAACAGGAGTCCCTTATAGTGCAGTGACAGAGGTAGAACTAGACTTCAGAAACAGAAAGATATTTAAAGCTGTTATTCTGTTGGTTTTGAAGATTGAGGAGGGAGCCAATGAGTGAAGGTTGGATAATCTGGAAAACTCAGGAATACCCATCTCCTCCCAGAGAAAGAATCCTACTTATTATTCTAAGGTGGCCATGCATATTTTGACACTTCTTCTGTGGATAACAGGTAAGGTCTTGAGAGAGTGTGCACTTCTGACGTAAGCATGGCGTCAAACTTAGGAGACTAAGAAGGTAGCCCTGCATAAGGATGTTGACAGACCACTGACTTTTAGCTAGAAACAGTTGGAACCTAGAGTACTGACCACAGCTTCTTCATCCCAGAGGACTGCAAGATCACATCCCCTGAAACCATATCCCAATAGAGACTTCCTACTAAGATTACCTAACCCACCTTCTTGTTCATGCTGTATATGGTATACTCAATGAGAACCGAGTCTTCTGGCATCTCCATACAATTACATTACCTACCTGATCCCAACTTTACATTACTTGTACCTGTCTCCTATTTTTTTCCTATCAGCTTTCTGGGACCCAGCTGTGTGGGCTGTAGCATGCTATGTTTAGAATTCTTCAATAATAAATCTGTGTTGTTTAAGGCTAGTTAAATCATACAAAAGCATTGCAGGAGCGATAAGAAATGAACACGAGCACTCATCCACAGTGAATCTACTTCATCAGTGTGGCAGGTGGTCGAGAACACCCTGGAAACATGGAGAAGTGCAAGCACCCATGGAACAATGCACTAGGTTGTGTAGGTCCACAGAGTTCCTTGCTGCTTATCCTCTGAGAATAACCTTGCAACTCCAAGGTCTGGATAACCAATTTTAAGATCGTTTATTGTCTCTGTTCTGTCCAGTACAGGCTCAATTAATTTTCTTTTGCTTCCATTTATACATGCAGTTCAATATTCTTAGCCTAGAAATTTATTTGTTCTTTGGATTCTGGTTTGAATTGCACGTAACGCCTCAGCAGCTTTCTTGTTAATGAGTTAAATAAAATCTTTCATCCATGGTCAATTTTATATCTCTTAGCTAGCTGTGATTTTTTTTTTTACCTTTTTTAAAAGTTTTTTTTTCTTTTTTTACTTTCAATATAAGTTATGGAAGTCTATTTTCACTTAAAAGAAGACTAGAAAGTGACTAAAGAAATAAAATTTCTGAGCCTTTGTTGTCTTAGTGTGCCCTGTAGATTCCTGGCTTTTGGGTATAGGTGAATGGCCATGCTCAGAACATTTCCAATAGGAAGAGCTTCTGTTTCTGTCTTATCCCATGGTGGCTAACTCTCAGGGAAACTCTATACGAATATAAAGACTTTTTCATACCACTGTACCACTGAGTCTCAACATATGTGCCTTAAATGCAGACATTTTATCCCATTGTATTAGTTGAGTCCGGCACTCATTCATACAAGTATTCGTTCAGTATCTATAATGGATCAAGGAACTTGAGGTGTATCAACAATCCAAAATGTTTTCCCTCTGTGAACTGTATATTTAATTGAGGATACAGACTCTTGATAACCAAGATAAATAAGACAATCATGTAGCATGTTAGAAAAGACAAGTCCTATATTAAAAGGAGGTTGGATAAAGAATAACAGCAGTGAGAAGCATTTTGTAACATTCATGAAGAGTTAAATGGGCCCCTCAGGAAAATGAGATTTGAACAAAAGTTGAAAGGAGATAACAGAAGGATTCATGTGACGCATGGGTTGGAAAAAAAATGGAATCGTCAACATGAAGGGTTTGCTGTAGGTAAACTGAGGAAATTACCCAAGATTGTCAGTCAAGTAACAGTAGCTGGAGAAATATAAGAAATTATCAAGAGATATTTCAAGTAGAAAGATAGAGGGGATTTTATTCCAAAAAGAAAAAAATCCTCTGATGTAAATGAAGGGTTCTAGGATGATTCTCCAGAATTTTTTTGATAAACAAGAAGATTGACTTGAGAACTGTGAGTATGGAAACGAGACAGAGAATTTGTGTCTGGTGTTCCTGAGTTTGAGTTGCCCTGAGAAGATGGTTGGTCCCATGAGTCTGAGATTTAGGATACAGTGCTGGACTAGTGATGCAACTGTAGGCTTTGTCAACATAGATTTTATTTGAAGACTGAACAATGTCAGCAAAGGAGTAAGGATTTATTTAACGACCCACTGACAACTGTATCACAGAGGAGATGATCAGCTGGCTCAAAATGCATCAAGAGACAAAAGGTATGTTCAGACTCAGAGGAGAAATTTGCTAATTGCAAAGAGGAGAGAAGTTTGTTAGAGCAGTAGGAATTATATAAGATATAAGTTATATCTTATAATAATAGACTGATAAACATGAGGAAAGCCGAACTGAATTGTTGGTATTTGATAAATGTTTTTTTATTGTTAGTATAAAAGAAGCTTGGGAAATAATGGTACCAAATAATTGTTTTCTAGTTTTATGGATTAAATAAATGAATATGACTATCTGTCTAATTTGGTCAGATAGATACATAAAATGATGGACAATCAGAATAGACTATCTCAGACTGGATAATTTATAATGAATAGATTTTTTTTTTCCCTTAGAGTTCTAAGAGCGAGAATGTCCAGTGTTTAAAGATCTCCATCCTCTTGTGGAAGACAGAAAGCAAGAAAACATGAGAGATAATGAAAGGCCACACTGTGACCCAAAGCCCTTTGATAACTAGCTTTAACCAATTTAGGAGGAATACCGCTCTAATCTCAGCACTTCCAAATTGGTCCACATCCCAATAGTGTTACACTGGATGTTAGCTGCTGTTGCCTGCTTTTAGGAGACAATCAAACCATAGCAATATCCTAAGTACAGCTTCCAGGCCTGATAGGCTTCGAGTACTGATGCAGATGCTGGAAGGAGGGAAAGTGAAAGTTGTTACTTTGACTTTGTAGAATTGGAGATGATGAATCTACTACAGTTGCACTCAACCTCTATGGGATCCAGTATTATTGGTTCAAGCAGCCACAGAAAGAAAATATGTGAACACTACGCATGGATGGAATAAATACTTGACTTTTCTTAACTTATTACCTAAGCAATACAGTATAACCATGTCAAACATAGCATTTATATAAAACTAAGACTTACAAGTAATCCAGAAATGACTTAAGAACAGGAGGATATGTGACGACTACCTGCAATCACAATACCATCTTACATAAAAGGCTGTGTCATCCACACATTTTGGTAGTCATGGTGGTTTGCTTTGTTACCTTGATAAAACCTGGGATTACCTGGGAAGAGAGCTACAAGGAGAGATTGTTTTCATTGGCTTGACATTGTATCTATTCAGAGAACCATTTTCATTAAGTTAGTTGGTATGAGAAGACACAGTCCATGGTGGATAGCACTACTTTCCTAGCACTAGTCATAGGGATACTAAATTCTATAAGAATAGGGACACAGAACAGAGTACAAGCAAGTGAATATGTACACATTCATCCTCTCTGCTCTTGACTGTAGATATGGTAGTATTAACTGTCTCAAGTTGAAGACACTGTGACCTCTCTGCAGAATCCAGGCCAAAACCTGAAATTTAAGGCCAAAATAAACTCTCTTCTTCACTGACGTGGTTGATATCTGTCAGATGTTTAATCATAGCATCAGAAAAGGAACTAGGCCAGCATCTAAAAGGAATTATAAAACAAACCACGATTAATATGGAGATGAAAGGCTTAATACAGTACTGAAAGGCCTAATACAGAGACCACTGTACATATGAATCTGACACACAGGAGAACCTTATGAGGATACAACTTTATTCATTTACATAATGTGTTGAATATTGTGTAAGTTAAGAAATGGCACAAGCAGTTTGGTATAATGGCTAATTCTAATTTTCTGAATGATTTTGTTTTTTTTTTTTTTTCAGTGATAAACAAAAACAATAGTTAAATAGGAGGGAAGTAAGGAGACGGGCAGTGGGAAAATGGAAGACTTTGGGAAGTACTTGGTGATGGCTAATTGCATTAACTTTGGTGTGGTTCATAGCTATGGGTTTGAAATGAGACTAATCACCATGGTTATAGTCTTATCTCCACTGATAAACTGTATTACTTCTACTGACCAGTAAGGTGGGTTGAATTTATTTAGGGTTTTAGTTTGGCAAAATGAGTTTACATTTTCAGGCCATAGAAGACACTTTAAAATTTTTGTCCCAAACATATAATGTTAAAGAATTGTAAATATCTTGCATATCATGCAGAAATCAAACTGATCTATTTTTTTTAATATTTTTTATTGGAAATTTTATTTACATTTCAGATGTTTTCCCCTTACCCCCTTTTCCCCCTCCCCCAGGAACTCCCTATCCCTTCCCCCCTCCTCTTGCCTCTATGATGGTGTACCCCCACCTACCCTCCCCCATACCTCTCTTCCCCACCCTCGAATACCACCCCTCACGATGTCCAGCCTTCATGGGACCAAGGATCTCTTCTCCCACTTATAAATAGCTGCCTTGCGTATATAGCTGGAGCCATGGGTCCATCCCTAAGCGCTCCCAGGCTGGTGGTTTAGACCCTGGGGGCTCTGGTTGGTTGATATTGTTGCTTTCCTCATGGTGTCACAAATCCTCTCAACTCCTTCAGTCTTCACTCTATCTTCTCTCTTGAGAACCCCATGATCAGTTTAATGGTTAGCTATGAGCATCTGCCTCTGAATATGTCAGACTCTTGCAGACCTCTAAGCCACCTCACACTAGTCAGAATGGCTAAGATCAAAAACTCAGGTGATAGCAGATGCTGGCAAGGATGTGGAGAAAGAGGAACACTCCTCCATTGTTGGTGGATTGCAAGATGGTGCAACCACTATAGAAAACAGTCTGGCGGTTCCTCAGAAAATTGGACATATCACTAACTGAGGACCCAGCTATACCACTCCTGGGCATATACTCAGAAGATGCTCTAACATATAACAAGGACATATGCTCCACTATGTTCATAGCAGCTTTATTTATAATAGTCAGAAACTGGAAAGAACCCAGATGCCCTTAAACAGAGGAATGGATACAAAAAATGAGGTACATTTACACAATGGAATATTACTCAGCTATTAAAAACAATGAATTTGATAAATTCTTATGTAAATGGATGGAACTAGAAAATATCATCCTGAGTGAAATAACCCAATCACAAAAGAACATACATGGTATTCACTCACTGATTATTGGATTTTAGCCCAGAAGCTTGAAATACCCAAGATTCAACTCACAGACCACATAAAGCTCATGAAGAATGACGACCAAGTTGGGGGGGTGGGGGGGCTTCAGTCCTTCTTAGAAGAAGTAAAAAAATACTCAAGGGAGCAAATATGGAGACAAAGTACAGGACAGAAATTGAAGGAGGGGCCATTTGCAAACTATTCCACCTGGATATCCATCCCATGTGCAGTCACCAAAGGTAGACGTTGATGTGGATGTCAGGAAGTACATGCTGACAGGAGCCTGATATAGCTGTCTCCTTAGAGGTCTGCAAACTGGTCTATTCTTAATAGCTTATGTACTGAAAGTTTGTAAGGTTCCAATGTATGCGCAAGATTCAGAAGCATACATTAACTGTAATGTTGCACTTTAAAAGTTCATATATTAGTTAATTACTTTTTAGCACAAGAAAAAACTGTATAAAGATAGAGCATTTTAGCATGACAAATAATTCAGTATTCTATTGCCACATCGACAGACGATGTGGATACACACAGCTGTCATTTTTATTTATTATTACAAGTGCCTGTGTTTTATTTCCCAACTAGAGTGGCTGCTTATGTTAGACAGATACTCAGTTATAGTCTTTTAATTCCCGGCTGAACTTAACATATGATAAAGGACATAGAAAATGCTCCAAGTATAACAAGAAAATGTTTATTGATTACAACCATCAAGTTTTTACTCTTCCAGATATTGTATTTGTATCTCTAAATAAAGCCTTCACACCGTTCACTTAATACTATGAAAGCATCTCAATTTATCTTGCAGATTTTAAATGATCTTTTAAGCACATTCTTCATTGGAGGCATTTCTAAGTATTGGCTACATGAAAACATTTAAATTCAAGTTACATTACTACCTGTTTCAGTATGTTGAATATAATTGAAATTATTTTTCATGCATACAAAATACCTAGAGATAAGATCTTTTAGTAGGCAATGGCCATAACCACTAGGAACTTTTGAAAACCATGTGAGGTAGAATTTAGGCTTGAAAGATAAGCCTATGAAAAATAGTGTTAATAGTGGAAATGCTGACAGAAATGCTCATGACGGCAGCAACAAGAGCAGGCAAGGCTACAGTACTGAACACTATCAGCCAATTACTTCCTCATTCATGTCTGCTGCTAAGTGTCTAGTTACTGTAAATGCTTTAGAGTTTGCATAATTTATGTAAATTATTAAACACCTGTTCTCGTCCCAGAAAACAAAGATCTGCAACAGTCTCCTTAGTTTAATTGATTCCTGGCTCCAGTACTGTCCGTGTATCCCCAGCAAATACAAGGGTATTTTTGTTCCCTAATAGTCATGTGCTGTTGGAAAATCACAGATTTTAAGAATTGATCTTTCGTGCACACACACACACAATCTGTGTGACTGAAAGGTGGTTGATTGGGAATGGAGATGAATGAAGGAAAGTACCATTGTCTCTCGAATGCACGGAGAATATGTGTATTCTGTCAATAACACCCGTTCTGAAGTACTTCTGCTGTTTGGGGTAGACTTTTGGATCTTTCTGCATCAGACTTACATTTCAGAAGAATAAAATAAACAGCTGTTTTCCTTAATAAGGCAATCTGTATTTATTTCTAAGTACCCAATTCAAATTATTTTGAATAAAGACTTCAACGCATGCAATCGAGAAGAACTGAACTTAAAGTCTAGAGTCAACTCAACGTAGTCAGGAGAATCTGGCTAGAGAACTGGCAGTTGCTTCAGGACTTGTTAGTGCTGGTCATCATTGGCTTCTTTACTTCAATGCCAAATATTATTCAAGTGAAATAATGTTAGAATTACTTAGACTCCATACATCACACCCTAAGATATACTTTATCTTGGTGACATAAGTATCAGAGCACAAGAGACTATAATTATTTAGTTATCTAAGTTGTTACAATGGAAATATTTTATTTATATATCTAAAATGTTCCATAAGGTTATACTCATTAATAAGTGATTTTAGAAGTTGCTTTCATTAGCAAATTTTATTTAAACTTACTTGTAAGTGACTAGTGAAGGGATGAAAAGATCCTCTGTAGCAAAGAGTAGTATTTGTTGCAGTTTCCTTCAGCTTTTTGTAGACCTGTAAATATAAGAATAAAATAAATTAACATATCCAAATGATTTAGTAAAATGTCTATACACAGGAAGTGTTCAATAAATACCATCATCATTATCATCATCATCATCATCTCATCACAATTATAATAATTCCTTCATAATTGTACATAATAACATTAAAAACAGGGGCAGGTGATAAGAACTTCAGTGAATATCCTGGCTCTGTCAGCAGTAGGCATTTTTTTTTAATCAATTTAACTTGTATATGCCATGTTCTGTTTTGTAATTTTTAAAGTGAATATAGTAATAGGGGCCTATATAGATGAATACTTAAAAACACTAAATAAATTGCTCTTTACACATATATAAAACATGTCTGCCATATAGTAGGAACTGATACTGATCTACATTTGGTGTCTTATAAATCGTAAGCATCTTCTCAGATTTGTCAAATCAAAGTGAAGTCTGCCACTGCTTGCTGTCAAAGTTAGAGCATACACATAAAGGAATAGAACCTTCCAATTAGTATTTCCTGAGAAAGATTCTTACCAATGTGACGCTGCTATGTCCCTTCCTTTAACAATGGAACTACTAAAGTAAGCAAGTCTGTCAAGGATGGATGTTAAGGTTTTTCAACTGTGATCTAAATCCATACGGAGAAAGGGAAAACATTTTCCCCAATTAGCAAGGAGCCTGTCTGCTCTTTGAGTCAATGGACCCCAATTAGTCTGTACAGAAGTATTTGATTTCTTCCCTGCCTCACCCAATGATCCAACCTGAGCCATAAAAAAGATATATTAGCTTTTAGTCTGGTTAATATGGAAGAGGACTCAATCTTTATTCCTGGTTGTACAGACTAATGGAAAATAAAAGGAGTAAAAGAGATTACCATTCCTCCACCAGCATATCTAGAAAACATAAGAACAATGAGAAATTCCAGTATCCAAAATTTTCAAGGAAGGCTTTGTGCTTCTTCCTAGAGGATCTGCACATCCCACTCTATCATGTCCTTGAATGAACCGTCCCCTTAGATCCTTTTACCCTAGTTTAAGGTAACTAGAATTTAAGTATCCTTAATGTGTTATTTTCATAATCACTGAATAGATCTTTACATACATAAAACTAGGTGCTTTAGTTCATTTTTAAGAACACATAGGAACATCATGCTGTGTTTATCTATTTATCTGCTGCCAATTTTTCTCTTCTGCTCAGCATACACTTATAAATTAAAAACACAGAGAAATATATGGGAACTAAAATATCATTCTGCACTGCTGAAACCAGGCAATGTGAAGACCTTATTATTTAATTCAATGTACCTCTTCCAATGGATTTTTTTTCTATAAAATGTAGAAATCTATACTAATTTGTCTTCCAAGAAATTAAGTAAAAAATTTGCATATGTAAATTTTAAGTATGAATTGTAATCTTTTCCTAAATTTTAGTTCTCTACCTCCACTGTCATTAACATTCTGACGTTTAATTTAGTTCTACTTAGGCAAATCGCAATAGAAATTATTCAGTCAACCGAAGAACGCATTTTGGGGAAATGGAAGTATCACGGATAATTGTTTAAGTAATAAAAGTGTGTCTTGTAGCAACAGTCATCATCTATTTGGTTTGCCATGTGCCCGAACTCAGATTTACTTTTGACTAGCATGACATTTCAGCACACTGACAAATGAGGACTCTTCTATTACTGGCCTTCCATGGTGCTCTGCAGTGCTGCATGAATGACTGAATATGAAAAGGAAACGGAACACTTGCAAATGTTTCAGTATGCTAGACTATTTTCTTCAAACCATATTTTCAACAGAATCAGGGGATACTGTGCAAAGGTTGGGGGAAAATGTAGAGAATATTTTTCCCAATAACTTTCTACATGTAACAAATGGTTTGGGGTACATTTCTGCTTTTCTTGTTTTGTTTAAAGCCCATTAATCTTTTATAACCCTATGCTTGTAATAGATTCAAATGTCAAAAATGACAGTCAATAAGCTTCATGAGTTCCAAAAACTAATCTACTTGTCGCTAAAACTGCGTGATGTCATGCTGTATTTATTGTCAGCAGGAGAGGGAATCTTTTCTTAGCCGTGCTGTTAGAAACTTTGTTCCGCTAACAGCCTTGACTCTTCTGTAGGCTGTGGGCAACTTGAACAACCTTTTTTTTCTTGCATGTGTTCAGGCTTCAAAAAAGTAATGTACTCCAAAGACTTCACGCGTATAAACTTTAAGTATTAAAATATGAATAATGAGTTCATTATTTGCGTGTGATATACACTGGGCACTTGCTAGTGGCCATGTGCGTTGGCTTTTGATGTGTCCACGTGCAAGAAAGAGGGGTATGCTGAGGATTCTGAAACATAATCCTGATAGTGACCACAGAAAGCTGGGCTCTACAAATGTGCCCAAACCAAAAAAGAGTTACATGATAGAGCACATTCCCAGTAATTAGTCAGCTTTGGAGACAGAATGTTTTCAGTGAAGATATCATGTCCATCAAGCTTTAACCCTTTCTTAACCTTTTCCCTCACACCCTGAGTGGGGCTGATGCTTCTGCTGCTCCAGGTCTACATTTTCACATGTGACTCTTATGGTGATTTATTTATAAATTAGATGGGATTTGTTGTTTGTTTATATTGCTTGTAGCTTAGAAAAATAAGCACGAAAACTTATCTCGTGTGTCTTCATTAATCTTGTTCATTTTTAAGGAAATGGTGTATTCGTGGTCTTAAATTCTTGATAAAATAATTAATACTTAAGCAGCCTTAGAACATGAGTGCATAAATTCTCAGGATCTCATTGGTTGTCTGCCAATCTAAATAAATTACACTTCAATGGTTTCAACATTCATGGCTTCTCAAGCACACACACATTTAAAGCTGCCTTACAAATCAGTAGGGTTAGCCATGTAAGATTGTCAGCCTCCAGCAATTACATGAAGAGAGGATGGCCTAAAATAGAAGAACAAAATAATAAAAGTATCCTTGGTTTCTTCCTGGCCTGGTAATTATATCATTTTAATGTTTGTGCTTCAGAAAGAGATTTCAGACTTTATGAAACAAATGTCTGTTAGACAATGCCTGAACAGCATCACATAGGTCTCCAATTGAAGCAAACCAAGTTTTATAAATTAAAGGAAGTAGAGTGCTATCAATCTTTGTGGCTTGGTCTAGTTTTTAGTTTTCTGTCTCTTCTATAAAATTTTTGATTATGACAGCTGGAAATTGTTCTAGCTTTTCCTGCCTCTTGCTCAGCTCAACTGGTATGATCCCATCCCACTAATTGCTGGGGTCATTCCTTTTGAGCTTTTATTTACAAGACATATAGGGTGATGTTCATACAGGAAGCCAGAGACAAAGACAGAAGGGAAAGGTCAACTCATTTTCATATTTACCTTTATCTTCTTTTTTTTTAGCTTTTCTTAAATCTCTGATTTCTTTGTAAATCAATGAATGAGTTATGTCTTTCAAAAGTATTAGAGCTCTATGAAAGGATATGACTGCTATAAATTCCACAAATCTTTCTGCAATTGTAGCTTTAACAGTTCCTTCCTATGATGCTTCAGGAGCAAGGTACCTATGATGATGTTTATTTGACCAAGCATATCTTTGTGTATTGATGCTCCAGCACTTACACGGTATTGGTGGCTGGACTAGGGTCTTCACTGGGATGATGATACTTCACAGCAGAGCAAGCAATTCAATTCTGAAAACTATTTCTTCTAGAACTATGGGCAAAACTACCCTTCTCTCTCTCTCTCTGCTTTTGGTAAATTCTATTAGTTGAATAGATTTGAATTCTCATATGGTTTCAATAAATCCAAATGAAATGATCTCATTAGTGACTGGGGAACAAATCTCTTGCAATTTAAAAGGAAACAACAGTCTTGTGGTGACCATTTTGCTTTCTACACTCAAAGGACAATTGTATTGTCTACATGGTAACACGCTGTTCTAATTTACAACCAAGCTGTTCTTGTAGCCATCACCTTTACATCCCAGCTCTCTTTCAACAATCTAAGAGCCTAGTTTCAAGGCTAATTTCTTTCTTATATGACCAGTAGACACTGGTTATGTTGCTTCAAGAACAAACTAAGCCTCATCTGTTCACAAAATGTTGCCGTAGACCACAGCATCATCATTATGTCATTTCTTTCAAGATGGTAGAAATGTTTGGAATTTTTTTTTAACTATTTAGCCAACTATGTCTTTTCTCGATACACTCATATTTTCTCTGAATATGACATTCATTATTTTGTTGTGTGTTAACTGGTTAACTTTAGAAATGGTTTCAACTCTATTCTTGCTTGGACTAACTAGATTTTGAACCAGAACCTCTCTGGGGCACTTGCTATTACAGAAAATGGATGAAAAAGATGGTAATTTAGCACTATGTGCCTTATAATTAACTTAATCGTTGTCAGCATGTAGCTATAAACCAAATACCAATTAGTCCTATTTGTATATCCATGGGCTTTTCTGGTTGTCTTTGAGTTAAAGTTTCTTATTTGTGTAACTTAGAGCCCCCCCGGTGTGCAAGGGAAAATGCTTTTTCATACATTTTAAATGTGCAAATTAACTGCATACTTAGTTTCCCTATGCAAATGAGCTAAGCTGATAAGTTCTTATTAGCAAAAGACAGGTTCTGCAATGCTTAAAATTCAGCAAATGTAGAAAAGCAATCTGTGAAACATTTCAATAGTCCAGGAATGTTAGGTATTATCAGAGATTCAGGGGTTCTGCAGCAATCATTTAATCCCTGTAGCTTCATGTATTTAACAAAAGCCTATTTTCCAAATTGAGAAATTGAGTGTGTGTGTTGTGTGTGTGTGTGTGTGTGTGTGTGTGTGTGTGTGGTGTGTGTGGAGAGGAGACAGAGAGAGACAGAGAGAGACAGAGGGAGGGAGAGGGAGAGGGAGAGAGAGAGATCAAAATGTTGTACTGATAAATTAAAGCAATATATATACCCTGAGAGAAGTACATCATCCTGAGAAGAATTGGCATACTTGGAAATGGTACTCTCAAGAATCAAGCCAATTACACACATGAGATTCACTGTTACTTAGAAGAAGAACAACAGGAAAGAAAAGCACAAATGAACATTTAGGTCCAAAGCCCTCTAGAATCCTGACTAATGTCTTAAAGCTTCTTCATCATTTTCAAGGAAGACACAGAGTATTCACCAGCCTTCCTTGCAGAGGCAGTCAGAGGCATGATCTATACAAGGAGATGAAGAAAAAGTCCATAATCATTTCCTGTGTGCCTGGCAGAATGGAGACAGCACTAGCTTTATGACTGTCTTGGAATCTCTGCTAAAATGAGAAACTGATGTTGGATCAGATCAAACTCAAGTTCCCCTGGAATCCTTCCTTTCCCAATACCTTCACCATCCACGTTAAACTCAGATAAAAAGAAATGCATTTGTATGTTGCATGTTCATTTATTATTTTGATCTAGAATATTTGGTATATCTTTATGAATTTCTCCTCAAAATTTCTATTTTCTTTCAAGGATTGATAGAACTTGCTGAATGGCAAAAAAATGTTTAAATAGATATGTGCCCAATTTCCAGAATAACTTTGCATTCCAGGCCAAGTAACAGAAATTAATCAAGAGATAGAATAGTCTACTCTTGCCTAGGGCAAGAAATTAACAGTGTTACTATGTGCATGCAACTTCCTGACCAATTACCTAGGAACTCCTTCCTCCGTCTCTACCCTGAACTGATAAGCACTTCAAACATATCCTGGGCAAGAAACCCAAGGCAAAGGCAGTCACAGACATACACAAGACACTTAGAAATATTCAGAGATTGAAAAATAATCATTAAATCAGTATTCGCTATACCTAAAATTTCGAAACTGCATATTCAGGACACTTCAAAATATTAAAAAGATTCTTCTCCATAAAACAGATGAAAACTAGAGAAGGGCAGACATCATGCCATGTACTTTGCTTTTTGTCTTTTGCTCCCTTTTTTTTTTCTCCTTTTTCTGAGCATCATGAGACTTAAGCCATATCCTGATTTAAATCCTGACCTGGTACTTATCAGCGACCCCCTTTATTGCCATTGTAAATGGCAGTGTGAAACGGACAATTGCTAAACTTATCTCCAAGTCCCCCATGTACGATGAGACTAGAAAATAGCAAATGCTAGTGTGGCAGCAGAATCTCCTGTTGGAAGTTCTGCTAACCACACCCTTCTCCATTAGACAAAGGATGACGTTAGAAAATCATAAGGGTATTGAAATGGGACCTGTGAAATAATAAAAAGTCTCCTTAACTTTGCTAGAGCCCCTTCTCCCCGGGTCGTCAGCACTGTTTTCACAAGGATGCAATGAGAGTGGCAATGGAGCCGTCTGTAGTTTAGCCAACCCATGTACCTGCCCAGTAGAGAAAGGCACAGTAGACTGATTCTGCCAAACACTTTGAGTTCTGAAGAAGTCAGGATAGTAAACATAGACTAACGTAACAACGAGCACAAAGTAGCAACAGAAAGAATATCATTTGAAGAATCTGCAGTATGAACTGATGTTACTTCCACAGATAATTTAAACATGTACATGGGTTTAAGATAATACATTTAATTATTGATCTGTTGCTGTTATTAAACACCAAGCCAGTCTTTTCTTTCAGTGTAATGGTGGTGATTGACATTTGCTGATCACATTCTGAATACACGAGGTATATTTCTTTCTCTCATATAGGATTTAATGATTGGTTAGGTTAATAAAAAAATAAAATACTCAGCTATAGTACTTTCTCTGCTCTGGACTTCATGTGGAGTGAAACCCTACACAGAGTTGCCTGTCTCAATAAGTGAGGTTTTATGCTGTAGCACATTGGCTTTATACAATGAAGCCAACAACACCCTTAAATCACCATTCTGTCACTTATGAGGGATTCACTCTCCATTCCTAGGAAGTGAGTTCATCCACTACAATTCACAAAAGTAAACCGCAGGGCAGGGCGTGGGGGCTGCTTGAACTTCTGTGCTGAGCATAGTAAGGGGAACGTTTTCCGAGACTGTTTTAAACGTCTTTATTTATGGGCAGGCAGAAAGCAAGCAGGTCATGGGATCGTTTTTGCTGTGTGGTCAAGTCAACGATAGCACAGTTAGCACAGCCAGGAAGAGGAGAAACTGTGTGGTGGTTCCTTTGTATGATGTCATTTGGGTTTTGTTCAGAAAATCTACAAGTGACATCTGTTTATCCATTTGTGAACAAGACAAAGCCAGCTTTTGCACCAGACCCTTCTCAGTCCCTGAAAGGAAGGCTTCCTAAGTGATGATGTGTCAAAAGTCACAAAAAACTGTTAAAATCCTACTTCTGCTGAGAAAATAGTGCACTTGACGAGATGTGTGTGAAATATATTAAATCCAGATGAACGTGGTATTTCTGTCTCCATTAGCAACAAACACCCAAGAGAATGAAATGTTTAACTTAAAGAAAAAATTGTTTGTGATCAGAATGGCAATTTCCTCTAGAGAGACAGAGATGCAGACAACTTCACCAGCTGGGTATGCCTCCACAGCTCGGTTCCCACCGTATAGCAAAATATCACATGCCTACTGACGACGCCCTCAGAGAAAGTTCTACTGTTTCGTATGGAAAGAAACTCCTTTGTTTTGAGCAAGGCTTTTTCAAGGATTTCTATTCATAAAACATGCAGGAATTGCTCACAGCAACTCTACAAATGAACCTTTCTTATTACATGTAGCTTCTGAAATGTTTTTAAAGTCTTAATTTGCTACCTATATAGCATCTATACACCAGAGACCCATGTTCTTGAATCAGGGAAGAGCCTGTGCCAACCACTGTGTGTTAAAACCAGAAGACACTGTTTCATGGTGCACAGTGAATCAGGTGGTCACAGCTACACTGACCCAAGTAATGGCAGGATTGTTGCATGTGGTACATACCTGTGCCTGCAAAGGTAGAGGGCAGAGATCAGCACCAGACTTCATCACTCTCTACCTTATTTTAGACACTGTCTCTCCCTTCATCTGGTATTCATCATTTCAGGTTGATCAGTTACCCATCAAGCACCCTGGAATCTCCTGCAATACCCCAGCTGTGAAAACACAAGCATATACTTAATCTACTTCATTTGGGTCTTAAGATTCCAAATTCAGGTTCTAGGAGGCTTGTCATTTACACATTACTGTAACAGAAATATAAAAAAGAAGAACAAGAAACGATATCTAAGATAATTATATGCTGGCGTTTATTTGGCTCATCGCTTGCTGTTAAAGAAAAAGCTTAGAGCAACAGCTTAGAGCAGAAGTTTTCTGTGGTCACAGCTCCACATAAAAGCAAGCTAGATTGTGTCCAGATGCAGAGTTCTGTTCACTCTCTCTGAGACAATACCATGAGTAAAGTCACCCTTCAGTTCAACTGGAATGAATTTGAGTGGATGTACTGCCCCATCCAGGGTTTCATGCAGGTTACTGATAAGAATACACCTCATAGCTGAGTGCTGTTTCTTGATGGAAGACAGGCAAGACCCATTGGGATGAACGGAATGGATATTGATGTGCAGACCGTCTGCCTTTAGCCTTACAACATTTGCTGTTCCCCTACATGTGTAGCCCTTGCCATGACCCAGAATGACATCAAAATAGTCTCTCCTCTTGAAGCTATTCATTTCTACTGTCTTTCATTCACTTTTGTCTTTCGGTTTTTTTTTTTTTTTTCCTCAATCAGGAACATTGACTTCTTACTTAAAAACTCTTCTGTCATATATTCCATTCAGTCGGCAGTTTCCCCTCCCTCCACTACTCCCTACCCCTTCTCCTCACCTCTCCTCTCCCACACATCCATTCTTCCTCCTTTATTCATCCTCAGCCCTATGTATGATTGTGTAGCTTGATGTCCTTGTGGGACTCCTAACAATGTGAGTAAAGGTTATCTCTGTAGGCGTATGTTTTTCTCAGCCTGCTTTAATAAGGGTCAACCTCCCCTCTAGCCTATTACCCAGCTGAGGTAGTGGATAAGAAAGGTTATTAGGATATGGGGAAGTGGACCTACTTACAAGTAGTTCTTTGGGGCGAGTCAAACTTCCTTGTTTTTAGCAAACAATGGCTGTTCCTCTGCATATGCAGTCCTTGCCCCAACCAAAGTGAGGCCTCCCAAGGATATCAACCAAACACTGTGAATGAAGTTACAATGAGACTAGGCACATAAGCTCATACCAAGGCCGGGTGAGACAACCCAGTAGGCAGAAACAAATTCCAAGACCAGGAAGATGAGTCAAGACATAAAGTGGAAATTTCTGATTTCTTTGGAGACTAGAGTTACAATGAAATTTTGCTGGGGCACACAGGTGAAAGGATGTCTTGCTAAAGCTGACATATGAAAGAGTATTTTGCTGAAGCATACATGGGTCAAAGGATGTTTTGCTATAGCAGTCACATGAAAGGATGCATGATACTTAGAAAGAATATAAATATGACCATGCAGAGAGTGGGAACTCAGGCACTGGTTCACTTCGTTTGACCTCGCTAGTCTTTGCTGACGACACTCATGTATTGGTTCACCCTACATTTCCTTGCTGAGCTTCCCTTGTTGTGACTTCATAGAGAGAAACTCACCACAGAAATCCTCATGAGATCCCTGCAACTTCTTCCAGCTTCCACTGACTCGAGTGGTTTTCCAGTCTCTTGGATTCCTCTGGATTGAATTGCCCTTGCTGATTCATGTGTGGTGTTTACTGAGTGGACTGGACTGCAGCTGCTGAGTTGTATTTGGTATTTGTTACTGGACTGAGGAAAACTAAGATTGGAATCACCCCAAAGAACTATTTGTAAACAGGTCCACTTCCACTGTGTCCTAATAACCTCTGGTGGGTAGTAGACTAGAGGGGAGGTTGAACCGTTATTAAAGCAGGCTGAGAAAAACATAATCCTACAGAGACATCCTTCACTCCCATTGTTAGGAGTCCCACAAGGACACCAACTTACATAACCATACATATATACAGAGGACATAGGTCAGGCCCATACAAGCTTGTACATCAGTCTTTTGAGTCTCTATGAGCCCTGCTTAGTTGATCCTGTAGGCCATGTTCTTGTGGTTCTCAATCCCTCTGTCTCCTACAATCCTTTCTCCTCTTCTTCAAAGGGGTTTTCTGAGCTCCACTTAATGTTTGCTGTGGTTCTTTGCATCTGCTCTCATCAGTTGCTGGATGAAGCTTCTCTGAAGATTGGGCTAGGTACTGATCTGTGAACATGGCAAAAAATCTTTAGGAATAGTTTTACTGACTTTTTTTTTCCTTTTGGTTCATTGTGTTTGATTCTATCCTAGGTCTGGGCTATCCAGCCTCTCCTATCTAGTCATTCAGGCAGTGTCATCCACAAGCATCTCTTGTCATTGGTTGGCCACTCCCATAAGCTTTGCACCACCATTAACCTAGCACATCTTGGAGGCAGGAAAAATTGTTGTGGCTGGGTTGATGTCCCAGTCCCACCCCTGGAAGCCTTGCCTGGTTTCAGAAGTTGTACAGTGCAAGCTCCATACAACCCATTACTAGAAGATTTTACTAGGGTCACCCTCATTGATTCCAGAGAATTTGGATCTCAATGGGAAGGGCAAATAAAATAGATTTCAAGGGTGGACTATGGATGGGTGGGGATGGGAAGAGAACGGATGGGGAATGGAAGGAAAGAGTACTGGGAGGGTAATTGAAATTGGGGTGCATTTGTGGGGGCTATGTGGAAATATGGTGCAAAAAATGACTTTGTAGATAAACATTTTTCCATTGTCTTTGGTATTTGTTCTCTCACCTTCTACCAGTAAAGACAGACAAGTTCTTAGGGCAGTTGATTAAAAAAAATAAAGTACCACCCCTTTATATGATGAATATAATCTAACTTATTGGGAGAGGCCAAAAAGGACCTTTATTTTGTTTCTACATTCTTTTCCTACTGCATTTTCAGTCCCGTCCACTACAGAGGCAGGGACAAAGATGCCTTGGTTTGATCCTCTCACTTTCAGGTGTTGAAAGAACATTCATTTCAGTCTAAATTCCATCAGAAGTGAACCACATTTTAAAAAAATCCATATTAAAGATTCTCTTCTTTTTCTGAACTAAGACTTTAACTCCTAATTTCATGTCAGCACTGGTGTCCTGATTGTCTTTTGTCAGTTAACACAAACTTAGACATATGTAGAAAGAGGGAATCTTTGTTCTGTTCTGTTTTGTTTTGTTTTGTTTTGTTTCTTTGTGTAGCTCTGGCTGTTCTGGAACTCACTCTGTAGACCTGGGTGGCCTTGAACACAAAAATCTGCCTGTCTCTGCCTCCAGGGTGCTGGAATTAAAAGTGTGGGTCACCATGCCTGGCAAAAAGAGGGAATCTTAATTGGCAAAATGCCTCCATAATATTGACCTGTCAACAAGTCTGTGAGGGGGATTGTCTTCATTAATAAGGGGTGTGGGAGCATTTAGCTCACTTTGGTCCTGAGATGTATAAAACAGGCTGAGTGAGTCAGTAAATAATGTTTGTTCATGTCCTCTGCCTCAGTTCCTGCTTCCAGGGAAATCTTGAGCTCCTGCCTGAATTCCCTTGGTGATAAAGTGTGACCCCCAGAGTTATAAGACAAAATAAACCCTCTCCTCCAAAAGTTGCCTTTGATCATGTCTTCAATACAGTAGGAATCCTAAATAAGATGTTCAGATTTAAAAAATATAAAAGTGGTAAGTCTGATATCCTCCAAAGAAGGAAAGGATGGGGAGATCAAATATAAATATAGAAAGAAAGAAAAAAAAGAAAGATCATAGGTGCCAGAGAAATGGCTAAGGGAATAAAGAAGTACTTCCCACTTACCATGAAGATCAGAATATAGACTTCCAGAACCCAAAGAAAGGCTCCACAGCCACAAGCTAGTTACTTTTCTACATGATGTTACAAAATAGCTAGCAAAAGCAATGTAAGGAACACTGTGAGTGTACAGCGGATCACAGGAGCAGAAGCTTGAGGTAATGGTTACAATGTAGCCACAGTCAGAGAGACATTGTTTTGGGGGGGAGGAGAAGGACAAAGGCCTGTTTTATTTTAATTATTGATCCATGTGAGGCCACAGCCAGGCCACTAAGTACAGACACGAGGGAAGCTTTATTCCTTGGTCTCTTCCTCCTTGGACAGAGTCTTGATCTCTTCCTTCTTGGCCCGGAGGCGCTCCTCCTTGGACTTCCCTGTTTCCTTGGTCTTAGACCTGCGAGCCTCAGCCTGGTCAGCCAGTAGCTTCCTGCAGGCCTTGTCTGTCTTCAGTTTGTGGATACGTTCCATGAGAATCCGCTTGGTTTTTAATACATTCCCTTTGACCTTCAGGTACAGGCTGTGATACATATGGCGGTCAATCTTCTTAGATTCCCGGTATCTCCTGAGAAGCAGGCACAGGGTCCTCATCTTTCTCATTCAGGTCACCTTCTAGGGCATCCGAGCATTGGCAGTACCCTTCCTCTTCCTATGCCCATATGCCTGCCCTTCCGTCGGCCCAAGGTGTTTTTCCGGCAGCAAGCCGGGAATGGAGAGTCACTGGCTTCGGGATGATCAGCCCATCTTTGATCAGCTTCCTGATTTGTTGTCGGGAGTTTGGATTGGCAGTTTCATTGGTCTCATTGGGATCCAACCAGACCTTCTTTTTACCACAGCGGAGGACACTAGAGGCAAGCCTCTTCTGTAGCCTGAGCATACTCATGACTGTGGATGCAGCAGCGAAAGAAAGACCTCCAGAGAGACATCACTAATGGTGAATGCTGGTGCTTTGCTTGCTTTTCCATTTGGTTCCTATCGGAATTCAGCCTAGAGAATGGAACAGTCAGTCACATGTAGACTGTCCATCCAGTCTTCCTGACCAGTTAACTCAATTTAGAAACTCCTCTGCGGTCTCATTTGTATCCTAGGTGATTCCAGACCTGTCAAGTTGACAATGTTAGTCCTCACATTCATGGAGCCCTGTGAACTGTGGTTGCGTTTCTGGAGAATAAAACACACTTGTAGAGGAATTTTAATCCAGCCCATGGCTGCTCTGGCCATATCCTAATCTGTCTGACTGGAATACAGACCTGCCCTTAGTACACACCTTTAATTCCAAACAATATAGGTAAGGTTAGTCGGTAGAAGAAGGCAGTCATGTTTGAAAGTGAACTCATTTAGATTGAGAAGAGCCAATGAGTGCTAGACACAGGTGAAGACAGAATGAACCAGACAATGAGGAGGAGCTAGGACATTAGAACATTTTGCCAGAGTTAGTTTGAGGCCAGGCGCAGCAATTCAGTGAAAACATGAGAGAAGACAGATTGAATCAGTCAGCTTGGAGAGAAATTTGAGCCAAAACATTTGAGTCGAACCAGTCAGCCTGAGTTCAGAAAGAACTAGGTAGGGTGAGCTTATTCAGCTGCAAGCCTCTGAGATGACAATTACCGCTGGAAAATAAAAGTTACTTTTACACAAACCCTTCTGCAGTGGGACAGCAACTTGCCCTTTTTGGGGAGAATGTTACTGCTGTCTTGTGGTTTCTTAACTTCTTTCCTGGATAGATTTGTGTGGGAGTACCTTCTTCCTCTCCCCCAAAAGTAGGGAGAGGGGAGCCATCTGTAGTCTGAATGGGAAGAGCCTATTGAACAGCCCATTGCATCAATGTTTGTTTAGCAGTTTTCCTGTCTGCACACTTAAGTTCAATACCAAATATAGTAGGTGTTCTGAAGTAACTATCACTGCTGATCCTTGTTTAGCATCTGTCTGTGTTCTGTGGGATTGTATGTCTATGTGTACATACTCATATCAAAAGGCCAGTTCCCAGGAAGACCTGATCTTCTTCTTGTTTATATTGTTATATTTTGAGATTGTCACTGCCACTGTTACTTTTTGTATCACTTGGACTTTCTTTGCTGCATTAACTGAATTTTCTAGACTTACGCTGATTTCCAGCTATGAATTCTCTCGGCTTAATTCCTCCTGAGAATGTTTATCTTCTGTGATTATATAGTCTGCTGTGCAGGTCTCTGAGAGCCTCTAGTCCTTTTATGAGCTCTAGGCATGAGCACAGAGAGCTTGTTCAGATTTCATATCCACTTGTATCGAGTCTTGGGGTTACTGAACTCTCCAAATACCCAGGACAAGCCTGGTAGCCAATGGTTGTCACAAGCTTCTGAGCTGCTCAGAAACTGTAGACTAAGACATTCCTAACCAGGCTGGGTCTCCTCAAATGTCATCTAATCCTCGCCAATCCTGCTCTTAGGGATTCTGGAATTCTCCTTTGAGGAGAAGCAGAAGAGCACATCTCTCTATTATTCTATTTTTCCTTACAGATGTTTTCCCAACTAGTACTTACAAGGTGACTTCAAGTCACATTGAATGTACAAATTTTTAGTTCTCAGACAACCACTAACAGCTATGGTTTATAAATTGAATCTGAGTGGATTTGACCAGATCTGCATAATCGGAACCTAAACTTAGATTTGTTATTGACTTGAAACAACAGGTGAAGGGATTTATTTGTTTAAATGGCTTTCTGACCACAACTACCTTAGGCGGTAGTGGTATAAAAGGCCTACATTCCCACCTTGCAATTCAAAAGTCTTTGCATAGGATTCAGCAAGGTGTTCACATAGCTACACAGTTTCATTTGTAAAAGCGTAATAGTATCTTCTCTTGTTGGTGTTTGCCTATACATGTAATTTCTTTGCCCTACCTCCCCATAGCCCTTTTAGTCACATTTCACTTCATGTTCTCTCACTTTGATGTGACTGGGACTTGCAGAAAGTGAAGAAAATTATGGCGTCTCCGATTTCAGTTAGATGGTCCCTTCTGCATTGTGTTGGTTAGGCTGACTTTCAACTTGATGGTCTTGGAAATCATCATGGAAATGAAATATCTGGGCATGGTTATATGGGATTATCTACACTGAGTGACAGGAGGTGGGAAAATCTATCCTAAGTGTGAGTAGTAACATTAAATGCATCATGGGCCCAATATCAATATAAAAAAAAAAAAAAAGTGGGCTGAGTCTATGCTCCACAACTCTTTCATCTCTGAATGTAGACTGTGGATGCAATGAGACCCACATCTACTGTTGTGGCTGTCACACCTCCTCGGTTAGGATGGACTGAATCCCCTGGAGCTGGAAGCCAATACCTACACTTCCACCTTGGAGTAACTTTTTCAGCTATGAAGCAATAATTCATGCATGAATGTATCTCAGAAACCACCCAGTTCACACCTATCAGAAATGACTGACACTTCAAAGTTCGAGATGAGACAGCACATGAATGTCCCGGTATGGCTATCGTCAGCGCTAGACAGCCCTGGGGATGATTAGTCCAGAAAACAGTCAGCATTCATGAAAGAACAAAGTTCCTTGTGTTTTATAGTTCATATACGAAAGAATCTGGAGGAATACTTTTCCAAATTTGACAATATTCTTGAAAAAATACATTTAGTAGTATTAGTGATAAGAAGCTGAGATATATTTTCTAAAACTCTCCAAAACAAAATGCCTGAAATAATATTTATCTGAGAAAATACTAAATTATCAGTCTAAGAAAATATCATGAAATAATCCATATGACTGCATGATAACAATATGCTTCATATGTCTAAAATATATGTAATAAAATATATAACAAGAATGTTGCAGACAAATGATACATTTTAAATTTTTAAATTTATATTTAGTGATACTGTGATTGCTTCATAACAATGTATAGTTTCCATGATTTCTTTCTCAAATACAGTTCTCAAATTGTATGTGCTTTTGTAATGATATATTTGTTTTTACAAGAGACTAGACAATTACACAAGCTTCAGGTCCCTTCCATGTGTTTAGGATATGCAGATCAATAGATATGAAGATGATAGAAAGAAAAATGGCTGACACATGATGTACACCTAGATGACAGAGTAAAGTTTTTAGTTCAGTTTCTAGAAAGTAAAATTGGCGAATGCAGACAATACCCAAACCATCAGGACTTTATGGACTTGAATCAATATTTCAGTGCAACCAGCTTGTACTTACGAGCTAAGTAGGAGCCATTGCAAAACACAGAGATGACTCTCGTAAATAAAGCTAACCTCTTAATGGAGAACATGTGGAAATGAAGACAACAATAACAATATCGCACTTAGGAAAATTATCTGAAGCATCCAATATCCTTTGCAGATATAGGATATTCTCAGAAAAACCCAGGGACACATTAGTGGGGTGGTCTTTCTTCTCTGTGCCTAATGGACTTGAATCTTAGTGAAAGTGAGATTAATTTAGGAGCTGATTGGATTTGGGAGTTTGTTTGAAGATAAATTTATTTATGAATTAGGTAGCACTTTTGAATCGGAATACTTTACTATTTGACATTAAATAAAAACATGATATTTAGAAACAGGGACTCGAATTCTTTTAAGAAAATAAAATGTCCCTCAAGACTCATATGAGTTGTGGATTGCCAGTAGATAGGCATTGGAATGAGGAAATTCCATTGTCTGCAGCTTCTTAAAAGTTGGCAGCCTTTGAGGGAACATACTTTGAGTAAATTCCTGTTTTCTAACTGTACTGAGAGTTTTCCTTTCGTATTCCTGAAGAGGAAAAATCACATTGTTAATAAGTTCTAGGCAATATTTGTGTTTTTGCATAAAACTTTCCTTTTCTGTTTTAATAAAAAAAAAATCTGAGACTAACCTCCTTAAAACCAAAACCACATAGCTGAAGACAGCATGTGCTCTGGAAGGAGACAAATATACACCTGTATAGCAGCATTGGCTTTTCACAAGAGAGGCCCCCAGCAAAGCTCTCAGCTCCCATCCACTGAAGGAAACTGTCATAGCTGGACCTTAATCTCAGTCCTGCAGAGAGGGTTAAATTTGATCCCCAGTGGGATATTTTTACCTGGGGCCTCTATAAAATAATTAAAGGAATTACAGATCCTTTCAACTTTATACTTTCAAGGCTAACTATGTCTAACTTGTTGCTAAGTAGTGTCCAAAAATGTCAGGAAAAAAATCCCAAATCAAGTAAGATACAGAAGGAATAACAGAATTGAAATTGTGGAAGATAGAAATAGTGTCAGACTGGTTAACTCAGAAAATCACCTCGACACACACACAAAATCACAAATCAGTGAAATGAAATACAAGTGCCGTTGTCCTGAAGAGTCTCTTCTCCAGCCCCACCTCTGCTCTAAGCTGTATTCAGGGCAAGACAGAGAAAAAGGAGCCTCTGCTTCATACAGAGATTTTAATGCAGTAAGCAAGCAAAGAGACTGTTCATGCTGTTACTAATGAGTTGGGTGTTTACATTTTCCACTTTGCAATAAGGAAACAAAGTAGTGAGGGCCACACTAATGAGTTCTGACATATAAACACACACACACACACACACACAAAACACTTGTGCAAACACATAATATTTGAATTATTTGATTCTGTATGTTTCTAGGGCTTAAAATTGTGTAGAGAGTGGACAGGGTAAGAGTTAATTGACAGTAGTTTGTTCTATTCATTTTGAAGAGTCTTAGCAAATATATGTGCTTCCCATTAACAAAGGTTACATGAGGATTCAACATCTAAATGATAAATTTGTATTTGAAAATTCAATCTAGTGATTTCATACATCAGAGACCTCTTAAAGAAAAATGAAAGCTTAGATCCTAGTTTCAAAGCCCCGAGTTTGTTAAAATTCTATATCCCTGTCCAATAACAGCAATGGCTACAACATGAGTGAAGAAAGTGTTTTCATTTGTTTACAAGCACTAGATTAATAATGTTGCACTTATTTTATTTCTTAAAGCCATTTAAGATGCAATTTTTCCTCATTTCAAAGATAAGAAACCAAAATTAAGGCTTTAGGTGATGTTTAGGAGTAGGTTGATAAAATAAAACTTATATTTGAACTCAAGGACTCATGATACTCCACCCTCCTCAGGGTTATCCACAGAGAGAGCCTTTTACCAGACCTTTGCTTGTTAGGTGACAATAAAGATATTCACAGATGACAATTCTGAAATATCTCCCTAAAGCCAGAACTCTACCAAACACTTTACACACATACATTGTTAAATCAGTAATCATTATCTCTTCCTGTCTCCTTGTAAACTGGGTTGCAGAAGTTGAAACTTTTGCCTATCAAAGCCTAAATTATATATTATTACATAAATTATCTTCTATGAAAATGAGCTGAGAACTAAGATAGATAATTGAAACGTGCCACAGCTTGTCCCTAAATTGCCCCACTTTGGGACTCTGTGAGGTAATCCCAGTGCTTAGCAGCAAGCATGAGCTATTTTATGACTTAGAATGCATGACGGCCAGCCAAGAGAACCCAAGGCAAACAGCCGTAACAGATTCACCCTGCAAGGCAAGGCTAACACAGGCAAGAAAGAATCTCACATGAAAGATCAATTCAACAGAAGCGAAGTGTCCAAGCTTTGACAACACTATATATGAAAAATAAGAAAGAAAAGAAAAAAAAAAAAAAAAAGCTTAAAATACGTTTAAGGAAAGCCAAGCTAAACAACCTGATAGAACCTGATGACAGGACCTTAGCTTTAGATATGCCAGGAAGTATAACTGATTCATGTGCATAACGTTAGTAGACTTCAAAGAACAATATAATAAGATTTTTCAGGTGATAAAATGATCATTGTTGTTTGGACAGTGCTCTTCCTATCTACCTAATATGAAGGAAAGTTTGGAGATAGAGCTAGGATTTTTTTTTCGCAAAATTTTATTTACTTTGCTTTAGACCAACTATGTGTACTAGCAGTGTGTGATCAAGCTCTCTTCTCATTGCAAAATAGAAGAGCACCAGAAAGGTAGTCCAAAGCTCTAATCATAAACTAAACAGCAAATAACATCAAGGCAGAAAGTATCTTAATCCCCTAGATTCAATGGAAATTTTGAAGAAGAAAGACAACAAAGGAATTAAATCAGTGACCTCAAAATAAGCACATGTGTAGGTCATCTCTTTTATATATGGTGATAATTCAAACAGTTACAAGGAGTTTTATTCTATTGGCAACACAAAGCATCCTTCTGCCCTAGTAAGAAATAATCTTGCCTCGGTGTCCTCCTGTTTATTTTACTGGTTCTCAGACTCAAATTTAGTAACTGTGGAATTCCCATTCTAACTTTAGCACTGATGTTTCTGCTGTGACACTAAATAGAAGAACAGGATCGATGAAATCCTGTGTGCTAATGGCAAGATGGAACATTACTTAGATAGATAGATAGATAGATAGATAGATAGATAGATAGATAGATAGATAGATAGATAGGTGGGTGGATGCGATAGATGGATGGATGGATAGATAGATAGATAGATAGATAGATAGATAGATAGATAGATAGATGGATGGATGGATGGATGGATGGATGGATGGATGATGATAGATAGATAGATAGATAGATAGATAGATAGATAGATAGATAGATAGATAGATAGATAGATAATGGATGGATAGATAGATGTCAGAGATAGATACATAGATAGATGATAGATAATTGATAGATGGCAGAGATAGATGGATTGATAGATAAATGATAGATTGATTGATAGATGGCAGAGATAGATTAATAGATAGATGATAGGTAGATTAATAGATAGGTAGATAGATTAATAGATAAATAGATAGATGATAGATAGGTAGATAGATAGTAAGTAGGATAGATAGATAGATAGATAGACAGATAGATAGATAATGGATGGATAGATAGATGTCAGAGATAGATACATAGATAGATGATAGATAATTGATAGGTGGCAGAGATAGATGGATTGATAGATAGATGATAGATTGATTGATAGATGCAGAGATAGATTAATAGGTAGATGATAGGTAGATTAATAGATAGGTAGATTGGTTAATAGATAAATAGATGATAGATAGATAGATAGATAGATAGATAGATAGATAGGAGATAGATAGATAGATAGATAGATAGATAGATAGATAGATAGATGAAAAATGAATGGTTGACTGAATAATTAAAGAAAGAAGTTACCATACCCTAATATGAACTATCAATATTTGTTGGCTTTAAGTCTCCAGCTTCTTTATTAGCTATTTATACAGCAAAAGAGAAAACCAGAGGCTACCCTGATGGTTTAAAAATTAGATGAACAACTGCAGTTACTAGAAGTTTATTTTAAGTTTAAAATTAATGTGGTAAAAAATGTGTAGTTTATCAATAAAATAAAATATGCTAGAAACTATTCATAACAAAAAAACCATAAAACTGCTGTGTCCCAAACAGCTTAGTGTTCAAGATGAATTCATTTTCAAAGCCTTTGTGTCATTAACAAACTACCCAGGCCTCCCTCCACCAGGAACGTGGCCTCTCTAAGAACCTTCTTCACCTTGAATCACACGGCAAAGAGTCATTAACTTCTCTTCCCTGTTTGTGTTTTTGTGATCCGTGAATTAATCTGTCTAGGTAGAATTTCCATCATTATTGTTCTTTCCCAGGTCAAATTATGGAAGAGTAAATTCAATTGGAATAAAAAATATTGCCCAAGCTCACACTAGCTCTGGTATCATTTACATCTGTTTATCGAAGAGCGAAAAGCAGCGAGAAATAAAGCCTCCCTTTGCATCTGTGGTTCCCCAGCCTTCTGAAGGAGTGTTGATGGACAGTAATCTTACTAGCACAGGAGGAAGAGTCCAGCTGCTGACCAGCCATTTTGAAGTTGTATAAAGATAAATTGTGAAATGGAGAAATGGACCAATCTAATCTATCTGATGGAAAGCTCTTTTGGGGTCGCTTACACCAACTCTGAAGAAAAGGTATAAAAGCTCATTTCCTTAATTTAGTTTGAATCAGATTCATTTTTTTTTCTTTTAGCTAAGTGTGAGGATCAGGTTTATAGATGTGTGAAGTGAATCAGAAGCATACGTGGGCCGTGTGGATCTTCCAGCATGTGATTAAGTTGGCAAGTTTTCCAAGTGTGAGGAGATTAAGTTTATGGTGACAGTCAGCATACGAAATACCACAGTGAGGTTCTGAGAACCATCCTGATGGCTAAACACTGCGTGTGGTGTGTGTGTGTGCTTGTGTTTGCGTTGGTGGCGTGTGTGTGTGTGGTGTGTGTGTGTGTGGTGCGTGTGGTGTGTGTGTGTGTGTGTGTGCGTGTGTGTGTTGTGTGTGCGTGTGGGGAGTTGTGGTGTATGTGGTGTTACATGCCTGCTCACATGTGTTAAGCACAGGTGCCTGTGCACATGTAAGAGTGTACGTTTAAGACCAAAGACCAGCTTCACACGATCACACATCTTCTGCCATTTCTCTCCAGCTTATATATTGAGTCATTGCCTCTCACTTGAATTAAAGCTCACCTTAGGCATGAAACTTAGCCTTGGGGGAATCAAGCCTTTTCTCTAGTTTCTTTCTGCTGTGTTGACAAGGGCGCTGCCCAGTTATCATACGGATGATAGGTTACCAGGGATGAGCTCTAGTCATGATACTTAAACAGCCAGCAATAGCCACTGAGCCAGCTCAAAGCAAACAAACCTGAATCCAGTCACCTATTCAAAGTTAAATCTGTGTACGTGAGTATTTGAAAATATATTCTGTGATAAATTATACAGCAATCTGGTTTATGAGATTCTCGTTGGAATGTATGTCATGTGCGCTCCACCAGCAATCTGCTTTAAATACAGTTTCTTTTTCCTTAGCATGTTCTCTGTGGTTTCTGTTCAAGCCGACAGTAAAGGTATTACTCACTTCATGCCTGCACTCTGTCACTGTTAGCATAATCTCAGTTATTTCTTAATATCGTTATCATTTTTAAAATAAAACTTTATTTAAAATGCCTTGATTCTGAATGTGTTCTCAATGGCTCAAAACTGTTCCGTAAACTTAGATAGATCAGAGATGTTTCAGGATAGAATCCTTCATGTTTGGGCTCTTGATATCTCTGTCTGTCTCTGTGTCTCTGGTTCTTTTTTTTTTACTGTGATAAAATCAATTTTCAGTTTTTCCTTTACTTCCATGAACAATTTTGTTAGACACCATTAATTACCAGGAGCATTTTAACTGAAGCAGGTGTAATATTTTAGTAAAATATGGTACCTAAGCATTCCAGAATTTTTTGTCATTAAACTTACAAAGGATTTAAATACAATTAAACAAGACTTTTGGTTAATAATTTTGATATATATATTATATTCACTAAAACATACAAAAATAACTTTTGCTTGTCTTGATCCTTACATAATTTGAACCGTGGTTTTCTTTTTTGACTTACTATTTTCCTCATTTAAATAAGTTTTACTTATCTATGCATGATGATATACACACACATACACACAATGGCTTCATATGGGCCATTGAAGGATGCTAAAAGAACATTTATATCATTCCCTGGAAGTTGCATTGTAACTGGATATGCCTTCTCCTTCATTTCATCAGGTTAGTAACTTTAAGATACAGTCCTGATACTCCTAACATGTCCATGCTTAGAATCTATGAACATTTACTTCCTAAACCTAGTTGAGTTTGTTTCTTATGTAATATGCCAAATTCTTCGATGAGTAGTCAGTTTCAGGCTCATTTCAATGTTAAATTTCTTTTAAATACTAAAATATATAATTACTTTTGCTGGTTTTGATCCTTTCATAATTTTTTCTATTTAGTTATTTAAATCACATCGTAATTTACTTATTTACACAGAGGTTATAAACACAAAAAGGCAGGATGTGGGGAAGGGAATGACACCGGAGCATAGGTGTTCAGGGAGAGTACAGATACCTTTCAGAACAGGGTATCAGCTGGGTGTAGGTTCAGGGGAAAGGTCACTATGTCTCTGCCTATGATTCACTTGTCCTATCTAAGTTGGTACTGTCCACCGAGGCTGCCTATTTATAAGACCTATGACTACTAGGTCTGGTAAATTTCCACAGAAGCTACCTGTTTACAATAGCTTATAGCCTTCTGTTTTTAGTGTTTTTCCACAGAGACCCAAGACTTTGTGTTAGCATGTATGTATGTCAGGCCTATTGCTGACTTTAGGCCTATGGCTGATTTTAGGTCTTTAGTGTATATGCAGGGTATATTCTGACATCTCCTCCCTTCTCTAAGTATAGAAGGGCCTTGGTGATTCTATTCTTGCAAAGGCGGGGATAGAGGTCTGACCTCCAATAATTGAAGGGGACCTTGTAATGGCTCCGGTCCTCCTGTCATTGTTCAGTGAGGCATGAGGGCCATACCCATCCAATGTCTTTTTCCTGGAGAGGGGATACTTTCGACATCAACCCCTATGCAGTGAGGCTTGTCCCTCAGGGAACCCAGATAGATATTTTTAAGTTTTATTTATATTCCCTTGCAGTGCTTAGCCTCTCAGCCTAAGCAAGAATTCAGATCACCAGTCAGAGAGGGTTCTGGGTAGCCTCTCTCTGCTTGGTCTAGGGGCGGAAGTCCCCTCTTTTAGGTTGGGTGGAGATGGGTTTGAGGAACACCCTGGATAAAGTAACAACCTCATCTTGAGTCTTGTGGTCCTCCATAGCTAACTTATGATAATGTATCTGAATAGGTTTTGCTACCAAATTATCTATCTGTTGTATCACAAAGTTAGTCAGCCTATTTAAGGCCAGGGACCAAAAGAATCAGCAAAAATAACCCAATTAATGTTCCCAAGATGGGAGGAAGTGGGATTGACAACCATGGAGAGATTGAAAAACAGTCCTTGTATCAGCTCTCATCTTTCTTTTCTATTTCTCTCTGTGTTTTTTCTCTGGGCCTTCTCTGACCTTTTTCATGTTCTCTTTAACCATCCCTGTCTTGTCTATGTAAGGGCAACATTCTTCTTTAAGGGCTGTACACAGTCAAGAGCTATACACAGTCTTTTCTATTGTAGAAGAGTAAATCAAGTCCTTTGCAATTTTTGAAGATCATTTCAGACATCAAAATGAGGGATTTCTTCAGATTAGTGATGTCAATCTCTAGCTGTTTGGTGTCCTTGTCAATGGCCCATCAAAGGTCTGAGTAATATAAGTCTGGAGGCCAGCATCAGGATTACAGCTTCTACCAGCAGACATCGCGGTGTTTCATTTTTACTTTGGAAGGAAAAAGAAGGGAATTCTCAGGGAGATTTCTCTTCCCTGGATGTCAATTGTTATTCATCTTATTTATAGTTGGGCCTGGCCTTGGGGGTATCTATTTATTCCATTAAACTTTTGGCAGCCATTTAGCTGTGCCTTCTGTGGTATCAAACGGGCGTATCAGTCCTCAGGCCCATATGAGAACTGGGTCCAGGCCATTCCATTTAAGAGTAAGAGGGACCTTTCACATAGCTATGGCATAGTCTTTAGTGGTCTCAGCGATGCCAGAGGCAGTCAGCAGCAGATTTGCCATGAGCTTTCAGTTTTAGAGAGTTCAAAGTAAACAAGGCATGATGGAGAGTGTTTCAGGAGACTCCTTCTCGGGGGAAACAGTTCCCCCTCTTTTATTTTTAAAAATACATTTTTCAGAGTTCTTTTAAGATCTGGGCAGAAGCACCAGCAGCACTTCTTCCACACTCAGAGAGTCATAAAGACAATATTTAAAGAAATATAAATCTACATTAATGATATCTTTTATCAAAGGACTGTTACAGAACAGCCAACAACTAATCAATCTTTATAATATATCGATTAATAATAGCTTCTTCTACTTTTTGTAAAATTGCTCCTCTTTTGTCAATTGGTTGTTAAGAGAGATTAGGATTTACATCTCTCTTGAGAATATTAAACCGAGACTAAAATTCTTTTGTGGAGAGACTAAAATAAGATCTTAGCCAATTAGCATCTCCTAGAAACTTTTGAAAATAATCTGAAAGAAGTAAGCTATCTTTTTTTTTTTTTGTCAGACCCATTATATTTTTTTATTGGATATTTTGTGCATTTACCTTTCAATGTTATCTCCTCTCTCATTCTTCCCCTAACCCCCTTATCCCATATCCCCTCCTCCTAATCTTATGAGGGTGTGCTACACACTTCCTCCCAAATCTATCTCCCTGCTCTCAGATTCTCCAACACTAGGGAATCCAATCTTTTGGTGACCATGGTCCTCCATTTCCACTGATGTCTGACAAGGCCACCCTCAATTATCTGTTCTCAGGCTGGAGGTTTAGACCCTGGGAGCTCTGGTTGGTTTTTAATAGGATCTCATGGTGTAGTCCTGGCTGGCCTAGAATATGTCCCACTTCCTGGCATTTATTTTTTCTTGATTTGGCCTATATTGAACTTCTAAATCTAAAGCAGAATCTGCCCTATTTAATAGTAAAGACAAACATCACTACCATTATAACAAACTCTCAGACTTCTTTTCTGAGTTGATTAAACCAGATGATGCATTCTGCTTAACCTGGGATATAGTGATAGAATGCTGGATGGAGTATGCAAGGGCTGCCAGAGATAATTTCTGAGCAAAACCAATGCCATTCATAGTAACCTCTATGAACAATTATTACCATTGTGTCATGTGTTTTATTGGAGTCCTCTGTGAAGGTGATTGGGACTTCTTGTTTTAGGTTGAGGTGTTCCATTGTGATCAGTTATTTGAATCTGGTTAAAATCAAGTGCAGACTGAGCTTGGCAGCATCAGTTCTCACAGTTCTTTATCCATAGCCCTCACAGTGACCTTCCTGGGTCAAGCAGACTGTTGTTTGGGCATTTTTGGAATAGCTAATACAGAGAATATAGACTCACATTAACTGGCATCTCCTGAGTCCCTGATGCTACTCTTCATGTATTCTGGTATGATGTGTCTCTCAAAGAATGACCCATATATACTGCAAAAATTCAATGAGTAGTCAGCAGAATAAATAAGATCCCTCTTATGGGAAGAATGAGAACAAGATTCTCTATGCAATAATAATATTGGATATTATTTGATATTATTTAAAATGCATTTAAGTAGTAAGAATATCTAACTTGATGTGTAGTACATTGTAGTTTCAAATAGATGAAATATATTATGACCTTGATATAAAAATCTGTATTTATTATCAAAATAAGTTCTGCTGGGAAGGCTGCTGTGATACCTGCAGCATTCTAGTTTCTGTAACAACAAAGATTGTATTGTCTTGTATTCTAGTCTCTGTAATGTCAAGGGTAGCTGAAAAAGAGAAGAGGAGATAAATGGCCTTCAAAGTTAAGTTCTCACATCAAAATCTAAAACCTGTGTCTCAATTATGCTCACATTCTACTAAAAATTACTCAGTTTTGGTGCCTAACCACAAGGAGTTGCCATTCTTAACAGGTGCTGAACTCTCAGCAATGTCCAGCTGCATGGAAATTCACTATGTATAAACAAAGAGTTATAAGCAAGGAGTTTGGCTGTTTAGGTCTCCTGCAGAAGGGAATAGAAATAATGTTGACCTCACTTGCTATGTTTTCTGATACACCAGTGTCTTAGAATGAAATGCATTTTATTCAAACTTCTCTAAGCTAGGACTGAGAAGGTTAGGATGCTGAGAGATCCTTCTTCAAGTGGCTTTGTTTCTGTGCTCTTCAGAGACTTGTCTGAACCTTTCTGGAGTTTACAATGATTTCAGTATCTTCCTACCCTGCCCTGATGCCTTCTTCCTCCTGTCATTTAGTAAGCAGCAGAGCACTATGGCAGTGTGCAATCATTATCTTCTTCCTCCTGTCATTCATAAAAGCAGAGCTCCATACCAATGTGAAATCCTTGCCTTCTTCCTTTGTTTCTCTTTCACTTCGTCACATATAGCTGTTTCTCTGAGCTCAACTGCATAGGTTCTTGTCTAGACATCTTAAAGAACTCAAACTAACACAAATGTTCTGCTGTAACCAACTAAACAATGCTCATCTGATCAATATTCTGCTCTTCTCTGTGAGGAAACAAGGAAGACTCTATTCCCTGAGGGATAATATCCAAAGTTCTTCTATATTACTCCATCAGTCTCTACCTGATGGTGAACCCTCAGAGACTTCTATAGCATCTCACTGTGTTATGACCTGAAACCTGTACATAGTCCTACAAATGTGGCCAGTGATAAGCCATGAAAAATATAACCACACTACTGTTGTTCACTAATTATTTATTAAAGAAGGTTAAACCTTTGTTAGTGGGGTGAGGATGACATCAAAGATATTATAAACCCCCTTACCTTATAAAAAAAAAAAAAGAAGTGAAATCCATTGACTTGGTTGGTCACTTTGTCATAGCTTCCATTATGCCCTCTTGAGATGGTCCTTTGTATTCATTTTTCCTAGTCCCTTTTGAGATTGGGCTTTGGCAGTAAAGACTGGAGAGACAACGGTCTGAATGACAGTTGACAGCTGACTTAAACTCTGTGCCTACTTTTATCCAAGAAATAAACCAAATAGTGTCTGCTCTTCACTGTTGGTGTGGGGACAGAAAGACAAGCCACAGGCAACACTGAAAAGACCTTGTGGTCTTCTCTCTCTCTCTCAATATATATATATATATATTTATTATTTATTTATTTTTTTTGAGTAATATTGCTGGTTGTCAACAAAGAAATTAGATCTTTTACCTGAACTTAAAAGAAGTTCCAGTTGAGTCCCTAACTTCTTTGGTACACAGACCTAGAGCAGACTTCCACTGTTTGTCTTGGTTGTTAAAAAAAAAAAAAAAAAAATTTGGCTTTTTTTCTGTCTGTTTTTATGGTGGATTGCACTGATGGATTTAAACATCTTTGCATCCTGGGATGAAGGCTACTTGATCATGGTAGATGATGTTTTTAATGTGTTCTTAGATTCAGTATTTGTTTCAAGTATTTTACTAGTATTTTTGTATTAATGCTCATAAGAGAAATTGATCTAAAATTCTTTTTCTTTGTTGAGTCTTTGTGTGGCTTAGGTATCAGAGTGACTGTCCTCATAGAATGAGTTTGGCGATGTTCCTTATTTTGCTATTCGGTGGAAAAGCTTAAGGAGTAGTTGGTATTAGTTCTTTTTGAAAGTCTGGTAGAATTCTGCACTAAAAGCACTTCATTTAGATGTTCCAATTGGTGGAGTAGACCTAATTTTGGAGTAGACTCAAAGTTTGAAGACCTAATAATTATTTGGATTTCTTCAGTGTCTGTTGTTATGTTCTCCTTTTATTTCTGATTTTGTTGTTTTGGATGCTGTCTCTATGCCATTTGGCTAGGGTTATTTATCCTGTTGATTTTCCAGAAGAACCTTAACCCTAAAAGAAAAAGATCATCTCATTAGATTATGAGAGTGCAAACTTGTACAACCAGAACCAAACATTAAGAGAGCTCAGAGACGAATTGTGGAAGAGTGGCAGGAAGGACACCACAAAAAGACTCACAGAGTCAACTAATCTAGGCCTATGTGGGCTCACAGAGAGTAAACCACCAACCAAAGAACATCCATGGGCTGAACCTAAGCCCCCTGAACATTATAGCAGATGTGCAGCTTTGTCTTCATGTGAATCCTCCAACAATTGGAGAGTGGGCTTTCTCTGACTTTATTGCCTGCCTTTGGATTCCCTTCCCCTAGTTGGGTTGCCCTGTCTGGCCTGAATAGAAGAGGATGCACTTAGTCCTGCTGTGAATTGATATGCCAGAGTGAGTTGGTGCCCATGGGGAAGGGGAGCAACCCTCTAATTCTCTGAGGAGAAGGGGAGAGGTAACAGGGAAAGGTGTATTTGATGTCTGATATCAGGACTGGGAGGAGAGGACGGGGAGCTGTAGTTGGTTTGTAAAGTGAATAATTAAACTATAAAAAACATATTGTAGTCAAAGTCATAGCCCTCCTTAGTCAGATAAGCATGGAACTAGCTTATCAGCCTGTTGCTTCACATGTCTCTCATCTCAAAATGCACTTAGCAACCTAGACATGTTACCTGCATTACTACACACACACACACACACACACACCACGCACACGCACACACAGGGACATACCTCAAACAGTGAACTCAAGATGTTAGCAACCTAAGAATCTCTCCACCACACTGAAAATATATCCCACTCTAAACAGTACAATGAGTTTCTCCACTCTTGACAACCACCTAACACAGACAGTCTCTATTCAAATGTATTCTTAGTTATACCTGGTACAAGGATACCAATACCAGCCTACACCAGTACTGGGTACATGTGCAACAAGAAAAAATGTGTCCCCTGAGTAAACTTCTGATGAGAAAAACATTTTTGTCCATACATTATGTCTTTACATAACTTGATAAGCATACGGTTGAAGTCATTTACATCATGGGAATGGATATCTACATAAACATGCTTACACAATCCAAGCCTGTCCTTTAAAACAGAGAACCAGCTGCTCTGCCCCTCTTAGAAAGTCAACTCTTCCTTCTCTTGAGCCCCATAAAAGAAACTCCTCAGCACGTGAGCACCATCATTCATGAGGCCCAGTGTCACTTTTGACAGCATTTTTTTTTCTGATCTGACATTCACTTTACATTATATAAAATTCCCTTGCTACTTTGCCATTTATTTAACTCTTAAGAAGGCTCCAAGAATCTGGAAACACTAGGCCAAATCTCAGGCACTCATCACACTCCCAGGAATCAATACAATGACTATTTTGAGACACAAAGAGTCAGTCACCTCAGATACAACTGACAATGCAAAACGGGTGAATCTAACAGATTCTAGAGAGAAGGCATAAGGATTTTTATGGCCTACCTACAACTGAGGTACTTCTGTGCCAAGTTTTGCCCATTCCTGTCCTTCATGGGAGTGGTTATTTCCCAATAAAGAACCCACATAGCATAGTTCCTGTGAAATTCATGATCTGCATCTAGACAACCAAACATGTAAAAAACGCTTTAAAAGATTCTCACAACAAACAAAAGAATCCATAGATCTATCTACTGCCTGCTCTATAATGACCTTAAGTTTCCTTATGAATAGAGAAATATAGCACAATTATAGTATAAGTTTCTTAAAGATAAGGGTTTGTTATGTAAATAAAAATGTTTTTCAGTATTTAACTAAATAACTCTATTGGTGTTTGAATCATTAATAGTTTTAGGAGTCACTGTAAAGCCAAAAGCATGTAGAGAACAAAACTGATATTTTTCTCTGTAATATAAGTTCCTAGAATATAAAACTAACAACATACATACTTCTACAAAATAAAAAAGGAAGAAGGAAGAATGCCCAAATAAAAGAAAATTAATAATCTGTCACTGTTAAAGCTTTTAGTAATTATGTACCAACTGGCCCAAATTCTTTGGCTTTGTCTGTCTTAGCTGGACAGATAATAATCTCCTTAACACAGCCTCATATGTCAATGTTTACCTCTGCCTTTGAGCGTTCAGACCCAACCCGGCAAAGCCCCCAAGAGTCTGGGAAGCCTGTAATAATGAGAACTCCTTCCAGAAATTCTCTTGATCACTCCAATAGTTGAATCCTCTTAATAGTAAACTGAAATCTTCCTATAAAAAAAGAAAAATCTTCAATGATTTTTTCTTTTTTTTCTACTGGAAAGAAATGGCTGTGTTCTGAAAGATTACAATCTTCCAAATATTTTCAGACAGCTCTTGAACTCCCCTCAGAGTGTTTTCTAAGAGAGCAATTCCTCAGTCCTTTCAAAGATACTTTTTTTTTCCAAAGTATTTGCCATCCTGCCTGTCTGGCCTTAGGTACAAAATGTTTACTCAAAATCTACCCTAGCTATATCAGTTAAAACTCAAAACAGCACAGCCCAGTTCACTGGGACAAGGCTCTCTGTCCTTGTCACTGTGTATGTATAACTGTGTTAATTGGCTTTTTTCCATGACATTGTTATATTATGTGGTTGATCACAGTGGTTTGTTCTACTAGATTCTTATAAATTGAATTTTCTTTAACTTAATTGGAATTTTACAGCCTGAAGAAGCCCCTCCTAGGGAATTAGATGTCATATCAGTGTAGATAGAATCTACTGTATAATATCATGAACATCAATATATCAGTAGGATTAACATAGTAAAATTCATCTTACCAAAGAAATATATAAATTGAATGCAATCCCATCAAAATTCCAACACAGTTTCTTACTGACCTTGAAAAAAATTGCCAACTTCATACAGAAAACAAAAGAAACAAGATAGTTAAATGACCCTGAGCAATAAAAGAATTGTTGGAAGTCTTATGGTTCCAGATTTCATGATCTACTGCAGACTATAGTATTAAAACCACATGGTATTGGCAGGAAACAGACTTGTTGGTCAATGGAACTGAACTGAAGACTCACATAAATTCAAACACATACAGATACCTTATTTTTGATAAAGAAGCTAGAAATACATACTGTAAAAATAAGCATCTTCAACAAATGGAGCTCATCAAACTGGATGTCTGCATGTAGAAGAATGCAAATAGACCTATGTTTATCATCCTGGACAACCTGAAGTCCAAATCGATCAAAGACCTCACCATAATATCACATATGCTGAACCTGATAGAAGAGGAAGGATGAATAGCCTTGAATGCATTGGTACAGGGGATGACTTGCTCAACAGAACACCAATGGCTCAGGCACTAAGATCAACAAGTAATAGATGGTACCTCATGAAACTGCAAAAGGACATTGTGATCCAGACAAAACAGAAGCCTACAGAACCGAAAAAAGTCTCACCAACTCTGTATCCAATAGAGGACTAATATCTAAAATATATTAAAAATCCTCAAACTAGATATCAAAATACAAATAATCCAATTAAAATCTAGGGTGCAGATCTAAACAGGGAATTCACAATAGACAGATTTCAAATGATTGAAAAACAAGTAAATAAATGATCAATATCCTTTGTCATCAGGGAAAAACAAATCAAAACTCCTTTGAGATTCCGTCTGACACCTGTCAGAATGGCTAAGATCAATAACACAAGCAACAACTCGTGCTGGCAAGGATGTGTGGCAAGGTCACATTTTGTACAGCAACTATGGAAACCAATATGCAAGTTCCTTATAATATTGGGAATCCATCTACCTCGAGACACAGCTATACCACGTTTAGGCTTATAAGCAAAGGATACTCCATCCTGCCACAAAGATACTTACTTATCTATGTTTATTAGGACTTTATTCATAATAGCTAGAAACTGTAAATAATCTAGATGTCCCTCAGCAGAAGACTGGATAAATAAAATGTGGTACATTTACACAATGAAGCATTACTAAGATATTAAAAAAAAAAAAAAAAGCAAAAGCTAGAACTAGAAGAAATCATTTCAAAGGGGGTATTCTAGACACAAAAAGATAAATATGGTATGGATTGGAAACTCCCTTGAATCTATGGGGTCATCCTAATGAGAACTCCAAGCAATGAGGGATATGGATCTCAAGTGGTCATGTCTTATAGCCAGGCAAGGCTTCTAGAGTTGGGGATGGTTGCATTCAATTCAGTTGTTCGCCAAGGAAATCCCAAAACAACCCTTGTTGTTGCAAAAACAAAGAGTTGATTCCACCCTTGACCCCAAACTGGCTCTGTGACCCATTGGGAAAGACAGCATCCACACAATTTATTGAACATGAGAAGTGAGCTGATGCCTGCATAGAGTCTTCACCCCAACATTCTAGTCTCCTTAGTATGGGAAGATACTGTTTAGGATACCGAAAAAGAAACATGAATACTAACACAGCACTGACCTCCCTACAAAATAGCCTCACAAAATGGTGGCACAAAACTAACCAATGTCTGATCTGACTTAAGGCCTACTCCTCAAGAAAGACCCTCCTGTCTGACACTGCTCAGATAACCAAGAACCAGAGACTAGATGGCCTAGAGACCTAGATACAATTGGTCAACAGAATCAATAAAATGATATTCTATATACACATAGATCAGTGCCTCACCAATCTTCATCAGAGAGGCTTCCTCCAGCAGCAGAAAGGAATAGATTCAGAGACCCGTAGAGAGACATTATGTAGAGAGAATCTAAACTGCCATCAAATCCCTCCCCTTGGAGCTCAAGGAATCTCCTGGAAGAAGAGGCAGAATGGTTATAAGTGTCAGAGGGGATGGGTATCACCAAGAGTACAAGGCCCTCTGAATTAACTTAGTAATGCCTGTAGAAGTAAAGACTGAAGTAGCAAGTACAGGACACACATGGGTCTACCTCAGGTCCTCTGCATAAATAGTATGTCTGTTAGCTTAGTGTTTTTATGGGACTTCTGTCTGTGAGAATGAGTGGGTCTCTGATTCTTGTGCCTGCTCTTAGAATTCTTTCCATCTTTTGGGTTACCATGTCCGTCTTTGATGTGATACTTTCTGCTCATCTTATTTATTATATTTTATTTTGTCATCTTTAGTTTTCTCTTAGAAGTCTATTCTTTTCTAATGAGAGAAAGAAACCTAGCGGATTCAGAGGAGAGAGGAAGTGGGGAGAAACTGGGAAGAGTAGAGGGAGGGGAAACTATAATCTATATAAAATGAAAAAAATAATCCATTTTCAATAAAATATTATATATAGCATAAGCATTTTCCTATCTGGACTATTTAAAGAAACATTGTAAGTAGCAATTTTATATGCTGAGTGACTTTATTCTAGATACTAGCTTTGCGTGTGTGGGTCGTTAGGGTCTAGGTTACTGTGTGTGGACTATGGTCTACAAATTAAACTTTTATCTTTATAAAGGTAAAATGACTCAAAAAAGGGACCACACCACCCCCTTCAGGAAATCAGCAGCAGAGTTCCTGCTGCTGTTTGTCGGTTGTTTAGTTTAAGTTTTATGTTTGTTTATTTATGGCTGAGTCTCTGCACCTTTATAGTTCTTAGCGTCCAAACTCCTCAGTAATTGCCTCAAAAATGCTGCCTTGTGAGACTCTCAGTGCAAAAAATTGTGCAAGCTTTTAGAAAAACTCTGAGTATTATACTGCTCTATAGTTGGGCAGCAGGAAAAGCTGAGAACTAAGGTTTTTTTTTTTTAAATTGCTACACAAACCTAATATAAACCATGATGTTTTATTGACTGCACAAATTTGATTATTGCCTTCATTATTTGTGAAGAACTGATAACGTTCAACATAAAAGCAATCACCAGAGCTCCCTCACAGATGGTTACAACATTGCTAGTAGTCCTGATCTGAAGTTCATGAGTCTCTGTCTCTCACCACAGCAAGCCTGCCTTCTGTCCCTTTTTAAAAAATGATTTGATAATTTGAAAAAAAGGTAGATTTAATAATGTACTCCAAAGCAAATTTTGCTTGTGGTTTGAAATTTTGTAAAATGAAAAGAGTGATTAGGGATTCTAGGGATCTTGAAGTCAGAACTTTAGGTTCCTGAAAAGAGCTCTGTCACTTCTTAGTATCCCGCCACCACCCGCAATGAGCAAGCCCTTAAGAAGCGCCGGTGGCTGCGTGAATAATGAATGAATTGCCTGCACGATGCAAAAGTGAACATCTTGTCACAATCACAGACATCTACTGAGGACAGCGGGGACACGGGGTGTGGAGAGCCAGTTAGAGGCTGACAAGGTGATGGAACTGGAATGTAATTTGGGAGACCAGAAGACCTGACTTAGCAGGAGGATGGAAAGTCACCAAGGACTGCAGCCGATGACAGAAATGGTCGGCCATCAGCCACATAGGCAGGACGGGAGCCAAAGTACTGCCTGGAAGACAGTATGAAGAAGAGATTCGCCCCGCGTGAGGCAGAGCTGTGCAAAGACAGGCGGAACATATGTAGCTTGTTAATTTGGGGGCTTAAAATTATATTTGATATATAAAATTAATAAAGATAATGAAAAATTAAAACTAAGAACAAGGAAATGAATGCAAAGAAGTCTTTAACTACATGTGTTTAATGATCATAACCATTTATTACAAAATGCTTAGAGCTACAGTCATGCTCATGGGAAGGATGATTTTCATGGAATAAAAACAGCTGTGGGGAAATCACAAACTGTAGCAGTATCAATAAAACCAATAAAATTAAATGATGTACCTTGAATTATTACTCAAGAAGACAGTACTTGTGCCGTTATCTTGTATGCTATATATGACCCAATTAAAATGTAAATTAAAACAAAAAGGTAGGCAAATTTTGTAAGCATTCTGTGTTAACCAATATCTCACCACAGGAAGGTCTCTATTGTGCACATCTGTCTTGATATGCTTGCACTTATAGAAAGTATGTATTCAGTATTACAACTCGCTGAGCAATAAGAATAGAAAATGCCATGTGGAGGGGTGAATGACTGCAGACTTTCACATGATAGCAACTGTGTGGGAAGAGATTGAACAACTCGGCCTTCTGCCTTTGTTAGGAGAGAAATTCAGTGATGAAAAAAAGCCACAAACACAAGGAATCCCTATGCAGAAGCTCAAATATATACATATATCAAATATTACTTCATGCTATAATTAATATTGCTGGTTTCTTTTCAAAAATATTCAGAGTGGGCAAGACACGCTTTTAAATGCCTATAATAATAGTCACAGATAATATCTTTTATATTGTATTTATTTATATGTGTATGTGTGTGTGTGTATGTGTGTGTGTGTGCATGTATATGGGTGAATACATGCTGTAGAGTAGTTGTAGATATCAGAAGATAGCTTTTAGGAGTCCTTCTTTCCTTCTACCATGTGGGTTTTCCAAAATGATCTTTGGTTTTCTGTCAAACTTGGAAAGAAGTACCTTTAACCACAGTCATATCATCTTATATAATACTTAAAGTTGTAAATAATAATGCACTAATTTTGATTACATACTCAAATCATTTTATGTATTCACAGATCAGATATCAGATACCGACACATACACACACACACAGACACACACACAACTTTGATTGGTTGTATTATTTTTGAGAAAAATTCCTGTAGCCTTCTACCATAGGCTGTTTCCAAACTTACTAAGTAACAGATGTTGGCATCAATAACCTGAAACTCCTTATCATCCGTCATCCCGCCTCTACTTTCAAGGAGCTGTGGCACAGATGTGGACTACCATGTTCTGCTTCTGTTACTTGTGATATTTTGCTAATGGTGTTTTCCAACATGTCCCACCTCTGTCTAGCCTAGAAAGTACTAGGTAACCAGACTGGCCTCAAAATCCTGGGCAATTCTTCTGCCTCAGCCTGCCTAATGGTTGGCTTTCCAACATGAGCCACAATATATACCTAGCTTCAGTACATTTTGTCTATAGTTTTTACTCAACCTATGATTTCTAACAAATGCATATGTCCAGGTTTTTGTAATATATTCTCTTCTTCAGTTATTAGGTAACATTAATCTAATTAGATAGATTAAATGTTGTTGATGTAATGAAATACATCACATTTACATAGAATCTTGTTCCAGTTAATTTCCCCTTCAGATTTATTTATTTCTACACAGAAATTCCATGTGATGAACAGTAAACATACTTACCATTTTATACTAAAGAAAGGGAGACAAAGATATTTAAATATTAAATATCAGGTCACATAATTTCTTGACTTCCTAATACCTCCATTCCTCTTCATTATATTTCTTTGAGGTCCCTCTCTGAGCTCCCTTCTCACTTTTCAGTGACCCTGTCACAATTGCTGGTGAAAACCTTATGTTTATGACTGAGTTAATACAGACAGAGAACCAGTTGCATATGGAAATCTAAAAATCCTATTGTTGGATACCTGTTTGAAGGCCCAGGAAGAAGACATCTCACATTTCCAAAACTGATAAAGAATTGCACATAAGTCATAAGTCCATTTACCCCTTAGAAAGTCCCACTGTGGCCTGAGGTCCCACTGTAGTCTGGGAATGCAGCTCAGCTGTCATAGCACTTGCCTAGCTTAGTTAGGAAGTGCTGAATTAGGTTCCTCAGCATGGACAGCTCGGTTTGGCACATGACAATGCACAAAATCCCAGCACTGGGAGATGTAGGCAGAGGATAAGAACACAAAAAGTTTGAGTCCATCCTAAGCTGTCTAAACCCTTCTCTCCCTTTCTCCCTCTCTCCCTTTTTCCCTTTTTCTCTCCCTCTTTCCCTCAATCCCTCTCTCCCTCTCTCTACCTCCCTTTCCTTTCTTTCTCTCTCTCTCTCTCCTCCCCTTAAAAATACCTTTTAACAAAAGTTAACAATTATTATTTTTAAAAACTGATAAACACATTTCTTCCTATTTCTTTTCTTACAGGAAATAACCTTTTCTAAGAAAATATTACACAGTGAGCTTGTGGCACTCTCATCTTAACACCGAGACCCTGTCTAATGTGTGTATAGATTTTAGGGTGGAGGCGGTGCCCTGTCCTGGACAAAGGCTGCAGGCCATTCCCGTATTCCTGGACATTTAGCACACTGGTGCTCTCTTTTCCTAAAGGCTCCAGCTCATGTATTTTTCAACATCCCTCTTCTTCATAATAGTTTTGATTTTTTTCTTTGACTCTCCATTATGCCATTAATATAATCCCACAGAGGCCTTTTCAAGTCGAACGAGCAGCACTTAATTACGGGAATTAGACATGACAAACATCACAGTTTTTACCTAGTTGATCTCCTCTAAGCAGCTCTGTGTAAATTTAAATAATCTTGAATCTGTGACATTTAACATTTCACAAAGACTTTGGAAATTATATTTTTGATGTACTCTTCCTTTCAGTTTCTCCCAAAGTCATGCAACTGTTTTTCTCTTTGCTAATATAGGGCATTGAGCAATATGAGACAAGTGTTAGCCACAGTACACAGATTTGATTGGTTTCCACACAACCATTGCTCTTTTTCCTACCTTAATCTGTTTCTAATAGATTAATATCAATTATAATTTTAAATAAACAAGTCTACCCACTAGGGAAATTAGCATCGTTTAGTCCTAAGCTATAGAAACTCGCCATGGCTTGGGTTAGCAAGATGGCTTGTTGGAAAAATAGCTAGTTCCGAGAATCAACAGAAAGAAAAGCCAGTGTAGAAAACAAAGAGGAGCGAGGTCAACTCTGATGGATTACGTGTCAGAAACCACTCAGGCTTCTCATCAAAGATCCCCACGAGAACGACACACATCATTTTTACCACCAATTTGTTCAAGACTCAAAGTTCCAACAGTAAACATCTTTTGTCAAGATGGAGTCACTGACCACATAACTAATTTTAGGTAGTAACTTGACAGAATTCAGAGAGACATAAAGAATGACCAAACCTGGGCAAGCCTAGAAGAGTGATTCAGATGTCTGCATGGAGAGTACCCACAGTTAGTCTGGGGTAACACTCAGCTACATGGAGGCTCAGAGGGCAAAGGCAGGAAGCAGGAGAATTGCATTCCTCAGAAGGGACACCAGCTTCTGCTATTGGACCTAGGAATTCCATGGTCTTTGGATTCAGGACCTAGGACATTCTTTGTACCACTTCCCAGGAATGAAGTGTGTGCCTTCCTTGATTCTGAGGCTTTGGGGATTGAACTCACATCTCTGGTTGCCAGCTTGCAGACTGTCTATTGAGGGTGAGAGAGGCTCTATAATCAAATGAGCTGTTTCTCCCAGCAACTTCCAGTGGTGTTTCCTTTCTTGTTGACGTGTTCACACTTTCTATAGCAACCGACTCTAATGATGGCAATATTATGTCCTTTTATGATCTTTTTAATTGCAGTTTTATAATATACTTGCCATTCCATAGACTTGGAAATCATGAACATTGTTGGGAATGCATGCTTCACGTTAGGAGGGCTTAGATATTGGGATAAAGTTGTGGCCTTAGATTACGCAGTACAGGACAAGCACTTATCTGTTACATAGGAAGAGAAGCCTCCTGGGTACAGAAAGATGTTCCTGGCAGAGAAGATAATAAGAACTAAGAACCGTGGCAGAGAAGAGTAGGAAAGTCACGAAAGCTGTTTCAAGTCCAGAACTTACGTGTCTCCATAGACTAGTGCTTGATGATAAAGACATCAATATGATTGATGAGAAAATTATACTTTGGCCTATAGGCAATGGCAAGATGTTGGAAATAAAACAATTAAATGTTTGTTTCAAAAAGACTAACCTAGTGAGTGCACATATGGGAATAGAGAGGAATAGAAGGAAAAAGACTGATTAGCAGTTATCTTATCACTCAACACACACACAACACACACACACAGAGAGAGAGAGAGAGAGAGAGAGAGAGAGAGAGAGAGAGAGAGAGAGAGAGAGAGAGAGAAAGGTGATTGTGTTAATATACAATGGTTATTATAATAAATCACCACACAATCAATGACACAAAGCTATAAAAAGTATTGGGTGTGGAGATCCCGTGTCTGAATTTGAGATATCATCAGGATGAAGGGAGTGTCTGGAAATAAGTCCCTCAGCACCCCTATCCTACAATAGCCGAAAGCATATCATTCGGATTTCTTTCCTCATCCATTCCCAACCTGCTTTGGAGTTGTATTTCCCCACGAGATCCTTATAAGAATACTGGATCATTGGATTTAGAGACCAACAGGATAATCCAGGATAATCTTTGCTTCTCAACATCCTTAACTTAATTACATCAGCAAAAATCCTTTCTAAATAAGGTACGGTGCACAGATTCTGGGTATAGAAATGGAGTCTTGGCTTTTAGGAGGACTCAGGGTCAACACACTGCAGCCATGGAATGGAAAGAGAAGCAAAAAGTGGCACATTTGATGAGAATTGATAAAGCATGTTGCCGGGTTAAAGTACAGAGAAGCAGGCCCAGCAACTTAAAGGAAATAGAAAACAGGAGAGTGACTCTCGCTAAGTCTACAATGAGGAAGTGTGAGAGAGACGGCTGTACTGTGGCTCTGCAGACTTTTTCAGTCTTCCTGTGAAACTGCCATCTGGAACAGATGATTTTGTATTCAGATATAATTTCTTACTCTGAAGGTTCTACCTGGGGTGATCCTAATGGCCAAATTCTGTAAATAGGAGTCTCCTGTCTGAGACTTATGGATGCTTTTTGAGAGATTCCCTCTTAACAGGCATGTTTCTCTCTCTCTCTCTCTCTCTCTCTCTCTCTCTCTCTCTCTCTCTCTCTTGTGTGTGTGTGTGTGTGTGTGTGGTGTGGTGTGGTGTGGTGTGTGTGTGTCCTTCACATTCACCTTCCACCTTCTTCCTGGCAGAAACAGTGATTTGATCAAGCCACTAAATGAAGCCATCCTGTGACCAGGAGGCTCAGAGCCAAATGCTAAAGATTGGACAAAGGATCTTTACAGTGTAGCAGGAAGACAGAAGGACACTGAGTCCTTGCTGGTGACATTGCTCTGACTCTGCTCCTTTCTGTCATATCCTTCATGCTTTTTATATATGAGAAGAAAAGAAACTAAGAACCAAACCAACCCATCTTTCCCAGCCTGCATTTGAAATGTTATTTTCACATATGGTTTGGTTTTCTGTTGCTGACAATTAAAGGAGCCCCAAAAGACAGAGGGTTTCACTTTGTTATGTGATTAGCTGGGAGAACAGATTACAGGGGGAAAGTAGCAAGCTTTGGTTTCAATCTGTTGAGAATAAATCCATCTGTTGTATGGGATTGGGATTAAGGAGCTGTTACCAGGAATAGGACTATAAAAATGTTTAGGCATCAGGATAGTGATTGTAGATCTTATAGAAAGGATGTAGTTTGCAGGCAAAAGGATACAGAAAAGGACAGGAATTAAAAAGAAAATTGCCCTAAAGTAATAAGAAGATAGAATGATGCTAAAAAGCAAAGATGGGCCTGCTTTCTAAGCCACCCACTTCCTTCCTAAGCACATTTTAATAAATAAGAAGTTATACCTATGTTTCTTGAATATCAATTATGTATGCTTATTCTTGGCAGGCTACACTGCATTTACACTTATGTAGTTGCAAACCTTCTTCACTCTTTACCTTCACAGCATTAGATTATTATCCTGTTCTTTTTCCAGCTCTGTAAATCTTTCAGTTTGGAAACTCATCTCCCTATTGTTCATGAAAAGAAGTGTCTTCACCCTTCACCTACTTCCTAATATTTATGCTCAACTTTGCTTTTTCCCCAGCAGTTTTTTAAATTAGACAAATTACCAGAAACTTCCAAACTGTAGGAGGAATGGTGGTGGCCACCTCTACATAAACACTGGGGCCTCGCAGCTGAAAAGGCATCTCTTGCAGGAGAACCTAATTGAAGATTGCCTGAGAGACAAAGGATTGCTGATGTAGACAATACCCACCAATCAGGAATGCTGTTTGGAAGAGATGGTTTCTTGAAACTAATGGGGCACAGGTAGAGAGTATTAAAGGAGCTTGCCCATGTCAGATTCTTGTCAAACATCCCCAAAGGCTCTCCGCCTCTCCCCACCTCCCCTTTTTTTTTTTCATTAGCAAGACTGAGCCTGTGTAAGGTCTTTCTGACAAGAATGCCTTCCTTACCCATCATGGAATATGCATTATCCAAAGCAATGTGCTTCTGTATTAGGTTGTCAAGTCTGTGTGCAGAATCTTACCAGTCCTTGGCTCATCAGTTTGTTAATTTAAAAACTCTGTCTGGGGGACCATTTTCAGATTCAAGCCATGTACTTTGGCTGCCAACATGTTGATGTTGTTAAAGAAAAACTTTAGCATGATGGGCTGGAAAAAAGTATTCCTAGGACCAAAAGTGCTAGCATGATTAAGCTATATATGCCATTCTTGAAGTTTGACCAAAATAGAAATACTGATCTCAGACAATGGTAATTTTATCTGCAGTATCTACTAAGTTAAAGCTCAACAGAGCAGCATTCTTGAAATTCATAACTCCCTATGTATCATTAAAACATACAGAGAGATGTTAGAATTATGCCAAATACACTGCAAGTGTCTTTAGAGAAATGGACTGCTTGCAGGAATATGACATTGGCCAAGGACAAGGAAGTAGACTTCAGACAAGAATCAGACATTAGACTAGAACAAAGAAGTAATGTCAGGTAGGGATCTAAATCTTAGGTTAGAACAAAGTAGTTTCAGGCAGGAATCTAAATATTTGACTAGAACAAAGAAGTAATTTCAGAAAGGAATCTAAATTTTAGGCTAGAATAAGGAAATAGGCTTCAGACATGAAAATGACTTTGGACTAGGACAGGAAAGTAGACTCAGATACTTTGGTCATCCTGATAAGCCCTTAGAAACAGTGATCACGGGAGTGTTCACATAATTGGGTTTAATGCCTTGCTTGTTCTTTGACTATTTGTGTTTATTGTCTTGCTTGTTCCTTGACTATTTGCATCTATTGTATTGCTAGATCCTCAACCTAGAGCTGACCTTAATACATGCATGTAATCAAAATGGTATAAAAGCAGGAAGGAGAAGGGAAGATGTGATTAAGGGGTTCTAGGGAGTGGAAATGGGGAAAGGGGATGACATCTGAAATGTAAATAAATAAAATATCCAATTTTTTTTTTTTAAAAGGAGCTTGCTGTAGTGTTTCTCACCGTCTCCTGGAATCTGTGTTGTTGACTATGTACCAACTCACTCCAACCCCTCAAGGGGAGGTAGGGTGGACAGTGAGCAGTCCAGGGCACAGGCAGCACCAAACAACATAAATGCTTTTACTATAAAAGAGAGAAGAATCTTTTATTTCATTGTAGTTTATAGTGATGCTTGATCCATCTTATATCACTCAGGTAATACTCAAGAAAGAGAAACATAATCTCTTCTTGTTACTATTTCATAATGATGATTTAATACTCTCCTGAATTTAACTGTACACCCAGAAAAGAAATATTAGCTACAGATCTTTCTCTCCTGAAATCATAAGCCAAATGAAGTCATGATTGAAGTTCTGTGAGTTGTCTCTGTTTAGTAAGTATCTATATCTGGAACAATCTTCATCACAACCTTCTTATAAAAGATAATCTCAAATAACTGAGCTTTCTAATGGTATCCTTGCAAATGAGATTAAAGTAATTACTGCAGAGCTAGTCACTGAAGACTGGCTTTGCATAGACTTTTGAGACATCATTGATCAGGCACTGGGAAGGGAACTGGCCTGGAAGTTCTCACCTGAACTTCCTAAGGATGTAATGGAAGCCATCAGCTCTTGAGATATCTGGATGTCTCACTGTGTGGCTGGTTCTCAAGGTTGGACAGAGTGCCTAATGTGACTCTCTCTCCTGGCAAGCTCTAGATAGGTGAACTACTTACAGGATAAATGGCTTTCCCCACAGGCTGTATCCCAAGAAAACTAATCAGAGATCACATGACTTCAAGATCTCACTTTGAATGTATCCATCTTTACAATGTTCTTTAACTTGCTGTTACTGAGGACAAAATAGTCTTAAATAGAAGGTCAGTTCTATAAATTTTGCGTTCATATACTCTAGTGTTTACCAGTATAAGAGTAATTTAGTTAAGCTTTCCTTGAGAAAAATTTAGACATTTCTACATGTCTTATATGATAAGATGTGTTAGCTATCTTCTCTTCTGTAAGATGTTTTTGAGGGAAATTTTTCATTAGTGTAATATATTATTCTAATGATAGTTTGTTAGGACAAAGAAATAATATAGCGTATTGACTTTTGCTTTTCTCTCCTTCACCCCTGAACCAAATTTAAAAAAAAATAAAAAGGGTTAAATTGCAAACGTTTTAAGCCAAGAGGCAAACTCTTGGGAGGAAAGACTTAAAAAGCAGTGGATGTCTTGTTCTTTCAAGCTGGGCACAACAATTACTCTAAGTCTTGCATCTGCAGGAACAAGAAACAAACTTGCTTTCCCAGAGTTGATGGGAGGATGAGAGAGAAACCCATGTTTGAAGGGGGAGGGGTATGAAAAGAAATCTTCAGTCTGGGTTAGACTTTCTAGGCTCCTCCTTTTGGTGTACATAGGCAGAAAATGTAAACAGTTGAAAATTAATTGACTAGACATCTTACATCATTGAAATTTATTATCTTTCATCTTAGAAATACTTATTTTATTTAAAGGAAGGACAGTTGTTAATTTTTTAGAAAATTTTATTTAGCAAATTTTCTATCATTGTGTCGTAAAGACAAAAGCAGGGACCTGGAGAAGGTTCATCAGGCAAGTGCTTTCTGGGTAAGCCCAAGAAACATGAGTTCAATTCATGAAATTCAAATAAAGACGGGAGAACCAGCTCCGTGGTTGCTCTGTGACAAAGTAATGGGTACGATGGTACGGGTGCCACACACACACACACACACACACACACACACACACACATACACATACAAAATGATGATGATAATGATGATAACAAAAGCAATTATTATGATCATAGTACATAAGCAACTCAGAACTGGCCATTGCTTCACGAATAATATATGCCCTGGTAATTTTAGCTACTTTTAAGGAAATTTAGGTTGCTACTTGTCTTTACAATTATGGTCAACATTATTTTTCATGTTTGTAAAACAACTTCTTTAAAAGTATTTATCATATACCCACCCCCTTCAGGGGTCATGCTAGCTGTAATTTGAGCTCAGATTCCTGTGTCTTTTTGTTCTACAATCAGCACAACAAACCACCTTATATTTACAAAACACCCATATCTCTCTGGCAAGGGATGGCCTATGTTGCTAGAAGCTCCCTGTAGAAGGTGACACTGTAGTTTAGGGTACCCAGCAACACCAAGTGGGTTTTATTTCTAATATTGATGCACAGTGCTCCTAGCTTTCTGATCCTTGATAGTCATGACATTTGAACAAGCATCTTGAGGTAATTCATCCTCCACATCAAGATGAAAAGGAAATGTCAGAAGATAACCAAAAGAAGACGAGTAGGCTAGGCTCGGCCTTTCACATTCTTGACTAATGAATGAAATGCTTATCTCCTTTCAAATTCCTTCATATGTGACTTGCAATACTTAGTTTGTGAATTAGGTTGGATAGATACTCTGTAGCAGGAAGCAAAGGATATCACAAAGACACCGCTTAGTTGTAGTGTTGTGAACACATGCAAATCTATCACTGTCTGTGAAGGAAAACAGGGCGTACTGAGTCTAATCACTTTCTTGGTTCCAGAAGCATTAGTTTACTGCAGCCAACTATGATCTGCTGTGAGTAGGGATCATCAAGAGAGTACTTTGAGCCAGTGAATCTGAGAGCAGAGATTTTGAGAGTTAGAGATATATCAGGGTAGAGAAAAGTGAATGGGCAAAAGAAGGAGGATAAAATTATTTAGAAATTTGCTCTATTTTAAAAAGGCCTGGGGATTCGAGGGCCCATGATCAGCCCATGATCCTATTCATAAAGGCCTGGGAGTTCAAGGGCCCATGATCAGCCCATGACCCCATGCATGCTCTAGACTAAAATGTGCAGAAGCTACTTTTATTCATGTTCATTCAGGTGTGACTTCTTACCTGAGAAGCTACGTTTCTCCTGATTTTTTGACTCCATAAATCACCAAACACCTATGAAAAGCACACAGTGCATCATGTTACTAAAGATGCTTCTGTGATTGAGATGAATTTTAGCAATGGTATGTATTCTTTTGTGCAGAGTGTGTGTGTGTGTGTGTGTGTGTGGTGTGTGCACATGCTTGCGTGTATGTGTGTGTCTACATGTGAGGGGCAGAGGACAATCTTAAATATCTTTGCTGTTCTCTTCTTTTGGAAGGGACTCTTCTATAACCCAGAGCTTGACACTTAGGCTATGCTAACGGGCCAGTGGCAGCAATCCATCTGTCTCCACCTCCCTATCTCTGGAAATATAGCCCATGGTACCCCACCTGGATTTTTTTTTTTTTTTTGCCAGTTTGGGAGATATAATAGAGTCCTCATGATTGTACAGAAAGCATTTTAACAACTGAGCTGATTTCCCCGCCCTATTCACTCTTCTTAAAACACTCATTTGCTATGTCTTATAGGTCCACCATTAACACAGCTTCTGTTCTCACAGGCATAACTGGAATCCTGTGTCAGGACCTCTGTTTGTGGAGGATGGAAATACAAACACATGAGAGAAAGGCTCTTTGGCATGAGAGACGCTTCCACAGCAATGGGATGAAGGGCTTCCAGGATGGGTCATGGGGCATAAAAGGAGAGAGGGGATTGTTAAAATGAGAAAGCTTGTGCCTCAAGCCACTGAAACATGAAGATATTTTACATCAAAGTCAATAAAGAATCCCATAATCTGTAAATTATGTATTCATGCAATATACAGTAAAATAGAGGGAAAGCCTATAATGGTAGGTTGACAGTTTGAAATTTGTGGCAATGAATAGTGAAATCTATCCATTAGGGAATAACAACAGTTAGCTGCATCACTCTTCTTTTGATCTCTGCAAGGTGCGTGCACACACAGAAGAGGCATGTGTGCGTGTACACACACAAACAACACACACACACGCACACACTTTAACAAGTAAATATAATTTTTAAAAAGGTTATTGGAGAATATGGGGGCTGCTTACAAGGAAATCTTCCTGTAAAGCCCATTGCCCTTCTGAGCAGGACAAGGCATCTCGGAAGTGTTTGTTTTAGAGATTCTGCAAACCACTGCTCTTCCTTCACTCTAGATGTGGCTTTTGATTCCGAAACAAAAGTCTCCTCCTGACTCAAGTATTCAGGCAGTGTCTGATCATCCCTTCATCACCAAGAAATTCTCTTCCTGGTATTACCTTCCTTAATCAAAGTTGTCCCTAACGGAAGCAAGAGCTTCTTGTCTGTCTCTGAGAATGTTAGGCATTCTTAACAAGCTGAACATGAAACTGAGAGTAATGACAGATCTTTAACAGCTAACGCAGTAGAATTTATTTTTGTACATTCTGATTTCATTTTAAGGCCTCATGGAGCCATGATAATCTTGCACTTACTAAATGACTTTAGGTTCCCTGCTCTTATTATTGGAATCTTTTTACAGGCAACTTTCCTTTGTTCTGACCTGCTTAAGAACATCTGTCCTCTCCTTGCCATCACCCTCAGGAAAGTCACCTCACAGCTTCTCATTTCATTGACTCTAGGTGATCGCTAGGAAGGCCTGCTTCCCTGAACAGGAGAGCATCTTATCATTTCTCCTCATTTGGTCTTCCTTGAATCCTGACGAGTCCTGGGCTCCTGACAATTGGAATAGCATAAAGAGAACAAAAAGATTCCAGGAGCAGGATAAATTTTCCATAAATGGGCAAATTTATGTGAACGAAATCCTAGGGGGGATTCCTTCAGCAGTGTGTCATCTCAGTTTTTACGGGAATTAGCATAGCTTAGTGGATTGTGCTTGGGTTGACTGACAGTCAGTGTGCCTGTGCCTGAATCACTCTGACAGATCATCACAGCAGAGTGTAATGTAATGGAAGGAGCCGTCACCCCAGGAGTCAGAAGGCCTTTGTTCCATCAGGAGCAGACACAAACTTTGTAGGAAAAAAAAAAAAAAGATCTTCAGATCTTACTTCATTTCATCAGTATACATGGTATATAGTTCATTGGGTGAATTTGAAACCAGTCCCTTCAACCTCTGAAATCCAGTTATTCACTGGGTGCACTAAAAATTTAATAGAAAACTGTAGTTGTTTCAATTGTTTTGATTTTAAGGTCATAATAACTTAGGGTTTAAGTTAAAAAGTCAGTCATTAAGACAACTGAGATATAAGAAGGACTCACTTAAAACATGTGAAAATATTCTGGAATCTGCTATTTCTTAAGCAGGCACAGTGTAGGCATCTAGCTACCTAGCATGCATTTCAATATACTATTTATTCTCAGAAACTTCACTCACAAAGAACAAGATGCACAGAAAAGTCCCATGTGGAAAGCAAGCAGAATTCTTTTCTAGAAACCTCAGGTCAAGCTGGATATTTCTGCACAGCTCCTAGGTTTGTGGAGAAGTGCCAGACTCCACACCTAAGGCATGAGGCCTCTGACTATAGGGGTCTTACAGAGCTTTGCATCCCTCCCTGCACAGGAGACAGAGAGCAAACTCTGAGGACCTCAAAGCAGCTTTCCTTCACTTCTTAACTCTAAATGGATGTCTTTGTAAAAGAAGGGCTGTTAAGGTTGTTGTCCTTGCAACACCCAAGCTAACTGAAATTTACTAAGACCTAGATGTTGCAGGGACATGCACAGTCTCAGATTTGCTATACAGTCAGCTTAGTGGATAAGACAAGAGTTAAGTCAACTTACCAACTCACTGACCATACGTGGTGTCGAGGAAGCAGAGTGAATTTTCTTTCTCTTACATAATAGGAAGCATTTTTATTCCAGAGATGAGATAACTAATCTACACTTATTTTCAAATACAAAAGCAACCTAACAATAATCATGAATTAACAATCATTCTATTTTTTCTTGTTTATTTCTATTCCTGTGTGTGTTGGTGTGAGCATATATCCATTAAGTGCAATTGATCCACACAATTTTATGTCTACCCTTACTTAATATGATGCTCTTTAGGTGTTTAGCAACTGACTCATAAGTAACTTAGTAAAGGAAATGCTTTCTGGGCAATGTGTCAGTAGACATTGTGTGAATATCATAGCATTTACTTTCATATGATAAGTATATACATGTCATATACATATGATTGGGAAACAAAATCTAGTAAGACCATCTTTACATGTATTATCTGTATTTGATTAAAATAGCTCACGCATCTTAACGTATTCTCTACAAACACAGTTTTAACTGTCTACCACATAGTCTATCAGATGATTTTATTGTATTTTCAGAATCCTTCATAATTAGCAGAATAAAGTGTCAAATAATTAACAGAATTTCAAAGCACATTTCTTCCCATTGTTCTGTGAGAACGTGTTCCAAAGAGATACAAGACAAAAAATTTTTTTGAAGATGGTTGCAATTACCATATTTTTAAATCCACCAAAAAAAAAACCTATATTGAATAGAGTATGAGGACAATTTTTACAGAACAGAGTATCACAAACTGGGAAATAAAAATTAAGAAAAAAAAATCTAAGTTAGAGTTCTGAAATTAGAAGTTTGAAACTGAGGAGATTACTTTTGAGGAAAAAAGTACCATAAACTAGGAATTAAAAACAAAAAAAAAAACCCCACTGCATTAGAGTCCTGGGGACTAGAGGTCTGAAACTGAGCTGCTGCTGGTGGTAGTGGTATGTGGGGGTAGGGGCTTTATGTTACCTTTGAGGACCACAGAGGAGACTCATTACTGTCTCTCCTTGCTGCTATGACTGATCACCCTTGATGGTCTTTAAGTTTCCTCTATCATGACTGACAGATTGACAGTTCATCTTTCTCCCTATACAGCCTTACATTTTATCATAAGAACACTAACCATGTTTGAAAAGGAAACTTAAAGAGTTCTTTGGAAAGTCCATTTGGATGGTGTTTTGCTGAGGCAAACAGTTAGCTGAAGCAGACACAGGAGAAAGAATGTCCTACTAAAGCAACCATGTGAAAAGTCATGTGATAAAGGATTCTTTACTGACAACACCCATGCATTGGTCTGCCTTACATTGCATAGTTGAGCTGCATTTGTTGGGACTCCACAGAGAGAAATGAACCAAAAGACTTGGTGTGCTGTCGTTTCTTGCCACTTCCTCAGACTCAGGCTGATTGGTAAAGTGATATCAGCCGAGACAGATGTAAGTATTAAGGAAGACTTGTTGAGGCAAGACCCATGGAAGACACATGTTGTTTGAAAAAAGTATAAATAGCATTCAAGAGACAGTGACAGGCTGAGCTTGGCTTGCATATAGAGCTAGTTGTGCAATGCTTGTTGGTCTTGAGTCTTCATTGATCTTCACTTCCCTGAGAGAGGCACAGCCAAGAACTTTTCCTGGCATCCCTCCAGGTCCCTCCTACTGACTCGAGCTAAAAGCTGGAGGCCTGGCTGTCTCTGCTAAGTAGTGCCAGTGCTGCTGATTCGTGTTTGCTATCCCAACTCTACCGACCTGGACTGCTGGTGTATCCGTGAAGTGTTTGCGAGTAAATCAAATTGCTGCTGCTGACCTGTGAACTGAACTGCTGATTTGAGGACAACACAGACAGGAGATGCTCCAAAGAACCTTTCAAAACAGCTTCTCTACACACACACACACACACACACACACACACACAGAGGTATGTGTTCTTTTTCACTACTTCTGGTTGGTGGTGGGCCACCCAAAGGGGAAGTTAAAGTGTTTAAGAGCCATCATTAAAAACAGTTAAAGTTATACATGTTGGTTTCAGGGTCCTCACCAGTTTGACTTGGTGGAATTAGCAGTGTCCCTCTTTCCTTACAAGATCACTGTTTTAGGTCTAATGTTTAGGGGTCATCATGTCCCTTGGAGAGAACCTGGTTCAGCTTACAGCATGCTAGGCCTGGTATTTTCGATGCTCAAATCTATTTTCCTATTCTGAAGGATACTTGTTCTTTCTCCAAATTTTCACAGTATCTCCTTCTTCAAGGTGAAATCAATGTATTCTCCATACAAGACTATGGTCCCTGTTTATTAAGTTATCAATGAACAGCCATGATGTGCTGGTACACTCTCCTGACATAGGTTATGGCTTCCTTGTACAGAGGCTTCTTCTGAATGCCCATAGCTCGCCTTGTAGATCACATTGTCATATACAGGGAATCATTTTTTTAATTGTACATCTCATCTTACAAATCAGGTTGTAGGTGTTGCTAGTGAATTCAGGACTAAGCTCTTTCCATATTTGCTGACGTAGACCTGAGTAAACCTATTGATGCATAAATATAACAATGTATATTATATAAATGAATTAATGAAAAAGGTGAAAAAATGGAACCAATTCCCAAGCATGACTACACTTTCAGATGTCTTCCAAGGGGAGGTAGCTTTTCCAGGAATCCCTTCTCTGATGTTATCTTCAATCTTCCCTTCACTCCTACTCTCAAGTAGGTATGTCTGAAGATGTTTTTCATGCTTTAAGTATTTCATATTCCGTATATGTCGCATGCCCCTCCATCACAGTGTTCCACTTTATAGTCAAGTAATTTGAAGTATTAGAGACAAATTACTTTCACTTTCATATTCCTAATTGATTGTCTTAAGTGGAAATTATCCTCTGTAATATTTGTGCTTAACAAAAGAAAGAAAGGCAATAGCTGGAGAAACGGCTAAGTCTCGATGGGAACATCTCAGCATCACCTCCTGTGTTTGGAGACTCAGTCCCCAGATAGTGCTGCTGCTTTGGAAGACTGTGGGATTGTTAGGCAGTTGAACCTCCCTGGGGAGTCAAGCCACCATCATCATGCCTTGAGGTTGTATTTTGTATGCAACCTCTGCTTCCTGACTGCAGCAGCAATGCGAACAACTCCCTCCCACACTCCTGCTACCATAGCCTGCTGCATGCCTTTCTTTCCCTATGCATTCCTTAAACTATGAGTCCTGAATCCCCATCTTAAGTTCCTTCCCGTCAGGTATTGTTCACAGTCACAAAAAAAGTTAAGGTTCCTAACTCTATGGCATAACATACTTGCATTGATTTGTTTTTATTCCTTGTATTAGTATCATATACTCATTTCCTTACAGTTAATGTTTCCAACTAAGTAAATACCACTAATCCAGGACTTGGCTAATGTTTTTGTACAAGAGAAATGAGACAGATCTAATATACATTAACTGAAGAAATGCTGAATAAAACTTTCCCCTTTAGACAGTAAACATCTGGGAGAGAAAATGTACCTGCTTTTACTAGTATGCATCCTTTACCTAGCAAGTGGTAACAAATAAATAAAAATTTATTGAGTAAATAAACACACTGAGCATATTTAGCATCTATAACTTTCAAAAATTGACAGATGTGAAAAAACATTCTGGAAAATGAACTGAAGTTTCCTTTTCACTGAAATTTATATAAATGCATCACTTCAAAATTTTAAAGCCCTGTCCTGAATTAGAATGGAAACAAAGAGTCTCTGCACAATGAATCATGATAATAGATTTCGTTTTCCATTCATTTGTACTTCAAAATTTAAGCTTAAAACTTCTGTAAGTATGGAAGAAGAAGTTTCATCCATTCAAAGGGATTTTAAACCATGAAATATTTTTCCTATCCTTCAGGTAATTGGTGGTGGCTTGTAAGAACAAATCAGCCTCCATCTTTAATGACCGCCTATAGACCAGTTCATAGTGTGCAGTGTTAAATTTTATCACCGATGGTCAAGTCTCTTGAGAAATAAAATTACCTATGTGCTCTCCAGGTGCCTTGTCTTTGTCTGTGCCCTGAGGTACCAGTCACGGCTAGGATGCTATCCTTCAGAGATCCAATCTAGAATGATAAATGATTGGAAAGAAGACATAATAAACAGCCTAGAAAAATCAAGTCCACCAGTGCTGCTGTAATAAGCAAATAGCCCTGGGCTTCATAATTGCTTTACAACTTCAGGGACACCTGCCAATTATAATTAAAGAATCAAAGACTAAATATTCCATAAATCTTATTAAGGTGCCGTGGAAAACATAAGTCAGCAGGAAATGCGAGTTACAGTCTTTCCCAAGAGCGCAATGAGATTTCCCTGTCCAGGTCACTTAATATTATGCACTAACCATAAATCCATACAACTGTATTTCCCAGTGTAAAGGGCAGTATCTCTTTGTCAACATATTTTAATTCATGGTGTTAGAGATGCACTGTATTTTAGGGTGAATTATTATCTGATAAAAACTTTCTAACTTCACATTCCTGTACCACTCAGAATGCGTCCAATAAAACTTACTCTCTGGGAGAAAACACACACACACACACACACACACACACACACACACTCACACATTCCTGATAGAAGATATTTCTAAGGAAAAAAGGAAAGGGAGAAATCATTAATATTTTATGTATTAATTTCTTCATGAATCCTGTGGAAGTGTGTGTTTCTTGACTGTACCTCCATGACTGCCACACATTGCTACAAATGCACTCATACTCTGTGGCCCTGCAGCCCTGCAGCCTGAGCAGCGCTACTGTGGTTTGACCCCTCCACCAGCAGAACACCCATTTCCTCTATTGGCTCTGTGACCTGTGCTTCTCTTGAAACAGTTGAATGAATAGTCACTTAAGAAACTCAGGGAGATTACTCGATGGGTAGAATGATAACATATGAAAACAATAATTTGATTCCCAGAAGCCAAGCCAATGACAGGTAGGCAGAAGCCACATGAACCCCTGCACAGACACATATGACACACGTACACAGACACACCCATATATACATACATGTGACACACATACACAGACACACCCATATATACATACATGCATGCACACTACACATACACAAATACACCTATATATACATACATGTTTGCCCAATACACACACATGTAAATTTAAAAGAATGAAGGAAAGACAGGCAGACAGACACAGAGGAAGGAAGGAAGGAAGGAAGGAAGGAAGGAAGGAAGGAAGGAAGGAAGGAAGGAAGGAAGGAAGGAACAAAGAAAGATAGAAATCCTAGTTTCTGGAACAGGCAGAAACACCTGCATTCTGAGGCTACATGACCTTAATCAAATGAAGAAAACTCAATTGGCCTTCTGTAATCTTTACCATCCCTAGTAAATTCAATCTCAATATTTTGTGTATCCTATATGAAATCACAATATTTATATGTCTACTAATTCAGTCTGTCATTCCCCACTATTGTTAATAAATCACTTCTAACTGGGGACACTTGAGTCTCTGGACAAGTTTTGATAGTCATAATGTTGGTGAAAGGCCAACAAAGTCTAGTGGGCAGAAGTCAACAGTTCATTGACCATCCTGCAAATGGACTGGATTGTCCCCACAGCTAAGAATTATCTAGCTTAGGAGTCAATCGCACTAATAGAAGCCCTGTATAAATCCATGAGGACACTCTGTGTAAGCGTGTGTTCAGTCTCTAAGGATGAGAGCATAGTCTACAGGAAAGTAACTTACTGTCTATATCTTCCAAAGAAGCTTGCTGGAGCATAGACAGGGGTAGTCATTCAGAAAGAAGTAGGAAGCATAGCAGGGCTCCTTAAGTGTGAGTCTCCTCCTTCCCTTCCCTTGAACCACAGCTTGGACACTTAGTGGAGGTAGCCAGCACTATAATTATGTAAGAACTACCTGCATTCTTTGCCTCTTCCTGCTGAAACTTTTACCAGAATCTCAACAACAGGCAACTAGACACCCACATCGATTTTCTGAAATGACTGTGTTCTTTTGGACACTATCAGTTTTTGTGTCAGATAATAGCAAATACATTACCCTATCCCAGGCAGTGTATAAATTGCTACTAATATTCAGAATTCCCAGTAATGACAATACCTGTTTCACCATCCAATATCATCGTCATCATCATCATCTTCCTCTTATCTGAGATGGAATCTCACTTTGTAGGCCATGGTGGCCTCACGCTCATGATTTCTATCCCCTGCCTCAGCCTCTCATTCATGTACAGAACAACATTCTTATAGCAATTTCTTCTAAGAGCATTAAAAAAGAACACCATAACATAGAAATGTGTCTATGTTCTGAGCAAGTGTAAGGGAGAGTCTGCGTTTATCAGTCCTTTCCCTACAGCCTGTCCTCCATCAATGAACACTTAACTGTCAATTTATTGAATCCAGTTAGATGTTTATCTTTCCAGACATTTATACTGGCCAAGTATATTAGTACTCACTGTGACTTTAGCATAATAGAGCAGTAAATTATTTTCAATTTAAGGTATTATGTGCTGCCCCTAGAAACTGCGTGAGAAAAAGGTAAAATGCTAGGACCTCATTATATCTCTCATGTGACAGTTTACATAGTAAGGTCAACCAAGTTAAAATACACACATATACACATGTGTTATGCTGTAATACTTATCTCCTCGGTACACATTTTAAAGTATGCAAGTGTGGTTTTACACAACTCAGTAGATTTAAATCTCGAGTTAAATTATCTACCATATAATATACATTTGTCTCTATCTCTAAAGGCTGCTCAGCAGAAAAATGTATATTGTATAATATTTTAAGTGTACATATATTTCTATAACTGATAGAGAAATACAGAGTGCTGCTTCCTTCCTACAAAAATACCATGTAATCTTGTTAGGTGTTAGAGGAATTATTGCCTTATGAAATGTTCTAAGTAAGGTTAACAACTAATGTTCCATCAAAGTAAAAGGTTGAGCATAGTTCTAACATCTTGCCTTCCTAAACCATGAGTTTATTCCAATGCAGAAGCTATCACAATGTCTTTGATGGATCACCAGCTCCTCAACAACTTTATCTAGCCATGCTAGGTTGTTTGTGCTAGCAGATGAGATTTTAGAATTGGCCACAATTCCCTAGGAACCTGTGAATGTCTGAAGGATTCAGGCACTTCACGTTTGTTTGGCTTTAAAAACCAAATCTAAGCAAAGAAATGGAGTAAATAACAGAGCTAGTTTCCCCACATGTCTTAAACAAGTAGTTCTAAAGCTCAGGAGACAAGTTTTCAAAATTCCATTCATTGCATTATGCTATGGTACACAGTCTCCTGAAAGCAGCGTCCTGCCGGTGTAAATATTGCTCAGAATAGCCAGTTTGGGGAGTTTTGCTTGAAAGGAGCTCATAAGACAGACCTCATACACAGTTCCTGTGGACAGAACAGCAGCAAAACAAAGGGAAAATCCTTTAAGGCGTCTGACGGAAAATGAGAAGAAATACTCAGAAATTATTGAAACTAGTGAAAACAGAAGGAATCTGAACTGCATGTGGAAGGTGAGGTTGCTTCTTTTATTATTATTTTCTACCAACATCCTCCAAAGTAGTAGAAGTCCATATTCAAGTCTCCCTTCATCTTCACTGTAAATGATCCATCTTCATTAAAAAAAAAAAAAAAAAAAAACAGTGATGATGTGATAGGTAGATAGCAGATAGATAGATAGATAGATAGAAGATAGATAGATAGATAGATAGATGATAGATATGACATTGCTGAATAAAATTGGGATTAAAGAGTATTCCAAGTGACATTGACTATACAGATTTATATATTTTATTAAAAACTGTGAATAAGTAGGAATCATTGCTAGGATGGAGATTTTCAGAGTTAACACCATAAACCATCCCACTGACACCATTGGCCACAGAAGCATTCTAAGCCTTCTCACCATTTGCTCAGGGAAGGATATTTCTTTTGTTATGTCAATGGGGACTGGGGATGGTAGAGTGCTTGCCAGGAATGCATAAAGGCCTGGGATGAATCCTCAGAAGGCTTAGGGCTGGGAGTGGTTTATCTAAGCCTCCCATCTCAGCACTTGCAAAGAGGTAGTAAGGGGTCCAGACGTTCAAGGTCATCTTTGGCTTTTTATAACAACCAGAGATGGATGGATGGATGAGACCTCTGGAGGCATTGAGGAGAGAGAGAGAGAGACAGAGACAGAGAAAGATTGTCTTTGCTTTTTCCTTTTAGATACATGACTGTGGTAGTATTTTACACATGAAATGATTTTTAATTAAACAGAGGCTGCCTCAGCAAGCTCTAAAAGAAAAATCAATAATCAATGTGGTTACAGGGACATGTAAACTGAGCAAAGATCTGGGTGTAAGCCTGGTAAAAGGCCAAGAGCTCTCTGGTGACTGAAGAGTGAAGAAGGTGGATTAGAGAGAAAAAGCAGTGCGAAAATCAATAGCAGCTTGAACAAATTCAAAATATAGAATAGAAAGAGAGAGAGAGAGGAGGAGAGAGAGAGAGAGAGAGAGAGAGAGAGAAGGTCCTTCGGTTCCCGTGGTCACCATACCCTCCACCCATATCCCATTCTATAGGAAGCGATGAGGGCACTCATGGGATTACACGGCAAATTGAGTGATAGCTGCTTAACTCAGTAGAAAAGGGCACTTTTATTACATGATATCACCAGGCTTTTTATGGTGAGCTTTATGAGATCTCACATGGAGATTTACAGTTACCCCGTGTCACCAGTGTGGCGCTACTGTTGCATTGTTTTGGCTATTAAAGTAACTGCCTCCTGAGCCAATTTGCGAACAAGACAACCCACAAAGCGCCAGTGCTTTGTGCCGTAAAAATAGATGCTAGAGATAATTGGGCAAGGTGGTGTCATGTCACTTGTGTGCAGTTCATTAATTAACTGCTGGAAACTGCTATAAAATAATAGCCGTGTCATCAGGATGAAAGTACAAGAGTGCAAAGGAAATAAAACTTCGCAGGAAGGCTGACAGACGTAGCTGGTAGGAAGAGAATGTAAAAGTCCCCTTTCCTTTGAGCACCCACCTCACAGCTCTGGACTTACAAACCTGCAGGTTTGTCAGCTTCCCTTATCATGACAAGGTAGTTTATCGCGAGGGAGATGGTGCGTGCAGTTATGCCCGCTCTGACCCGAGGATCAGGACGGATAGCTTAACTTCCAGGGCTTAAAAATGGCTGCCATAGATTGAGCAATGTCCTACAATTTCCTTCTCACAGTTCTGAAACAAGGTCCATTTAAAAGACATTCATGAACGAGTTATTAATGGGATTTCTCACTTTGGCAATGCTCTGAGATGGCACATAAGTTTGGGATAGGGGTAGTGTTAATAAAGTCCGGAGCAACCACGATTGCACCTTCTTAAAATTGTGTGCATGGGCTTACTGTTGTCACTTCATAACCAAACTGGTTAATTGGAAAGTGCATTAAAAATATAACAAAAATATATATAAACATAAGTGTAACCAGCAAGGAATGTTAGGATAAGTGCACACCAATAACTATGTCTATCTGCCTCTCATTTGCCAGTTCCATAGTGATCTTAAACTTGAAGCTCTAAGAAGCGCATAACGGTTGGGGAGGGAGATTTGGGGAAGTTAGCTAAGGATGCCTCTGGCTAAAAGAATATGCAATAGCATTACATACTAGATATTGCCTAGAAAAATGTAGACATGAATGCTTAAAAGTATTGAGTTTATTTCTCCATGAGGGCTTCCTCACTGTGGCAATAAGAAGGAAACTAGGTCACCTCGCAATGGTAATTTCTCAGAATTATGGTGTGCTTGAGTCAATTTGATCTCCTCATAGCTGAACATTAGCTAAGGAGGGCACAACTAAGAGAAGCGACCTGTCATTCTTATCACAGGGAGTAAGGGAGAAGGGCGCTGGCAGAATGGCCTCCCAGGTCCTGCCAGTGATTGTTCAAGGCTTAGGCTGATGAAATATTTTCTGTCAAGGCTTACTCCATACCTGACATTTCTCATATTTGATCTGTTAATGTTATTGCCCACTCTGCTGGTTTCAAAGGTCAGATTCAAAAAAAAAAGTTATATCTCCAGCAATTCAGTCCTTCTCTGGAACTTGGTTCCAGTCTGTGCTTTGAGCCGTAGCACCTGACCCTTTGAGGAGCACACAGTGAGATGTCTTGTCTCCAAATCATTGCTTGCTTCCTCATATTTGGGAGAAGACAATCTTTTTTCTAGAAGTGTTAACAGATAATTTTTTTATAGATGGATTATGTCCTTTCAAATGACTTCTTATTATCCTTAGCATATAGAAGAAATGTTCAAACATCAGCATGGGATCCTATGGACAACGTGGGTCAGTATTGGTATAGATATTACATGTGTTTGAAACTGGTTTTGCTAACAACAAAAGCCAAAGCCGAACTACATTGGCAAAACCAATTGTTTAGCCCAGAGTGCAAAGAATGACATACAGACAGACTGTAGGAAGGACCTGGATATAACAGAGGTCAAGCAGTCATTTCCAGCATGACCGCTCATATCACCTTTTACATATACCTCCCTCTTTCTGAGACCACCTGGTCATGCTTGATTTCATCACTGAAAGGTTGAGAGAAGCGTCCCATAAGAAGAGCCACTTGAAAGCTGTGCAGCTTTCACCTGAGCTTCTCGCATTCCCTCCTTCTAGTATAGAAGTTTATTGAGATGTACAGACTTTGGTCTGGGTAGTCTCACTGTAGAATGTTTATTGTTTATAATTCTTTAAGTTAAAGTTTCAGTACAAAACAAAAAGAACTGACTTTCCAATAAGCTAAATGGTTAACTTCTAAGGATGTGGGTGACCTGAGCCAAGGGGCTGGACTTGAGTGTATTGTATTTGTAGTTTCTAAGATATATTTGATGGTCAGGAGAGGGAAATCCAGAGAATCTGTGTCCAAAAGGAGAAAAGAAGCTGTTTACTATAACCTTAATTTCACTGGAAATAACATTGAGAGTCAGAACACGGTTCCAAAATCCCAGCCCTAATACGCATTTCCTTTATAAAAATAGTTAAGAAGGGACTTACTGCCAAAAAATGTTAAAATTGATAAGATGACAGATAGATATGTAATTATTTTCATATATGTAACCAGAAATAAATGCGATCCTCACATTGTAGAGTTTGTCTTCTAAAGATGATATAAGCAACATGAACAATAAGCATACATATAAATCAAAACTACATTCACAATTACAGCTACCTGGGGAGTCAAGAAAGATTGATCACAAGCTCAAAACCACCCTGGGCCACAGAGTGTATTTAAGTCCTAATTCTGTATCTTAGAAAGACACTTTCTCAAGATCGAAAAGTACAAAAAGAGATGAAGGCACAATTTCATGGGAAAACACCTATTATCGTGTTTAAGTACAATACGGACAAGGAGGGAGAGGGAAAGGAGAAGGGAGAGGAAAAAAAAAGGAGGAGAGAGACTTGGAGGAAGAGGAGAAAGTGCAGAAGAAAGAAGGAAGAAGGTGATGGAGCAGCATCAAGAGAAGCTACCATAACGGTAAAGGAAAGAGCTAGGCAGGAAGAGGTGACTGCATCAATCACCCCTAGAGAAATTATCCTTCAACATATGTCAGGTGTGTCACCCTCTTCTCAGGCCTGCCGTGTTCTCCACCTACTCTCTCTTTTTCTTCTGAAACCCCACCTCCGGCCTTTTCCATGCCTATTCTCCTGCTTTAAATGCCCTGGACTCTCTCCTTAATGTAACACCCAGGGCCCCATGGAGAGCACTCTTCCATCCTGCGTCCTTCACCTTGTCCCTCTACACTGTAGCACACAGACCTTCGACACGTAGCTTTTGCTTCTTTGTGTTCTCTGTGGCCTGTCTCTTTTACTAAAAGGCAAATTCAATGAGGACTGGAGAAATCTAGACCCAAAGAGGGATGTTCAAGAAATACTCGTCGAATTAATAAAAATGAAAATAAAATATGGGACAATGATTTTATGAATATGTAGTCTATTCCTTCCTTAAATCAAATTATTATTGTATTTCCTTTAATGAGACAAATATTTAGTGAATATCTCTAGACATTAAGCATTGGTCTTCATTTAATAAATACTGAATTTTCATTGAGATTACAATCTGTAACATGCTATTTGCTAACCTATACATAGACACATTTACAATATTAATATATATTTTTTACTTATTTATTTTCTAATTGTTTATTCGTCTCTGTGGGTATGAACATATGTAAATGGAGAGGCCATGGAAGACAAGTGAACTTCGAATCCGCTGGAACTGGAGGTACAGACGGCTATAAGCTAACTGCTATGTCTAACATGGGTGCTGCGTATTAAGCTCCAGTTCTGTGGAGGAGCAGAAAGCACTCTTAGTTGCTGAGTCTTTTCTCCAGCCCTGATTGCGTACAGCTATTATCCATGTTTCTGCATTACATAAACACGCTGGCACACAGCCACCATGCATTGAACACACTTCCTCCCAAGACCTTCAACCTTTTCTTCCTACCCTATCATTTTTGTTTCAGCAGAAAGTTTCATTTCTACTTTCCAATCTCATGTGTGTGTATAAAACACACACACACATATGTATATATATGCATATACATATTTATACATACATTGTCACATATATGAGTTTATGGTATATACATATATAGGTTATATGTATCATTTCATGTATCTATATAAAATCTGGGAGCTAAAAATGAGCATAGTCACAATTTACTTGTATTACCTGTATTTATCAACCACAGTATGGTCAGTATGACAGTATCATGACGACTGTGTGACAGTACCCATGACTGTGTGACAGTACCCATGACTGTGTAACAGTACCCATGACTGTGTATTTCATTAATCTAAGATAACTTGGGGACTTGATGTTGGCTTTTTTAATCATTCACTTCCTCGTAAACAGCAAAAGGGGAAGGGTGATGGAGAATGCCAGGCTCTCTGCGGTCACGACTGACCCTAACGTCTAACACATTTAAAAACAAAGAAAGTAGCGCGCTGGACTCGAGCTTTGCTAGAGCTCACAGGAAGTTCCGAGTCCTGACTGGGTGCGTCATACATGGCCTTCAGCTCAGATCCATGGGCAGAGGTCATTATTAGGTCCCATCCATGTGAATGAAACGATACAGCATGCAGAGCCACGGAGAACTCGGATATCTGTGAATAATACTTAGGTGTTGGTAGTTAACTCATCATCGACACAGAGCAGACTGAGATGAAGCCAGCGTGCTGGTTCAGATGTAACAGTGTTACTGTGTGGTGAGAGGCAGCAGTGTAATAAGCAGCGAACAGAAAAGCTTTCCTACGCATACAACTTTCACATCTTCATTAAGTGTTATTTTTAGTGTAAATCACTAAAATAGTAAATGAGTTAATTAGGATTATTTATATGTTCACTTAAAAATTGCCTGCAAGGGTGAATAATTTGATATATAACCAACAGCACTTTTACCTGAACTTTTGTCATAAGCGCTAATATTGAATAAAAGAATTGGCGCTGAGATACTCAGCGTATGAAAATATAAACGTATATACTTAGCTTGTGATTTTGCATTTCTATATTTTAAGATCCTTATCGGGATTGTCAATGTTTGAGTTTATGATAAACAAAGTTTACAATGTTCAATAGTGATTAAATACTTTAGAAAAGAAATATTTTTTAAATTATTGCTTATATATTTCTATAATAAAAAGTCAAAAGGAATGTGAGAAGCCATTTATAAACCAGTATCATAGAAACATTTGAAAAATACATATTTTATTTGTGTTATATATATCAGTTTTTATAATTCATTCAGTAGTTAAAATTGCACATCAGGGCAGGTTATATTAAATTTTTAATGTGAAACATCAAATTTATATAGTAATTTCCATCTCCTGCCTGCATGCTGATGATAAGTACAGTCTCTGATTGGAGCAGTATGGATTCTCCTAGACACAGAACTCTTCTTTGATCTGAATGCAGAGAAACCACACATAAGAACTGAACTTGCTGCTAGCGCCACTTCTATGATTTTTAAAGGAGATAACTTGGATTCATAGATACGAATGGGGTGTGAAAAGTAACATTTTGTTTTTCATGACATCACACATTATCATGTGGTAAAGTGTGTGTGAGATTTTGGGTTTACTGTCCATCACCAAAGATGGGGAGGGAGAAAGATGAGGAGGAAGATGAAAGGGGTAGGAAGGGGAAGGAAGTGAGGAGGAAGGGGAAGAGGAGGAAGAGGGAGGAGGAGAGAGGAAGATGAGATGCAACAGAAGGAAGAGGAAGGGGAAGGAGGTAGAAGAAGAAAGGAGTGGGATAAAGAGGAGGAGAAAGAAAGATTATCAACTACAAGAAACAAGACAAGCAAAATGAAAATGAGTATACCTATAAAGTTGCTAAATGATAGTCATGTCCATGGATAGACAAATAATTAAAAGTTTTGATCAGTAACCATAGTATTTATCAGTGAGTATGTACTAGAATTTTAAATTTTCTTTTTATATAAAATTTGTTTTTTAAATATAGCTGGACAGCATACTTGAATTCAGAAAATGTCTAAACATAATTCCACCCATTTATTTTCCCATTTTTCCTCTGGATTCTCTCAGTGTCATTCAAACCCCAAATTGAAGCAACTGCTTTGTACATCATATAACATAAAATATAATATAATATAATTAATATAATATAAATGTTAGCACCTGCAAATGCATGTGAATCCCACAAATGCAAATGTGTGTAGGTCACATCATATGAAATAATTTAAAATCTGATTTTCCAGTACATGTGAAACAGTTTTAAAACTCAAGGATGTTCTATGTTTGAGGGTGAATACAGACCAACCTGAATGATTTTTTCTATATGTTTTCAGTGTGACCATAGCATCACAGATGGTACATCCTAGGAGTCAACATCTCAAACTCTGCTTGATAATTTATGCTTCAGGAAATCACTTTTAGCTTCATAATGACTATTGACAAAACATTACTGTTATATTCTCTTGGTACATATGAATTAATTAACACAAAATTGAATGTTTTACTTATAAACATTATCATATAGAAATCAGTGGGTCACAAAAAGTGAACATTGAGTTTACACTAAACCTGCTCTACATGAGTACTTTTATATAGTCAAGTAGAAATAAAATCCAAATAAAGGCAAGAGCATGCCAAAAGGGGGAAGAACAGTCAGTGTTCTAAAATAATTAGGAAACCACAACTGTGAGCTTGAGGCAAATGGAAAGCAAAATTGATTTCTTCTTAATAGTAACGACTTATTTTAATTGTTCTGTGTTCTGTTCTCATGGTCATTGTGTCATCATAGATAATTTTTGCAAAGTCTTGTTTGCAGAAAAACAGGTTTTCATTTAATCTAACAATGAATGCTACTAGTGCACCTACACTAGAATCTGATGCTACTTACACAGCCGATGTAAATGGAAGGGCGTGTACAAATCTGTTCATGTTTTGTGAAAGGGAAAAAGTCCAAAAACAACAAAAGGTTAGGCTGAAGAAGAGGGAGGGGAGGCCAAGAGAGCCATGTCGCCTGGTTCTGTCTGTGACAAGGACCTCTGCCATTCTCCAAAGCAGGTTTAGAACAGAACATTTTAATACCTTCTTGTCATAAATATGCTAGTTAGCTCTCTTTTTTTTTGAAAATTTTATTATTTAAAAACCATGCAAATAAAAATATTACACGCCAGTGGGATTAACTAGACCCAAAGTCTGTATACACAAATGAACTAACATTCAGTTAGAATAGTCATAGTGAATCTACAGAGCATTACAGTGGATTTTACACTTTCACTATAGAATTTATTTTCATATACTTACCCATCACGGAGAATGAAATATCTGTGGGAGTGTTAGAACTTGAAAAATGGATAGCATTTTTTTTCTTTAATAACTCATATCCTTCCTTATATCTTGATAGTTACAATTAGAGTAATTTTCAATTGGCTGGATCTGACCTTAGAATTCTTATGTAGCAAGGACATGGAGGACATGGGTCAGGTCAGCAGGGTAGGTCATGAAGTCACAATACAGTTTCTAACCCAAAGAATGATGGCGTCCAGACATGGCTAACCCCAGCGCCAGCTGCCAGCATTGCAGCCAAAGATAACTACAAATCCCATATCACAGAACTATAAGCCTAAAACATGAGGCTTATTCTGGGTTGAACTGGATCATGGTCAGTCCAGTTTACCTTACCAGCCAATTCTATGTCTATTCCCATTTCATCTGTGAAACTTGGACACCAGCTTCTAAGAATCTGTTCCCCAGAAACACCCTGCTCTGACTTGAAAATAATGCATTAAAAGAAATTAAGAGAATCTCTGAACTGGGCCAGTCCATATTCTCAAGCCAGATGAGGTAAATTAAAAGATTAAGTAACTCCTATTCCAGCATAATATCATACACTCCCCAAATTTAACTATCTAGATAAGGATGATGGAGCAAGTAGCCACCATGGTGTCAGTGAAATCTTAACTTAAGGCCGTAACTCATGGCTGTTCATGTCTTCCTTTCCAATCATATCACCATTAATAATAGGTTTTTACCGAGGAAATCTAAATCTCTGCAAGTGTGGTAATGCAAAATTCAAACTGGATTTTAGAATATATGCAAGCTAATTTTGCTTATTCTAAAACATGGAGGCTGTGGTAAGTTCAAAAATGATTGAAATGTTCAAAATGCCAAGACAGTTCAACACAGGTATGTTAATGAGTTGTTTGTAGATGTATATGCATATCCATACAAAATGACTTCAGTAATGTTCATCTACTGTGATATCCCTTAATGTCTGCAAAGCAATGTGCGAAACGAAAATATTTAGCTGCTAACAAATAAGTGCAAAGTTTTGTATACACACACAAACACACGCACACGCACGCCACACACACACACACACACACACATATATATATACTTAAGAACTTGAAAGGGGCTGCAGATATGGCTCCTTTGGTAAAGTGTTTGCCAAATACTCATGAAGACCTGAGTTCAAATCCAAGCACTCATATAAAAACCCTGGCACTCTTACATCATCTCCAGGTCAAGGAGGAGTGGAGTGACAATTTCTTCCATCATGCCGGCCAAATGGTTTATTTGAATGAGTTGCTTGAGTTTTATAGAATGTAGTTTAGTCATATTCAGCCCACTCTCCGATTCCATCTTCCTATCCTTCCAACAACTTCATGCTCTTTTCTTTTTAAACATTTTTAATTAAAATCTATCACTCTCCACTTCCTCTTCCTTGAGCACCTCTCAGATGTTCCCTCCCTCCACCTCCTTCGCTCGGTCCGTCTTCCTTACTGTGAAACTGAGAACCTCTTTTGCTTATGTTATTATTGTTATACACAAACCATACACACAAAAATATATAGATTCATGTGTGTCTTTGTCTGTGTCTGAGCATCTATGTCTGTCTGTGTGTGTGTGTGTGCACATGTGTGTATGTGACCTCCTGAGTCTAACTTTATTTATGTGTATATGGTTTCAAGGCTAAACATTTTGTATTGGGTAACCAACTAGCACAATCGTCTCTGGAATCTGCAGCAGAATTCCTACATCTATGGATCTAGGAATAGCCTGGGCAGGATAGGAGAATTCTAAGAGCCAGAATACCAGGAAGTCTTCTGTGATTGTCTTTCTTAAAATGGAATGTAAATAAGACTCAAATAATAGCAATATTGTTAATGAAGAAGGAGGAATCTCATAAGATACAGTCCTTAGATAAAGAACTACAGACAGCTAAGGACTGCTGAAAAAGCAAGCATTAGTCTAAATGAGCTCGTGAGATCCAGGTTCAAGGATACTTTATCTCAGGAAATAAGGTGAGAGTAACTGAGGACATCCACGCACACATCTGCCCATAAACATGAACAACATATACATACATGTATAATATAAACTAAGCACATTTACACTGCTTCACTAAAATAGTATGATCGCTTAGTTCCTCTATGTTTGAAAAGCCTTGTATATTTAAATTAAGAATATTATGGTTTCATAGTTTACATCTTCACAGAGAAGGAATGTTGGTACATTCTTTTTTTTAACAACAAAAAAAAAATTAACTGAAGAGGCTTAATTTCAATTCTCGTGTTACATGTGATTCCAGGCAACACATTTAACAGTTGCTCCATTCTTATTCAGATCTACACAGTATGTTTACTCTAACACTAGAGTAAAAAAAAAAAAATTAAGAATTAAAAAAAAAAAAACAAATCTCTAGTTTTTTCCAAATTAGTTTCTTTTGATGGAAGTATTGTCAAACTTTTAAAAAGTTTTAATCTTGTGAAATTTGACTTCTAAGGTGTGCTTTAAAACTGTGTAAGTCCTCCCCCCCACACACACACAAATCTTAAGATACGTGTGAAAACTCATATTCAAATAAAGAAAAAAATGCCATTGACGCAGTCACCTATTCATTGTCTGCATTAACTAATTGCAATCTGAAACTATACATAAACACCTCTTCACAAGCTGCTCGAGTTAGTTAAACTCTTTTCCCATGAATATGGAAGCCTCCTTGACAATAATTGGGCATCCCTAATACCCATATGGATTCAGACATTCCAGGGAGGAAATGGATTGTAATTCTGGCAACTTCCATGTGTATGCATTCCGAACCACAGGAGTTGGAATTCAAACTGTGGTTACAACCCATCTTTGTTAATTAGAAGCTTCTTCATTTTTCACCTTCACAAGCCTAGCACTTGCCTTGCTTATCTCCAATTCCCACTTGGCAGGCACTGTAAAAAAAAAAAAAAACATTCCCCAAAGTGCTGTCTTATGCCTGGAGTCTCCAACCTGGCACTGCTCTCAGCTTTGACCTCAGGGGATTCTCATGCATGAGTCTTCCTGTGGTTTACATCTGAAGAGGTCTCTCTAAATCGAAAGAGAACAGGAGGGATGACTACAGAAGGGAGCTCAACAAGCCAGGTTTATTTTAAGTGGTTCACAAGAGCAGATCTCTTGCAGGACCAAGCTGCCGCAGCGTGGTCTCAGATAATTGCTCTTTACAAAGTAATTCAGGAAGAGCCAATTAGCTGAACAATTAAAAGATGTGCTAACAGCACAATACACATTCATCAGAATTAGCACGCAAACCTTTCTGTAGATACTCCATCAATCACAGGGTAAGAACTGTAGATCTTGGAAGCTATACCCTTCATTTTTCTCACCTACTATCTACCCACTGGCATAGGATCCCATGGATTACTGTCCACATTTCACCCACTGCGTGGGCACTCTATAACCTACCACTTTGTATGAGTCATACTTGAAACTAGAGGGAACATAAAACACTTAGTGTAACTAGTATTACCTAAAATACTGTCTACGTGTCGTTGACGCCAGGCAGTCTTAATATGTGAAGTGTGTCATATGTTCTTTCCATGAACTTTTCTGTGATGTTTTCAGTTACTGCTGAATTTACAGTGTTATTCTGGTTTCAGTGTGACAGGAAGCTAGAAGATGGCAAGGGAGCTCCCCGCTCCACAATCCGTGTTTCCTAAACACGTTGAAAACTGAAATTGACCAATTATTTTTTAGAATACATGCATATTTGTTCTCAGGTTCCTTGTCTACACTAACTTTATTCTGCCTTCCTTTTTAAATTATTTCTGTTATTTTTTTTTTTAGGTTATAGTATAATTACATCATTTCCTCTCTCCAAACTCTCTCATATACCCTTCCTTGCTTTGTTTTAAATTCATGGCTTTCTTTTTTGACTATATCCATGTATGTCTCTTCCCTGAATGGACACAGTTAAGCCTTCACACCTCTGTGCTTTAGAACCTTCCCTATAGCACGCTGTCTGTAATAATACTGAGTGGAGTGGCTGTGTTGGGAACTGGTAAATGTAGTCGGCCCCCATGCTTCTAGACCAATTGAAGTGAACAGAAAAGCAAATTGCAATGCCAATCTCAGGACCTCATTGCAGAAGTTTCTGATTTCTTCTGGCTCATCCGGATCCAAGCCATTAGCATTTCATGTAAACTCTCAAGTGACATAAACTTGTGGTCCACAGGACGTCTTTGGTAAAAGATAGCAAAGTTCTTTATTATATATAAAATATACAAATGAAGTCCTAAGCTTTATGAGTGGGGAATGAGAAGGACAGGGAGATGGAGAAGGAAAGGAAAAGGCAGTTGAGGAGATCGGTAGGGACAATAATGGTGTGACTTCATACATCATCAACTCATTATATAAAACCCATTTGAAGAGCTTCACCAATGTACTATAATTGACCGATGTCATAAGCTTCATTTTATAGCTAAGCTGGAGTAGATTTCCCAGGCTGCAACAATGAGTGTAGTTTGGATCTAAGTCTCTACTTATAATCAAAGCAACCATTCTTGTCTCTCGCAATAATTGTGAAAACCGCTTTGGCAAAAACTGAGTCTCCCTACTCCCCTGTAGCTAATCAAATACAATGGGTGGAAATGGGAAAATGTAAAGGGATATGTCACTACATAGACTTATATATCCACAATTATACATGTATCTATATTGTTGTGGGTATATAAAGATACAAGAGAGGCTCGTGAGACCTCATACCACTACAGATTCTGAGCAGATATGGGGAATTTTATTCCATTCAAATCCTTATAGCTGACTGTTGTATAACTAATACAAAATGTCTTAGCATAAATCTTTACTTACGTGCAGGTTTTTTTTTTCCAAAATTAATATTTCTTAAAGGTCAATTTTGCCAAACATCATTAAACATTTTAATATAAATAACTGTTCACTAGTTTACAGTTTATAGATTAAGGAAAGAAAAATATGTTTTACCCTAGAGTTTAAGAGTTTTCATTCTCTGGTTTAGGTAGGTTCTGCTTTTTCGGGGCAAGGAGAGTCCGATCAGGGATCATGGAGAGTTGGGGCAGGGGAGGTCACTTCTCTCACATTAAGGCAGGCAGCATAACATGTGCCCCCCACGGATGTTCCTTACTAACCTAGGTCTTTAAGTTTCTGTCACTTCCCATATTTCCACTACTCGCTGAACACCAAGTTTTCAACACTGAACTTGTGGGCACAACTCACACCCAAATCCATAAAAACTCTGTATTTTATTGATTCTGTTACAAACTACAAAAAGCATAAACAGTTTAGGGACCAAGTGTAAGAAACCCTCGTCATCAGCACAAACTATGCCTACTAGGGTTTAGTAGCTGTAAGAGTTTTCTTTTGGTGAGACATCAATTATAAATGTATGGGATTCAAACAGCATACAGTTACTCTTCCTTACATTCTGTGTCATCAGTCTGGCACAAGCTAACTTTTCTTCTGTGTCCTGGCAGCCTTCATATCAAGGCTTTAGGCAGCTGCCTTCCCATGTGGAAGCTCCACAGGAAAGAAGTGATTCCTAGCTCACTGCATCTTGGCAGATAGTTTTCTTGGGGTTTTATGACTGAATTCACTGTGCTCCCTGGAGCTATTGGCCAGGCACATCTCTACTCTTCCTTTATCAGCTGGACACCTGCACAAGCAACTCAGAACATGACTTCTCCTGTTTCAAAGTCGGTATTAGAGTCTCCCCCACCAGAAGGTGCATTTGATTCCAGGCTCTCTGCATTATGACAGGATCTACTCAAATGATCTCCCCATTTGACTGAATGATTCAGTTCCATTTTCAGAATAATTTTCACTTCCATCTGGGATCTGCATTGAATTCACCATAATCATAGTCCTTCACAAACAGGAAATATAGGATCCTCTACTACAGGTGTACTGATCTCAGATCCTGGGGACATCTTTGAATGACAATGAGGACAAGACTACTCCAAAATATGGTTTGGGAAAAGGCTTATATCATAGATATGAGGGAGATACAGTCAAAAGCATCTGTAAGGGTTCAGACTAAATCAAGGCATTAAAGTGATAGGGAAGGTACGAGCAGAAGAGAAAAGAGGACAGGAGGGCAGCTGTAGACCAGGAGGGAAGAGTAAGCTAACCAGGAGCAAGACTTAAGAGAGCAAATGGCCAAATGGATGAATTATATAGAAATCAGAAGCTGGAATTAGAGAAGCCCAGCACTATGGGAGGGAAAGATTTAGGGTAGGGGCTAAGGTAAGACATGCTGGAAGGAGGCACAGGTACATGTACCAAGTCAGCCTTGTCACTGGTTTCTTCTGGACAGTCTTTACATAGCCCTGCCTACCGTAGTCTCTGAATGTGATTTCGCCATCAGAGGTGTTGATTCATCTAACAAGTGAGATTATATAGATAACTAAGACAACTTGTGTTCTGGAATGTATATGAACTCTCTCTCTCTCTCTCTCTCTCTCTCTCTCTTCTCTCTCTCTCTCTCTCTTCTCTCTCTCTCTCTCTCTCCTCGCGTCTCTCTCTCTCTCTCTGTGTGTGTGTGTGTGTATGTATGTATTCATATAGTCACATGCAGAGATGTATTCCCACAGTCAATATGTATAACAGGCCTGTGAATGCTGGAGGACATTTCAAAAATCTTTCTCTGGAGCCTTTCACCTTAGTTTTTGAGATAGGATCGCCCATTGGTCTGGAGCTTACCAATTTGCTTATGCTGGTCAGATGTTGAGACCAGGAATCTACCTGTCTCTGCCTTTTCCATTCTGGGATTACAAATGCTTGCTTCCATAACTATTCACGGTTTTGTTTTCAGTGAAGGTTCTTATAATAAGACCTCAAGCCTAATACTTTCAAGCAAGCACTTCAGTGACTGACCCATGACCTCCAGGCAGTGTTGCTGACTTTTAGTGAAACTACTTGTAATATTGTGGTGTGTGTGTGTGAGAAAAACTTCCTCAGAGATATTAGTCTTATAATAAAGCAATTTTTAAAAGTCTACTCACCAGCTACAGTAAAGTCAAATGCCAATGTCAGCAGAAACAAATAATTAGATATTGAGTATAGACATTAAAGGAGTCTCTGAGATTCATTACTATCTAATACCTTATGCATGTATCTATTTGCTATTAGTTTTGTTTTGCATGAGAAAATTGAGGAACACAATGAGCCAAGACTAGAACCTGTTTCTGCCCTTCACACTGATACCTCAAGAGTAAGCACATTGTAATCTCTTCACAGGTAATTGAATAAAAGCATCTTAGGCTTCCTCAAAGAAGCATGAAAGACAGACTGTCTAATGCAAGCGGAAAGGTTGGAAACAAAGGCATCTCATTCTATCCCTCTTTTCTGTCAGTCCTCATAATTACCAATAAGCAAGGGAAATATTCTAAATGTAATTACCTGTCCTGGCCTCTCTCATGACTCTAATTTGGCCTGTTTTCATGACTTTAGTTCCTGTTCTATGTGAGTGTGTGACTAACTATAACTTGTGAGCTAAACCTCTAAGCCTCTTGAAAAAGATGAAGCAGAGGACTAAGCTGCAAAACAAATGTAGTCTGAGAAGCGTATCACTAAGTTCAATCGACATAAATGTTTACTTACTTTTTCTGAATTAAACTGGAAATGATCAGAACAAATAATATAGAGAGAGTTTCTATTAAAAAATAATAAAATTCAAAGTGTATCGCCATTTTGTTCATTCAACTTTAATCTTATAACCAGTTTCTATTAGCTTGTCATAAAGGAAACAGTAATACATTTATTTAGGTATATTTTAAAAAGTATGTCTCTATGTGTTGATATGTCTTGCGGGGACAATGTTCGGAGCAACAAATGTACTCTCATTAGACAATGGTAGAAGAACATTACAATACAAAGGCTCTGAATACATCCTACATGAATAAAAGTCTATTTCTCTAAATCTGTTAAAAATCCTAAAGAAAACTTTAAAAAATACTTTTTAACAGTTTGTAGGCCTGAAGTCTGATGAGAATTTATTCATAGTCTTGGTTCATAAACAGAACAAAGAAAGATAAAGATGCCATAGATGGAGAGAACCAGAAGGGAGATGCAACTTTAATTTGATTGCACAATGGACATGCTCTTCCCTATGGTTACTCAGGATAATAAATACAAGTGCCAATAAGACTGAAAGAATTTTTAAAGAACTGGCTCAGTCTAAGTAAAGTACTTCCCTCACAAACATTATACCCTGAGTTTATTCCCCTGATCATAGAAAAAATGTAAAAATAAATGTATGTAAATAAATAGATCAATAAAATAAAATCAGAACAATGGGGTCATAATTGAAACTCTAGTTTTGGAAGCAGGGAGACACATGGATCTGTGAGTCTTACTGGCGAGACAGCCTGGCTTGTTTTGCCAGTCCAAGCCAGTGAGCTTCTAGCTCAAAGAACAAACGGACTTCACCAGAGGAATGACAACCATGCCTGCCTTCCAAAGCCCACCTGCAGTCATGAGAAAAGGACACGAGTCTGAGAACACTTAAAGCTAATGACAAGGCAGTATGTACAGGAAGCTGTACTTGACAGAGATTACTTTCATTGAAAGAAAACAAGACATCCTTACATTGGATCAATAGGAAGATGTCTTTGGGGTGAAAATACTCCAGATGAAGATCTCAGGCCATGAAAATGTAAATTCATTATAAAGACTTTCTCCGAAGAGTTTCACCTTGAAGGAGAACTTCCAAAAATAGCCAGCCAGCTTCTAGGTAGCCCTGCTGAGAAAGCTACACTTGGGAAAATGTGGGTTGAGTTTTCAGCGACCAAGTGGGCCCTGATAATTCTCAAGCTCTTGACTGAACTTGGCATTGTTCAAGGGGTGCTGTTTTTCAGACATATAGAATGGTGTTCATGGAAGGAAGGTCATATAGTGTTCCTGAAGATTGCCTGTTAGCTCAGACAAGAGAAGCCAGAGTCCCTGGAGGATCCCTGATCCTGCTATCAACAGAACCTCGAGGCTGGTGAATCTGCTGCAATGCAGACCTCAAAACAGAAAGCCATGAGTCTGAAATGTTTCATCCCAGCTCATCCTTTGAAGCCTTAGTCTCCACTCTCATTGCTATTTTGAAGGCTGTGTCAGGTGTTTTCAGCCCGTTGCCCAAAGGTTGCATGTTTCCCAGGATAGCTTTAAACGAAGCCCAGCACATGTGTAGATGGGTATCGTGTCACAATATCAAAAGGTGGACACCTTTCAGAGCTTTTAGGAGATGAGACTTCATTAACAAAACAGACAAGTGGGGTCGGCCACATGAGCTTATCTTTGAGACTACTTCAGCTGCGCTCTGAGCTTCATGATCTTTGCCATGTGAACCATCCAATATGACATGCTCCCACCTGCACAGACTAAGAGACTCTGTTTTGAAACACACACAGTGCTTCATGACAACCTTGCAAAACGGCGAGGCAAAGTCAATCTTTTCACCCTTATGCTCTTTCTCTCAAGAATTATGGTCACAGTGGCACAAACCTAAACAATAACGTATGTTATTTTAGACTGAGAGTAAATGGAAATGAACCAGGCTGTGAAGATGGGTAAGCATAAGAAACAAAGGGTATGACATTTCCTTTAGCAGACGAATATTTTAATAAATTACGTTCATAGGAAAAGTGGTTGTAAAAGAAGTTCAATAATTAGGAAACTTAAAATTCAAGGGAGCATTTTCCTAGTCAGCTCTTAGAATATGCCAGGTCTTATATATGTATTCCACTCTATCCTCTCAATAATGATATGAGGACAAAGGTACAATCTGATTTTATAAAACATGGAGACTTCACAGAGCTTGTGTTTGGGAGCTGGAGATAACTCAGCAAGTACACAATCATGAGTACCAGATTTCAGATCACAGAAACCATGTAACAAGCTGTTCACCCCATAAAATGTATCTCCAACTGTAAGAAGGGGACAGATAGAAGCATCCCTGGGGTTTGTGACATCCAGCCTAGCCAAGACTCCAGTTCCAAATTCAAAGAGACAGTCTACACCAAAAGGAATAGGTGGAGAGCAAGAGGAGGCCATCCGATGCTCTTTTCTGGCTTCATGCATGTGTGCATAGTTGTCTCCATGAGTGTCTACACATACATAAATATAATTAATCACATGGAAGAAAGGTTTGAGATGGAAAGATGAGACTTCCTTTAGAAAACACATAGCAATACTACGTGCTTGATTCTGTTCTGCGCTTTAACTTAACTCTTGAATCAGGTCTTACCACCATCCTTACTCACAGACTCACTACAACCTTGCAACAGAACAAGTCCGACCATGGAAACATACAACTTTGCAGCAGAACAAGAACAGGTATGTCTGACCATGGCACCGCAGTTTTCCCCAGAGCGTAGGAGCAGGAATCCACATTGCTACAGTTTGATCCAGTACAGGTCCTCCAAGGCACTCAACTCTCTTGTACCTAAGTTACAAAAGTCCCCATAGACAATGAAGCCTAACATGATGCCACTGATGTAGATGACAGATGACAGGAACATCTAGCAGACGATTACAAACCTTGCCCATGGATGGTGGCGTGAGACAGAAATCAGTGGACAAACGAGCTGCTCTCTGCCCGGCAGAGTAAGTACAATAAAAAAACATTCTTGTTTGTTAGCATTTGAAGTACTGTAGAGTATGTCTGCATCTAGAATAGATACAACTCTCCTGATTCTTTTAGATGAGAAGACGTAGGTGAAGACAGGCTAAGTAATACACAGAAGGCCACGCAGTGGTTAGTGTGGTAGATTTTCATATAGATTCAGGAGGATTGGCTCCAAGCCCCCTTCTCTTATCTCTGCCTTTGCCTATAAATGGGAGCCTGGAGTGTTTTCATGAAAATACACAAGCACATCTCAACCCTCAGGAAAGGAAAGGTCAAGGATAGGAAACCAGGCAATGTGAAGAGAGGGAAGGACGGGGGCGGGGGATGCGTAGAGAACAGGTGTAAAAATAGAGTACAGTGGACATTTTCAAATGAACTCCACAACATGGTCACATAGTCACAAAGAAGGAAACAGCAGGCTATATACTATGCACTTGGTGCAGTGGTACAGCTTCTCTGGCATCGAGAGGAATCTACAACTTTAGGTTTTCATATTAAAGTGCATTGTCAGAAGCATTACTGAAGCCACATTTCAAACACTTTAAAATTCCCAAGTATTGTGTATATGTACAGTTGTAATGCAACTTCTCTGCAGTGTATTTCTCATTGTCTGTATAAAGGTAACAATCAAAACGTAATGCCACTGAACATAATAGGAGGGGAAAGCTATGATTTTTTTTTAAAGCCTACTGTTTGTCAAACTCTTCATCTTCGCTCACAGATGCTTTCTTCTCCTGTCTGAACCTATGGTTATTCATTAAGTCTCAGAACTGCCTAAGTGTTTGCCCTGACAGATTATGTGTGAGCATCTGTGAGAGAAAAGAACTCCCCTCTGTGGGTTCCCAGAGCTAAGCATTGCAAAGGAGAGCATGAGTCCTGGGCAAAGCAGATCAACATCTAAAATTCCTATTCCATCTGACGAAAGCACGTACAGGAGCTATTATACAATAGGACAGAACTGAAGGTTAGGGCAATGTAAGGAAAGCCTTGGTGAGGACTAGCCAAGGTATGCACTCTGCTACTCTACGACACAGAGGTCCCTGGGTAGCACAAGGATTTGAGTGTATAAGAAGGAATAAAAAGAAGAAGACTGAGCAAGGCAGGCCACTTGGGGTGGCGGTATGAAATGTTTGTGATGTGCCTGTGAACATGCATAGTCTTCACATGTGTGCATGCTTCCGGAAGACCTAGGTTGACATCAGCTGACTTCCTCAATCACTCTCCACCCTACTTATTGAGGCAGAGCCTCTCCTTTAACCTGGAGTTCACTGATCCCAGCTTATTTAGACAGCCATCTGGGCCCATCCCTGACTTCTCTCTGCCTCTCAAGTACTAAGATTGCAGGCAGCCACCATGCCTGCCCAGCTTTTAGATAAAGCCTGAAGAACTGAACTCTGGGCCTTAAGCTTTGGCAAGAGGAACTTTATACCGACCCATAATCCCAACGCAGAAGGTAGAATCTGGGCTTCAGTTGGTTTTGGTGTTTGTTTGTTGAAGTTCATAATCTTGGATGTTTGAGTGGAAAAGTTAAGGACTTATATAGAAAATACTTCTCTACCCTTATCAAATATGTTGACACTGAGGGATGATCTTAACAAACTACAGAGGAGAGAGAGAGAGAGAGAGAGAGAGAGAGAGAGAGAGAGAGAGAGAGAGAGAGAGAGAGAATATGAATCTGGCATCTGGTAATGAATAGTGTATGACCTGTTGATGAATACCAGATACCAGTCACTCCTCTCGGCTCTTTATTCAAAGCCAGTTGATATCCTCAACAACAGTAGCCTAATTCCATTCCCACTCTGGCACCAAGTCTGACACCTTCATATATTAAGAAGTAGTTTCATTTTGCTAACACAGCTGCTTAATTAGTAATGTGTCTTGCATGGCATGAATCATCAACGTGTATTGTGAGTTCCCAGCCCAGGACAGAAAAATTTCCTTTTCACAAGTCTTTAATCTCATTTCATCAAATTGTGTCTTGATGGCTCCAGACAGTGTGGGGAAAGTAATTTTCATTATCTGATCATTGGGACATTTATTTGTATGAAGAACAAACAGACTGATCAGCAGAGCCTGTGCTCTGCAGGGACTGGATTCAGCAAGTGTTCTGGGACCCAGGCACCGTCTGAAGCTGACTTCCATAAGCAAACTCAACTTCAGGGACTCTGCTTCAACTCACAAGTAAGGGCCCGGCCAGACGTTCTGGCACCATGGATTTGAGTGTCTCCTTGTCCCCTAACTGCTAGAAAGTTTCAAGTGTTAAATAATCTCTTCAACTTGCCCTAGAAATTCAAGTTGGCTTATTAAAGTTTTTTCCTCTCTCTCCCTCTTTCTCTCCATTTGAAAAACTTCTTTGCTGCACTGACGCCAAGTCTCCTGTGCTTTGTTACGTCGTTATTGAACAAGTTTAATGATTTGCTGAAGACTTCATCTAGAGGCATTACCGAGCAGCCCGAGATTAGAAACGTGTGGTAAAGGAGGCTCTCCTAGAATAAATGAAAATATTTTATTCAGCTACCGAGAAGGGTCTCCAGAGATCAAATTAGAAGCTAGCTGTGAAGGGAGATGTTTAGGCATGCTCTGGAATTATTTATCAGCATTTTCTGCTTGTGTGAGAATAAGCAGACATTAAGTTTAAATTAAACAAAGAGGGAAAGAAAACAGGCCTTTTCAGTAATTTGACTGCTAATGATATTTCTGAATTATTCTCAGCTTAATAGTTTAAGGAATTTGCAATGATAATAATTGTTCCTGCTAAAGCTATAAGAACGTTGATTTTTTTTCACTTTTTGCCAAGATCAACCGTCTTTAAAACCTTTGATGGACGTGTAATTGCTAATTTATCGTGGGCTTTGTTAATTTTTAAACTTGTTTTCTTGTCCTTGACATTTCTTTTAATTTAATTTTATTTTATTGCATTCATCAACAACTCGAGAAACTGACTTTAAAAGTCTATTAAAAGGGGGTAAGTGCTCTTCCTCTGCACTTGTTGGTCTTTATTAATAATGAGGCTGATCTCCTCCACAGAGGGAACGAGGCTCCACAGCTCCTTCCAGAGTTAATGTGTTTTTCTCAGGGACTCATTGGAAACAAGTTTGCTGTTAGGAGTCGCTGGAAAGATGTGAACTGTTAACATCAGCTGTAAGTGTCCCTCCAATAATTATATAAAATACCAATTGTATCCAAAATGAAGCCCAGAAGTCTGTATTTTCAATAACATCTAGGTGATGAAGTTGTATGAAACACTTTCGGCCTCAATCCTGGTGAGTGAATACTGCGTATTATCATGAATAATTGGAAATGGAGACCTTTTGTGTGTGTGAAATGCAAAAGGCCAATAAACGGGAAACTAATACCCTAGGTGTTATGACTGTTTTCTGTACCAAGGAAATGTAAATATATAACTGGACATTTTGTCAGCCAGTAAATTGTCTTTCTCCTGTTCTAAACTAAGTCACCATATGAATCATGAACATTGAAATGTTCAAAATTGCTAAAATCTCTCTCAACACTCACTATTTCAAAAATGACACGCTTGATGGAAATAATATTTTTCCTAGAAATTCATGTTGCCTATTTGAATATTCGTGATTCAAATTAACTATTTTTAAAAGTGAATTTGGTTGTCTCCTTTCAAAATTTTCCATTAACTTATTCCATTGTGAATTATAACTAAATTGCACCTGAAAAAATTTTAAAAGGAGTATAAAGGAAAGTAAGGAGGAGAAAGAGCTGAGGTAAAATGAGGATCCTACAATAATGCGAGAGTTTCTTGGCCAAAGGCCAAGGTGGAGGGTGACAACTGGGGGATGGGAGAGATTGGGGTTGAAAAATAAAAAAGAATGTGTGAGAAAAAAGAGCCCACCATAAATACACTGAACACACACACAAAGACACACAAACACACTTGCATGTGCACATACACTCTATTTGTATAATTTGAGACCAACGTAAATGTAGTAGAACATACTTTCCTTGATATGAAATGTCACAGATGTTAATGACTTCCAATCACTTTACAAGGGCAATCACAGTCCTCTGGAAAGGTGTGGTGTGTGTGTGTGTGTGTGTGTGTGTGTGTGTACTTGTGTTTTTGTATACATTGCTTAATTTCCTGAAATGCTCAGTTCTGAGTTTCTATATTTTGTTAGTGAGGGAAGCTTTTCATATTCTTTTAAATAAAGCATGTATGTTTTTTATAACAATACAGTTTAGCAACAATACAGTTTGACATATTACAAAAGTATGGACAGTAATCTCGTAGTATCCTACCAGCCATAATGACATTCAAATCCTGCCTTTCCATTTCTTTCACAGGCTATCCTACATGTAGTTTTTGCTTTGTCTTTTTTTCCTTTTTCATGACTTCTGATGCCTCAGAGATCCCAGGGGCCTGTATCATATAATTCATAATATAATTACTTTAGACCACCATTTATCATCCTCCTACAAACTGAAGTCTACGGTAACATTTTTTCACCATTATGGTACAACTGAAAAAAATTAACTTTGAGGGAAAAAAAGCCAATTTGGGCCTGTGGTTTAGCTGCTGGATCCTGTTGCTTGGTGCTTAAGCCAGGTAACACAATATGGAGAAGTGTATGCAGGGAAAATATGTTGAAGAACTGGAATTGAGAAGGAGAGTGTCTTAGAAATCTGTTACAGATAGCACCAGTGACCTAATTAAAAGTTTGGGAGACTAATCTATCAATTTTACACTTATTTTGTTACTTTCCCTTAAATAATTTCATTTCTCCTCAAATTTAGGCCTATAATCTGACACTAGACCTCTACAAATGGCTAGATCAGGACTAAGGGAAATCTATATATTCCATCTACAACAGTCTCTGTCCCTCTTATCACAAGAGAGGATGAGTCCTTGTGAGGTTAACGCCAGTCTCTGCCTGCTCGTGCTCAGCTCAGGCTCAGATCAGAAGTCTGCTCACAAAAGAGAAGTAGTTCCTTCATCTTCCAACACAATCAAGTAGATAAAGCCTTTCTTTCCTAATTTCCACGAACTGAGTTTTTTCTTTGTCTCTCTCCTGCAAAGCCCTCCACAAAGTGTTTCTTCTTACCTCCTATCCTCCTCCTCACTTCCTGATTCCTTCTTATTTCTGGTTCCCTACTCCTTGTGGTACAGGATTCCTAACTCCACAGTAGTGACTTAATGAAATTGTTGGAGACAGCTTGACGATGGAGTTTTGTGGATGGTGGCAGCTTCATCTCACTTCATCATTTGGCACTGTTTAATGGCATTGGTAAATCCTTTCTTTTCTAATAACCTCCTTATCGTCCTAGGACTGACTGTATTTCAAGGATTAGTATACAACAGTCCTAGATTCCAAATGTAGTCAGTTACTTACTTTGTGAATAAATTTTAATGAACACAGCCACACTTATTTTTTGTTACCTGTAATTCCTTTTGTGGTCTATGGTGGAATTGTATACTTGGAACAAAAACTATATTTTATACAAAGTCAAAAATACATGCTCTGAAACTTGATGTAAAAATAAAAAGTTGTCATTTTTATTAGGCTTCTGATACCTTTTAAGAAATTACTTTTCAAACTACAGATTAGTTATCTTTAAAACATTCACTTTCTTTGCAGGTCTTTTTAGTGTTTATGTCTATCCAGGTTATATCCTGAGTCTTTTCTTTTTCTTAATACACATGGTCTCTGAAAGTTCCTCTCCGTATATGTGGTATCTCCACATGACAGCTGGTCTCCATGTCCAATTATATACACACAGGCCAACATCTCTTCTGCGCTTCTGCCATTGTGCTTCCCTCTAGGTACGTTCTAGACTTCCAAAATTCAACAAGGCCCAAACAGAGACCAGTATCTCCCTCTTGTCTCCAGCCTGTGCTTCCTCTGCCTTCTGTCTTACTTTATTAGCTCTGCAGTTGCACAGTCCAGGAACCAAGTTTTCATGGTGACTCACTCTTGGCTTCTCATCTCATATATCACAATGATCTTATAGTCATCACCCTACAAGGTGTTTTTATGACCTCTAACCTGGATCACTCCAAAAGCCAGTTCTTCATTCTTCTCATTTTTTGGCAATATGAATGATATATTTTCTTTCCCCTGTGCCTTCCCATTTCTCCTGTCCCCCACAAATATTCTGATATATAAATTATGAATCAAACTTCTGTTATATTTATGAGAATCATTACCATCTTTATAATTCTTCCAGACTGTGATGCAGTCTCGTTTTAATGTTCTGCAACTCTTCCATGATTCCTGTTGAAACAGTTACAACCATTCTCTTTGAAAAAAAAATGGTGCTCCCCTCGTACATATGGTTTACAAATTATACAATAATACACTCAAAGAAAGCTCACAGTAATCTTAACCAAGCAAATAAATTACAAGGTTTTTAAAAATTACAGAGTCATTCCTAGTATATCTCTGAATAAAACTACTAAACTTTTAAATACGTAACCTTTGTTTAAAATCTTGTCTTTAAGTCTAAAGCTTGTGTCTCATTGCTCTCATTATACAACTGACCAATTCTAGATGTAAGCTAGTCTATGCCTCCTACAGCAGCAGTATCTTTGCATATGGACTCTCTTCTTTATGAAGACTATTACAGGAATTTTGTGAATATTCTATTGTAGCTAATACTTTGGAAGGTGCTGATAAGCCACATAATTCTGGAACAAATGTGAAGATAGTGAATCTAGATTTTGAAAATGCAACATGGTTGTGTATAGTCATCATGTTTTCATTTTAAAACATCATGGTATTTAATTTATGTATTGTTGATAACTGTAACATATACATAGTTTTGTAGATTAGTCAGCTGATTATACAATAGTAGCTAGTTTGGGGAAATATTTAATAAAGCATAGTTAAATAATCAAGTCAAATGCTTAGCTATAATGGACCTTCCCTTATAGAAAACTTACAGAATATCATATGATCACTCATCTGTTGAATATGCCTTTGCCAAGAAGGAACCATAACTCACAGAAGCCTTTATTCTAGACTGGAAACAGTACCTGCCACTTCATGTTCCTAAAACACAAACAAGTATATTTTTGTATTTCCGTTTTTATATTTTAACCAATTTTCATGCCTGAATTTCAATATGGAAAAATTACATGCAATAAAACTTGAAGTAGACTCCTCAAGTAACCAAGTGGAGAGAGGGGTATTCTGTAAAAGTTCATATTAATGACAAATTCGCCATTGACTAAGGGAGATGCTAAAGTATTTCACAGCAAATCAAATTTCCTTCTGTGCTATTTCAAATGAAATACTTGAACAAGTAATTTGAAATCCTAAGTGGGATGTGAGTATAATGTCACTATATTTGGCATAAATCACTGTTCAAGGATTGGTAACAAAAAATGCTTTGTTTTGATTTTTAACAAGTCTCGATTGTTTCGTTTTTTTTTTCTTTATTGTTTTTGCAAACAGTCTACACTGACTGTTAGACTGTCACAGTTACAAGAAGATTCTGAAGGGAGTCATTGCCATTTCTACTTTAAGTCTTTGTGAACTAGACCAGAGAGTTTTAGTTTTAAACGAAGAAAAAAAAAAAGATAACATGTCCTCAAGCATATTCAATGTTATGATTTTAATTCATAAAAGACATTTAAAGAGATATTTTATATAACAGTGACAGAAAAGAGGAAACTAAAATTTATTAATCTCACATTCTGCCAGTAGAATAGCACAGATTCTCTTGGTACGCTGAGATAGCTTCAAACTAATAATGTTCCTAGTTTATGAAAACTTGCAGGTCTCTGACTTTCGGTGTACCATCTTTATCACATTTGTCTTCATGATGCAGCCTACTTTCACTTTTATGTTATAAAAACCCAGTGTTCTTCTGCTAGACATTTAGAGCTCCAAGAGAAATTTGTAGACCTTTGTTTTAGCATCATCCTGATGCTAGGATAAAACACTCTTACCAAATCAGTTTAGAGGATGAGTTTATTTGACTTATAATTCCAGATCACAGTCCATCATTGAGGAGAGTCAAGACAGGAACTCAAGGCAGGAATTTGAATGCAGATTTGCTTGATATTCCATAAAGCAGAATCACTGATTCAAAGAACTCATTTCACAGCCAAAGAAGTGGCAGGAACCATGAAGGATGATGGTTGCTGCAGGAAGGCAAGCTCATCTTTAGCTATGTTTTATATATATTTTTCAAAACCACCTACTTAGGATATAGTGCCACCCATAGTGTAATTTATTATATCAATTAAGATTCAAGAGAAATCTCAGACAAGTCCACAGACCGATTTGATCTAAGCATTTCCTCAATCAAAATTCTCTTCCCAGAAAATTTTACATTGTGTCAAATTGACAGTTAAAGCTAATCAAGACATTTTTTACTCAACTGAAACACTTCATTGTCCCAAGGACATGTCATGAAGCTTAGATAGAAGAGCGAAACACTTCCTTGTACCAAGGATGTGTCATACAGCTTAAATGGAAGAGTCCAATGTGGGAGTGGAGTTGAAAAAAAAAAAGAAGAGGAGGAGGGAGAGGAGGAAGAGGAAGAAGAAAGTGGTAGTAAATGTATCTATTTGCACTGGGGAAAACATTCACTTGGGAAACAGAAATTTAAGTTCAATCTCGCTCAGCCATTTTGTAAGCCATTTTAATTCCTTCTAAGAAGACACAGTAAGTGTAAAGGTATCAGCACAGGGCAAGGATTGCTGGCCTTATCACTGGTGACTGAGGTCATCAACCTTCCCTTCTACCCTTTATGACTGCAGTGAACATGAATGCAGTACTAGAGCAGAGATATCAATGATTGGACCATACGACCAAGAGACACCATGTTGGACCATACAACCAAGAGATGCCATGGTACAGTGTGGCAAAATAGGAAGACATAGATGAAGTGGAGATTTCTGGTGTGCCATGTGATGCAAACTCAAGTGATATTTTGCTGAAGACAGACCCATGAGAGGATATATGATATTGGGAGAGAGTATAAATAAGACCCAACACACAGTGGTCAGTGTGCTTTCATAGCTAGCCTTGTAATGCTTTGTTGGTCTCTAATTTTTGTTAATCCTCACTTTGCTGAGAAAGGCAAAGCACAGAACTTCTCAAGGCATTTAGGCTGGTCCTGGTCACTCCCGCTGACTCGTGATGATTTGGAGGAGGCATGCAGTTTCTACTAGATCTTTCAGCCACTGCTGATTCATGGTTGGTGACACTTTGAACTGAACTATTGGTATCATGACACTACTGAACTGGACTGCTCATACCCTGACAAATGGAGACTGCAATCACCTCAAGGAACTACTTTTAAACAAGTCTACTTCCCCAATGTCCTATTACCCATTCTCTGCCATACCTTTGGACAGTGGGCTAGAAGTGGAATCGAAGCATTTGAGAACCCTTATTACAGTAGGTTTTAAATAAACTAAGCCTACACATAGATACTGGACACTGTTTACTGCTTAATGTCTACTGTATGAGGGTATGATTATTTCCGTGCTTGAAGATACTTGAGGAAAACAAGGCAAGATCATTGCTAATTACCAGATTTGCTTGGAGAGAATAAAGGACTTTCTTGATGTGATGGTAATTTCTAATGTAGGAAATAACATATATTAGGTCATTTCCAACATGCCTTTGGAACCTCTGCTTGGAATGCTAACAATACCATGCCATGCAACACAGTCATGGGCTTCCGAGAAGCAAACACCAAGAACCAAATACCTGGGATATAATAAAGCAAAAAAAATTGGGTCCCTGTGTGACGAGGTGAGATAATCCATGAAAGCCACAATAGACATCTTTGTTGAAAGCGACTATGCACTGTGAATGCTTTAAAACTGCATCTCCTTTTATTTTAATTAAATGTTCTAATGCTAGGTATTAATGAGATTTAGGGTGATGTTTCTATGCATGTACATAACATTGTGGTCAAACCTAGCTTCCCTCTACATACTTCTCTCCAGGTATACAACTCTTTCCTCCTTCCATCCTTCAGTAATCACTAATTACCACGGAGCTTGGCTTTCTTCTTAAGCTTCAACATGTGACAGAATTCACTTGGTAATGCCTTTGTATGTACAGCTTATTTTACTTAACATGATCTCATTTTATCCATTTTGCTGCAAATGGATGAACTTTTGTCATATTCTATATGACTAAGATTCCATTGTAGATACATGCGTTTTCTTTATCCACTCATATATTAATGAGCACCCATGCTGACACCATATATTAGTTCTCATGAATAGTGTGGCATTAAACATGGCTGTGCAAATGTCACTTTTGTATGCTGATGTTGTTTTCTGCAGTGCTCTCCATTTCCTGGTTTGAGGATTTCCATGATGCCCTCCACAATACTGAACTAATTTATATTCTCAACAGTGCAAGAGATGGCATCTATGGCTACCTCCTCAACAGCCATCCTAACTGGGGTCAGATGAAAGTCTCACTGTAGTTTTGACTAGAATTTCTCTGATGACTGATAATAATAATAATTTTTCATATATTTGTTGGCAATTTGATTTGTAGGCCATAGCATTATATGTTGCATATAATCACAACTGCTAGGAAATTAGGAAGTTTGTAGTTTACCGTGGCATAACAAGTAATTCAGACAGACTAGAGAGAGAGGTTCCTCCTTCTATTGCTCAGTTCTTCTGTCCACTCTTCCCTCCTTCCTTTCTCCTTCCCTCCCTTCCCTCCTTCTTTTCTCCTTCCCTCTCTTCCCTTCTTCCTTTCTTCTTCCTTCTCTGCTTATCATCCATTCCCCATCAATTAGATATAAAATACTGAAAATACAAACATTAAACTATGTCACTGAGCTATTTTTTTCCATTTAGAAGGTGAAACATTTTAACAAGAATATCACATGTAGTTCTTTGTACAATAGAATTTCCCAGGAGACTCATCTCTACAACTTGCAAACTGTAAAGGGTGATATCTCAAATTATTTATTAATAAACTATTAAATTTGAAAATACATATTTGACATGGAACCTAGTAACACATTGATTATATTTTGAATATTTTATAATGTGAATGAAGGGGGATAAATTGATTAATATTTATGCAAACATAAAACCATTAGTGAGCACTGCACTTAATCAGAACTCAGAAACCCAGAAATGTTTCAGAAATACTGCATGTTTCCAGTCCCTGATACCATAGCTCTAGACCTTCCATTTTTCCAACCTTTACTTCTGAGTCAGCAAAATGATCTGGTCATTTACTGTGTTTTCAAGTAAAGATCCAGGAGATAAAATCTGTTGGCAGATCATAGAGTTCTAAATAAATACTGTAATTTTCAGGGAAAATATTATGGGTGTTTGTATCATATTCTGTAATGAAAATGGAAATTATTTACTCCGGGGACCCTCACCACATTATAGTTAAATTATTTGCATCTTGATAAATGATTTGCATGCTAATGAGCTCTTATTCCCAGAACAGCCTACACACGTTTTTTCTATGCTTTCACCCTCATGTCTATATGATACTGTGTGATACAAAGATATAAAGACATTAAAAGGTCTACAGGATAAATTATCTCCCTTTTTTTCTTTTTGCAAATTGCTTTTTTGTTGGGTTATCGGATGTTTTATATTAATTTTGCTAGGTTGTTGAAGTGATTCTTCAACTCTTCAGATGTTTCAAGCATTTATTTATTAATTAATTTATTTATTTATTTATCATCCTGGTATTTTGCTTTAGACTTCTATGCCCATGCAACCATCAAAGAAAACAGAGTAGAAAGTTTTCTGTAGATTGAAATTAAGGGTTTGCCCATTTGAGTAAATTTTAATCCGTCTGTTCTTTTCTTGAGTAATATTCATCATTCTGATCTCCCCAGAGACAGGATTTCCAGTGTCTAGTCAGACTCACCTACTGCAGAGAGAACAACACACTTTTGATCTGAGATCTCTGTGATGTGTGTGTGTTGTGTATGTGTGTGTGTGTGTGTGTGTGGGGTTTTGTGTATGTGCGTGTTGTGTGTTTATATATTAAAATAAGTTGATTCCCTCAAGGGAGTTCTTACATGAGCTAAAATATACTTGAAAACTTAGTGGGGAACAGGTCAGTTCCCAAAGGTAAAGCCTGATTCTCCATCCTTCCTTGTTGAAGAATGAATCAGCTAATTGGAAAACTAGAAGTGACAGGGATTAGAAAGTGAAACAGGTGAAAATGTAACTGGTGATAATTAAAGGCTAATTATCTTCAACCCACAATTGGCCACAGGAGGTTATTCTGAGCCACATGAAGAAGGAACCTGGGAGAAGAGCAGTCGGAGAAAACATGCAGAAAAGCCTACAGTTCCTTAACTCATAGTCACGGTTAAGCTACAGGCTGCTGTGGAAAGGAGGCCTTCTGATGCCCAGTTCTTGACTGACACTACAATCCATCTTTTCTTCCACATCTCTTTCATGATTTGTCCTTGTAACTTATCAGCATGAGGATTTCTTCACTTTCAAATGTCTGTAGGAAACAGAATAGATACAAGAATGACATCTCAAAGAAAACAGTTTCCGACATAAATGCTATTACATTAACTTTTCTCGGTAGCTCAACCACGGCAGCCTGTTTTGTGGATCTCCTCTTAATTGACAGTTCATAGACCATCAAGGTCAAGCAAAACCTAAGTTCCCATTTACATCAAAAGAAGACACTTAGTGGATTCAGAGGACACAGGCTGTGGGAAGTATAGTAGCAGAAGCATCACTCCAGGCACAGGGTTTACTGAGTACTTCTTGAATAGGTCAGAATACGCTGTTGCTTTTCATGAGCATTTGATGTATTATCGACATGCTTACCTCCAACACAATACCCTTCCCATTGCTATATGCATGAATCTCTCAAAACCAGCAAGCTTCTCAGCCTTATGTCAATCTGACTACAATCAGATGATCCAGATACAGACTCCATCTTGAGCCAGGAACATCAGAGCACTAGAGGAATTTTCAAAATGAACCTGAGTGACAGATGTGATCTCTTTCTCCTTCTCTCTCTTTCTCTCTTTCTCTCTTTCTCTCTCTGTCTCTTCCTCCTCCTCTCCTCTTCTCTCCTCTCCCTTTCTCCCTCTCACTCTCTCTCTACCTCCCCTCTCTATATTAAAAAATTATGCCATAAGATTCAGAAACTACCAGCTCCTATAATTTCTACTATATGGAATAAGCCATCTATAGCACTAAAGCATCAGGCTGCAAAGCAAAGTCACAAAAAAATAAAAAAAGGAACACGCTGATGCCTTTCAGCCCCTCATATTTTTAGAAGCAACTGAGTCAGTCTTCTTGGTGATCTGGTCATTCAGTTCCTGCTATCATGTCAAAAACTTTCTTTTAGACTAAAATAACTCCTGTTAGGATTTTGACATTCAGAACTAAAATACTTACAAATAAAGGTTTCACGGAACAGGATATAATTTAGCAGTCTTAGCCAGTGGGATTGTTGTCATGGTATTGCCAACCTCCACACTTCCACCATCAATAAAGAACAGTGTCTCTTCCCTCTGCTGAGCCCGGCATTGAAGAAAAGGACAATACACCAAATAATTTTAGAGATAAAAAAAATCAATTATATAATGAAAAACATTCTGTATAATACAATGATCATGGGATCTGGAAGCAACAGGCTCATTTCCCAGCACTTAGAGATTAATAAGGCAAGACAGCCAGAAAGCAAAAAAAACCAGAGAGGAAGAAAAAAGTTCCGTGTCAGCATGACTTCTTGGGGAAAGTAGAAAATGCGGGTGGGGTCAAAGGTTTCATATTACCAAGAAACACTTCCTTAAGGTTTCCATACCTCCAGAAAAAGAGAGTCCATACACTTAAAATTATTTCCAGGCATAACAGGACAGACAGAAGAGATACGAATTGACTGAGAGAGGACAGGAGTCCAAGTCTGTCGTGACCATGGAGCATCTAATGTGTACTGAATGGGTGATCAAGAACCATGCATGTTCAGCTGTGGACATTAAGGCTGGATGCTCTAGGAAACAATGCCCACAAGCAAAGACCAGAACTCTGATTTCATTCCTAGAATTGAGAAGGACCTGGGTTTTCTAAAGTACAAGAAGGTTACTGTATCCTTTTCATCTTCATCGGTAAATGAAACAGGACACTTCTTTCTTCACAGCTCTTTTATTTTCCACGAATCTTCTTCCACTCTCTCCAACGACTCCCCCCAGCAGCTGAACTGCCTTTGTTATATACCCTTCCAAGGGGGCGGACCTGGCTGCCTGTTCTCTCAGGATTGGTTAGGGCCAATACCTCATTAGCATAAGCCCTCTCGGGAGGGGGAAACCGGCGCCGTCTCTTTGGCCACCTACATCTCCCCCTTATTTATTTTATAAATTTGAAATAGGTTACTTCTGGACCCTTAAGATTCGTCCTAGGCCTCCCACACCCAAGCATGCTTTTGATTGTCAAAAGGCTTTGGAAGGCACTCCTTGAAAGAGCCACTGCTGTGGCAAAAGTCAGCGGGGGAAAGCAGAGGTCTGAGCCCTTGTGCAAGTGTTGAAGGCATTGTAATGGGGGGTGCCACCCCATACCCGCCTTTGTGTCTTTTTTCAGGAAGAGGTGTTTGACACAAAACCTCTATGCACTCAGACATACTTTCAGAGAATCTATCTCAGGATTGAGAACATCTCTAGTCGAGGCACTCCTCGTGCTCCCCGCTTCTGAAAAATTGAAATGGTGCCTTAGGAGCCTTATACCATTGGCATTGGTCAAGATGGTCAGGATCTAGGGAAAATGTCTGGACGGCCAATATCGGGTCCAGAAGGTTTCCCACTAGGTCTCCCTAAGGGAGGCCAGCCAAATACTTGGGGAAGCACCTTCCTTCATGGCAGTCAGCGCCTGATAAACTACAGCCTTATGTCTTGCATGGTCATGGCGTAAGCGACATAGAAACCAAAGGCAGAAACCACATCCTAAGAGAACAACGGCTCGCCATACAAATACTCCCGCCCATTCTTTAAAGAAGTGAGGGATCTTACCCAATGTAAGTCTTTCAGAGTGATGGGATCTAGGCAAGTGCCATTCAGGGTGGCGGTCTGCGACAGGAGCTTCAACATCAGGATCTGCAGTTTCATCATCCCTCCTTTCGTCTGGGATCGCCGGACTGGAGATCTTCCGAGTCAGTTTCTCAGGGATCCAGATAGGGTTTTCTTGATCCTGTGGGAAAACACAAACAGAACCTCGTGCTCTTATGAGCACGGGATCGGGCCCTTGCCATGCGTTAGTTATGATATCTTTCCATTTTACCTTTTCTGGCGGAGGGCATAAGTGATTATGATGTCTGTCAGCAGCAGACTGACCCTGAGCATCCAAATTTAGAAAATTTAAAGTAAATAGTGCTAAGGATAGTCTATGCTTGGAGTTAAGGCCGTGGCCTATTCCCTCTTTGTTTTTGAAGACATTCCTTGAGCGTGCGATGTGCTCGTTCTACAATACCCTGCCCCTGAGGGTTGTAGGGCAGTCCATGAGTGAGTGAGACTTCCATACGTTGGCAAAAGGAAGAAAAGGCTTGAGCTGTATAGGCTGGGCCATTGTCTATAAATATAAATCTAAATAGGACTGTTATAAAACAGCCAACAACTAATTAATTTACATATCTATTAATAATAGTTTTTTATATTTTTTATAAAATTATTTTTCTATCAGCCAAAAAAAATTAAGGTTTGTATCTCTCTTGAGGCTTAAATTCTTTTGTGGAGAGCTTAAAAAAGATCTTAGCCAATTAGCATCTCCTAGAAACCTTTGAATCTTATGTCACAATTTATTTAGGAATATAGCTGATGTCTCATTGTCATACATCTGGTTTTGAGTGACTCCAACTTTGAATATACCAGTTTAAATCTAGTTTTTTTTATTACCAAAATTATAAATTTGCAATCATACCCAATAACATATTTTTCTTAACCCTAGTTCCCTGTGTTCTGAAGATAGGCTCTTGGAGCTGTGTCATGAAGAGTGATTGCTTAGAAAATATTTGCCTCCAGGATCAAAAACTGGGAAGGCCATACACGCTTCCTTCCAAGTCTGTGAGCAGAATGAGAATTGTGTCTCTGGGGACAGACTGGCCCAAGGAACCTCCACATAGGGAGGCGGGCCTAGGGGCGGAGCTGTGGGCATCTCCCAAGCATGGGGTTTGAGCTTTTCCGCCATTTTGCCTTTCTTTTTCCTTGAGAGGACCACGGTCTCTATTTTAGTTAACATGTCCTCAAGGTCCTCCTCCATCTTTTGTAAGTTCTTTCCTTCCTCTATCTTTTCTAAGCTATCAGAGCCAGAAGAGCTCTATGTATCTATATTGGTTATCTTTTTTGGTCCCTTGTTTATTTTACTAACTCCTGCCTCAGAGCCTTCTGACTGAGCCTCTTTCAGTTGTTCAAAAACTTCCTGGTCCTTTTGGACAGTGAATTCATAATCACAATAAGAATTTAGGTACAATCTAAGACTATATGTCAGGAAAAGCATTATTATGATACCCAAGCCAACCCACTCCGAGTTGACAATAGATATCATAGTTTAGAAAATCTGCGGACCTTTTATTGCCGCTTTCCTTATACTCGTCCCTAAACCTTGACTTGTCCCAAATCTAGGGAATCTCTACTCGTCCCAACCCAGGGATCTTTCACTCGTTCCTGACTTGTCCCAAAGCAGGGATCCTTAATTCATCCCAACCCAGGGATCTTTCACTCGTTCCTGACTTGTCCCAAAGCAGGGATCCTTAATTTGTCCCAACCCAGGGATCTTTCACTCGTTCCTGACTTGTCCCAAAGCAGGGATCCTTGACTCGTCCCAACCCAGGGATCTTTCACTCGTTCCTGACTTGTCCCAAAGCAGGGATCCTTGACTCGTCCCAACCCAGGGATCTTTCACTCGTTCCTGACTTGTCCCAAAGCAGGGATCCTTAATTCGTCCCAACCCAGGGATCTTTCACTCGTTCCTGACTTGTCCCAAAGCAGGGATCCTTAATTCGTCCCAACCCAGGGATCTTTCACTCGTTCCTGACTTGTCCCAAAGCAGGGATCCTTAACTCGTCCCAACCCAGGGATCTTTCACTCGTTCTTGACTTGTCCCAAAGCAGGGATCCTTAACTCGTCCCAACCCAGGGATCTTTCACTCGTTCCTGACTTGTCCCAAAGCAGGGATCCTTAACTCGTCCCAACCCAGGGATCTTTCACTCGTTCCTGACTTGTCCCAAAGCAGGGATCCTTAACTCGTCCCAACCAGGGATCTTTCACTCGTTCCTGGCTTGTCCCAAAGCAGGGATCCTTAATTCGTCCCAACCCAGGGATCTTTCACTCGTTCTTGACTTGTCCCAAAGCAGGGATCCTTAATTCGTCCCAACCCAGGGAACCTCGACTAAAAACTACACCTTTTTACCTCAGTTTATGAGTCCACGAGGTTGTTGTCGTTGGCTCGTTGTCCTTAGTCTTCTTTGGCCGCCGTGTCTCTCGCCGCCGCATCTCTCGCGTCTCTCGTGTCTCTTGCGTCTCTTCTCTACCGGCGCCGGGTGTTTCTGCTGGCGCCGGGTGTCTCCGCCGGCGTCGGGTGTCTCCGCCGGCGTCGGGTGTCTTCACTGCCGGCGCCGGGTGTCTCCGCTGGCGCCGGGTATCTCCGCCGGTGCCGGGTGTCTCCACCGGGTATCCGCCGGCCCCGAGTCACCGCCGCCGCCGGGTCACCGCCGGCCCCGGGTATCCGCCAGCCCCGGGTATCCGCCAGCCCCGGGTCACCGCCGCCGCTGAGTCGCTTCTCCGCCGGTGGGTCGCTTCTCCGCCGGGCCACCAGTTGTCGCGTCTTCCTCGGCCGGCAAGTAAGACACGACACGCCTGGATTCTTCTTTGACAGCTCTTTTATTCCAGGCACAATCTTCATCCATCGAAGGGGCCCGCCACTCCCAAGCAGCTGAAATGCACTGCTTATATACCCTTCCAAGGGGGCGGGCCAGGCGGCCTGTTCTCTCAGGATTGGTTAGGGCCAATACCTCATTAGCATAAGCCCTCTCGGGAGGGGCTTGAGCCTGACGCATGCGCAGTAGGCGGCGCCGGCCATGTTGGAAACCGGCGCCGTCTCTTCGGCCGCCTACAATGACCCCCTCCTCATCCACGGTCAAATGACGGACGCCTCCCTGAGGCACCGATTGCAGTTAATGGTTTGTGTGACAGGAAGTGACATTTTCTTCAGTGAAGCGGCTGCCAGCGAGTTGTCTTTCCTCCAATAAATAAATTCCCAACCATAATAGGGTAAAAAAATGAATTAAACAAACATGATAAAACAAGTAGAAAGGGACTTTTTGAGAACAGCTCCAGGGGGCAGTAGAAGATGAGAGTGTAAAATGGAGGCAGAAAATAATTAAAAGTTATTCTATAAATAAAGATATGAAACTTTAGTCCGTGGTTCTCAATCTGTAAGTCATGAACCTTTGGTGTTTAGTGACTCATTCACGAGGGTTGCCTAAGACCACCAGAAAACACAGATATTTACATGACGATTTATAACAGTAGTAAAAATATAGTTACAAAGTAGTAATGAAAATAATTGTAAAGTTAGGGTCACCAGAACATGAGGAACTGTATAAATTGGTGGCAGCATTAGGTAGTCTGAGAACCACGGCCTCAAATAAAGTCTTAATAAAAGGAAGGACCAGAGAGAAGAAATGTGCTCTGAGTAAAATCTAAAAATGACTACGATTCATTTAACTGAGTTCTCGTGTTGAAAACTTCTGTAAAGTGGGAATACAAACTCAAATGCTGAAAAGTCAATTTTTTTACTGATTTTTTTATGAAAATTTACATTATATTATACACACATTTAAAGTGAGTTTCTCATTCTCTATTTTATCTACTAATTCCAGATGATTATACAATAGAACAGAAGTTTTAGCTTTATATGTCATGGTTTTGCATATATAGATAATAGAGGCATGTTAGATATACCATGAAGCTGTTAACTTAATAGATATGAAGGAATAGACACTAGGATTTGAAAATATATAAGGAACTCATTAGAAACTGATATGTCAGAAAGCTAATTATTATTCTTGGCTGGTTCCTCACACAGGCAACTTTTCTGAGTATGCTTTGCAGTGGGAGACCAGAGGCTTTGCAATGCGTGTGATACATTGAAGACAAAGGGAGGTGCATTTTAATTAACGGCACAGCTCTGACCCTTCCTCACGGCAGCAGTGTGGGGAGAGGAGGCTGTGTCATCCTTCTTTCTGTTCCATAAGATATGTACCTGTCACAGCATCATCTCAGGAGAGGTCAGCCATTTCCAGCCAAGTGCTGACATGTAAGAACCTGAGAGAAACATTCATGGCCAAGTCAGAAGTTTGGCTCTTCAAGTGCAGGGTATGAGAGTAGATGTGCATAGAAAAGAGAGCATGTGAAACTTTGAAATAAACCATTTGGTGATTTAAAAAATATTCAGCCACAGAATTCCATTCAGTCAAAATTCAGAAGTGAAGTCATGAAATCAGAAGCATTTCTGTGGCAGTTGCAGTTCGTTGAGTGCCCATTCCCTCTCAGTCAGGGAGAGGGAAAAGAAAGAAGCTTTTATAATGTTTTTATAAGCAGAAAGTTGAGTATTTTTTATGACTAAAGTATAAATGTTTCAGGCATTATTATATGTACAAATATTTCACTCTCATTTTTAAAGATAATTCTATTACTCCTGATGACTGAAAAGTCCTAATTATTCAGCAATTTCTTAAAAATTATTTCCTAATAGGGACTCATATTAGATTTATCTGATTTTTAAAGAAGTGAAGATTTCAGAGTTCTATCAGCTTTTACCCTTAGTTTGGCCTATTTTATGTACACCTAAATGTTACAAGTTTGCTTAATTTTTTCATGAGCTTATGATTTGTGAATCAGTTGATATTAATTTAGCAATTATCTGCTTCCAAGCATGCATCGTAATTGGCTTCTAAGTAACAACTGTTCAAAAGGAGAGAGAGAGGGGGAGAAAGGAATTCACAGTCATCACTTGGTTGTGTTGGCTGACAAACATTGAGGAATTAATGTTTTCAGTGAATATTTTATTAAATTAATTTTCCAAAGTACTTACAAATTACACTTCTTATAAAAAAGCTTTTTGTGTGTGACAGTGAAATGTACTGAAATGTACTCAAGGCCAGACAGAAGCACCTGCCAAGGTTTGAAAAATAAATTGCTGTTTTATTTCTCTCTCTCCCTCTCTTTTCTTTTAAATGCAAAGGAATCCAGAGGTCTGAGAATTTGCAGAGTGAATGGACGCAAGAGTGCTCCTCGCTCTAGAGTCCAGCATGTTCTAATCACTGTTCACTTGAAGTTAGTTGAGTAGGATGTAATGGCATAAAATGTCAGTTTCTGATGACTGACAGGGCAAGATAGTAACCTACACTTTGCTCCTAAAATAATGAAACTTTGAATAAAATTTACTTCCTGGAATCCTTGTATCTTTCCTGTGTGCATTCATGTAAGTGCACATTTGTATGTGCATGGGTATAAGTGCATATGTATGCAGGTGTGGAAGTCAGACATTAAAATCAGGTGTCTTCTTCTATGATTCTCTACCTTATACTGTTGAGACGAGGACCACTGAGCCCGGAGCTCAACCATCAGCTATGCTGACCGTTCCAGTGAGCCCTCAAGATCCTCCTGTCCAGCATGGACATCTCAGTAGTCGGCCATTATATTGATGTACTAGGGATCTAGACTTCATGCTCATGTGACAAGCACCTTACCCACTGAGGGAGGAATCTTCCTGCTCCTCCCTTTGCTATTCTTACTCTTATCAGGAATTTCTCACATACTCGGTGTTTTCTTTCTTCTTTTATAATTTTTTTTGTCAGCATGTATTCTTTGCTTATAGTGATAGATTCCATAAAGACTGCTTTATAAAAGTTTTTTTCAAATATTTTGCCTTGTTCACTTCATTTACTCTTCTACTCTCTCCTCTTTCTTCTCCCTGTTTCACATATTTTCTGACTCTGTACATTATCATTCCCTCCCTCCCTCCCTCCCTCCCTCCCTCCCTCCCTCCCTCCCTCATGGGTTCTCATATGCAGCAAACGCACCTGCATTTGGGTTATGTATTTGGGTCCTATCATGTTATGGATTTAAGATATGTTCATTTAATTTAGGAACTGTTTAGGAATGTTTGTGCCCTGTCTGATACATGGGTATCAGAAAATGCATTCACTATTTATTATTTATGCCTAAAGGGGTCTCCATCAGACCTCACCCCAAAATCCGTATTGTTGAGTCAAGGGTGGGTTTTAGGCTTACAGTATCAGGTGCCTCATCTCAGTCCGTTTAAAGATGTCATACTTCCTGCATTAAAGTTGCTGCCACCCATAATTAATGCACAAACATAATGGTATTCAAATAATCTCCCCAAAGAGAAGTAGGAATCGCAGTTTTTTCATTTGTATTCAATCACCTGCCACCCTTAAACTCATAATAGAATTGAGTTTTACCAGTGTTTTTAGAATATATATATATATATTATATATATATATGTGCATGTGTATGTGTATATATATATATACACATCTTGCATATATATGTATATATGCAAGATGACTGATGGAGCATTCATAACATATGCCTCTTGCACTTAAAGTCTGCTGATGGCTCTGATGTCAGTAGTAAATGGTGTAATGAAAGAAGCACAGTGACTGTTACTGAAATTAGGTCAGCCATGAAGGAATATTCAGAAACAAGCTTATTATTTATCTTGCACTAAAATTATTATAAAATTGAAGTCACGGCATGATTCAATTTTGTTTGGTACAGAACTATTGATCTTGAGTTTTGCACAAAGAAGTCCTTTTGGACTTAAGCTCCACACAGAAAAATCAATTTGTTTAAAATGCTTCCCTTTGTACCTAATAGCTCGTTGGTGGACCAGGGAGATTCTACACGGGAACGAGCCACTGTTTCCTCACAATCAAGAGAAGTCCCATGTAAACTAAAAGCAGAGCATCATGGAAAAAGCCTGAAGGCCACAGATGTACCTCCAGGTAATTTAATACCAGTAGTGGTCCAGGAGAGCTATTAAAGCCGTACCTCGGCCTGTGTAACAATGTCTCAGTGTTACTTATGGGTGAACAGATATATAAAATTGGCCAGTTATTTAACCTGCATGAACTTACATTCTATTTTTTAATATAAGATTTCTTACTTTCAAAATTTGAAACTCTTCAGTGACTGCAGACTGCTTTATAATATGCCTTTGTATTTTTTCATTGTTAAGGATAGAACACAGATCCTTATATAGGCTAAGCAAGTGCTTTACTGGGGAGGTAAGTATCCAACCCTGAAACTATAATATTTAAATGCTGGAAATCAATTGTGTTTTGGTTTTGTTTGTTTGTTTGTTTGTTTTTTAGGAGTTGTTACACTAGCATTTCTATGAAACAGCAACCAAATAATTAGGTCATCACACAGATATCTTCAAGACTGTTTTGAAATTATATAAACCAGCTTAGCAGCTCAACCGGGAAAGAACATGAACAGTGCTTTTCATTAATTCAGAAAATAATTTACTAGTCAAAACGTCTGAAAAATGAGAAACTAGAAAATATTTTCTAAAATTTAAGGTCTAGGGTTTTTTTTTTTTTCTGTATTTGTCAGTATCTATCTTTGAAACTCTGTTAACTTTATCTTCGTTGGTAATATTTTCTAGTGAGATTTAAAGACAAATTTGATTAGGAAAAGTACAAGATTGCTACAATAAACATTGTATCTTATTGCAACAAAAATATGTCTTCCGTACCCTTTGTTTCTTTGCCTGATATAGATTTAGTTTCCTCTCAAATACCACACAAATTGCATGAGCAGTCTAAAGGTGTGAACAGATTTTCTACACAGATATAAACACACTAGCTAATAGAACCAGGGAATGTTGCCTTTCGCCTGTGCTCTGTTCCCATTACATTTCCTTAAAGCTAATTTCAGAATCATTTTCCCATAAAGTTTTAATTGGGAGTGTCTCTTCACTGCAGATCTAATTATTTCCTACTATACCATGAACATGACACACTTCCGGCCTCATATACCCTAAAGGATTTCAATTAATTCTCGCTATTGTGAAACATGGGGACAGTAATTCCTGGACGTTGTACAATGAGCCTAATTTGTATATATCCAAAGAAATGCGATTAACATAATCATATTTTCCTGGGGGCCGAATAGAGGACACGAGTGAACTGCTGAAAGTGACTTCTTCCATGGCTGAGACTTGTTTTCCTCCTGAGCAGAATTCCTCAGCAAAAGCCGGCAAACGAAGGATTATTCAGTTCCCTTATGCATAAGGGGGAAGCCACTAATCTTTTAACTCTAGGAAATAAAGGATACATTTTAATAAGGCTTTTAAAATCTGAAATTAGCATAACATGAAAAAAAGAAATTAGACATATTTATCAGTAACTACATGCAAAAAGCAATTAATTAGAAGCATATTTGCCAAATATTCACAATTTTCTAAATAGATCAATAACTCAGTAAACAAATTAGCAGTCAAATAGATTAGTGTAGACCATAATTATTAAAATTGGCTACAATTCCACATTACAATATCTGTACCTAGAATAATGACTGGGAATATAGTTGCCTGAGTAAGACAGACCTGCTTGTTTACTTTAGGAATTGGGGCAAAGCTTTAATGCTTATAATGCCTACAATTGCAAGATTCAAACTGGAAAACTAAAACAACAACAAAAACCTTTCACTGAGTCCTGTCTTTTTTCAGCTTCCTGTTGCTGTGATAAAGCCTGCCTATGAAGGGAACTTAGAAATGAAAGTTTATTCGGCTGACAATTACAGTCCATGCTTGTGGAGAAGTCGAGGACCTTGAAGCAGTTTGAACCTCACATCCACAGTCAAGAGTAGAGAGTAGTGGATTACTGGATGTGTGATTCTGCTCAGCTCTCTTTATTATTAATACAATCTGGGATCACTTGGCTAAGGAATGGTGCTACCCACTGTTGGCAGATCTTCCCACCTCAATTAATAATAACCAATAGAATCCTCACAGACATTTGTATAGACCAATGCTAACTAGACAAGCCCTCACAGAGACTTCTGTCTCGGGTAACTCTACATTGTGTCAAGATGACCATTAAAACTAAGCATCTCAGGTTCCTTGTGATGAGTTGTTAGAAATGCCTTGCCTGATCATAAAGTTCTGCAGTCACCAATAGTTCTTATTGCACATTCGCCTATCCTAGAAGTATGCAAAGGGTTGATCTTTGTACAGCAGGGTCAACCCTGATCGCTGATTCCTCTAGTACATAGCAGAAAAAACTTGAATGCTCTCCAAATGATGACACAACTCCACTTGAAGGATTCCTGGGCTCAAAATCTCAGCAACAAAATCCCTGCACAGTCCTTCTGGCAGTTTTTTGACTCCCTGCTTTCTGGTCACTGTTCCCTCATGTCCCTGGGGCTTTCACTTTGATTTCTAACATTCCTTTACAGCAAGAAATTCTTCTCTACACTTAATCCAGATCCCCCTGTACAACTAAAGCTCCCTTGCTCTCTTCTTTCAAATTGGTATGACTAAGACAATCAACATGCTTGGCATAAAGAGGTTTTGTACCAGAACATTAATAATAAAAATGTGACCTTATGCTCACATACACATTCAATGTTCTTTTCTAATTTTTGCATTTCTAAAAATATACCTGGAAAGCTATCCTGTTGATAATATTTTTTAGAACAAAAGGAAACAAAAAAGAAAAGCACTTCACCCAGTATAGCAAAACTTTTTTGTTTTAAGTTCTAATTTATGTGGAATTTAAATTCATTTGTCACCAATGGAAGCAGGTTTCTTCTGTCTCATAAACTGTAGGGAACAGCTATTTGCTGTTTTACTGAAGTTCTGTTCTTTCTGTAAATTCTTCCTCCTGTCTTAAAAGTTTTTGCAATCCTGGTCTCTAAATGAGGCACGCTCCTTCTTAAAACCTCTCTATCTTCATAAAATGGCTCCAAAAGTTTTTCATGGAAGTCCGCAGGAGTTGCTCCAACTTCATAAAAACCAGGGCAAGGATACAATGCACCTGTTCCTTTTCATCTTATGTAGCTAACTGCTACATATTTCTATCTTATTTCTACTATAATATCAACTCGCTTTGCTCTGAGTTGGTGTTAATAGCAAGTCTGTTTTTATTACCATGCCATGGGCTCAAATCTTATTAGCTTGACTTATTTAATTCTCATAGAATATTTTATAACGTGTTGTAGTATATCTTTAAAATATTCTCTATTTTAGCATAGAATAAACAGAACATCTATTTAAAATAAAAGTAAAATCGCTTCATATCTCGGATCTCCACATCTTTCGAAAACGGAAGCACCTGATCTCCAGGCTATCTGCTCCTTCCTTCACTTTCTTGGCATAGGTAGCACTGCCAGTATCTTCCTACCCTATTGTCTGGGATTTCCCGAATTATCTCCCTTTTCTGGAGACTTGCCCGGATGTTAATTCTATAAGTAAAGTTACAGAGTCACCCAACTTTGTCCACTCAGTTGAGAACTGCTCTGTTGTTCTTCCCATTCTTACCAGGAGTTGGAAACCACGCCGGCTACAACAGGTGATCATGGAGACAGTCGACCCTGCCAGTCAACACTGAAGAAGGAAGGAAGCTCAGTGAGTTCTCAAGTCCATCTCAGGCTAATCTCCATTATGTAGAGGTGTCTCCCTCCGTTTCTTCAGCTCTCCAGAAGCTTCACTGCAGGTTCACTTAGTCCACGTGGACATCGAATACTAATTGGCAGATTTTATTCATTCTGAAGGTTAGATTGTTTTTATCCTTTCAGCCTGAGCATCCCTGGTCTTCAAGCAGGTGTTGATCTTCTAAGTAAGCATACAGTGAATATTAATCTCTGAATTTTCATGCAGCACACCAATGAATGCATTGTCTTGCCATTTTTATGAGTATTATTAAAAACCAATCTTTCTCTCATACAATACATCCTGACCAGAGACCCGTCACCACCCCCTCCATCCCTGGTATTCCACTTCTCTCAGCCCAACGGATATCTCCTCTCCCTGGATCCACTCCTCCTCCATCTCTCTTCAGAAAAGAATGGGCTTCCCACAGACAACAGCCAATCAAAACAAAGCAAAGTACAATGAGACAAGGAAAAGCTGTCACAACAGGGGGACAAGGAAACCAAATAAGAGGAAAAGAGTCCTGAGAACACAAAAAGGAGTCAGAGACACACCTGTTCCCACGGGTAGGATTCTCACAAAAACAGCTAACAACTGCAACATCTACTCAGAGGACCTGGTGCAGACTCCTGCGGGCCCTGTGCTTGCCATTTCAGTCTCTGTGAGCCCATGTGAGCCCTGCTTAGTTGATTCAGTGGGCCACGATCTTCTGGTATCCTCCATCCCTCTGACTCATATAATCTTACTTCTGCCTCTTCCTCAGGATGTCCAGAGCTCCCGTTGGAGGAACTGGAAGGACCTCCAATTTAGACTCTCTCTCTCTCTGCATGTCTAGCTGTGGTTCTCTGCATCTGCTTCCATCTGCTGTCAGGTGAAACCTTTCTGATGATGACTAGTCAGGCATTGATCTATGAGTATAACAGAATATCATTATGAATTATTTCATTTATGATGATGATGACGACGACGACAATGACTACGACAACGATGATGATATCATCAGTGTTTGATTCTGCACTTGGCCTCCAAACCTATCAATTCTCTGGTTCCAGGACATCCAGGCAGTGTACAGCATGGGCTTCTTCTCTTGATGTGGGTCTCAAGTTAAATTAGACACTGATTGGCCATTTCCAAAAGTTCTGAGCCACCGTTGCCCCAGCATATCTTCCCAATTTTTGCAGTGAGATGGATTTTATGTCTAGGTTTGTGGCTATGTTGGTATACAAGTTTCTATTGATCTCTCCAAGTTAGATGAGCTGTGTGAATGTGGTTCACAGCAATGTAGCCTCGCTGTCAGTTTGCAGAAAGCAATCTTCTGTGTGAGCATCAGCCTGTGTTGTTTGGGTATCCCCAAAGAACACCTTGGTAAATAGCTCAACCAAATGCAACCCAGTTTTGCCACTAGGATCCTTGAATGACTACCAAAAAAAAATTGGTCATCTCCAACTGGAATCACCCTTGGAGCGTCCAGGAAGTTGCCACGACACTAGGTTTCCACACCACTGCAAACCAGCCCCCAATTCCAATCCTTTCTCTGTGTACTCCACCGATTCAATCTCTGCCCTACATGATCTCTCCCACTCCCATTCCTACTCTTCCCCTGTGCACCCACAAATCTGGTCAATTTTCCTTTCTCAGGGAGATGCATGCATCTCTCTTAGAACCATTCTCTTTACTTAACCTCTCAGTGCCTATGGATTGTAGTTTGGTATCATTTACTTAATTACTAATATCCACCTATAAGTCAATACATACTATATTTGTCATTCTAGGTCTGGATTACCTCATTCAGGATGATTTCTTTTTCTATTTCCATTTATTTGCCTGAAAATTTCATGATGTCATTTGTTTGAACGACTGAGTTATACTCCGTTGTGTAAATGTAACATATTTTGTTTATTCATTCTTCTGTTGAGGGACATCTAGATTGTTTCCAGTTTCTGGCTATTAAGAATAAAGACATAACGAATGTATTTGAGCAAGTGTCCTTGTGGTAAAATAGAATGTTCTTTTTGGGTATATGACCAAGATTAGTTATAGCTGTGTCTTGAGGTAGATTGATTCCCATTTTTCTGAGGAACTATCATATTTATTTCCATAGTGTCTGTACAAGTTTGCACTCCCACCAGTAAATGAGGAGTTTTCTCCTTGTTCTCCACCCTCTCCTGAATGAGCTGCCACTCGTGTTATTGATCTTAGTCATCCTGACAAGAATAAGATAAAATCTCATTATTCTTTTGATTGGCATCTCCCTGATAGTTAAAGAGATTGACCATTTCTTTAAGTGTTTCTCAGTCCTTTGAGATTCCTCTGTTGAGAATTCTCTGTTAAGATCTGTTTTTTATTGGATTATAGTTTTTAATATTTCATTTTGTGAGTTCTTTATATATTCAGATATGAGTCCTCTATCGGATGTGAATTGGTAAAAAAAAATCCTCCATTTTGTAGGCTACACTTTGCCTGATTGATAGTGTCATTTTCCTTGCAGAAGCTTTCAGTATCATGAGGTCCCATTTATTATTGTTGTCTTAGTGTCTGTGCTAGCTGTGCTCTGTTCAGAAAGTCATCTACTATGCCAATGTGTTCAAGGCTACTCTCCACATTCTTTTCTATCAGATTCAGGTAGCTGGTTTTATATTGAGTTATTCGATCCACTTGGACTTGAGTTTTGTGCAGAGTGATAGATATGGATCTATTTCCATTCTTCTACATGCTCACAACCAGTTTAACAAAGTTTATTTTCTGAAGACGTTTTCTTTTTTTTCAGTGTGTATTTCTGGCTTCTTTATCAAAAATCAGGTGTCCATAAGAATATGGATTTATGTCTGGGTCTTCAATTCAATTTCATTGATCAATAAGACTGCTTTTATGCCAATACCATGTGTTTTTTATTACTATAGATCTGTGATATAAACTGAAATCACAGATGGTGATGCCTTCTGGAAATTCTTTTATTGCTCAGAATTGTTTTAGGTACCCTGGGTTTTTTGTTTTTCTATATGAAATTGTGTATTGTTCTTTCAGGGTCTATAAAGAATTGTGTTGGAATTTTGATGGGGATTGCTTTGAATCTATAGACTGCTTTTGATATGATAGCCATTTTAATATGTTAATTTTAACAATCCATGAACATAGGACAGCTCTTGATCTTCTGATATCTTCTTCAGTTTCTTTGTTCAAAGAAATGAAGGTTTTATGATACTAGACTCTTTACTTGCTTAAGGTTACCCCAAGAGTTTTATATCATTTATGGCTATAATAAAGAGTGTTGATTTCCTGATTTGTTTTTCTCTTAGTCCACTCTTCATTTGTATAAAAGACATCTACTAATTTTTTAAATTAATCTTATATTGAGCCACTTTGCTAAAGGTGTTTATCAGCTGTAGGAGTTCCCTGCTTACGTATAGTATCACATTAGCTGCAAATAATGATACTTTGACTTCCTGCCTTCCAATTGTATCCCCTTGGTCTCCTTTAGCTGTTTTATTGCTCTAGCTAAGACTTTATTATTTTGAGTAGATATGAAGAGAATAGGCAGTCTTGTCTTGTTACTGATTTTAGTGGAATTGCTTTCTCTCCATTTCTCTCCACTTAATTTGATGTTGTCGATGGTTTTGCTGTACATTGCAGTTGTTGGGTTTAGGTATCTCTTGTGTCCTTGATCTAACCAATACTTTTAACATGAAGGGGTGTTGGATTTTCTCACAGGCCTTTTTTGCATCAGATGATTTGATCATGTGTGCTTTTCTTTCCCTTTGTTTATATGGTAGATTTCATTGATTGGCTTTTGTATGTTGAACCATCCACTCATTCATCTCTGGACTGAAGCCCACTGCATCATGGGGGATGATCTTATTTATGTGCTTGTGAGTTCATTTACAAGCATTTTATTTAGTATTATTGCATCTATGTTTGTAAAGGAAATGGGTCTGTGATTTTCTTTCTTTGTTTACTCCTTATGAGATTTGGATGTCTGGATAACTGTGGCCTCACCGACTGAATGGGGCAACGTTCCTTCTATTTGTATTTTGTGGGATAATTTGAGATGTATGCTTATTAACTCCTATTTGCCTCTTAGGTTCCTTTGTTTGAAATATTTTTTCCAACCTTTTACCCTGAAGCAATGGCTATCCTTGGTGTTGAAGTGTATTTCTTGTATTCATCAGAAGGATGTGTCTTTGCATCCATTCTGTTAGCCTGCATCTTTTTACTAGGGATTTGAAGTCATTGATGGTAAGAGATATTAATGACCAGTGATTGTTAATTCCTGCTATTTGGTGGTGGTGGTGGTGGTAGTGGTGTGTATGTGTGTTCTTTTGTCAGATTATTCATTTGTTGTGTTTCATGGGTGTAGTTGACCTACTTCAAGTGGACTTTTCCTTCTAGCACCTTTTATAGAGCTGGATTTGCTGATGTACTCTTTAAATTTGAATTTATCGTGGAATAACTTATTTTCTCCATTTAAAATGATTAAAAAGTTGTGCTGGGTACAGTAATCTGGGTCGGCATCTGTGGTCTTTGAGAGTCTGCAGCACTTCTGTCCAGCACTTTCTGGCTTTTCGAGGCTCCATTGAAAAGTCAGGTGCAATTCTAATAAGTCTACCTTTATATGTTACTTGGCCTATTTTCCTTTGCATCATTTAATATTCTTTATTTGTTCTGTATATTTAGTGTTTTGGTTATTATTTGGCAAGGGGATTTTTTCTCTGGTCCAATCCATTTGCTGTTCTGTAAGCATCTTGTACCTTTAGGCATCTCCTTCTTTAGGTTAGAAAATTTTCTTCTATGAGTTTGTTGAAAATATCTTCTCAGGCCTTTGACCTGTGGTGGTTCTCCTTCTTTTATCCCTATTATTCTAAAGTTTGACCTTTCCATATTATACAACTGCTCACATAGTCTTGCCTGTAGGACAGTCTGATGGAGGCAATTCCTCGCCACATAGTCTTGCCTGTAGGACAGTCTGATGGAGGCAATTCCTCTGTTCAGGTTCCTTTTCCCTGATTCTAGTTTGTGTCAAGTTGACAAAATTTAACCAGCATCCATGCCATCAGTGTACCTATGATTCTTCCTATTTTTCTTTTGCTGAAACTCAGGTTGTATAAGTTATATCATTGTTTTAAGTGAGAGGAATATATATTTATTATATTTATATATTCCTAATATATAGATGTATATTATAAGTATATATACATTATAAATACATTATGTTATAATATATTATGTGTGATATACATTATACATATTTAAATTATATTATATATTATACTTATATAATATATATATTATATAATATGTCTCTATATATTGTATATTACATACAGACACTAATGTTGATGTCAAGAAGTGCATGCTGACAGGAGCCTGGCATAGCTGTCTCCTTAGAGGTCTGCCAGAGTCTGACATATTCAGAGGCAGATGCTCACAGCTAACCATTAAACTGATCAAGAGGTTTCCAATGGAAGAGTTAGAGAGAAGACTGAAGGAGCTGAAAGGATTTGAGCACCATGAGGAAGAAACAATACCAACCAACCAGAGTTCCCAGGGTCTAAACCACCAGCCTGGAGACATAGGAAGGGACCCATAGCCCCAGCTGTATATGTAAGGGAGGATGGTCCTGTCAGGCATAGATGAGGAGATCCTTGGTCCCATGAAGGCTGGATGCCACATGTGGAGGAATTCGAGGGTGGGGAGGTAGGAGTGGGGTAGGTGGAGCATATCCTCATAGAAGCAGGAGGAAGGGGGATGGGATAGGGGATTCCTGGGTGAGGGGAAGAGAATGGGATAAGGGATAACATCTGAAATGTAAATAAAATATCCAATAAAAAGGAATATATATTTATTATATTTATATATTCCTAATATATAGATGTATATTATAAGTATATATATTATAAATACATTATATTATGAATATATTAGGTATGAGATACATCATGCATATTATAAATTATATTATATATTATATTTATATACATATAATATGTATTTATAATTTATATTTAAATACTTTTTACATCAATATATTAGTATATTATTATATTTATAAATTGAAAGAATATATAGCCTTTCAATGAACAAAGATTTAACATATTGACTTTCAAAAGCCTAATTTGCTCTTATCAGCATTCCCTGATTATTTGAACAAAGAGCACGGGTCTCGCAGGCAGTGGGAGAGTGGAGGGGAGCAGGACTGAGACAGATAAAGCATGTGTTGCCTCAGAGCGACCTTCCCTATGAAAAAGTAATGAAAAATAGCGTTGGCTTAGTGTTTTATTTCCTCATTCAGTGATGTAAGATCTTAAATGTCAGGTTTCTGTTTGCTAAGGAGGAAATTTAAGCACATGTGGCTCAATTTGGGACCTTCTGACATCTACTCCTGGAATTCTAGCCTCCCTCTCTCTGACATTCATGTGTGTTTTGATCTCAGTTCTACAGTGAAATATATTCTGTTCTCATCTGCGCCCTCCTCTTGCTCCTTGGTTGGTCTAGGCTAACACACCGATATATAATGACATTTTATACTGTCAAGTTCTTGTATGTTCATATAGCTTCCCACACATACACGTTTGCAGGCAGCTTGACATGTTAAAAACATGGCCCACAGCTTCTTTCTAGAGTATCCTGGAGGTTTTGCTGTTATTCTTCAACATCAAGTTTCCTCTATAGAAGTTGGCCTATTCATTACGCCTTTACGACGCAGTGGTTGGGAATTCATCACACTCATATACCGTGCACAGATAAATGATCTCTTCATATAAAGAACTTATATTTGCCACACAAAATAAAAGTCTCTACTAGTGGAAGGAATAATGTGTGTTAACCTGACTTGTGCTGCTGTATTGGAATCACCTCGGAACTATGGGAAAACAGCTGTATGCTCTCCAGAGAAGTGGAGAGAATGAGCCAAGTTCGCCTTTGGCCAGACTTCACACCACTAGACAGTGGAAGTTGGTGAACTCATCCTGCACCTCATATGTGGGAACCTCGAACGGACCACAGATGACCATTGTCAGCTGTTCTCAATATAAGACGGAATCTAATAAGATCTATTACAACAAAATAAAAGTCCTGACTAAAAGTGGGCAAGGAAACTCAATGTAGTAACAGTTAAACCTCACTGTCGAACCTGCTGATATGGAATCAACTGCGAATGAAAGGGCTATGTGGGAAAACAGCTGTGAAGATGCTCCCGAGAAGTGTCTGAGAAGAAAATCTACAGGAAGTGGTGGTCGCATCTTATGAGCTGGGATCACAAAGGAATCAAGTCACTACCAGCACTTTGATGCTGACTAATGTTTTCAAAACTGTCCTGTCCACACCTTCATATGTAAAGAGCATGACCTCTCTGAAACTGTGAACCAAATGACTCTTCTCAAGCGTTTCTGTCAAGTTATTTGAAGACGGTACAGAAAGGCATCATCGTTACCCTATATAAATATTAAGCATAGATATATGTATATCAGAGAAAAAACATCAAGTCACAGTGTGTGAATTTCCAAACTTTAGATAGTAGCCATAAAACAAACAAAATTCAAAAACACAAGTATTGACAGGTAAACCAATGTGAAATATGTGTGTATAAAATAATGAATATTTTGTGCAAATACTAAGTTTACTCAAAAAAAATTGTTGAAATACTGTAAACACATGATCTTTGATATGAAACAGATTTTAAATGCTCAAACTCCATGGATCCTATTTATCTATGTCTAGCATACAGAGTCACCAACTTTAGTATCATCAAGGAACGGACTGACATACAGTGGAATATTTTGCCTTTAAAAGAAGGGAAAAATTGACTTACACTCCAACATGAATGAATCTTGAAGACATTATACTGAATGAAACATCTAGTCAAAACAACATAAATGTTACATGATCCCATTTCTATGAGCTCCCTAAAGCTGCCAGAGGCCTATAGAGTCGAACATGAAATCTTAGTTGCCAACGGCTCAGGGACTGATCCTCTGATCTGGACCTCGCCTGGCATACTTATCAATTCCATCTGTATATATCAAAAACAACTTAAAACCCCCAAATCAAAACAAAACCAGAGATGGAATTCCTGCAGGTACTTCTTCAGTGAATGACTCCATCGTCCCCACATTAAATAAGCCAAAAATTCATCGAGAATCCTTCATACCTCATTCACCTTATAAAATATATCGCCAAGATGTTTTCATTTCATCTGAATGCTTCTCAAGTCTATTTTCTCTTTATAACCATGGTAACTACATAGCCATGGCAACCACTCTAGTGCAAATTCGTCATCCCCAGCCTGAGCTACAATAGGCCCCTAACGGCTTCACTCCCTATGCACCCATCTTTGTTGCTACAAACCTAATTTCTATAGCATGGTGAGTGTTTTTTTCTATATTAGTTTGATTGCATCAACCCCCTATTTAAACCTTTTCGGTGCATTTCCTTGACCTTGAAGTAAATTCCGAAACCCTCTGAGGCACAGCCTGTCCATCTCCTGATCTTACCTAAGTTCATCTTGGAAGTGGCTCCCTTCTCTGCATTCAGGTGATGCTAGTTTGTTCTGGTGTGGCGCACCTTGCTCCTGAGGCTGCAAAGGTGTTTGAGATGCCCGTGTACTGCATGCCTTTCCCTCCTTGTTCAGTTCACTGGGTGCCCATTTTCATACCATCATCAATCATTGTTTTGTGAGATAAAAATTGTCAACCTTACTAACCTGATCAGAGTCAACTGTGTTAGTTGATTGATCCATAAGACTCCACTACAAAAATTATAGTTGTAATTTTATGATTTTTTTTAAACACAGATCATTATACTGATGCACGCTCCAACCACCTGAATTAATTCCATTTGTGTGGAAAGACCATTGTTTAATGTGGTGGCTGGTATCAAAAAATAACATAAGTTGGCGCTTTAAAACCTCAAACATCCTGGAGAGATGGCTCAGTAGGCAAACTGCTTGCCACACTTGGAGAGAACTTGAGTTTGGAGTCTCAGAATCAACGTTAGAAACCCAGGCGTGGAGCACACAGGTACAACGATAAGCAGATCCCTGAAGCTCATTGGCCAGCCGCCCAAAACTAAACTGACAAACTTTCAGTGAGGGAGTCTGTCCAAACAAAAAGAAAACAAACAAACAAACAAACACAAAACAAAAACAACAGCAAAAACCAGAAGTAAAAAGTGTGGGAGGAGAGACACTTCATGAGTTCCTTGGCTTTCCACATGTGCACATGTATCCACAGGCAATTTGTGTATATTATACACCCAGACAAAATAAAAGTGTAAACATGTATTTCATAATTCTGGAAGCTGAGGAGTGCAAAATCAAGGAGCAGGGAGATTCTACGTGTGATATATATCTTCTTTCTACAGAGGGCTCATTCTTGAACTCTTTACATGGTTGACATAGCAGACACCTATCTGGTACCTGTCATAAGGTCATTGCCACACTTGGGAAAGCTCTGTCTTCCATCATGGGCTAATGATTCCCCTCAAAGCCAGTTTCCTAATGCTATCACCCTTAGCCTTAAGATATCATACATGAATTTTGAAAATACAAAAATCCAGATCATAGCAGATCATCTATTTTTCAATTTGTTCCAGGTCTCTTGGGATTTAATATTTTCTCATAAGTGTGCATTATAAACATGAATGATAGGATATAGTCTAGAGCATTATAAACCAACATGAGACTAAACTGTGATGCATGTCTACACACAGGACAGAAGAACGCATACATAATTTAGTAAAGACCAGAATATCCCAGGCAGACAGAAGGATTAGATACCATGAACAGCTCTTCAGAAAGATCGGTGGAAAAATGACTATCTGTTATAAGCTAGTCTTAAAAGTATTGAAAAAAATATTTATTAGATAGTGTGAGTGGGTGGGGGTGTGCATATATATGCCATAGTGTGCAAAGGACAACATAAAAGAGTTTGCTCTCTCTCTTCACCATTTAAGTTTTCGGGACTGAGCTCAGGTTGACAAGCTGATAGACTCTTAGCTGATGAGCAATCTCACTAAGCCCAAGGCTTACAAGTGTTTTATACATGTGTTCAGACAATAAGAAACACAAAGAAAAATAGTTCAAAGCTGATGTAAAAAAATTAAAACCATTCTCATTCTGCTTGAGTTTGGGGCCAAAAAGGGAAGAACTGAACTTTCTTTGGACATTGTACATTTTGATGTTTTACTATGATGAATAAAGTGTAAGCAGTTTATTAGGTGCAAAAAATAGAAATTAAAATACAGAAAGTAATGTGAGTTTGTACAAATGTTACTATGAATGAAACACATGAAAATAACACTGATAAATGACTACTGATATGATATATATCAATTTCAGGGCCTGTCTTGAGAGCTCCCAGAATGTTCTGGGTTTTTCTATTCTTCTTTCTGAACTCCTTTTAAATCTTTCTGTAGATGTCCATGCTTGAATCTACATTAAGAGTATTTCCTAAAGCTTCTCACACTTAAACTATCGACCACACTGATTTCAGCCAGGTTCTGCTTCTTATTCTCAGGAGTTGTTTAGGCCTGAGACGCACCGCTTTGCCCCTTTGCGCATAAAGAACTGCTAATATAGTTCCTGCTTAAAGGAATATTAGGAAATTTAATTAAAACAAAAATATTTTAAACTGTTAGAAAATATTAAAAATATAGTAACCGATACATGTTTCTTGATTAGTTTTGTAGAGTTAGAAAATAGATAGAAGGTGAGTGTGGTATCTTGAGGAAGAGTGTCCCCAGCAGGCCCCTGTGATTGAGTACTGTTCTCCAGGTGGTGGAACTATTCGGGAAGGGTTAGGAGAATGTGTTAGAGGAGATGTCTCAGTGGCTTGTACCATCCTCCCCAACCCAGTCTTCTACTTATAGATCAAGATGTGAGTGTTCAATTACTCCTTTGCTCTGCCATCATGGACTATAATTCTCTGCCCTCTGAAACCACAAGACAAATTAAATCTTTTCTCTTAGAAGTTACCTTGGTCATGGTGTTTCATCGCAACAGTAGAAGAGTAAATAAGAATTAGCCAGCATATGGTGAATAGGAAATATGATGTTTTCAGGACTCTGAGAACAATAAAATCAAGGCCTCTGTCTTCCAAATCTTCACCATCTCAACAAGCTAATTCTTGGGTTGGTTATTATGGCTTGAGAGAATAAAGGTGCTTGTTTCTAGCCTGATAACCTGAGGCTGATTCTGCATGGTAGAAGACACACACACATACAAACACACACACAGAGAGAGAGAAGAGAGAGAGAGAGGAGAGGAGAGGGGAGAGGGAGGGAGAGGGAGGGGAGGAGGAGGGGGAGGGGGAGGGGAGGGGGAGGGAGGAGGGGAGAGGGGAGGAGGGGGAGGGGGAGAGGGAGATGAATCCTACACTATATAAGAAGAATATATATCACTTTCAAATAAACAAGGGTTGTACTAATAGCAGATTTCTAATTAAGTGATAATAATATTGCCTTTACGTTGCAGTTAATATTTAAAATGGAGCCAGCACCCGATCTGGCTTATCGTTATGTGGCTGCTATGCTCCCAACTAGGCAAGGCCTGAGGCCACAACTGTGTTCTTCCTGCTGCCATGGCTCAGGCCAACTAGAAACATTGGCCCTGGCACCCATGAGACACCATCATGGGAGATGGCTCTGCCAATCTACCACGCTGTCTCCACAATGCTTGATTCAGCCCAGACCATCCTGCCATCCATGCAGTTCCTAGTGGAAATGAGACTCTAAATCTTAAAGATTACCAAAGGCTTTATATATTTGTAATGCTCAATTAACAAGATCCCCACATAATTAGAGGTGTTACCCAATTAACTAACCTAGATATAAGTTGTTACCCAGGACTGCTCTCCATACATGGTGGTAATCCACAGCTCCTCCATCTCCATCTCCCTCCTAGCTCCTCCCCTTCCTCTCCTCCCAACTCCTCACTCCGCCTACCTCTCACACAGCCCCAATCACTGAGCTTTATACAAATGTAGTGGGATGGGACTGCTCTCGATGGCTCTAGCTCCTCCTCTTCCTCCCTCACTCCGCCTGCCTCTCACACAGCCAATCACTGAGCTTTATGCAAATGTAGTGGGAAGTGTAGTATACACCTTTAAACTGCAAGGAATTCAAGGCAAATTTATGTTGGGGGAAAGTGGGGTATATAAAGGAATAATAAGTAAATGATCAGTAGAAATGTTTTGCTAACTTTGGTTTACAATGAAATGTAAGTTTTAGTTGACCTAAAAACGTTTTGACTCTCAGTGCAGATTATATCAAGGCAAAATTATGTTCTGTTTTTATAGCAATGAAGATCAAACATAAGCCTTGCACCTGGTAGACAAAGAGCACTAACATCAAGCTATAGTCCAACCTTAACATCAAATATTCCTGCTTCAAATTCATCAAATTATAAAAAATAAATAAATAAATAAATAAATAAATAAATGTGAATGCTGAAAATTATGTTTTTATGGTAAGTAATAATGGTGTTAATTATATCAAGGGAAAGAACGAAGAGAGAAAGGCATTGGATGCTAACTACAAAGAAGAAAAAAGCTAGTGGCCGCAGTCAAGATGCAGAAATCAGGTTCACACATAAAAGTTCAGAGGTCAGTTGGTCTGTGTTTGTGATGTGTGTGTGTGATGTGTGTGTGTTTAATCAAGTTGTAGCACACAGAAAAACAGCAAAGAGAACTGTGGTCTTGAGACATGAGTGATGGACAATTCCAACAAAAGAGAAGCCACCACCGCAGCAGCATTACTTGCAGAGAGAATGCAAACACTGAAAACCACTGACCTTTACCAGTAAGCAGTGTAGGCTCAGGCACACACTAACAAGGCTCCTCCGGAAAGAAGCACTTCAAAGGCTTGGTGACTCAAAAGCAAGCATTGAGAAGTCTGGCATTATACTATTCTGTATGTTACTAGACCACATAGAAATCAGTACAGTAGAAGGATTTTAGTGTCCTTCCCATTCCCAACTCGATTTCCCCAGAGGAACCCCCAGGTTTGGAAGCAGACCACCTCCTGCTGGGGTCTGTTCTTCCTCTCTGCCTCGCGGGGGGGGGGGGGGGGAGTGTTAAAGGTGTTTTTCTAAAGCCTTCCTTGCTCAACCAATCCCTTTGTGTAACACCCAAGGCACTCTCTCCATGGATACCCTGCCCAGGTCTGATGGAGACTCAGTGCTGACAGTGGAGGTAGACACAAACCCACGTTCAGAACCCAGAAGCGATCTCCAATTGATAATGCTTGCTCCCCAATGCGATCTCACTAGGTATAAAACTACTCTTAAGACCAAGCCCCATGCCCAGCAGTAAAAAGACGAAGAAATGAAGTCAATGGGATTTTAGAGGTTTTTCATGTCATAATGCTTTGGGTTTTTTTCTTTCTTGCATTTACAGGCCCTTATAGTTTTCTGGTTTTGTGTCTTTTTAGATATTTGTGTGAGAATATGTCTGTGTAGCTATACATGTTTCCTGGGCTTTGTCTTTGGCTCTGGTTTTTTTTTCTGTTTAGTTTCTACAAGTCTTATTTTTGTTTCTTTAATTTTTTAGATGCATGCTTGGGTCCTGATGATAGAGAGAAAGTATAGATTTGGGTGGCTGAGAAAGGAGGAAGTTATGGGAAGTGGCAGAGGGGAAATCAAAATTAGAACAAAAAAAGAGGAATAAGTAAAAACAAAAGAAAAAAGAAACAAAAGAACGTCAAAGAGACATTAGAAACCCTTAAAAAATGAATGCTTAGTAAATCAAACCCAGGGTCTCCAAAAACTCCACTAATCAGTACTGTATCTATCACATTATATAATCATATAATCTCAAAAACTAGAAGAGTAATATGAGAAGATTTTGAAAACCGATAATTCAGACGTCAGGAGAGAGCAGTGTCAACAGCTGTCGTAGACTGAGGGTAAGATGATAACAGCCGTCCAGCTAGTCTCCCATGGCAAAAAATAGGAAAAAGAAAAAGTAAGAGAAAAACTAAGACCATCTCTAAGTGTTCAACCATTAAAATCCGGAAACAGTAAAATAAGCCATATCTCTGGAAAGATGAAAGAAAAAGTCAATAAGATCAGAACTCAAATAAAATGGGAAAGTGAGGGAAAGATGCTCAATTAAATAAAAACCTGGTTTCCAGAAGCATTAGAAATAGTAGCCAAAACTGATTTTATATAAATAAAGAAGATACAAGGAATACTGGAGATGGGAAGAAACAGAACTACAACTAGATATGTGTGTGTGTGTGTGTGTGTGTGTGTGTGTATATATATATATATATATATATATATATATATATTTATATATAATATATATTCTTACATATATAAATGTATATTAACGGAAGGAATTTCTACCTAAAATCACACTAAGATTTCAAGATTTTAAATAAAACTAAGAGTGAACTGTTCAAATATGTAGATCTAAATTTCCAAGTGAATAGGCAACAAAGATGATGTAAACCAGTAAATAGTAAAGACAGACTTGCCCTTGTGGCTATTGATCTTGTCAACAGGATTTGACTGAGACGCCTAGGAGATAAGAAAAGTTGTACCGTGTAATAAGTAGTGGATCCTAGGAGACATGATGTCCCCGAGCTAGCTAATATGGGTTAATCATTTCCTTGTTTATCAAATGATGGTGTTAGTGGAAGGTGATAAGAGGAAAAAGTTGGGCCTGGCTAGAGTAGATCAGGACGGGCCAGCCCAGGAGGGAGGGAGGGGTTGCTGCCAGAATCTCCTGTGTTCTGACCCCTCTCCCTCTCTGGCATGATGAACAAGCTTCCTCAATGTGACTACTATGATGTGTAACAAATCACATGAGACTAGGGAACCATGGCAACCCCCTCTGGAACCACGGCCACTCCCTCTCGAACCACGGCAATCCGTCTGAAACTATGATCTAAAATAATTCCTCCTAGAAGTTATTAATCCCAGCATCATGTCAGTGATAAAAAACTCTAATACATCTATCCGGCATCCCCAAGCTAACTCAAAACAAAGATGATCCTCAGAAATGTCAGTGTCTTCAAAGAAATATATGTGTATGTCTCTCTCTCTCTCTCTCTCTCTCTCTCTCTCTCTCTCTCTCTCTCTCGTGTGTTGCTTTGGTGTTATACAAGTAAATATATATATATATATATATATATATATATATATATATATATATATATATATATTGTTTTTCTTAGGGTACAGAAGTAATTTGAATGACAGGAATATTCAAAGAGTCAATAAATCTCTTTAGTGAATAAAAATAAACTTGAAATTCAACTGGGAAATTAAAAAAAATCATTGAAAAAGAATAATAACAATGCTCAATCTTATCAGGATGATTTATTTTAGAAATGAAAGTATTATTTTTTCCAGATAAATGCATTGGTGACATTAATATTGAAGGAATGGGCTGTACCACTGTATAAATTAGCATGTTTTAAATCCAACTTGTTAGTAGAAAAAAAATTAATTCTTAGAGAACCAAAAATGAAAGATCGTTCTGTTCACAGAATTGGACAACACAATATTCATTCAGTCAGAAGGCAGAGAGTGGGTTTCAGCATTCAGACCAATAGAACTTTCATATTAATTTTGAACTAATCCTTTTTATAATTTTAGCCAGTTAAGTGAGATAATCAAAACAATATATGTTCTAAGAATTAGAAAAGTGAAAATAAAATCATTTCCTCCATATGGAATATATCCACAGGCAAAACGTATAACAAATGAGAGATCTACTCTAATTTGGAGGAATTCGCCAGTTACCACTTTCTCATTTAGGTGACATAATAACCAACAGAAACTGACGGGGAAGGGAGGTCTATTTAGGCTCCCAGGTTCTCAGTCGGCCACGGGAATGCTTAGTCCTATGGGCCAGCGGTGCTGGCTTAGTCAGTGGGGAACCAAGCATACGTCAGAGCCCCTCACATGATGCTTCAGCAGGTAGTCAAGAGCTGGGGCTATCAGTGGAGGCAAATATCATCTTTAAGATCCATTCCCAATGAATACTCTTGCACAAAAGCCAAGTACATCTCCCATCACCTACCTCGAGCGGCTCACATCCATTAATTCCTGCCCTGGAGGAAATGATGCCCTCTGCTGGACTTCTCTGGCAACTGCATCCCACACACATAACCTAACATGGATACACACATAATTTAAAATGAAGTAAATTTTTAAACCTATTTAAATGTACTTTAGGAAGAAACATACATTGTTTCGGGAAGCATTAAAGATTTGAACATCTGAAAAGGTACATTATATTTTGGGAGGAATTTACATAAAATAGTCAATTGTGACAAAATTAATCTATAACTTTTTCAAGTTCTGATATAAATCCATTATAGATTTCAATGACACTTGAAAAATAAGTCCTATAACTTATGTAGAAACAAAGGGTGACACAGTCAAAAGAGTGCATTCAACAGGAAGGACTCTCAGGTTTTAGCGTCAATAATTACGACAGCATCATTTTTCCATAGAGAGAAAACGGAAGTGATGAAACAGAGGGTCAAGAAACAGGAAGTTGCACATGTTATTTTGGCAAGCAGTAAAAATCTTTGAGGAAAGATGGACTGACAATTCACTCATATTTAAAAGTAAGTTACATATTTCAAAGTGAAAAGTCATCTACGCTTGGACTTAATCCAGATGAGCAGAGAGCGATCTGTCAGCCAGCGGTTACAGGTAGTTCCAGACAACAGGGCTACACAGAGAAACCCTTGAAAAATAAAAAAAAAAAAAAGAAAAGCATCTATGATAAAGCTAAACATGGGGGTAGAATTTAATACAGTGAAAAAATATAGACTATGAAGAGATCACAGAATATGTCAACATAGTAAAACATGATAAGCATAATAAAATGAGCCTTAAAAATAGGAGTAAAGAGTAGCGTGTTTTTGAAAGAAATATTTGGGTGCTGATAAACAAATAAATTATTGTTCAACATAAAATTAGGCCTCCTATACATTTTGAAAGACTAGTGGCTCACTTCTGTATCTGTAAAAAGGTCTAAAAATAATCAGGTAAATCATAGTAACAGAAAACATAATAGGCAATAAGCATAGCTTCTATACCAGTACTAATTAGGAATATGAATTATAAAATAACTAGCAAAAGGCTACTACTGTATGTCAAAATGACAGACACTTTGCAATATGCTAAAGGTAATTTGAGAAGGTGTGAACTAAATATTAAAAGACTTTATTTTGTGATGTCACATGAGTAAAATAAAAGATTTTTTAGGGATAGGAAGATCCCTAGAAAGACGACTCTAGAATAATTAAATCACACAGACCCAAATTCAACTTCAAATACCCACATTAAAAAATGATGCACGCCTGTGGTTGACTCTAGAGGGGTGGGGATCTCTAGGGCCCACTGGTCACTACCCTAATGCCAGATAAAATGAGAGACCCTGTAGCAAAATAATGAATCAGCTGCATGCACACACACAACACACACACCACAGAAGGAGCGAAAGAGAAAGCAGAGAGAGAGAGAGAGAGACAGAGAGAGAGAGACAGAGAGAGAGAGAGAGATCTGAAAAATATATTCTAATTCAACAAATACAAATCACAGAGATTAAAAATAATTTTAATGTGTGCTCCACTTTTTTTTAACACTATGATTAATTAAACACTACCAGGACCCTGCATATCTAAAGGCTCAGTGCCTATTTTCTCCTAACCTTTCTTATTTTTATTAAGTGAAGACCAGCATAAGGCCATCTCTCAAGTACTAATCCCACCATCACAGGCAGTTTCTGACACCAAAATTGTGCTTGTGAGCCAGGGATGGCAGCACACACCTGCAATTCCAGTACTTCTGGGTGGAATACAAAATGATTCTCTTAAAACACACACACACACAACACACACACCAACACACACACACACACACACACACACACACACAGGTTGGGATTGAGAGAGGCAGTGAGAGGAGGAGAGATGGCTGGAGAGAAGATGGATAAATGCTGGCTTCCCCTCCTTTCCCAGTGTCCTTTTTCTCAGTCTTAAGTAGGCAGGTTTTCTGTGGTCCCTCCTGGGGAAATGTCCAATATCCTATAAGGATGTTAAAATTGTTACTTGTAATCAGTTCACTCCTAAAATGTTTCTCTTCTAAACCCTTTAGACTTTTTTATTCTAAAATTCTACAGTAAGGATAAGACTTTTTGTTTTTGTGTTGCTGTTGTTGTCTGTCTTCTATAAAGAACCAGGCATTAAGAACTTCAGACTTAACAGATCATAGCTCTGGTCCACACCTATTTATTTGCAGATTTCTCTGTTCCTTCAAATACTCCTGAACAAGAAAAAAAGATTCTATCTTTAGGAGGATAAAAGCAAAATGAAATAGACCCCAATCAACTGCTGGCAGATTTATTCAGAAGCAGTAATTTGTGCACCCTACCGTGCAGAAGAGGGAGTCAGCCTCTGAGCCTTTTCCTGGATGCTTCTAGAACTTCCCTGTTTCTCCTGGCTTCTCTGTCTGTTGGTAGTTCATTGCTCATTGGATCCTTTGTAACTTTTATATTTCTTTAGAACAAGAAGTAATATGTCTATATGTATATTTCTCTCTTGTTCTCTTTATCCAAGGCTTAATTGGTTTCTTTTTTTTTTTCATTTCATTTTTGTTCTTAATTGGTTTTCTTTCTATAGGAAGATTATTTTTCGCTCAAAAATCCTACTGTTTGGTATTCCCAACTTTGAACTTCACTCTTCTCTTTTTTATACCCACCTTTATCTTCCTTTTTTTCTACTTTCCTGTCAGTTGGGATAAGATAATATCTGTTTCTTCTTCATCTTCTTCGTCTTCTTCTTCTTCCTCTCTTCCTCCTCCTCCTCCTCCTCCCTCCTCCTCCTCCTCCTCCCTCCCTCCTCCTCCTCCTCCTCCTCCTCCTCCTCCTCCTTCCTTCTCCTCCTCCTCATTCCTCTTCTTTTTTGCTGTGTAGAGTTCATCTGTATTTGGAATTTTAACACTCTATACTGCTATAAACTTCTCCCTAAGCATTGTCTGTGCTGCATTTGATTTACTTTGGTGTGTTCTGTTTCCTCTTTCATTCATCAGTGTTTTTTATTTGTCTCTGGGATTTCCCAGATTCCTTAGCTCACTCTCTCCTGTTGACTAAATTTTTGTTTTTTCTTTTGCTCTGGAACCAGAAAAGCAAACAACAAAAATATGATTGTTGAATCCTGTTCTATTAGAGGTAACCTCAAACTGTCCAGGTAGAATATGGAAAGAGAAATAGAAAGAAACTATGAGACTATGAGAATCACTTGGAGCTAAGAAATCATAAGTCATAATCAATAAAAGTTCTAGAAGCATCCAGTAAAGCATCTAGTAAAGGCTCAGAGGCCAACTCCCTCTTCTGCACAGTAGGGTGCACAAATTACTGCTTCTGAATAAATATAACGAGCAGTAGTTTGGGCTCTATTTCATTTTGTTTTAGCACCATAAAGATAGAATCCATTTTTCCTTGTTTGGGGAGGAAGGGTAAAATGGCATGCTTAAGGGAGGGTGTTTAAGACAGAAACAAATGGCAAGATGACATCCAGCAAGATTACATCCCACACATGGGAGTTGTTTTCTTTAAGACTCTTTAGGTTTTAGGGCTTTGAAAAACTGCACCAATCTTCATCCTCAGTTAATGTGGAATAACTAGAAACCATATTTCTCTTACTATTGAAGGACTGAAAGTATGACACTGTGGCATGACTGCATGGTTTCAAACAAACCATAACGTACTGCATAACAGTGACTCCTAAAAGAGAAAACACCTTCCACAGAAACTATATCGATTCCTAGAAAGAATGTTGAAGTTAAATTTAAACAAAAAAATTCAGTGGTGACCTAAGACTGAACTGAGGAAGCACAAATAAGAGACTGTGAGATTCAGGGACCTGAATGTGACAGTTTCACAGGACTGACAACTGCCCCAAAAGAAAGGACAGTGATGTAAAGCTGTATTGATGGTCTTCCTTGGGTCTTCATTGTGAGTTGATCAGCAGGTTCTGGAAGGAAGCTACCAAGTGAGAGGGGACTTAATGACAAATAAGAAGAAAATCTTTCAGAGTTCACATAAGGCTAGAAATAGTCCATATTCTCCTAAGCCACAATTGAAAAGAAAGGGTATGCTTCACAGTTATGTGAAGGCACAGTGAGGAGCTGGTCCTGGGATGCTGCCCAAACATTCACACATTGAAGGTCACTCTGTTCTCGTCAATGTAAGTTGAGACAAGAGCTTCAAAAGACCAAAGAGTTTGCGATGTTGGAGAATTTCCAGTTCTACTGTAGTCAAGATGGGGTAGCATTGGCATAGAGACAGATAAGAAAGTCAATAAAGCCAAATAGACTAGAAATAGCTACCCATAACTATGCAATTGTTTTTGACATAAGCACCAAAGAATTTAATGGAAAAAGATAATCTTTTCAAGAAATAATGCAGGAAGAAAAGGCAAAATATGAAATAAAACTGACACCAATCTCATACCATACACTCTATGTGCTTGTAATTATAATGATCATAATGGTCAAACATAGACTATAAAAGCTAGAATTATGAAATCTCTAGAAAAAAAACACAATTTTAGTAACCTACATACAACAAACATACAACAAAAACTCTTGTAGAGGAAAAATCAATAAATACAAACTTCACTGAAATGAGATGTTCCTGTTCTTCAAAAGACATTTTACAAAAGGAAAAGATGGGGTGAGCACGAAGAATGTTTCCAAAACATCCTGTTGTCCTTCCATAGCCCTGAGTGCCACCGCATCCATGTATTAAACCTACTTCCACCCAAAATTTCATGTATCCTAAACACATGCAGACATTTTTCTCTGTCATTATTCTATAACAGTATATACAGAATAATAACCCCATGAATAATATTTACATAGCATTACATTGTATGAATAAGTATAATCTGAGTTAAAATACACAAGGCTATATGTGGAGATTATATGTGAATGCCACCTTGTGTTATTTAAAGGGGACTTGATAATTTACAGGATCTGTAAATTTGTACCCACAGGCATACAAAGATTCAGAACTTCACAGATGCTGAGGGACATCTTATCCAATGAAGATTAGCATCTAAAATACACAAAGAACCTTTTCACATCAGAAAGAAATAGGATAGTTTCCCCAGGATTTAAAAATAAGCAGGAGTGGACTGGAAGAAATTCACAATGAAAAGTAATGGAAAACATCACTCAGTAGCATTTTCATTAGGAAAGTGTAAACAGAATCCATTATTGTAGCTAAAATTAAAATAAGACTATAGAAAATACTACAACTTAAGGTCTCCAAAACTACTGATTGAAAATGTCTTAGTGACTTTTCAAAAAAAAAAAAATTAGAGATCAGGCAATGAACTTAACTTGGTGTTTACCAATGAAAGTGAGAAAATAGAGCCATGTGAATATTCATTTGTAATACCCAGAAGCTTGTCGACAGTGAAATGTACATCAACAAACAGATGTTAAAATAATCACTATGAATGCACAAAACTAAATATAGTAAACAATAAAAGGAATAAATTAGTGATATGCAGCATACATAGAGAAGTTCCAATATCATTATATTAGATTTAAAAAAAATCTAGCAGATAACACACAGAGAAGAAAGAAATGTTATGTGATTCAATTTGTTCAATCTATTACCTCTCTCCTTGCTGAGACAATATATATGAGAAACAGAAATCTGAGGGAGGAAGGGGAGAGGGAAGGAGGTGGGGAAGGGAAGAGTTATGAATGCCCACGGTTTGAAGGGATTATGTCTACACTGGCAGGGCAGGCCTGTCAGCAACAACAAGAGAGAGCTGGTCATTTCTCATCAGAGTCAGGAAGCAGAGAGTAAGACCTGTTCTGAGCCATAAAACCTAAGACCATAAGACCCCCATTACTAGTGACCAACTTCTTCCGACAAGGCTTCAGCTCCTATAGGTTCCATAACCTTCCTGAGCAATGTCACTAGCTTAGGCACCAAGTGCTCCAGTGAATGAGCCTATGGGGACATTTCACATTCAATGCACATCTGCGAGTCTAGAAAATACACCCCATAATTAGACATCTGTGCTTGCAAAGGGGCAAGAGAAGCAAGAAGAGTGACGTCACAAAGGACGTGAGGAGACTGTGAGGGTGATGCGAGGTTTGCTATCTTGATTTTGTGGATGCACGGACACAAAGAGATGTCAGACTTGACCATATAATGTTTTAATATGTGTACAGTGTAATGCGCATCAACAAAATTGACAAAGAGGAAACTACTCATACAGTCACTGAATGTGATAGTTATAGAAAGGATGGCAAGGTCTGGACTAAAATAGGAAATAGCCTTAAGCTCGGTGAAGACCATAGTCATCCAGTGAAGCAAAACAATACCCGAGAGACTCGGAAGTGAATTAAAGAAATGTTTTTATAATAGGAAGCTATGCAAAATATAAGGAACTTTGTGGAGACAGTGACAGAGTTGTAAGAAAGAAGAAACAAAGAGCACGTAATTTCTGCCTGTTCTTTTTAGGTAGGAACTGACAGAAATCTTTAATTTCCTCACCCTAAAATGGGTTCTGATCTACAAAATACCTATTGTTAGAATTCGTTAACATGAATATTAAAGATTCCTGCTACAATAGAATTGCAGAAACCAACGCTATTCCATCAAAAGGGAATAATACATAGAATAAAAAGTGTGTCCTTTTTTATGTGTTTGCTTAATTGACTGTACAGGTCAACAACTATGAGTATTTGCTGTGTTGAGGTTACGTTTACTAATTGCATTAATCTTAGTGGTAGAAATTACTGCAATGGGTGTCTATTTGAAGAGCCTTAATCATCTGCAGAGACGAATTTAAGGCAATCTTATAGCTTTAACCTGATCAGCTAACCTTGAAAAACCTGTTTCTTTCAAGTTCTGAAGGCCTGGGGTCTATTTTATCAATTTAGTCATTAGATCAAAAAACTTATTGCTAAAACAACTGTTTTTTTTTTGTTTTGTTTTGTTTTGTTTTGTTTTAAGAACAAGTTGAAATAATATCTCTATTGTCTGTTCTTTGTTCTCCAACATTTTGTTCATCTTGCATCCTTCCCAGTAAACCCTTTGCTATGAAGTAAAGATACGGTTGGTGTAAGTGCTTAAATATTCAAGGCTGGTAGCATCAACCAGAAGTTGTAAAAAACTTAAGTAGTTATTACTTTAAAATATACTCAAATCGTGAGCTAGATTGTTGTCTCTGCAGTTAAGAGCACTTGCTGCTTTTGCAGAGCATGTGGTTTGATTCCCAGCACCCACATGATGACACACAATCCCTGTAACTCTAGTCTCAGTGTTCCTGGAGCCCTCTTCTGGCCTCTGCAGGCACTAACGACTCACATGCTGCCCACACATACATGCAGGTCAAATATTCATATACAAATAATAAGTGCTTAAATAAGAATTTAATTAAATGTTTTCCTTTGTGTTGATCAAACTTAACAATCATTCCCATGTCTTAGTTTTTAAATTTTTATTTCCTTGTAACTTACTTACTTAGTGTGAGGCAAAATCTCACTACATATCCCTGGACAGCCTAGAAATTACTGTGTAGACTAGGCTGGCCTCAAACTCAGAGATCTCCCTCTATCTCCTGAGTCTAGGATTAACACGTGTGTCACCACACACAGCCCATATTCTTAACTGTAATCAACTAAAGATTTGATATCAATTGCCATTTTCTAACAGAAAGTATTTTGTTTCAAATATTGAAGATAGTCAATATTATATATTTCAAAACAGAATGAGAAACACAAGAAATAACATCTACTAATATTTGGGTGCTTATCCTAAGATAATATGTGTGAAGCGTATATTTGGAAGAAGTATAAACATACATTCTTATGTTAACACCTACCAGTTTTTTCCTGGAAATGATAAAAAAAAAAAAAAAAAAAAGAATGATTTAGGTGATTAGACCATGCATTGATAAAAATAGTGTTGACTATGACAAAAATATATATTCTAAATAAAACTTGTTATCGGAAACATGTTTTAGGGGAAGGGAAGTGGGATTCAAAGATAAAAAGAAACTCTGGTATTTCAACAAAAATAATACTCACTGTGGTGGTTTGAATGCTATGGCCCCATAGACTCATGTGTTCAAAACTTGGCCCATGGGAGTGACACTATCAGGAGGTGTAGCCTTACTGGAGTAGGTGTGGCCTTCTTGGAGGAAGTGTATCACTGTGAGGGTGAGCATTGAGGTCTTCTATGCTCAAGCTCTGCCCAGTGTGGAGTCCATTCTCCTCCTTGCTGCCTGCGGATCATGATGTAGAGCCCTCGGCTTCTCTATCACGATGTCTGGCTGCATGCTTCCATGCATCACACCCTGATGATAATGGACTAACCCTCTGAAATTGTAAGCCAGCCCCAATGAAATGTTTTCCTTTATAAGACTTTCCATGGTCATGATGTCTCTTCACAGCAATAGAAACACTTAACTTAAGAAACTCACTACAGGAATATTTTATCTTCTAAACCATTTAACATACATGTTATAAGTTGAGGAAAATAAAAATCGATACTTCATAGATGTTTTATCAGAAGTTTGTGGCATGTGTGTGTGCATGTGTGTGTATATGTGTATGCAAGTGTTTGTATTTGGGTATGTATGTGTGTTGTGCGTGTTTGTATGTGTTTGTATGCAGACCTATACTGCTACTGAGAACAAGCCTCCAACTCATAAATCCTCATACACGAGTCACTCTGTGGATGTATACATATATATTCTCATCACTGGGATGATAGTGAAAGAAGGATGAGGTAGGAAAATACTCAAAGCAGTGATGTTACACAGAGCATCGTGTATGGCCATTGTGCCTTAGTGCTATTCTCCTGTTCACTGGCAAGTCCAGACATCACAACTCTACTGTGCTGATCGATCGCTGTTAGTCATACTGCCTTGGAATGAGCAGTCACTTCTGCCCCTGCAGAAAGAGTAGGAAGAGACACACCCTCCATGCTGGGCTCTATAGTCTGTCCCCCTAACTTGCACCCACACTCTGTTGTGTCCTGTTGTCTTTGCCAGTCATTTGTGCTTTTTCACATGAATAGATATTTTTAATTATACTGAATATATGTACTTAAGAATAATCACCCATTACAATTGAGATTTACAATTACTCAATTCATTTACATTTCTACTTTTTTTTCCATAAGAACTAGGAAACTTTTCTTAAGATTTTTTTTAACACCTACTGTAATTTTCCACTATGTAAATATCCATTATTTTTCCCCTCCGGCCTGAAAAACAGACTGTTTATAAATCAGCATTTCTGGTAGCAATTAGCAAATCTTCGTTAGTTGACCTGGTCGGGCTGTTTCTTAGGGGATTACTAAGTGCCAAACTCTCTACTACTTGGTATTTAAATAAATCAAAGCATAGATCTTTCCCTGGAAGAATTTACAGTCTAATTAAAAAGTAAATGTTGTACCCTTCAGAAACAAAACTGCTGTGTCAACATTTCTCTCTCCTCTCTCTCTCTCTCTCTCTCTCTCTTTCTCCCGTTGTTTTACCACAAAGCACAAAGTGACATTCAGTAGACCATGCATTCCAATGAATAAGTCATTTGTGAATGTCATTTGACTTCTATTTACCTACCAAGGTGCCTTGTTCTTCTTTTGTCACAACAAATGTAGCAGCATATTAAGAAAGGACAGCACTATCAACAGAGAGATAAGGATGGATCACTCTTTCAATTCTTTCTTCTCAAGGTTTATCATTGTAAATTTTCTTAAGTAGGAATAAGTTACTTTAAGCTACTGCCCTCTTGATTTGACAGAAGATTCACATGATGACCACATTCTAGGTCTACAGCAAGATCTATAGGGCATTCAAATTTTCAGACTCTTTACACCGTACAGCAGAGATTGTGCTTTGACAAGTAATCTCTGCGGAGCATGATAATCGGCCCTAGAGCAGGGGACTTAGGAGGAGTCACCAGCTCCCCACACCCAACTTGCTCCCTACAGATTGTCACTGATGCAAAGTTCTTACCTATTATTTGGTTTTGCCTTTCTTATATCTCACGAATTCAGTGAACTAATGAACTACTTTCTCAACTGCAATGTAATCAGAAATGGATCATCCTAGAAAGAGACTCATTAAATATCATAGGCCATTGAGCTAAGATGCAATGTGAGTGATATGCTGTTTCCTTACAGTCTCAGAGGAAATTACATTTCACCCTGTAAATATGTCTGGTGTCTAAGTATAGTGAAACTCCATCAGAGGTCCATCTTAATTGAGCTTCCTATTACTCAGTTCAACTTTTCCCTGTGTTGAAATGCAAAGATCAGAGGACAGATTATTTTACGCTAATATTCTCATAAATTGGCAAACTTGTGATACAGAGATCTGGATTGCTATTTACTAGAAAATAGACCTTTGATCTGTGTGCCATGTTAGGCAACGATCCAGTGAAAATTTACGTAGGCTTCTATAAATGATTTGAGAATAATAAAACAGTTTCACATTTTCATGAGAGTCATAGGAAAACAAGTTGAACAAAAGATTTCTATATCCCTCAGCACCCCTGTGTGTATGATTGTATCCAAAATCAATATTGTCTTTTTGTTATTAAGGCAGAATATGTATTCTCAAAATAATGAAATAATATGGTTTTGTTCCTCAATATTTCTAGACTCTGACTTTATGTTTTTGTTGGCAATGGTGACATTACAACTTCAATTAGATCCTGAATAATTAGGAAATGCACCACAACTTTGAGTATTTTATTTTAATTCATCCCAGTAAATCACGCTATAGTGTCCTTCATCTATAGTCCAACTACATTGAATCACACAGCCCAAAGTGGAGGGTGAAAACATTTGTGTTCTTCTGGGATTTAACACTATTTGCTGGATTTGGAGAGTAGAAAATAGAGCACAGTTCAAATGTATCCTGTTCTAGTGCTTGCTCTGCTGAGGTAGCCAGACTGTGCATTCAAGACCAGCCAAGCTACAGAGTAAATTTGAGGTTGACCTGGATCGTGTCTCAAAACAAAGACAGAAACAATCCACTCTGTCCATACTTACTACAAAATTTTACATGCTTATTCTAATATTAAATACCTTTTTGTATTTCTGTTTTGACTTTATGAGATGATATCACTGTCACTTTTGTTCATACCAGCAGAGATTTAGCAAAACAAAAAACAAAAACCAAAAAAACAAAAACAAAAAACCTTTCCTATTAATAATTACTACTGAGAGAAATAAGGATGCATTTACAAAAGTGGAGCACAAGACAAAGGTGTTCCAGATGGAGACAAGAAGTACAAAGGTCAACAAGAAAGACAAGTGTAAGACACCTTCCAGAAGGGGGCTCAGTTCCCCAAAGATGCCACCCTTGCTACAGGGTGGGCAGTGAGCATGAGCAGTTTGCACTTGCTAAAGAAACATTGCAATCGTTCTTGAATTCAAATTCTGAAATAAGTATTCTAATTTAATTCCATGGTCTTGAGAATCTGATTGCTTTTATAAGGGAAGGTTTGTTGTGTGTAGCTTGTTACCTACCCAGCCTAAGCTCCAAGATCAGGCTGCACTACCAGCCCCATCCAGCTTCTCTTGAATCCACAGATAAAAGACACTACACACACACACACACACACACACACACACACACACACACACATTGTTCCTTTCCAACTTGCTTTCTTGGCACAATTGCTGGGTACTACTATCCTCCACTTAGGAAACACTTGCCCTTATCATTACATCAGCTCCCACCTCCCACCTGCCCTAAACTTTAGTGGTTGTCCCATCTAGACCCCACTAAATGCCCCTGACCCCCCACCTGCAGGAGCAGCCTGTGTGGCTACTCTGTTTTGAGATCTCACATTGCTGTTCAACACTTCTCCAAAAGTCAGAAGCATGGTAAAACTCTCTCCTTTCTTCGGTCTCTGCTTGCCTCCCAGGACCTGGAAGTCCCGCCTCTTCCTTCTGCCCAGCAATTGGCCCATGGCTTCTTTTCTACAGATCAGGAACCAATTGGAGAACAGGATCTTAGCATTAGCACTGCCCCTACAAAGGTTGAATTGGATTTATACTTAGAAATTAGCCAAGGAATAGTAGGTGACATCTTAGGAGGTGAGGGGATGGACAGAAAGTGATACTGAGGAGATGTATGTCAAAGATCTGCATGATAAATAATGGAGCCTTTCAGCTGAATTGAAAGAAGAAGTAGAAGTATACACAAGGATCAAAATGTTGAGAGGCAGTATTGAAGAAAAGTTTAAGGACAAGAGAAGGCATTTGTAATGTGTGTAGTTCACCAGTAAAATACTGCTCATGATTAGTGAGCTAGAAGAGAGAAGAAGGAACTAGGCATGGGATAAAGAATGGTCAAGGCGATTTTCAGTGCTCACCGGACATCCAAGTAGAGGTTGAGAAGACTTTTAAAAATGCAGAAGTTGATGCTGTTGACTGAGAACATGCAAGCAGACCAGAAAATACTCTGAACAAGGGTCCTTTGCCAGTCAGTCAGCAGGATAATATAATGTAATTCTGTTGACACAGTCCTCAACAGAAGAAACACAAAATACCAACATATATTAATATATATTAAAATATACATATACATATATATATGTGTGTGTGTGTGTGTGTGTGTGTTCACCATCTTTATTAATCACAGAAATGTAAATTAAAACTACTGAGAGTCCATTTTACCCCAGCCAGAATGGGTAATATCAGGAATGCAAATTATAACAAGTTTTGGTGATGTGAGCAAAGAGAGATTCTGTTCATTGTTGGGAGTATAAACTGGGATACCACTCCTGGGCATATAACTAGGTGGCTCTATTTTCTTACATTAAGTAGAGTAATCCAGTTCTCAGGGAGACAAATTTAGTATTCCATGTTCTCTTTCATATGTAGATCCTACCTTCTCGTAGTTTTATGTATGCAAATAAGGGATTGTGAGAAAATGTATAGGTTATGAAACAAGACAGAGACCCATGGGAAGGAACAAGAGGTGTTAAGAAGGGCAGGAGGTCTCATGTGATATGAAAGTGTCAAGTAAGCACTGTGGATAGGAGGGCAGAAGGAAGGAGCAGGGATGGAACAGAAGAAAGAGAGAAAAAAAATCTCAACAAAAATGAACTGCTTAAAACCACTTTTTTATTTATTAAATAAAATGCTTATTAAATACTTATTAAAATCTAATACTGAGACATGGGCAGTGGTTAAGACACTTGGTACTCTTGTAGAGGACCGGAGTTTGTTTTCAGCAATCACAATTGATGACCCATAACCACATGTAACTGCAGCTCAAGGAAATGCAACCCCGGCCTCTGGGATCTGAGGGATGGGGACATGCATGACACCCGTATGTAAAAGTAAATAAGTCCTTAAAAGATCTAATTCTTGGTAAGCTGATAAATTTAAATAAATCAACAGATAAATTCAAACAATGATCCCATTTGTATTGTCACTTGACCTAGCCTATAATCTACAAAATTTCCAAGGTCAACAGATTTGTTAGAGAGCTGTCCATAGCTTTTTAGGGTATTTGACTATAAGGTGACTTAAGGTGAACACCTCCTATTTCTGTTAATTCAATAGACATCGTGATATCTTTGTCAGTATACCCCAAAACAAAAGCTGTCCCTCTTCTGAAATGACTTTATTCTTAGCAGTGTGCTCTGAATTTCCTACCTTCATCTCATCACACAAGGAGCTCACATCTGGGCAGGTGTTTAGACACGTTGTCAGTTATAAGATATGAGTGACAAAGTAATTGTCTTTTTCTTCCCAACCTCATGAACGTGTATTATGATGAAATAAGACATGATTAAACCAACATTCAAACGGAAGGGATGACTATTGCGTTCTGTGTCTGCCTCTATTGTGTATTCTTAGATGAAGCCTCCTGTAAACGGGATGGAGGGGATATTATATCCCAGCTTCCACCATCAGACTGGCTGTGCTCATGATTTTGTAAATTAGGAAAATGAAACAAAAGATAGATGCAAGGCATCATGTTGTTTGCTTGCACACAAAGCCATGATAATTTAGGCAAGGGGACCTTCATGACCTACTTCAGCCTGTGCCTCAGTCAGACCAAGAATATGTCACAGCGTCTTTTGTTAGGTTCTTGTGACTATTGTGCACTCAGAATCAATAGCTATTGCCCTCTGACTTAGTTAGGGTTACTATCTCTGTGATGAAACACAGTGACCAAAAATCAAGTTAGGGAGAAACGGGCTTTATTCAGCTTACACTTCCACATTGCTGTTCATCACTGAAGGAAGTCAGGACAGTGACTCAAACAGGGCATGAACCTGGAGGCAGGAGCTGATGCAGACGGTATGGAGGGGGCTGCATACTGTTTTGCTCCTCACAGCCTACTCACCATGCTTTCCTAGAGCATCATGACCACCAAAGTGGCTCTGGTCCCATGAAGAATATGTCCCTCGGGCTTGCCTATAGCACAGTCTTATGAAATTACTTTCCCAACTGAGGTTCCCTTCTTCCAGATGACTTTAACTTGTGTCAAGTTGGCATAAAACTATCAGCACATCATCTGTATAATCAATTTGACCTCGGGCTTATGAAAGGGCCATATTTTATTTCTTAGAAAAATTTAAGATAACTTATATCTGATTTTCTTTTCTTGCTGTTGGTGAATTTCTTACCAGTCCAGGGTACTCATCGCTCCTTGTTATTACCTGAGTTCAGTTTGATTTCTGAGGTGGTTAAGGTTTCCACAGCTTAACTTTCTCTCTCCTTCGTTTCTGGAGCTTGAAGACAGTTCTGGATCATCGGATCAAGGGTTTCTGAGGTACCTACACATATCATCTTCCATTCTTGACCTTTAATGATCTCTAGTCAAAAAGTCCATGCAGTGTGTCTGTTTGTACTTATCCTTTCTCACTGTTGAGCTAAGTTGTGCTATGGTCACAGGTAACACCCAACTAACAGGGATTTATAACAACAAAGAATTGTTTCTATACTCTGGCCTCATACTCACTGAAGGTCAGGAGTCCTTTTGCTCAGTGTCAGTCTTTAGTCTAGATATGCTGGAAGACTAGCATCTATCCAAGACCTAGACAATGGCATATTGAAAGGAAAAATGATTGTAGAGCCATATAATGAATCTCAAGGCTCACAGCAGAAAATATTTGTGTCACTTCAATTCACATCTCACTGATAACAAGAAGTAACTCGGCCAAATTCAGTTTTAATGGGGTGAAGAATTAATTCTTCCCTTTTTTTCTGGATCTTTTTGGCAGAGTTTCACTATCCAGCCCTCGTTGCCTATGTGGACCAAGGTTGTCTCAGTCACATAAAAATATTCCTACCTCTGCCTCCCAATGCTAAAATTGAAGGTATGTGCCACTGTAATCAACACAGCACATGTTACTTTAAAATGTTACTTGTCACCAACATCCCTTTGGTTTGTGGCACAAGCAGACCCTGTTCGGCTTTCACATGCACATGCACTTTCACATGCACAGCACAGAAAGGGGAAGGAGCAGAATTCTGGGGCTGCTCAGTTACATTTACTGAGACACCACAGGATGCAAAAGTCCATCTGAAGAAGCTCATGTAAACCATGGTTCTCATGTTTTAAGTCCAGTATCTAATGACTAGTTGACTACGTATATATCCTTATAAACTTTCCTCTAATGTCAGCAAGGCCCATGGCAAGAACCAAAGGCAGGCTCACATATGTTTAAGTCTGAGTATTGTATTTATATTGCACAGTAAATAAAACTACTACAGATTATTATTCCAACTCCCTCCATCTTGAGTAATAAATCTTCATTAAGACTTGGACATTTGGTTCCTCCCAGAAACAGGACAGAACAGAGATAGCCTACACAGCCCTAATGACTCAGGCCCCTTTGTTGCATCTTCTTCTCTCATCTGTAGCTCTCTAGAAAAGTCAAAGAATATTCATCCTCTCACATTAGTTAATACCCGCAGGACTGCAATTGGACCACATTACCATAGTAGGGGAAAGAGCTCCAAGTCTAAGAAACCAACTCAGTGAGATCAGGGCTAGTAGGGGACTGTTGGTGCTAAATGGGCAAAATAATTTAGATCTTTAGACTTTCACTCCTGAGGAGAGATGTGGAGAAATGAAGCCCAGAAGAACACTACCCTGGGGAGCCCTTAGCTATGAGATAAGTAGAAAGAGACTTTGGAAAAGAGGAAGGTAAGTTCCCTCAGTGTTGAATATTTCCACTGAGAATTCTAAACTCTTGTCAAAATCAAGTTCTAGGCTCTTCTCTCTGGTCATCTGGAAGGACTGATTTCATATGATTGTCTCACCTTGGCTTAAAAAAAAAATGACCTATCGGAGTATGTAAGCAAATCTCCACATTAGGTTACAAAATATGTGTTCTTGGGAGGAAAATTCCCTCACTGTTACTCACAAAGAATTACCAACTGTGTGACTTCCTCTCCAGAATTTTAGTGAAAGGGTTTAATTATGCAGTCCATGCTGACCCACGGGATGTTCCTCCTGCCTCAACCCCCTGATCTTTAGCATTGCAAATATAACCCACTCTGCTCCAGTTAACAATATTATCTTTAAAAGGTGGCTTTAATTATGTAAGTAAGCATTTTTAAAACATTTCATATATCTACTAAGTTAAAAAAAAATCTGTTTGTCTATACAAACTCAAAATGAACTCTGAATTTATGACAATAACTGTTTTGGATGTCTGTAGCCCTGAGATGAATCACTACTGACTTATCTTCCTTTCTTGGCATGGCCCTGCTATATGAAAAAGGAAATGCCTTTCATACATAGTTGGCTAAAACTCAGTGGCTGAGCCTATGGCCTACAAGAGCTGGTTGTGGTATGGGTAAAATTAAATGAGACTCCCACTGTGGCCTCACGGATACCCAAACTTTGAATTCCCAGCTCCCACCACACACCATAACATGTGTTTAAATGAGTAAGTGATATATCTGATTAGGCTAACAATTTCTCCTTAGAAAAATACAGTTTGAATTGTTTTTGCAAACTTGAGTTACAGTAAGTGAGTTAGGATTGTGCTTGGAATAAGAACATCCACTTTTGATTTGCTTGTCACAGGACACCAGAGTAGCAATTTTTACAACAACTGCCAATTTGCTTTATTTCATATATACTTAATTTTTTATTCTCAAATGAGGAAAATATGAAACAGAAAACCTCACATGTAACCAAGCTGAAATAAGAAAGACAATTACTTTTCCCTCATGAAATGTTCTATTTCCTTGGTCTACTGTTTCATTAATTTCGCAACTTCATTTTATGCTGATCTAGATTTTAGTAGTTTTCCCTGAGCACAACTTGAACAAAAGATGTTTGATTAATTTGAGAACATGTACTGTAGATCTGCAGTGTGAGAGACACTTTGTTATGAACTGGGTAATAGTGAGAGAGTGTAAAAGAGAGTCCAGATCTCTCTGTTACACAAATTTGGTTTTATAGTTGGAACAATGAATTAAGACTGGGAAAAGAAACAGGAATTAAGTGTAGAAGTAATTGTGACACAGAAAGTTGAAAGATAAAGAATGACTGGGAGGAAAATAATTTAGAGGATGGCCCCTCTGAAGGTTTGGGCTGAGAGCTTATTAAAGAAAAGATGAAATAGTAAGGGAATATTTGCAGAGAAGCTCAGCCACCGGGACTCAACATTGGGCACAAATGGCCAAGAAATGAACTGCCTTGATGCTTTGCAAGATTGGAAAGGAAGTCACAATGATGCGGACATCATGAACAAGGAAAAGCAAATCAGAAATGAGGAAGGATAATTACCCACAGGTCAGCTCAATTACTGTACTTCAGACTAATATAAGGTACATTATATTCTATTATTAGCAGAGAGTTCTTTCCTTGGGAGATTGTCTACGCAAGCATACTATAACCCAATACATACTTTTGGCCCACTGTTTTGGGTGTGGAGTGTAGAACACATTGTGAGTTTAGAATGTGAAGCTGGCTAGCAAGGACAGTAGAGAAGGAAGTGAAAGGGGGATGCTAGAATATCAAGACAGACTGCTGCCTAGATCCAGTTCTGACAGGAAATAAAGTCATATGTGATTTACGTTCCAGGCTTTGGGCCTTTGCTTTTCTCCTTGATCTTTCATGGGTTTATGGTTTGTGGTTCCCTTACTTCCTTGTCTCTACTTTTTTTCCTCAGGTAACTTTTCCTCCTGTTTCTACAAATGTCAGGAGCTCTTTCTCTAATGTCCTTTACAAAGAAATGTTCTGGATTCTCCTTGTTTTGGTGAAAACACATAGCCACTGAACTTTAAGGGAGCAAACCTGTTGTCCAGATGGGTGACAGTATTTATGGTAGGTATACACTATTCCCAAGAAGATGCTAAATATTCAAGAGTACATCTGTGATTCAGTAATTTTAGACCATAGGCAGAAACTTTGAATGTTTGTTACCTTTTGAAGTAGGGATTTAAGTATCTTAAATTATAAGGATGAGAAAATCAACTTCATTAATGTGAACATCCCATCAATCAGGAAAGCTAAACCTTGTCTGATTTTTCTCCATCAAGTTGTTGGATGCTGGGAGCCGAGGAGGTTAAGATGGCCAGAGGCTTGCACTGTCTTCTCCTTTGCTTCTGTCCATATCACAGATGCCTCATGTGCTTTCTGGAATATACCTTCAGTTTCCAGGCATTGATCTTTCTAATGTATAATACTTAGTGAATTTGATTCAGTCAATAACTTAAGTATTAAAATATAGTCCAAATGCAGTGATACATATGTGCCCTTTAATTTAATTTTTGTCTGAGTATATAGGGAACCATTTTGACAGAGGTCATGCTAGGGCCAACTCATAGAACTGCTAATATAAAATAAAGTCCCTGTGCCTAGTGGACTCTGTGCTTCCTAAGGGGAAGTGTTTCCCTGTTTGTAGGAAGCTTTGGATGACATTTATTCTTCTTTTCTTCAAAAATATTATCATTGTTATTTGCAGTACTTTTTAGAGGCATATGTTCACAGCAGAAATGAGACTGTTGTTTAGACTAAAATGAGCCTGAAGTAGGAGAAGGTTGCCATGTGCCCAGCTGATGCTGTGTGAATAAGCTTGATTCTATCAGATTATTAGAAATACTCTTTATAAAATCATGTCTCAACAGACAGCGAAATAACACAAAACTCAGAATCATTGTTACTTGTTTTTCTATCACTGTGACTAAACTCAGTGACTAAGGCAACTTATAAAGGAAAGGGTTCAGCTGGCCTTTTGAAGAGGTTCAAGCCACAATGGTAGAGCAAAGGCATGACAACAGGAAGAGCTGAGAGCTCACATCTTGATCGCCAAGGAAGAGAGCCCACTGAAGTGGTGAAAGTGTTTTGGAAACTTCAAACACATTCCCAGTGATACATCTCCCTCAGAACGGCCACACCTCCTAATCCTTCCGAAATAGTTCCAACAGTTTAGGGTCTAATTAACTATTTAAAATATAAGCCTATGGGGGCTATTCCTTTCAAACCACTATACATGCTTTGTGTCTAGAATTTACTGACATAGGGATTGTTGAATGGTTAAAATATTGTTTTAAGTTATCAACATTTGTTTCCTCATAGCAATCATATTCTATTCTAGTCACAAAACAGCTACGGTGTTCTTAGCCTCGAATCCTGAAATTCAAGCATTCGTCCCACCTTCTCTCGGACCAAGTACCTTGAGTTTGAATTCTGCCTCAGGTAATGTTTTTGCATGCTGACCCAGCACCCCATGCAATTCTGCATGTTTAACTCACATTCCACATCATAGTTGGCCTACATATTCCTCAGACAAATCTTAGATCTAGAAAGAATGGCGATCTGCAGCTGAAGAAGTAAAATTTCATACAATCTGGGAAACTGGATAATTGTCGACCTTTCCCTTGTATTAAAGAACTACTTTCCCATTTCTTATAGTAATTAATCTGTTAGAACATTCCAGATACTGATGGAGTGTCCTGGGTCAATATGTTTCTATCAGCCATTATTTCTAATTAAGTCTGTGTTTGGCAGCAAATGACCTTAAAAAAAGAACATTATTACTGGTAACTATCAAGTGCTCGTTCTTTTGGGGAAGAAGAAATGAACCAGGATAGGTTAGGATTTTGCAGGGTCCATACCAACTCTAAAAGTTTAGAAATTTGAGCAAGAATGTAATTCTATCTCATATTATAAGGCTACTGAGAGGAGAAGAGAAATGTTTGTTCCATATATTCAATAGAGACTCAGATTGAATGAGAAACCCCTATTTCCCACAAAGAAAAATGAACTGCCCCAGGAACAATTGTAAAACTCTTGCCTTAAAATGATGCACTTAGTATAACAAGACTTTTCCTAGGGAGATGCAACATTCAAGTCTACTTGTTCTGGATAGGAAGCTCAACCACAGACCAAGTATGGATGCCACCAAAGTCCAACTGTGATGAACCCCTGAGGTTTATTGGGTACCTTACAGGAATATAGATAAGGGGCTACTTACAGGAGCAGAAATGACTGAAAGACAACTGCATCATCAAAGCCCATTCTATCATGAGTAACAGCTCATAACAGCTTGTTTTGTAAAGCATGCTTCAAAGACTGCAGGTACCTCAACAGGTTGGAGAGCAGCCTTTCCAGATTCTTCGTTGGTCTAAACCTTTTTCAGACAGCTCTGCTTGTTTCTGCTTCTTCCGGACAGCTGGTCTGGTCTCAGCATCTCCTTTGTAGTTTTTCTTGTCTGAGAATGACTACCAACAGTCTTTATTGCTTATTCCTGGGGGGAGGGGCCTCGTGAATTGTGTCAGCTTCAGGGACTTCATGAATATAGTTTTGAGTTGCTTAGCATCTTCCTCCTTGCAGGATGGAATATTGGATCTCAGAGAAAATTGCTACATTATATGCATCCAGCAGAGGCAGTCCTGCTGTAACCTAAGGGAGTGAGGAGCGGGAACAGAGTACTTGTCTTAGGACATGGAATTCTTTACATTTCCTAAAGAAGAGAGCAAGAACGATGCTGATAACCCACAGCAGTCTGCCTCCCGAGGCTTTCTCTGCATTTCTACGCTGAGATTCATTCACATCACTGCAGTGTACTAACTCAGCCTGAGGACTCAACCCGCCAGAGATGACTGAATCTAAAGCCTATCGAATCAGAGAAGGAAATCAGTGAACGCTAAATTGGGCTTTCACTGCCTACAAAACGCAGGTTGGTACTTGTATCCTAATCTTACTGGCATGGGCATCAGCATAACCCGGTGAGAAAATTCTTTGGCACACATCTCAATGCTGGCAGAAACATCTTCCCAGTTTTCCTTCGTGACCACTGAGTTTGTATGGCATCTTTGGACTTCCACTTCCCTTGGAAGTGTATCCGCAGTAGGTAATCAAAAGCCATTAACGATGATTAACTTGGAAGGTGATGGAAGGCAGATTGAAGGAAAGTTCCTGAGTCATGCCTTTGGCTTCAGGACTGGAGAGAATTCCCTTGGCCCCTTCCCAAACATCATGTTAATTCCTTGGATTTCACACACACACACACACCACAACACACACCACACACGCACAGGAACACACACACACACACACATTAACCATCCCCTCAACTACACTCATCCTCTGATCAGCAGGCATCCACGCACTCTTCGGGATATAAACATGTGTTCATTGCTACTTAGGATCTAGCTGAACCCTTTTTCATCCTGCCTTTCTTGAACAAAATGTTCAGTCTTTTACTGACTGAAGCACACTATTCCAGGTGACTGACTTGTGAACCATCACCGAAGCATCAACAGTGAGAGACTCACACGTCACACTCCGGACCCGTTTTCTTTTTTGTAAAGTTGATATCTTTCGTTTGTTTATACTCCTAAAGTATGGTTGGATAATTCATATCAGTGAACAATAATAAAAATCAAGGTAAATCATACTCCCATATCAACCTGCTCTCAACACCCTGCTCACAGGATCTTTGGGCTTCTTTTGTAGTTACTTGGAAATACATAGTGAATGAATGGATTGCAGATTATGCTTCCTCTGTCACACCACACTTTAGCTAACTCTATCTCCTGTCTGTGATGGTTGCCCGTTATTTTACAATTCCATGTCTCTTATCTACCCTCCTTAGCCTCTGGCTGCCGCTCTTCCATTCTCTTGTATGAGACTGATGTTTCAGCTCCAACATGTGAGTGAGAACTTGGAGTGTTCTCCGTTCCTGTTTCTGCTTATCTTACTATGATCTCCTGCAGCTCCCAAAGTAAGAGGCTTGCACTCAGTTTTAAGCCTGATGATCCAGTCCATTAGATACACTGACCACTGCAAACTGTATTTGCAATAAACATGACAGTAGATGTCTCTTTAACATACTAACTTCAATTCCTTTGCATATATACCCATTTATAGGACCAAAATTGCCGTGGTAGTTCAGCTTTTAGCTGTCTGCAGAACCTTGACATTGTTTCCTACAAAGGCTGTGTAGTAGAAGTTGAGCGCCAATTTGTAGTAGAAAGTATTTAACCCCGAATTTGCTGCTGTAAAATCTCCTACCCGATGGAGATCTGTAAAGGAAGTCACAACTCAATAATTATGGTATAAATTGCACGCCTAGATTGGGCAGATTTACCACTACACTACTCTAATCCCTGGCTATGAGATATAACTTGCATCCCAGGCCGCGTGCTTGTCCAGCTCCGGTTCCTCTTTTTCTACCTTCTACCTTCTACCTTCTACCCGCTTTCTTCTGCTTCCTCTTCCTCCTGCTTCTTCCCTCTTCTTCTTCTTCTCTGCTTCTGCCTCCTTTTATATCGAATTCCTCTTACTCTCTCCTCCCCTAAGCCTTTTTCTCCACCTCCCCTTCTACTGCCCAATCACTGGCTCTAGCCTTTATTTTACAGTTTTAATTGGACAGAAGGTTTACAAGACGTCACCTGTGTACAGATTCAATTATCCTCTGCAGCCCCTCCCAGAAGGGTGGAACTAGGATCAAAATACAAGGCTGGGCTATCACAACATATCCCCCTTTGTCCAATAAAAGACTCTTTCTCTCAGATACATTGAACAAAACTATATTACCATGTTGTAATTGTTAAAGTGCAAGACAGACCTAGGAGAGGTCCCATTTTGAAATCCCTATCTCTGGTCCCACCCTTTGATAATCCTTATGAAGTGAGTGCAGATTTCTATCACGAAGGATTTTATTTTCTAGAGTTTTACACAAAAAGCTTCACAGTGTGAACTGCCTGGTGTGTTCCATTCTTTTCATTCAGAATCACTACTCCGAGACTCACCCATATTGGAGTGTGCTTCAAGAGCTGACTTCCATGCACTGGTGAATAGATTTCTGTTGACTGTGTCACAATTGGCTACCCACTCACCTGTTACAAACATATGTTGTATTCTTTATATTACAAATAAATCTGCTACATGTTTTGTATATGTCTCTGCGTGAGGATAGTTTTAGTTATTCATGGGTAAAGGCTCACAGTGAAATTACTAAATCATACAAAGTTTAGATCTTTTTTAAAAAAAAAAAAAAAAAGTATTTTTTCCAAAGTGCCATCCCTTAGCCTTTCTTAAAAAACACAGAGATCCATTTCTGCATTTTCTCTCCAGAAACTAATATCAATCATCTTCTCAGGGTTAAACATGTGTAGGGATACTTCATGTGGTTTTGATTGGATTTTTCCATGATGACTAATTATGATAAACACCTCAAGGGGCTTCCTTGCCATCCTCCCTATCAATTGATACCAAATTATTTCTACAAATGTCTGCTTTTTGTTTCATTTTTTTAATCGAGAGTTCGCTTTAAGCTTTAAATGTTTTACTCTTTAGACAATTACAGTCTCTTAGGAAAACACTGAAAACTATTTGAATACAGGGTTCCTTCTATAGTTAAGCTGCCAAAGACGACTTGCACCACATTACTGTACAATTTCAACAAACTTCGATATGCACTTGTGACAAGCCTACAAAACATACCTGCCTAGCAAACAGACCCCAAATCCAGGAAATTTACATTAACGCATAGTGTTCCTTCTTTACTAACTTCCAAACATGGGAAAGTCTTACCTACTGTTTGAATGTTTATGAAGCATTCAAACATATTTGACTCAAAGTCACAAAGCATTTGTCACATCCCTTTACTCCTCAATACACTTTCAATATTGTGTGTTTGTGTGTGTGTGTTTTCCAAAATGATTTTATTGGGTTTGATAACATTATACACTCATACTTAAGAGATATCATTGGGTATTACTTTTTCTCTGTATAAAGTGTTATAACACTTAAAATATTAAAAATACCGGCGACTATTCCAAAATATTTGGGAATACTTCGCTATCTCTCCCTCAAATCTTTGTCTCATATCGTCAGAGGAAAAATAATACCATTTTCTCTTAGTCTAGATTAGCTTATATTTTTCTAATACTTTACATAAATGGCATCATACAACCTGTACTAGTTTTTAGTTTGGCTTTTCTCACTTGGCATAATTATTTTGAGATTCCTTCATGTTGTTCCATTGATCAATCTTCAGTCATTTTTACTCTTCAAGACAATTCTATCCTGTGATGTATCACAGCTGCTGGAACCTGTAGATGGACATCTGAGTTGCTTCGAGGTTCAGCTATTAAATGGAGTCCTGTGACTATGCATGCACAAGTCTTTGTGTGGACATATGCTCTTTGTTTCTCTTGCGAAAGATAGCTTGGCATGGAATAGCTGCATCATATGGCAAGTGTGTGGGTAACAAGAAATTGGCAAATATTTGATTAAAACAGTCAAGCCATTTCAAATCTATCTGCACCAGGTGAGCAATGTGTTCGTTCTCTTCCTCTCCAGCGCTTGGTAGCATCTGACTTTTGAGTTCCAGCCATTCTAAAAGGTGCAGCGATGTCTCATTGTGGCTTATGTTAATTTCCCTAAGCTAATATGGGAAGAGATTTCTTTATTGGTTTTATAAAGTGGCTTTAAGTCATTAAAATGGGTTTTTTGAGTGTTTTTATTGTTTGTTTTATTTTGGTGTGTGTGTGTTGTTTTATTTGTTTGCAAAGTTTCAATGCTCTTTTCTTTTTTTTTTCTTTTTTTTTTTGAGACCCCCCCACAACATGCTTTTTATTTTCAATCTCCCAAGCATTGCTCCATGGAAGAAACAGACTGAGGACCTGGGCAGAAAGGCTTCCAGGGAGAAAATGAGAACTGTGAACTGGCCAAGGAGCTCAATGCTCTTTTCAAACCACAAAGATTTCTCTACCTCTGGCTTTCTCTCCCTTCTTCCTATTTTTCCTTCTTTTTGTAGTGTTTTCCAGTGCTGGAGGGACTAGAGTCTGTGAACGATCACCAGCCTAGTCTGCACCTGTTATGTGGAGTTCTCCAAAGTGGAGAAAAGATTGTGAGACTCCCACAGAGAACCTTTTGTGAATCGTTAGGGACTGTTGCTCTCTGACTTCTGGTTAACTAGGATAAGCTGAGCTTAATGATTGGAACAGAAGTCACAATTGTATCAAACAGAAAAGTAAAGCCATTTTGTTTACGGTTAGGACATATTTACTGTGTAGGCTGTGTGTCTGTGCACTTGGTGCCCTAGCTGCTCAGTGTTTTCAGAAGGTTAAGGAAACTTTAGTGTGGGGAGCTCCACTGGAAAAAGCCACTGGAAATTTAGAAGTGGCTTAAGTATTATAATTCAGTTCAACTTTCTGTCTACTCTCTACTTGCTGACTAGAGATGTATTGTGTACAGCCAGCTCATGCTCCTGACACCATGCTGCCCCTGTCTTTGTGGACTTTCTCTTCACCCACTATAAGCTGTTGTTCCATAAAACTTCTCTGAGGGAGACACAAAACACTTATCTACTCATCCCAGGTAGGAATCCCACAACAAAATAAAATATGTATTCCACAAAAGTCCAACTTGGTGACCGGGTGAGTTTTGTTGAGGTTACTTAAGGGAATAAGGGTGACGAGTTAGTTCCAGAAGCAAAACTGACTCAAAGATACTTTCATCCCCAGGGCCCACTCCAACACAGGAGACAGCTCACAACTGTTGGGAACCTGGAGCACAATGCATAGTCTGCAGGTAGTTCAACAGGTTGGAGAGTGTCTGAATATGCTTTTTCCACTGAGTCTTTGTTGTTCAACTTGTGAGTCTTCTTGGCAGTTCAGCTTCCATTCATCTGAGGAATATTCTCAGCTTTTCTTACTTACTCTGGCAGGAGGGGCCTAGTGAGTCTGATCAGTTTCAGTGACATCCTGAAGCCATTCTGACTTGTTTACCTTCTTGTTTAAGAAGCTTTCATCAGGATACACGTGTTTAAATCTAAGAGGAGTTGGAAAGATGGCACAGTGGTTAAGGGTACTGACTGCTCTTCCAGAGGTCCTGAGTTCAATTCCCAGCAACCCACATGTTGGCTCACAACCATTGTAATGGGATCTGATGCCCTCTTCTGGTTTCTGAAGACAGCCAACAGTGTACAAAAAGAATCAAAATAAGTAAATCTAAGAGGAAAACTGTTATACAAGAGAAGCCAAATTCAAATTAAACATTTCTTGCATCAAATTTCCTCTTGTGAGTTATTCGATCCAAGAAACATGAAAAATAATTAGAACACTTCTCATGTGCTTTGTTGGCTTTCTTTCTCAGTGGACATTTCTCAGCAAGAAATTTCTTTTTCTATTTCCTCAATTTAAGTTTCATGACAGATTCTAGGAATTGTGGAAGTTATATGTCTAGTAAATGGTTTATATACATTGAGATAGAAATGATGACATTATAAATATGAACAAACTGTTTTCTGTTTGGGCTTTCACACAGCTAAACTGTGAGATCCCATTATCCCTTGTTAGTGAGTTCAGTCATGGAAAAGCCCTGTTACAACAGCTGATTTATAGCCTTTTGAGCATAAATAAACCCAGTAGATGCCACTGTTAGTTCTGCTCACTGGCCCCTACTCACATGCTCTCTAATATCCTGTCACCAGTCTGGATGCTCTTGCTATAGTTGTTGAAGATGCTGGCTCACTGTGGCAGAATACTGGGTACTTGAGTCACCTTCAGGACTAGAACCACACCTGGATCAGGAAGAGTAAGTTGGTTGACTTTGTGACTAATTTCCACTGACATAAGGCACCAGAGTTCGAAGAATTCCCTTTTACAACAGCTAGTTTTATGCCAAAAAAAAAATACAAGAAATTATTATAATCAGAAAGATTGTGGTAACAAAACTTCTTGACATTTCTGCTGGCTTTTTTTTTTTTTTTTTTTTTTTTTTTTTTTGGACTTCAGGCTCCAAGCCCTTGATGGAACGCTGAAGCCCACTGAGACAGCAGTGGTTGGAGTTTAATTGAAAGACATAAGCACTGTGCAATAGTCCTTTTAATCAAGATGTTAAAGGGAAACTTTATTAAACTTTGATTGAATATATAAAATTAAGATGTAATACACCTTAAATATATTAGCCCAAATTATAAAATATTAAATTAAGATTTAATATATTAAATTAAACACAGATTAAACTAGATTGAAAAAAAATGCTTTTGAAAAAAATCTCAAATACACTAGAGAAATTATTAACCATTTTATTTAAAAGAGAAAAATCTAGTAAGTATCCAAACGATGAGAGACTGTGCAGGGTGACCTAGGCTCACTGGGTATAAAACACTTGCTCTATGAGGCAAGGGAAATTATCAAAAGACAAAATGAAATTTGGTCCAGGATTGAAAAGAATGAAAGCGAAATGTAGTGATGTACTCCACTTCTCAGATCCCATGGGAGCCCTGTGGCAGCATCCCCACTACTGCTAATTCTCATCCTCCATCTAGAGCCACTCTCGTTCCCAACACTAGGTGCAAAATCCCACAACAGTGCTGCTGCGCTGCTTGTGTTTGGTTTGACTTCTGACAGGCTGTCGGTGCAGCCTGACACTTAGCTCTACCTGGATGCTTCACAGTGGGAAGAAAATAAAAACAGAAGGATCAGAGTCACCTAAGACAAAATAATAATAAAGAGAAGTCAGAAGGACATAGGGAATTCAAGAATAAGGAATTTCATACGGTTGCATTTTTCTATGCAATGTTAAGGATAAATAAATATAAATATATTTAACTTTTAAAAATGCTAGTACTAGACCCTTTAAATAAATGTTACTTCTTCTAGTTTGCACAATAACCTTATAGCGAAAGTATTATTTTCTTGTTATAAGTGAGGAAACTGTATATCAGATGGATTAGACCTTTTCCAGGCATATCAGGAAATGATGTAATCAGCCTCTATTTTCCTGCAAAAGTCCTATCCTTCCACTAGTGAAACACTATATGTGTTTGAATGATTGTGTGTGCACAAGTGCATGTGAGTGCACATGTGTGTACATGTGTGTGGTGTGCATGTATATATCTGCACATGTGTGTTTTGTGTAAGTGTGCTAGACAATAGCAATCTATGTTTATGGCTGAATTAAATGCAAAAATTAGGCAGTTTCCCCAGAGGACATGTCCCTATTCACACTCACTAGGAATTAAAGTATGGATTATAATAATAATAAATAATAATTATAGCAGTTACCATGTATTAAGCACTTAATGGTGTGAGACACAATGATAAATACAATGCCTGAAATAATCTGTTTGATCATCTGAACAACTTATGAAGTCAGCACGAGCAGTATGTGCCTGTTCCAGGTCAGACACTTAAGACTTAGAGAGTGCAAGGAAAAAGTCCAGGGCCACAGCTTTCCGTACAAGACTGGACTCAAAGGCATGCTCGCTGCACTCCCTCTACCCGGTGAAACATCCTGGACCCCTCTTCTCCCAAGGGAAAGACTGGTAATAAACACAGTAGGGAAGTGTAGATAGAGAGAGAGGGGAGAATGTGAATCATAGATTTCTGCTCTAAACCTGCACAACGGCTTTCTTTTCCGACGTCTCAGAACCTCTCAGTACCATTCAGCTCATACTCATATGATGATGTCCTCAGGCAAATCTTAAATTTTTGTCTCAGAGTTGGTTTGATTTCCATTTCCCTCATGACTAACGACTCTGAACATTTCCTTAAGTGCTTCCCGGCCATTCGAAATTCCTCTGTTGAGAATTCTCTGTTTAGCTCCACGCCCTCATTTTTTAAATTGGATTATTTGGGTTGTTGGTGTCTAACTTCTTGAGTTCTTTATAAATTTTGTATATTATCCCTCTGTCAGATGTATGGCTGGTGAAGATCATATCCCAGTCTGTAGACTACCGTTTTGTCCTATTGACAGTGTTCTTTGCCTTACAGAAGTTTTGTGGCTTCACAAGGTTCCATTTTGTCAATTTTTGATTTTAGAACCTGAGTCATTGGTGTTCTGTTCCAGAAATTGTCTCCTGCATCAATGTGTTTGTTCAAGGGTATTTCCCTCTTTCTCTTCTATGAGATTTAGTGTATCCAGTTTTATGCTGAGGTTTTTGATCCACTTGGATTTTAGTTTTGTGCAAGTGATACATATGTATCTATTTATATTCTTCTACATGTAGACATCCAATTATACCAGCACCATTAGTTAATGCTTTCTTTTTCCATTGTATGGTTTTAGTTTCATTGTCAAAAATCCATCAAATATCCATAGATGGGTGGGTTTATTTCTGGGTCTTCAATTCGATTCCATTTATCAACATATCTGTTTCTGTACCAATACCATGCAGTTTTTATCAATATTGCTCTGTAGTACAGCTTCCTCCAGAAGTTCTTTTATTATTCTGGATTGTTTTGGATATCCTGAGTTTTTTTTATTTTCCCATATGTAATTGAGAATTGCTCTTTTAAGGTCTATAAAAATGAGTTGGAATTTTGATGGAGATTGCATTGAATCTATAGATTGCTTTTGGTAAGATAGCCATTTTCACCATGTTAATCCTACCTATTTATGAGCATGGGAGATCTTTCCATCTTCTGAGAGGATACACCAAGCTTGAAATAGATTTGATTTGCCAGGGTATGGGGATACATAGGAGGGCTTCCATCCATTCAGAGGCTCTAAGGAGGGGAGAAATGGGTGGGAAAGTTTGTGGGAGGGGTCACGAAGAGGGGGGCAGTGAGCAGGATGTAAAGTGAACACATAATAAATAAATAAATAGTTTTTGTCTCAACACTAAGTAAATAATGAAGTTATGTCCAAATGATATTATAAATGCCAAACAAGTGAATAACATTCTGTGTATTTGGTTCACTGACAGTGTTCCATGTTGTTAGGACAGACCCTTAGCTTTGCACAAGCTGGGCAGCTACTCTACCACTGAGCTACATAATTAGGAACATACTGATGTCTCTTACAGGTCTACATCAGTATACACTAGTGTCTTGTTCTTCAGCACACACAATCAGACTTGAATCCTTTCCAGTCCACCTAACGACATCTATTAAAGCACAGCTGTCCCTCTCAGTCCTTGTTTTTCCATATTTATCATCATCATCATCATCATTCATCATCATCCCCAATGACTCTTTTGACTTCACTCTGAAATGTTCCTTTCCTTGGCTTTTCTTTGCTTTATTTTGTACCATTTTATTCCTCACTCTTTTGGTGTTCAACTACTCGCTGCTCCATTTCCTTGCTTCTATGCTTGATCATCTAGATCCACAGGCACCAGCTACACAATTGCCTATACCATCTCTGCTCTATTGGAAGGCATCAGTTTCTGAGATTTTAGGATGATGGCATCCACACCCATATTTCCAAATCTGTATGCCCCCAGTGTTTCCGCATAGCCTCCAAATCAACATTCCTAGCACTTTTCATTTCTAAATTCATGCAGCTTTCACCGATATTGACTTCTGTGTCTTGACATCTGAACCTACACATTCAACAAAGTATACTGGAAAGGGGTCTCAATCTAGCTAAGGGGCAATTAAAGACACGCCCACTGGGGCTGAGACTAGGAAAATAGCTCAGTTAGGAAAAGACTTACCTTGTGATCATGAGGGCCTGAGATAATCCCCAAAACCTCTATGGAGAAACAACATGGGATAGCACACTACTGTAAGCCCAGCACTGACAGAAGGCTCCCTGTTTCTCAGCCAGCCTAGCTGAGTCATCCAGTTCCAGATCAGAGAGAGACCTGGACTTAAAAGCATAGGTAGACTGCTTCCAGGACACCTTAGGTTGACATCCAGACGTCTGGCCTCCACACAAGTGATCATATGTGCACACACATGCATTCACACACTCACACAAAGAACACTCCCTCTTTAGCTTGTTAGTTCCAAAGATGATGAGTTATTCAGTAACTTTTCATTTTCTTATGCTAAAGTGAGAATACTGGCCTAGCACCCTTATAATATAACGTGACTGGCCCCACCATCCCAGTCTGCTCTTGTGTAGTTACTCTGGCTACTGCCAATCAGGCTATTTTAGTTCTAATAGTCACTGATCTATACCAAACCATCAGAGTAATGATGAAAATACACCTAGAATATCTGCACATCATCAAACATTCTTTAGTATACACACATAGAAGCATAATCCCTGATTTTCCCTAAAGCCATTGAATTTGGTCATGAAATATGAGAATCTAAGCGACTTCAATCATTTGGTGTAAACACAGGGCAGCACCTGTCTGCAGCATGTCTGAGAATGGCTTTTTTTCTGTGCTATAACACACATGTGAAAAATATAAATTCTGTAAGTCTGAGAATATTTCCTATCTTATCTATCTGTCTATCTATCTATCTATCTATCTATATCTATCTATTATCTATCTATCTATGTATCTCTAGCTCCTTTTGAGATGTCATTAGGTGGATCTCTAGGGTTTTACCATGTTCATGCACCACTAGAAAAGTAACCAACCTCTAGATGCATAGCTCAACCTGTGAGGCTTGTGTTTACGTCAATCATCCATAGTGTTGAAAACAAGTCTTTATTCACACGTTCATATTCTAAAATTTACTCTACTATCCACGCTTCACTTGGTCTTCTTATTTCCTTTTATACTTTCTCCAGCACATCTGGGGATGTTTTAAGTATACTTAGTTTTAAGAATTTATCAAATGACCAGTCAACCAAACAGTAATCAAATACTATATTTTTAATCAACATATATTGCTACAAAAGGTAAATGTCACGAGGATAGAAAAATCTGAGATCTGCTTCAAGTAGCTCTAAATCTTCCAGGAAAGCAGTAATACAGAAGAGTAAAAATACACGGAGCCAGAGTCAAATTCATGATTTTTAGCTTTGTAGATATCAGGTCTGGGAAATGCCTGTAATGTTTTTCTATGATGTCACAGATTCCCCAAACCCAGGATGTTAGAATCACAATGAAAAGATAATTTCCCACAACCTAACAACTGCTCACTGCCCTCCAAAAAGGTCAGTCTGTACAGTACCACATAGTTCATTTGTGTAATGCAGCAGTGTTCAGCTGGAATTTGCTTTAAGAGCTTGCAAATTACAAAAGATTCCACTTCACAAAAGAGTTTTTGGGAACTTATTCATGAGGAAATTCTTCATCTAAGAGTGTTGCTCTTGTGATTTTATCCGTCCCAAGCTCAGCTTTAATTTTGCTCACATCTGTAATAAAATAAAGTTATATCTAGATATGACCACCTAGGGCAAGGTATCGTTCACAGACGTTTAAAACAAGCCATATTCACCGAACACTGAAACTTGAGCTATAGTCTGATAGGGGATAGCACAAAAACAGAGTCATGCTTCATCACCAGGTCCAAACCATCTAAAGGGTCCAAGAAGGTGTGCTCAGCTAGATCACAGCCACCTGTAAGTATCTGGGCAGGTGTATCAGTTAGATACATCTATAGCCTATGCACAGTTTGTTTGACTTTCACGAATGGAGGTCAGTTCCTTTGTTTAATTTAATTTAGATCCTTCTCTTTTACCCTACTGTCTCTGAGCTATGCTGAGGGATGGAGTCAAAGCTTCCATATTTCATCGAAATTTCGCAAAATAGCAAGTGCCAGATTATTCTTGTAATTACAGTTTTCTCAACAACTCTTATCATATTTATTTTCACTAAAAATATTTTAAAATAAAGAAAACTTGAAAGTATTTTGCCCATACAACTATAATGATTTGACCAAGCAGCAAATAGTTCCTGAGTATAAGTGTTAGCATTTTGTCTAGGCTTCACCCACAGTTGCCTGGCAACATCCAGGTGTGCCTGACTCACTATAAAAGGGGCTGCTTGCCCCATCTGTTCTTTCTTGTCTTCTTGCTCCCACCCTGTCCTCTTGATCTGCTCCTCCTCTTTCTCTATTCCCCTCCCCCATCTCTGTTCACATGCTCATGACCAGTCTCTACTCCTCTACTCTCTCTCTCTTTCTCTCTCTCTCCCCCTCTACTACCCTCTCAATTCTCTTCCTATGCCCTGAATAAACTCTATTCTATACTATACCATCATGTGGCTGGTCCCTCAGGGGGAAGGGATGCCTCATCATGGGCCCACCGAGGCACCTGGCACCTCCTCCCCCCACACCTCTACCAGACATACTCCTTCTTTCTCTTTAATTTTATAAAACACAACAATATGTATCATAGAGAGAAGCATCAGTCTGGCGGCCAGCAGATGTGAAACACACTGTAGAAGGAGAAGCCCCAACCATGCACTGGGTTCTGTTCTAGCTAACTATGAGACCACACCATCTACAGATGATCACAGATATAGTTCATCAGATTCTAAGTAGCTCTTGACCATTTGTAATAGAACTTGATGCACATTCCTCAAATTGTGACCAGCAAAGACTTCAGTCCAAACTATTAGTTATGTTAATAAAATGAAGCGGTTTTTTTTCCACCTTTCCAACATTGTCAAAGAGGGTCTTCAGTATGGTGGGAAGATTCCCTTCATTCCAGTTATTTGTTTGTTTGTTTATTAGCTTGTATATGTACGTGTCTGTGTGGCCCTAGTTTTTATTGTCCATTCAGATACCACTTTACTACTCTACAGAACACTTCAGAGTACTTTTGTACTGCTTTTCAATCCAATAATGGATAGCATGAAAGCACTGTTTGAAAAGACACCCAAAGGCCAATGCTGGTTATGACATGAAAGCATTTGCATTCCTTAAGTAATGGATGATAGGAGAAATTAGTCACTAGTTGATCATAACTTGCCAGAAATTGCTAAGTGTACAAAACCATATAAGCACAGAGTAGGGAAAAAACTTATTAATGAAATGTCACAAAATACCACAGTTCATTAATCCCAACTTGCTAGTGCCTGCTGAATTATATAAATGGTTCCTTTCTTATACACATTCTTAAGTTCAGTAAATACAGTGAATAATTGTTAAAACATTAGTTTCAGCAAATCTAAGGGTGCCTCACTTGATTCCACTATGCAAAAAGATCTGAATTCAACTAAATTAATTATTATGAGCAGCTTTGAGCTTTATTTTAATTCTTGGATTTACTGAACTCAAGAATCTATTTGGCAACCTGTTTATGTGTTATGTATGTTGTAATTAAAACTGTAAATGTATTCATAAGCACATTTATAAAAATTATGATGGCGTGTGTTTAGAATCTTTCATTTTCTTAACCTTAAAGTTGGAAAGAGGAGAAAGAAACTTTTCAAAGTACAACTTTGTTGTCGTCCCCTTCCCTTTCGAGTTTTCTTGTGGTTTGAGGATTTTCTTGATTGGCAGACCGGGAGATCTGGTATTTTGTATACTTCCCATGCACAGACAGTTTGTCATCCCTTAAGCTTAGGTGTTGTTTCCTTTGGTGAACTATTAATTCTGATCTTGACACCGAAGTTACATGAAACAATGCTGTTTATGAAATACCCAATCGGCTGTACAGACGCCACTTAAAACTCTTGGCTTTGCTGAAAAAGTCAGTTCTTAGTGTGATTTTTGTATCCTACAACCCCCAGCAAGTGTTTTATGATATATACACTTGTTTGGTTCCCTTCCTTTCTGTCTCTCTAATATGCTCTGGGTCTAAATCACACAAAATAGAATTTTAAAAAACAATAAGTATTCTTCAATAAATATCTCTAGCTACAATTTTTAAGGAGCCATTAATTTTGAAAATTATTCTGAAATCAGTCCACTGATATTATTTTCATTTTAACATGTTACAAATTTAAAGTATCCCACAGATAATGTTTCCCCTGAGGGTCTCTATCTACATTTCATAATTAATTTCTCACACATGCCTCTAAGGACCATCTTGCTTATAAGGATTATAATTGTAAGCATCTTGCTTGTAAATACAGCATTTAAGACTTAAGCCATGCCTGGGTATCTTTCTGTGCAATTTAAATATGCATATACTTAGATGTTAAAACCACAGTTTGGTAGCTGCTCACTTAAGTTATTTTTACTTAAATTATTGTGAAATCATGTATTCTGAATCCGAGATATCAATTATCTGCATTTAATTTCAGAAAAAGAAATCCAAATTTTCTCTGGATTTAATGGGAGAGCTGTATCTTAGGGTTTATAGTACAAGCAACAAAGTTTGCCTCTCCTCCCTCATCTAGTTTAAATATTGTATATGCATTTTGACTGAATAAAATGTTGTCATGGGCATAATACTCGAACCTGAAAGTCTGCAAAAACAAGCTTTTTGAGGGAATGGCATTGTGGTGTGTCTATCATTAAAAATTTCTTTGGGTTTCATTCCGATAAAATCCATTTTGAGAACTGAGTTATTTAGAAAATTTGAGTTCTTTAGAAGAAGTACCTTCTTATCTCTAAGTTTGTTATGTGGGGTGACGAATACATCTCATCCTTTAGAAAATCATGAATCACTAATTCAAAAATTGCACACACACCTGAGAAAAATGGAGATTTACAATAAATCCCACAGGAGAGTCAAGCATCAGTGAATGTTCAATCAAACATTTGTTGAACAAAAAGACAAATACTCAAGGTCACAAGAGGTAGTGCTGGGTGTAAATAGTTTGTCCCTGTGCTCTGCTTATCAGTTAGAACTACAGCCTTTCTATAAATGCTTGGACATAGCAAGGAGGGAAGAAATAGGGGCCCACAGAGATTCAAGATGTAGGGATGAAGTGACTGCAAATTAACAGGTGTTTCATGTGTGGCCTTCAGTAACAAGCCTGGTCTACAGAACAAGTTCCAGGACAGCCAGAATTACACAGAGGAAGCTTGCCTCACAAAATAAAATGAGGGGAGGTTGTGCAAAAAATTCTAAAATTCTATGCTAAGTTTCAAAAAAGAAAATTATCATGAGACTATAGTAAAAAAAAGAAGAAAGAAAAAGGAGAAAGCCCACAGCTTTCTCAGTACCTAGACACTTGCTGATATACTGGAGGCCCTGAGTGCTTTGAGATTCAGCAAGTTCAGTCCCTGGGATTATGTGCGAAAGGAGAGAACTAACTCTGCATGTTATCCTCTGACCTCAGCACAAACATCTGAGCGCACACAGGCACACGAACACAGAGTAAATAAAATGTAATAAAATTTGTTTAGAGCTGTGTATACTAGGGTTTGGCTCAGTAGTAGATCCATCAGCTAGCATGTGCAAAGGCTGATTTTTAATCCAGAGAAAGAGAGGTGGCTGAGTTGGGGGAACAAATAGAATCTTAAAAGAATAGATTTTTGCTGGGCAAGATGGCTAACATCCTTAGTTCCAGCACTCAGAGGAGGCAGAGGCAGAGGCAGAGGCAGAGGCAGAGGCAGAGGCAGAGGCAGAGGCAGAGGCAGAGGCAGAGGCAGAGGCAGAGGCAGAGCAGAGCAGAGGCAGAGGCAGAGGCAGAGGCAGAGGCAGAGGCAGAGGCAGAGGCAAGGAGGCAAGTGGATCTATGAGAATTCGAGGCCAGCCTGATCTATCCAATGAGTACCAGAACAGCCATGGTTCTACAAAAAAAAAAAAAAATTGTTTTAAAAGGCCAAAGAAAAGCATATTTTTTATTTTGAATTATTAAGGAAAGATGATCTAAGTATTGAGATGAAATATACAGATGGTTTTTACTCTTTCCACATACAGAACCATTTTTTTTTTTTGAAACTCAACATTGTATGATTTATCTTTAGTTGACCAAGAGATGCTTTAGTGTGCAAAAGGGGAAATCAATTTTTATGACTCTTTTAATAAAAGTGTTTTATTTTTTCTAAGCTAAGAGCTTTGGAGTCAGAGCCCTGATACATTTGTGGGGCTTGCTAATCAAAATTACAGAGTCCAACCTCTGACTTTCATCTCCAGTACCACGAATACTGAAATAATGGAATTTACAGTGGTTTTCAGAATGCACTGGCTTCTGGTAGCTGCCCAATAAATGTTGTTTTGTCAGAAAAGATTTAGTAGTCATCACTGAAATACTTGACGGAAACAAAAAGTGTGTCTGTGTCTGTATACATTTCTCTCTCTTTCTCTGTGTGTGTGTGTGTGTGTGTGTGTGTGTGTGTTATGTGTGTGTGTGTGCCCACGGGTGCTCACACCTGTGTCTGTGTGTGTCTGCATATTAAAGCAAGAGGACAATCTTAGATGCTATTTCTCAGCCATCAGGCACAATCCACCCTTGCATTTAAGGCAGAGTCGCTCATTGGCCTATAACTCACCAAGTTATAACCCAGCAAGTCCCGTGGATATGGCTCTTTCTGTCTCCCTTCCTCTCACCATCTTTCACAAAGCCAAGCTGGAACTACAAGAACTGACTTCCCCATCCAGATTTTTTTTAATTTAGATTCTGAGATTTTGAACTCAGTTCCATGTGTTTGAAAGGCAAGGACTTTACCAACTAGACTATCTCCCAGCCCTGGGAACAAAAACTTAAATTTATCATATAACTGTTTTACACATGTTTACCAGTTTTAATAATAGTAATAATAATAATAATAATAATAATAATAATAATAAATAGAATAGAAATAAATTTTAAAACACAAATGGAGAGGCAGTAGTGTCTTCACATGATAAAAACAATCCTACACTCAGGGTAGACGTGCTGGATTCAATATGGGAAGACCATTCCTGAAGCCTCTCTCCACCCTAGCATACTTGACTCCTGCATCTTTCTTGCCTACAGCAGTACAGTGACTGCAGAAAGGTAAGTGGGTGGGTGCAGTCAATCGGCTTCTTTAGAGGCATGACGACATGGAAAAAAAATCTCCATTTCCAAGAAGCTGTGAGATCATGTCTGATTTAAGTCCGGATCCTAAATAAACCAAGCCTCACACTGCGTTTCCCGTGTAGAATTTCATGTCCAATCCCTGTAATGAGGTGATAAGGCCGAGTGACAGTCAGTCGGTAGCAGGCAACGGCAATTAACAGGATTGCGCTAACCTGGAGATACGCCAAGCTGGCAAAAAGGGATTAGAAAGCAAATGAAGTGAGCAACCATGAACCAGCAAATAGGACTTAATGGACAGTACAAGGCAGCGAGGCAGAGAGGGGCCGATTTCCCCGCATTGATTTTCACTGCCCACTGAGCTGCATTTTTCTTCTGCTCCTGATGCATTTATCTTGGCCTAGGCAAGCTCGCTGGCTGTCATCCTAAGGACAATTCCATTGACCACACCAACTACAGAAATGGCTGGAGACGGCCCAAGTATACCCTAGCCCATAGAAATCTCCTTGGGGCAACTTTGATGGGGTGTTCCTGTGACCTGGAGAGCTGTAAATCTTCCAGGGAAGTCATACTGGATACACACAAAATTACTGTGGGTGAGGAGATTTTTGTAAAAGCCACAAATTATTGATTGTAAAGGGTCTTTCATTTTCCTTATTTACAGATAACTCACGAAAATAAACGAAAGTATTCTCACCCATCAATTTCTCCATGTTCTGAAGCACTCGATTGCACACCGCAAAGAACTGCTGCCCGAGATCACTTAACTTCGATGCCATGTGTTGGTCATATGAAGAAAGGTATGCAAGTCTTCAGTAGGATTAGCACTTAAAATGCTGTGTAAACTGGGGCACTGAGAACATTCTCCGCCATCACCAATGTGCTTCCCGGTCTTTTTGTTTCCACATGTCACATCCTAGCCTCTGTCTGTCAGTCAGTCTGCCATCTATTTATTTTGTGATTTCTCCTGTTCTACTTTCCACCAAAGTATCTATTTCTTGTTTGTTTGTTTGTTTGTTTTCCTCTCAAAATTAAAGTGCTCCTACAAAGCACACACTTACCACTCCACCATGACACAAGTTAGAAAACTCCACCGTCCACTGGCCTGCATGGTGCTGCTTCAGCATCTTTCTCCTTTGTCCACCATTTGAAGTTAGTCTCGGGATGAAGGAGTTTCTGAGAGTTTTGAAGTGTCATTGGTTGCTTACAGAAAAAAAAAAAAAGAAAGAAAGAAAAAGAAAAACTATTGTGGTGAAATTGATTTAATGTAGCCAAATGAATTTAGTTAAATGCAGATTTATGAGTATTTTCTCTCTCCTTTGGATTATTCTTAATATTCTTTGACTGAATCTGTCTCTGTTTCCTCTCCATCTCCTTTCCATTCTATAAGATTTTTCTTCCTAAAATGAAAAAAAAAAAAAAAAACACATTTTGTTTTTCCCTATCGCTCCTCTTCTTACAAATTGTCAGTGGTATCTCGGTGCCAAAAGAAAGCTCAAATGCTTTAGTGACATTTAAAGTTCTCTGCCATCTGGCCTCATCTCACTGATAGCTGCTGTCTGGTTCTTGGTATAACATCTGAAGATAAATCTTTGTCAATGTGACCTAATCACTGTCTCCCCTTTGCCCTAATAAGGCAGAACCCAGCAAAACAACACAGCGAGGGTTCTGAATACTAATTCTCTTCCTCCTTGCTTGAAATGGGTATACACACACACACACACACACACACACACACACACATACACACACACACACACACACGCACACATACACACACACATACACACACACACATACACACACACACACACACATCACACACATACACACACACATACACACACACATACACACACACACATACACACACACACACACACACACATGCACACACACACACATACACACACACACACACACACACACACACACCTTAAATTTGACTTTATTCTCTGCCTTCCTTTTCCCATACTCTCTGAAGGATTAGTCCACCTCTGAGAGACAGTGGGACCTACTCAAAAGTGTGGTGCTGGAATTAAAAAACAAAACAAAAAAACCCCCTCAAGTCTAGAAATGATAAAGGCTGGGTTTTCATTCTAGCTTTATAACGAAAACATGACCTTGATTTAATGTCCTAACTCATTTTTCTCATTATTAAAATGAGACCCATAGCTACCTCCTATAACTAAAATTTCAAAATAACAAAGGATGTCTGAAACTGTATTTTGAAGACAATAAAGTACATTTGCATATCACATGTGATGGGTTTCTCCAGAGGAGTTAGCACTTGTTGGGCACTTTCAGTATGCTGGATGATTCAACATTGTGCAAATGTTGTGGCTGTTACTATACTAATTATAACCTGTAGACAGCTAACAGAGCAAAAAAGTCCTTCTATAAGCTTTAAAAACAATACATGAGAAGAATAGCTTCCTAAGACAAGGTAACCATAAGCCAGGTTTTATTACCCACACTCTATATTACGATGAAATCAATCATTAACGTTTTCCTTCATAGGCTCCTTGCACCAATCAACAGCGTGCCTTTTTTTTTTTTTTTTTTTTTTGTATTTTCTACATTGCTTCCTCTCTAACATCCCCTCTTTCTGCACACGGCTCAATCTCTAATGTCTTTCATATTTGCTCAAACAATACCCAAGTGAGGTTGCAGTGACACTGTATCTGCAATTGTAAACCTCCAGACCTTCCTAGTAATGCCATCCACTTTATTTCCTCCACGCCCCTTGTCCTTTGACCTTCTACATCAACTGTACGAGCATCTATCTCTAACTAGCTGGTTCTGCCAGAATGTAGCCCTGTGGAGAGATTCCTTCTTTTATTAGCATATGTCCACTACAGAGATTCATGCCCCCATATTGAATATGCAATAACGATTTCATAAGAAATCAATGCTTCACCTTAGTTTATGATTGAGCAAATTATTCCAAAACTTTTCTAAAGGTGAAAGCCATGAATGACAATGGATGCCAGGGCATTGAAAACACTTTAGGGTTTGAGGATTTGGCCATACAGACTAACTGAATCACCAAGTTTCCGAGTAAAGTGGGAGACTCTGACTCAGTAACGAAATGGTGAATTATTAAAGAAAGCACTAGAAGCCAACCTCTAGGCCCCACACCCTGCGTGCTCACATTCCCAAACACACCCACAGAGACACAAAGCACTTTGGATTAGGAGCAAGCTGATAGCATTGTTCTGTGTATACATTGAGTCTGCGTAGATCAAGGACTCCATGAATTCAAGAATTCATGTTTAAAAACACTCAAGTCCCTTGTGTGATCTATGTGCCTGACCTATACAAATCTTCTCTATAAGCCTCTGGTGTCTAATGCAATGCTGCTATATTGTCTTGATCATGGAACAGTGACCAGAAAAATAAATCTTTTCGTCAGTTCAGATGTATTTTTGTTTTGACTGCTTATAATTAATCTTCATGGGAAAGAATCCAGAGATATTGAGAGCCGATCATACTTAATTTTTATTTGTTAAATATAAAACACATTCCTGTTTGTTTAAATTTTTAACTTATCTGACTGTGAGTGTTAAACAAGGTAAATATTTTCATAACATAAACTTTGACCTTCTATGACGATTTTTCCCATCATAAAGCAAGTACGTCCAATGTCAGTCATGGAATAAAAATCTAAGGCGTGATTATGAATTATAAGTCTCTTTCAGATGGAACTTTCAATGGCATGGTCTTCAGATATGCTGTCAACTGTTACCATTTTCCAACCCACAGGCAAATTAGCAAGCTTAGAACTTGTAGTGGCAGGAAAAGTCCCTAAGCAGGCTGATCTGTTTATCAGTCACCTCCTCCAAAGCTCACATCCCTCCTCAGTGAAATGGAAATGATTGTATAAACCACTGTTAGAGTTGTTATAGAGATAAATGGAATTAGTCACCCAAAATACCTTGTGTGCCTCTAGCACAAACTAAGTTTTGGGTTATTGCGGTTTGTATTAATTTGGCTCACAGATCATCACTCACATCACTTCCTCTCCAACAGAGACCCTGTGCACTATGTCTCTACATATCAGGTACACCTTTCTCTATCTCATCCAATTGATAAAATTCCACTGACCTTTGGGGCTCATCAAGATGCTGTACTCTCAGGAGTCCCAGGATGTGCCACTCAAACTCAGGAATTACCTTTAGAAGCATGGTTTCATGATAAACGTACATCAACTCTGACAACTAACATATACCCTTGATTTGTGAAATCTGTCTGCCTCCTGGGTTTAGATATACCATAAAGGCAGAAAACACAAAGTTTGTTTTGTATCACCAGTTGCTAGAATGTGGTTAGCACTTCATTCAAATTCATGAGCTGAGTTTTAAATTATCTTTATTCTTAGTGAGATTCAACCCTGGAAATACAGATATTTAAAACCTAACTTGCTTAAGATTAAATGATTGTGTGGAGTTTTTAATATAAAATTATAGTGTTTTTTTTTTTTTGTTTGTTTGTTTTTTTGCTGGAAAGAGATACTGTTTTGGACTAGGGAGGATGGTTTTGTCAGTGATGTGCAATGTGCTTCCCACAGGGGCATGGAGAGCTGAGTTTGACCCAGAGCGTCCTCATAAAGCCCTGGCACAGGTTTAAGTCTTTTCCCAGCACTGAGGAGATGGAGAGGGGACAATCCCTTGAGCTTGCTGATCATACAATGTAGCTGGACGTGTGAGCTCCAAGTTCAGCCAGAAGCACTGTGTCAGAAAACTGAGGTGTAGAGCAATTGAGGAAGATACCAGACATTGTCCTCTGGCCTCTGCTTGCACCTGAACACACATGCACACACATAAACATGTGTACTTACATATGATCATAATCACACATACAAAAACAGAGAAGCACATTAAGCCATGGTGATGTTTCCTTCCGTATATCGTAAGGTGACCTGTTCAAGTTTGATTTCTGTTGCTGTGATAAAACACTCTGACCAAAAACAAACATGTGGAGGGAAGGATCCTAATCACAGTCCACCACTGAGGAACGTCTGGGCAAGAAGTCAGAGACAGAAGGAGGAACCTAAAGAACGCTGCCTGCTAGCTTGCTCTCAGGCTCACACTCAGCTATCTTTTGTTTTGTTTTGTTTTGATTTGATTTGTTTTCATTTGTGCACGGGCTGGTTTTGTGTGTCAACTTGACACAAGTTGAAGTTAACACAGAGAAAGGAGCCTCCCTTGAGGAAATGCCTCCATGAGATCCAGCTGTGAGGCATTTTCTCAATTAGTGATCAACGATGGGAGGGCCCACTGTGGGTTGTGCCATCCCTGGACATCTTATAGTCCTGGGTTCTATAAGGAAGCAAGCTGAGCAAGCCAGGGGAAGCAAGCCAGTTAGCAGCACCCTCCATGGCCTCTGCATCAGCTCCTGCCTCCAAGTTCCTGCTTTGTGTGAGTTCCTGTTCTGACTTCCTTTAGTGATGAACAGCCATGCGGAAGTGTAAGCTGAATAAACCCTTTCCTCTTCAGCTCCCTTCTTGGTCATGATGCTTTGTGAAGAAATACAAACCCTGATTAACTCCATTTGATTTGGTTTTGGTTTTGGTTTTTCAAATCAGGGTTTCTTTGTGTAGCCTTGGCTGTCCTGGAACTCACTCTGTAGAGGTGGCTGGCCTTAAATTTACAAAGAGCCACCTACCTCTGCCTGTACTGGGATTAAAGGTATGCACTACCACTACCTGTTTTCTTATATAGCCTAAGATACCGGCTCAGAAGTGACTCTGTCTGTTGTAGGCTGGACTCCCTACATCAATCAAGAGATTTCTCCACAGACATGGCCACAGGTTAGTCTGATGGAGGCACTTCTTCAACTGGGATTCCCAGTGCTAATGCTAGACTGCCAGACTGAAAGCTAAAGCTAACATGGTGGTCCACTTAAGCAGATTACTGGCCTCAGCATTCATAACTTCTTACACTGATTTTTTTTTAATTTAGATTGAATAGTTTGGAATAAAATTCATCCCGCTAGGCTAAGCTTCTCTTTCTTTCAACTGTGAAACTACCCAGGGAGTGAGTAAGGGTTCTTTTAAAACATTTTTGCTAGTATGTATCAGTTCTATAGAACAGTAAGATTTAACTGTGGCATTACACACACACACACACACACACACACACACACACACACCATACACCTTGATTCTGAATGACAGACATGGGAGTATGATTATGACAGTCATGTAGTACCCTGTGGTGGATGGCTTTGACTGCTGAAATTCTACCATAATTCTGATTTTCAGTCTGAAGATGCTGACTTCTCCTTAGAGATAATTCACATCAGCAATTGAGAGAAAATCAATAATAAGGTGAATAGTTTAGACTACCATTTTCTTTTCCCTTGGTCTTATTTTGTAAATGGTTTAACATTTGGGTTGTGAAAAAAAGGCTTTTCAGGGGAACTTCAAAAACCCAAGGATGGAAATATGTATATACGTGTGTGTGTGTGTGTGTGTGTGTGTGTGTGGTGTGTGTGTGTATAAAATTGTTTGCATAGCATTTGTGCATCTCAAGCAATGTTGTGTGTGCAGATGAGGATCAGCACAAGCAAACTGCTCTCCATGATTGTGAAAAGTGAAACAGTATCTTCTGCATGCATTTAGAGAGCAAGCTAAGCAGAGTCTTTATCTCAGCTCTTCGCATTCTGAAACAGAGCTTAAGGGAGAAAAAGCACACAGCTTATTTCTCAGTGGGACCGTCTGAGAGTCGTCAGACCCGCCAGATAGACTCTGGCTCACAAATTTTATTTTCATGGATCCTAACATGCTCTTTATCTAGTGTGAATTTCCTATCTCTGCATGTTTCATGGCTCTCCCTCTTTCACATTCTCCTGAAGAGAGGCCTCTAATGAGTAAAATGTTTGTCTTTCCACTTTATTAAAGAAAGCATTCAGCGGTGAGAGAGAATTTTTGAATTGAAGTGTCATGTCAGATTGGGTCTGCTTGCTAATCACGTGTGATTATAAGTGACAGAATGGTGAGTTTTTTTTTCATTTTACAACATAAGAATGGTATAATACACAAGAATAAGAAACTAAACAGATTACCATGATATTAAAATGTATTTTTAGGGAGATTAGGGCGAAACGTGTCTCATCACTGTATATAATTGCAATTCTCCAATTTCATTAAGAAGTCATTGTGGGATTTCAACTTTTATTTGGAAATTTTGTTTTTTATGTAGAATTTTTATATTATTGTCACACTATATTTAGGAGGAAAAGTATGAGTTAGCCATGGCCATGTTATGACTTATTAGTTTGTTACATTCAACCAAACTGTGAGGTTTTTTTCTAACATGGACCTTGAGTTCAATTATTTTCAAATGTCAAGATCTCTATCATTTACAAATTACGTTTTCTTTCTTGAACCAGGAAGTTTTAACACAATGATTAAGTATTTTTAAAGGTAGAGCCTATATAATGACCAAATATACATTGGGTGGGTGGCTGACTTGTCTCAACAGAGCATTATCCTACATCTGTGCAGCTCCAAGAGGCACAGATCAGAGACTGCAATGCCAGACGTTTTCCAGACTCTCCACAGAGCCTCTTCATTTGCTTATCGGATGCTGCTGTGGTATTGCTACACTCTTCACAACGCTGCCCCAGAATTAATGGCGTGTATCCTGCATGATGTGCATATTCTGTACACAGTTTTGGTCCTGAACAGTATTTCTAAAACATCACTCTCTTCCTCACTCTCCTTTCTTCTTTTTTTGTGTGTATATTACTGTGAACACCCATGCAGATGCATACGTGTGAATGTGTACACAGAAAGAACAGGTCAGCCCGAGGTATCTTCCTATTATTCTTCATTTAGTTATTATTTTAGTTAGTTGTTTGTTTGTTTTAGGCAGGATCTCAGTGAAGCACTGGATAGCCTTGAACTTATAGACTAGGTATTTTGGCCAGGGTGCTGGCCTTGAACTCAGAGAGATCCATCTACATCTGCCTCCTGAATGCAGGGATTAAAGACTTATACCACCATGCTATGCTACCATTTTGAGACAGGAGCTCATTGGTGTGGCTTACCTGCCTCTGTCTCCATATCCCAGCTCTGGATTTCAGGTGAGCTTATGCAGCCACACTTACCGGTCTTCCATGGAAGTAGGAGAGTGAGGCCTCGCACTTGTCACAAAAGAATTTTCCTGACTGAGCTAGTTTTTTCTCTGCAAGAGATCTATCTCCAAAATTCATGCCGCAACTGAAGAAAAATTAAAAGAATCTGTTGTTGCACTTATCTTTTTAATTATAATTTAATAATATATCCACAAGCTAATAAAACTAAAGTGCAAAACAATTGTAGAGAGGGGTCTAAACTTAGTTCATGGTTAACAGTGTTACATTGAGAAAAGGAAGACACAGGTAGTGTGGACCAATCAGCACACTTAAAAATGATTGTTTAACCTGCATGTCACCTTTATTCCCTATGATACTTGGTGAAAAAGTCAAGAGCTTAGAAAAAAAATGTGATTTTGCAACTAGAAGAAAATGAAATTTTATTGAAAGAAGCAAGAGAGTCCTTATTCACTGAATATCTCAAATATTTATGAAAGGGCTTATGGTGTCCCTGATATTCTATTTTAGGAAAGTGGCCCCAGATAATTCCTGAAGTTTGTTTCCATTTCACAGGATATTTGCTTTGGGATAATCCTCTTGAGATTTAGTCACTCAGAAACGCACCTATAATAACTAGAGCCTTCCCTATTTACCAAGAATCTTTAGATTTCAAGAGGAAAAAAAAGTGCTTCTAGAACTCTCTGAGATAAATGGCCACTCTGTGTCCCTTCTCAGTTTTTTCCAGAGCACGTGCCTCTACATTTTATGACTAAAAAGTTAAAACTAGACACCCTTAGACTGCACTTGGTGGCACATGCCTTGAATCCCAGCACTCAAGAGACCACAACAGACAGATCTCTGAATTCCAGGCTAGCCTCATCTACATAGTGAACTTCAGACCAGCCTGGGATGCCTGATGAGACTCTTCCTCAAACAAACAAAATAAACCAAAACAAAAATAAATGACTCTTTAGGTTTCCCAGTGCCTTGGTTTCAGGGTTTCTTGTTTGCTTGGTTGGTTGGTTAGATTTTTTTTTTACTTTTGTTTGTTTGTATGGTTGGTTGGTTGGTTGTTTTTTTCCTGACTTGAGCACTGGCTGGTGGAAAGGAAGAAGTCTTATGTGCCAAGTCATATTCTTAGCTTTGTTAGCCTGAAAAGTATGAAAAAATAGAAACTCTCCACCAACTTCCCTTCTGTCTCTTGCAGCTCTGTGGTATGAGGAAGCCCTCTGACTCCAGTGTGCAGGCTCCAGCCTGTGCAGGATTTTTTCCTGCCCATTGTCTTCATAGTGAAGCTCAGTGATTGGGCAGTTGAAGAGGTAGGTGGAGCTGGGAGTTGGGAGGAGGAGGGAAAGTGAGAAGGAGAAGAGGAAGGATGCAAGATGGAGGGAGACTTGTGTGTCTCTAGGAGTCTCAGGTATTCATATCAAAGGGTTAGATATTGGGTTAACAATTCTGACTGTGTGGGCATATTGTGTATTGAGCATTTGCTAATATATAAATCTATTGGATAATCTTAAACATTAAGAGTCTCATTTCTACCAGGTACCAGAATTGTTATATCTACGCATGGTGGTGGCAGTTATTCCCTGGGTTTTGGGGCATGGACTCCACGAAGCTGACTGTTGGAGGCAGCTGCCATGCTAACGTCTTATGGGTCCTGGGCTGGTTCTCTTGGGCTAGCCAGTGCTGTTGCTAGAGCGAGAACATGGTGGCAGCCTGGGAGCTAGCGGAACTGCGCCAATTTTGTAAAATTCTCCTGCTACATCAGTCTTTTAGAACACCAGAAGAGAATGCCTATTCCAATAAAGTATTTATTGTGGCCTTGAAATGATGGTTCTCCTTCTGCTACACTTAGTGAAATACGGTAGCCTGCAGGTATAGTGATGGGACATCACTTCTGCGATGGAACAACTCTGTATTACCCTAGACTAATCTGGAGACCCAGACCTTTAGGATTTCCAATCTTGTTTTGAGAAAATGTTTAACTCACTCTTTTAACTTTTTCTGTTTCTATGTCTTGTGCTTCCTATTCTGTGCAGCTCATCCTGGTCATGTACAGGTTTCAGCTCTACTGAGCTATGCAGACAATCCACTGCTTAACATTGTTGAGGCTTCCAACCAGCCCTCAACACGGGTCCGGCTCACCCAGCACTCAAGAGACCACAAGGTCAAGGAAGAGGAGATTGCTCTGAGGGTAAAGGTGCTTGCCACCAAGCCTAATAACCTGGGTTTGATCTCTGAGAAAGCTGACCCTTGTAAGTTGTCCTCTGACCTCCACATATACACAAATAAACAAACAAATAAATACATTTTAGTCAAAATATTTTATTAAAATAAAGGAACAAGGTGACACATGTCTGAAATCAGGCCACTTGGGAGGCTAAGACAAGAGAATAGAATCTCAAGCTTAAGGCTGCCTGGTTCCTATAGCAAAAAAAAAAAAAAAAAAAAAAAAAGAGCATGGAAAGAAAAAGGCAGAGATGGAAGAAAAAAAGGGAGTGAGAGAGAGGGCAAGGGAGGGATGGAGGGAGGAAGGGAGGGAGGAAGGGAGGGAGGGAGGGATGGAGGGAGGGAGGGAGGGACAAAGGTAGGCAAGGACTCAAAGCTAAACAACTGTCTTCAGCATGTTTTCTATGAAATGCAAACATTTTGGGGAGAATTAAGGTTTTTTTTTTTTTTTTTTTTTTTTTTACGTATTTCACATATTAGTTGGAATTTTTTCAATCTGATTAATCTTTGTTTCAGTTTTAATGAAGAATTGTTAAATAGCGAGCATTAATTTAAAAATATTCATTAAAAATTTCTACTCTGCTGTAGACTGTAATCTCTCCCCTTATGAATCTTGCAAATGAATTGCGAGACAATGTATTATTCACTGCACACATAAGAAACACTATTATGTTTGGAAATAAAATGTTGTGCCTACTCACAAGAAGGGAGATTACCTAAGTTTAGGGAAACCAAGTAAAGCTTCAGGGAAGGAGAGACATCCTGGTGTGTGTTCACATGATGGGTATGGGGTAGGCCACACAGGTATATTGTAATGGGTTAAATGACAGGATTTGGTGACATGATTTGTTGTAATTTGTTTATCTCTATTTACACTTTAAACAGTATATGAAGTGGTTGAGCTGATCCCAGACATATAGGCTTCAGCACAAGAGAAGAGACAAAAATGTCCAATACATATTTTGGAAGAAATGAATTAATCTGAGCTTTGGTGAATATACTGAAAATGTCACCACACAGGGTGGAAAAATTAAATGCCAACAAGAATTATCAAGAATAGGGAGGCCACTGCTTCTTAGGTCTGTACCTGCAAACACTTGTACCCAAAATGTTAGTCACCTTGTGAAGGTCTTCAAAAGCCATAAAATTAGCCGACTGGACATCTATCATGGACAGAAGTATAATATCCCAGGCTAGGGCAAGACAGAACAAGGCATTTCTCACCTCAACCATACTAGGTAGACAAACAGCAGGTGGCTCTGATGACTTCTGGTGGAGAGATGCCTCCACGATGTCCTCCAGTATCTTGAGCTGCAAAGAGAATGTTGCTTTGAGCTACCTGCAGCCATGGAGCTTACACTGCTTGCTGCAAAACACTGTCCCTCCTTTGTCCTCCTTTAAAGCATGCTTGGATTCCACATTCCACAATTCCAGACACCCTGATAGGTATTAAGGGAGACAATCTTTGTCAGCTGTACTAATGACAAAGGCATAACACCTCAAACATACAGAAAACTCACTAAACAGGGACCAAAATCAAAGAGGACAAACAGCCCAATTTAAAAATGGGCTGTGGGACTAAACAGAGAACTCTTACATATAGATGGCTTTGCAAGGGACCTAAGCAAAGGCTCCAACATTCTTAGGCATCAGGAAAACATAGCTCAAAACTACTTCATAGCTGTCTCTCATCCTGATCCACAGCCATCAAGAACACAAACGACAATTAATGTTGGCATTCATCTGGGATAGTAAAACCCTCATGCACTGCTAGTGGGGGCTGTGAACTAGTATAACTACTCCTGCAGTCTGTCTAGACGTTTCTTTTAAAAACTAGAACTATATCTACCATATGACCAAACTAAACCACTATGGGCATGTACCCAAAAACTTGTATCCTTCTACAGATACACTTCCTTTTTGATTGTTCCACTAGGCAATTAATTCAAGCAATCAATGGAAGAAATGATATTAAAAATGTGGTACATATACACAGTGAGATTTTACTCAACTGCAAAGAAGAATGAAATTTGCAGAAAAATCTCTCTCTCTCTCTCTCTCTCTCTCTCTCTCTCTCTCTCTCTCACTCACTCATTTTAGCTGGGATGCCCAAGTGAGGAGGATGGTAGAATACAGACAAGAAGGAAGTGTAGAGGGGAGATCTTCGGGAGGGGCTAATCAAGGATGTGAGTCGGATCAGGCACATGAGGAAGCAGTTGTGGGAAGGAGGTCAACCAACAGCTGTATGAAGAGTAAAAAAAAAAAACAAAAACAAAAAGCAGAAATGAAGCCTACTGTCATGCAACCAGTTTGTAGAAACAATGATATGTTACAAGGGAAATACTTTACATGTCTAGAAAATGCTTCCTGCAAACCATGGTTAAAACAACTTCCAAATTCAAGTGTGGGGCACTTTCATTCTTGTTGCTGTGATAAAATACCTAGACTTCACAATTCCAGGCTACTCTATATCACTAAAGAGAAATTGTTCTTGTTTTTTTATTTATTTATATTTTATTGGATACTTTATTTATTTACATTTCAGATGTCATCCCCTTTCCCCATTTCCCCGCCCTAGAACTCCCCTATCCCATCCCCCTCCTCCTTTTTGTTTTTATATCATTTTAATTACATGCAAGTATTAAGGTCAGTTCTAGGTTGAGGGACTAGAAGTACAATAGATGCAAATAGTCAAGGAGCAAGCAAGACAATAAACACACATAGTCAAAGAACAAGCAAGGCAATAAACAAAATTCCTTGAACGCTCCTGTGATCACTGTTTCTAAGGGTTTATCAGGATGACCAAAATATCTGAGCCAACTTCCCTATCCTAGCCCAAAGTCATTTTCATGTCTGAAACCTACTTCCTTAGAGAATTTAAGATGGCAGAACTTGCAGTCTACACATCTACAGTCAAGAGCAAGAGAAATATGTTTGTACATGTTTACCTATTTTCAAGACCCTCTCAATGCTTACACAGCCCAGGACCCAAAGCTAGGGAACCAGCTGCTAACAATGAGAAGGACTCCCTACCTCAGTTAAAGCAGCTAAGACAACCCCTCCAGAGACATTCCCCAAGCCAATCCAAAATGTAGACATTCCCTAATTGAGACTCTCTTTCCATGTAGTTCTCGACTATGGCAAGTTGACAAGTAAAACATAACTATCATACCTCCATATAAATTGTTGGTCAGGTTGTGTGGCTACACAGGCCCCCAAAACAAGTCCTCTTGATTGCATATCAGAACTAAAAGACATAACCCTATTGCTGAAGACAATACACTACACACCTTGGCCCACAAGATACAGACAAATCTATCTGGAACTGACCTGAAAGCTTTGGCCCAGTTGGCTAGCTTTCACAGTGAAGGCAGCCTATTAGAGAGAAGAGTTCTCAAATTTTCTTTCTAACTGTGAAACTCAAAATCTTCCAACCTTCAGGAAAGATGTGCTCACTTATGCAATAGTACATAGAAGTTATCAGGGTAACCAGCCACTCTATGATTAAATTGAGGTGTCACTACAGAAAGGGATCCATGCTTTGTAGTGTAAACCCATTAAAAATGCATGACTATGGAAGTCATAGGCCCTATGGGCTTACTACTCTCATTTAGTTAAACTGGCATGTCAATGAACTGCTTACTAAATATTTGTATTTATACACATAAGCAAATGCTACTCTCAGATTTACTCAGAGGAACCTCTTTGCCTCGAACAGAGGTAAATTCAAAGACTCAAAATTTCTCAGTTTCCTGATAAGTGATGGTTGACTCCTTAGCCCTAAAAAAGACACACACACACATTATATATACACATACATACATATACATATCATCATACTCCTTTAAGGTTCATGAAACATCACAGGAGTTTGAAAGAAAACAAGAGCTGAAAGATATGGAGAAAGGCTATAAAATAAATGCTGTTTTCTGAGGATGATACAGCCATTGCAAATGCAAACTCACAACAGCTGTTGTTTTCTGTACTGAGCCTGCCTAAGACGATTTTAACAGTGTAGTGTGTCGTGGTTGGGAAATGGGCTCTTAAGGCCCTAGTCCTCCATGCTGAAACATTCAGTACTGATAGATTCTAGGAAAGGGAGAGTCAGTGTCTTCAGTTGTGTATCCTACACTAGTGAGTCCACTAAGTTGCAGTAGATTGTTCCAAACCTGTGCACTCAGATGGTCTTGGTTAAGCTCAGTCTCTCTCTCTCTCTCTCTCTCTCTCTCTCTCTCTCTCTCACACACACACACACACACACACACACACACGCACACACACAACATTTGGGAAAGAAGAAGGGTTATGAAGAAAAGAAGATGGGAGAGGATATGGATAAGAGTCATTAGAATGTAGTAGACACATATAAGAAATATTCAAAAAGTAAATTAATTTCAAAACCAAAGTGTCCTATTGTGCCTCTTTAATCCTTCTCTCAAAACATTCATGAACATTTTGAGAGCCATGGTCCATGACTCTCACCCTGGTAATATCATTACAAAGATTGTCTCATAGAAGAATATTGAACTTCTAATTTGAGAAACATATTCCACGATACATTCCCTAAACATAAGAAATATTTTTGTAGCATGTCTAGAAGGTAGAAATAACCTTGGCTTTGTAGAATTGAAACAAAAGAAGAAAATAAAAAAGATAGGAGATTTGTTCATGTTAGAAAGACTACCTTAATCCAAGCCACAAAGGACCTGGGTACAACTAAAATCAGCTATGTCAGCTTCCTGACCAACTTCATGACCGTGTGTTGTTCGTAAGCAGTGATAAACTCAGGATATGCCTCTCCTGACCTTCTACAACAAAGATAACAAATTGTAATTTTACCTAGTTTAGTCCAGGCATTTCATGTCTATCCTGCAACCCCAGACCCCAGATAGCAACCGCTGGCTTTCCACTCAGTAGATGACGTCAGCCTCAGTTTTTTTATCTCCAAAACAGAAACACAAATAATTTCTTCATATGATAACTATTGTTTACAGAGTGCATGCTGGGTTAAATATTTAGTGCAAAATCTCAACCCAGTATGTCTTCTGAAACTAGTGGTTATTATTCTTGATGAGTTCCCTTTTTTTTGATAAAAAGCATGTCTTTTTCTCCTCCAGAGAGCTATCTCCAATTTTGAATTCATTGTTTGCTTGAAAATAATTAGCATGTTTGCTGTGCTCAGTGCTGCTCATTTTTAAAAGGTAGGAGCAAGAGACTTTAGCCCTATGCGACCACTTCAAGAATAGTCTTTCTAATGACAAGAATGCTCTGTGGTTTGAATCTTTCATTATACACTTGTGTGTGGCACATTGAGAAGGATTCTCGTCATGCTTAGATCTGGAGAACAAAATGTGCGTAGCTGCAGACCAATTATGATATTCAAGTATTTTCAAGACAGCTGAGTGGGATGTGTTGAACTGTGCTTGTGTGATTAGCTTCATTGATTTCTATAGAAAATGTGGTACTTAGCTTCAATAAGTATAGTAGTTCAGTAGTTCAAGGAAGTTTACTCTTCCTTTGAAATTCACAAGGAATATACTGTACAAAGCCAGCCATTGTAAGAGTCATAATGATAATTCACCAAACAAGGTGCCTCGGGAAGACCTGTAATTGGTCTCCCAATTTGAACATATTAGACCATCTCATAACACAGATGTGTATTTTCCGTCTTCCTTAAAGATTATGGCATGCAATTACTTGCAAACAACTATTGATTACTTTAAAAATAAATACAGATCCATCACATGGGAGTCTCTACTGTTCCTTTTATTCAAAAATGTTTTACTGTCTTGTAGTTGAAATAATGATGTCTTGTGCTTGGAAGATGATAAGCCATTCATTAAAAAACATGGAGGCTTTTAACACAATGAAAAAACCCAAGCAGAAAGCTGATGGTTAATGGATCTGCAAGAATAACAGACATGAAAGTTGGTGAACTCCTAACTCAACCAGTCTTTCCATCTATCCATCTAATTACTTCGATGGCGCCTAAGATCAAAGTTATTTAGGTTCACTGACAGACATATGAGAATTTCCACATAATAAATGAGAGAAGGAAGCTTTCCACATGTCTGTACTTGAATGAAGGCATATTGATGTATGTTGGCTTAATGACACAATGTCTATATGTTCTCTAAACTCCCTGGGCAGGATTTACTAGCAAATTTTAAGCATAAACCTTTTTGATTGTCTTGTTTTTCTGGGGAGTGGGTGTTTCCTTGCTACCCCAGGTAGCATTTGACCAGTTAACTGTTCTCAACAACTTAAGGTTCATTAAGTTCAAGGTCAGGCAAGCACTTCTGATTGAGCAGAACAGTTGAACTGATGTGTGTCAAATCAGGGATGGCTAGCATGGTAATGGCAGAAACAAAACTGGGTAACACCACACCTGCTCGCCCATCACCCTGACCATGAGTACAGCGTCCTGAGGCATGGGAGCCATAATCCTGAATAATGAATAAATAGTTCCAAGAGATTCTGAAAACACTGATTCCAAGTGTTTGCACAGATTAAGGTTGAAACTATTTTCTCAGGGCTCTTCTAGTAATTGGCTTTTACTCTCTTATACTATTGGAGATCCTGGAGATTCAAATGTAGAATTTTGAATGTGACCTTCCTATTCCTTTCCTGGTTATTCCAGTCTGTGTGTCTCGAGGTGATAAGAATGAAAAGTTTCCATGGCAATATCCTGTCTGCCAGTTGTCTCTTTGTCTATCTGCCCTACAGACTCATGAAAAAGCTTTGTCTCCAAGCTCTTATATCTGCTCAATCTTCTGCTCTAAGAATTAAGGCCAAATGACAGGGTGGGTGGCACCTTTGGACCCCTCTCCCTTATATCCTCACCACATAATTAGCAAGTGATGTGTTGGTGTGTGTGTGTGTGTGTGTGTGTGTGTGTGTGTATGTTGTCCTTTTATTTCATCCTTCTAACAGAAGTCAGTAAAGCTCTCCCAAGGCTGTGAGATCTCTCCCCCAAGCAAAATACCCATGGTAGGATGGGAGCAGTTATTTCCAAAGGGCTTAGCTACACGGCATTAGAGGCAATGTTGTTCTAAATTTCCATCTGAGGATAATAGCACATATTTGACTGGACTGTGTTGGCAGTGCTCACAAGAACATGAGCTGGTTATCTTATTCAGTCAGTCAGTCAGTCATGAATTCAGTCAATACATGTCTGCATTCAATAAATATATTACATATTTACCTATTCTGGAAACGACAAGGTCTGCTATTCCAATTGGAGATTGAATTTTCATGAAAAAGTTAACTTTTCTTCATTCTTCGGCTTTTTTATATTTCAAAACTCACAGTTAACATATAAAAACTTTCTAAGAAATTGCATAATTTTTCAAGAGCTTACAATATCTAAATCCTACTTACACCAGAGAAGCCTCTAGGTTTATATGACTTTCTTTCCCCCACCTTTCCTGTTATTACAAATGGTATGTGTAAGGTTGGTCTAAATGCCTCCCACCAACACACAATTTGACTTTTGAGCTTCCCGAGTGTTTATCATGCCAGCAAAACAATGTAATGCCTTCTCTGTTACTGTTCTTTTTCTAGGCTTAGGCAAAAAGCAGAAGCTTGATGGGGGGAGGGGCTGTCCCTTTCCATATGCTTAGGTTACCCACCATTTCTCTAAACACTAATCAAGCCACGGTCAGCGGTACAATGTCATATAGCAAGATCATAAATGCATGGTAAACATTGATTTTTTTAATGTAAAATCTATTTTGGTGATGGGTTATAGTTCAGAATCTGTTGGGGTATAAAGATAAGTTCTCAAGATCTACCCAAAGTATCCTCAGTTTTCTCTGAGACCTGTGAGAAACCATTTGCCTGTACTCAGGTATCCATTGTGAAGATTCTGTCTTTACTTGTTTATTGCTGCTATCTCTTTTTGCAAATAAAACTGTTGTAAGTATTGCACAATATTGGAAGAAAGGCTGTTTAGAAGTTATTCTTTGCAACTTGCCTGTTGAAGCTATTTGAAAGAAAAGTATAAAGGAAGACTCTTCCAGGCTCATAGGGCTGAGAGGAGCCATCCATGCACCCTGATTGTTTTCTGACAAAGAAAATGGTGTTTGGTGCTTAGCAAGCATTATCTTCCTGAGGAAATCAATACAACTCATTTTATCATAAGCTGATGTAGGACTGAAATCCAGATGAAGTGAAATGTGACTTTGTTTCCTTTTACAAAGCCAAGGTGGGAGCTGATGGGCAAAGGTCCTTGGTGCTCTTTGCTGGGGAGCCCTGGCAGCTGTCTGTCACATAGACCTGCTCTAAACATCTGCAGTTGGCAGCAGCTAACATATGGAAATAAAGCCTTTTTGTTAAGTGATTAGATGCTCTGGGCTTCAAAGAGAGTTTCAGCATCTTAATTACTTGGAATTTAGCTACTCCAGTTTAAGGAAAATATTCAAGGTGAAAACACACAGCCAAATTAAGCAGTATTATTTCAACCCTGAAACTGAAGCTTTATCTTTATAACAGTGGAGCTACGAGAAACAGAAAACCGAACTTATGTTAATCAGTATTCCTGATTACAGATAGGGAAAGTGTGGGGATTTTTCAGAGCCTCCTTTTTATTACAAATGAAATGCCACCAAGATGGTTTAGAGAGAAATAGTTTGCAAAGGATAAAAGGCTCTTTGGGTTCTGATAAATAGACTAAGTTCTGAAATGTACCACTTCTTGAACTTTTTATGCATAAATCATTTAAGTTACCTCATTTACATAAATGATTGGATTGTTCGGCTGTCACTGCCTCAGATGTACCTACGTGGCCTTTCTTCAAGTACATTTAGTGACTTGAGTACATTAGAATGCAATTTGTCTTGAATAAGGAAAACTTGAAGATGAAGTGGCTGTAAATAACTAACTAAGTAAATAAAGCCGGAACAACCTGAAGGAGAGGCACAGAGCTGGAAATTGAATAGATGGGAGAATTGCAAGCTCTGAATATTGATTCAGGACTCTAGCTCTCAGCATATCTGCCTGTCTTATTTGTTCTGTGTTTTGTATTGTTAAGTAGGTCAAGCAAAACCATAAGCATATAACCATCTTTATTATTCTACATATAATTGCTACCAGGTTGCCTACCTTCTTGAACGAAGTTGAATAACCAATCTTAGAGAAATTGATTATAAAAGTAACTCTGTTTTAGTATCAGGTTATACTTAAGATAAGCTGACTTGGGAAATTCTCTGTGACTTCACAAAGTTCTCAGGATGTTTTTCAACGCGTCTGATGGTTATTTCTGCCTGGTGAAGGAAGCCATTACATGAACAGCCAAGTTTCGTCACTAGTTCAGTTGTCAGACAAATAACATGGGGTGGATGTCTCTGTATATCAGGGCAGTTTCATACTTCATATGACTCAGCACTCACCCATACCAGTCTGACAGAAAATATCCATATTTCAATGCAAGTCTATAGAGTAGATAGACCATAAACCAGTGCAAGGCCACTTAGGTGGTTCAAGTCTTTAGGCTTTGACTTTTAATAGCTAGTGCTTCTTAATTAACTGGAAGGTAGAATGCAGAAGGTGAAATTTTTGCCAAAAATAGTTTTAGGGTAATGACTTCCAAATCACCCTCAGAGGCTGAACTGAATTGAGCTTGGGGCAAGGGATGTGACTCAGGTTTGCAGAATACTTGTCCATTGTACAAAAAGGAAGCCCTTGCCACTTCTCAGAACTGCATAAAGCAATGCTGGTGGTAAATACTTTTTATCTTGGCACTGTGGGAGTGCTGGCTGTAAGACTGGAAGGAAGTTCAAGCTCATCCTAAGCTACCTGATGATTTTGAAGCTAGTCTATACACATGAGCCCTTGTCTAACAAAGAAAGAAAAGAAGGAAGGAAGGAAGGAAGGAAGGAAGGAAGGAAGGAAGGAAGGAAGGAAGGAAGGGAGGGAGGGAGGAAGGGAGGGAGGAAGGAAAAATAAAAGAAAGTGAAAGGGGAAATGAAGGGAGAAAAGAAAAAAGAAAGGAAAAATGTAAAAAAAGAAGAGGAGGCAAAGGAGGAAGAAGAAGATAACCATGACAACCATCTTGGGTAGCTTTGACCCAGGAATGGAACCATTTCTGCTGAACCTGCTTTTATATCCATACTTCACCAAGAATTCAAGCAACCAGAGTGGAGATACTGCCTGAGAGTTCCTGCTGATGCCATGGGAAGCTTAAGATGAGTGCTCCTTGGATAAGTGCTCCTCCTTGAGAGTGATATGTTCTGATAACCTCTGCTGCTGGCGGCATTGAGTTCCCAGCATTTATGACTATCTACACATGTCACATTTTTGGCTGAATCAGACAAATACACAAGAAGGATAGCAACCAGTGCTTGAACACTGTAGAAGTATTACACCCTGGAACAAAGTCCCCCAGGATTACAAACAGAATTATTGTAGTCTATGTGCTTGGAAAACAGAAGAAAACAGGTTTAAAACATGTCATGATCTACATGTGATTTGTTTAATTACATCCTCTCCAGTATCTAAACTGTATCAAAACCAAAAAGAAGTAAAAATACATATTCCACATTGGAGTCGTGTTTAAAAGGATGTACGTGACAGTCTCTCTGTCTACTGACATGTATAAAATGTTCAAATGTTGACACTGGTTCCTAGCACTAGGTGTGCTCACATTTTACTCTAAATCTCTTTCCCTTTTGGCATGAGCCTTACTTACAAAAAAGGAAAAAAAAAGGAGAAAAATTGTTTCATTTTTTTTCTTGATGGAAATTTATTCTCTTCTTTTTTTGCCTATTCCTCAGCTCCCTTGACAGCAATTTTGGGTTTGTTCTGCAATTAATTTGATCATGCTTAACACAGTGAGAGAGATCAAGCTAATCTAGCTTTCTCTTTTGGGTCATTTACTACAAAACGTTCTAGATCCTACTAAATGGCAGGCTTGTCTCACAACTGAACATATGGAAGCATCCTTAGACATCTCTGTAAAGTTTCCTTCAAAAGTATTTGAAAGTTAAAAGAACTCAGAGACTAAACTTTCTCTGAAAGAGTTAATTAGCTCTCAGTCTGTGGTGTGTTATTAAATGTGCTTTGGAAAACTCATAAATCACACAAATCATGAGAGATCAAGGCAATGAGTGAAGAAGGGTGGTGGATACAGGGAGGGAGGGAGGGAAGGATGGATGGAGGGAGAGAACCTTTACTTTCAGTTCAAAAACAAACTCTTTTAATGAAAGAGTAATCTGTTAATCTGTAAAACAACTCAATCTATCCCCAAATTCTTTTACAATACAAGAGACATATTAACATAACTGATTTCTTTGGATAATCTTCATACAGTTGAGCCGGCTGAATTAGGAAAAGGGATTATCTTTTTTGTAACATGTTTGCTGTATGTATAATATAGGATGTGTTAGTGTGTACATGTATGTTCTCTATACCATTAATGACACATGTTATAACATCTGAGAACTGTTTCTATTTAAAATACAGCATCATTTTTCATGATTTGCTTTTGTTATTATTTCGCAGTACTTGGGATGGAACCCAGGACCTCCTATATTCTAGGTAATATGTCCACAACTGAGCTATAGACGATCCCTTTTCTTATTTCATATTTTAGCATAGGATCTTGCTAAGCTGCCCAGGCTGGCCTTGAACTCAGTCTTCTCAGTAACTGAGATGGCAGGCCTGTCCCACTAGCTCATTTATCTGTGCAGTTTTATATCCCACAGCTCTTCAGAAACCATTCCCTCAATTTAAGACAAACACATGGGCTGGAGGGATTCTTCCATGGTTAAGAGAGTTCACTGTTCTTATAGAGGATGAAGTTCAGGTCCTCACATCCACTCTGAGAAGCCTACAACTTCCTGTAATTCTAGCACCAGTGGATCCTACAACCTCCTTTGACTTCTCCAGGTACCTACATTGAAGGCACATACCTACACACAGACATGCAGACGTCTACACATCATTGAAGTTAAATAAAATCTCTTTTAAAAGAGAAACACCATTTCTTCCTTGGAAGTGATTCAAAATGAATTCTGGCAATATGGAGAGTTGAGCATCACTGTGTTTTTAAACACAACATTGAGTTACAGGTTAATATCAATATAACAAAAGGAAAATGGAGAAAGAATGTTAAAAGTTACAATTCTTCCCTCCACATGGCTCCCCATTCCTGGCACGCTTTCTTCCAACCATGGAAAGAAGATGTGTTCAGCTTTATTTTCACGGTTCTGGTAGTAAACAACTGGAGGGTTTTGGGTAAGTTCTGGGGTCTATCACTTGATACAAGCATAACTCTTATCTATTTAACAATTCTTGACACGTTAAGGTCTCACATTTTCTGCATTCTCCCAAATTTGCCTAAATTGTCAAGAAGCACATATGATAAGCTACTTTGTGTTGTGGTACATCTGAGAGAAAGCCGATGGAAAGGGCTATGTCACCCATATCTCAGAATGACGTGCATTCTGAAGTCCTTTTTTCCGATGTGAGCCATCCCTCTTTGATCATTGGATGGTGTACATTTGTATAATTAAGATTTCAAATAACTGAAAAATCCAAGAGTTGTTTCTATGCAGATAGCTTTTGTTTCTAATAAGAATCTGAAGCTAGGGACCTCATAGGAACCCTCTGAACAGTTAAAGGTATTTGTTGGACTCCTGCAGAGTGAGGAGTTCTGTGCTGGTAGAAAGCTGAGGTATTTCAAAGAATTCTCAATGTTTCCCACTTTGCCCAGGTAGCAATGCTGTGCCAAGGGAGTCAGATGTACATCTTAGTAAAAAGGCAATATGCATTTGTCTTTATACCCAGACATTAGTGTTGCTCTCAGCCTCGGTCAGAGAACCTTGTTTTACAGAGGGCAAAGGTTAATGCAATCTCACCACTTGTCACAGTGTGGAGAATGTCTGGTTGCTAAGTGCTCAGTCCCAGGCATACAGCTCTATCATCTGCAAGGCCAAGGAAAGATCATGGGAGGGGAGACAGAAAGATTACAAGGCCTGGAGTATGGAGAAGAAAGGCTGTCCAGTCACAAGCAGAGCCGCTGTGGCTACCTGCACATGATGTGCACACACACAGAGAAAGACATTGAGGAAGGATAGGGAAAACGGGAGAAGAAGCAAGCTGGAAAGAGAATGAAAGAGATGAGAGCATTGGTAAATATGTTCACAGTCTATCCTATGTATTCATGTAATTATCAAATGTAAAACTTTAAAAGAAAGCTTGGAAGGGTCAGGTTCATTGCAGCCCATTGTGAAGTACATCCTAAACATGTTTATGTCTTCTTTATGTTTGATTGTGCATGATGCATGGGGTATATGTGTATGATTAAATGTGGGGGTGTGGGCTAGGTGCTAAAATTGAGTGACTTCCTCAATGACTCTCTTATTCTCCTAAGACAGAATGTTTTGCTAAGAATCGAACCCCTGACTCAGCTAGACTGGCTGAGCACTAAGCTCCAGAGGTATTCTGTCTTTCATGTCCCCAGATATACCTACATTTGTTTCCAGTTTTATGGTATTCCAACTCAAGACCCACAGGAGGTTCTCACAGATTAGTCTTGGTTTCCCACATAAGAAAGAACAGAATCCACGTCCTGTTATCACTGCAAAAATGTTCAGTAACTTGCTAGACCTGCCATGGAGAATATTAACAAAATGATTAGCTCATTCCTAGTAGATACTTTAGTGCTCCCTTTATTTGAACTTAGTTATTACATAGTATATAGATGCTAATTGTCTCTCTGTTTTACAGGTAAGAAAACTGAGGCTTAAAGAACTAAATAGCAGCCTAAAGTCACAAAAATTTCTAGGTAGTCTAAATGTGAATTCTTATGTGAATTCTTAAAGATTTTCTTTTTAAAAAGTTATTGTCAGGTATCAATGGGAGGAGAGACCCTTGGTCCTGTGAAGGCTCGATGCCCCGGTGTAGGGGAATTCGAGGACAGGGAGGCAGGAGTGGGGGGGGGGCACCCTCATAGAAACAGGGGGAAGGGGATAGGATAGGGGACTTAGGGGGGAACACAGAAAGAGGATAACAATTGAAATGTAAATAAAGCAACTATTCAATAAAAATAAAAAATAATAAAATAAAAGTTATTGATGTGTGATTGTGTGAATGAACGTGATATGACAGGGTGCCTACAGACACTAGAGAAAGGCCGGAGATCACTTGGAGCTGGAGTTCCGGGGTGAGAAACAGCTGATGTGGGTTCTGGGAGCCAGCTTTCGTGATCTACAGGAACAGCACCGACCCACCTCTCCAGACTCAGGACAGGGATTCCTAAGGGATTTTTTGTTTTGTTTTTGTTGTTTTGCTTTGGTGCCTTGAAAGAACTAAATACAAACACAAGCTTCACAGGAAAGTACCTAATCATGATGTCTAAAAACACTCTGTCCTTCCTATAAACAGACAAGTCTTTGAACAGAACAGAAATTCTTCAAAACATCAAGAACTTAATTGAAAGCAAAAGTTGTCTTGGTTCTAAGGAAGAGAAAACAATGAACTTTGGTCCGTTTTCTTTCTCTGCCCCTGACCCCTCTCTCCTATCTATCTATCTATCTATCTATCTATCTATCTATCTATCTATGTAAAATATTCTCTCCTCTCTCTCTCTCTCTCTCTCTCTCTCTCTCTCTTTCTGTGTGTGTGTGTGTGTGTGTGTGTGTGTGTTTGTCTGTGACACAAAAATATCTGTGGAAACTATTCTTCAGTTTTCTAGATCAGATATTTGTCTGATTTTTGAAAATATTTCCACTTTACTGCAAAATGCTTTCATACTATCCCCAAGTTACTCTTCTGAGAATTGCAGAGGTGAAGTCAGGATGAGGCTGGTCTCTCTCGGAACCATCCTCACTCGATGTGGTTTCAGCACAGTCTTTAAAGCACAAGATTTCCTATAAACACACAAGGCTCAACCTGGCCAGCTTTTGCCCAGAATATCATCAGGACTGTTTTCCATTCACTAAATATTTTTGATTTAAGTTCATCAGCATGAGGTCAGTTAGCACAAGTCCCCTACTATATAACAAGGCAGCCGAAAGCCTTGAAAATCGAAGACATTACCTGTGCTGCCTTATTCTAGATACCTTTGTAGTACCTGTTACCTGGCGTCATCTTTCTTGTTGAGGAACTGCTTTAAATTGACTTGCTGAAGTATCCTATCCTTTACTTAGTCTATGCTCTTCAGAGACAGGGATTGCGCTCTGGATTCTATCACATGGCAGAACTCTGGACTTCATCCTTTGTTCAGAGGTTCATGGTGAATGACTCTTACCGAACGTTTGAGAATCCAAAGTCTTTACACTCCCATGACACACAGTGCCACCCTTAGGACAGCTACCCTTAATAGAAGATTCATCTTTGGAATGACAATAAAGAGATAGAAATAATGTTAGCTCTTGCTACGGGCTTTTTGGTTTGATTTTGTTAGATTTTGAGTGTCATTGCCAAGAGCAAATTTAGGAATTAGCTTAATATTGGAGCATTTTTGTGACTTCACAGGATGGGTGTCAGATACCACTTTTTGATAACAAGTGACTTAATAAAAAGAAATGCCTGGACCTATGTCTTCAAAGATACCTTTAAAGACACTGCAGTGTATCTGCTTTAGGCAAAATGTCCTAGGAAGTGCTAAATAACTTAGGGAGAAGACAAACCACAGACGTGTGTGTGTGTGTGTGTGGTGTGTGTGTGTGTGTGCGCGTTTGATGTTATAGTTTCTCTAATTCTTTTGTATTCTCCCCTTTTCCTAATCACATGTTCTGATCATGACCTTACCCTCCTACATTTCCTACCATATTCTGGGTATGTTCCTACCTTTGAGCTTTTGTATTGGCTCTTACTTCTATCTAAGAGAAACTAAGTGGATGATGCCTTTAGCTTGAGTTCCTTCTCTCTCCTCTATGAATTATCTATATAATGTTCTTTGTTGCTTTCTAAGATCTTTTCTGAAATATCACTCTTCTAAGTTTTTCAGGTCCCTCCCTTAAAATCTATCAGCATGGTTCTTCAAACCAACCTGCACAGCCCTTCCGTGTCTAGCTTGCACTCTCTGCAGCATTTGTCACCATTTAGCTCTGCGTGAGCTTTATTTTTTTCCCCATGATTTCTCCTCACATACTGCAATGAAATACTGGCAGGGGTCAGGCAACAGTGTCCCTACTGTCTCTAAGAGCCCTAGGACTGATCAGCTAATAAAGACATGTTTACTAAATAGAAGAGTCTAACCTTGTACCAAACTGGGATCATTTATATTCATTAAATGTCACACTGTAAGAAAAACCCTTTGAAAAAGAGAAATTAAAAAGACAGATACAAGTGCCTATGAAAGCAGGTAAGAATGGGTGCGTTTGTAAGTACGATAGGAGACACCATGAAGCATTCTTTTACATTTAGGGAAAGCTGTGTCCACTATTTGAGAATGCATCATAACCTCAGGCAGCTGAGTGTCACATATAGTGAGAATACATTCTCTGTGAACAGACTCTGGGCTAATGTAGGGAGACCTACATAGTTGCATCTGCTCACACTTTTCCAGAAGCAATGCCGGAGCCCTCAACGGGAAAAGTTTGTTCACTACTCATTCCACAGACTGGTCAGAGAAGTAGCATGTGGATTAGCCTCCTCCTTAGAAACAGAATCATAGGGCAGAGTTCAAAGGGAAGTGTCTGTTGCCCATCTGGAGAAGGGAGTCAAGAGCCACTGGCAAGGGAATAAGCCTTCAAGGACTTTCTAAGTGTCTATAACCTTCCTTTCTTTCCCATGCTTGTTATTTTTATCTCTACTATATTTTCCCCCTCAGGGGAATTAGCAGTAAAGCCCTAAAAACAAAAGCAGTCTGTGTGATTCTGTCAATGGTAGGTAAATAAAAGGTCAGCCTGGCAAGACTTCACACATTTCTGTCTATCTTCTTGCTGGATAAGAAAAGCCCACAAGATAGGATGGGCGGCAGGGAGGCTATCAGAAAGATGAAAACCGGAGGACCCTTGCCAGCATGCAGAGTGTAGCAAGGAGGAAACAACGGAGGACTCCAGCACAGAGGGAGTTCACAGCTGGCGCACATAAATATCTCCAGGATCCTCAGCAAACAGAAATCTATATGTAAATGAATTCATCACGGTGATAAATACATGTGTGTTATAGCTAGTATATGACGGCCATGTTAATCAAAGGAGCAGTGTTTGGCATTCTTTATGGAGTACAGTGGTATGTAAGGCATCTCTAAAATCCTCCAACATGGCTAGGTGAGCCTCAGAGGGCAAGTCATAAACCGGCTGCGTGAGTTCCCTGTGTGACCAGGCAGGACCTGTGTGATCTTCAATTATTGAGTTGAAAACTGTTATGAAGCCCGTGTGCCTGCAGAAATACAGGTAAGTGTATTTCTTGGGAGTAAAAAACAAAAAGTTTCTAAATAAAGAATCAAATATAATTGGATAAGGGGTCAGAATGCGGCACCTTGATTGAAGAACAAGTTCATAAATTTTTACATACTGACATGCCTAGTGCCACTGTTAGGATACAGCAAATTTAGCAAATATACTAATGATGATACATGTTTTCCTAATTCAGTAAAACTGAATGTCAGCTGTCACTTACTCCTGGGTGACTTTTAATCTTCTTGAGGATACTCCACAGTATCTGGAACTTGCAAGGTTTTCTGCTGAGATCTAGCATGTAAAGGACAGATGTGCTTTATAGCATTCTACAATTGTATGAAGAAACCGAAGAGTCTAGTGTAGCAGGGAACCAATAGAGAAATAGGTTCCTCAAATATTAGACAATAAAACTTAGCAAAAATCACTCAAAACACACCAAAACCTGTGTGTGAATGATATGTGTCAATTTTAATTGTTACTGTACATGTTTCCTTTTGAAGAACTTTTGTTTAGATAAACATCAGGGAAAGAATGCAATTGCTTTCAACCTGCTACCTAGAATTTAATAATTCCATACTGTAGATGTATATGCCCAAATCAATTCTGATGGCTTTCATCAATACAGTAATGACCGAGCCGCTCAGTGGCACTGCAGCATTTGAGTCTGAATGACATATTGAGGATTATTAGCAATCTGCAGGTCACGACCTCTTCACTCACACAAGCTTATCAGCTAACAATTGTGTCCCTTGACTTCTTGGATGAAAAATTCCAAGGAAAACAGGGAGGGCCCGAAGTGAAGTGAATGGCATTGTCTTCTGTGAACCTGTTGTTTCATTTTGGAGTAAACCTGCCATAACGTGATGGGGTGTCCCATATGGCCAGCCAGACACATTCCTTGAATGATGAGACAGGTTCCTAACAATAGTGAAGTGTTCTATCAGTCCCTGAGTGATGTAACAATATACACGTGCAAACATTCTATCCCTCACAGAGGATATCTGGGAAAACGATTTGGCCCAGTCTCCCAAGGCAAGCAACTGCAGATACATTCCAATGTGTCACTTTCAATAAAGACAGGTGGCCTGCTGGTTCTTCATTCCGGAACTCTGCTCTGGGCTGTGAATGATACGTCCGCTGCAGTTTAACCATGCATGTGGATAAAGTATTTATGGTGACATAAATCAGAGGCTCTTCAACTAGCCTTATATCAAACATTTTTATTCTCTTCACACTTCACAGTGTTACAAGGTACTCATTTTTTTTTCTAGAACACCAAGTATTAAAATTTGAATCAGCTGCTCTGTGAATGTTACGGACTGTCCCACTGGAGACTGAATTAAGTGGTGGCATTAATACACAAATCAGTTCTCCTCTGTTCTATCCAAGTCTGAATGCCTACACACTTTCCATGTTTGCCATTTCATACGGCCACGCTGATACCTATTCTCATGATCTGTGGGGCTTGCCTCTGTAGAAAGCTTCCAGGAGTTAGAGAAGTGCACTCGATATATAGAGAAGTTTCACAAGAAGTCTGCAAAAACAGACATCACTGTAACTGTGCTGTTTCTCTGCTGTGTGGTCAATCCCCTACTATATTCTCCTTTGGATAAAGAGTAAAGTATGTATGACCTTTGCTTTGTCTTGAGATGGACGGCTAGAGAAAGGATTTCTCCAGTCCTCCATCCTGAGGTGAAAAGTTACCTTCAAGCCCACACATCGGTTAGAATGTTAAATTTAAAGACTCTAAGAGCAGGCTCAGCAAGTAAAGGTGCTTTCTCCTACATAGCATGCGTCAGTAAATGTGCTTTCTCACAATACAACACAGACTTGAGACCTACGTAGTAGAAGGGCAAAAGTCACTTCTGTGTTTGATCTCTATATGGGTGGTATAGAATATCCCTGCCGACACACACAGACACACAAACACACACACACACACACACACACAAATACATAAGTGTGATACTTTTAAAAAAGTGGTCTGTGTTTGAAGAAAAAAGAAAATCATGACTATCTGTTTAATCTTCAAAGTAATTTTTCTCACTCTTGTCCACGTGTGTCCAGAAAGGAGCATACCTCCTATCCATGCTCTCACTCTAGGTCGGGGGTCGTTCTGGAGGTCCGGAAGGGTTGTCCTGCTTACTTACTCTGAACTCACACTGCGACGTCGCCTTGTGACGTCACTGGTGTACATGTTACTACATTGGTCTCCCCTCCCACCCCTCGGAAGCTGGGATTCTGAGCTTCCTGCGCAGGAGCAGAAAGCAGCACTCAAAAGCCTTACTTCCATTTCTATTTCCATTGCTGATGTTGGGTTAGATAAGAGAGGCTTCAGAAGGGGTACTGTGCAGCTGTGTTTATACCTGAGCAGAGTACTGAGGTGCCTGCATCCATCCCTGACTGAAAATGACATTTTGTTTTGATTTTCCCTATAGCTGGTCCCCAAGCTCTTAAAGCATGAGCAGCCCAGGGGAAGAACCATTCGAAGCTCAGACCCATGCTCAATCTCAGTCATCTGCTCATCAGGTAAGATGTAATCGTATCTACACAACCACTGAGGGAACTGCTCTATGGTCTGTGGGGACCAGCAGAGCATCCTCTGTATAGTTGTGTCCCACCGTGTTCAGGATGCCAGCTGTGGCCCATAGTCTCAGTACAGGTCTTAGCCAGAAATGGAGGCTCTAGAATTGTTTTCTGATCAGCTTTGACTTTTAACTACAATAAATTGTAAATTCAACATCTTATAATATTTAAACTAAAAAGCCCACAAATAACACTTTGTAATATGTCAGCACATGGCCTGGATTAACAGTTTATCACCCATGTGACCCTGGTAGATTGAGTCAGTTCACATCTTCAAGACTCAGTTTTCTAAGGTGTCTCTGCACCTTAGGAAGGATCGTGAGAGGCTCTTCCACAAGGTGGGTTTATTTATATAAATAACTACTTATTTATATAAATGTGAATGTGAATAGTTTTCTTCTCATATCCAGATGAGTTTATGTGTTAAAATTAAAATGTAACATTGGTGTTTTTAAAAGAAGCAGTTTTCTCTATCTCTTCAATGATTTCACATCAAGATATATTTTGCTAAGTATCAGTTGCTTCCTAACTGCCTCCTTAATTCACTATGGTGGTGGTTTCAGTTTTTTCTCTAGTGCTTCTTGCTTCCTTAGAGAAATTATAGTTTTAAAGACGGTGTAAGATTACAGACATTACAGGCATTTTCTAGAACAGTGTCTTAGCCACTGTTCTATTGCTGTAAAGAGACACCATAATCAGGGCAATAACTGAGGGCATGCTTACAGGTTAAGATGGATAGCCCAATGGTCATCATGTTGGGAAGCAGACAGCCACTGTGCTAGAACAGTAGATGAGAGCTTTACATCCTGATCCACAGGAGGAGAGGAGAGAGAGCAACACTAGATTTTTGAAACCTCAGAGCTCACCCCAGCAACACACATCCTCCAACAAGGCCCCAGCTTCTAATCTTTCTCAAAGAGTTCCATTCTCTGCTGACTAAGCAGTCAAATATATGAAGTCTTGGGGGTCATTTTTTTCATTCAAATCACCATAAAGAGTAAACCCCAAACCTTACCTCAGTGAAGTATCATAAATATATTGAAACCCATTATTCTGTGTCCCACCAACAGATATTCTAATCAAATACAATGTTGGTAGACATCGGGCATTTACATTAGCCAAGACTCTTCTTTGCATGAAATCTGATAAGTTATTCTCTGGTACCTTATAGAGAAAGGATGAAATGATGAGATAGATAGATAGATAGATAGATAGATAGATAGATAGATAGATAGATAGATAGATAGTCAGACAGCCATAGACAGATAGATACATGGGTAGATACCTAGATACATGGATGGATAGATAGATACACAGATACATAGATTATACATATGGATATATAGATGTATAAGAGTGTACACACATATTTATGTTTATGTGTGTGTGTGTGAATTAAAATATAATTACAACATTTTCTTCCCTTTTCTCCCTCAGACCCTTCCCAGAAATCCCTTGACTTCCTGTCTTTCAAATTTATGGTCCCTTTTTCTTTAGTTTTATTTATATGATATCAATACCACTTGATGTTGGATGACCAATTATGGTCATCTTTCCTAAAGAAAGCTATTAGTTCTGCTCTCAGCATTCCTTAGTTGCCTGTAGTTCATTGTCCATGTTAGCATGTCCATTGGTGTCACCTTTGTTCAGGTCTTGCTTAGGCCGCCATGCTGCTGAGACATCATGGGAATAGCTTCTCTGACATTTCAAGGAGACACAGTATCAAGCAAACTTCTGTTCCTCTGGTGTTTAACATCCTTTGTTCTCCTTTCCCACAATGATCCCTGTGCCTTAGGTGCAGGAGCTATGTTGTAGATGGATCAGTTTGGGCTAGCTACCACATGATCACTCGCTTTTTGATTTTGACAGAGAAATGTTGTACTGAAATGAAGGTGAAATTATCACTGACTGAGGGAGTGATATGTATGAATGCCTGCACCTACCTGTGCCTTAGTCTTAAAATATGCCTTGTGCCACCTAAACAGAAAAATACACAACAGCACAGGTGACATTTAAGGCTCGACTCGTCACTGATTCTATAGTTATCTAATTAATGGAAAATTTCTGATAATTATAACATCTCGCATTCGTGCATACCAGCTCCATTTTCTCAAGTGTTTTGTAGAAGAGGCAGGGGGAGAAACCGACCTGGAGAGTAATGAAGCGAAGAATTAAGAGTTCTACTGGGGGAGCCAATAACAAATCTCTATTTTTGACACATAAATAAAGCACACAATGAAAGAAAGCAAAGTATGATTTCTAATCATTCTCTTTAAGAAAAGTCTCATATTATGTTTATATCTTATGTTAATTAAGATTACATAGTTAAAACACAGGAATATAACATGGAACATTTGCCTGGAAACTTTAACCCTAGACTTGATCTTCCAAGTTCCTGGTTCTTTCATTGGCTCTCTCTTCAAAGCAATTACCTTCCCACTCAGAACAAACCATTTTGACAGATGTGATTTTGTTTTGTTTTGCTTTTCTTGTTTGTTTGTTTGTCTGTCTGTTTGTTTGTTTTTGGTGTTCAGCTCACCCTCAACTCTCCCAGACAGCACAGACAGTGTCCTGGTTCTGTGGAAGAAACACAACAAAATGTGGTATTAAATACACAAAATTTAAAAACCACTGGAATTTTTAAATAAAATGGTCTAAGCACCTTTTTGTGCATTAGATAAAAGATACTACAAATACATCTGCCTTCTTAAAAGGTAAATTTCATTCCTAGCAAATATAGAGGATCAGGGAAGTATCCTCCAGGCTGTTCTATGCTGAATGAAATTTGTTTCAAGATCTACTCTGCTTACATTCTGTGATCTGCATTTGTTGCAACCAGTATTATCATTTAACATAATTTTTAATGTAAACTATAAAAAAATTGCATTGTCTAGACACAATGTGGTACCCTAGATTCACTGTTGTATAATGGAGACATTTATCTTTAGGTTTCTCCATAGTTAACCCTCAAAGTCACATCTTGAGCTCACGGTGTTCCGACAACCGGTGGGAACTTTCCCTTCTTCTACCTTTCCTATATTGATAACTGATTCTTAACTCTCCAAGAGGGCAAGTGCTTTTCTAAGTTGAAAACCTCAGTTCAACCTTAGTCTACATTCACTCTATTGAATTCTTCAAATACATACCATGTTAATGTAGGCTAAGCCATGGTGGGCTAAGTTCTTTTGATAAACATCGAAGTCTTCTTTGATCCTGATAACCCATATGAGTGAGTGTTCACTGTCAGCCTGCTGTGCTTTGGATATTTGACTTATGCTCTAGCCCAGTGTGGTTTATTTTACTTATATGGATGGAATGCTCATAAATAAGAGGCAGAAAAAGAATGGAAACAGCACAAGGCTATCTGACATGACATCTCAGGCACTTTTCCCCACTTGGCTAAGAGTCTGCCTCATTTACTTGTGACTTCAAGGCCCTCTCTTTGTGTGTGAGCTGCTTTGAAGGAAAACAAACAAGAGCTCTGAGGCGGCTTCTTTGCTTTATTTGAGCAGCCCCTGACTGCTTTCCTTTATGAATGTGTCTCCCATCATGACAAAGCCTCTGACCCTGACTAGAAGCCAGGTGTCTTTCTATCACCTGGCAACAGGAGGCCCAGGAAGGAGGCAATGGGGTGGGTTAAAGGTGTAAAAATGGATAATGTGCTGGAAATAGCTCCCTTAACTTTCAGTGCTTAAGTATGTATAAATAGCAACCTCAATAAATGCGTCCCAAACATTCCAGCTCCTTGGTTCTAGCTGGCTCAGAATAAGTTATTTATCCAATGAGAAGAATCTATAGAAGCTGGGGATTACATGGCAAGAGGAAGAAGCTCATGGAATTTACATAAAATATGTATGTAACTTACTGTGAAGTCATTTGGTGTGATTTTTTATTGTGTGTTTGTATGAGTGTGGACACCTATGCCAGGGCAATCAAGTGGAAGACAGAAAACAGCTTCCAGGAATCCAGTCTCTCTTTGCACTTTCATTTCTGAGATTCAAACTCAGGTTCTCAGGCTCGTGGGCTGGCACAGATATACTAGTTACTGTTACTTTCATTCATGTCCTTAATTTCTGAAAGTTGTTTCAGCTACACCTGATAAGTAACTATGCATATTTATACATATGCGTGTGTACACATTGCCCAGATTTTTCAGTCCCAGTAGCATGGACCCCACCGTACTCATGGTGGGCGTGTCTCTACATTGTAGGATCTTACAGCATGCCTTTCTGACCACACATCTTCAGTCTCCAGAGAGGCTTAACATCTCTTGAGGAGCTGGGGCTCCTGAAAACTGCTGCTGAAGCCTATCATTGTAAAATTCTGTAGGTCGGATGCTAGAGGAAATAATTCTTTAAGATAAGATTATTGCTTCATATACATGAGTAATAAAAAGAGAATTGGAGAAAAAAAAATCACCAAAGTTGGCATTTCCTGAAGTTCATGCTGTCTTAGAAATCATTAAAGTTTATTATAGTTTCGAAGCGTCATGCTCCCACATGCTTAACGCTCAAGCATAGCTTCCATAAATCAGACGCAGCCAATTCAGAAGTGTTCCTGACAACTGATTGATTGATTGATCTCAGTTTTGAGCAGAATAATTGGCAAAGACAGGGAACCTATTACAGGACTCCATTATTTATAAAAACAAGAAGGCTCAAAATTACCTGCAAGACAAATACACAAGAATCTTTTCTGTTCCAACAACAGAACCCAATGTTCCAAATGTCTGTCCAGGCAGACAGGAAAGTAATTGGAAAGAATGAAAGTTGCTGGATCTCCAGGCATAACAAATTACTGATACAATTTTAGATCTTTCAAAGCAACTGATAAAATTAGTAGTAACTGGGTTATTAGGGAGACAAGGCAAACAAGAAATTCAGAGATAAAGGACTGTAGACAGAGCCAAACACAAAGGTGTTTGTGAATGAAGATTAACATTCCAAGCAAACTCCTGAGACGACGAGGCAGCAGAACACCAACACCAGCAAATCTTGATAACTCTTTTTATTAGGGCAAAATGATTTTTATTTAAAGGGCATCCAACATGTTTTGGCTTAGCTTTTGTTTTGTTGTAGGGGTTTTGCTATGTGTATTTTTTTGAGATGACTTATAGCTTGGAAAGAAAAACAATGCTATTTAAATTCAGTGTTTATCAGTGTTTCATTCCGGGCACTGGAAGAACAAATGATTTCTTTTTTCCTCAAGCCAGATTCGGATCATTCACTTGAGCTGGGCCTGGGGGAGAAAACACAGCATGTATGATGAGCTGATTAATTACCAGAAATCAAATGCCTTACAGTCCAAAGCTCTGTGCTAGAAAGCAAGTACCGAGAGAATGGTGAGATCCACATGACCGCATGGGTGAGCAGAAGCAGCCTGGGGGTTGGGTCTTACAGTGGCCACAAGCTAAGGACTGAAAGGTGACATTTATTCTTGACAATGCCACCTTTGCTGTATCTTTTCCCTTTTTAAAATTTTTTTTTTTCTGAAGCAGAGTTTAAGATTCTATTAAAGATATCTAGTATAGATTAAGCATGGGGATAGGAGAGGAACACTTGTGTATGTGTGTAATTGTATTATGTATGTGTCTTCAGGTGAGCTCAAAGAGTGCATATGGACGTCAGAAGTGACATTGCAGGTATTTCTCTATCGCTATCCACCTTAATGTGTCTGTTTTGTTTTATTATTTTGACACAGAGTCTCTTTCTGAACCTGCAATTTACCAACTCAGATAGACTGGCCAGCTATGAAGCCACCCGTCTCAGCTTTCCCAGCTCTGGGGTTCCAAGTGCATGCGCCCTTGCCTGGATGTTTTCCATGGGGGTCTGTGAGATCCAACTCAAGTCACCAAGCAAGCACTTTACAGACTGAGGCCTCTCCCTAGACCCCCACCTTTTAAAAAAAAAAAACTGAAAATTTAAATGTTTGACTATAAACTCAAGACTATTAAATCAAATCCAAGATTTTTTATCCCTAAAAGCCACACATGGCAGTGTGATTGTCTCATCATCCCCTCCATACCCCTTGAAGTTATGCATTAATTCACAAATAAAGGTTAGAATTTGTCTTTTCTCAAGCTTCGCCTATGTAAATAGAATCCTTTGAGGACGTCTCTTAGGAAGAACTTCTGGATATGTAAATTGAGACAGGCGAACATGAATGTTAGGGGCAATATACGGCCAAGCCCTGAATCCTGGACCGTCACTAATAACCGGAGATGGGCAAGATGGGCTTGGTGGCAGGCTTATCCTGTCTTTGGGATTGTAGGAAATGTCTATAGCCTCCTTCCATGCACAGGGTAAGTTGGTTTCTTCTCTCTATTCTGTACCTAATATCCATAAAACTTCCATTAGCCTCACAAATCCATTTGTAGGGAAAGACAGAGGTCAAAGGGTCCCACCCAGTATTCCTACACAGGCAATGTTGCCTATTTTTAGCTGTTGTGTTTTAATTTTTTGCTTGTGGGGATCGATCATTTGTTCTCCCAGAGACTATTTATGCAATTTACCTTCTGCCTCCGAGAAGCTTCCAGGCAGAGGACACAGAATTATGAGTCAGCCATGCTCGACAAGATCATTGCTGAGGAAGTTCTGTGGTAGCCTTTGCCCCCGTCATTGCTGCTTCAAATCACTCAGGCCCCTGACCCCTTCTCTGAAACAGAATTTTAAAACTAAAATCAACTATTGAGTAAAACGGCGCGTAGCCAATGTCTTCCTCTCCAGCCCAAGCTCGCCTGAGAGAAAAGTGACTGCTCAATCAACTTCCGCTACAAACCAGGCAACTAACTGCTTTTAAACCGGAAGAAAGAAGACAAGCCTAACCTGGAACGGGGAGCGTTTTCAAGGAAGGTTTTTAATTTTAAAGTCAAATTACAGCAGGAGTGGGACTCAGGCATAGAAATTACTTGCAAGAGAAAACCAACTTCACAGAAATATGCTGTGTTCTAGAACATTGAAGGGCTTCTTGCTGCCCAATGGACACTCTTTTACTTTCTCCCATCCCTGGAGTTCAGTATCTTACAACTCAGCAGCTCTTCTGACTGAGGGAAAGCATCCATCTGGCTCTTGAGAGTTGAATCCCTAAAGCAGGATAGCTAGTTAAGAATCTAGCTGAACTGGCGATTCTTTGTCTACTAATCGCACTTTTAAAATGCGAAACATACAGCACTGAACCACAGATTACGACGAATCTAACTAGAAAATACTAGAACATAGGGGACACAGGCAGAAATTACTCTTCAAAATCACAATAACCTGAAGGTCTAACTACAGAATTAAAAATATAAAGCTTATCTACAGAATTAAAAAGAAAATCACAAGTCTTTAAAAAGTTAAACAAAGACAAGAGAGGTATCTTAGTGGGTAAAAATATCTGTTGTGCAAGTGTGAGGAGAGGAGTCCAGGGGTCAGGAGCTCACATTAAAGCTGGACCCTTACCACACTTATCTGCAGTTCCAGCTGTCGTACTCAGGGAAAGAAGGTAGAGACATGCCCAGAATCTTTCAGTCAAGCTAACCTATCTCAGAAAAGGTGAAAAATGACAAGAACCCAAAGACGCCAATAGACCTTCAGAAATTATCATAGTTGCAAACCTACATGTACCTACAAATAAGTATCACACAAACACACACACACACACACACACACACACAACCCCTCACTCACATGAACCTGCAGACATGCAAGCACATGTGCATACACACCAATAAAAAGTGAAATCAGCTTTTAATATTTATTCCTGTTTTAGTTTTCTTGCCCCTTCTTGGCCCTCTCTCCTTATTCTTAACTTTTCTGTGAGTCCTCTGGACCTTTCTTCTGTTGTGAAAAAACTCTGAGTGTGGACCAGGCAGCCCTGCTGGTCCTCACACGCAGGTCTGCTGGTCTCCATGTATCCCATACCTACAGTCTCAACACCCTGTTTTTTACTCCTCCTTATTCAATAAACCTTCTGCTAAATGGTTTTACTCTCTCTAACTTTCCTGTCCCCTTATGTCCTTTATTTTATTTTGATTGTTCAAATACTTAAAATGCCTCTCACAGATATTAAATATTTAAGAAATTGTCTATACTTATTTATGGTTTAGCAATTTGTTGGTAAGTAGGATATGAATTGTTGAGTATTTTGCAAGAATGTGCCAGTTTAGTAGCTTACAAAATTATCTTCAGATATGTTCCCTTTGTTGGAAAAATGTAATAATATGTGGATGCTATTAACTCTGGGCCTCTTTGATATAATATGCTTTAGAAAATTATAAGGCATAATTTTTTTTTACAAAAATTACATTTGAGTTTGAAGTACATTGCATGAATTTTCCACTTTTGGCAAAAAAATTTACCCTCCTAATTATGTTTACCTTAGGCTAATATTAAAATTGGTTTGCATTGCTTGACATGAAAATTGCCTAAGGGTAAGGGCTCAGAGAGAAGGACTTGACCCAGAAACATATAAGCAAGGGAGAAGTCGGCCCAGGGTATAGATTTAACCTACATAGTATAGAAAGTGAATGAGCCACAAACATGTAACCAAAAGGCACTCCTCTCTATAGAGAAAATGAGGTATCTTATTAAGACTTCTCATTCTTGCAACTTTTTCTCCTTTTTGTAGTTCTTTGTCTTCATTGAGGTAAACTCATACAAGATCTTTTTATTCTCTACTTTCTTGTGATGTCATCCTGACTGGATTAAGGAATACCTAGAATACAGAGATTGAATCTTTTGGTGCATCTGTTAGGAGTTTGCAGAGGATGGAGCCACTGAGAGGAGAGATCGGCCCTCAGTAGAGAAGACATCTTCCACATGTCTGTGGGCCCAGGGAATGCAAAAGTATCAATGGTCTCCCAGATCTGGGATACACTCTCTGTTTGCCCTTGTTAGACAACAAGACTGTAGGCTCTGAGCTTGAGACTCCAGGACTGAGAAGACTAGTCTGTCGGGCTCATACGTTACTGATTGCACATTCAGTTACAAGGTGCACTTAACTGATGAATAGACCTTCAATTTTAGACTGAGCTACAAAACTCTTACCCAGCAGCTCTGAGTTTCATGTAATGGCATCTCTCAGGCTCTAGAACTCACATGAACCAATTGTCCTAATAAGTCCCCCTCAGTGTCTCTCCCTCCTGCATCACTCTGGAGACTTTAGTGACACAGATCCTCCTCCTCTTGCTGCCAGCATTCTCTAAAACAACAATAGTATTTGTAACTAAGGAGTGACTTTGTTTCCTAGTTAATTACAATGATTTACAGCCATGATTTCGAGACTGTCCAAAAGATTCTTACTATGTAATAAATAACATTATCTTTGTTTCAGCGATGGGAAATTGTTGTATGCTCAAACTTAACAGTTCATCTTCACTTGCTATCTTCTCCTTTGGGGGAAGCAACCATGCTGGGTTTTGGTCCAGGGTTCATTGTTGCTAGTGAATGTGTAGTTGATATAAGGACTTTCGTTGAATGATCTTTCAAATAACATTAAGTATATAGTTTAATAACAAAGGATAGATGGAAAAAATATATTCCTCCTAGAGTTGAAAAGGGAAACTCAATCATTCAATACCAAGAGCTTTATTGAGTTCTTATCAGAATAGTAGCTTTGTTGACACTGGCATTAAAACTGTGTCGGCCCAGTTTGTCTCGAGTCTGTGCAGTCGTGTGCATGATGCCACAGTAGCTGTGAAAGTATGTACCCATCAGTCCTGTTGTATCTCGGAGACATTGTTTCCTTGGAGAAAGCCAAGGCCTCTGGTTCTAACCTTAGTTCCTTGTCTTCTGCATAGATCTCTGAACCTTGAGGGAGGGCTTTGATGAAGGCATCCCACTTAGGACTGAGTGCTCCAGAGGCTCTCACCATTCGAAGAAACATTACCCAGTTGTGGGTCTCAGTGTCAGTTCATATCTACTGTAGGAAAGACTTCTCTGATGAAGGCTGAGTGAAACATGATCTATGGGTACCGCAGTATAGTGTTAGAATTCATTTTGTTCCTTGAGCAGAATGATAGTCTTTTGATACATACGGGCTGGCAAGCAAAAGGAAATGTTCTCAGTGGAGTCTCCCTGGGCATATTAAACTCATCGCAGGACAGAACACATACCCAGGAAAAGGGGGCCAACGCAAACCAAACTCGATAGTAAGTTTGAAGATAATTTTGTCTCATTTTGCCTTGCTTGGGCATTTTTTTTGTCTGGTTGGTCTTTTTTATTATTATTTCTTTTAAAAGATTTCATGGGGGAAGTTGGGATGTGTTTCTAGTTTTGTTTGCCTTTGTTTTAAAGAGGGAAGGGGAGAAAGAATATAAAGTTGGGTAGGTAGGGAAGTGGTAGGGAGGTGGGTAGGGTCCTAGAAAAATTGGGGTATGGAAAAACATGATAAAATATAATCACTTCTAATTAATTTTTAATGTGAGCCACTTCTAATTCTAGCAACTAAACTAAATGAAGACTAATGATAAGAAACTATTCGAATTATGTAAAATATTAAAAAATTGTGTAGCCTGTGTCAGAACTTTGGGAGCCTCTTTCATAGTAGATAAGTAAGATTTATTATTGAGTTTTTTTTGATAGCCAGTTTGCACAAGTAAACATATTTCAGATAACTGTAATGTTTTTATACTATGTACCTTCTCAACCTGTGCATTTGTGCTGACATTTCCTAGTGACTCTATTACTTAATACACCTTATGTGTCTTCAGTGTTCATGAGACTAGTTTAAGTCATTTGAGACTTTCTTGCCTCCTTAGTCACAGCCCAGTTATAGGGCAGCTCTCAGGATGATTTCAGCAACTCTTTATGCTGACTACAATCACCATTGCAGAACCACACACACCCCCAACACACACACACACACACATACACACTTGGTGCACAGAAGATGAAATATGGAAAGATGAATGTGGAAAGGAGAGATGATTATTTAAACAAGTCAGATAATAACACAACATACAGTGCTTAAAAGACATCACACAATTTTCTCTGAATCAAACTCCCAAGTTTCCCTTCATTACTGCTATGCTTTCTTATTTCATGCCTGGGAAGTAAATATTAACAATTTATGCTTCTTAGTCTCTCTCTCTCTCACCATAAAATGAAGATGATCACTTCATATTTTCTGAATCATGTTCAAATGTATAAGTGTATGCATACTCACATGTATAGATGAGCACAAAAGCATATTTCAAGCAATTTTTTCCTTAAAATACAATATAAAGCCTATTTCAACTTAGTCTAAAAAAAGAACTATCATCTGCCCTTATAGTTCATTATTATTTTTCTGTTTTTGTTCTAGAAACCTCTATAACTATTTTTCTTTGTTTCCTGGACGTCATGAAGATACGTAAAAGTATGTGTTTTCTAAACATGCAAAGTAGACCCCATCATTCTATCATTGCTTTGTGTAGGAGGTTTTGTATCAAAACAGACAAAAGGGATTTCAATACGTGTTAGAAAAAATCAAATATTCCAAAGAAAACTGCGGTGTCTGTATTGACACACGCTTATCTGTATTAATGTCCTACTCTATTCCATCTGCCCAGACCTAAACTTTGATATTTACAAAAGTTAAGGGTCATATTTGTAGGCACTCCTCTGTCTTGTTTGTAATCAATAATGCCCAAATCCCTTGAGTATTTAAAAAAGCATGCTTCCGAACACTTGAGACAATATACCTTGAGGGACAGTTTAACAGCATGACATTTCTCATAGTTCAGGGAACCAAAGGTGTTTTGGTTCCTTGTGGTCGATGTCAAAAGATTCAGTCATAGTTGAATAGAGAAGGAATATGAACCTTGAATAACATACTCAAATTACAATGACCAAACGCTGTTCCTTAATTGAGCTCATAATTAATTAAAGGTAAATCTCAATGAGAAAAAAAATAGGAGTAAAAAGGAATAGATTATTGTGTTGACCACCTGGACCTATTTCATATTTCCCTTTCTAAATTCACCTCAAGATATCACTAGCCAAAGAATAAAGACACAAATCACCAACAGTACTAAAACCAATCTTTACAACTATGCCAGAGGAAAAAATGTTGCCCTTGGTCTGTGCACTGTTGCTCTTGTTATTGTATCATCATCATCATCATCATCATCATCATCATCATCATCATCAATGCAGATGTTGAAAATGTAATTAAGAATTTCCTTTTGGTTGGAGACACACCTTCAAAAGCTCAGCTCTAAAGAGCCTGTCATTTTCTGGAGTGTGTGTGTCTAATTGTTGAAAAGGCAGCAAAATTCTTCATGGAGTAAACTCTTCCTTTTACCTTTCCTTTATTTCTTGTCTCTTTTTTTAGCAGATGTTAGCAAGGCAGAGAAGTAGAGACTCACAAATCTCATTCACTGAGTCAGGTGCATCAAATATTTATCAGGCATCTGCCCTGTGTTTCCCCCTCTTCTGCTGCTGGGGACATAAAGGGGAAGGGGAACTTTTGAGATAGGGAAGTTTATATTCTTGGGAGATGAGGAGGTCAGATAGAAACTAAAATGATTGCAGACAGTAGTGAGAGGATAGATGATAGCAATAAGACTGAGAATGACTGAGTTGGAGTGAGGTCCTTGCTAGAAGAATTACCAGAGAATGGAGCTCTGAAATAGTAATCTTAAGTTGACATGAATCACAAGAAGAAGCCAGTAAAACAGGCAAAGCCTGGGAAGGACTACCCCAGACTTAGACAACAGCAAGGATAAAGGCTCAAGGCAAGCATAATACATGTAGAGAAAAAAGGAACGCTAAGGAAAATAAGCCAGTTCCTGGAATCAAGGAAAAGAGGCAGAAGACTTAGCTAAAGGCCACTTTTAGATGGATTCAAAGACCATGGTAAAAAAAATTATTTGTTTCAATCAAGTCTTAATAAAACTCTAAAGAAAGGATGTGATGGTGATCATTGTGTGTTTTAAAACATTGGTTTGTGGGGGGGGGGGAAGACTTTAGAAAATGAGACAGAAAAGCCAACGCAGTAGTCTAGATAAGATATGATATTAACTTAACTAAAATACTTAAAGGGAAATCAAAAGGGATTATTACTCCAAGACATGCTTTGAGGTAGTGCTAAAGGGAAGACTCTACAAATTCCACCTAAGTGTGAGGAGAGAAAGCAATGGAGAATATTGTAGGAGGAGCTAAGGTGGGAGGAGTTAGGAGAGAAAGAGGAAAAAGGAAGAGGAAGAGGAGAGAGAGGGAAGGAGAGAGAGGGAAGGAGAGAGAGAGAGAGAGAGGAGATGGAGGCAGATGTTCACATGTCTGTAGCAGTTAAAGGTAGTTGGTATATCTAGGTTGAGTATTGGGTTACACTTCTGATTGTATGGGTATCTTGTTACTGATCATTGCCAAATATATAAGCCTTTGATTAATCTTTAAGCATTAGAGTCTCATTTTTTCTACAGGACCAGCGTGGATGGCGAGATGGTCTGGGCAATGCCCAGCCTTGCGGAGACAGCATGGAAGATTGGCAGGGCCATCTCCCACGCTGGCATCTTGTGAGTGGCAGGGCTGGTTCTAGCTACAGCCCCCACGTGGCCTCCGGCTGAGAAACATGGTGGCTAAGCTAGGCAGAGCTACCCCAGCTTAGATAGTCAGTATGATCAGAGGCCATTTTAAATATTTACTACAACAGAATATATCCTGACATTTAGACCAGACAATAGTTCCATCAGCAGATGAAAAAAATAGCGTGGAAGAAAGGGCATATATATTACACATCACACACGTAAACACACACACAAGCACACACACACAAGCACACACACACACACATACTATATCCTACAGGGGAGAAATGGAGATGATCCCTTCAATATAAAGACTACATAAATGGGAACTTTCGACCATGGCATAGTTATTATCATCAAAGTGTTACATGGCCTTTGAAAGAATTCTACCTAACTTATATGCAAATGAACCCTGCCATGTTTGTGTGAGGAAACTGTTATTCCTTACACAAGTAAGAAAACACACATTGAAACTTCACACCCAAAACTGGCTCCAGAGGAAGACCTTAAGTGTTAAGTGTCTTTTAACCCATCTAAGTGTCAAAATCAATGTCCTGATACAGAAAAGTTTACCAACATTTCTATGCACAAAGAAAGTAGTTCTCAGTCTCAAGAGGGTTGGATCAGGACCTAGGAGTCCTCACCATGAGAATAAAAATGGAATCCAGTATTAAATCCAATATTAAAAAGAGCTAGAGCAAACTGCTGTTTGGCTCACTCCAGTAGCCATTAGCCTAAAGAAGATAAATGTCTTCTCCCTGGGAAGAAGATGATTCCAAGAGCCAGAGATGGCTCTTAATTTGCCAGTTGGCTGTTGAGGGATTCCAGTTACATGGATTAGAAAGATGTTGGCTCTGAAATACTCAGTCAGTTTGAAGAAAATGTACTCATTCACTCTGATCATCTGTTGGACAAGGCATGAGTGAGTTGTTTAATGCATGCTGTTGTCAGATTTAGTCAGCTCGGACACCAGGTGGGTTCAGACAATAGAATAACTGAACAGAATTATTCTCAGATCCTTCTCTGTGCTGTCTATAGAGAGTGTATGTATTAGTGCACATGTGTATACACACATGTGTGTGCAAGTGTGCATAGAGGCCAGAGGTCAGTGTCAGGTGCCTTCCTCAATCACTTTCCACAGGGTTAGAAACAGGGGCTCTTTTGGAACCGGATGTTCACCAATTTGGCAAGGATAGCTAGCTATCCAGGATGTCCCAGAGATCTTCCTGTCTCTACCTCAGTGACACTGGGATTACGGGAATGTTCCCCGGCTCCTGTCTTTTTATGTGGGTGTTGGAGATCTGAACTCAGGACCTCATGCTTGTACAATAGGATCTTTCCTGACAGAACCATCATCCCAGAACACTCAGATCATTCTTGAACAACGACTAAAGAAAAGATGGTGAATATAAAATTGGAAGTAAACTCATCTCATTCTACAAATAGATGGTTTTCTCGTTACATTCGCTTCAGAAGGAGTTTCTTTTGTAGAGTTTGGATATAGTCCTGTAGTCACACTAAAATGAAGACTGCTGATCACTACACAGTAAGGAAGACTAAGGAAATCTGTTAATCAAAATAATTTTAGGACAGAGTATAAGGTATGAACAAAACCAGGAATTTCTAGGTCAAATCCACAAGTAGACTGAATTGTATAACAGAAAACATTACTTTTTTCCCCTATTATTTCATATGTTATCTCTGTTACTTATAACCTCTTAAAGTGCTTGGAGCAGGATGCAACTCCAGACCGCTTATATACTTGACTTTCCTTAAATGAAGGAACTTACAATTTATACCTGCAATAGACGATCAGTGTGATTTAGCCCACCAGTTACATTGCTCATAAGTGACACTACTAAATAGCTAGTGATCCCATCAGAAAGCGTAAGCATGAGGTAGAAGTCACTATGGTGGGCATCACAACACTGCCTGCCCATAGCTCTTCCCTCTTGGAGCCACGAGATTGAGGGGAGACAGGCAACCAAACTCGATCAATTGTGAAGCTCGTAGGTAGAGGGGGGGAGCAATGAAGATGGCTGCAAGAAGGACCAATGAAGCACCTGAGGTTGGGTAAACTAAGAACATTTGTCTACAGAACCAAGAAGTAGGCTTGGGTTCCAGAGAGCATTCAATCAAATGATGCCTTTAGGAACAAGAAGAAAATCCAGGCAGTTAGTGATACAGCTCAATTAGGAGCCAGAGACTCCCGATTCAGAGAACAAAACACATGTACAAGGCTAGTAAGAAGCAGGGGACTTCGAATGCCATGAATTTAGAGAACAGCAGCCAGCTCCCAGAAATTGTTATTAAAGGTATCCCTATTTTAAATCATTGGTTTTCCAAAAACAAGAGAAACTAAGAATGTGGCATAAATCAGCAGAGATTCCTTAATACCCACAGTGACACCTGGTTTAACAACAATTTAAAAGTTATGTATTCTTATGTCAGTTCCTGAGGAAGTGGAATGATTAGCTAGAGACTTTAGGTTGGAGAAGAAGGAAGCAAAGAGTAGTCCATACTGAACTTGAAGATGAGAGAAACTGGTTTGCCCTGTACCTTAAAACATTGTCTCTCATTTTTGCCTGCTGTCTTCTAGCCTGTGGAGAGAAGTCCAGCTTCCGTTCTACACAAATGCTTTCTTCTTGTCTTCCTGGGGAGAAATTACCACAGCCTTACTTCCCTACGGTGCCAACCCAGTCCATAAAGGGGAAGAAGTGTCCAGACCTGTGAGAAGTAGAGATGGATTCCCACAACACTCTGTTAACGTCTGAAGACCGTTCTCTGGGACTCTCATCACAGTGATGACCTTTCTCTGAGAGCTCTATCACAGTAAAGAGAGAAGGCAATAAAGACATGAGTAGGCAGTTGAAAAGCTGGATAGATGGGAGGCGGTCAGTGCTGACCACGAGGTCTCTTCAAAGCTAGGGAGTCCAACTCCACTTTACAATGACAAAAGGAACAGAGGACTCAACCCTTACCTTAACAACCTCACTATGTAAACAAGGAGTCATATCGTATTTATCATTAGATACCTCCATCTACATAGCTGGATCCAGAGCAGGTCCTATGCACAAAGCCAGAATGAGCAGTAAGGAAATAAAGAAATTTTAAGGGGAAAAAAAGTACACAAGAAATACCCCATAGAGCACTAACTGCTCTGCACTCTCTGATTCATTAAGCATGGCTAACCTGGGTAGTGTGTCCAACACTGAAATAACTGAATAATAAAACAGGAAACACCTTGGTGGAGTCCTATTTTATACTATGCTTTAAATTTAGTCTTCACCCCAGAGTCATCCAAAGTTAGGAATATACCTGCTTGAGGTAAAATTAATTATTTTTCATGATGTGAGAATCATTCTCCAGTCATTTTGGTAATGGCTGTTTATGGAGGTATTCAATTATGAAACAATTTTAATAATATTTGTTTAATAAAATCTGTCTCTTGCAATTATCACCATATACTGTTATTCTTAGGCACACAGTTCTCCATACCCTTTGGCCTCAGTTATTTAAATTCTTGGAGTTCATTTGAACCCACTCCCAGAGTCCAATTATCTCATTTCCATATTCATTACACAGAAAGAAATCTGATCACATTAGATGTTATACAACTCTCTTGAGCATGAAAAAAAAAAATAACTTTTTGTGTCGTGATGCCTACTTAATGTGAACTTGAAAACACTGTGGGATACCCTCGCTCAACAAGCTTGCAGTCACTTCACTGAAGGAAGGTGGAGACTAGGGTCCTATCTAGAGGCAAAAATGCATATTCATCGCTTTTCCAATTTTGGATGTACAGATGAATTTCTCAGCATTTAATTGCTCAGTGAAGCCTTCCCTAAGAACCCTGCAGAGTGTAAATGGGAGAGAGGAGAATTAAAGGACTCCTTAAAGGTTGTGGGCTTCCTTCAGCTGCTCCTTTAGTTTTGTGCAAACTCTGCTGTGCTCTGAAGACCTGCTTGCGGGAAAGTAAAGTTGGGGTGGGGGTTGGGCTGTGGAACAGCTTGTCTTCCTTTGCATAATTTCAGGTGTGCACTAAAGCCACTTCCATGCCAGAAACACTCTTTGCAAAAGTCACCTCTCTGCATGACTTTTTGACAGGTTTTCAGGTGAACGTAGTAGGTTCTGATTGGTACTTAAAAAAAAAAAAAAAAAAAAACAATTACCAACAAAGTCATGTTCAAAATTAGCTTTGTGGTTTTTTATTACATTCTTAAGGCAAAGGATTGTTTCATGAGATTAATTTCAGGTTTTCTCGTATTCTTCTTGGCTCCTAATCTTACAGAGAAGGGACTGCAGTTGATGCTGTACACCGTAGCTGGGTCCGTCTCTCACAGATCAGATATGAGTTTACAACCTGGGGACGTGCAAAGTTAGACAAAGTCAAGCATGACCTCAGTCACCATTTCATTCTGGCCCAGGACTGATGACAAGAAGTCAGGGCTCAAGTGATTGTGATTTAAATAATACATTGGATGTTTATAACCATAATAACCATAAAAATCTTCATTTTCTTAAAATCTCTAATGCTATTTCAAGTAAAATTCAAAACTAACCTGAATTTCCATTTAGATTACATTAAAACAGTCCCTGCTCTGTGAGACAGGTGAACTGAGAGAACCATGTCTCTACATCTTGTTACCAGCTTTAAGGAATGACTGGTAATATTTAGCCAGAGATAGCATTCAGAATTTGAGATGGGAAAATAGATCTAAATTATTTGAAATAGCTTTTAAACATATCCAGTCAATGTATTTAACCCACAGAAATATTGAATCTCCCAATAAAATAAAGTAACCAAATGAACAGAATATGGCATATCAATTGTCGAGAAATTTTAGAAATAGAATTCAGTCTCTTGTCGCAGGTTATACTATAGTGACATTGTTGTATGCATCATGATGTGGTTTGTGTTTTGAATTTCTATCTTAAACTTTTCTGTGCTTAAGTAGGGTGTGGTAGCTCACATCTTTAACACCAGCACTGAAGTCACAGAGGTACATGTGAGCCAGCCTGTGTTACACAGGGAGCTCCCGTGTTTGTAACTAGGACTTTAAAGAGAGCCTACTGCTTGGATTATATATTGAATTTATTCAATATTATCATGAATATGTGTGAAGGGGTGTTTGTTAGGCATTGAATACTAATCCACAGCCCACCTCTCTCTGGAAATATGTTAGGTTAAAGGACTCCACTTTAATTATTAAGAACTGAACTGAAATTCTGTTTGGATTCCTTTAAGGATTGGAAGAGAGAAAAAAGACTCAGAAGCTCAAGTTTTGTTTGTTCTTAGTGTGTGTGTGTATGCATATGAGTGTACATATATGCACATGTGTACATATATGTGTACATGTATATATGTATGAGAATGTATGTGTGTGTATGTGTGTATATGGGAGTGTATGTGTGTACATATGTGTGCATACATATATGTATGTGTTTGTGTATGTCGTTTCTCTGTCTGTGTGTGTGTGTGTGTGTGTGTATGTGTGTGTGTGTGTGTGTGTGTGTGTGTGTGTGTGTGTGTGTGTTGTGTATACAGAGGCCAGAAGATCAACTTCAGACTCATGTCTTTGCTCTCTATTTTATTTGTTTGTTTTGGTTTTTGTCTGTTCCGTCAGATGTCTCTCATCTTACTGGAAGCTCTCACTACAGACTAGATTGACCAGTCATTGAGCTCCAGAGATCTTGCTGAACTGCCTTTCCAGCCATGGAACTGAAGGTATGAATCTCTATGTGAGGCTTTTACATGCATGCTGTGGATCCCAACTTATGGTCATCATGAGCTTGAAGCAGGCACTATCTCTCTGCACGTCAGTTCAGTATCTCCATTTTCTCCTCTACCTCCAAGCTTCCGTTTTCTGTTCACACATCTCTCTTTCATTCTTTTAATTAATAAGCATATCACAATCCATAAGCAAAACTGTCACACTTGTGACTGGAAGGCACATTTATGCTGAATATGATTGTAAGAAACCCAAGTCTTCCACCCCTGCTGCAGCAGCATGGGTGGAAGTTCCAGGAGCTGAGCTCAGAGCAAAGACTCCACAATTCTAAAAAAAAAAAAAAAAAATAAAAAATAAAATAAAATAAATAAAAAAAAAATAAAAAAAATGGCAGACAAGTTGGACAGTAGCCTGCTTTGATTAGGCAGAGTGAAGAGAGCCTAGACACAGGAGAACGCCTTGAAGATATAAAAACTACTGAGCAGGTGGAGCAGATTGAAGTCTTCTAAAAGTCTAGACCATAAAATTTCCCCACCCATCCCACTCTGCCATCTCAGATATGATGAATATGGAGGAAGAACCACATGCAGGATGGGAGGAGCCACAGTGAGTGTGGTCACTCTGGAGACGTCACAGGCCCATAGGTCTCCGATGGGAAACATCAGGGTGGAGTCATTTGAAGTGAAGCCCCAAATTGGGCTCCAAATTTTACGAGCCTAGAATTTTAAATTTGCCATGGGATAGTATACATTTTTTTGTATGGTTGATGAAAATAAAACTCATCATATGGCAAAAAGAAAAAGAAAAAAACACCTAAGTAAGTCTTGATGCAATGCCCTACTTAGAAAGAAAACAATGAGGTCATAAAATTGTAGACAATGTATGTACCCCAGCTTTCCTTGGGTTGAGGGATGAGGACAGGGATGGGAGGTACTCTCTGGTTTGAGCCTTGAGACATTGATTGTAACTACAAATGATGAGTTATGAAAACATGTAAACTGCAATCAGAAAAGCAGAGAGGACAAAGGACAGATGCAAGAATGTGCAGAGTGGGCAGGAGAGGGGACTTACTAGGACAGTGCATTCTTCAGACACACAAAGCCCTGAGTTTGATCCCCAGTGCTGCCAAAAGAAAAGAAAATGCATTCAGAGACTATTGAATATAGCTACCTGACCACTGTGAAGGATTTATAGACCTAATATGAAAAAGAAGAACCCAAAGACAGGTGAGAAATGATTGTTCTTGAGTGGTTCTGCATCCTTCTTTTTTATTTATTGTTTTTCATTTTGTTTTTTGTGCTTGGACATTTTGCCTGTATAGGAGTCTATGCATCATGTACATGAAGCCAGAAGAAGGTCTCAGATCCCTGGAAGTGAAGTTATAGACAGTTGTAAGGTGACACGTAGATACTAGGACTCTAACTTTGGTCCTCTGAGAGAGCAGCCGATGCTGTTATCTGCCAAGCCCTCTCTCCAGTCACTTTGGACCATTCTAACAGAAGATCTGGTGTGAATTTAGAACTAGAGTATTTTAAACTGTGCTTTGTTTCTTTTGTGGAATCACTTATACAGCCCCATCATTCAAAACTCAGGGTAACTTTGATTTCTAGACAAGAACTCAAGATTTCTGCAGCTGGTTTTTCACAGGAGTGTACCATCCTTGGCGATCTGTTCTAAGTACACAGATGCGGGCTGGAGAGCATTGTGGGTCTTTATTTTAATTATTTAATGAAAACACTCATTCCTCATGTATAATGGTATTCTACTTCAAATAGCAATGAATGTGGCTCATTGTGGAAACTTTTTCAAAAATAAATTTGCTTTCAATGTCCATTTCAAATTTTTATATGACTTATATTTAGGACAAAAGAAAAGTGGCCCTTAAAAAAACCCATCTGTAACTGTTTGTAGGGAAAACCCTATGTGTACAATGTTAACTATTATGTATACGTATATGTTAACTATTCTTGAAGAGAAGAAATATGAATTAGCCATATTCTAGTATTTGAATTTCTCCCATACGTATTTGAATTCAAGCATTGTTTACAGGAAGGGCTTTACATGTATTCCAGAGTACTGATAAAGTGTTTTGAGGTAGCAAATTAGGTAAACAGAATTGTCTCCATCTTCTAAATATGTCAGGTAATTAGGCTAACATGTTAGCAACCCAACAATAATAGTTTTCAAATACAAATTTTAAAACTTTTACCTTTAACATAATTCTTACTTTTTCAGAAAATCAACAAAGAAAATTCCTGCACACCATATGACTCAGCCTCCCCCATTTGACCTCTTACAAAATCATGCTATTTTTGAAACTAAGGATTAATGACAGACTGCTACTATCAAGCAAGTTGGGACGTATACATAGACATCACCAAGACCTTCTTCAATGTCTCTTTGTACCCTCCGACTAAACATAGTATGCCATTTCATGTTTAACCATGATGTATCCTGAAGAAACTCAATTCAGGAGTATCTTGGTCTTGTTACTTTTCATTTCATGACACATCTGAAGAGCACAGGACAGGTGCTCTACATGACACCTTTCTTGTATTTGTCTCATGGTTTACCATGACAAAGCAGAACCCACTCATTTTGAGGAGAATGTGGCTCTATACGATGACACACCTGACACTACTGATGACTGCTTCCTGGGAATGCTAACCTTTGACCTCTGCTAAGAAGGTATCTGCTACTTCCAGTTCTACTGCAATACTGTTTGTTGCAAGTGGGTTTCGAAGTCTAGTCTACTCACATGTGAAGAACTAAGTCTTTTGTTGGAAGGAAGAAACATCAGGAAATTTTTAATAATTAATACATATTAGAAGGTGGAGTTCCAGGCTTGCACGTATTCTATGTGGCCTTAAGTTTCTCCCACTAGTTTTGCACACTTCAGTAAATATGTCTGCTCCGATTTCTATAGAGGACAGTAACTGAGATTTTTATACCATCTTCATTCCTTGTGCATTCATGATTTGGAGTTCTTCAAACTATCCCATTGGTTTTTCAAAACTTGAATTGAGTTCTTCAAACTATCTCATTGGTTTTTCAAAACTTGAATTTTGGAAAGGAGCCCTCAACCCACAGTATGATCTTATACTATACTTATTAATCTATTGATCAAGAGCTTCCCATTTTGAGGCCTTTGAGGTTGACCCGCAGATCCTTTCCACATGGATCTGTTCATTTGAGAGGTTGGAGAGATGGTTCCATTTTGTGTTTGTTTTCTATCCTATGCTACTTATGCTGTTCTATCCCACAGCCCTGTGCTAAGTACCCCTCAGGTCAACCATTGCTCTAAGGATCCTGTCTCCCAGAACTCAAACCCATGTACTTCTTACTGCCTGGGTTTCAATGATTTGAGCACTTGAACACATGCTGTACTATACAACTAGGAAATCCATGCACGTATTCATTTCTTTATCTCTGTCTCTATTTCAGCATCTGTCTGCTTATGCATATTTAAAATAAATGTAACACGAAACCGGTATCTCTGAATTTGATAAGCATTCCAAATGTAAATTTAACTCTAAAGATTTCATTCGAACATCAACCTATTCAGATTGGGAGGGTTTGTGTAACTGTTGCTGTTGTTTGTTTTGACTTTTTTTTTTTTTTGTAATTGCTGTGTCTTCATAAATTCAACCAGATTCATTTTTGTCAAGTACATTAAGTTTTATATGATGCCAAATATATTTGGGGCATGATAGATGCTACATAGTAACCAGAGGGTTATACTAACCATATGGTCAATGCTATCAGCAGGTCCTGAGCACCTCGTGTGCACTGAGAGATACACAGACTTACAAAGGGCTTTCTTCACAGTCTTTGAGAGCAATGTGCATGGCCTGCACTGCTGTAATTACCTGTATTGTACTGAATTCTGCTGTATGTAATATTACAAACATATCTAAAAAAATTCTTGTTTATCTTATAATAGTAATGTTCTAAGAGGAAAACAGAGACTTTGTTAAAGTTTTTTCTCTTTTCATTGAATTGATGTGTATAAAACTCAACATTTTTAGACTCAGTTCTCCTTAAATTCTTTTTCCTGTGCTATTTTCTACTTAATAAGTACTCAGTAACCAAAGTTTGAAATATGTATCAGAATAAGCATTTGTCTTTGGTGTCTTGAAAAATGTCACAACAGCTTGTATGATATCAAGACAAACAGACGTTAGCAAGCTCGGTGGGAAACGAGGCCCCGATACCTATGTTTGCTGTATACACTTGGCCTCTTGGCTGAGAATCCATGCCCATCTGTTTAGATGGCGGGTTGCCTGCTTACAAACCGGCAGGTCTCTTATACTATGACATGAGTCCCAGCCAATGACAGCTAACAAAATGTTCCAGGAGGCAGCTCTTCTTACAGGAGGCCTTTACCCATGCCAGAGTTAGAAAAGCAGGTGGCATCTTACATCCATTTAAACTTTGTCACACCTGTTGACTTGCTAATGCCAAAAGCAGACAATGCAGCAAGCAAGTGAATGATAAAGATGGCAAAGATACCAAAGAAGTTAACAGATAGCCCTTCCTACCTCCTGTAGACAGATGCTCAGTTTTACAGCCGATCACTTGTACCATTGACATTTAAATAACAGTGTAGAAAATCTGCCTAGTAAGTAACCAGAGAAGGCATGCAGTAAGGTGTCCTACATGTTTGAGATGTGGCCTTAACGGTCCATATTGTATAACGCAGTGAAAATTAACAATTACACTAGATACCTCTTTGTCTATCTTTTGTAAAGTGAAGGCACATGTCAATCAAAGAACATCCTTTTTAAAGATAACTTTCATTTAATGGAGAATTAAGGTAATTATTTCAATGATTGAGCCTCCCAAAAGCACTGAATTACTTAAGAATGTCTCTTTCCTAAAATAAGTTAAATCTGCTGTGTTGGAGTGGGGTAGACATAGTATGACAGTGTTCTAGAACTTTATTTTAATATGCATCATGTGATCCCTTATATATGTATGCTCGTTTTCTAGTAAAAATCTATGTTCAAGTGAGAGAAGACAATATATGCTTATGTGTGTTATTCCTAACCATTTTAGTTTCCTCTGCTTTCTGGGATTTGACTGGGCATTTTATCACCAAAGAACTACCTCTAAAATATGTTTTTAGAGATAAAACAAATTGTGTTTTCAGCAACTAATGTAAAGATAACATAAGTCACTTCCCCCCGCACCTCTATGCTTCCCCTTAGACTAACAGAATGCCAGTATATCAATTTTCAATCCAACATCATATAGATGATTATGGAAAACAGGGAATGATTTAATTTACAAAAATAATGCTGTAATAATTATTGAATTGGCGGCCCATATCTCTGTTTGTCCACAATGAATACATGTCTAGTTTACTGACATGCTCTGACAGAAATTATAATAATCTCTGCCTTGCTTTACCTCTGTCAATTGACAACAATTATCCTTTATTGAGAACTTACTGTATATCAGGGCTTACAAGAAACTTCTTAAAACAGCAGATAAAAGACTGCTCTGCACGTCACAAATAAACTGCTGAAGGAAAGATGAAATAATTTTCTGAGTACAACCATTGGTGAATGGTACAGGGGGCTACAAATTTAGACATTATCTTTTTCTTCTTCTTAGTCACTCTCTGTGAGCAGAGTAAGATGAAATTTTCAGACATCTTCCGTCATGCCTTTCACATTTCAGCCCACATTCACCTAATGGAGTTCCTTTGCTCTGTCTATTCACTTCTAAGGATTATCAAATCCATGTGCTTTGTGTGATGACTCTGCCTTCCTGATTCTTCAAGCATGGGGTCACTGCATCCTGTGTCCATTCCTAGACTACATCCTTCTTGTACTTTTTATATTGTATAGAAAGCGAGTGAGTTAATAATGCCTCTCTCATCATCTAGATCAAGAGGACTCTACCTACCCTGTGCTGTTCACTTTTCTCTCTTCAGGCTCCAGGAAAATGAAAGTCCCTTGAAGAGCACCAATAAGCATCCTTTCTTTCATTTAGGCATTCCTTGGTCTGTGTTCAAGGAACTTAAGGTATGTAACAGACAAAATGCTCACCCGTTTAAAAGATATTTCTATTGAGGGTTTGTCTGATAAATCAATGAAATAAATAAGTAAATTATGTAGTAAGTAGTAATGGGTGCAGAGAGAGAGTTGAGGTGGGGACTTTGAATATGAATAATAGAGAGAGAGAGGTTTCCCAGGAGAGGTGTCCCTGGAGAAAATGCTAAAGGGAGGGAGTGGTAGAGTGTAGTGATGTCTAGGGGGAAAAGTCAAATTAGGGGAAGGAAAAGAAAGAAAGTCAAATTCTTCAGGCAGAAGCATCAACTGACTACTAGTGAGTTTAGTTATTGGTCTCCTTAACTAGAGCAATCGTGATAGGTGGACAGGAACACCCTAATAGACTGCATATGGAACAGAGGCAGCAAAGAACTCATCTATAAAAGGCATCATATAAACAGTAGCTACAGGATGATGGAGAAATTCCAGCAGATGATAAAAAGATGCTGACTGAGGCCATGGGGAAGGATAGCTGGCCAGAGATAGAGTTACATACTTCAGTTAATGGGACTAAGGTGTAATTTTGACAGAAAACACAAATAACTGTCACTTTATAAAAGCAGAAGGTTTCTCTTCCATTAAATGGTCAAGGACAAAGCAGATCTTACCCCTGATGTCACAATCAAAGTTTCCTTGTTTATTTCATTGTAGATATATACATATATAAGACTCATAGCCACATTTTAGCATTGTAATATAAATCGAAAGGAGAGAAAGAGAGAACATGATTTCAACAAAATAATACTCAAAAGTGGCCCAAATTAAGCATAAACTGATATGGATAAATGTCAGTTACAAGCTCACAGGTGACTTCAAACGCTCTGGGATAATCTCCTTTATTCTAATTCATGTGACCACTACAAGATGGAATGTCTTTTCCCACAGCAGAGCGGGTACAGAGATGTGGCTTTGTGGGATGGTACAAATTTACTCCTTGCTACATGAAAAGATGTTACTGTTCGCTGGAAGACTCGACAGAGTAGGTCAAATGAACTGGAAGCTGAATAAAGGCTAAATAACTGGCCCTTGATTGGGCTTATTATATACACTGTAGTAAGCACCCATGTGAAAATGATACTGGTCAAGTCCTTTTGACTGTGAGGGTAATTAAGCAAGAATGAATAGATCCAGGTAGGGATTCTGACTTCGCCTTATCAATTTAAACTCCAGTTTTCTCCTGTATGAAATAGGATTCTACAGCATTGTCTTCTTTTAGGTTTTGAAAAAAAGGAACATAAAATAGTTAGGTAACCAGGCTATCTTAAGAGCATGTAAATAATCTATTGGAATCTTCTCCTGAAAAAAGCAAAAAAATCTGTTATTTAGAACAATTTGAATTTTACTCATTTGAGCATCAAAATAACAATGAAAACATTGCATCTACTTTGTGCTTTTGATTTTAAGGTTCTTAGACAGCGGAAGAAATTCTAAGAGGTCTCTATTCGTTACTTTTCTGTTAGTGTGATAAAATACCTGGTTCAACAGCAACTTAATGAAGAATGAGTTTATTTTGACTTTCGGTTACAAAAGGATAGAGTCTTTTAGAAGAAATGCCATATGGCAGCGGGAGCAGGAAACTGTCTCTTCCTACTCCACCAACACAAGAAACACAGAGACCAGAAGGCTCTCAAAGTGAGGTGCTTCCTCCAGCAAGGCTCCGCCCCCTATAGGTTCCATAATCTCGCCAAACAGCGCCACCAACTGGGCACCAAATATTCAAATACATAACCCGACTGACACAAAATTATGGTTCTTACACAAAACTTTTCCTTGCTGTTCTATCTGCATAACATTCATTCCCGTGTACGTTTTTTGGGCTGTTCTTAGTTTGACTCATTTTCATAGCCGTTGTGAATCATATGGTTTCTTTACTGTATGCTTGTTTCCCGCTTTTAGTTGGCCTTTTAAATTGCACTTTTCTTAAAAGAACACTATCCTCTTTAAAAATATTACAAAAAAATAAGATTGACTATGATAAAAAAAATAGTTCTATATAATAAATACGAAATTTATAGAAAAATTGCACTCAAATTTTGGCTGTACTTTACAGAGGTTTTGGGCCAAGTATTTTCTGTTTCTGTGTCATATTACCCACCTGGAAAGTGAAAATATTTCTATGGAAGAGATAATTAAATGAAATATCAAATCATGGTTTCTTAAATCAAGCCTTCACACTCGACTCCTGTCGCCTTTAGATGGCTGCTCCCGGTGTCGGGGGCTGGTTCTACAGTCAGGATTTCAGGTACACAATGCTTGTTCCAAGCCGCAGATGACAGTACCCAATGGTCTCTTCTACAGTGCTGTTTGGAGGTAGCTTCTGCCCTTCTGCAAGCCCTCTGCTTCCTGAGTTTTTAGCTGAAAGTGCGTGATCTCATGTCGCTGTTTGTTTTATGTCAAGCTGACCTGATTTCATCTTCAGGCAGTTGTTCCCAAGACAAAGGTCTGGGAGGACCTGTTGTGCAATACACTGTACGTCTTCTCCCGGATGCTTGACTAACCTAGCCATTATGACTGTTTCACAAAGCAAGGAGGGCCAACTTGCTGCAATCTAAATGTCGGTACATATTAGGGGTTTCTGTTTTGTTTTGCTGGGTTTTGTTTTTCTTTTTGAGATATATTCACAGTTGGTACAGGCTGGCATGGAAATTTAGTACGTAGCCGAGAATGACATAGAACTTTGATTCTCTTGCCTCTACTCTGCTGAGTGCTGAGTTGGCTAGTATGTGCCATTCTGCCCTATTTATGCTAAGTAATGATCCCAGAGCTTCAGGCGGGCTTCTCAAATACTCTAGCAAAGACACTACATCCGTAGCCCGGAGTATCGTTTTTAAATGTACCCAAGTCAAGCAAAATCTGGTTTGTGCTAAAAAATATGCACTATTTTGTAACGGTCAAAAAAAAAAGTGTGATCGAAGGGTGACTGTCTGTGATTGCACAAATGAGTGAGTCGCTGACTAATCAGTGTCTTCAAGCGTGCCCCTGAGTGGAACACTAACTATATCGCACTCCACCTTGACCCTTCTCTCTCAATCAGAACACCGCATTCTCTTTTGTGAAATAATATTTGGCCGACAGTATTTCTGAAGTGAGAGGATTATTAAGCTAGTGGAATGAAAAGGTTAAAATTTTTTTTTTATTTATTTTTTACAAACCTCTTACAAAATTTGTGAATCCTCACTTTCAATGTCTTTTGTTTTACTATCTAACTGAGTACTAATTTCTACATGTAATCTTAAATAAATACCTATTACCTCCATAAAGGATATAGTTATAAAACGATTTTCAGAGAATCTGGCATAGGAAAAACAACGGTTCTTTTCCATCACCAGTGGTTATAAATTACTAGTGTTGTGTTGAAGTTTTATCTGCTTGAGAAGGACGGAGAATAAACGTACTTCTGTATAAACCATGATTTAAGCTTAGGTTAGGAGAGAAATTCTATTTTAAAAGCATATGCGTTCGACGGATTTTACATTGACTGTGCCCGTTCCTCCCTGTCTGCACCAAGGATAAATCTTACATTTACCCCAAAGGGAAGCTTTCAAGATGTGCTGCAGCAGAGGCTGGCTCTGAACAAGTGTTTGCTACAATAACAAAGGGGCCTGTGTTTCTGAGGGGTTGCAGTTTTTCAATGACTGTTTTACTCAGAAGGGAAATCTACTGTCTGGGTGGAGATTCAGAGGGGATTTGATTTGATTTGATTTTTTTGTTTTTGTTTTTTTTTAGTCCGTATTTGTTACACTTTTATTAGCCTGAAAAATAGTTACCATGGTAATAACTCCACTACATCAAATCTTACAACTGAACTATGGAGAGCCTTCCCACGGGTTGCAGGCAATGCTACTTGGCCATTTCAAGTAGTCTATTATTTAAAGAAGAAGTCATTTTAAATATTGTTTGTTTGGGAAATCTTTTCCTGTCTAATTTGGGAAGAGCTGTGCTTAATTTCAATATGGATTCTTAAAATTTTTTAAATGATTTGCTGAGACATAAGTGCACCACATGTGGGCCTGGTGCCTCAGAGGCCATAAGAAGGTGTTGTTAGGTCCTCTGGAAATGTGCGTTACAGATGTTTGTGAGGAGCTATGTGGGTGCAGGGAAGCGAACCCAGGTCCTCTGCAGGAGCTTCCAGTGCTCTTAAACACTGAGCCGTCTTACCAGCACTTTTCCTTTATGTGTACTCTGCAAGCTTACAGAGAGAGAGTAGCTTGTTCTCTTTCCTATCTTTATATGCAAAGAGCTTATCAAAACACAAATACTTTCTCATGAAGTCTATAATAGATCTTAATATGAGCTACGGCTAAGAACTCTTAAGACTTAAGGAAATCACTCTCCTTAAAAGGTACTTGTAATTTACAAACAAGAGCTATAAATAAAAGTACCGCCAGGAACCTTCCAGCTTTAAAGGAACAATGAGAGGAACCAGCTTCATTCTCCCAATCCACTCCTCAGAGAATCAAGTTGTGTAGTAGGGGAGTTTTCTGGGGAACATTCTGGAAAGCTGATTTCTCTGCTGCCCTCCGTGACAGTGTATTTCCGTACGTCACAGTCCATGCAGTTACCTGACTGATATCCATAAGGTTGTGGTTTTGTTGTTGTTGTTGTTTTAGTTTTGGTTTTAGAGGTTTGTTTGTTTTATTTTTGTTGTTTTAGGAGGGTTTTTTTTTTTTAATGCAGCCAGAACTCAGGAATCTCTAATGTGCTATAAATTAAAATATTAACAACAGCAATCTAGATATGAAAAGAAATACAAGCATAATATAAGAAGACAAAAAAAATGGAAGAAAAGAAATATCTGACCTCTATGCCAGGCATAAATAAGTCTGGCTAAAAACACTTGTAAATATTGAAAAGGCTTGGGTACATTTTAGGACAAAACCTGTAACTTTAAGTATGATTACAACCAGATTTGACAGCATCTGGAGGGATTCACAGCAACAATCTATGTAAAGGAATAACTGCCATGATATGGTATTGACATAGGAGTTGCTCTAATACACATTGGCCAATGTTTAGCAAAGTCTAATTATTTTGTAATCTTTGAGGGGAGGACATATGTTGCTGGAGGCCGGTGTCCTGTAAAGATGACCCCCTTCCTGCTGTTATCTTCTCATATTTGCCTTGACTTTAGGAACTGAAGAACTTTGATTTAGCTCAGACCTCTCTCCATCCTACTTCCTGGGATGGGAGTGGATAACAGGACAGAAGCAAGTATCTGCTGGGAAATCAGAGGAAACCTTTTTGTCTTGCTAGAAAATGGGTGATAAACATTTGGAGATATGTTCCTATCACTCATCTGTGAAGCTCTCAATGGAGCCTTTGTGACTAACCTGGAGCCCATAATTATACTCCGAGAGTCTTATAAAGAAAGAAGGGTAAATATCTCTTTGTTTCTCAGCACTGCTGTTCACAAAATTTACATCTAGCAGCCCAGTTTATTGTTCTGTTATCTAACCTGGCATGTGCATTTTCAGGATCATTGGGAATCTCTTATCTCCGAGTCTCTGTGTAAGAAAACATCTTAACAAATTTAATTTCTAAGTTCTTGGATTACAGACTAACTTGATACCTTTGGGTTTGAATGCATTTGGAATAGGTTCTTTGCTATTATTACTTTAAAAAAAAAAACTTCAAAGATTTAGATCTTTTTGACTGGAATGTTGAACACTGGCCTCACAATAATTTTGGTCATAAAAGAACGTGTGGTCTCTACATTGTGACCATGTTAGTTATCAGACACTCGTCAGTACTCAAAGAAATAGGGTTGGTGAATGCCATTGTCCTTTAGAAAACACAGTTGTATCTTTCAGTTCTTCAGGTCTCTGCCAAATCTTCAATAATGTTCCTAGTCTGACTTCATCAGCAAGTACACTTACTAAGTGACATTTAAGTGACTTCCTAAGCATGATGACCTGTGTTGACAGGAAAACTTCCCCTTAAGATTTTATGTATGCTCAGCAGGCTACCTGACCATGCTAACAACTTAGTTAAACTGACTCCAAAACCAAAGATATTATGAGTCATTATAAGGATATAAAACGTAAGTCCAGAAGCATCTTCTGAGTTACAAGACAAACCCTGAGTGTAGCTTTCGTCTTTAAACATGGATCCTCTAGGACTAAAGGGAGTTGGGGTTTGAGGGTCTGAGTTCCCGCCCCATTCTTTCTGTCTTCTCGGAAGCTAAGGTCCCACCTATTTGTCTGATTTGTTTGGGGGGTTTTGTTTGTTTGTTTTTTAATGGAAGTCACTCAGGCAAAGACATTTCAAAGGCCTCATCTGCTATGAGTCTCTCCACAGCTATGCTGTTATTCCTGCTGAAACAGGCTTGTGCTGCTTCCCATACTGTTGCACGTCTATGCATCACAAAAGTGACATCTCCATTTCTTGTTGCCTGTGACAGCCAGGACAGTTTCTCTGGAACAATCTCTGGAAGTGTTCAGAGGTTAGACAGGCATTCTGCAAGGTAAAGATTCAGAATCCTTATCCATCCCATTGGCTCAGAGCACATTGCTGTTAATTCTTTGTGAAAACCATTTTAATGCTCCTCTGATGACAGTCCTCTACTTCCCTTCCCTCCCCCTTCTCTCCTCTCCCTTCCTTTCCTTCCCCTCCCTTCTTCTCCCTTGCATCTTCTCACTCTCTTCACCTCTCAATACTTTCCCCCTCTTTCTTCTTCCTCCTTCTCCACCTCTCTCTTCTCTTATCTGTGCTCTATAAACGCTGCTGCTGGACAGGATGTGACTTTGCCATTAGAAAACATTCTCCTCACCAATATGAATATAAGTTACTACAAATTGCAGAAGATAATAGCAACAGTGGTGGTTTATGCTTATGATCCCAGTGCTCAGGGAGGTGAGGCAGGGGCATCATGAGTTCCAGATCAATCTAAGCTAATGGGGAGGGAGATAGAGAGAGGGAGGGAGGAAGAGAGAGAGATTCAAATTTAGACTCATAAATTTATTATGAAATACTTCATATTGTTTTTGTCATCAAATATCAGCTTTTAAAAATATTATTTTACAAGTTTATAATTATGGTTTTATTTTGATAAAAACAAATTCCATTTCAGCTGCCAAGGTACACGAAATTAATTTTTCTAAAAATACTGTTTTTCACTCGTGTGTGTGTGTGTGTGTGTGTGTGTGTGAATGCTGTGAGAATGTATGAGACAGCACATGTGGAGATCAGAGAACAATTTTTAAAAGTTAGTTCTCTTCTTCTCCTATGTGGGTTCCTATAGATAGAGGTCAGCTCCTCAGGCTGGCCCACAGAACACCTTTCCCTGCTGAGCCGTCTCCCCAGCCCCCAAGTCATCTTTAGCTACATTATTATTTTCAGCATTTCTCAGGTGAAAGAGACTAACATCCAAACGTTGCAGAGGTATGCGAACTAGAATACTACTGTTCGGTAAAGGAAACTGTCAAGAAAGTGGAAAGACCATCTGTGGAATGGGATGAAGATTTGTTAACTATATATCTAAAAAGGGTTTTAGCATCCAAAGTTCTCAAGGAATTCTAACAACACAATAGCTAGGAAATGGGTAACAGTCTAATAAGAGGCAAAGGTAAGAATAACCATTTCCTAATTTTAGAAAGACGTTAAAATGTCAAACAGGTACAGGAAAACACAGTGCTCTCTAATCACGTGGAAAATGCATATTGAAACCTCACAGAAATGGCCTACCACAGGGGTTAGAATAGTTATTAAAGATGCATATTGGGAAATCCATCATGAAAAACACTCTACAGCTTTCTCTACACGCTGAAAACACACAACCCCCACATCAACTCACAATCCCACCACGGTGCAGACAGCCAGAAGGAATGAGCCAGTGCGTTGAAGATCCATGTGCCCTTCAAATGTTCACTGTGATGCTTCTTATAATAGATGAGACACGGATCAACCTATCCCAGCACCAGATGAGTGAATGAAAGAGACATGATGTATGTTGTATCACTGTGTAAAAGGAAATGCTACTCAGCTCTGAAGAAGAAGAAAATCTCAGCCTGGAGAGACCTGGAGGAGAGGACAGGGTAAACTGAATAGCCACAAGTGAATAGCACATGGCCTCAAATGCACGTGGAGGTTTCAAGGGTTGAATTCATGACTGTGGTTACCAGCAGCTGTGGGGTGGTCTGATAGGGAGAGGTTGTCCAAGGGATACAATGTTTCAACCTGGTTGATTGGATGACTTCAAAGCACTTGTGTGTGTAAAGCATAGTGACCACAGTAAATAATGACGCATCGGAGTCTGAAAATCCCGAGAGTAGACTTTAAATCTTCTCACACCTCAGCTCAACGACTAAGTGAAAGCACAAACTAATTGTCTAACTAAGCTGTTTCACAATCCATGTACACATATTTCAAAGCATCATACTGTATATGATAAGCATATACAATTTCTATTTATCAGTTTAAAAAAGCAGTTGGTATCTGGAAAAAGCCTGAAATTTTAATATAGCCTGTTTAGGGATCTAAATTCTACTTTCAGTTTTAGCAAATTTCCCAGCAGGATCTTCAAACATGTTTAATTATTAAGTACCTCATGCATGGTTCGGAACTCTTCTGCTCTTTAGTCTTTTCTCCAGAAAATTCCCCCGTAGTATCCTATGCACTGGCGTTTCCACACACCAGCTGTGGGTATACCTTCAGGTATTCATAGATTTCAACAGACTATAACAAGACAAGCAGATCTCACCACTAAAAAAAATGGAACTCCTTCCTTAGGATCTGCTGAGAAAATAGAGCCATGTTCTGCACAGCTGCCATTTCAGAAACTGACCCCTGTATCAACAGTCTCGTAAGATTAAAGAGCTGGAAGAATTCAGTAGCCCAGTGATGTAATAGCAGTCGCAACATGATGCTACAACACATCCCACTTTTGCTCATAGTGCTGGTGATACAAACAAACCAACTGGGCTGCAGTTTGTACAAACAGTGCACACAGTTATGTGCAGTATGTTACATGGCAACAATAAACCACAATGCAGCCAGCTGTTTCTATACTCACTTTACTCCAGTTTTTATTTTAGTACTCACATTATAAAATTATCAATAAAATAGCTTAGAGAGGTGGAGTAGATGGGGCTAGAGAGATGGCTTGATGGTTAAGGGGGTTACAAGTTACAAGTTCTGCTCTTCCAGAGGACCATGGTTCAGTTCCCATCGTGATAGGAAATTCATTACTACCAATTCTGAGGCACCTCTTACGTCAAAAGGCCGTGGTGGGATGATTGCCTTACAGCACCTACGTCCATGGAAGAACACTGTTATAGTCACGTGGCAAGAAAGACTCAGGCTCAGAGGTGGGTGCATCTTCAGAACAAGTCTCATCACCATGTGAGCGTATCTAGCAAAGATGACTCGATAACTCCAGACAGATAAATATTTAAGTAACCTTACCCATATGCTTGTGAAGATGGCGGTAATCCTAAGAAACACATTCTAGCAAATGCTGTGACAAATTCTGCTAAGGGACTCTTGTTCCCACCATGAGGTGGAAGTAATCTCATCCTAGGAAGGGGAGACGGGATGGTGGTGATGAAGGACGAACTCTGAGATGACTTTCAGTAAGAAAAGTAGCTATAGTATTTCCTTCATCTCTAGTGTTTTTCTTTATGCTAACCACGGTCATAACCAGGGGAGCAGGAGGAGTGGACGGAGAAACAACTGGTACACACGACTACTCCCCAAACCAAAGGTCTGCCCAGGGCCTTGAGTGTATGTGGAAAACCTGGTCTCCAGCTCTCTGCTGTTTGGAAAGGTGCTGGCAACCTTGGCCGGTGGAGCCTAGCTGAGAGTCAGTCCTTAGAAATGAGCACCTTGTTCCTTGCACTTCTGCCTGTCTCTGCGCTTCCTGGCAAGGAGTTGAACTGGATTCCCGAGCACAAGCTATCACTGTGGAGATGCCATCTTGCTTCACAGAGCATGGCATCTCCCTGTCCTTGAGCTGCATCTGAACCCACGAGCACGAACATGTCTGCCTTCTCTTATACTGTTTCTTCAGGTATTTGTCACAGCGAGAAGAAAAACTGACAAATCCCAGAATCTGACTGAAAAGACACAAATAGCATCAGATAAAAGACAACGTTGCTTATTTACAAACACTCTAGGTTGTTAAAGAGCATCCTAACTGATGCCAAGAGTGTAGGACAGATAGCCTTCCGATCCGAAAAAACAAGAACAAAACCTTAGGACCCTTGCTTCCAGGGGAGTCTCAGCTACATTCAGAGGAGGAATTCGTACTGTGTGAGAGTTGCCTTCTGTCCCTCACAAAGCTCCACTGTAGAAAAGCAACGTCTACAATTTCCATCCTTAGCATTTTCTTTTGAACCAACTCAAGCAGAATGTATTTAACAGCTAACAGCTTAATTTTCACCGGAATCTTCTCTGTGAAATTAGACCTTTGGAATCCAACTTTTCCCAGCCATCTATTTTTTTTTCCTTAAACAGTAAGTAATCAGTATTTAATTACTTGACTTTTACATGATACAACCTTAGAGACCCTGCTGACTTACTGAGACTCCAAGATCTATTGTTGAGAATGTCCCAAGCCCCTGGATGGCTTGTTAACACTAACAATGCCAAGAAGAGAAAGGGGTAAAGTAGGCCGGAAGCCTCGGCACACCTCGTGAAAGCACTGTTTAATTTTGATATATTGTATCCACATAGAAAAGGCAGTGGTCTATGTTTAATTTTAACCCATGGTTGTAATTCTGTACTTACCACTGATTTGGAGCCTAGAAAAGACTCACATTCTTTGTGACAATGAAACGGAAAATAGCATCAGAGCTTGATAGAATACTTTTGTTTGATCTGGACAAAGAAGTGAATAATTGAAATACAGACTTTCTCAATAACTTCATTTATAATCTGTAGGTTTATATTGTGTATTCCCTTTTTAACATTTTGTAGTTCAAGGTTATAAGACTTGAAATCGACAGAAAAAAAGAGGTTTTGTAACCTTTGAGATTGTTCTATGGGTTTGCATGTGTAGGTCTGTTGGATTAATAGAAATGTAAGGCAAAGGTGTAACAGATCTAAAATTAGATTAATGAATATATTACTACTTAGTGATCGGGATATCAAGTTACCGTAAAAATGAGTGAATGGACTTCTGGAAACTGATGAACACAGCTTAAATGAATCCTCTGAGGATCACAGTTGACTAACATTCAAGAGGCGAAAATCAAGAGCAGGGAATGTAAGTAAGGAACAACAGGGTGTGTGCGTGTGTGTGTGTGTGTGTGTGTGTGTGTGTACATGCACGTGTGTGTGTATGTGTGTGTACATGCATGTGTGTATGTGTGTGTACACGCACATGTGTGTGTATGTGTGTATGTGTGTGTGTACATGCATGTGTGTGTGGTGTGTGTATGTGTACATGCTCGTGTGTGTACATGCATGTATGTTGTATGTGTGTGTACATGCACATGTGTGTGTATGTGTGTGTATGTGTGTATGTATACATGCACGTGTGTATGTGTGTGTGTGATCCTGTTCTCGGTTAGGAGAGATGGAGGCTGGAGGAAGAACCTTATGAAAAGCTTTAACCTAGGTCACAGGAGCCTGGTAAACTCTTGAACCCTGAAGGTACACACAGCTCACAGTGATACCCAGAAAATGGCAAGCAATAAGATCAGCTCTCAGAATAAATAATGTTTAATCCACCAGTTTGTACTTCAAATAAGAACTTTGTTTTACTGATTTTAGGTCTGTATTTTCTCAGTTGTTTCTAAGTTGTTTAAATATTTGTTAGCATCAGTATTGGTCTGGCTTCTAGGCTTTTGAAGTTAAAGGACCAATTGTTTCATTTTGCAGTGAAAAACACCTACTAATATACTAGGAGTATACAGTTACCTAAATATATGTTTTTTAATTATAACAGCATTTCTGCCTCTATTTCCTAAATGTAAATAAATGTTTAATCATTTAATTTAATGTTAATTGGGTACTTTTTGTATTGCATAAAAATTAAATAAAATAAGTCTTTTCTGAAAGATAAAAATTACTTTTTATATCCATGCCTTTATTGGACACACAAAGAAAAAAAAAAAAAAAAAGCAAGTTCATGACCTTGCTTTTCCAACAGGTTTTTCTTTGTAAAAATCATCTGTCTGTTACAACGTTTTATTTTATGAATCTCTGACAACACTCAAACTTGTACCAAAAAGTAAACTACTAAATTAAAAAAATAACAAAGCAAAAACAAACAAACAAAAAACCCAAAACAATGGAATACAGAATATCTACTTTTCTTGATCTAACATATAACTAAGATAGAAGCTTCCAGATAACGGAGTTTTGACCCATTTAAACAGGTGAACAGTGGGCAGACTGGAAATATGAACTCATAGACCAATTCCCCATTGTTTTCTACTTATAAACATTTGGGATTATTTGATTATTTTAGTTCTTTGTCATTTCCTATTTTACAAATGAGGGGAAATAAAGCAAAGATAAGCCATTTGTCTAAGATGACGCAGCTACTAATCGCCAGAGATAAAGAAGCTTTCTCTGTAGCCACAGGACTTCACCCCAGCACTCAGTCCTCCTGCATTTAAAGAGGAGAAAGCTGTGATTCCAGCCCAGTGTTCTCTGGCATTGTCTAAATTACTTAAAACAAATGTAATAATTAAGGGAGCTTAGCCCATGATCTAGGGAAGCATTCCCTACAATGCAGGGCATGTGCTTGGCTATACAGTGCCAGATTGAATATATTTATAGAATTTAATTGCAATGTGCCACCTGACAGTGGGAAAAATAGTTATTTAGAGGTGAAACAAATATGAGTTATTGTATAAAATTATGCCATGTGGGAAGTTAGCTTTCTGTCACTGACACTGCATGTTCAACGCTGGTGAGATTACTGCTCAGAACCCTTGTGTCACTGTGAGGTTGAAGAATTAACTTGAGTTTACTCAACTAATACCTTGCCAGAACGAAAGGCTATTATTGTTCCTTTTGATTTCCACTTAACTTCTTAGTTTAATGACCTTTACTGGTAAATTCCAAGGATTAGATCACATGGTCAGGCAATCTTTTCATTTCTAGTTTAACTAAGTGCAGCATGCCGTTTTAGCCAGATCGAGGAAATGAAACCAACTGAAAACTGAAACTGAAATACTGCAAATTGGAAATAGTCCTAATGATATAAATGGTTTCCTCAAGTCATCCTTCATCCTCCTACCCCACTACCACAATGCCTTCCCTGTAACAAACATATGGGAAGTATGGCTAGGATAAATGGTTTCTGTTGATATCAGTTGAAACATACATAGGAATCATGCAGATAGGACACCGCTCTGCATATGAAGTAGACCCAACACACTTTGACAAAAAACAAAAGATTTTATAAATGAGCCAAATTAAAGTGTCCTAATACAGTTCATCGTATTTTTTTCTAAAATAATTAAAGAAGTAATTACAAAGCATGTTAAGTATTTCAAGAAGTTCAGCCCTTTGCTAAGCTTAATCCGAATTACTTCCTGTGAGAGACATCAAAGAACAATTCCCAAGCCAATCACTCTCTAGGAAAAGTAAAACTCAGACCTGAGTCTTGCATTCTGTGAATGCATGGGCACTTTCTCTCGGCAGTAGCACATTACTCTCAATCACTTTGCTACTTAAAGTATTTGCTACAGAGTATCAAAGGTCGACTGTGCATCTCCACAACACCTTCTGTCAGTCCATAATACAAATCAATATAATCAATATAATCCTTAGGTCAGATTTCCATGACGCGTTCTTAACCTTCGTGTCTGCTCAGTCATGTCCTCTTGCCAAGTAAGACAGGACAGACAGGAGCAATTATCTAGGTTTCATGTTAAGCCTTTGACTTAATGCAGACATTATGTACCTCTGGCAAAAAATCAAGAGAGCTGCTGTTTTGACTAGGGAAAATTAATGTCACTAAATAGAATTATGTTTGTCCAATATTACAGGTCTTTTATCATCCTTTTTATTTTTTCTCGTTTTTTTTGCAATATTTGCAATATTATTTTCCCCAAATATGTTAGAATAAACTACACTATTTTTAATATAACAAAACTCTATATTTAAGTTTCTTGCATCTCATATTTTCAAGAGAAGACTCAGACTCCATCTATAAATTTTGAACTACAAACCCACAAATTACCTTAAGAAAAACGAGGTGCTAATTAATAAGTGACTTAAATATTCTTCCCCTTTAAAAGACAGCCTTGAGTTCCACATTCTTAGTGTCTTTAGAAATATTATCTGTATTCAAGCAATATTTTATACTGTGGTTAAAATTGTAGTATTTATCACCTTGAGAGCTTTGAAAGTTTGATAAAATACCTCTTACTTAGCACTTTTTTATGTGCCTACGCACTACATTTAGAGAGCAAATGTAGGAATAATTTGTTTATAATGATTATTAAACCGTAGGCTAGTTCTTTCCAAAGAAGTTAAATGAGAGAAATATTCTACCAAATTCTTTAAAACCATGGCCATACAATGGTAATGATACCTTGTCCTTCAAGATTGATAGAGGTATGTAGCCAAATGGATTAGCTATCTAATCAGAATAAAGAGCATGTCTTTTCATGGGGGAAGCAAAGTAAATTACTGATACCTTCAGAGTCACAGTTATACAGCCACCAGGCAGTTAATACTCTAAATATCTCTGAGTGTGTCTCTGTCATATTCCCAAAAAGATGTCATTCAGATCTGGTCGGTGAACAGAAAAGCTTGCTGCAAGAGACAGAAGGCAGGAAAAGACCACTAACCTTTCATGTCAAATCTTTGATTTAATACACACATTAGACCTACGAATGTTTTCCCTTTTCAAGACATTTAAAAATTAGTACTTCCCCAAACATATCGTTATCTTTCAGTAATGATTCAAGTCATTTTCTGAAATAACTTGAGCTGATGAAAAGCAAATGAGTCAGAGAAAAAAAAAAAGCAAGCTTACATCTCTGAGTGTGAACATTTTCATAATTCCTGGGAGTGAGGCACAAGGGCTCTAGCCATGAGGGTAGGCTTTACCATCAAGGTGAGTCAAGCAACTTCAACTGCCATCAATTATATTAGATTTGTTTGTGAATTTTGACTGTGAACTGTTAATGAAAATCAAAGGGAATGAAGAAATGATTACAGAACAGCGGCAGACAGGCAGAAAATAAAATTGAAAAGTTGATAAACTGTTGGTTATCTTAAGACTGCCGTTGCTCGGCTGTTAAACCTTCAGAGGTATTTTGGGTTGTGTCTAGTTTAAATTCCAACTGTTGAAACCTTGTGAATAGTGGTCCATGTCTGGATGATGTTATCTCTGCAGAAGGCTGTTTCTGAACAGTGCTCTCAAGTGGTCCACAAGCCTTTCCAGTTACCATCCGTGCCACCTCTGTACTTCAGTAACCCTCCCCAAAATGTACCTGTAGGACATCTCCTACTGCATTAAGAGTTAAACACACGTCTTGAAAATGATGCTTTTGGGAAACTCAACTTAGCTTCTCTATCGCTAGTCTAAAGTGTTCTTGGCATCGTACATCATGTTTCCAAAATCTCCCAGAGTTTTTCTCTTAATATGTTTTATGTGTGACATCAAATGTACAAAATAATGAGTTTCATGTGCATTTTTCATACATGAATATATTGCACTTTAATGATATTTGCTTCATTACTCTCTCATACTCCTCTCCCCTCTCCCATGATGAATTTTCTCTTCTAACATCTCCTCAGCTTCTGAGCCTTTGCCTCAGAAAGCCTTAACTGAACGTTTTGACAATAATAGTTCTTCCATAGTGACTCTGATACATACAGTCTTTCATTAAATTAGTCTTTAGCAATAAAAGATGTCTTAAGAATAAGGTCAAAGATTAAAATAGTTTTGAAATGTTTAGTCTTCAATGTTTTTCTTTGGACTTATTCTAGTGATGTCGTCTGGAATCCTAAGAGTCCCATGCCTTCTCATGCTGCCTTTTCTCTGCCTGGGACAGCGACAACCTGTCTCAATGCAGTCAGATATCTTTATCCCCCCTCTCTCTCTAACAACAACATGCTCAACCTAAACTTATTAAAAATTTTTCCACCAAGAGATGACAAACTTTTTCAAAAAAAGGTTTTTACATCCCTCCAGATGCATCAGAATTGACAGGTTGGTGTAATGACCATTGGGGGACCAGCAGCTAGAGACAGAGGTGTCATCCTGACATTCTCAAGACCGTGACTTTTGCTGTACTGTACTGAGATGACTGTAATCCATCCCCTGGACTCTGTAGGGAAAATCATTCTAGTCAATACTTAATGCCCAGGTATTGCCCCAACCAAGAAAACCTGTTAGAGCCTTTAAACACTTTATTAGTTCAGAGCTTTACATCCTCAATTAAAGCAACCTAAAACACCTTTTTCATTTATTAATACTCAGATGGTAGGCAAACTTTCTCAAACACTTATCTTCTATTTTTTAATTGTGCTTGATTGCTTGCCTAGCACATGTCTATAAGAATTAAATTCTATGAATCAAGGAAGAAAGTAGCAGGCTAAGGACAGAGCTAATACAGATTCTATGAGCAAACACCAAAATTAGCTCTAAGCTCCCTGCTAACCACAGAAGAATGTCTCTCTATTGACATTATAATTCTAATCATTACAAAGAAATATTCTAGTTTTTCAAGAAAAAAAATCTTGTGATAGAAAGGACCCTTTAGGATAAATATAATTTAACTCACAAATTTTATACAAGAGACACTTGAAGTTACTATTAACAATATTTTCCAAAATATACATAACAATTTATTATTGTATAGAGAAATCAATTATATACTTGAAGTATATTGAACATATCTGTATATTCATGAAGAAATAATTACACAGGGACTAAAGAGATAGCTCAGTCAGTTAAGTGTTTTCTATACAAATGTAATGACATGAGTTTCATCCTAGGACACACATAAAATAATCTGGAAGTAAAGCAGACTTCCGGCCTCCACACACGAGCACACACTTGCAAACACATCTGCACATGCACTCCCATATCAACAGAAATGTGCGTACACACCCTAAAAAAAGAAGCATAAAATAGTTTTTGTTCATTTCCAGTAACAAGAGTTATATTTGTTTCAGGCATTGATTATCCCACTTCATTTTCATTAACACAATTGGATAGTTCCACAAACTGTATAGGGTAGGTCGTGAACTCTCTGGTTAAGTTATCTGTAAGAACCATTCTAATTACCTTGACTGATAATTGGCATTTTAAAAGGCAGCAAAATTCACCTGCCACTCTGACCACTGCCAACCTTCGGCATGAACTAAAACAACAACAAAAGCTCATGTCAGATTACTAATCGAATGAACCCCTAGCTTGTAAGTGGTAATAATTATGATTAACATATAACTTGCCCCATAATGGCAATGATGCCACTGGGGTCTCTGTAGACCTCCGCTTGAAGTCTGAAAAGTCATATTCTAAGTGTTACAGGGAATACAGGGCAATACAAAAACTTGCAATGGACAGACCGTGCTTTCTCTCTCCATCTCAAAGAAGAAAGATGCTCTACTGGATTTGAAAAACATTGGTGAGGTGCGCTTCACCTCGCACTCAGCTCATTCGGGTAGCGGGGCCTGTCAGCCCTCCTTCCACGTACGTGCAGCAGGGAGTGAGGAGTCAGACTGGAGCTGCTGCCTTTCTTAGCAGCTGGTGAAGTGCGTGTTTCAATGAGGTGCCTGCTGAGCATGGTTATGCTCATGCCAGGGGCTTACCAGTTGCTTTCTGTTGTTGTGTGTGTGTAGAGTCACCACACTAATGTGATTAGTGATGCCCAAACTGACCCAGCTTTCGTTCCATGGGACACTTTGCATACACGCGACAAATATAAAGTGAACAGCTAGAAAATGTCACCCGGTGAGAGAACACAACTTGTGGGTGTTCCTGCTAGGCACACACTGTGGGCAGCCAGGAGGCGCTTTTGTAGAGTAGATGAATCCTGCTGGGCTCTCAACCCTAATACTCTGGGATAAAAAGGCAAGCCTGTTCTCTGTGAAATGTGCTTCTGACTTCGGAGCTTATCCCACGCTTGTTAGACTAGGACCCCATGTAAACACTCTCACCAAGGCGTGTGTCTGGACTTCTAAACGACCGAAATGAAGGCTTTCGTAGCAGATCTGTCGCCTGGTGCCAGGATCCTCGTGAGCAGTGACTGAACAGGTATCCAGAAGGACAAAGTGGACTTTCAGAACACCTTGTCTCCCTGGGATATTCTCACAAGACCAGTACCCTTTTGAGTCAACAGTATCCCGTGGTATGCAAATGGCCACACATCTGGTAATTCTTTCCACGCCTACATATACTTACTGTGTCAATGATACTTGAAGTTAACGGTGACTAGGAAAGTATGTAGCGGAACTCAAGAGCAAATCTGAGCAGTGTCACAGATCTACTGACAGAGCCATTAGGATGGTCACAGATTTGCATCACAGATGCTCCATTAACCTTGCAAGTGAATCATCTCATTCCATAAAGCAAGGTATGTTCATCCTGCATCCTGTCAGTAGGTTTGCAAGCTGTCTGCAATAAAACCAAAGTCAGGGTATAGGACTAGGAGGGAAACAGCATATGTCTACGATGTACAATCAGCATGAAAGGTATAGATGCGGTGTTTTTACTGTGGTGGATGCGAAAGGTTGAGTAAGAAGTACCTTTACAATGAGATGCACAAGGACATCTAAACGTCTTGAATTACAAATCTAAGATTGGGTAATGAGAAAAAACTGTGTACGAATATTATAAGGGGCTGGTACAACATCTTGGTGGTTAATGGTGCACACTGGTCTTGCCGTGGTTCTTGATTCAGAGTCCAGCACCCACATGGGACCTCCCAACTACCTGTAACACCAGCTCAAGGGGGTTCCACATCCTCTCCTGGCCTCCGCATGCACAGTAATGCACATGGTACATATTATATCCACACCAGAGACACATATATACACACAAAGTAACATAAGCAAATAGATTTTTTGAAACAACATTATACTAAAGGCAGCTCTTGTTAAGATCAGTCATGGTCTTGTTAATTCTCAATGCTAAACTCTTTTTTTTTTTTTTTTTTTTGATATATGAGTTTGAATTCATATTAAATGTTATTGAATTTAAAAGCCAGCAACCAACTCAGTCTTGTAGGTTTATTCCGTTTCTGGAATATTTTAAAACAAAGCTAAGAGAAAGACAGAAAGGCCATATTCTAAATTGTCTTTTTGTATGACTTGAAATTAATCTCGTGGAATTTGTATGTGGAATTCTAAATATTGCTTCCAGCCTAGTGGACAGAGCAGATTTTAGAAACAAGAGCCTTATCTACTTCTTTATTTATAAAGTATCAGGGTGAGGTGTACTTAGAAATCTGCGGGGAAACAAAGAGATGTTGTTGGTTGGTTGGTTGGTTGGTTGGTTGGTTGGTTGGTTGATTGGTTTGTCTTATATTGGCTATTCAAACAAAACCTCCAGGAAAATAAAATAAATGTTTCAAACCAGTATTTTACTTTCAAAATTTTCACAATCACAATTTATTTATAGGACTAGTCTCAAATATTATTTATACTGTATCACTAGAGAAATGCTCATGATCTTTAAGATAAAGTTGTAGGGAGTCAGTAAAACCACATTTGAATAACACAGCACAATACTTCCCAAAAAACTAGGCTTCAATAGAGAAGATATTTGTCAATATTTTCAAAAAATCACAGTCAATCAATGCAGCTATCTCTACTCATTAAGAGATGGTCAAAACTTAAAAGACTTTGCAATATTACTGACCAATATTAACTAGAATGGCCCAGACATTTCACCAGAAAATACCTTATCACTAATCTGTGATTTCAGCTCTTTCCAGAATCCTCCAAATCATAGGTTACAAATGCACCCTAAACTATAGAAATATATTTACTGTTGCATTTGATATACGGAATAAATACCTGTGGAGAACAAATATGCTTGCTCTTCAGCCTAAAAGCTAACCTAGTTTATTATCTCTACCTCAAAGTCTCTGTAACCTACACAGTCATCCTTAGGCAATACTCACATTTATCGGCTTGTGATAGATAAGGCTTGTCCAAACAATAAATTAAAAATGAATTCTTAGATTCAGTGGATGAGAGCACTCACTGGAAAAAAACATGAAAACCATAGTATGAATTTCCAGCATCCACACAAATGGTGCATATGCCTCTGCCTATATCCTAAGTACGGGGAAGAGAAAACTTGATCCTGGTAGCTTACTGGGCAGCCAGCCTAGATGCAAACATGAACTTCAGGTTCAATGAAGGACCGTGTCTCCAGAAAATAAGCAATCTAGAAATACACTGATGTCCTCCTCTGATATTGTACCTGCTCACACATGGTCTCATATACGTACATACACACACCTACACACACACCTAACCCATACACACATCCACACAGGCACACACACATGCACACAGGCACAATACATACACACACACACACATATACACACACATACACATGCACACAGGCACACATACACAATACACACATCACACATCCACACACATATGCACACAAGCACAATACATACACACACACATATACACAGGCGAATGCACACACACACACACCTACCCACCTACACACAGGCACACATCCACGAGCACACATACACCTACACACACATACATACATACAACATACGTTTATACAAACACCTACACATACACACTGTGCACACACATACATATGCCACACACACAGTGAAAAGGGAATAGTTTTCTGTAAATCCCATGCGTATTCCTTAGGGTTTTGTACTTGCTAACAGTTTTGATGAAGAGGAAAACTATTTTATAAAAGTTTAGAAGGAAAGATTAGGGGGATGAATTCTCGGAAAGGAATAGAAAACATCAAAATCCAAAAGAATCTCCTAAATAAGGTAGCATGCTAAGATCTTTATACAACTTCTATAAAGCAGGAAATGCCTTGAAATTTGAAAAGTTTACTATGCAAGTAAGCAAGCAATCATCTTATATTAAGTCTGTGTCCCTAAATTTAAGTTTAGGATACATAAAGACACTACTAGGTTTTTATCATAAGTTTAAGAAGGAACAAAACCTTCTCTATTGTAAAGGTTCTTTTCAAGAATATTGTTTATTTCTGGAAAAAATCATAAAAGAAACTAGTATGAAGTCAACGAAGTAATTTTCACATGGGTGTCATTACTTTTCAGGTTAAGGATGAATGTAAAGGTCAAATAGAGATTTTAACAATATACTGCTATCCCTTCCATAGATGATTCACATCATTGCCTCTAGGATCTTGAGAGCTTTTTAGAAAATTGAATATGTAGGAAAAAAATATGTTTACCATTAGCAGGAAAAATTGTGTATTCATAGGTACACATACTAGTTATTTCACCTCGTTAGTACATTATTAACATTGGTTTTAGAGATTCTTCAGAGCACGCGTGAAGCCCTAGGAAAGAAAGATGAGGAGGTCTTAGATAAGAATATATTTATATGTCTGCTGGGCATGACACATATGTCTCCAATCCCAGAGCCTGCTTGAGCACAGTCCCATCACCACAGGGCAAGGCGACAATGAAGCATGCGAATGATGAAGGGATCTCGTGAAGCAGGTGTGGGTGTAGGGATCACGTGGGGTAGGTGCGTGTGTAAGGAGTATGTTGGGCAGGTGTGGGTTATAGAGATCATGTGGGACAGGTGTGGGTGAGGGATCTCGGAGGGCAGGTGTGTATGTAGGGATCTAATGGGGCAGATATGGGTGTAGGGATCGAGTGGGGTAGGTGTGAATGAGGGATCTGATGGAGCAGGTGTGACGCTATAGTCTCAACAACTCAATAAGCCAGTCAGCAAGTGTCCTCACTTGGCCCCATCTCTCCCAGCTTGTTACTGCATGCATAAATCAAGCAATCTGAGGATGGCTATAAGGATACATCATTAGGGGCTAAAAACACAAACAAAAAAACCCCCTCATGCTTTCATATATGCTCATGTGAGCTTTGACAAGATCACCAGAGTCAAATGTTTCTACGTTGAACTTTCAATACAAGGAACTAGAAACATCATGGAAAATATTGACCCAGTGCATTTTAAACTTATTAATACTTCTAGCATTCAGTTTATTTGAAACCAAAGGAAAGGTGTTTATCTGATGAAGAAACCTATTGATTATCTCCTCATGTTTTTTTTCTTTTTAAATATGTCATTCCTTGCACTGGAGAGATGGCTCCATGTTTAAGAGCATTTGTTGGCCTTACAGAGGACCTGGGTTCAATTTCCAGCACCCCTATGGTAGTTCTCAACCATCAACATTTCTGAGGTTCTGACCTATGTGGACACCATGCATAAATGTGGTACACAGGGATATACATGCAGGCAAAGCACTCATGCATGTAAAATAAAATAAATCTAAAATAGATAAGAAATGTTTTAAGATATTTCATTTCTTAGTGGATACCGAGAGACGTGGCTGTCCTTTCTTGATGCAGACCACAGATAAAAATGAACGTATTCAGTCAAGTACTTGCATTTTATACCAATGTAAGTTTTTTATAGCAAATATATTTCTAAATCTAATTTTAAAATTTTATTTCTAAATATATTTCTAAGCCACATTATTTTATCCTAAGCCTATTTTGTATCTAAACTTGAGATTTTTTTTTTAATAAAAAATATATTAGGAATTATTTTTTTCTGTGTTTTAACAGGTTTGAAATCTATTTAAACTAGATTAGATGATTTGGTGAAAAAAAATTTCTACTCTTTCAATAACAATTGTTTCAGATTTTTTCCATATTGTTTCTCTTATTTTATAGTTTTTATGGAGTTTCAGGCTCCTTAATTAAGACTTCTCATTTATTAAGGTGATTTTAAACCATCTTGAACCGAAGCTTCTATGTTTCCTGTATTTTCTCTCATTGTCATCCGTTTTTAAACTTTTCTCTTTGTTTTCTGAGAGTAAACAACTGTGCTGTAAATAACAATCTCCAGAGAAAAATATTAGCTAAGTACAATTAGTGTATGCGTTGTAATGTGTAATTATGAAAAGAGAATCCTTTCTATTTTCCTCATACCATAATGTTGAATTGCTGCTACCTATGGTTAATCTAAATTGCTAGCATAAATACATTCATTAAATTTCCTATGCTGTTTGGGGGTCTGGTGTGGATCACAGTAGTTAGGAGTGTTAGCCTATGTATGACATGCCTTCATTTTGTCTTTTCCTACACATTGTAGCTGTTCCCTACCTGTCTCAAGAAGTTTACTAAAGATGGCAAAGGTCTCTCTTGAATGTCTTGGATTCTGGCACGTATTACAGCAACACTTCCTTCACAGATTGAGGGGAAAAATTATCTCTTGTATGTAATCAAATCACCTAAACCTAAAATAGCACATGACACCCACATCGCTCAAAGTGCACCCTGGGCTTGGGCCACGTACCGACTGCAGGGGCTTGTTTGTAGTAGCACAATTTTCTAGTGCATCTTCCCGCTCTGCTCACCTTTTACCTAATTCCCCAAACTATATCTTCATCTTGCCACTGAAACAAACTCTTGATGGTGTTATTCTTCACTACAAAAGTGAAGTAGGGCATTGCTCCAAAAAAAAAAAAGAGGGGAGGGGAAGAGAAAGAAAGCAAAGCTTCTCTCCCAAGGCTGCTAGGAGGTTTTATCTTCATGACACTAACGATAATCCCCTGTGTAATTAACTGTGGAGTGGTTATGCGGGCGGCAACCCATGACAAGCCTCATAGAAAATACATCAGTATTAGCCACAGGTGAATTCGTTTAGAAAGATTAATGACTGCACCTGAATTTTAATGTCTGAAAAGGGATGGAACACTGCATCCTTAATTAAAAAGTTGAATGACTGGCATGGTTTGTTTAACATCACAAATTTCAACGCGAAGGTTTGGTATTCAAGCACAGTGTGCAGAGAGAACTTCCCTTCGAAAGTGGAGAGGTAGGGCGAAGGCAACGCTGCCTTGTATGCTTTACCTTATGTAAATCGATATGTGCTTTGATATGGATCAAATGCGGCATAATTATTGCCCTTTTTCTGCTCACGGTGACTGTGAAGTTTAGGATTCTTACAGAATCTGAGCAGGTACTGCCCCTGAACCCAGACAAAGTCAGACTGAGGAGACGGGAACATGGGTAGCGTGCTATCCATTTCCTCATCGGAAGTCGTTTGATCTTCGTCGTTATGTTACAAAGTTTTTAATGAACAGAAGAGAACCTTGAAAAACAATGGCAAGCACCTTTTCCAGAAGAGCCTTAGCTCTGCTCTGTGAACCCTTCCAGCCACGACAAGCTCGCTGGTCATAGACAGAACGTTCAAGGGCAATTTTAATCTCCTTCCTTAGAACTTAGATGGGGGGAAGGAACGTAGCTGGACACATTTCCATCTAGGAGAGGAAACATTTGTGCTTGGGGTAAGAATACTAAAGGAGATGTCTTAGGCAAGAATATTACTTTGGTTATTATGTTTACTACATTGAAAATACTTTTTAAAAATTGTATCATAGAAACAATGAATGGGTTCTGAGACTTTAGCAAACTCTATTAAGACAATTAAAAGAAGGAAGGGACAGAGGAGAAAGAGGAGGTCAGAGGACACACACACACAAAGAGAGAGAGAGAGAGAGAGAGAGAGAGAGAGAGAGAGAGAGAGAGAGAGTAGTTAGTTAGTTAGTTAGTTTATAAGCAGACTGGGGTAGTTCTGATCTATCCAGAAGTGTATGTTCATGTTACTTTTCTTTGAACAGAATGTCTTTATTTTTAGAGTGAAAAGGAAGCCCACAACTAGCTAGCAATTTTGTACTAACCTCAACTTCTACAACTCTCTGCCTCTCATATTTGTTCTTTTCTTTGACAATGGAATGCCACAGAAATTTTTGTTTGGAAAAAGTCAAAGCCTACATAAAATTCCTCCTTTTCTTTTTCTAGGTCTGAAGGCAACTCAGATCCTTGGCCAAGGGTTGCCTATGTCCCTTAACTTCATACACAGCCCGCTTGGCCACTTTTTCTGTGGCTCTCTTTCTGTCAGATTTCCAAGAGCACACATCTCAATGACATGTCATTTAGGAATACTGCTTCCTCTGAAGGCCTCTTTTAGTGTGTGGTGTGTGTGTGTGTGTGTGTGTTGTTTTCTCTTCCTTCCTTTCTTTCTTTCCTCTAGGTGTGTGTGTGTAGAAAAAAAAAAAACAAAAAAAAAACAAAACAAAAAAAAAAAAAACTCAGCCTCTTAAAATGCTGTAGCTGTAACTGTTCCCAATGCTCAAAACACTAACAAAGGGGAAAGCCTCTCTACATGCTGCCCAGATGTGTCAGATGTTTTTAATCATGGATAGGCAACCATGGTACCTGGATCCTGCTAGAATCTCTAACATACATTATCCAGCAACTTTTTAATGGCCTCTCATCATGACTCATAATAACCTGCATCATGTATTGATACAGAGTTATTGGCCCCAAAACAGTAAATATTTTTTTTTCGAGACTGGATTTAGTTTTAAACTACACATTTTCAACTTAGCCTTAAGCCACAACTGAAATGTAAGGGAAGGCCAAAGATATCACAGCTCTGGGCTTCTGAATTCAGTTAATCCGTAAGAAAATTAACCTGTAGAATCAGGTCTGGTGGGCTTAAGAATCCATGTTGTTAATAGTATTCAAAATAGTTTGCAAGGGTGCCCATTCAACCTGTTGGCAAAGCATTTGCAGGCAGTAATAGGTTGACTTTAGATTCAACTGGAATTATTTGTAGTAAATGTCAGTTAATGATGTCTGTTATAATTCCAGTAAGCAAAGCGTGGGCGTTCAATACTGAATGTTTCTCAATATGTCAGCCCTTGTCATAAGAAGTAAAGCTACTCAGCAAATGTGTGCACATCACCAGCCGAGCCCTTAGAATTATCTATTTTTCAGAAAGAAAATAAAATACAACAGGTTGTCAGGTTTGGACAGAACGAGAATGGTGAGCACCGAGCACCTGCTTGTTACTGATTGTTTAACAAATACCAGCCACTGCATTAAGGACAAAAGTCTGTGATCTCATCAAGACATCAAAACCCCACGATCATACATATGTGGGACTTGATTGTACATAAGAAAATTCCAATTTAATGGCCACTTATGTTTCTCAGTACTGTGAGAAAGGTAAGGGTGCATCTCAGAGGTGCAATGTATCATTAACATGCACATACCCTGTGTCTGATTCCTAGGGCACACACATAAAAAAAAAAAAAAATGAATGACTAAGTGTAGAATGACAAACGCTGGGGTGAGGTCTAGGGAAATGGCTCCTCGGGAGGTAAAGAACTTGCTGAGGGATCCTGAAGACTTGAAGTAGAATGTCCAGAGGTCACTGATGCTGGGCACTGAGGTAGCATAGGTCTGTAATGCCAAAGCTCCTCAAGGGGAAATCAGAGAGATGGGAGGGAAAGGACCGGATACTCCCCCAGAAGTTTACTAACCAGGTCACATGACATAGCAAGAGAACAAGAGACCTAGTCTCAAGCAAGTAAAGGCAGTTATATCCAAGGTAGACCTACTAGCTTTACAGTTATACTGTGGCAGGTATGCCCAACACACACACACACACACACACACACACACACACGCATTCACACCACAACACACTCCATGTGCATACATATAAAAATTTACTTAGAAACAACACAGTTTTCTGCCCACTTGACATCACTTTCATTAGTTAAATTAAGAACTCTAGAATATTTTTCTGTCCATGATGATGTTTGATGGTTCATTACAAAAACCTGGGCAACAAATATGTAAATAATATAGTTCAGCCAGAGGGCAGTGCCTACAACTAAGAGTGACTGCAGAAACTGGGCATAGTGTTGATTGCCTGTGATCCCAACTCTAAGGAGGTGGAAACAGATGAGCAAGAGAATCTCAGGGCAATCCTCAACCACACAGTAGCACAAGGCTAGCCTAGGATGTAGGAGAGAGAGGGAGAGAGGAGGAAGAGGGAGGGAGAGAGGAGAAAACATAAATAAAAAGATAATAAAATGTAAATGTTGGTATTTATGGAAATCATAATTAAAGCAATAAGCACTTTTTATTTTTTTTTTTTAATTTAAAAGCACATGAGCTTGAGTTCTTTTGGTTTGCTGGGAGCTAAAAGCAGGCATTTCACTTCAGAGGAGGGTACACTCCAAGTCTTCCCAAACAACTATGAAAAAAATTATAAACAGTAACAGCGCCATCCTTGTGAAAGATTTCCTATTCGACACAGAGTTTGCAGTTGGTGTCTGTAGAGTACAAGCTATGTAAAGATTCAAGAATGAGACAGCTGCCCTTTTAGTTTCTTGTAAGTAAATAGCTCAGCTTACGGCACCATAAAATAAAATTTAAAGTATGTACAGCCATTTTTGTTCCTCAATACCAAATGTGAAAAAGGGCAAACTTGTCATCTGAACCTTGGTAGCACTGGCACCGATTGCTCTGAATGATAGGAATTAATGAAGGACTCAGAGTTTCTCAGCATCCTTTGTGTTTTAAAGAGTTTGTACTATATGTATTTTTCATATGTAAGAGAATGTGGGACTGTGTAAGGGTATCCTGGTTCTTGGCTGGGCATGGGACCTAGAACCCTGAGACTCCAAGGGAGAAACGCAGGAGTGCGGCCACGTCCCCAGAACCCAGGGTCCTGACAAGCAGTCTAATCTCCATGGACCTACATTGTTCAGTCTTGTAAGGCCATTACAACCCCTCCCAAAGTGCACAGGTAGAGGGTGTACTACAGGCCTCAGGCCCTAGAGATTTACATACTAATGAAGGCCAGAGGGCGGAACCCCATCCCCCTTTCTCCCTCCCTACTTAACTCAGGTCTGCCCTGAGTTTGGGGGGGGGGGTACATCTAGATCCATCCACCATCCGCCATGACAATAAACCCTTCTGGAACCAAGGACTTCCTGTATCATTGGGGCCTGTCATCGCAGAAGCTTCCAGCCTCGGAACCTTAGACTTTCTCCTGCATGTGGGACCCACCACGTGGAAGCCTCCGGGACTCCTCCACCGCTGTGCCCCATTTTCCCACAAGAGAAGATTCAGAAAAAAAAACGGGGAAAATAAATCATGGGTGTTCTGAAATGGGGGATAACTTTGAGTCAGGGTGAAATGGGAACTTGTCCCTGCTGCAGAGGAGGCTCACTCACCTGACTTGTGCTTTATAAATTGTGTTTTAAGTTTTATTGGATCCATCTACCAGAAAATGGGGGGAAAAATCACAGGCAGGTATGTGTGACTAAACCGAATATGCATATAACTTTAAATTATATATATAATGACATAACATTGCCTATTTTCAAATTACAGATGATCTCATGTGGGGACACAAAAGTAATGATTTTTTTTAAAATGACGATTTAAAACCAAACCATTATTAAACAGGAACTCAGAAAAGAGGATTTACATGAAGTGAACAGGCAAATCATTTTAAAAAGACTTTGTGGGAGAATTGGTGAACTAAAATAAATCATCATAAACATAGATGAATTACAGCTGATGCTTTCCAATATTCTGTTCCCAGAGAGAGACGGAGGAGGGAGGAAGAGGAGGAGGAGGAGGAAGAAGAGAGAAGAAAAGAGAGGGAGAGGGAGAGAAACAGAGGTAGAGAGAAACAGAAAGATGACACAAGTCACTTTGGATTTACTTTATAAAAACATCAAGATCATCAATTGATCTTCGTGCTTTGGGTTTTGCTTGCATCCTGTGGACATGGCTCAGTTTTCAGTGCTTATTCAGTGGACAATCAGGCCTGACCAACACTTTGTTCTCCTAAATAGTATTGAGTTTCTGTTGTATCTCTCAGCCAGACCCATCCTTCCTCTCCTTAATCCTCATTTCTTCCTTTGCTTTTATCTTTGAGTCATGAAAAGCAGGTGATTCTGTGTGAGTTCTAGCAACAGGTGTTGGCATAGAAGGGAAATAGTGATAGATAGATAGATAGATAGATAGATAGATAGATAGATAGATGACTTTCTAACCTAAGAAAACTGAAAGATTATCTTAATTTTGTGTCCACTTTCCCACAAAGTCCCAAGCACACATGTGCTTGGTCGATTTTTGTGTTTCTACCAGTCTCATATGCAATACCATGCATGTAAAGTTGCTTTCACATTTACACTGCGTTAATGTCGCTGAATTACATACATTTTCTGCTAGTTAAAACTTACACATTTACACAAGTAGTATAAACTTGTCCTTTTCACTATTTTAAACTAATTTCATGACTATGCCACACCTTCCGCAGGCCACCTTGATGCTGAAAGGCTGAAGGGGATCTTCAGGCCAGACTGCTTACACGCTGCAGATCTGCAACTCAGAGCTAAGGTTTGCTTGGAAAATAAATTATCCCTATGAATGGGAAGATGGAGTCAGTATTTCCGATGGTGTATTCTGGCTTCATTTTCTCTAGTCTTGCGTGTACTCGCTTTCCTGAAAGACTTAATATTTTTCCAAATGTGACTTATGAAAAAAGCTGAAGTATGGTGCTTCTGCGGAGCCATTTGTCATTCGCCTGCAGTTACCGTGCTAGCGGTCCTCTGTGTATCGCTAAACTTCACTTTTAACAGGAGAAAAAAAAAAAAAAAGGTCTTAAAAGAGAAGTGGTATTTACTGCTGAGCAAGAAACTGTGTATTCCTCTTTCCCATTCCTGCCCCGGGAGCCTGTAGAATGCTTCCTGACCAAAGGAGATGACATGAATATTCATGACTTTTCTGAGTCACGAAGCTGAGGCCAGTATGGTTTTCCCATTTATCAATTACTGGCTGAGGATTACCCAGCCACAGAGCTGAGCTGATTAACATTGCTCTCTTTGTTTGCTCCCTGCGAAGGTGAAGCCGCGCACTGACAACTGTATTATTTCGTGCTTCTTCAGCTGTCCACACTTGTGCACAAAAGCTTAACGTTCTGTCAGGTTTCATCATGCATCCTCTTTATTACCGTGTTGTGAGAATTTGTATCGTTGCAAATCACAGTGACTTTTCAAAGTTTCCCCTTGCCCAGTGAAGACGGGATGGTGACCGTGTCTAACAAGCATGAGCAATCAGGCAGATCCTCCTCCGCGGCCTCAGGTATGCTTGCCATCTGCCTCTAACACAGGAGTTTCTAAACTTCGTGCCTCCAGCCCTGCGAGGAGGCTCCAGCCAACACCAGCACCCGCTCAACTTGCTCCTAGCTCCACTCCTGGTTCATTTGACTTGGGTTATATTGGTGTTGTCTTACTCCCTACCCAGACCTCCACACAACTATCTACCCCTCCGTTCCTCTTCATGCCACTAGCAGGTTTCTTCCGGGAGTCTTGCTGGCATCACACTCAAGAAACAAACAGGCTTTTGGGTAGTTTGAAGCCTGTGCTTTGATGAGACTCTTAAACTCTCTTTGGAACGATGGTTAGAAAGATAATCCTCCTTCCCCTCCATCTTTTTCTTTTCCTTCTCACTTTTTCCCTGAGTTCCCCAAATCTCATCTTCAAGCTGATTTTCATAACGATAGGGTATATTGGTTTTTTAAACAGATAGTGTGAAAACAGGCAGAGGCACGGTGCTTTCTTAAGTGTATTTCTCTCTGAAATGCTGAAGTAGCGATTTCACCTTCAAGAGAAGGATGCACCAGCTCTTCTATGGCTTAGCAGTTCGACCTCCTTCTCTCCTGCCGCAGTGTTACCTATTGATTCCCTCTTTACCCTGCTCCCTGTTTCCTTGTGGTTTAGTTTGCTCTCTTCAACTAGGGTCAAGTAGTTCAGTTTGCATCCATTTAAAAGCTACAGGCTTTGCTCTTGTTGGTGATGGGCAGCTGCTCTCAGAACCACAGGAAACTCTGTTTTAAAATATTCCATACCATTCTTAATTTAGCTTTTTCTTGTGGGTATGCAGACAACAAACCACAACCTGCAACCTCAGAAACACTCCTGCGCAGTCATTAGCTGTCACATAGCTTGTGCTTTACTGTGTACAAATTTTATTATTAAACTATTTAGAAACCAAGGAGAGAAACAAGGACGCCTTGTGCTGTTCATGTGGAAACTACATTTTTACTGTGCATGCAGGTGGGGGACGAATGCTTCCTGCTCCTTTGGCATGTCTCAGGATGATGTTGCTGACAGTCTCTGAGTGATTAAATCATTTGCTCCACAAAACAAACCTGACAAGGAAAAAAAAAAAAAAAAAAAAACTCTAGGGAAGACAACTATGTATTTTAAGTGGAGTGAAAGAGACCTAGAGTTCGGGAAAACAAATTAAACTTTTGGGAGTTTAAAAAAAAAAATCCATTTGCCGTCTAGGCCTGCAGCATAGCAAGCACATCAAGACATCTTGTGTCAGTGTGACTGAGTCTCTTCTCCGAGATCTAAATGTTTCCTTTTGCAGAGAGGACAACAGAGCTCTGGCTGCCTGGGATGCTGAAAATTCTGTTTGTGAAGCAATGAGCAGTGTGTCCAATTCTTTGTTCCACATTCGGAATGCCGAGTCTCACATTGAGAATTCTGTTTTCCTGGTGTCTAAATCCTGAGTGGTAGCATGCAATATACATGAGAGGTAGAGATTACAAAAGGTCTGTCTGGATAAATTCATCTCTCCCTAAAGCCTTCACTTTTTTTGTTTTTTTCAGAAGGCTGTACTAAACCACGTCCACATTCAATTTCCCCCTTGAGCGTGTCCATTGCTTGATTTACATGTTATTAAGTACACTCCACACTGCACATGCTCAGCTAACGCTTTTAACTTGCAGATGTGCATCTTAGTGTCTTATTTCTGACTTAGATGGGTTGCATTGAAAACAGAACCAGCCGTACCCCCCTACAGTTACACCACTCAAAGGCTCAGGAAAAGAAAGGCTCCCAAGTTCAACTTTGTCAGCCTGAGGTTCAAAGAGACTACCATGATAGCCTGGGTTAAAAAAGACACCAGGCAGGGAGGTATAAGAGTCAGCAAGCAATCCATACTGTTGAAATACTTGTTCAAGTAAGTATGATCATTCCTTCTGCTGTTCATCCCTGCAGACGTTAGCATTGGTTTCCTTTGTATTTGTGCTCTAATTGTTGTGCAGAGACGCCATGACGAAGGCAACTTATAGAAGTCAACATTTAACTGGGGCTGGCTTACGACTTAAGCAGATGAGGTCATTTGCCATCATGGCAGAAAGCATGGCAGCAGCCAGGCAAGCATGGGTCTGGAACAGTAGCTGAGGTCCAGTTGGAGGCAGAGAGAGAGCGGGCTAACTAGGAATGACATGGGCTTTTGAAACACCAAAGCCCACCCCTATTTACACAACTTCTCCAACAACGTCATGCCTTCTACTGCCTTCCCAGAAGATTGCACTGTCTCCAGACCAAATATTCAAATATATGAGCCTATGGGCCCACTCACATTCAAAGCACTGAAGTATAAAAAGTATGTGTGCATATATATATATATATATATATATATATATATATTATATATAATACACACACATATATACGTATACACACACACACACACACTATATATATGTATATATATGGTGGGCTGAAATTCTCAGATTCACAAATAACCTTAAACAGAATTAGGGCAAGCCATAGTCAACCTGAGGCTTGAAACAAAATATATTTAACATTATAAACTCGTCCCTATTTCCCTATTTATATAGATAAAATATTTACTCTGCATATACTTCAAATATTTCATTGTTAATACAGAAGACAGAAAAGCTGAGCAGAAAGTATGGAGAGGTCTTGTGAACCGTCTACATGTGCACACACCCAGCTTTACTATCTCTGGATAAATTGGAAATGCAGTTACAATTCCCTTTTTTGTTAATGAGAACAAGAAAGTATCAGGGGCTTAGTTCTTCTGTTCTTCAGGTGACTGGAAAACAGCCCAGCTTTTAGTTCAGTTTCAAGTCTTATTCCAGTAGAGAGATCATGGCCTGGGATCTGCTGAACTTGAGCTTCCAAGTGAGCCGCTGAGGACAACGTGAAGCCCTGAAAACGACAGAAAGGCCAGTCAAGGTCACCGCTCAGAAACAAGTGAATGCAAGCGACTAATTGGATTCTAGACGGTAATTAGCAAATGGTTGGTCAAACACTAAGGCTCAGATCAGGGGTCTTCCTCCTTCTGTTGGTGGCGGTGGCATATACCTGATAGTGGTCAACGTTCCTGGGATAATGTTACCACACTTCTGTCGTGCTGCCTCCATGTGCCTTTCTGTGAGAAAATCAATACTGAATTCTACCAAGAAATTAAAATGGAATTCATTATCTCACCCCAGAAAAGAAAAAAATAAATATTTAAGTCAAACAAGATTTGTCATAACAGTACAAATAAGTAAAGAACAGAGGCTGACAACAACCTGAGCCACGTAAAGGAGCTATAAATATGACTAATTTCCCTGATTTGATCTTTATGTAGTATGTACAGTATTGGAATATCACGATATGCCTCATCAACACATGTAACTGGTACATGATTGTGGTAGTTTGAATGAGATTTATCCCCATGGACTCATATGTTTGAGGGTTTATTCACCAGGAAGTGGAACTATTTGAAAAGATTATAAGGATTGGGAAGTGTGGGCTTCCTGAAGTAGGCGTGGCCTTGTTACAGGAAGTGAGTCACTGGAGGTGGGCTTTGAGGTCTCAAAAGCCAAGGCCAGGCCTAGTCTCTTGCTTTCTGCCTACAGATCAGGATGTAGCACTTGGCTACTACTCCAGTGCCTTCCTGCCTGGCGCCATGCTCCCTGCCAGGATAATAATGGACTAAACCTCCAATTCTGTAAGCAGACCTCCAATTAGATGTTTTATTTTACAAGAGTTGCCTTGATCATGGTGTCTTTTCACAGCAAAAGAACAGTGACTAAGACTGATAATAATAAATAAGAAATAAACTATTGATAAAAATAGTATGTATATGTGTAACTTGGGCTTTGGGGGGTTGTCTCTAAATAATATACATGTTTCTTGTATAAAATCAAATGATAACTCTTTCCAATATTAATTCGAGCATAAAGTTAGATGTTGGGCACCAAATACAAGGTGCTATATATACACCCACTTACTGCATGAATAGTAAGATATCTGTCCTGATTTTCCTCCCAGCTCCTGAGTATAATAAAATGGAGAAGCCTTTAAACCATAGGTTCCATATGCTTTCATTATATCAGAGACAATTGTCATTTTTAATGGCTCTTGACTATGAGTATTGATTCTACCAAAGAGTTCTGGGAACACAGAGAGGAGACTCTCTGGCATCCTGCCCTCAACATAATGTACACATATAAGCCACAAGAGTCGTGTATATTTTATAAATTTATTGATGAGAAAGGAACCCCTTTAAACCTTACTCTTTAGACAGTGCCTTCTGTCATCCTGTCTGTTGCACTGAAGCTTTCCTAAGTGGTTGCTTTGTATACATCAGCATTTAGACAACTTCTTCTCTGCTTCACATGCTGTCCTAAAGATGGGCTCCCCCCAAGCTCCCACTACCCTGATCCTTTCCATCCATTACAATCTGAAAAGCCACTGACAAATGCTTGCTATCTGAGAGCCAATTAATTGTTTTGAAGGCTCCTGTTACACGGGAAAACAGACAGAGAAATGAGAAATTAAACACATGTCATCATCAAATTACATTATTTCTGAATGGAATTGTCTGCTTTGGAGACAAAAAAGTATATAATCACACATAAGTCATTGTTTTTCTGCTTCCTGAAGCTTTTGCCATTGCTCAGTGATGGCCCATGGTCAGTTATTGCTTATCAAAACTTATTTTTATACACTTTTTATCTTCATGCCTTTATGTAATTTTTGATAAATAAGGGCATTTATAATGAATGTTTGTGTGTGTGTGTATGTGTGTGTATGTGTGTGTGTATGTTGTGTATGGTGTGTGTGTTGTGATGTGTTGCGTAGTGTGTGTGTGTGTGTGTGTATGGTGTGTGTGTGTGTGTGTGTGTGTGTGTGTGTGTTTTCTTCCCCAGTTTTTAATGGAAAGTAACAGGTCTTTTATCTTGGCATAATGCTTTCCAAAAAAGAAAAGTGAGAGACAGCAGATAAGAGAGGGAAACCTTTGTCCATAGTCAGGATCTAACAGGATACGGTTGGTTGTTTCAATTCAGTGCCTCCTCTCTACAGGCAGACAGCTACTTGGGGCTCATTACCTGTGGTTTGAACAGCTAAGAATAGATATGTTCAAAGTATAGAAGACATCAGTGTCTTAATAGCCACTCTCAGGATACACAACAGCTCTTTCTTTAATCCACTTAATTTTTTTGTCTGGAAATTAATATTTTATTATTGCTCAGAGCACTTGACATGGTCTTTATGGCTTAAGATGTACAGCAACCAACATGCAAATGAATATTAAACTGTATCTTTAAAACCCGTGGAGAGCAGGTACTGGAACTAAATGCTTCGCCATGCAACTGAAGTAATTAACTGTGGTGGACAAATTTCAGTGTACAGTGGTGTATTTTAACCAATGACAAGAGCAGCAACACCGACTCCTCCTGAACAGTCGTGTTCAGAGCTGTATCTTCGGGTCTTTCCTGGTAAACTCTTGTTTTGTCCCTTCAACTCCTCCATATTTCACAGAGGAGACTTCATGAGACAGACAGATTTATAATTTTCTTGCCGCTGAATTCAAGATTACCAATTACATCTTTATTGAAATTTTCAGATCTCTGACAAGACTAGGCATCCATGACCTGGTAGTAAGTAGACCTTTCTTGTTTTTCAGTCACTCCATTTATAAGCCTACAAGTGTTCTCAGGCACTTCACAATAACATCCTGCTACAAAAAATGCAATGACTTTGTCCATGTAATTATGGCCAGGAACAAGCCATAAGGTTTAGAATTTATATGCTTTATATGCTTTAATAATTCTAGATTCTTGGATGGTGCCCTGATTTCCAATGAGTGGAAAATAAAGACTTCTGAATGACACAAAATATATGGGAATATTTAAAGCTCACTCTGCAAATTAATTGCGCATTCATATTTGAAAAATTAGCCTGTTCTCTGTGTACAGTCCAAGACTTAAATCTTTCCAAACGATACCGATGGCATAGTTTCAGAACACTGATTAGGTTCACATACAGAGAAATAGCAGAGAATTTCAACCAGAATTTTATACTTGTAACCACCAAAATAAAGGTAGGAAAGTTTAAGAAAAATTACCTTTGTTCTAGAATGAAGAAGGACAGTGGTGTAAGGCAAAGGCACAACCAAGTGTCCTCTGCTGTGGTGGACTCCATCTGCTGGATCTAGTTTAATACCCAGTATAATTCTAAGGAAGTTGGATTCATGGAAGAAAGAAAATAAAAAGATATGACTGAGCAATTTCCTGTATAATATAGTTTGTGCCCCGGTTAAAAAATATAGAGGGAAGCTCTTGACCTTGGGTCTTAAAATATGTGCCATTTTCTTGAGGGCATGAGATGACTGGGAGACCCCAAAGGAAGCAATAGAAAATTATTTTGCTTGTCTCCAGGTACAGACTAAGCAAGGAGACCCCAAGTCAGTAGACACAGCATCTCTTTGCCAGGATATAAGATCTAACTAAATTCTATTAAATGCCCCATTCACCCAAAAAGTTTTTATAGGACTTCAACTACGTGGGTATACAAGGTATATTATATATCAAACATTTATGGGTAAGCCATAAAGAAATTAATTTTAAGGCAATTTTTAGTTTGTAAATAATTTTATCATTTAGAAAGCATTTTATACTGATGAGATTGGTGTGCTTAGTAGTTTTTATATAAAAGTTAAATGCTGGCTCATGCGATGACACAGGAGAAATTGCATCAGTATTTTACAAAATTGACATTTTGATTTTACAATAATTAATATTCAGAGTGTTGTTTATAAGTGAAAGTATGTTTAGAGATGTTGTCGAAGTCTCTAGATGTCCTGTCCTGATCCCAAGTCAAAATTCATCAAATTTTAAAAAGATTTAAATTCCTTTCATTTATGTGTGTACATATGTTAAGTGTATGCACACGTGTGTACAGTAATTTGTATGAAATGCATCAACTTTTGGAACCGAGCATAACAGCATAATCCATTTGGTAAAGATAGGTAGGGAAATACTAAAGTCTATATTTCATAATTAGACCATATGTTTCCATATGGGCACAAGCGTGTTATGTAAAGTGCAAACAACTCACTCGCAGCAATCGCAGTCTGGAATCTGCACTGCGGTATCTCTGGCAACATTCATTGACACTGTGATCTGACGGTAGCGCCGGTAGATGGAGAAGTCCCGACTGCGACTGCGCCACAGTCAGTGCCCTCAATAATGCCTCAGAGTAGGTACGAGTTTCATGTTTGGTCCTGCCCCTGCAGGAAACCTTTACTGGTGCCAGTTTTATGACCACATCCACATTCAATGACGAGATTACCACCCGGATGAGAGACTATGAAGCGGGGTTTCAGGGATGTGGAAGCCTGGCTTTCATCACACCAACCAGCAGTCTTTTGTGCTAGCATCCCTACACACAACTCGCAGCTGTTAACTGAATCCAAAAATAAAATGCAACAGCAAAGCCAGAACAGAAAGAGAGCCCCCATACCTCACCTGTTATCCCACACACACCTCGACCACACAGTCATCACTCACAATGAGTTTGAGCTTGCTCAACAAAAGGCTGCTGAATAAACAGATTAAGTGGAAAGACATCCATCAAAGCTGAGGGGCTATTCTCTAAGAGTGAATACTGGAGCCCGATACTGTAGATCTAACTAAAACCTGCTCTTATAGATTACACAGAACATTTGCAGTTTATCATTACTAATACAAACATAAACACTGCATTGCAGAACTGCGTGCCACGGTTATAGTCCTTGTGATTCCTACTTTTAGAAATTCTATGCCGAGCATCCTAATAGTGAGTGAGGCAAACAGGAGAGTGATCCAGACTCTATCACGTAGGGACAGACTGACTAGCAGTGATTAGTAGCCCGCCTAAAATCACACAGCTGCTTACATAATCACCCCCAGAGAATTTTCCTTCAGGGAACAAAGAGGAATCAATAAATACTCTGGAGCTTCACTCATGAAATATGAAATCGTTTAGACATCAAGAAGATACTATGCTTTTTTTCAACTTTTGATTAATATCGGTGGATAGTAGAACCCATAAAAACATGAATGGTCTTCCACAGGTGTCAAAGCAGGACTTTTGTTTCTCTACTGGGAATTGCAGGAAATAAAAGAACTCACAATAACTTCAGCATGTCTCAGTTTGCTTGTGAATGTGTGTACAAGTGGATGGAGATGTATGCATACTTTAGTAACTTCTACCAATGAACAAAAAGTAAAAGAAACTGTATCCCACGGAAGGAGGTGCAACATAAAATACAACCATAGGGGCTGGAGAGATAGCTTGGTCTTAAGAGCACCTGCTGGACAATTGTGAGGGCTGGAATTTAGATCTGTGTACAAAGGTAACAAGCTGAGAAACCTCTAGGTGCAGGAGGTAACTGGAGTGGACTGGCTTCCATATAGCAGAGAAAACACAAGCAATAGGTTCAGGGAAAGACCCTGCCTCAAAGAGTAGGCAGAGAGTAACAGGAGACCTGACATCCTTCACTGACCTCTATGTGGATGGTCCTGTATACTCAGGCACACAAAAGCACGCCCAGATAACTGAATAAATAAGCAATAAATCTTTAAAATAGAACATACAAGGACAAAAGCTTCAAATGAGATTCTTTAGTGACAATTATTTATCAAGATTATTTTGGGAAAGTCTGTAAATAAGTCAGAAAGTGATTTCGTATCATTTGTATGAAAGCAGGCATTTATGAAGGGACGTGTGCTAAAATGCAGTGAATGCCCAGGATACAAATGACTCCAGCCGAAACTAGTTATTTCTCTTGTCTTTGTCTAAAGTTTGTGGGGGAAATTACATAAATATCTTCAGCAAGGCTAGGTGGCCATGAAAGCTACAACGTTAGGAGGGGTAAAAACATAAAAGCTAAAGCTTTGTGATTCTAAAGCCAGCATAATAAATTCTCACTCCTGTTTGATGAGGGACTTCAGAGAATCGCTGCCACTTACCGAGTCATACCACAAATGAGCGAAACTCTTCTGCTTGCCCATTGATCGGCACAGATACATTGTTCCTAGGCTTTTAAATAGAAATCTAACAAAACACGAGGTCGGGTATCTTTTATGGAATCGAATTTATTCTATGATTTATTTACACTGTCAAAAATGCAGAACGAAATGACAGGTGATAAAGCATAACCAGTATATCTTACATAAAATATAAATTACTAACAAAATCCTCAAAGGGTGTGTGCTGAGCTGTAGCCCGCATAGATGAACACATGAATTAAAAGAAGATCTGGAACCCACAAAACACATCTGACTCTGGTTTGTCCCTTGCTGTGTCCCTCTGGCTTGCGCGTGTGGTGAGACACGCTTGCTCTGCCCACCGCTGGCGGCTTGCTCCGCGCTTCCTAAGCGCTCCACTGCTTTGATGATTACCTTTAAACTACTTTTAAAACTTTTCTTAGTAAAGTTCAACTTAACTTCTAAAACCTGAACAGAGCCTGCGACCTTGCCTCCATCACCTGAATGCGCATAAGAAAGAGAGGGCATGTCATAGTCCCTCATGACAGAAACAAGATCAAGTCAACCCACTTGTGTCTCTCAGTGAAAAACTTCTGAGGCACCGATTGTACTCTTGGTGAGCACAGGGTCCCTCTTTTAAAAATGAAGTAAAAATAAATTAAATTTTGAAATTTGTAAACTACTTCCAAAGTACTGAAATCTTATGTCTCAATTTTCACCCGCAGCTGTCTATTTTTAAAGACTGCTGAAATGAAGCGCGGTAATTCAAAATGCACGATAAAAAAAAGAAAGGCTCCTGTCAGCAAGCACTTCTTGGCATCGAAATAGTCCAGAACCTGACAAATACAGATGCAAATGCTTACAGCCAACCGTTGGACTGAACACAGGGACCCCAATGGAGGAGTTAGGCAAAGGACTGAAGGATCTGAAGGGGTACAACCCATAGGAAGAACAACAGTATCAACCAACCATACCTCCCAGGGCTCCCAGGGACTAAACCACCAACCAAGGAGACACATGGAGTGACCCATGGCTCCAGCTACATGTGGAGCAGAGGAAGAGAGGCCCTTGGTCCTGTGAAGACTTGATGACCCAGTGTAGGGGAATGCCAGGGCGGTGAGGTGGCAGTAGGTGGGTGGGTAGGAAAGCACCCTCATAGAATCAGAGGGAAGGGGGATGGGACAGGGGGGTTGGGGAGGGGGAACCAGGAAAGGGGACAATATTTGAAATGTAAATAAATAAAATATCCAATAAAAAAAATAAAATAAAAACAGGAACGAGGAGAGGTTAAACAGTGGATAGACAAAGTGAGTCTTACTTTCCAGGCTGTGTTGTCAGATTCCTTTAAAGAATAAATCTTTTTACTTTATTTCTTCCCTTTTCTTTCCAATATTTAAGAAACTCTCACTCCAAGCTTATACAAGCTCCTCCTGGAGGCTTGCCTCAAGGACGGTGGGTCAGCCTGGGATTCTGGGTGACGGAGGGTCTTCGGCATACAAGTTATTTGCAATTATCCTGATACTAATCACACTGAGTCTACCCTGAGATGAGAGAGAGAAGAGATCAAATAAATATGTATAGGGTCGATTTTTACATTCAATTAAATATTTGCATGTTACGCAAATAATTAAGATGAGGGTGAACATTATCTTATGAAGCACAATTATGCACATTTATATAGCATACATTACTTTATGAGGGTTAAAATATTCCAGTAAGCTTGATAGACATACATGGAAGCGTACACTAGGAATGAAGAATTTATAATAAACATCCATATGTTTTAGTAAACACAATTGCACAGTTTCCAGTGCAAGCAAATGTGAAAAAATTTTAAATGACACTGAAGAATTAAGTCACGCTTTTTTGTTTAAAAAAAAATGAGATTAACATGCTTAACAATCACTTATTTAGGATATATATTTTTTAGAAGAGGTTGACCTTACACAGCATGAAAAATTGGAACTTTTACATGGCCTTGTAGACCTACCGTCTAATTTTAAATAATTAGTCAATTATAACAGATGGGCCTCGCTGTTTACTCTCCCAAGGCATTTGTAAGGCACCTTCTATACATTGGTTCTTGCGCATTATCTTTGTTGATTCCACTGCGGTTTTCTTTGCACAGGTGAGGAGACTGGAAGTCTCGATTGAGGTCAGTGTCCTGGGCCCCTTTCTTGGGCTTTGGCTTCCACTAGAGTTCTTTGGTCTCTGCAAAACAGTTTGCTCGAGACTTGACTGCGATACTCAAACAAATGTGGCGTCCTGGTTTTCTTTGGGTTTGACCTTCCCCTTAGAGTTTCAGTTAGGAGTCTCAGCTACGGTGAGGAATGGCATCCCTCTCCTACTTCAGAGAAGGAGGACTTGAATATCTCAAGAACCTTGACATTTGCCGGGAATCCGTAACAACACTCTCGAGCGCTCTCCGGGGTTAGCTAATCACGTGACGCTCCAAGCGACCAGAGCACTGTTTTTCGTACAAGTACAGAAGCTTTTCTCTGAAAACTCAGTGAGACTGCGGCTGTCATTCACCAGGAAGTGATCTCCAGTTCTGATGCTGCCTGTCTAGACAGCGGCATTCCTACGCTGGAATCTCAGGGGCTCGGGAAGCAAGAAAAAGTTCTAGAATACACTTCCCTGTGCCCCACACCATGGGCGCACCTGGTGAAAGCAAGGCTCTGGATAGTGGATCAGCCTCTAGATCACTGCATTGTTATAGGAACTGCACCCAAGGCCTTGTATGTGTTAAAACATGTTCCGACACTGGGCAACACTCACCTCTAAAAGTGGCTATTTGGAGCAAAATTCTTCATTAATAGCGCCCAGGCCTTTGACTCGGGATTTAGTTTGATCTATAGCATCTAGCTTATGAATCTTAAAAACTGCTCCCCACAGAACTCAGGTCACCTTGCTTTCTGTTCCTGACACAATTTGGTCTCAAAACTCCACAACTCCACCTCGGACACTCCATAATCCTCAGCATCCTTTACCCCCGAGAGATAAAATGCTATGTATTTGAAATAACTGCCCAGTTTTCTCCACCAAAGACCGACACTTCACTTTCTATGAGTGCTCAGAGTCACCGATCACGAAACTATACAGCTACAGAGTCCAGTTCGCCCTTCAGGATGCTGAATTAGTATCGTCTGTCCCTCTTTGAACCATGCCCATATTCTGGGGCTTCTAGTTAGCAAACCCATGGCTTAGATGTAGAATTTGCAATTTCCCAATACCATCCAGTACTACTGAGCCAGGGGGAGGGGAGTCAAGGGGAGAGGAGAGAGCAAGGGTTCTATGGAACAATCCAGGGCTCAGAGCAGAAAGAAATAATACCAGAGGAGCATCGTGGTCTAATTTCCTTTTCAAGAGGATTTAGCAGAGCTGTGGGAGTTGCAGAAAAACTGGACCTGGCAATAATAAAAGTCAAACAATCTGGATGTCTCTTTGCTCCCTTAGACCTTGCCTCTCTCCCTGCCCTCCTGGCACTACTTTGAAATTCACTGTTACGTCCTAAGTCCCTGATAACATTTGAACACATTGTGGAATGTCACAAGTGACGCCTTTACGTGCTGTGGACTGAGAACAACCAGGTCCTCTGCTGCTTCTTTCTCCTGTCTTTCTTCGATGAGTTTTACCACACCGACTGCCATTATCCTGCCTGAGAAATTTTCACCTTGACCTGATCATCTTTCTCTGGCAAAAATGTTCAAAGTGTTCGTGATCTTTTTCTTTTGGGTGTTCAGAATTTGGTCCTCAGATTACCTCAGTCCCCTGAGCTCTATGTGCATGGCTTTGTTCACGTAGAATTTCTAACCATCAAAATTTCTTGCTCTCGGGTACTTTTTAATAAAATAAACTAGTAGTTGTCAGATAATGGTTACATCTGTCAAAAATAATCTAGTTTGGGTCAGCAAGATGGTTTCTTACTTCCATCCTAAGAGCTTGAGTTTGAAACCTGGCACTCATAGTGGAATGACAGACAGACTCTCACAAGTGGGGTCCTCTGCCCTCTACATGTGCATTGTGACACAGGAGCCCCATAACACCTATGCACCCATACACATACACACACATATAAGTAGGCACACAAATAAATGAATAGAGTTTGATAATAAATAACAGCAATTGTCATTTTTGTGTAAATTGAAAATAAATTGTGATTAAGTAGAAGATAATTATTTGAGTCAGTATCTCATTAAGATGCAGTAACAGAAACCTATCGAGGCTAGGGTGGCCGACGGCACACAGGAGTGCTCAGGAGGCAGAGGCAGCAGGACTCCATGTTCAAGCCATCCAAGAGTACATATATCCCTGGTAACTTCAGAAGCACTATCTCAGAGCAAAAATATAAACAGTAGGTTAAGGAAAGAGTGCAGAACCAGAGAGGCCGAGACAGGGTAATAGATTCATTCATCCTTGGCCATTTATTATAGAGTTAATAAATGGACTATTCTCCATATAGTTTCGTCTTTGGCCGCAATACATCCAGTCCCACAAAGGGATTCTCTGAACTTGATCTTATCGTATACAATTAGAAGCAATGTTTCAGTGCTTTTCTGTATTATATTCCTTCTTCAGCCTCTTTTTTCCCTCTATGGCAAGTTCTAACCCTTCAGTCTCTCTAAAATTACTCTATTATCACTGGTCAGTTTGGCTTTAAAGTTGTTTATTATTTTAACCTGTGTGGCATTTGCATTGACTGATGTTAACAATTTCATCTCTATGATGATAAGCTTACAAAGCTCTTTCAACAATATGGGACACAAGCAAAGATACTGGGGTAAACATCTGTAACCCCTCCTGAATGGAGTTCCTGAATGGAGATCAGGAACTGCAGTCGAAGGACCAGTCATTAGAGGCCAATCTGGACTACCTGAGACCTTCTCTCAGAATAAAGACAGTAATACCTGACCTGTTGTAGAGTCAAATAATCTGTCATTTATTTTAACTTATTACTAAGTTCCCCAAAATAACCTAGAAATACAAAATACTATGATTCCAATTTAGAGATGGGGAAAACATGAGACCATGAAGTTAGGCACCTACATAGCACATCAATAGCTCATTAACTAAGTGTGGTCAAACTGTAACTGCAGGGCTGTGGACACAGCTCCTATGATGTTGCATCCAGATGTTCATTTTGATGGAACATAGAGTCACCATGGAGACATATCTCTGAACATTTCTGTGAGGGACTATCTAGATTAGATTCATTGAAGTAAGAAGAGCCACCCAACCTGACAGCAGCACCATTCAGTAGAGTTCTGAGACTCTAAAAAGTGAACTGAGCAGCTGCCTTCAATTCTCTCAGCTTCCGGAAAAAAAAAAAAATGAGATGTGCATCTTCTGCTTCCTGTTCTCTCCCTGTGACCCTTTAATTGTGAACGTGACCTTTCCACGCTGTTGAGGCAAGCTCCATCTGGTTTCCACCACTCAGCTGCAGAGTGAGCATCAGGGTGACTTTCCCGTCTCTACCTTCCACCACCCGATAGAAGTTTTGGGGTTACAGATGTGAACCACTATGACTGTGTTTTTGTGGATCCTTGTGTGTTCAAGTCAAGTCTTCAGAATTGTGTGGCAAGAACTTTGAACCCATGGAGCCAGCTCTCTGACACTACCTGGAAAATAAATTCAGTGAGTAACAATACCAAGGCTTAAGCAATCTAAAAGATAAAAAAGAAATTACTTAGCCACCCATTTCAGCAATTGGCGAAGGATGGTTCATATTCAGATACTAGTGCACTGGGAATCATAGCTTTAGGGATATTACAAGCTAGAAACATTATGATATCAAATATCCACAGCTACATTCTGAAAGCCTAGGAATACATCAGTATGAAAATAAAAATGGAAATGAGTAAGCTAAACCAAAATTAGTTTATAATTAAAAAGTAAAGATAACAACAATTAAAAATCTGCACTAACTCAAGACATGTCTAGTTCCTAGCTAACCAATTATCCTCCCTGAAAGATGAGGGAATATTATCAACATTTTTTTAATATGAAACTGAGTTAGTCTCTAGTCAATTCTGGCAATTTGATAGCTTTGGCTTATAAATAACAAGTGTTAATTTCTCACATGACTAGCTAATTAAACAAGAGAAACAAAAGAAAACCATTTTACAGATAAAAACGCACGACGTCTGTGGAGTAAGGCCCAGTTTTCCCTAAAGATAAACAGAACAAGTTTACACTTGGTTCAGAACGTTAAGACTCTTCCTACAGGTTGTTTGAACCCATCAGGAGGCCAAGAAGACATTCCTTCCGAATCACAGCAACGGAAAATATCTATGCTCCTCTCAAAGGAATTAAGTTGAATGGCCTTTCCATTTCATCTCCTTTCCAAAACAGTAACAACGTGTTTTCCTTTGTATCCCAGAATTCTTGTGGGATTTAAGGTGAGCCCAAGAAGACAGCCCGGCCTCCTAACTCTGAACACGTTTTGCCCATGCTCCACGTGCCCCTGCTCTCTCAACTTCACCTTTCTGCATCATCACTCGTACAGTGATTGCTGTACCAATCCTTTCTGGTTTTTCATCATATACCCAGGCTGTCTTCAAACACTATCACCTTAGCCAAGAAAAACACTGGGAGGCTCCAGCCCTGGCCACTCTTTATTCCCTGTTAAGTGGGCTGCGGAGACCCTCTGTGTCTTCCTATGCTCCGTGTGCTTCTCACTCTGCACTGTACGTGTTTAGATCTGGACACTTCGGAGGCACCTGCTGCCTATGACTACCCACATTAAGGAAACCCCGCCTTTTTCCCATTTGTCTGCTGTGCTTCTCTTCTCCTCTCAGCTCCAGTCCACTCCTCGCTCCTGCAGGGTTACCACACCTGTATCCTACGCATACAGGCTCCCATCTTTACTTCATCAGTGTCACATTCTCATCTAGGTCATCACTGTTCCCCAAACTGTCTCGTCAGAATGTTCTACTCATGCTTCATCCTTTCCCCTGATCCCTGCCTGTTCTATTTCCAGCTTTTCTATTGTTGTTATAAACACCATGACCGAAAGCAACTTATGGGGGAAGGGGTTATTTCAGCTTACAACGGCCATTGCAGAGTGCTGTTTCCAGGCTTGTTTCCTCTAGCTTTGTTATATAGCCCAGGCCCTTCTGCCTAGGGATGACACCACCCACAGTAGGCTCCCACATGGGTTATCAAATAAGAAAGTGCCTTATATATATAGCCATGGGTCAATTTGAAGGAGACGGTTTCTCTATTGATGTTGTCTCTTCAACAGTGACTCTAGGCTTGTGTCAAGGTGACAGCGTGAACGAACTCCTCATCATGTTACTTTGTATTACTTTCCTGTGTAGTTGATTGTCTGGCTCCTTACTTCAGTTTACATGGTTTTATTTTTCTTTGTATCACTAATTCCTATAAGAGATTTCCCCCCAAGATAGGCTATGCTTAATAAAATAGTCCTTAAGTCACTGTATTCATACTTACGGCTCGTTATTGAGATCATTTTCAATGATTAATGCCAGAGTGAGGTTGGCAGCACCTCTGGAATTCTGTTTGCTTGGGTAGACATACACCCAAAACCTTCCTCGTTTTCCTGAAACCCAATGGCAGCTTTCAAATTTGGGGGGAAAGCATGAGAGTGACAGGGTTAGCACTGTCTCTCCTACTTACAACTTGATGAAATTTAACATTTCAGAAGCCAAAGTGATCTTCACACAATGTTTCCCCTTGCACTCACAGTCCGGAGTTCTGAATCTCCAAGCAAAGTGTGCCCGATTCATGATACTCAGTGACACCCACTCATTGTAGGCACACTCCTCCCCTTAATTTTGCTGCTCTGAGGGAAGAAAAGAAAATGTTTTAAGAGCCTAGGACTTTAATGAGTCTCTGCCTTTATTCCCTATGACACTTTGACTTACTGGCAAGAAAAATGGCAAATTGGAACTGAATTATATTTTAAGTGAGCTAAATATATCTCTATAGGAGAAAACCATTTAAAGGATATATCCCAGTAATAGATAAATCTACTCACAATAAAACTTTTCCAATTTTTCAGACTAGAAAGGGCTAGATTTTTAGGAGCCATAACTACGGGCATTGTGATTTACTGAAAATGGTTGAAATAGTTAACATGAGAATATGACGTCATCATTACGTGATAATAGGATGTAAGAATAATTTATATTAATGATAAAAATAATAGCACTTTGTAACAGGAAATATCACTACTCAGTGCCTTTACTCTGGCCTACATAATTTTGCATTTCACCTAAATTATTGCACAGGTTCCTTACTTGGTCTGGCTGCTTCTGTCTTTGCCTCCTATAAGCAATTTTGTAGGGAAGTAAACCACCAATGGAGCTCCATCTTCAGACCTAAGGGTAGATAATTTTTAGAAGAGTAAAACCATTCCACTTGATATGCATGACATTATGAAAACTCAGAACTACACAATCCTTAATAAAATGCTCACTGTAAACTATGTTCTTAAGTTAATAGTAATGTACGGATACTGCTTTATCAGTTTGACAGATGGACTGCACTAATGAAAGATGTTAGCAACAGTGCAAACTATATTAGCCTGGGGCTGCATAATATGAACTCCATACTTTCTGAGAAAATTATCCATAAGCTTAACACTGCTGGGGAAAAAAATCTATTCATTTAAATAAATACATATATTGAATTACTAACTAGGTACCAGAGGAATAGGTCAATATGTTTTGTCAGACTCATAAAAGTACTTTTACATAGTCTTTCCTCTTCATTTAAAGTTGAGGATGGAGGAACTACTCATTCAAAGCATGTAAATTGCCCCCGCTCACGTGGTTACCATTAGAAGCTGCAGAAATGGACGGTGGGGCGGGTCATCACAGGTGGAAGCTGCAGTGTGCTCACTGCGGCTCTCCATGCTATCTACAGACAGTACCTGTTTGAGGCGAGCAGGAGAAATGTATTTGCCCTCGACTTATTCCCAGGAGGTTGTGCCTGTGGTCAGAGACTGGCTATCTCTCTACCTTGTAGCTGGACTGAGAAGCGACAACAACAACAAATTCACCTTTCAAGGATGAAGTCTATGGGCTTAAGGGTTTTGTTGGTTGTCTTATTATTGTTGTTGTTGCTTTGGAAAACCTCTTGATACAGTTGACCTGCATAATCTTTGGGGATTACATGAGTATCTTTAACATTGTTGCCTAGATATCAATATGGATACATTCAGAGAGACTGCCTGTTTATTTTGCCGTTTAATTTATTTGAGATGCTAATATACATGTACTGTATAAGAAAGCACTGAATGTCTAATATTTTAAACAATTGAAAAATACACCTGAAGCAGCGTTTAGGTACAAATAGAGATGTATCAGAACAAGTCATTGAGTGTGAACAGAAAATTCCAGGCCACCAATGAACCACTGGTGTTTTTTTATACCCGGGGTTGGGGAACTTCACAGTTGTCTTCTTTCAGGTGGTTTCCAGATATTCTGTCATTATTCCTGACAATCATTTCTGAAGTCTGGGTCTCTTGTGGGACTCCTTTCCTGTGCTGTCTGAAATAGAAACTGCAGTCCGTCTCAGCCTGGGCAGCATTAGCACAGCCCTAATAGTCAAGCTTTCTCAGGGTACAGGACCCGTAAGAGTATCATCCCTCTTCTTTCCAAAACAGAAGCTCTATCCAATTAACCTGGGTATTTTAAGAAAGCTCACAATAGAAAAGATAATTGCATGGTTGTCAAAAATTATGACTATCCAGGTACAATAGAGCCCCGTGAAGTAATTCTTACCAAAAGAGCTATACTTAACTATGTAGCTCGGATGAGACATAACGACAATAGATTTTTAAAATAAATAATTGAAAAAAAATCACAGACTGGCTGCATGCAAAATGTGCACTCAAAAAGGAAACTCAAATATATAGTAAAAATATATACTAAATGCAATAATGCATTTTCTCTATTGGGCATCAGAATGTACCCCACTATACAGACATTATCGTCTGCAAATTCTTGTTGAAGAGAAACAATAAGAAAAAATGTTTTTCGTGTCCCTTTATGGTGTCACAAGATTATTTTATGAACAGAAATCTACAGTATTCCCTCAGTAAAAGTCAAAGCCTTTTAGGTACAGTCCATGGTTTAAAAAAAAAAAAAATTGCAGGAAAAAAAAGCCTTTCACACATATAGAAATGAGAAAATTGCTAAAGAAAAAGAAAAAAAGCCCTTGACAGATAAGCAGTAGCTCTGCTTACACAGTAATTTATGGTAATATCAGAAAGCTTTTGATAACATTTCACACATATTGCAGGGTGGGACACTGGAGAAGATAAAGGACTGAAAGAGAGAGGAGAAAATTAAACCGTTTTTAAGAGGGGGAAGGAAGGATTTATAAAATTTTTTTGACAACTGGTTTTGATCACCATAACAATTTATGTAATTTCTATGTGTATAGGAGACAGGCTGTCTGAAAGTTGTCAACTTAACATTTTCCCATGGCTACAAAAATCCACTCTTGAGAACAATAAATACCAGAAAATTTAAAATATATATGCACATGTTATATGCATGAGAATTCATGTGTACACACATATGAATATCTGGTAGTGTCTTCGAGGCAAGCAGTTGTCTGTCACGTGACAACTTTAGCTCTTTTAAGCTCTTATCTTCATTTTATTTGATAGCAAATCAATTTTCCAATAAAATAATTTTGCCTTGAGGGTGTCATAATGAAAAAGCAATTTAAATTGTATTTCTATAAATACTGAAAAGTACTCTCCTCCTCAAGATGTGGAGAATGGAGGAAGAAATGTACACACAAGTTGCTCTTCACTTCCTTGTTATCCGAAAAATTATGAGCACGAGTTTACAGATTTTTTTTCCCCTTCAACCCCTGAAACTTACTAAAGTCAAAGCTTGAATACAGAACATCTTCTTTCTGCAGAATCTAATTTTTTTTAATTCCATATTTGTGTATGCACATGACAATAAATAGAACCCAGGAGGGCAGCTCTCTCAGCCATCCACCATATTCCTTCAATGACATTTTTCACATTTATTTATTTATGTGTGTATGTGTGTGTGTGTATGTGTGTGCCTGTGTGTGTGTGTGCATACGTGTGTGTAAACACACATGCAAGCACCCAGGTACATATACCTGTATAGTAGCCCCTGCATGGATGTCTGAATATGTGTTTTGTAGAGTTACTTCTTTCCTTCCTGCATGTGAAGACAAAGGTTTGAACATTGGTCTTGGACTCTACTGCAGGCTTTCTTCCGGGCTGAACCACACCAATCCTAATAGTTTGATTTTTTTAAAGAACCACGTAATGCTCTAATTTCACCTCTTATATTAAAGTTTTTTGAGTAGCCCAAAGAAACAATTTTCAAATGAGGTTTCCACATTCTTCAACCACCACTAGAGTCTTTGAATGTCGTAGAGGTCGCCTTTATTGTCATTCCTGATCAACGAGTTCTCCACCCAGTTTCTGACAAGAGCACTGCGGAGCTCTCCTTTTAGATTCTAAAAGGAAATTAAAATTTCTTTTTAGATTTCTTTTCTAAATTTAGAAATTGTAAACTTTAGAAAGAAAAAAAAAAAACAGAAAATGACAAAGAAAAAAAGCCTATTGTGAATCCTGTTACTTATTTTATGAAAAAAACAAAAAACATTGGCAAGAGAGCTTTGAAAGGAAGAAATGCCAGACCGTCAATTCTCACTGAGAAATACTCCAGGGCCCGAGTTTTTAAAAGCAGTTCTGGAAACTTCTTAAAGAATATCTACCCCTGACCTGGATGGCTCACCGTCTCAAGCTGGCTAGGCTGTTCAATAAAGATAATATCAGAATCCGAAGGAAGAGTCTTGTTTCTCTGGCGTTTTGGGGTAATACTGTGTGCAAGCGAGCGGGAAGTACATTTTAACGCCATTCACATGTTCCTCTGAGAAGGAAAACTGATCCACAAGTGTTGAAAGCGTTACAGACTAATTTCATTGCAGCTTCTGGGGCTGGATGGAGAGCCAGCGACTGGGTAGAGGTTCACAAGCACAGAGGTGAATACAGCTCACCCACTAGAATGTGAGAAAGTTCTGGCAGTTTCTACAGAAGGTTCATGCTTTGAGCCTTTAAAGCAATTGTGTAGCTCTCCTGAAATTTTACACTGTCAGTTTATTTATAGCAGATGTCTCTTAAAGCAAACATTTTTACTTTATACTATACAAATCTTATGGAAAATTACAAACATATCATGGCGTTTTGGCCATGCTACAGAAAGCTACACTACTTTCTGTAATGGATTATGAGCAAGGGGGAAAACTGATACAGATCTAAGGCTGAAGGATACTGGGTAATGAAAACAGGCTTCTGCAGACGCTGTCATGAAACACACTTTCAAAGGAAAGGCGAAAGTTGAAACTGTGCGTTAAACCAACTAAATTAAATCATCTGGTATTCAAAATACTCACGGTACTCAAGAACAAAATGACCAGGAGCAACTGTGAACCATGCTGTGTCTGAAGCAGAAGAAGAAGAAGAAAAAAACAAACTAAATAAATAAAAATTTATTTGAATTTTCCTATGAAACCATGTTTTTGTTTCTCATGCAAATTTAATGAGAAAAGACAACTACATCCTTCACTTGTGTCTCAGTGTGAAGCAATTTCTTATTAGGCAATACCGAGTATGACTTAGGTCTCTGTCTTACAAGGGCTCCGGCAGGAAGTGAGCTGTCTGGGTGATAGTGGAAACGATGGAAGATCAGCTTCTAATATGAAAAGAGCACACAGGATTAAAGGACAATGTGAATTGTAGCCAGAAACAGCCTGTAACAGCACAAGAAGGAAGAAGGCCAGAAATAGTGCAGGCTTAGAGAAAAGAGTGACTGCAGTTTTCCAAGAAAGTTCCTTTTGACTGCAAGGGTTTGTTCTAGACAGCCAATTGCCAGAATAAAAAACACTGCTCCACGAATTCTAGAGAAGTCGCGCTGTATTTCTGAGAATCCTGCTCCCTGTTCTTGGTCTGCAACAATGGTCATTTCAGAAAGGAAGCCATTGAAATAATGTGTTTGTTACGCTCTCACAGGCCTTTGCCAGAGTTTAACCAACAAAACACTGTAATCCCACTGGACTCTAAAAACAAAAACCCGCTACAAGGCCAGGGAAGCTGTGGAATTGTAACCACATATTTTTACTTGTGTAATAAATCTGTAATTTCAAGGACATTATTCAAAATGACCTGACCACTCTACGGTGCTCGGAATCTGACGCTGTTTTACATTAATGTCAGTAGCCTTTTTTTTTCTCACTCTTAACAATCAGCTGATATTGGTTCAGCGGTTCACTGACCATTGTAATTCTGGTCACAGATGAAGGTTAAAATATTTCTAACCTTTACAAATGTATTATGTGGCACCCTTGACATCGCTTTTATTGCAGATAAAAAAATCTATGATAAATTTTCTGTATGACAGAAGAACATGCTTTTGTATTAAATTCTAACAATAGAAACATTTATTTTCTGCTTGTACTTCTTGAAATTTGAGGGGTTTATAACAAAGGGAGACACTTTCTCTTCCATTTCATCAATAGAAAAAAAAAAAAAGAAAACAACCCAAAACGCACTTTGTTTTTATAGGTCCAGGGCTTCAGTAATCTTTCTTAAGCAGAACTAAAAACCAGTGAAAAAGACTCAGAATTCAGCCCACTTCTAACCGGGCTGGCTGATCAAACAGACAAAACATTCAACTAATTGCACAGAATGTGAGGCCTGAAGAGGCAGCCACAGAAGATCTTAGAGTTGAAGTGTTCCACAAAGGTATGTAAGTAACTGAACTAAAGGTGCTAAATCTAAGTGTGCAGATAATGATAGCCCCTGAAAGTCATTTAAGGGAAAGAATGAGGCCTATTTTTTTCCTTTTGGAGTTATAAACGCACTCGGGATTTCCAAAAAGCCATAGACATGTAAAATATTCTTGACATTCCATTAAAATAAATAAGTAAATAAGTAAATAAAATAAGTTGTCATGACATTGTCATAATACACAGTCATCATCAAGGAATGATTCCAAGTAAATTCACAATATCATTTTAAAGAAACTTCACACTGTATCCCAGAGGTTGTGTGTGTTGGTTTTTAAGCTTTTGTGATTGTGAAGATCCTCCAAGAAGTCTGTGTCTGCTAATGTGTACTGTCAACGCCACAAGGACTACCTCTTTCCCATCACCTGCTTACAAGAAAGCCATGGGTAAAGGGTAGGGATATCTCATGGCTGTGTCAGTGGTTGTGTGGACTGTGTCTAAGAGTCTTGGGTATCTGGTGAGCTGGTCTTTTCCCTAGAATAGTCTTTAACCACAGAATTACCTGAAATCAGACCCCAGTTTAACATATAGTAAAATAATAATATGTATATGCCCCCTTTTAAAGAAGCAAAACGGGTGGCTTTAATTCTATTTAATTTATTTAGTTTTTCAGTTTATTAAAAAAAAAAAAAACTTGCCCATTGCCTCAGCTTTTGGGCACATGTGCAAAAGAAGAATACCACTGAGTATAAATAATGTATATTAACTATGTCATCATGTTTTAGGATTCTCCATAAGATGAGTGGTCATTCAGAATTGGATCTCAGTTAAAAACCTTTTGTGTTGTTATTTTGCTTTAGGATTTTTTGTGTGTTTGATGTTGTTGTTTGTTTGTTTCTTTGATTTTTGAGATGAGGTTTGGTTAGGTAGCCCTGTTGGGCCTTGACTCTCTCTGTAGATCAGGCTGGCCTCTAACTCATAGAGATATCCCTGCTTTTTAAGCACTGGAATAGAGGCATGTGCCACCATGCTTGGCTCTCATTGAGAATCTGTTAACAAAATGATTCCATTCCACTTCATCAAATGTCTAACTGATTAGTGCATCTATACCAAATCTCTATACTATAATGACATTTCAAATGCTAGAAGACGTTTTATGATCATTTTTCACTTAGTTGAACAACTGAGTTTGCTTCGGTACTACAGGGAAACACAATTAAAGGACAAACTAGAAGTCACTCCAGAGAGACATGCCATTTTGCATATGCACTGCTAGGATTTCATCACGTGACCCAAACTTCATCTCCACAAATGACAGTGAACTGAAACTTCCTCTGGCTGAAGCCACAAAAATCCAGTCCTGCCAACACCACTGAAAAGGGTTGTTTTTTGTCACACAGATTTATCAAGACCCAAGTAAAGGGTCTCCAGTTGGAAGCTGAGTTGATTTCTTCTCAGTATTAGTAAGTGCTGTATCGCTTATTTCCGTGAACGAGTAAACACACATTAACCCTGTCTGTCATTAGGGCCTAGGTCTAAGGTCCTCCCTAGACCAGTCATGTCCCCTTTTCTCTGTTTCCCTCATTATAAGACAAAGAAGCCATACACCTAAACTACTTACAACATAGTCATGTCAAGCACCAATAAAACTTTGCTATTACTGTTGTCAAATGACCGTTACCATTCAAGCATTCTCTTTTTTAACATGGTTCACGTCTTACCTGAAAAAAACTCTTCTGGGTTGTCAACGCAAATTCATTACAGGCCTTCAACACTCATCAAAGCACTAGGCTATGGTGATCTCTGTTATTTCCAGCTCTTCATAATGGCTTTTTATCCCAAACTACAGGTTAAGACATGCTGTTCTCTATATATTCCCTGTATCTGCATACAGAAAAAGAAGGTGTGAGTTGTTACAAACAGAGAAGAGCAGGCACTGTTCCTAGCGCTGATGTTTGGTGCCTGAGGCACAGTCTATCGGTGCACCACAGTTCATACTGTCCCAAACCCACTGCATTCTTCACATTTCCTTCCAGACAGCAACCCTGTTTCAGCGAGACACACTGTTTAGAGACCTAATTTGTTCTTTTTAGTTTTGGTGTTGTTATTGTTTTCTTTGGGGGGAGTGTTGCTTTAAAAGATTAATTCATGGGACTGGAGAGATGGATCTGCAGCTAAGAACTCTGGCTGTTTTTCCAGGGGACACTGGGTCAATCCCAGCATCCACGTGGAGTCATACAATTATCTGTAACTCCAGTTACCGGGAATCCAACACTCTTCTGGCTTCCAGAGGCACCATTTATGCATGTGGTGCGCAGATATGCTTGTGTTCAAAACACACATACACATAAAATAATTAGTATAAAGTGATAAAATAAAGAGGAATCCATGTTCTTTTAATGGGATCCCATATAATCCTGCATTTAAAGTACACGATTAGACAATAAAAATTGTTTGGATTGCATCCAACAAGGTCCAGGATTATATTCCATTTCCCTCCACAGTGCCCTTTTGTAAAGCTGTTTTTACTCCTACAGATTATAAACAACGATCCTTGAATATGTCTATCATACTTTAATTCCTGAAAGCCAAAATGGATATATCTACTAAACTGAAACATGAAAGACTATAATTATTAAATTACTGTTTATATATGTGCAATTCTCATTGCTTACATGAGAATCCTAAATATTTTGAGATTTATGTCAGGATTCCAACTGATCCTAAGAGTAAGTGGCTTGATGAAGAAGAGGTGGTGGTCTAAACGATAGTAGAGCTAGAGAATGATTTTAAAGTTTTTAATTATTTGCCAAACAAATCTGCTTGCATACTACAATAAAACCCCCAAAGATTCTGTTTTTATTGTTTGTTTTATGAGCTAAAAATATAGCTTTTATCTACTTATCATTCCTTCCATCTCGTCTTAATCCAGAGCCCTTAATTCTTACAGTCATAAAAGATCCAGTAATTTCTGATTTGCATTTCAAATTCACCTTTTTTTTTTTTTCCAAAAGGACATCTGATTTTATGGTAAGTACATCACTAATCTCCTTAGTCTTGACAGCAGGAAGCCAAGCTCAGCTGCATCTGACTCAAACTCTAAACACAGAAGGTCATGTAAGCTGCTTCTTTCTCAGTAATAATGAGGGACGTTTTGTTTGTTTGTTTGTTTCTCTTTCCTTTCTTTCTTTTCTTTCTTTCTTTCTTTCTTTTTTTCCTTCTTTCTTTCTTTCTTGCTGTTGTTTAGCTAAACTTTTATTCCTTTTTCTTAATGGGTATGTGATCATTTAAGCCATTTGCACGCAGACATGACACATGGTGTTCTCCCTTATTTCTTTATAAAATAAGCATCTTATTGCTACAAAAAAGCTAAATCTCTTCAGTGCCGATTAGCTAGAATAATTTTTACTGGTGGTCATGTTAATTTAAAAAATGTGACTACAGTGTCAAAGGTATAAGGAAATCATGTGGTGTTCCTGCAGCCCTGAGCTCAGTCCTTTGCATCTCAAAAAGGAGGAAAAAGTAACATCGATTTTCAAAGCGTTTAGTTACATATCTTGGAAATAAAACAATCTCATATTATTAAAGAGATTTCAAATCTATGAAATTTTCTGGGCTTTGAATAATTGAATTTGTTGAAATCCTAATTATTTTATTTAAATCATAAATTTGAGTTCTTTGGTCTACTTTAACAAATAAATAGGATACTTTCTATGAAGCTTTCTTGAGACCTGAAGAAACAGATAAGGTTCTCTGAAGTATGAAGCCCAGACCCCATTTAAAAGCCAAGCAAATATGGCTGCAACCTCTAATTCAATCACTCCAGGCAGAGACAGGGAAACCCTGGGCAAACTGCTAGCTAGACTAGTGGGAACTGACAAACTCTGGATTCAGTGAGAAAGCCTGCTTTGATGAAACAGAGAGCAACTCAATAAACAGCTGATATCAACATCCGTACATGCAAGCACACATACTACCCACACACATGTGTGTGATAATTTTTTAAAAGTTTATGTTAAGTGAGCATAGGATGAGGGCTGGAGTACAGTCCTCTGTACAATAATTATCTAGTTCTCACAGTGCCCCAAGCCCATGCTCCAACACAGGAACAGTGAAGAGGAAGGAAGAAGGAAGGGTGACAACTGTGGGGGGACATTTGGCCAGATCACAGAATAGGAGGTATAGATTACACTTCCATATTTTTCAATCAATAAATAGATGTTCTGAGTGCCCCGAGTCATCTAGTCCATCCCAACAGCTATTCGAAACATAGAATCTTCCAAACAGAAAACAGGTATTTCATAATACTGAGGTTAAATTAAAGGGAAAACATCAATACATTATTGACATTATTATGACCAAGAAATTCTATTATTATAAAAGAACACCCTCATCAACTAACCAAATTGTACTGGCTGGTTTTGTGTATCAACACAACACAAGCTGGAGTTATCACAGAGAAAGGAGCCTCCCTTGAGGAAATGCCTCCATGAGATCCAGCCACAAGGCACTTTCTCAAAATTAGTGATCAAGTGGGGAGGGCCCAGCCAATTGTGGGTGGTGCCATCCCTGGGCTGGTAGTCCTAGGTTCTATAAGAAAGCAAGCTGAGCAAGCCAGGGGAAGCAATCCAGTAAGCAGCACCCTCCATGGTCTCTGCATCAGTTCCCGCCTCCAAGTTCCTGCCCTGTGTGAGTTCCAGCCCTGACTTCCTTTGGTGATGAACAGCAATGTGGAAGTGTAAGCTGAACAAACCCTTTTCTCCTCAACCTGATTCTTGGTCATGATGTTTCATGCACGAATACAAACTCTGACTAAAATACAAATTAATGTTTGATTTGAGTACGGTTTCTTAATTTCTTAATGAGGTGTTTATATGGGTACCCAAAACCAAAAGAACAATCATTTTTTGAAAAATTAGTATCAAAAAGAAGTTCAAACTTAAAACAGAACCCACATCACCCTATGGATTTGTTTCTAGTGGATCTAGTGAGAAGCTCCTGCTCACACTGAATACATCATTAGGTGTGGGAAGAAGGAAGGGGATGGGGATGAAGTGGAGGAAGGAACTAGGGGAGAAAGGGAGGACTGTAGGATAGAAAGGGAAGTCGACACAACAGGTAAGTGTTCATCTATGTGAAATGCTGTGGGGGTGCTGGTACACTACAGTAACTTTACAAGAGTTTCTGAAGTTCACGTAAGCACAAGATTAGGTCATTGTTATCCTTTGTCCCTTCTTTTTAAATCTTTCATTTCACATATTGGTATGTGGTTGTTTGTTTGTTTTCAGAAATAAAGCATCATATTCTCTTGCCTAGCATAGTAAAGTACACCTTTAAATCCAGACGGTGGAGGCTGGTAGATGTCTCTGAATTCCAGCACAGTCTAGTCCACACTTTGAGTTCAAGAACTAATCAGGGCTATACCATGAGACCTTCTCTCAAAATAAATTCCATGTTCAATTATTATTTTGATAAATTGTTGTATAATAGCATGGCATAATTTTTGGTAGTTTGCAAAACAGTTGTGTGAAGTGTCTGCTAGACTCCTTTATAAGTGTGCATGGAGCCATTCATGTTAAGATTCATGGATTCCATTACAAATAGAATAAAAATAAACTTGGGTGCTAAAACAAAACATAGATAGGTAGGTAGATAGACAGATAGATAGATAGATAGATAGATAGATAGATAGATAGATAGATAGAGATATTCATGATCTAGTTATAGAAAAATATAGAAGGAATCATTAGATGGAGGTGCATAAATTACTCCCTACGTGTTAACCAGAACGACAAAGCTGTATCTGCTGAAGCCAGAGTAATTAATGGAAAAAAATTAAAATCTGCATTGTTATCTAAATAATTCTGTTCATCCAGACACTAAAGCATAGCTAGCTATTAGCTATTTTCCAATCAAACAATCTAAACATTTGGTGTCTGTTGACCCCATAACTCAATAATTGAAGTTTTCCAGTGGGATATTTGTATATCATGTGCATACAAGCAACGCTTTACTGTACTTTTAAGAGACCTGAACAAATTCCTGGAAGTTATTTTATGCACTGAAACAACATGTTCTGTATGACTGATTACCACACACGTGAAGACATTAAACTGATTTTTTTTTCAGAGAGAAATGTACAAATGTGTTTCTATTTAAAATTGTCTTTTTCCTTTCAGTATATGTGGTCACTAGAGAAGAACAGAAAAATAACTCATGGGGGAAAATAGACGGATGAGAGGAACCAGTTGGCAAGGAAGGGAAGAGATGGCTGGCAAGGAAAAAAATGGATCCTGAAGACAGAAGTAGGTTAAAGGGCTCATCATGGATGAGAGGTACAGAGGAAGCACACGGTTTGCAGGTGATAGATTGTGCTGCACACACACCCCAGCTGGTCCTGGGAGCTCATGTCCACAGCCCCTGGCCCTGATGCTGGTACCTTGCCTATTCTAGACAGAGCCCTGCCTGCACTTCTCTGAACATGTAGAGGGTAAGTCAGTGAGAGTTCCAGTCACTGAAACTATCAGAAAGCTCCGTGTAAATAGCTGTCATCAAAAGCTTAAGAAGGCTTCGTTTCAGAAGCGTGCATCAGGAGGCTGAAATCGTAAGCTCTATAAAGTCACAGATCTACTTTGACACAATCCCAGATATTCACATTGTCATTTTATACAAGTGAAAATTTCGGCAGGAAATTAAGTAACTAAAGGATGTCATTAATGTGTTGGCAAAATTCTGTTAGATTTTCTATAGCACTCGGTGCTTCCAAAACCATCAAAAATATAAAATCTCAGGACTTATCCTATCACCTCAAAAAATCATATTCATGCACTTATAGAATGCATGACCTAGGAAATTAGTAGAATATTGTTTATCATCAATAACAGCAGCAGGGTGCAGAAAATATGAGGGAAGAGGTCCTTGAGACGGACCAGAAAAACTAAGAAATGTCTTTTTGTCGTTCTCAATATCATTTACATAAGTAACTTAGTTATAAAAATAAGAGTAGTACCAAACATATTGAACTGATTTCAATGTAACAGTTTCAAATTATCTCAGCTAGGGGCTTCTCTGACATTCAACTAAATTTTACTAAATAGACTTTTCTTTTGGTTACCCAAGGCCAATGCTTAAAACAGTTCCAGATTCAGGTTCTTTATACAGTTTGCATCTGTGTTCCTCAAGACCTGCTCCCCACACTGCAGGTCCACCTGCACTCCGTCAGCTCCTTCATCCACACTACATTTGTACTCTGCTGTCCTTGGAATGTATTCGAGGGGACTGTGCTCTGCGCAACGTGTCATAATTGGATCCTTCTGGTACATGTCTAAGACACCCATCTGGATTCCATCCAATAGGTACGAGCATTTTGCCAACTCCAACCTGTTGTGGCTAGAATTACATGCACGTTCCATCTCTACTTTCCTTCCAAGTAAGTTGTGAGCTGTTGTCTAAAGATTTTAAGCAGCATGCTACAAAACTCAGTTTGCATATAGAATGATAATTTAAGTGAAGATCACATTGAGTGTAAGTTTTCTAGTGAATAGCCAGGACAAGGACAAAAGTCAAATATTCAGACTCCCTATGAGGAAGATATAACAATAGCTTCTCTCTCTCTCTCTCTCTCTCTCTCTCTCTCTCTCTCTCTCTCTCTGTCTGTCTGTCTGTCTCAGTGTACCTCTCTCTGTTTCTCTCTCTCTCTCTCTGTTTCTCTCTCTCTCTCTCTCTCTCTCTCTGTGTGTGTGTGTGTGTGTAAATGTGTGTGTATGATGTAGGTACAAGCTGACATGTGTGCCCTCATCTTTCACCTTCTTTGACACAGATTGTCTTTGTTATATTTCTGTTGTGTATACCAGGCTAGCTTGCCTGTAGGTTTCCAGAGATTCTCCTGTATCTACTTCCATCTCCCCTGGGTAGTACATGGATTACATGCAGATGCTTTTACTATCACACTGGGCTTTATGCAAGTTCCAGGATATGAACAAAAGTCCTCACAGTTACTTAAAAGGTAAAAGGTTCTTTTACCAAATTCTCTGCCTAGTCCCCAGTGAGTAGACTCTAAAACTCACTTACCTGGACTGTTCTTTGTTTCCAAGGAGATGTTATTCCGTAATAACAATGAAGTGTCACTTCCTCTGTAATAAACTTGGAAAGAAGGTTATGTTTAGGGGATTTAATGATTTATATGGGGTTTAATACATTTCAGAGGGACTGGGAAATGGCTCAGTGAATAAATCCTTTGACACACAAACGTGAGGACCAAAGTTGGGATCCTTAGCACCTACATAAATGCTGTGGGAAATGGTATTCCATTTTTAATCCCAGTGCTTTGTAGGCAGACAGGAAACTTGCTTAACTGAACTATTGTGAGTTCAGTGGGAGATTCTGTCTTACTATATAAAATGACAGCAACCACTGAACACACCTGACATCAACTTCTGACAAACACATACATCCCAAAAGAAATACACATAAACACACACACACACACACCACATCCACATTCACATATAACAGTACATTTCTGAAAAGTTTAATTATTGCAAAATACAGGGCAACTTGTGGTAGAAAACTGAGCATTGCTACCCAATATAGAGCTAAATAAACAACATTCAACTAGAAGGAACTCCTAAATAAAAGGCAAGAAGGAGAGCAATCAAATCACAAGGAAGGCTTCACAGCATCCATACAGAATGCCCTGAGTTGTTGGGACCATCACTCCCATCTGTCAGCTCCCATACTGCCGAGCATCGTGTGGCAGCCAGATCACTGGGGAAAGGAAAAAGGACAACCCAAGAATTGAGAATTATAAAGATTTGGCTTACAAACTTAAAACCATGGTAACTGAACAAATTGCATATTTTACTGAGAACTAAGGTTAATTGTATATCATAATGAATTCCTATGGAATTACATATCTGTTCAAAAGGACCATAGAACTTAACATCACTATAATTCACAGCCCATCCCTAGACAAAGGATGACATTTTTTAAATCTACTTAATTTCTATACTCCTAAAAATGTATATGTACACATATATGTACTTTCTAAAAGAAGTCAATATATACATAATAAATATATAATTACATGTATATAATATACATATAATATATTATAATATATAAGTATAATATATAATAAATATACATATATTAGAAGGTGATATATAAAACAAATTGATATACATTAGAAGTATATATATATATATATATATATATATATATATATACTAGCAAGAGAGACAGACAGACAGAGAGAAAGGGAGATTATATATTTTTTTCTGTTTTCTTTTTTTTTATTATTTAAATCAAATCACAATTTTTACTTATTCACACAGGGGTTATAAACACAAAAAGGCAGGATATGGGGAAGGGGATGACACCGGAGCGTAGGTGTTCAGGGGGAGTACAGATCTCTTTCAGAACAGGTTGTCAGCTGGGTGAAGGTTCAGGGGACAGGTTACTATGACTCTGCCTATGATTCACTTGTCCTTATCTAAGTTGGTACTATCCGCTGAGTCTACCTATTTACAAGGTCTATGACTACTCAGGCTGGTAAATTTGTTTACAATAGCTGATTGTAGGCCTATGGCTGATTGTAGGCCTTCAGTGTATAAGCAAGGCTGCCCCTGACATCTCCTCCCTTCTCTAAGTATAGAACCTACTTGGCGATTCTAATCTTGTGAAGGCGGGATAGAGGCCTGATCTCCAATAATTGAAGGGGACCTTGTAATGGCTCCGGTCCTCCAGTTGTTGTCCAGTGAGGCATGAGGCCCATACCCATCCCAATGTCTTTTTCCTGAAGAGGGGATACTTTTGACATCAACCCTATGCAGTCAGGCTTGTGAAAGGGAGATTATAGAGAGAGAAATTAGATTAACTCACATTGGCTGCAGATACATAGTTCTATTCAAAATAGCACTGGGTGGAGTGACACTCCTCCAATTGCCTAAGACTAATAAGGAGTGTACTTCAAAGATTAATGGAGTACCTGCTAAGGAAAAGCAACTGATGTCCTTAATTGAAATCTGATTTCTTTAGTGTGACCAGAGAAGATGTGACAGAGTGAAGCTATACCAAGTGACAAGATAGCTCTGGCAATCCAAACTCATAAGAGGCTGATTGTCATTCAGATTGTGAGCAGCAATTTAAATTCCAGGGAACAACTTCATCTGTCCATTAAATTAATGGTCTTAATTTAAATTTTATTAGTTTTGTAGTTTTTATTGACTCGAACTTGTGAAATGGTTTTTCCTTATACATAATGTTATAAAGTGGTAAACACACAGAGTTTATACCTATTTTATGTTTAAACATGTTTAAGTAATGCTATAGTAATAATTAATTCAAGCTTAGGGTCATGAGGAAACTCTGCTGGGGGAGGGGCACACAACAGTGCCCTAGTCTATGTTATGGAGAAACAGCTATTTGGCCTAATCATGTTTGTTACAACTAATCCCCAAGAGAGCAAAGCCATAAAGTGATGGAACAGGCAGAACCTGAGGGAAAATGGGCACAGTGATGGGGGATGGGATTAGTAGATGTCTCTTCAGTCAGCTGGGAAGCTGAGAGAAGGAAAGCCCTGAAACAAAGCCTCACGGTGTCTTGTTTCTCAAACAGCAGTCAAGAGAAAAAAGCAACTGGACCATGTACATCTCGCATAACCATCTCTATAAGGCCACAGCATACTTCTATGGAACTTTCAGGGACACTGCATTTCCGTCAGCCCCCAAGTGTTCCTAGGTCAAGTAAAATACAAGTTCCTGTTTACCACTAGTCTCTCTTGCATCAGAACGACCCCTGCCATTCTCCTTGTCACCATCATCTCCACGCAGTATGCATCCTCACTGTCTGGGAAGCTAAAAAATGACTCATGTGCTGTGAATTTCCTCCATCCCAGTGTGTATTACACACACATAGTCCTATGCTCCTATTCAGATCACTGCGGCTGCCTGCTGTATTTGCTACCTTTTTTTTTCTGTGATAAAATACTATGATCAAAAGTAGTTTGTAGAAGACACCTTAGCCTACATGACTTACTGCTCCAGAGGGCTTGAATTTATTATAAGGGAAAATGTGTTGCACGTTGGTAGGTTCTAGAAGCTATCTGATTACATCTTTATTCATGCCCAGGAAGCAGAAAGCACAAACTGGAAGAACGACTATGCCGTGAACTCTCAAAGACTTGCATACAGTGAGGTACTTCCCTCAGCAAGGCTCTGCCTTCTAAAGGATTCACAACCCATTCAGACAACATCACCAACAAGCAATAAAGTGTTCAAGTATGTGACCTCCAAGAAAACACTCTTAGACCACATTACCTGCCCTAGAGGCTAGGAAGGTTCAACCCTGATAGATCGAGAATCCAGGGCAATTTGGTCCTACCCAGATGGTCTGGAGCCATCTGGTTTTAGCTATTACTCCAAGCAAGTTTGCCAGTCTCCCCAGTACTGTCTCTGCTTTAACAACAGGAAGTTATCAGGTAGTCAAACCTTTGGGATTTTAAGCAAGACGTTCCTTTGAACAACAAGAAATCCTTCCTCTTACCATAAGTCAGGTTAGCTTCCTCTAGATTCCAAGGAAATGGATGGCTGTGCAGTTGCTGAATCCTTGTGGAAAAGGCCTGTGGACTATTGGCTTTTGCTTAAAGAACTGGGAGTGGAAGGTCACAGGACTTCCTCCTGGGCATTCATATGTAATTCTGCTCTAATTAGACCCTTGGCCTCAGGGTCTGGGGAGGAGGCTAGAGTAGTAAGCCAGGGGAGGGCTAGGGCAAAGGGGCTCTATCTCTGTGGCAATGGGAGAGTAGTCATCATGCAGAGTGCAGACCTCTCGGTGGTGCTACTTTAGGTCACCCAAATTCCTGCTGGTAACTCACTCTTTTATGTAAGCCTAGTAAGCTCATTAGTTCCCCGAATGATCTTTGGTCTGTTATATGGTCTTCATCAGGAGGGGTGGAAGATGTTTACATCTTCCCCAAGGAGATAACTCTTACAGTGTGGACATTCAAATGTTTAACTTTGGAGCAATTAAGAAATGGCACCCAAACTGGCATAATAAAATATTAGAAGCTGGCTACTTTGTAAACAAAATCTTGTCTTATAGTTGGGAAATCCAAGATGGAGTTTCCAACAGATTTAGTGATGTGGATGAATGTGTTTTCTAGAGTATACCTGGAGCCTCACAGCTGACTCCCATGGTCCGGTAATAGCAGCACAGTGAAGGCTGTTTTTTTTTTTTTAGAAGGTGAGGTATCTATTCATTAGGCTTCTGGTCTTGGGATCTAAGGTCCTCACAGTCTGTGCCTCCAACAACCTCCCTTGGCGGTTGAAACTTTAATACATAAATAGAGATATCCTCAATCCAGGATAAGTAGTCAGACAATCCATTCTATCCTTAGATACCAACTACCCTGGAAATGGCAAGATGTGTTTCTTCAACGGAGGTGCAGAAGCGGGTGGTTAGCTGAGGGCAATCAGTAGTACAACAGGTCTTCAGTTCATCCCTGCATAACACATACATTTCAGTCAATCCTTTGTGAAGTTCAGCCTCACTTATTTCATCTTAGACAGAAAACAACCTGGAATTCTGATTGTTTTCTTCTCCCTTAGACAACCCAGAAGAAGAAAGAATGGCAAAATATAATCATCATTGATAGCATCATCTTTCTTCCATTATCTGTTTTATAAATTCCTCTGAACATAATCTAATGCATGGTATGACTTAAATATGTTCCGATGCATAAACCAGATCCTAATCCCTGAGGAGTCACATATGGAGTGGGAAGGCTGAGATGACTCAGTTAGTAAACTATAAGCCTTTTAAGCACAAAAGCTTCATTTGATCCTAAGAATCCACATAGAAAATCGCAGCATGCTGGCATGTGTTTGTAATCCCAGAGATGAGAAAGTAGAAACAGGGGATTGCTAGAGCTTGCTGGCTGGTCACCATAGTATACATGTGGGGCCATGGAAGGATTGCAGGTGTGGTCATGCACCCAAAACCCGGGGCCCTCTCCATTTCACCTATGAACTTCAGTCACGTAAGACACGGGTAAGGGACGTGCCTAAGATCCTTCTGCCTTGAGATTTACATATTAATGAGGCCGGGGGACATAGGTAATTAAGTCTCCTCCCTAGTCCAGCCCCTTTCCTATATAAGGGAACTCCTCCTGGCTTTTTTTGGGGGGGGGCGCACCAGATTCACCATTCTCGTCAATAAAACTACTTCATGGAAGCCCAGTCCATGTGTCTCTTGGGCCTACTTCTCTGACCTACTTCTCTGACTGTCTCAACCATGTGGGAACTACAGTGCACCGTTCAGGAAGTGCTCCAAACCCAGGCCACCTCTGCTGCTGCTTTGGCCCACAGGCCAGAATCCCCAAGCGAGAGACCCTGCCCCAGTCACGGGCCTCCTCCGCTTCCACGTGGGAGGCTTGGAGCCGCTGGGACCCCACCCACATTTTTGTCCCACATCTACATGGTGAGTTCTGGACCAGCAAAACATACTGTTTCAAAATATAAGATAAGCACCTGAAGTTGGTGATAAATGGTTGTCCTCTGGCCTCCACATGAATAGGCATGTACCTGGACACACACATGAACATGCACAGATGCATATATGTACATAAAAACAATTACATATAGAAGTTCCAAGATACACTAAGTTACATAGAAGAGTTCCAAGACATACTCCTGTAGATCACCAGGATGCCTATTCTACTTTACCTTCACTGTAACAAGAACGACACATCTTCTTGATATTAAGGCTTAATTATCCTTCCAGGGACCCTATTGCTGACCTTGTCTGTTGATCTCTTAACTAGCAGAATCTAATATGACTGAGTCAGAGGCACAGCACAAAGTTTGATGGTCCCTGGGAGATGTACTCTGGGATGCTTCCCGTCTAAGAACCTTTCCATACCCACTGACCCTAGAGCTACAAGTTAGAGCAACACGCCCAAAATGAGTGACATCAAGTAATGGTGAAGGAGGTCCCAGCTGTCTCCACTCTGGATTTCCAGAGCTAAATGTTCTGCATCTTGGAGTTAAAGAACTCTACAGTGATCATATGTTTAATGAATATAGCACTTCCTGAGTTAGTAACCAAACACAGGCATCGTCTTCAGATTGGCACTTCCAGAGCAGATTCAACCAACAATCACTGGCTGCTTCTGTATATAATAGAACCAATACATTTCATGATGGCTGTCCCCTGTTGTTCTTACACTGTTACAGAGTAGTTTCTGAAATACAAGAAAAGGTTAAGCTGGATTGGACACTGGTGTATCAAACACTCTCAGGTGATGAGTCTACTTGGGAATTTCTAAGGGGAAATAAGAAACAAGTACTTGTAGATATGCCAAAAACTAATCACTTCCCTTAAGAGTAAAAGGATTATTACGAAAGCAGCTTGCTACCAAGTTAGCGTGCAGTCTCCTCAACAGGTGAAGACTTACCACAGACACATCATCAATTTCTACTATTGATACATTTGACTTTAAATAGTAGGATTAACTAGACCCATTTTTTTGAGTACATACAGAGGTTGGCATTCTTTCCTTTCTTCCAAGGATAATCTGGTCCTCAGTTCATTTCAGCAGTAGACAAATTAAATGGATGCTAACAAAGGTTGACAGATGTCAACTAAATGCATAAGTACTGGGTTTTTAGCAGCTTTGGTATGATAGATGCTCATTGGAGGAAGTTAACATGTGATATCAGAATCTCCAAAGTTCACTCCCACTTCCAGGAATCCCATTAATAATTTCATACTTCAGTAAGCATTACTCTAAATTTCCTGTTTCTTTTTCTGTCCACATCATCTAAGCAACAAGCTGATCAATTTGACTTGATGTGAAGTCGCATGTCATCTTGACATGAGTTACCTCTGAAAGGACGCATGCATCAAGGGACTGCTCCGTTTTGAACCTCAGACTAGCACAGACCACACCCAAACACCAATTTCCAACACAAAGAGATCCTTTATTAAGCAAGATAGACAGACAGGATGGCTGATTCTGGATCAAGCAGAAAGAACAGCAGGCAGTTCTCTCTCTGCAGGAGAGAGGTTTTTAAGGAGGAAAAGGAGGGAGTCCGCACTAGGATGAGCTGCTAAACCCTTATTAGACATATTAGTGAGTATAGCCAAATAAGATGTTTGTGGTCAACCTCAGGAGTGAGTGAGGCATGAGGAAGTAGCCAAATAAGAATGCTAATGAGGCCCTATAGAATTCTTGTATAAGTATATCTGACCCTTGGTATTTTGCTTGTTTGTTTATTTTCATTTTATTCTGTTTGAATGCTTTTTAAATTTTTTTTGATTTGCTGAAAATAAAAATTAAAAAAAAAAAAAAAAGAAAAAAAAAAAAAAGATGCTAATGAGGAGTCTAGCAACAGAGAAAGTGGGAATGGGGGTGGGGGAGGATCCACCAGGACCATGTTTACCATGTTTGGCATTGTTACAACCCCACAACTTCTCTTTACAAATAAAATATTAAACTAGGTGTAGTCATCAAACCTGGATTTATACAAGAATGGCCATTTCATACTTTGTTAGATCCATCCGTTTGCACCTCAGATACCTGTACCTAAATTTCAATTCTATTTGCATACAATGCACATCAAGCTTTTGGTTTGTTTTGTTTTGTCCTTGGTCACAAAGGAAGCTGTCCACACAGTGAGAGAAGCCAGTTAAAGGTAAGATGTCGTCAGTAGTGATTCAATGCTGGACTGTGAGTCTTATAACCTGGAGGATAGAGATTCAAGTCCCACTCTCAAAACCCCTCTTCTCTCTTGTGTCCTGCAGAATCCAGTTCACAGTAGCTCAATGAACAGTGATGCTTTCCCGGGGAGAGTCTTCGTGTCTGCCGGAACTGAATAGCATTGGAGGAGCTTATTGTTTGCTGTGCTGCAATAAGGAACTGGCTCCAAATCTCTGTAGAACTACATTAGATCTACATTTGCTTTGGGTATTTTTCCAGTCCCCAAAACATACAGCATTATATAGCCCACTGTCACGTGGATCGTCTAAAAAACGCATTTCTTAAAATCGGCAGTTCTTCATGTCACTCAGTAAAATAAATTTGGAGCAATAATCCCAGGTGTAAAATAAACTGCCTCCAGAGTCTAAAGTGTATAAGCATAGTATTTAGAGCTTGAGGCAGCAGGATAGATGCTGAAGTTATGAGTTACTTTGAAAATGACAGTGCCTGGTATGTACTGGACCCTTATAAACCATTGAGAAGTAACTGGAGTTCATCTCCAGCCCTTTGAAGTATGTGAACTTACCATACTCCAAAGTCTTTGATGTGTTTGCCACATTTCACTTATGGATTAGTGTAATACTATCAATATGGTCGTATAATGGATATGTTATGGTCTGTGTACATGGTCTATATCCTTTTTGATATGTTTTAAAAGCGAGAACAATATAAGAAGGACAACAGTAAATATAAACTTTGCCCCTACAACATGAAGATTCAACTTGCCTGTAGTCTTTTCAGAAAGATATAAAAGGATGGGTGTGTGCTACACCTCAGGGACAACGTGCCATGTATACATACCACCCTAGCCTTTCTGGTAAACACAGGATATGTAGCAAAGCATCTTCAGTTGCTGTCACCCTTTGGTTAATTCTACAGAAATCTAGGCTGCTGAAATCTTTTCGACTCCATCTGTGTTTCCATAGAAACCATGCTGGGGAATTAAATAGAAAATATTGTGTGGACCATACCCTTGCATCCTTGAAGTTTTAATAGTAACATTATTACATGCCATTTTTCTCAGGATGAATTATTGTTTTGTATTAACTATTTTGACTGGGTTTTAAGGGAACTATTTACAGGCTGGGACAACCTATTGTGTCAGAGGACAAGGGCTCCAGTGAGGGGATTTGTGGCTAACAGGTGTCCTGGATATAAAGATCGACTGAGACTTTTATCCAATAGCCTCAAAAACATCTGCACCAATGCCTGTCCCATACATGTGTAAAGCATAGGTGCCATGGCAGGAAAAATCATTCCTGGTATAGGTGCTGCAGGCACTTGCTCTGCTGCAACAGGGTCCCACTTCCTGGGACCTTCAGTCAATAACTATTCCAGATTTGAAAATAGATTCAGTCACAGAAAAAGTGTGATGGATACAATTTATTTATCATCTCCAGAGGCCTTAGCTTCCTATACTTTTTAGATATGTAGGGAAACATTTGTGTTTCTTATCCTGGTTTTCTTTCTTGGCTTCCCGTTTTGCTAGAAACAATGTATCATTTTAATAATCTCATTGGCCAGCGTTCTCTTCTCTTCTTAACAGAATCAATGTGCATCTCTTGGATTCAGACTTGACCAAGTTTATTGACTTGCTGATGAGGCACGATCCCGAAATGGATGGTCTTTTGCACGGCAGAAATGTTTGCATCATCCTGGTGCTAGCTTTTTTTAATAGGAAGGAGTAAAATGTTACAAAACCCCCAGAGAGTTCAAGAACCTGAGATTTCAAGGACTTGAAATGTGAGGTCCTCGGCCCACATTACTTGGGAGATTTGTTACTCATATAATTAAACCCTAGGATGGCATCACTCCCTTCTGCCTCTGAGCCTAAGACAAGAGAGTCTGTGTGTGTGTGTGTGTGTGTGTGTGTGTGTGTGTGTGTGGGGTGTGTATCCCTTGTAAGCCCTCTTGCTTTCACACTTGTATCCAAAACTATGAGACTTAATCTTTCTTCAAACATCTCAGTCAGTTTGAGACCCATTTCTTTCCAGCAGGGTACTATTGAAGGCTCAGTTTGCCACTGGTGAAAATTTCAGCAATCACTCTGCTGTACCTGACTCGAGCTATCTTTCAGTCGCAGTCAACCCTGGAGTCCTTAGAGTGAGCTAGCTGTTCAGCTACTTACCCCATGCTATGGTCTGTTCCCACTTCTAACTGATTCACAGTAGATTTCTCAGAAAACAGCCTGGGAGACCTGAGATTTGTATGCAGAGGTTTATTGAGCAGAAAGAAAAAAAAAACGCAGCAAGAGTAGGCAGAGGGGGAAATTACAGTGTTGGTAAAAGGATAATGGATAGAGCTGGCCAATGGGAACCAGTTATAGCGACATGAGGGCAGGGAGCTGTGGTGTTCTGTTACACAGTGGTGTGACGCTGGGCTCTGATAAAACATGCATGGTTCAAGAAAGAAAGAATACACTATTTTAACTGTTTACACTACAAACAACTTGGAAAAGCTTGAGGAAATAGATATGATCACTTGCTATAAAGCCACACTGAAATATCACAGGACACTATAATTGATACCTACAATTTGATATGTCCTTTTAAAAATGTAAGTGAAAATAATTTAAAATTAATGGCTAAAATAGTGCCAATGTTCATCAAATAATAAAACCGATAAAGGAAATATAGTGTCTCAGAATAATAAAAAAACAAGTCCTACCATGATGTCCAGAGTTTACAATGTTTAGTTATGGACTGTGTATGGAATGAGGGTCCCAGAAACAAATAGAAATAAAACCGGAAATGTAAGTGTGGTCTTACTTGATCTCAAAGGAAGCTCCAACGCTGAAGTAATCCATCAAGACACTGGGGTTAGAGCCACACAGGCCCGGCATGAGACTACACATGAGAGCAAGCATAAACCTGTGTGTGGCATACTCCATTCAGTTAGAAGAAATTACCAGACTTCTGTGATCCTAATTATCGCAGGGTATTCAGAAATGAATACCTCAGAGGTTCTCAAAGGGAGTATCTTGAAGGAAGATTGAGTTCATAAAATGCAACATTAAAGTACATATGAAATCCCATCCCTATTCTTCCAAGCTGCAAGTATCCCTATTTCACTGTTGCATGTGTATCAGATTATTCATCACCCTCCACTACTCTAAATATAGATAATTCTAGCTTCTCCTTTTATATTTCAAAATCACGATGTCTGACCTATCTTGAGCTCTTCACTAATTCTTTCTCTGTGTGTAATCGATATTTGTTTTATCTTGCAAACTGGGATTTATCTTCAGATCTCAGATTACAAATCACTTCCTTAAGAAACCTCCGCAACTTCCTGGACTCAACAAGGTTATAAGTTTTTATTACATACTGAATCCATCTATAATTTGGTTAGTGATAATCATACTAAATTCCTCATAGACATTATATTTATTATCATAGGCTTCTGCTATTACAGAGAATTGTGAAAATAACTTATACCACCCTTATTCACCACTGAGCTTATCACAATGCCTGATGGGTAACGGTTGCAAAAACAGTAGTTGGTGAGTGAGAAGATGGATGAATGAAAGAAGGAATAAGGAAAAGTCTACTTTTGCTGAAAATTACCTGGGCACAGAAACAACTGTTTGCAAAGGAGCTTGAACTGATTCATGAACTTGCTCCATTTAAAGAAAGAGCAACAACAGCATTCGGGGGCCACTCAGTGAGGAAATGGCAGTGTTACAGTAATTCAGGAGTCTTGATTCTGGAGCTGGTAAAGACCAGATAGCAAAATGAGCACTTTGTGGGATGTAAAAGGTTTAAACTCGGGTCAAGAGGTCCCTCTATACTAATGAGGGATGTGGAGAGTAAAATATTCACAATGAATCCACTCTTACGTCTCCTATACTTTTGACTCACTACAGCACCCAGGATGCAGAAGACTGCATTTGAGCCTCTGGGACTCATGCATCTAAGCATCCCTATCTGTTTTGAGGAGACCTGAATTCAAGAAACGTCTGCAGCCCTTCTTGTAGTTTTCGATGGGATAACACCAGAGGAATGAAGAATTCACTGTACTCTCTTTACTCACTTGGCAGAGATTTTTATGCGCATTGACTTTTTACACTAATAGATTTGTAAAAGGATAACAGTTATTTCATGTGTCCATGTACAGATATTTGATTTATTTAGTGTGATTTTTTTTTTTGATTCCTTGTTATAAATATTTGGCTTTGATATCAGTTCGCTTGGCTGTTGTTGTTATACATTGTTTCCTGTTTGAGGTAATAAGTTGTCACTGAAAACTTAAGCAGTCTCAGTGTCCTCGTCTTTAAACAAAGAGTAACAGAAGGAACACCTCAGAGCTGCTGTAAGAGAGAGAGCAGGAAATCCATATGCTATATGGTAAATTATTGCCTCCATGATTGGCTGTGAGGGTAATAGATAGGCCATGATAAGAAACAACTTTATTAGGATTTATTAATGTGACTGTAGACTTCTTGTTGTCAATATTTTATTTGAGACAGGTTAAAAAAAAAGTCATTATAATCTGAACTCTTACCATAGGTAATAAATGAGCTTTGGAAGTAAGTGCCTGGTGTTAGCATTTATTTCTTAGCTGCCTTCTGGCTGTTTGATGTTCTTGGAGGTCAGGCCTGAAATTTGGAAGGGTTTGCAGCTGTTATAAAGCCAGATTGTTATCAGTTGTGACTTACAATGGCTCCTTTCTACACTGTGCATTGAGAGTCAGGGAGATAGCAGGCTAACGTTCCCAGGTCTGACTACATAATTAGACTATTGGATTCAGGAAATCACACCCCAAAGTAGAGGTTAAGAGCAGTCAGTCTAAAAAGTTTCTTTCTGACCTTCTGCCCTGTATTACATACCCTCATTCCTCTCTGCAGCAAACCATAGAAACCTATGTTCCCCAAGTAGGTAGCATTATCCAGAAATTCCTTCCCCAAAGACAAGCCATAAAACCTGTAAATACGACTCTAATGTCCTTGGTTTTTCTCTGAAGGGCTTGGTCATAAAGAAATTGAGACCTGCATTCCAGAAAGATCTTGCCCTGTTGGCTCAAGAAAGAAATACAAAAACTGAAGGACCAAGAAATGTCTAAAGCTCCAGGCCATCTTGGGTTTGCCGACTTGGCCTGTACCATGAGATCGTAAGATCTGTCATCTTATTGATTCCTCCATACATCTCCATACTTGGCTGAATCCAAACATATCATTCAAGTATTCATTATGGGTCTTCAGACCTTCATTACAAAGGTTGTCATGTTGTGTAAACTTTTCACCGAATAGACATGGTATGTGTTTCCTTAGCTATGGGAGCATCAGCCCACACTTTTTGGTTGGCTGAAGGGTACCAAAGATCAACCCTTTCCCATCTCCCATAATATCTAGTTTTGTTTCCTTTCTTCCTGTTGCTGTTTTGTGTTGTTTGTTTAAAATATTTGATTTATGACCCATTTTATGGGGTAACTTTTAAGGTTAGCAGTACAATCACATTACTGCCACAAAATTCGTCACTGTATCCACAGTGGCTCCTGTTCTCCTGATTGTTAACCTCACAACTTTTGTTACCAAAGTTCTCTTCCAAGTCTGGCTTCCTCAGTGACACTATGAGTCTGAGATCCCACTCAGCAATCTATGCGTATTTCTACACTTAGCAAAATTAGGAATTATGATTAACGCCCATTGAGGAACTGTGTAGATCAAAGTACCCTGCACAAAGGGCTTGTGAGCTGCTCAGTCAATGAAGGAATATGGTATCAGAGCATAGGGACCCCAGGGTAAATCCTTGTGCCCTGAGTGCTAGGGAGGTGGAGACAGAAGGCAATGCTTGCTGGCTAGTCTGTGTAGCCAAATCAGCGAGCTTGAGATCAGTGAGAGACTCTATCATAAAGGGGAAGAAGGAAAGTGATTATAGAAGATATCCATTGCCAACCTCTGGCCTACACACACATACCCAGACACACACACACATACATACATACATACACACACACACATACATACATACAAACACACACATACATACACACATACACACACACAGTGCTGCAATTTCTGTCATCACTTTGCTCTTATATAAAATCTATCCATGTTGGAAAAGCTGCTTTTTAGAACAGGGACTCTGTTATGTTCTTTCATCCATTTTACTGTTATTATAAATAATAATGTTTATTGTTAACATTACTGTTTAACAAAATAGCTACACATAGTAGACACTCGGTGAAATTTCGGGTATATAAAAATGCTAAAGCCGGCGGTGGTGGCGCACGCCTTTAATCCAGCACTTGGGAGGCAAGGCAGGTGGATTTCTGAGTTCGAGGCCAGCCTGGTCTACAGAGTGATTCCAGAACAGCCCAGGCTACATAGAGAAACCCTGTCTCGAAAAACAAACAAAAAAAACAAACAAAACAAAAAACAAACAAAATAAAAATGCTAATACTAAAGGCTGAAATAGGGAGATGACATAATAGAGTTTAAAGAAAGCTAAGTATAGAGTGCACATTGTAACCCCAGAATTCTGAGGCAGAGGCAGGAGGGTGAGGAATTCAAGTGCAGCCTGAGCTGCAGAATGAGGCAATGCCAATTTCCTCCCTGTCCTCAAAAAGTTGAGAGACTTACTCTGAGTAGTGAGTGTTTATTTAGCTTTTAATGCTTTCCTGAGGAAGGGCAGAACTTCACAAGTTTCCTCAACCTTCCTTGTATGGCTATAAAAAGATACACTAAGCCTATGGTTTTGGTGTGACTTGAATTCATGTGTTTGAAGCGTGGTACTCATTATGGTCATTTTATGGGACTAATTGTTTGGTAATGTTTAAAAGTTACAGTAGGGTTAAGATAGCACTTTGAAGGGCTGGACTCCAGTGAAACATGGTTAGATCAATCAAGGATTTAAGTAATTCTCTTGGGTTCAGGAGTTCATTCTCAAAAGAGTTTTCATAATAGAATAAGATTGGACCCTCCTCCCACTATGGCTTCTGTCTTGCTATATCAGCTTTCCCTGTGTACCAGCTCCTGCCATGAGTCCACCATCGTGATGAGATACAACCACAATTGCCTTCATTGGCAGTGGCACCCTGATGTCTAGATTCCCCTTCTCCAAACCTGAGACTTAAATTAACTTCTATCTTTATAAATGACTTTGCTTCTAGTACGCAATCATAGTAATTAATAGAAAATGAACTAGTAAACGTGATAATGTGTAGAAGAAGCCTAGTTTCAAATATAGATACAATCAATTGGAAACATTCATCAGTGTAATAAGATTCCTCATAACCATATTTTCCAAGGTATTACGAATGTAAAGGGGGGATATTTGGGAGAACACAGTCCTATAGTGGTGATGTTTCAGATCAATTGACATTGGATAATACTGTTATTGAGATTTTTGAGAGTGGATATTGTGACATCTTACAAGGGGCATATTAATAAAGGCCAGAGCTTAGAGCATGATGGCAATGATGGCAATCTGGATCAGATGTAGGCGATACCAGGTAAACAGTCATCAACGCTATCATGATACAACATGACGCAGAATCACATGCTTGTTCCATTGTATGAGATTGTGCTCATCTTCTCAAAATGCCCCTGGTTTCCCATTTAGTTCCAAGTGAAATCTATGTACCTTTTCACATGACTGCCCTGGCTACTCAGTCAGAAACCACTCTCTTCATATGACTCATTTAATTCCATCAGGACTCCTCTAAGTTGGCATTTGTAAGGCTTAGAATTTCTTTTCATAGATAGTCCTATAGCTTGATCTATTAATTCTAGCTTGAATTCAAATATAATCTCAAAGCATTGCATTCTCAGGCAATGTATATGAGCCAATAGCTTCCTTTGCTCCTATGTATTTACTGGATCTTAATTTTTTTCTTCATAGAATTTGTGTCTACCTAGTATCCAATTAGCTATTGAGGTCATCGTCAGCAAGGAACATGTAAGAGACAGTTACACCTGAAACATAAAGGGACAAACGCCAGGGAAATGCAATATGCTATCCAGGATAGAGTCCTTGAATTAGAAAGACAACGACACTGAAAAGAAATAATTAGATCCAAACGAATGAGCGAATCTTCGGTGTTAGTTCGTGTCTTGATGTAAGACATTAACAATGGGGATAACAGGGTGTAAGGAAATTTTCCCTGTGCTAATTTTCAATTTTTTTGTTAGAAATAAAGAAATAAAATAACATGGAGGCTGACTTTTAAAGTACTTGTTTGTAATGGAGCATCTTCACCGCTCCCTCCAAAGGTAAAAAACAAGAGTGTAAGAGCCAGAGGATGGAAGGGAGTGTTGTGACCAGCTGTGGTCCAGACATGGCATGGCACTGCACTCGTGAGCTTTCTGCACCTGTAGTTACCTGCACACGATCTGGTCTGCCAACATTTACTCATGAGTAGGGAGGAGGCTAGAAGATGCCATCTTTCCATGAGGCTCTATTGACAATTCATGGCTGCCAGGGAAGATGGTATCATTTCTTAAATGTATGCTTGTGTGTGTACTCTTTCATACTTACCCATTTCTACATTGTGCATGTATATACATGTGCTTGCATAAGTTATGTATGTGTACCAAAGTGAGCACCTGGTAAGACTAGAACAGGGGCTGGAGAGATGGCTCAGCCATTAAAGGCTAAGCTCACAACCAAAAATATAACAGGGTGCCTGGTCCCCTGGAACTTCAAACTAAATTACATTTGGTTGTGAGCCACCTTGTGGGTGTTGGGAACATGAGTCCTCTACAAGAACAACTAATGGTCTTAACTGCTGAGCCACCTCTCCAATCTGTTCCCCTAGAAGGTCTCATAGATTGTTTCCATATTAATCTTAGCACACTTGTTGTCATGCAACAAACATTTAATAAATACCTACCTGAATCAATCGTGTCATTCGTATCTCCCAAGAACCTGATGACACTTCCAAGGTGTTCAGTCAACTTGTCTAGGCTCTAGAAAGAAAAGAAATGAGCTGACAGAAGAAAGTTCAGAACATCTGCCCTACGTGTACAAGTTCCCCAATTTAATCCACAGTATGAAAAATAAGAAAGAAAGAAAACATGACCAGGGTCAGAAACATAATAGAAACTCAGCTCAGTCCTCCACTGTAAAGTTGGTGTTCTTAACTACCACTTAGGACTAAATGGGGGAAAACGCTCTGCTACGTTTATAGCTAGCAGGATGGCAATAGGCAGCCATGGATGCTTTCAGCCAGAAGCAGTATCAAAGTGGATGTTGCAGAAAGGGACAGTGATGGAAGACAGTGAAGAAGGGTGTAAGCATGATGGGAAGGTTGATCTGAGGATGACAACGGTGAAGAGAAGGTGACCCAATGTAGATGGTGGTGGAAATGGGTAGACCGGGTTGGTGTGAGGGACAATTTGATTTTGGACAAGGTGTAATAAATAACTGATTAAAGGTAATGAACAGCAAGGATTAAAACCGTAACTGTTGTTACGGTAAAACAACATGACCAAGGAAACTTACAGAAAGAAGGGTTTATTTGAGTTTAAGCTTCCAGAGGGATGAGTCTAACAAGGCAGGGAGACATAGGGGCAACCAGAAGGCATGGCGCAGCAATAGGAAGCTGAGAGCTCATGTTGCACGTTTGGGTGAGATGAGAAACATCCAAAGCCAGTCCCCACTGACATTCTTCTCCATCAAGGTCACATTTCCTAAATCTCTACCAAGCAGCACTATTGAGTGTTCAAACACCAGAGCCTGTGGGGGGAATGTCTTTGGCTTAAACCAGCCTGATGGTCTGGAATTTAATCACTAGAAGAATGCTACTACCATTAATAGGAGTGGGATGTGGCCATTCCCTTACCACCTGACATATCTTTGCATGGCATTTAGTTATCACAGTTAGCAAATCACATTTTCTTTTTATAAATATAAAAACAAATTCTTAGTGCAATTAAATTATATTTGTGATGAACTGTACTTATGATATTTCTAACACACACACCTAGAGCAAGAAAGAACAGAGGCTGGATAAATGGCTCAGCAGTTAAGAACATGTACTACTCTTACAGAGGACCTGAGTTGGGTTGTCGATCACATTTTGTGGCTCACGACTGTCTGTAACTCTAGCTTAAGGGGACCCAGCGCCCTCTTCTGGAATCTTCAGGCACCTACACTCACATTCACAGCCACACATAGTCATGCATATGTACATAATTAAAATATAAAAGAAATCTTTGCAAAAAGGAGAGAGTGCACTGTGGCAGCTTCATTGATACTTCCTCATCTGACAGAGCATCCCTGGTAGTTTTCTTCTTTTCTGTGCCTACTGTACAAAGCTTTGGTAATAATAAATAATCATAATCCCTCCCAAAAGTGTATTGAGGTCTCTGCCTTCCACATTAGTCTTAGGGTTATAACATGATAATTAGGACTATGACTTAATATCTATCAGAGACGAGCATGCATACATTCTAGAGAATAAACAGAAGGTGTTACCTTAGAGCAAAGTAATTTTTTTATGATCAATAGGTCATCATTAGCATAATGTTTATTTTATGCATCTGTAGACTTTAAATCACCTGAATTGTGGTTCATAAATATTAACCTATTGATCTTTGCTGCTCTGCCATCCACTACAAGTTTCTGATGAACATGACCGCTTCCTTTTGTTGCGGGTGAAGGACACAGTAATAAAACAAGACTCTGGCTCGATGAAGTCTGGTCATGTTTATAGAACTCAGAATTCAAGGTTACCTAACCACATAAATTGCTCCGTCTTCTCTAGTAGTTTACATTCCAGATCTTACACAAATTCCATGCTCATAATGCATTCTCCTTGAAATCAAACCATAGAGAAGTTACCTACCACCAGCCAGCGTGCATAGTGTCACCCCTCACTATGACTTGTGACTTCTGGATCATTTACAAACCATACAACAGCATGCTGGGCTCGGATTTGGTTTGCTTCTTGAAAACTTAGCTCCATTTATTGTCTTCTCTACGTTCCTTTTCACAGTTTACCAGTGACAATTAATTCAGCAAGATTTTCTGAATTTCTTCTTTTCATTCTTTGTGGGCTTCATTAGAGGAATTACCAATCATGTCTCCTTTGTGCAGTAAAGATCAGTTCCTGAGTGACCAAAATAATATACTCACAAAATCGGTAGAAGAATGGGCTTAGAGACATCTAAGAATTCTATTATTTTCCTTAAACTTATTTTTATTTAAAAAAAAAAAAAAAAAAACTCAGCTTGTGTGGATTTTCTGATAGAAAGCTTTATTTGATCCATTATTTCTTTAATTTATTTTGCTAAAGTAAACCTGGCCCAATCCTGAAGCCCAAGACTGGCATTTGAGTTGTATTTAATGAAAATCTGAGACACAAAAGCACTTCAATTATTCATGTTTTCTGATATGTGCTGAAAAAATGGGTGCACATGTGTGTGTTCTTTTGATAGGGTTCAAATTAGCAGGGAGCTTTTGAAAACATGGCTCTTAATAGCTTCAACGAATGTCCTTTTACCAGCTTATCTTGAGCAAAACAGACTTTTAAATCAAACTTCTATTTCATCTATTTCTTTCTCTATTGCTGAAATGAAGAAAGTCATTTTGTATGGAAACGTAAATTCTTATCAAAGTTGGGAAGCAATAACTATGACAATAAAACCATTTGTGAGAAACCTTGTATATTATTATATTGCCTTAGAATGACTGGGAAGATACATTTGTCAGGGGGAGTCCCACAGACTTCTTAAGCTGTGAGCCTAGACATAAGTCATGTGTGTGCAAGCAAGGACCAGACAGAATGTCCAATGGAACTCGTTGATGTTAGCTTATGCAAAGGTTCTTCAGAATTGGGTGCCAGCAGCCCTTCCTTTATCACTGCATCACAGAGGACACTCAGAGACAGGTCACTCAAATCTATGTTCACTTCCATGTGGTCATTTATCCTCCCTGTGCCTTTGGAAGTAAAATACTGTCAAGGCAGCATTTGAGGTTTGGGTGACAAATTACTTTTCTCAATGGAATGAAAGACTGGCCATCTGCCATAAAATAGATGAGCCACAGCTGGCTTCCATAGTAATCAATCCTGATTGCAGAAGGACTGGGGCACTTCTGGATTGATTGTGGGGCCCTGCTGTGACAAACAATACTGACCAATTCAGTCATGTTGACAACACACAATTCCTCATGTTTAGATACAGACTAGAGACTCCATGACTCCTGTCATCACAAGACTCATTCCAATGTGCCCAAGACCAAGTCAGTGTTTTTTTAAAAGGCTGGAAACCTGGAAATTACGTGAGTCTGTAAGCTAGAAGTAGAGACCCAAATTATCAGTATCCATACAGATCTTATGTCCACATTAGATTCATAAAATAGTACCTGACCTATACCACACTACTGACTTTCACCTGCACCTTCATCCAATGGAAACTGACACTCCCTACCCCTGCCATGTGGGCTACAGGACAGACTCTATGGTTTCTCTCTGCTTTCCAGAGACAGCTGATTTAACTCAGTCTGGACACCTGATGGCAATCCAGGAAGTCTGCAGGTGTGGTAGTGATTCAGTATTACTGAGCTAAGCCAACAAATGCCTCTTTGAGAGTTAGGAATTAAAAATCTAGGAAACTGAGTGAGTTAGCTCTGCAAATCTGAAGCTGAATATTCTATTCTGAATATTCTATTTTCATGGGTAGGTTAATGATAGAGCCCTCAAAATGAGCATCAGAACACAAAGAGTCAAAATGACTAAAACATAGAGTACTCTTGGTTAGGTTTTGCCCATTGTCATGTTTTGAATGAACATTTTCCACCAGCATGTATGCTTTAATGCTTAGTCCTCAGATGGTGACACAAAATACTTTAGGAATCTTCTTGCTGTGGAGACCTACCTGGCACACATTGGGATGTAGAGGCAGGACTAGAGGGTTACAGCCATCCTCCATACCTGTGTGCACCCTCTGCCTCCTGGTAAATACCATGTTACAAGCAGATACAGCAAGCTCCCACTGCCAAAAATGGAATCTCTAGACATTTCTCCACCATGAGGAAATGTGTCATCTCTAACTACTAACTCAAGTTAATGTCTCTCAGTTAAGTTGCTTTTTGTCAAGTACCTTACCACAGCAATACGAAAAATGACTAATGCGTCTGCCCTTGTTATTACCTCACCAACAGCACCTTTATACCTACTTAACTAATAGACACTCTAAATTTGGAGAAATCAATTAAATGCTTTCTCCAGCGTATGGATATGAACATAACGACAGGGCTAAAGCTAAGCTCTACTGTACTCCTCTCGCCTAACGAATAGAGAACTGAGAAATTGTGGCAGGAAAATGGAGACAAGAGAAGAAGACACCTGCCCGAAACCCTGAGAAATACTTCTCTCCTCATGTCTAAGTTCAATCTCTATGGATCTGATGGATGGATGACCATGCTTTGTCACAGGACCACCATCATTTCCCACCACAAGTCTCCAACTGAGTTCATCGGACAGAATCTACCTAGTAAAATGTTTAAAGCAAAAGGAACATTTGTCAACATTTGATCGTTTAATCATTTACTTTGACATAGGAGATTTGACTTTACCCCATGCTCTGTTTTTTTCCAAATAGGAAATGCATAAATAACTACAGACTATAAGCAAAAAAAATCAAATTTGAGGTTTTCACTAATGCCTTCCATTTCAACTTATAATAAGGACTTAAGATTAAATCATGTGACAGGTGAGACATGCTGATGCCAGGACAAAGAATGATGCTGACCTGTGAGTTTGCTGAGTGCCCTGACAATGGTGACTGTGAAGCTGTCTTGGACATATGTTCCCAACCCAACTTTGCTTACTTATACTACAGATGGGACAAGGTGCCTTACCTCAAGTTTTTATACCTTGTGGGACAGAGAATTAAAAAAGAGAAGTTATAATGACTCTTGTATTTTTCTTAAATGTGATCAGTTATTCAGACTCAATCATGGACTGGTCTAGAAATCAATCCAATATTGGAAATAACAGTCTTCATTTGGATTTTCAGAGACATATTTGGAAGTTAGCTGTCTCTACGATGTTAGGTTATCAAGAGATAAAGTTGGGACAGCATCTGGATTTCAAACAAGTGTTAGTACATGTGTTAAGGCTCTTTTAATTGTCAAGTTAAAATTACTTTTGTTTTTTCTACAGTATTTAATGTAAGTTGCATTGATTGTACACTTTCTAATTGTGTTATTGTGTTGAAACCACATGTCAGTTACAGAGGTCTATCAACCAGCTTTTGTTTTATTGACCTGAGTATCACAGAACCTTAGTATCACAGAACCTTGGTATTCTGAAAAAAGCTTGAAAGTACTGGAAGAAGTGAGTCAGGCTTTAAGCAGAAACAAGGGAGTAGTGGACTTGATTATTGCTGGTATAACAGCTTTAATTACATTAATTGATAGCACCACAGCTTCTGAAATTGCTTTGACACAAAAAGATAAGGCAGCTACTTTTGTTAATCATTTAGCAAAATATGTTACTAATGTGTTGAGTATACAAGAGGAGTTAGATAGGCATTTGGAACAACAGACTGATGCTCTTTATCCTATTCAAATTATTGGAAGAAGGTTCAGAATTTAAGAGTAAGGAGCCATCTCGTGTGTCACGCCAAATACCATTGGATTCATGTTAGTTCTAAAATTTACAGTGGTAGTCATTATAATTAGAAAAAAGTTTAAAAACACTTGCAGTATATTTGCCATAATTCTAACGCCTCTCTGGATGTTTTAACTTTGCATAGGGAGCTTATGAATTTCAAGAATGCTGCTCTGCTGAGCGTTGATGTGGCAGATACTGCTGATAAAATTATCCATGGCCTCAGGTTAGTATTTCTATTTTGATTAAGCTTCAAGAATGGCATATCTAGCTTGATCATGCTAGCCCATTTTGTCTTAGAAATACTTTTATTCCTGCCCATTGTGTTAAAGCTTGTCTTTAACAACATCTACAGGTTGGCAGCCAAAGTACATGGCTTGAAACTGATAGTGGACCCCCAGACACAGTTATTAAATTAACAGGCTGGCAAGCCAAGAACAGGTAATATTCTGCACAGAGCCTTACCAACCTAAGATAGCAGTGTATTGCTTTTGATAATGAATATTCCATGATGGGTAAGGAAGGCATTCTTGTCAGAATGACCTAAAACAGGCTCAGTCTTGTTTATGAAATAAAAAAAGGGGGAGAGGTAGAGAGCTTTTGGGACTGCTTGACAAGAATCTGACATTAGCCAAGGAAATGGGTTGCTTGGCAGGAATCTGACATTAGGCTAGAACAAAGAAGTAATTTCAGGCAGAAATCTAAATCTTAGGCTAGAACAAGGAAGTAGGCTTCAGACATGAAAATGACTTTGGGCTAGGACAGGAAAGTAAGCTCAGATATTTTGGTCATCCTGATAAGCCCTTGGAAATAGTGATGGTGGGCGTGGTCATGGAACTTTGTTTATTGCCCTGCTTTTTCTTTGACTATTTGTGTTTATTGTCTTGCTTGTTCCTTGACTATTTGCATCTATTGTATTACTAGTTTCTCAACCTAGAACTGACCTTAATACTTGCATGAAATTAAAATGTTATAAAAGCAAAAAGGAGGAGGGAGGATGGGATAGGGAGTTTCTAGGGAAGGGAAATGGGGAAAGGGGATGACATCTGAAATGTAAATAAATAAAACATCCAATAAAATATTAAATCATGTATGATTTATGTATTAAAACAGATTGGGTTGGGGAAATTGTTTAGTCTGTAAATTGTTTACATTGTAAGCAGAAAGATGTGACTTCTGTCCCTCAAATCTACATGAAAAAAAGCAAGCATGGCCACCTAGAGCTGGTGACAGGTTCCAGCAAGAAACCCTGTCTTAAAAAGAAAAGAGGGAAGGAAGAAAGGAAGGAAGGGAGGGAGGGAGGGAGGGAGGGAGGGAGGGAGGGAGGGAGGGAGGAGAGAGGAGGGAGGGAAGAAGGAAGAACAGGAGGAAGGGAAAGACCAGGAAAGACCAGGAAAGGAAGGAAAGGAAAGGAAAGGAAAGGAAAGGAAAGGAAAGGAAAGGAAAGGAAAGGAAAGGAAAGGAAAGGAAAGGAAAAAGGAAAGGAAAGGAAAGGAAAGGAAAGGAAAGGAAAGGAAAGGAGAAATGTGAACCACAGCTGAGGAACAACACGTGATTTCTCTACCCACTATGTATACATAGACACAAATATGTGCTACTATGCATAGTGAAACACACACACACACATGAGGGGGTAAAGAGAAAGAGAAAATAATGGCCATGAATTTTGCAATTAAATTTTTGTCTTTCCATTTATACTTTTACTTATGAGGTTTTTATGCCTTGAGACAATTTTGTCACTGATGCCTTCCTTTATCTATTGCAGTGTTTCAATGTAGGTGACTTTCATTTGTAGAGAGTAGAGCTGGTCCTTTCCTTTAACCACAGCATTGAGTTAAGCTGTTTCTCTAAGGGTGACACATAAGCAAGTCTGTCCCTGACCTTCTCTTCATAGCCCTGAATAAACCGGAATGGATAAATAAGACTTGGATGACTCAGACAGCCTGATTTCTGAAATAACAATGTAGATGCCTTGTGTAGGACAGATATTCAAAGAGAAAGTTTTTTAAATCTATATTATTTTAAAATTTTAGTGTTCTGTGACCCTAGATTTTATTGTCCTAAGCTTTCATTTAAAGGTTAGAATTTTGCTACGTTGAGGAACTCAAAGGTCATCTCTTCAAAGCTCTAACCCTATAGTTGTACTTTGCCCTGGGCAGCGTTCCATGTGGCGTAGACATTCATCAACATTTATTTGTCCCATATTCCTCAAGTAAACAATACAATTGGTGCCTCTCCACCAGAGAGTGGGCTACTGTTTTGTTTGGCAGCCATTAACTATTTAAGCAGATGTAGGATCCTGGAGCAGCCATTTAGAACTTATAATGAAGTACAGAAATAGTCCCTCTTTGTTTTCAATTATGTCCATGATGCTCCATCTCCCTCCTCCTTAAAATTGTTTCTTTTTGTTTTTAAAGGGGGTGGGAAGAAAGGGCTATTTATTTCGAAACATATAAAGACTCTTTTATTCTCTTTGATACCTTTCCCAAGTTCTGTGTCATTACAGACAAATTGTTGAAAAGAATTTTAGATAATCTTGTCTTGATTGCCTGAAACTCACATGGCTGTATTTTACTGTTAGAATAATGTCCTTACTATAATGGAATTTCAAATATATTAACAGACATTGACCATTCTTCATGTTAAATAACCCAAATCTATATATTGAGCTCTTTTAAATAAAATATATACATTTAAATACATATCCATTTATACATCACAGGATTCTTTTCATTCCTGTAGTATTTTTTAAAGAATAATGGAGCCATTTTGCATTGCACTGAGTTACAGAGGTTTAGCCACAAAAGAAAATTTAAAAGGCCACATTGTTATAAATTATACACAGAGTTTATTTGTGATGTCACGGCAAGCATGACACGCTCTTCTCTTAGAGGTTCAATTTCTTTTGCCAAGGTGCTGAAAGATGCATGCAGTACATATTAAAATGATGTAAACCTGCTTAGTAATTATAAGTCAAGAGATATCTAGAAAGGGGACTTTTCAGCAGTGGGCATAGATGGGACCAAATGAAAGAATTTTCCAACACTTTAATAGGTCTGACATAATAGGTTTTCTATTGTCTGAGAGAAGGCCCCAGAAATCTCAAAAAAAAAAAAAAAAAAAAAAAAAAAGAGGAGAGTTTAACAGAGTAGAAAGGGGGGGTGTTCTCTTTGGAGAAGGATGGAGACTCTTTCACTGAAGGTGATTGAGAAGGAAGACAGTGAAGGGTAAGAATTAAGGGTGGTTCCCCTAAACTGATTTGCACTACCGGAGGCAGCAAATATTTATTCAATTTCAGGATGTTACAGGGGGAGTTCTGGTGAGAAATTGGACTTGTGCCACTTGATACAGAAGAGAGATTATAAACCTGCATTCAGAACTCATTAGTTCAGTAAGAATCTCCCAAATGGAAAATTTCTATAGAATCCATAAAATTTCTCCTTGAAACTAATAGTTAATATCGGAACACCAACCATACTCAGTGATTCTATCTTTCAGTTTATAGTGGCCAAGGACAAACCTGGAGAGTGCTGAGTCAGGAAGCCCAAAGAGGTGTAGAGTAGCAAGGTAGGGAAAGACGGGGCTGTTAGCCACATCTTTTCCACACCACAGTTTCCTCCCTTGAGTTAGACCAAGACTGATGGCTTAGCAGACAAACCAAGCTGCATCTTTTCTGAAATGACCTTAAATTATTTGAAGAGGATGGCCTTGAATATAAAAGGTTCATACTGATTCAAAAAAAAATGTAGTTCAACAGAGTGTGTTCATAAGGAAATTGAAGAAAATAATAAAACTACCTGCAACTTGAAGTCCATTGAAATGTCCGATCAAGATTCAACTGGGTTATTCTGGTAAAACACACACATGTACACACACCCCCTCATGTACACATGAGAAGATACAATTCAACAGACTGAATGAAGAATTGTAAGAACAGCAGCACAACACTTTTTGCAAGGTTCCCTTTGCATAGATACTTGGACAAACTGAGAGAGGACACATTCAGTCTGAAGGAAGCTTATTCCAGGCAGAAGACCCAACAAGAGCCAAGGCCTCAGATCAAGATTGGCAGGCACTGAGGATTCACACTGGCTGGAAGCAAAAGATGTTGATAAAAGGCAGAATCAGGGCTGTCTTAGGTCAAGTAGAGTCGTACAACCAAGTGAACATTCTATATTCTGTTCTGTAGAGAAGGCACGGCCTCGAGTGTCACTAAGCTGTAGAATAACATGATCTGATATACATTCCTAGAGGCTCACTTTCAGGGTTTGTTTACTAATTACTGAGCATGGTTTCAGGTCAGGCAGGGCGTGCAGCACTGCCCAGTTGCCATGGCTGGCTACACTGCTTCATTGTCTAAGACAGGCCAGCTTCTGTTCAACACTTTACCTTCATGGCTCCTGACAGCACTTGACTTTGCAACCCAGGCTCTTACAACTGCTGCTTTTCCCCACACAATGGGAGAACACTCTGGAAGCATAAGCCTAAGCGGCCCCATTCATTGTTCCCCCACTTGATGTCTAGGATCTCCCCAGACTTTGCTGGACTCACATTTTTAATCATAAAGCCATTCTAAGACTTCTGAGTCTTCTGGGATTTTTTTCATGCCATTCAGAATAGTTTACACCCCAGAAACAAGAAGCCTCAGAAATCTTGAGTTTGTTGCCAATTAGAAACCACATTGGTTCTAGAAGTATTCATAATTTGTCTTGAAGAAGAGCCAGGCAGTATTGAAACAGGATTCATGCTTAGGCGAGGCCATTCCCTAGGGAATGAGGAGCCCGGCCATGTACATCATGAAATGTACTCCCTGACTCCAAAAGTTATTGTTACAGAAATGAAAATCCACTTCCAAGACAGCCTTGAAGAGGGAAAGCGATCTCCAAGGAGAACCCTAAGTATGTTTAGAAGTGGAAAGAAAATAGTGCCCATTTGTTCTGGTAATGGCATGTGTGAGGGCTAAATTAGGTAGGAAGAAAACAACCTTCCATTTCTTCTTCTCACTGTATCTCCCACTCTCCACTGCCTCCTTGAGTTCAACATGGCAGAAGAGCTCAAAAATCATTACTGCCTAACACAGGATCTGCTAAACACCGGATTTAACACTTCACAGAAGATCCAAGTCATATTGGAATGTTTAGTTTACTATCTTGTAAAACCCCAGTTCCTGTTGAATAATACCCTAAAATTTAGTCCAAGTAATCTATAAAGTCCCTCTTATACACAAATGTATCTCTTGTTCTCTCAGCCTAATCTGTATGTGGGTTGTATTTATTAACTATGTACTATGTAGCAAGTACTGTAGGCTCTGGGGAATTAGGCTCTGGGTATCTAGAGACTGATAAATACTATTCTGCTCTTGATGGGTATTTGTTCTAGTAAATGGAAGGAACCATAAAAAATTATGAGTCACTATAGTCCATTCAGTTACTAATAATGCAGAAAGACCATGAGCTTCAGAGTAACATGTTCCTGAAGGGAAAAAAAAAAAACTGTACACAGAACCTAGCATTGTGGGTTTTCCTTGTTGCTTTATGTTTTATTCACATCAGAATCTTGGGAAAATCACTGCACATATCAATACACATACCAATAAGCCCATACAGGAAAGGTAAGATTGTACAAGCCTTTCAGTGACATCTTGGAGACCTCAAACAGCATTCTACAGCAAAGGAAATCCACTGAGCATGTGCAACAGAAATAGTGCTTATTAAATTGCTTAATGTATGCCCCAGTCTGAGCACTCACTGTATACATCTGACAACCTAAGATCCTAAGATCGTCATGCTTCCATATGGAAATGTCCAGCCTCTGGTAAACACACAAGGATTAAAAGACTACCTTTGCTTCCAGTTTTGATCTTCTCCATCTTTCATGCCTGAAAGAGACATGGTCCACTGCTAATGCCTAAAATTTAGAAATCATTCTGCAGTGTCCCTTTTCCCTTGCCCTCTTTTCGCAGAGCCTAGCTGTCTTCTACCTGTGAATTTAGGGCCTTTAGGTTTGCCATGTTGAAACAGGTTATCGTATTTCCTGCATTGACCTTGAACTCTAAGGATGACCTGGAAGTTCTGATCCTTCTGCCTCTTCCTCTCAAGGTGTTAAGGTCACCAAATCCTATCCTATGCAGTGCTATGCATCAATCTCAAGCCCCTTGTCAAGTGCCTAATCAACAGAGCTCCAGACATCCTTCAGTCATGTTTTGAATGTCTCATTGTTGTTGGTTTCCATGGCCCCCAGCCTAACCTCAGTCTCCTAGTATTTATTGTACCTCCCTGAACACAGGGATGCTTCCTTGGTTTTCTTCTTCTACTGTGCTTTGCCCCACCATCTGCAGCAGCCAAGGATAATCTCAAACGAAAGACTGTATGCAGTTTCTCCACTTTCATCCCGAAGCAATATGCAAATCCTTCTAAAGGCTTCATATGATACAGAAGCAAAGTCAGAATGCCAGCAGTGTGCTCGGAGATGCCTGACTTTCTCACCTGTCTGCCATGCCTCTTACCACCCTCTTCCTCACACTCAAGCACCACGATTCTTTCTGTTCCTAAGCAAGCCAGATATTTCCCATACCAAGATGTCATGGTGATGCTTCTACTTCCAACGTTTTCTATCTCCTCCGTGCTCTGCTACATCTTAGACTTTACACAGTCATCCTCTAGGGAACTTTGTTTTTCTACCAATTTACATCATAGTACCTAATTCTTATCCTTCACAATACAGCTCATAATAAAATAGGACCTTATAGATACATAGACGAATGATTATTACTTAGATAACATTTTCCCCTCCCATCAGACTCTCTACTGCAAACTATGAGAACTGTGTTGCTTATTGTAGGTCAGCAATCCAAGTGCTCTGTGAGTGTTTGTTGAAGAAATGAAATATGCATTTCTAATTCCAAGTTATCTTACTTATACATCTAAACTGTCCTGGCATTTATCATGTTCACTAGGTATAAAAATTATAAAAGAGCTCACACCTTACCCACCCTGCTTGTACTGTAAACCCCTTCCAAAATACCTGCAAATGGTACCAATTTTGAAATTCTCACTAACCACTAAACTTCTTATATTCTTAGTATTAGCAATTTCCAGATTTACCAAAGTACCCTTTAACATACATGTCCATTTATCACTCTTTTTTTTTATCACTAGATTAATCATATATTTAGTTCTGGCTCCATACAGCCATGTATTAAAAAAATAAATAAATAAGAGGTTCCCTCAGTTTCTTTTGGATACCCAGGCTGGTGTGTTTTCACTGTAATGCAGTATATATAAACACTTTTCTTTCCTCACCCCAGCTTTTTAACCAAAGTGTTTTTTAAAAAGACTGTCCTTGCAATCTTTGCCAAATGTCAAGCTTTAGTCATAGAAGAAAGTCCCAAGAATATTTTCAGAAATCCTGTTTGGATGCTATTCTCCAGCCTAATTTTGTAGACCAAGACATTTGGGCAGTCCTAGTATGCTGGGGATAAGCCTTTAAGGATTTTTATCTGAGTCAAACCCAAACTCCAGCCCTAATTAAAATACCACAACACTGTTAACTCCTTGACTATGGTTGATGTTGGTATAGTTGAGCTAAATCCATATCTGGAAACAGCCTCTCTCATCTGTGTTCCTGCTGTTTGCTTATGTTTCTGTTTCAGGTTTTCTCTGATTTGCAAAGGATACATGTGTTGCTTTGCAGACATCTCTAGAATTGCATAAAGAAAGCAAAATCGCTGCTGCCAAAGAGCACAGATGTGGTGATGGAAGTTTCTGAGGCTTTCAACTTTGTATATTTTGCCCTCTGATAGCTAAAGATGGTGAAAAAAAGAGAGAGAGAGAGAGAGAGAGACCTGTCACATGGTGCTTTATATTATCTTATATGTTTTAGAGAAAAGAAAAATATGCACACACACTTCACACGTGCATGTGCTCGAGCACACACGCGAGTACACACACACACACATAGGTAAATGTGTGTGCTTTAATTGGCAAGTGCATCGGATGTTGGCATTTAAGTTCAAAGTCTCCTATGTAGGAAGCACAGTTGCCAAGACTCCTGCAAAATCTGTATGTGTTTGTGCCACTGAGCATATACATAAATGGATGCTTGGAAGTTCCAATCTGCAAAAATATTCCCTAAATTCTTTGAAATCCCATCAAAGGAAATCATCAAGTACACATGCTCTCTGTCCCCCTGCGAAACCACTATCTGTGCATGGATACCCACTCTTTGATCCTGCTGCCTTCTGTCCTTCTGAGAAGACCAGGCTGCACTCGGCATACCTGTTGTTGGTGTGTCTGCTCTTACCTCATTACTATTTCCCTCAGAGTTCTGGAGCCTCCTGTGAAGTCAAATCAAAAGTGACAATGTGAAAACCAAGGGGCTTCCAAGTACAAATTGTATGTGATCTTCTTGCCATAACGGAATAGTGTCATTGTCCTATAAAATTAGAACATCTATGCTCTTCCACTCCAGAGAATTAGCAATATGGATTCTAGTCAGTAGCTAATGGGAATTCAGAAGGATTTGGAAACATTTCCCAGAAGTACGGGAAGCACAGAGCATCTTGATCTCCATATAAATACTTGCATTAAATCATAAACTTCTCATTTATTAAATTGAGCAATTATTTACTGGGCATCTATCCTAAATGCTGGGCATGAGGCATTAAGGAGAAGTAAAATTTCTTTTTCTTATGGAGCTCACATTCTGCCTGGGAAGACATTTAAGAGACAAATGGCCAGGCAGAATATAGATAAGGTCAAAGAGATAAGCTTTGCAGAAAGAATAAGGTGAACACATATTCCCTAAATATATGGTCCACAGCATTTAGGGAGTGGAGAGTTTGGGTGATCGGTGGAATCCTAAATTATGATCATGGAAGCCTTTACTACATGGGAGACATTTTAGAAGAAATACTGAAAACTCTGTGAAGGCTTGATTTCATTGGAAGGGCATGCTAGACAAAAGGAAGAGGAAAACCGAGGGCTCAAGAAAATGGCTTCCTTTATACCCTGATGTCTAAGGAGGCCAGAAAGACCCAAATGGAACGAAAAGAAGAGGTTGCTAGACATGATGTCAGAGATTTAAGGGAAAAGTTAGGAAGTTTTAGTAGGGCCTGTAGGCCAATGAGGGGTAGAGTCATCGGCCTGTTTTATTTTTATTTTTATTTTGAATGAGATGGAGAGTCTTTGTCAGGCTTCTTAAGGATGCTACCCTGCGGTTTGAAATTGAAATGTTTCCTACAGGCTCATGTTTAAGTTTCCCACACCCAGTTTGTAGTGCTATTTAAAATGCTGTGGACCATTGCTTGTAGAAGTATGTCATAGCCACCCTTACTGCCAGTAGCTCTTTTGGTTTATGTTTTGCATCCTTTGAAGTAGATACTCAGTTATGTGCTCCCTCCCACAGGGAAACTCCTCCAAACTGTGAGCCACGCTAATCCTTTCCTTCCTTTTACTGTTTCTCTAAGATACTCTGGGTACTGAGATGACAGGGAAACGAATACACACAACAAATTTCCACGAAGAGATTTAAAACAAAAGTTGTTTCGTATATGTAGAGTATAAAAAAATTGAACACACACTAGAAAATAAAGCCCAGGTACAAAGTACAGTGTCTACAGAAGGTGGAGGCAAGAAAATCCTTGAACTCAAGAATACAGAGCCAACCTGGGCAACATAATAGTAAGATCAGAACTCAAAAAGGAGAAAAGAATGGGCAGCCTTGTCTAGTACCTGATTTTGGTGGGAATGCTTCAAGTTTCTCTCCATTTAGTTTGATGTTGGCTACTGGCTTGCTGTATATTGCTTTTAGTATGTTTAGGTGTGGGCCTTGAATTCCTGATCTCTCCAAGACTTTTACCATGAAAGGATGTTGAATTTGTCAAATGCTTTCTCAGCATCTAGTGAGATGATCATGTGGTTTTTTTTTCCTTTGAGTTTGTTTATATAGTGGATTATGTTGATGGATTTCTGAATATTGAACCATCCCTGCATTCCTGGATAAAGCCTACTTGATCATGATAGATTGTTTTGATGTGTTCTTGGATTCAGTTTGCAAGAATTTTATTGAGTATTTTGCATTGATATTCATAAGGGAGATTGGTCTGAAGTTCTCTTTCTTTGTTGGGTCTTTGTGAGGTTTAGGTATGAGCATGATTGTGGCTTCATAGAACGAATTGGGTAGTGTTCCTTCTGTTTCTGTTTTGTGGAATAGTTTGAAGAGAATTGGTATTAGGTCTTCCTTGAAGGTCTGATCATCCTGAGTGAGGTAACCCAATCACAAAAGAACACACGTGGCATCCACATCAGTGAGTATACACTCACTGATAATTGGATATTAGCCTAAAAGCTCTCAATATCCAAGATACAACTCACACACCACATGAAGCTCATGAACAAGGAAGACCAAAGTGTGGTTACTTCAGTCCTTCTTAGAAGGAGTAACAAAGTACTCACGGAGCAAATATGGAGACAAAGCATGGGACAGAAACTGAAGGAGGGGCCATTATAATAGAGACTGCTCCACCTGGGTATCCATCCCTTGTGTATTCACCAAAGGTAGACGCTGATGTGGATGCCAGGAAGTGCATGCTGACAGGAGCCTTATATAGCTGTCTCCTTAGAGGTCTGCCAGAGCCTGACATATACAGAGGCAGAAGCTCACAGTTAACCATTGAGCTGATCATGGTGTTCCCAATGGAGGAGTTAGAGAGAAGACTGAAGGAGCTGAAAGGGTTTTCGGCCCCAAGAGGAGAGCAACAATACCAACCAACCAGAGCTCCCAGTGCCTAAACAACCAGTCTGGGAGCACATAGAGAGGGGCCCATGGCTCCAGCTGTATATGTAGGGGAGGATGACAGTGTCAGGCATATGTGGATGAGGAAGTCCTTGGTCCAGTGAAGGCTGGATGCCCCAGTGTGGGAGAAATAGTGGGTGGGGAGGTGAGAGTGGGAGGGTAGATGGGGGCACATCCTCATAGAAGCAGGAGGAAGGGGGATGGGATAGGAGGTTCCTGGGTGGGGAGGGAAAGGGGGTTACATATGAAATGTAATAAAATATCCAATAAAAAAAAGAAGAAAAGGACAAGAGAATAAAGCAACAACAACAAAAAGAAAGAATGAATGAATGAGTAAATCAGTCAATCAATTAAAAGATAAACTAAAGTACAATTCAGTATGGAAGGGTTATGTGTTCTGGATGCGCTTCCTTTTGTCTTTATGAATCAGAGCCATGATACACTCTGTAACCCTTTATCACTCACATTTGCAGATAAAGAATTGTTTCCAATGAAATATCAGTTTTAAGATGAACAGATGCCAGAGCTGGACAAAATAACCATTACTTGCCAAGTTTTTAAACATTTAAATGTTTGGGGTAATTTTGAAGCAACAAGGTGTTCATTTGCTTTTTTGCTGATGTAAAGCATAGAACCGTTCCAGTTTTCCTTGGCGTTGCTGTTTTCACACTGACTTCCGGAGTGCCAGCAAGTGCTCCGTGCACACACTTGTCTTTTGAGTTCAGAGTTCGTAAGTCACTAGGATCTCTTTAGAAATGACTTGCAAGGACTAAAATTTTTCAACAGGTTTCTTTCTCTTTTTTCTAACTTCCCACAGTAGAATCCAAATGCCAAGGACACATTGCTGAAGGTGGGCCCCTATTGTGAAACAATGTTATTGTCTTAAGAACTTAGAGAGTTTTGTAAATGCAAACAGAATAAAACGTCTTATTTTTGTCCTTTTTGTCCTTTCACAGTGAAACATAAGAGGGTCCTTCCTGGTGGAAGAGATAGGATTGAACTCAAAATCCCAGTGTCTAGTCATTTTTACTCATGACTCCGAGATTCTTTAGCTGCCATCCATTTTCTGTTTCTGCATGTACCATAAGGAATTCACACTACCTCCCAGGTAGATTCTCTCACATCTTTCAAATTCTCCTTAATCTGAACCTCTTTGGGCACTGAACCTAAACGTCCTCCAGAGGCATATTGATCTAAGTATGTCAACGTGTTGTTTGTGTGCTGGTCTGTCTGTTGCAGTTAGTCTAATGGGTTCATTGCATTCCTCATTTCTGTGTAGTGTAGTGTGTCTATGGTTTGTACTGAACACACCAGAGATGTGGATACAAAGGTATGATATGAGAAATAATTCATCGTGAGTAACTTCTAGGGAATTCTTTACTATATTGTCCAGAAATAAGAACATCTAGGAATCAGAAGCATGGTGAAGAGTAATCTGAGGTCTAAGGATAGAATATCCACCCAGGTTTTGTCTGGTGAAGGAAAGGAAATAGAAAGAAGAGTTGGTTTTTCTTCAAGTAAGACTTGTTGATTGCTAAGAACTATCCATTGCAAAGAAGCCAACAAAATTATCCATGAGTGGAAAAATATGGGTTTTCCCAGGAAATAATTAACTTTATGAAATAAAATATCAGATTCAGGGCTCTACAGACTAAACCACAGACCACAGCGTTGATTGGAAGGAACTCCATGCAAAATTTGCTCTATACTGAATAGAAAGGGATATGTTTAAAAACCCCAATGTACTTAATCATTCATTAGCTAGAGCCTTCCTTATACTGTGGCCTGAACACAGATAGAAACATGCACCATCTATGTATTTGAAAAGAAAGTATCACATGCCCTGAAGCTAGTTTCCAATGGTTGTGGGCTGTCACATCAGTGCTGGGAATCAAACCTGGGTCCTCTACAAGAACAATCAGTGCTGTTAACTCTTGACCCATCTGTCCAGCCCTCTAAACCATTCTTTCCTGCCTCCATTATGACAGTGTGGTGGATGGAGGTAAGGAGACGTTATCAAAAGGTGATTTGAAAGAATTACTAATGGATCCAGTCAGCATGATAGTGAGTATACTTTTCCCAAGCTTTCATGGTTCAGGTGCCCTTTCTGGAGGTTTTTCTTGTCAATTATGTTTGTGAAAAATGACAGTTATTAATTGGTTTTAAGTTGAGCCAGTCCTTATTATAATTCAAATACATTTCCCACTTCGGGTCCCATATCTCTATAATCATTATTATCTTATAGTGAATTTACTGTAAGCGTAATATTTACAAGAAGCAATTTGTCATCTCGGGGTTAAGTGTAGAAACTTCAATAATTTCTGGATAAATATGTCAAAATAACTAAGATTCGGGCAATAAAAGAGAATGGGGGGCCTCTAATGTTGCATTTTAGATTAGAATTGGGAGGTTGCTGGCTGGTTTTGACTTTATTATCATTGCTGTTTTTAATAAATATGATTTTCCAATTATTAACCATCATTAGTATTAATGGCATTTGTGCTGGTAATCCGTCTCACTAAGGATTTCAAACGCTGTAGTTTTTCAATGCTAAATGAGTGCCAGGGCTCCAGCAGTGATACCCACCCGATTGCTACACCCAACTCTCCAAACACAATTAATTTTAATTCTATATGAATAGGCCATTGAGTGAAGGATGGAACCGGAGACCTTGCAAGCAACTCTAAAATATTCCAGTTCATCAGGACTGAAATCCAAGAGCTAATTGGCCCTTGCTCCTATTTTTTCTAGCTGGAGACAGCATTCCATGTCACTTAAACTTACTTACATACATGCTGTGAGGCATGCAGGGACAAAGGAGGCAGAAGATGCAAATGAGCAGGCATGCTTCAGTTCCAGTCTCCTCTTTGTCCCATCCCTTCCTCTTCCCCAGCATCCCTGTGTACCTGCTGAAGCATCCTCCATGATGCTCAGAGCATGTGAGACCTCTGTGCATTCCTGGTATGTTTCCTGCTGGCCTGTCTGTGGAGCTGTGATTACACACTCTGAAACACAACTAATGCCTCTCTCTCTCTGTCTCTCTCTCCTCAAGGCAGGCTCTATCGTGCCTGCAAAGAGGACTCCCAGCAGCACCCTGTCTGCAGAGCGCTTCTTATTCACCCCAGTAACACTTTTCTGCCCTTTCCCTTTGTGTGGATTCCTAGTACTAGAATCAATCTTCACGAGATACATACAAGATAGGAATAAGACAACAAACACCATATATTTTCATATATATGCAGCCTGTGTTTGTCTGACTAAACACTCCTCATTTTTGATGAATCGATGAAGGAAGGAATGAACAAATGAACAACAAAATGAACAAATGAATAAATCCTCCATTTCTCTTGTGTGGATCAGAGGCCAACATTTCTACATATTTGCTGGTGGCAGGCTGTAGGTACTCATATGTCTCTGGTGAGTAGCTTAGTAAAGTGCACATGCACTTTGGAGGACCGGTGTCTGCAGCTCCGTCTGTTATCTAAGCCAAAGTGCTCGGTGACCTATTCATATTTCATATTCATATAATATTCATATACAAATGAAAATTAATTGAGATTGGAAGCTTTGGATGTATCAAGCCAGTGTAGAAAACACGGCTGGAGCCCTGGAACCCATTTACCATTTACACAAGTGCCCAAGTTCCTTCCTTAGGACAAAGAAGCCATCTTCTTTCTACATCCGATGGCCATCTTACTAACTCTTCGCAGAGGCAGGCATTCCAACGCAATGGAAACAGATTTCTAGTAATTATAAAAAGAGTTTATTGGTTAAATGTTTCCTGGGTAACTTGCCTTTTTTCTCTATACCAGTCATACAGTAAAGAGAATTTTATTACACTTATTTTACAAACATTAAGTAAATTTTCATTGTCTTTCTCTCTTTCTCTCCCTCTTGCTGCCTTTCTTTCTGTTCCTCTATATATTTCTTTCTCTCTCTCTCTCTCTCTCTCTCTCTCTCTCTCTCTCTCTCTTTTCTCTCTTTCAGTCTCTCTCTCTCTCTCTCTCTCTCTCTCTCTCTCTCTCTCACACACACACACAAAACCAGCACTAAGGAAGCAGGGACAAGCAAATCCTAGAGGCTTGTTATCCAGCAAGTTCAAGGCCAATGGAATATCCAATCTCAAACAAGGTGGACATTGCCTGAGATTGTCCTCCAATTTCCACATCCACTCTCACACCTGTACAAGTGCACCACCACACATATGAACATCCATATATACATATGTACACACTCACACTTATGCACATACACCATGAATACACATAAAAATATATACATCCGTACAGAAGAAATGTAGCAACGGCACAGTATAAATAGCAACTTCATTGTCCCACAGTACTGCACACACTAAACAAGTTTCCTCTTCACCTGATTTGAAGTCTGGCTTCTTGGAATGCGGATCTTCACCTAGTTGCTAGGAAAAAAAAAAAAAAAAAAAAAAAAACTATCTCCGATAGAATGAGCGAAACTACTGTGAACTCACGTATCACTCAAGTGTAAATGTGTTAATGTGCAAACTCTGCCAGTAGTGTGCATAGTAGAAAAAAGAATGGGAAGCTGGTAAAACACAGAAATGAGCCCCTAATGGTGGCATTTCGGGGAATAGGAGGGGACAGATGGGGAGATATTTCTGGACCAGGGAGCTTCTGGGTGCCCTTCACGTTGTACCACACCAGCCATTTCCTATTCCTGTGCAGAAGGTTGGCTCTGCTGCCACAACGCACTCTCCAGCTCTCCTGAGAAGCGTGCTTCTATTTCTGTCTGTTATAAAAAGGTAGAGATGCCATTCCTTCTGGTTGTCAGGGACCAGGCATGAGCCTCCCTCATAGAACAGGAAAAAAAAAAAAAAAAAAAAAACCCAAGGACAAAGAAACTCTCTGTTTTCTTCATCCAATGGGCACCATGCTAACGCTTCACAGAGGCAGGCATGTCAACTCAATGGGAAGGGGTTTCTAATAGTTTTAACAGCAGATTCTGCTGGTTAAATGTTTGTCAGGTGCCTCGTCTTTGTTACCTATGCCAGCAATATAATAGAGGGCATTTGTTACCCCTAATTTTTACAAACATTAAGCAACGTGCCCATGATCACAATACTGGTAATTTTCCAAGTAGGTAGGAGTGACCGAAAAATTCCAACTCAAATCCTAAACACCTTCAGGAAGATGTCCCTGATACAAGGAGGAAACATCTAACTATCATTGTCCTATATTATCCTTACTTTATTTCATAAAGATATGGAAGAAATAATTTCTGACTCTAGATATTACAGGAATAACTAGTGTAGAAAATATGAATGACTAGCCAGCAATCTCAATATATTTTCTACAAAAAAAAAATGTGTGAAGTATCTAAACTAGATAAAGAACACATTCAGGCTACCTGGAGAAGTCTCTTCAAGGACTTATTCCTTATATAGTTAGTCCCTGACTCAAAGAGCTTGCAGCCTGAAGACGGTATTAAGACCCCAATAATGCTACACAGCAGACTTATATACAAGATGAGGTCAAATTGATATTAGAAAGAAAGAAGAAAAAAGAACTCAGTGGAAAGAGCCATTCCTTCTCATAGCAATCAGACTACAGAATGTCACTCATGTAAAACATCTGTTGTCTTCACCCAGTCCTTCTGAGCAATTGTCTCCTAAACAATGTTACCTCCACTGAATCTGTCCACTTCAAAAATCCCCGATCTTCTCTACAGTTGGGTGGAAATGAGTTAGCATTTTCTTTATAGTTTCTTTTAAAGTATCATGTATGTCCACCCGGTCAGTTCCCCAGTAGTGTGTCTTCCCTGACAGGAGACGCAGCAGCAGCAGCAGCAGCAGCAGCGCAGATGCTGGGAGATCCCTCCTGCACTCTAAATGCTTCTCTTGTGTTTATGCTGAGAGATTAGCACTGAAACATACTTAACCTGTGTCACTCGGTTCACACCGAGTCAACGCCGGCTTCCTCATAGCTGTGACCAGTTTGGTTCAACAGCTGGTTTGACTGATTTTTCCATGGAACCAGCCTAATTGTGTGACTGGTTGGACATCTGCAGATGCTTCTAGGCAAAGGCAAGGCAGGCTTCATATTAACTCACTCAAAGACGTCTCCCTTCACTCCAGATCTTCCGTGGAATTACCAAGTGCTTGTTGGTAGTAAAAGTTAAAATCATGCCCTCTCCTGCCTTTCCCAGCTTTCAAAGGAGAACATCAATCTATGGCCAGCCAGACAATCTCTCTGAAGACGCTCAATGGGGAAGTGAATAACACCTATATATTTAAAGATACATCTGTAGCATAAGAAAAAAAACCAATATGAAAACAGTAATTTAAAGAGATTTAAAGAAACAACAACCTCTTTTCAGCAACATATTTGAGTTCTTTCAGACAATCAATTATTCATAAATATCAGATTATCATTTTTCTATTTGCATTGGAATACATGCAAGTAATGTTAAAAGTTGCCAGGGATCAGTTCCCATTCAAATCAATATTTCTTTCAGCAAATTATGTTCTTCCCTTGTCAGCTACTCCATTCAAATCAAAGCACCAATCTGTTTCAAAACTGGTACTTTGTCTAAATTTGTTTACCTGGATACTAATAAAATATCTGTTATACTCCCAAAAATCCTGCTGAGAAAATAAGAAGATTCATAAATGTCCACAGAAATCGGAGCAGGTGGCATTCGGACTAAGCTGGGTCTATTTCTCACTACGATTAACCAGCTCGTAATGACAACATTTCTTATCTTACAACTGTGGCATCAAGAGGGAGCTGTAGCTCTTCTGAGACACAATTCTGCACGCCCCAGCTTATCCACGCTCTGTGATCTCGTGTCTGTTTCTCTCTCTCTCTCTCTCTCTCTCTCTCTCTCTCTCTCTCTCTCTCTCTCTCTCTCTCTCTCTCTCTCATTCATTCTCTCCTTGTCATTTTAACCATTGCACCAGCTCCATTTAAATGTATCTGCAGAGGATCTGGTCAAGTGGAGATAATCCATGCAAATCAGAAACTGGTTGTCAGTGTGTGGTTCCCGGAGAGGACTCAGCCTGAGGAGGTCACTCGTTCACAGCCGCTCCTCCCATTCTATCTCCCCTTATTGCAGAACTGCTGTGTGTATACAGTGGCAGAAAGGACTCAATTGACTTCAACTGCTGCCTGGTTTTGCTTACAACTTTTTCTTATAAAGGAACTTACCTCCATCTGTCTCTTGAAGGTAGGAAGCCTGATTCTTCTAAAGACGCGTGTAATGCCTCTTCTGTCTGCTCATTGTCAAATGTCACTGGAATGCGTTACATTGTTGCTGGCACAGGGCGCAAATGCTGCGATTCCAGGTGTCTCCCGCTTTTGTTACTTAACCGTGTAGGTGCAATTGTTTAAGTGCAGGGTATTTGGATGTTTATTTTCCATGTAGCCAGCTTCAGTTTTACCCCACAAGGAAGATTAGAGTGTCTACTCTCTAACCTAGAAATACAATTCGCTATCAAGTTTTCCCTCTTAAAACAATAATAAGCTCTTTAGATGCTTTAACTTCTGCCAATTACAGCCAAGTGTAAAATTCAACCGTGAGAAGGTGCCTGTGTATTGTTTGCCTGAACCTGGAACCTTCTTGCAGCATTTTCTCTGGGGAAAAAAAAAAAAGAGAGAAAGAAAAAAAAGAATTAACTGTTGAAATGTTTTTGACATCAGTGAGAAAAACGATAGATCTTACTTCATTCTGCGGCAAGGGTAGCATGCTAGAGGCTCTATTGCTAACTGGCCTGTCAAATAGATTTATTCGGCACAATTCACAAATTACTAGGCTATGCAGAGTGTTGCAATTAGTTGGATTCTGTTACAGTTGTTAGGCGTGCTGGTAGGTATTGTTTTGAAATTTAAATTGTATTTTAGAAAACTTTATTGTAAAGGGGCTCCTTAAGCCCTGACATGCATACAGTGCCAGTAGAGATCATTATTTAAGAATGATTTCAATACTCAAATGGTTAAATTTGGGTTAAAAATGTGTGGGAGTAGTTAATAGATTGTATGATATATGTGTTGTTTCTGAAAGCAATCCTTTAGCTTGTAATACTTCAAATGTGTTTCCTTCAAGTGACTTGTAATAATATTTTAATCATTCCTTAGTCATTTTAACTTTAAATCACATCAAAATGTCATGAAATTACAAATTCAAAAAAATCTTTTGGATTAGTACAAATATAATTAGAACACTCCAGTTGCAACTGAGATAAATGTCATCTGTCTTTGAACATACTCTTCCTTAATATGATTTTGCATTTTGACATATGGCTCTGACAAGGATATTTAATCCCTTGTATGAGATAGAATTGAACATAAACAGTAAACAAAGTTGACAGTCCTGAAAAGAAGGGAAAAAATGTTTTCCAGTATACCCAATCATTCTGATGTCATAAATCTCAGATTCCATCTTCTAGGTAGATACTTGTAGTTAGTAGAGTTTGGGGGGGGATGGAAATTTATTATCCACATAAAATATCTCAATGTCAAAACCGTGTTTCCTTTTCCTTTTGGTACTGAATGTTATGCTGAGAAAATTCCACTCTGATTTTTGAGTACAGTAGTACAGGGTACGGAGCCCCTGTCATTGCTAGCATAAAGAAGCCGTCGGCACACGTGTTACTACTGTACAGAGGGCTATCTCTCCATTTCTGGAATTTGTTAGGGTGTTGTATGTAGAATTTAACAGATAAATATGTTCTACTTCTAAACATTTTATTGGTCCTATCAGTATGGAAGCTACTCTGCAAGGATGGGGACTGGCATTTATAGCAGTGGGTAATAAAAACCCTTCACGGTGAGAAAAGAGGAATTTGACTTATTGCTTACCTAGTAATTAGAGTTTCTTTTAAAACTCTTTGTAATGCTGAATTGTGCAGTAAACTGAGGCTTGCCAGGCAAGGCTGATTGAACGTATCTGTGGCAGCCTGTGGTGGCTCATGAATGTCTCCTGCGTAGTCATTGTCACTGGGGTATATTATTTGAGCCTCTGTACTACAGGGGGAAAAGGATTCCACACTCATGGTCAAGGGAGACTCTTCTACATCCAAAGGAATTTGGACAGGAGTCCCACTCACTGCCACAAACCCCACAAGAAGACTCAAAACAGATGAGGGTGTATAACCGATGAAAGTGTATGGGATAGCCTAGCTGGGTGAACTTGAGACTACTGTGAACTAAAGGGTGCCCTTTCAGAACAAAGGAATACCATAGATACTCTGTCAGCAGGCGAGCTAAGGAGAGACAGAGAAAGTAGGCAAGGCACTCTTCTGGGGACGGAGAAAATGCTGCCAACTAGACATTCTCTTTGCATTCACATTACGTGGATTTGATAGGTTTGCAGGCATTCCCCTGGAATCCCAAGCCATCATTTCACGGGGCTATTTCAAAAGCAGGAATTTTTATAGATGCTTGCGTTTGTTTGCTAACCTCAAGAAGGTCTCCAAAGACCTACCTCCTATGCCTTTAGTCAGGCCTTACTGTGCATCCTAAATAAAATGGTCACAGCCTTCAACTCCCCTGGGTTCCTCTGCTTCATCTGCACACTTCCCATTCCTCCACTAACTCATTCAAGCAACTGCTCAGGATAAGTTACATTTACTCCATTTCAGTGTGCCTTGCAGCAAAATGTAGAGCACCAAGAAACCTCATGGCTGTATTTAATAGTGGTTTGTTATTCCCACCTGAATCCCTTCTGCTGGTTTTACTGAATGCAGTTTAAAAGATAAATTTTCATCTTAAAAGGATACGATAGGGGGTGTTAATAAGTTGTCCAGAACTTTGGGAGTGTTCAGTGGGGCCAGGGAAATGTGCAACCCTACCTGAGGAGAAACGATCTGCAATATCAGCAGGCATTGGTTGCTGCTTCATCTGTACACATTCAGAGCTACTCAGGAAGCTATTCCACCACACTGAACAGTTCCCAGACCCTGGAAGTTATTGGAGTGTGATTGGTTATGGCATCTAGGGGACACATATCAGATCCTTATTGCTTTGCTTGTGATAATTTTAATCTTTATAGTAAAGCTATGAGGTGAAGGGGACCATCATACCCACATTATAGATAAAAGCATGGAGAATCAGAGAAGTTAATTGACTTTGTCAAGGCCATGGAGTTGTGCAGACATGAGATTTGAACATGCTTATCCTCTGAAAACACATAGAACAACGACTTCCTGGCTTATCTGTCAGGGTACTTCCTTCCCTCTCCCTATAGCAAACGTATCCCACCTACCCATCTGTTGTCTTGGTATCTGGTTCTGGCTTTTCAACTTCTTCATAGCTCTTCCTTTTGATCTGTATTAGCATTATAGCAGGCTTTAAGAGTTATTTCACTGAAGACACGCCAGAAATGGTTACTCTAGTAAAGTATAAAATTGAATCACATCTGTAATTGACTGGCATGTCTGCTCAGTCTTTGAAATGACACCCCCCCCCGCCCCCGCTCCTTTCTTCTGTCCAAAAACAAGATTGACAGCGTTTTATATGTTTGGAATATCAGTGGTTTAAAGACCTTGGTAATGATGGAAATTATCCGGGCTTTATCTAACTACCATTCCTAGTAACTGCATAGAGGTTCTGATAACAGTTAACATGTTGAGCCAAACAACCGTTCACATAAGAAAAGTATATTCTATTGACCTGTGGAATCATCCTTCCAATGTGGTCAGCAGTGACCCTTTCTCTTGCCTTTCTATCCACCAGAAACATCTGTATGGAAATTTCCCCAGACAAAGTATCACCAGCCCATTTACAAAGCAGGAGAAGGAAACAGATAACGTGATAATGAATATTTAAATATGCTGACTGTGTGCCACTCAGCACAGTTAACTGTTCTTATGTCATAGGTGTTACCCCTTTTATGAGGGTCAAGAGAAGACCCCTCCTTCTAGAGAAGTGAGAGCAGCCTGCCTTCTGTCTGCCTATTTGTGGTAGCTTCAAACCTCCCCTACTGTCTTTCATCCCAGTCTGAAGAGATGAACACAGGTCACCCATGGGAATCTGATTCAAACACTGATCATTGACCTGTGGTTATCACCTATAAATATAAACAAACACTGGCACCGAAGTGACACAAAATCTAGTAGAAAAGATGTATGGATGACCATAGGTTGGTAGTGATTATATAAGACACATATTTATTGGGGCACAAAAGAAAAACTGTTAATCCCATTGTGTGATACCAGTATTCTTTTTAAATCATACTTAAAATATCAGACAGATGGACTGCTCTTCCCATGTCCAAAATCTCTACCTGCTGGCAGGCAGAAAGCCCAAGAATCTCTCTTTATGGCTAGTTTTAATATACCAGTTTTGTATGGATTAGCCAAGTTAGATGTCAGCCATTGGAGTGGGAAAAGCTGGGAATTAATTTAAATTTGAGCCTATCCTACCATCCTCTCTGCTGAGTGAGTTCCGTAGCCTGTAAGGCATTCCACTCAGATTTGATTTCTCAAGTCAAATTACTCGAGTGGTATTTCCACCATGAAAGGCAAAGAGAAAGAGGCTGGAGGAAGATACATTTAGTCAAAGGTGTCACAGCTGACCCCAAACCACTAAAAGGAGGTATCCCTCGATGCTCAATTCATAAGCCCCATGACTGAATTCTTTGCCTAAAAATAATGTCAGCTCCTTGAAATTGAAAATAAAACGAAAAGACGTTCCTCTCCAGGGAAGTTTGAGAAAAAAAAAAATATTCAGACAACTTAATTCTCCAACGTATTAGCAGTCAGCTCAGCGTGACAGTTGTCATTACAAGGGAGCTCAAAAATAAAACGTCGCTAGCTCATAAGATCAACTGTTTTGCAAAGAAGAGCCCAAAATTTGCAATCACATTCAGCCATTCTTTCTTGTTGCTGTAGTTGGTGGTGGTGTTATGACTGTGTAGCTCCTATTCATCTTCCCCTGGGGAAGTGAGAGAGCCCCTTCCTCGGCTGCCTTCACCTTCACAATGACTGAAGTTCCTCCTGTGTACATCAACCTTTGATTTTGCTGGATTTGTAAAATAATAATTAATAATAATTCCTCAATTGTTGTAGCTTAAATTAATTCAAGATGAAAATCAGATTGCATTTCTCACAGATCTGGACCCTGCACTAAGCGAGTGTCTGTGTTTAATTAATGTATAGACAATTCAGGGACTTACTATTTAATGTGGTGAGACCCATCTATATACTCCAATTTAGTTTCAGGGGCAATAAGACATCCAGTTCTCTTTATAAAATATTTCGATGTTGTAAATTATTTTTGTCAAAAAAAATTTCTATGCTCCGACACTGGAGCTGTGCTCTCCCAAAAATATAATAGTGTACATGTGCTCAATTAAAAAAAAATGCATGAGGAGAGACTCACATAAGTCCACTGAAGAATACAAAGGGTAGATATTACAGTTTCTCATTGTGATGTGAAACAGAGACACTGCTACTGAAAGAATTGAGTGGAAAGGTGAGAAGAAAATGAAAAGACAACAAAAATCACAGAAACATGGAAAATAGCACAAGGTTGAGGAGAGGGGTGTTCTCTGAATGAGGAAAGGGTTAGCTGATGTTAAAGGATCCGGACCTAGGTGTTTGTTTCTTATTAACCACCATTCCTAGCTTGTTAACTTGTACTATCAAATCTTCATAACTTTCAGTGACGTGCCATTAGTAATTAATCTTAAACACAATGCACTCTTTGTCCCGAAGCTTTGGCTATGAGAGGAGACAGGCCAAGGAAAGCAGGAGGGTGGAAGGTGACTCGGCTGGAGAAGCATGGAATTAGAGGTCCTATAACAAAGTCCACAGAGAGCATTTGTGACCAGGAGCCAAGTTCTAAAAGGGAATTAGTGGATATCAACCGGGCAGGTGGAGGGGAAGACTGTGGAAGCCATGGACTTTGGAGTAGAGTAACTACAAAGTTTTTGCATCCCAGGAGCTCCTGGGAAAATGCTCGGACACCTGCAATAAGGTATGGCCTCAAGGTGATACATAGAAGGGAACAAACCAGAACCAGAAAGTGGGACGAGCAGCAGGGGTATCGAGATAGTAGAAGGGTTTCCTAACTCCTTCCGGGGATCAAAGCCCAGAGGAAACAAAAGTCTCCTGATGCTTCCCAAGATTCCAGGTAAAGACACTGCTTGAAGGAGCTGCAGTACCGCTGGATAACAACGCTCAGGCTATGGTGTTTGGTCTCAGCTCTAAACAGTTTCATTTTTCCTCCTTCAGTCACAGTGATGTTAAACAATATCGTGAAATCCTTTTGATTAGCTTGTGAAAAGACGCCATTGCAAACCAGCCACTGGGATTTTAGTGGATTCAGATAGGGATGGAGTAAGAGGCTGCAGGTGACTCTGTGTGCATCTATCTAATTAATGAGAGGGGTGTGTGGCCATAGTTTAAAGTTTCACATCCTTGATTAAGAAGAAAGTGGGAAAAATAGGCATTTTAAATCACAGGAACTAATTTTTTTTTCCCCAAGGGAATCACAAAGCAGCCGGCTGGCTACAGACACAGACCTCCTAGAATTCTGTCAGGGGTGCCATCTCATCTCTCCAGACCTCAGCTTCCTCATCTACAATAAATTTTCAAGATATCTGCTTCTCTGCTTTGTAGCGGGGAATGAAGGCAGCTGCTATCAGCCCAATCCTGGGCTGAGATTATTCCCCATGCAGTTTTGTTTTCTGAACAAAAATTATATTCATGCTTTGCTCTATGCCATTCATAGACATAACAATTTCGATGTTTCCTAGTTTTGTTTCATTTTTGTAGCTTAGAAAATAGCTTTATGGGCAAGAATGGGCTGATTCTAATCTGTTACCAATAAAGAATCCCAAGTCGGTTGAATTTAAAACTCTCTGGTCCTTAGGTCAATGAGTCTGAAGCCAAGAACAAAAGATACTTCCGGTGCTGGACATCATAGTTACAGTTTTGATTAAAATTAATAGTTTCACCTAACTTGGCTTCTCTGGACTCAATTTAACATCATTGGGCTTAATGACTCTGGACCAGTGTGAGTTCATTTCTATGGTGCTGTAGACTTAGTTATGTTTATATTATGTGTATGAATACATGTATGCACATGCACCACACATGTACCTGGTGCCCTTAGAGGTCAGAAGACAGCAGTGGGTCCCCTGAAACTGGAGTTACAGAGGCCTGTGAGCTGCCATGTGGGTGTCAGGAATCATAGCAGTGTTCTCTGGAAGAGAAGCCAGTGCTCCTGCCAGCTGAACCACATCTCTGGACCCTTTGTAGCTCTGAAATTAGTGTGTACATCCCTGTTCCCAATCAGGCCAGAGAAGAGCACTGGTTCCCTGTTTCCAGCCATGCCAGGGGAGAGCACGGGTCTCTGTTCCTGGCCATGCCAGGGGAGAACATTGGTTGCAGGTCCTTTCTCAGTCCAATTGGTAAACAGCATCTGTCCAGACTACAAGGAGTTTCCAGAACCCAAGCTCAAAAAGCAGACTGGCAACTTCTGAGAACTATGAATTAAGCAGATGTACACTTGATCCTCTCTTGAGTTCTGTGTGTGTGAGGCTCCCATAGTTTTGTGGGCTTTGGCGATTTCTCTGAGTACTATGTAAATGAATTCCTTAAACACAGACTGCCATTGATTTCTTCCTGATGTTCATTGATTCCCCCTCGACATTGCTTCATGTATGTATTTCTCCCAAACATCTAGTATTGATATTTCTCTCCCTGGAACTCTGTCCCCAATCCATTATAAGCATATCATTAAAACCTGTTTAATTTCCTAAGAAAGATTACATTAAGAGCACTGTCAGGGCCATTATGTCAATAGCAAAAGATAAACACGTATTTGGCAGTGCAAAATGCTATTATCTGTTGAGGTCAATCTGTTTATTTTACATAGAGCAATCTGCCACCACCACCACCACCACCCAATGTTAGTCACGGAAGTACATGTGTCTCTGTCAGAAACTGTTAGGAATTCTGACAGTGAAATGCCCTCAATCACCTACTACTGTGACATAATCTGTGGGTGCATGCTCGTGTGTGTTTGCGTGTGTGTTTGCGTGTGTGTGTGTGTGTGTGTGTGTGTGTTCACATGCATGCACACGCACATGAATAAGACACAGACTGAGAATCATGTGTTTCAAGCTTTATGGCATTTTATGCTTTTGTACATAAAGAAAAATAAGTATAATTTGAGGAACAGTGGTATTCCATTTGTAATACCTGCTTGGTTTAGAATAGAATGACAGAAGAAAGGGCAGGGTGGATTATAGGGTTCTGCTCTACATTAGCGCATGCTCAAAACTGGACTTCCCTTAAGCAATGTCCACTAATAATCATCTTTATTGATCTAAAGACAAAGGAGAGTCAAGACAAGAAAGGAGACTAAAGAGTTAGGGCTCATCTGGTTTCTGGATGCAAACACGCTTCTTTTCTTCTTTCAACTTTTTTCCTTGAGACAGTAGTTTCTAAATATATCTGAGAAACACTGCTGGCTGCCAGCTGCTATGGGCACGGAGTTCCTCTTTAATGAGATAAAACAGTATCAGGAAGTGAACTCGCCCCACGTGCTATAGCTGACTTTCACCGGGTCTCTATGCAGCCTACGATGATCCGAAATGGAAATGAATATTCAAGCACAGTGCACCAACTCTCCTGAAAAATAATTTCATCTGACTTCATTACATGGTGATCATTTCCTGAATGCCATAAAATGCCGAGGAAAATAATCAAAATTGATGTGTGTATTGACTGACATGCAGGCTTTCTAAATAGAAGCTGGAAAAATAAACAGCACCAGGTCTCTGCAGCTCTCCACAGTGACTGCTCCGAGGTTGAAGAATCCCCTCCCTCGCTGAGCCCTCACTGGGTCTCAACATGAACAATTCCGAAACCGCTCCTCCCCATCGTCCCGTTAGGCTCATCTTGAGTTTGATTCAGAATTTACATGTGTCGTTTGCATAATTTTGCATGAGAGTGTCTGCTTTAAATTAGGTAAAGGTCAACGTCATTCATAATCAAGAGGAAGGTGGATTAAAGGTCATAATTCAATTAGAAAAAAATTCCTGATTAGCTGTAGAAGTATGGTCACGTGATTCGATATCATTGACTAAGTGCAAGGCGCAAGTCCACAAACCGGCCTCAGCGTGAGAGCATTCGAAGAGATTTCTGTGAAAAAAATCAGACTCTTGCCTTTTTCTAACCTAGTATATAGACAGAGACATACTTCAGCTGATACTCTTAGCACTGGGTGTCTTTTATAATGTCATTTGGCTTTGGGAATGACATAAATGACAATTTTATCTGCAAAATAAAGTAGTAAGTTGTAATGAATTAATAATAGGTGGCAGCTGATCGCAAGCCATGCAGGGCCTGAGGTTACTTCTCCCTGAGGTGGTTCTTGGCTCATCCACACTGTTTTAAAGCCTGGAGTTGTCCCAGATAATCTCTGTTCTTTCACAATCAGTTCATACCTCTCAGGGACACTTACGAGTGCCTATAAACCCTTTGGAATTTTGACATCTCCGTCGTGTTTCTGTGATTAGAACAGATAGGTTAGGAATAAATGTAGCTAGCGACAGGCAATTAGCTCTTTTGATTTGTTGAACTTTTAAAAGTATGTTTGATGCTAACTTGAATAAGTGCAGATTGGTTGAACATAAACAAACACTAAGTTGTGCACAGTCAGTCTGAACACTGAAAGGCAGATGCACCTTTTGCTCTTGTTGGGCAATTTGCAGTTGGCCTCTACGTGCCCATGGCAATGTTCATGTAGCAGTTACTGAACTGAGGCGTCCGAAACCAGTATCCTCACCTCTAAACATGTCTTTTCCTTGCTGTGGGTATTTTTTGCTTTAGGGACAATATCAATATCTCCTCTTGTTTGTCTGTCTGTTCTGTTTGGGGACAACACATCTCAGGACTAACTAAAAACAAAGAGGCATTTCTTTTGTAAGAATAGATTGTTTATTTTTCCAAAGAAAGTCAAAAATTTCTAAAGAAGCTATATAGGTTAAATGGTTTAAGCAGATTATAATTAGTTAATTTTGTTAAACATAGACTGGATCAATTTTACATTATTTTAATTACCTTTTGGAATAAATGGTTTGGTGAACAAATTCACTTGATGTTCAGGATCAAACAAAATTACCTTTCCTCTGGGTAGGCTTAAGTTTCACAAAATGATGTGGAAATGACCGCCTTTGCTTTCATCTAAAAATATCGTTGGATTTAGAAAATGATTCAAGCCGAATATATTGTATTGTGAGCCAGTCATATGTTATCATTTTCATTGCTGGTCCTCCTTTTTAAAGTGGAGAATAATGAAACTCACTAAAAAGACATCCCTATAAGGAAACTCTCTAGGATCAGCTCTGTCTCTTCTTGAGGCTGACCCAGCTTTATCTCTGCAAAAAGCTGTGGATTGTTTTCTGGTAAGTTTATGATTTTGATTTTTTTTTCTGAAGATATAAAAGTGAGAGTGTGATGATTACTCAACATAATAAACAAAGCAAAGTAATTCACATCTGGATGTATATCTCTGCAGAGAGCAAGAGGAGAGAGAGAGAGAGAGAGAGAGAGAGAGAGAGAGAGAGAGAGAGAGAGAGACCACCTACCTGTAATTAAGCAGTCCTTGAATTGCAAACACCAGCTCCCAGGTAGTTAGAAAGAAGGTAAACAACAACAACAAAAAAAATGGCATAGCTTTTGCCTACATCCTAATTTAGGGAATATAAGAAGTGAATGCTAAGGAAATAATTTGCCCTTTTAAAATAGTTTTGTTTATCTTATGTGTGTGTGTCTGACTGTGTATCTGTGTAACATGTGAGGACAGGAGTCTTTGGATATCCGAGGAGTGATTGATCTGCTGAAATTGGAGCTGGAATTGTGATGGTAGGCTGCTGTGTGGGTGTAAGTGCTGTGTGGGTGTGGGTGCTGTGTGGGTGTGGGTGCTAGGTGCCAAGCCCGGGTCTTCTGCAACAGCACTGTGCACTCTTAACCACTGAGCTGTCTCTCTAACCCGGTTTATCCTCCTGAAATTCTTCATGGCATCGGCGTTTTATTCCAGTGCTCAGTGAAATCCATGCGGGTTTTTGCTACAGTGCTGGTTCTCAAAGAGAAGTGACTTCACTTCTTAATGGACACTGGTTTAGGACCCTTTGTAAAGTGGACAGTCCTCCGCAAAGCCTTATCCTTCCCAGCATTTCAATAGCTCTAAGGAGAAAAGCTACATTACCCAGGGAAGACTTCTGCACTCTCTGTTTCATTTCTACATCATTTCTCTCACCATCTCCAACAAACATCTCTCATTTTGTAGGGAGTCAGTTTCTCTTCCTCCACTACAATGTGCAGGGCCTGGTTCAGGAACTCTGTGGCTGACACCACATTACTGCAGGAATGCCCCTTTGTGTTACCACACTGCTGTGTCACCACACCATTGGGTCATACAGCTCTAAGACTTGATCTTCTATATCCCATGATGCACCATGAGTCTCCTGGGAGCTACACTTCAAATTGCTAATACCTGTCATTGTTCTATGGATATAGCTGTCCAATAATATCTGTTGTTCAGTGAAGCCAGGTTTACCTCTAGAAACACAGGATGCTTGAAGTTAGCTTAAGTACATGGTAGGACAGGATTTCAGCATTGCAAATTAAGTGTGTAAATTACAGATGCTTTTCTGAAAATAGTATAACTATTCTTAAAATTTTTGAAACACTACCATTCATAAGTAAGGAGGTCCGCCTTGCTAATTAAGGATCTCCCTACATATTCAGTTACATGCATTTAACTGAAAATGTATTAAAACATTATGTGTTAATTAAACATAGCATGATTGTGTATGTACATAAATATAAAATTACCATGAGATATACATTTTAATGAAGAAATTCATTGATAGTCTTATAAATACATACATATATCCAATTGAAACATATTTTGACATTTACACCATTAAGTTTTCCAAACTCTAATGATTGCATATATTGAATAAATGAAATATTATATTTGCAATAAAATAAAAAAAACAAACCTCATTCTCTGCCTTTAAAGAACCTGGAAACATTTAATGAAGTCACTGTCTTCTATGTTTTGTTTTTCAATTTCCGTGTTTGTTTTTCAATTTCCGCGTTTTTAGCTGTGAATATATTCAATAATGTAACAGATTAAGAAAATGTGTCTTACAATTAGCTAACAAGAGCATAGGTTAGCTTGCTGACTGTTAATCAGTCCCGATGCATGTATCCCATTCCCAGCAATTGTTACACTTTGAACAGCAACATTTACAAGTAGCATTTCACAACATCATTTCCCTTTGTCTTTCTATAAACAGAGTAAACCCTACATCTGGCACACCTGTAATTAATTCTTTTGAAGCCAAGGTAAACATTTGGGTAAACACCAGAAACTTATTTCAGCAATCCTTAGGGACTTAAAGCTCAACCCCAGCACCCATAGGCTACGTAGGCTTCATTTCAGACTCTGTCTCCAAATCTCAAACAGCTTGTTTAATAGTCTAACTTTCAAACTCATCTGTAAAGTGGGGATAGTGTGTAGGAAGGACGTAACTAATGCAGCACATGGCAGCTGTCTTTGATAAGCCTGAGACCCAGAAGTAACCCTGACTGACACACCACAGTGGCAGAGCAAGGCAATCCAGCCCCACCTTGCCGTCTTGGAGGTAGATACAGTAATATCCCTGTGACAAAATTCTATTGTCACAGGAATTTTTTTTACAAAAGAAAGCTGGGACCAGTAGAATGGCACCACTGGGTAAAGGTGCTCGTTGCTAAGTCCAATAGCCTAATCTGATCCCAACGATCCCCTCCGTGGCAGGAGAGAGCCAACTTCTACAAGCTGTCCTCTGATGTCCATGTGGATCATGTCTATCGGGTCATCTTCACACATGTAAATGAATAAATACTCTAAGATTTTTTTATAAAAATCAAAAACTCTTTTACTGTGGCTATAGTATCCATAGCATTTTCATGGTTTGTTAATAACTCAGAACACCTCTCCGCAGTGGGTAATATTTTCAGTTGCTTTCTTCCTTTATGCAGTTTTTATCTTTTACCCTTCCATTGCCGGTAACACTTGTTTTATCAAATCAATGTTGTGGTGTTGCATAGCACTTTAAAAGAATTTAAGACTAGATTGCAGAGATATACTTCTTCAGTAAATCCAGCACTTCCCCTTTTCACCGATGTTGTCACCATCCTAGACATATCATGTCATACTCTTAATAGACATCTATACGTTTTTTGCAACCAACTGTGAAACATACAAATTTCTCATAGAAAATCCCTGTCTTCCTGTCTTCTCCCGTGTTGATTCTAGTAGGAGAGCATTGTCAAAGTATCTTTCAGGGTCCTGTGTGTGCCATGCCGCTCTTAGAAGCAGGGCTCAAGAAATGTCTTCTGAATGAAACTACAACTATGAACGTTTGTAATGAATGGTTGTATATTGGCTAAAACAACCATAAGTCAAATTATCGTGAACTTTTATTGCATCCATTAATCTTATTCCTTAGGTTGAGAATTGTAGAGGAGCATATGACTCATGTACTATTTTGTCTTCGATGCCTCCTGGGCCAATTTCCTAAAATTGTTCTTTTCATCTTTATATGAACATAAAGAGCAGAAATTTATAACATACAGCTAATACAAGACATCGGACATTTTTAACTTTTTAATTAATTTTAATATGATTCAGGGATCATCGACATGTAGCTATAATTTCAAAATGCGAGATAACAAAATCCGTTGGCTATATACTTTCATGAGCTACCCTCCTCTACGGGAGAGGTAAATGCTGAAGCACGTACTCTGTTAAGCTTATTTATAAGCCCATATTTTCAGTCTGTATCCTGAGAACCTCCACAGTGTGACTAAAGCGGTGGTGTTTTCCACCTCTGCCTTGCAGTATAATGTAATTTCCATCCCTTATGCTCCCTTTCTGCAAGGAACTTGAATGCAGTAAATAATACATATGTGCAACAAGGAGGAAAAGACACAAAACAGGTAACAAACAGCACATACGGCCAAGAGTCACATGAATAGCCTGGAACATGCAAGGGAAAGTGGCATTCCACAGAACCACCAAAGATGCTACACACAGCTTCAATCACCACTTTTTCTAGGGGACTTTCACTGTAGAAAAAAAAAAATTTATGACTTCTTACATAATCCTAGTTAATGGATACCCATAAGTGAGCCACGGATAGTATAAAAGAATGCTACCACCTTAGGCTAAACTGACAGACAGAGAAACATACGGCTCCATTGCTTTCTCCAATGACTGGATGACACTCTACACATTACAGTCCATCCTCTACATTTATAAAGAACACTGAGGAAAGTGGGTGACAATGGAGGGCTAAGTCAGAGGATTGCAAAACTGTCTCCTCTGAGGAACAGAAATGGAGCAAAAGTGTTATCCCTAGAAACAAAACAGCGAACAGAGAGCTGGTGAGTAACTGGAGTGGGTTGCTCTGGGTATGATTCAACAAACATTCTGGAGCAAGCAGTACTCATGTAAGGTAGGAAGAGAACAGAAAATAGTGATCTCTTCCCCATTTTGTTAAAGGTCTCTATGCTCAAAATGAGAAGATGAATAATTAAATAATGATAATTAAATAATAATAATTAATTAATGACAAATAAATAATTACCCAAGTAAACACATGATAGGAGATAATCACAAAGCAAGAAAAACTAAACTGAAGGCTTCTCTGAAAATGTGGTATTTGAATCAAGTAGATGAGGGAGCTGAGAGGAGGGCTCTCTCCCACGCAATAGCATGCCTCATACGTGAGTCACACAATCAAAACAAAAGGTGGACAGAGCTTTTCAAATGAGGCATAGAAAGGGGAGATGACCAGAGCGTGATGAAGAATAGGTTAAGGCAAGAAATTAAGAGTCAGATGGGGGCCTTGGTGCATCTGAAGACTTCTCCTCTAAGTGCCAGGAGAAGCTATGAAGAATGTAAGGGATGAGAAAGGTGGACCAGTTCACTTCTGCAAAGCTTCTGTGCAGCGAATAGACTGGAGAGAGGCAGATGGTGTAATGCTCTCCCTCAGAGGTTCCTGAAGCAGAAGAGGAAAAGGATAAAGTTATTTGAGTTCACGTGGAGTGGTAGGTGAAGACTGAAAATGATCCCAAAGGTACGTTTGAGGTGAGTATCAAGAGACTGGTAATGGGTTGGATATGGCTGGAGAGAAGACAACGTGGTGCCAAGGAAGGTTTCCATGTCCTGATCCCATTAACTCAAAAAAAACTGCTTCAGAGAGGAATATGGTGAACAGCTTTAAAATGGGAATTAAAAAGCAAACCAAACAAACAAATGAAAAACAAACAAGCAAAACAAACAAACAAATAAACAAAAAACTTGTTTTGGCTACAGTAAGCGTGAGAATTTAGATCGATTATTTTTTAAAAAAAAGAAGGAGCAGAGAAGCATAGGAGGAGAAGGTACAGGAAGAAACAGATGGAGGAAAGAAGGTGAGGAGGAAGGGGAGGTGAAACTCGGAAAGAGGAGGTGGGGAAAGAGGGAGAGAGGGAGGAGGAGGAGCAGGAGGCAGCAGCAGCTGTCTTGCTGTAAGACATTCCGATATTGTGGGGGAAACTACTTGGTGAACTGTCTTTCAAAAGAGAGCAGAATGCTCCTTGTGTTGGAGCCTGTCAGTCCATACCACAAATGGCAGCTTTCCGAGGAGGGGTACGTCAGCTCAGTGAAGGAAGGAGCTAATTTTTCAAAGTTCACTCTGAAAAACACTCTTAGAAGGAAGAGGCTGTTTCACCCATAACAACCCTGATGGCCGACAAGTCTACCTGAAATGTTTCCAGTGTTGCAGCTGAGATGGGGTGTCACCGTCACCTCAGGCTGGCAGCGACTCACATGCCTTCGGCTTCCACTGGTGAGACACTTGGGAGCAGTGGTTCTCAACCTTCCTCATGCTGCAACCCCTTGATACAGGTCCGCATGTTGTGGTGACCCTCAACCATAAAAGTATCTCACTGAGACTTGATAACTGTGATTTTGCTACTGTTACGAATCCTAACGTAAATATCTGATATACGGGACATGAGGTATGGGGGCGGAGGCCCACAGGTTGAGAGCCACTTCTCTCTATGGATGGCTGTAGTGTCACATATGCTCTGGAAGACTGGGCTCTCTTCTTTCACTATTATTCTTCAATACAAGTTTTTTTAAAACTGCACTGGAGAAAGAGTGGTTCAGGGAGATCAGAGATCAATTTTGAAGCTGGTTCTCTTTCTACCATGGGGGACCAAGGGATGGAACTCCAGTTGTTGACTTGTTGGCAATGACTTTCACTGGCTGAGCCACCTCAGGTACCCAACTCTATTTTGTTGAGTTAATTATGAATGTCATGTTTTAAAATTGTACCAGGAAAACAAATCATCTTCACGTAGGCCACTGTGAATGTTTAATAAACCATTTAATTGACTATTGAAACTGCAATGAGTCAACTATCGGCTGTTTCTTTCTTGTTGTAGTAGCAGTTGTTGTGGTGGTGGTGGTGGTGGTTGCTGGGTTTTGTCTGTTTGTTTGTTTTTAACTTGTACATTCCTCTCTTAGCCTCCTGAATATCGAGGTCCACCCTATGCCAGCCACCCTATGGCTGCAGAAGTCAGGAGATCAGGGCTCTCAGATAATCACAGCCTCCCCTTATCATGTAAAAGTCACTAATCTACTGTGACTTTTTTCCTTCCTGTGCATACACTGAGTCTGAAGCATTTGTTCTTCTCAATGCATCGGGCTGAGATAATCAATACCCATTGATTGGTATTGTCCTTAGAGATGATAATAATCAAATCAGTCATCATCTGGGACCAACTTTTTGACTCTCAGCAGATCCCACCTGAAACTTCCCTGAGATCTGGGAAACCTTGCTGAGGTCCTGGATACACTGAAGAACATCTCCCTCCCCCTTTATTGAAAATACTTTATATCCCCACTCTAAAAACAGCTTGGGATATTTAAGCAGATTCCTTAGTGTGGTCTCTATAGCTACAAACAGGTGGTAGCTTTAAGTTAGACATATTCCTTTAATGTGTGATTATATCTTATGCAGACTGGGAAGGAGAATGGGTTCTGTGGTCCAGATGCAGCCTGTTTGCCAGAGACAGAGGTCTCAGGCAAAGGACGCTAGCTAGCCGTCAGAAAAATAAAAAAAAAAAAATTTTTTAACTTATTTTTCTTTTTTATAGACTTCCATCTGTGGTTCTGAGTGTACATTTCGTGGTTGTGGTTCAGGAATGGTACCTATCTCATCCGAGCTCAATTGTAATATATCTGGGGATTTTGTTCTTTTCAGATAAGATGGTCTGTTAAAAATGGTGCTCTGACTTATTAATAAGTTGGTTCAAGTAGATTTTCATTTGGGTCCCAGTCATAAGTGCTTCGTCTGGTTGATAAATCTCTACACTAAACACAAACTGTGTTATTAGTCATATACTAACTGCCTTAATGGGCCATTTGTCATGATCTTTAACAGCCATCAATTGATCTCTGGGACTCAGATGTCACACTGTAATGCTACTATGTTCAAAGAACCTAAGTTTAAATGAACTACAATTTAAAAAAAAACATTAATTTTCACTAGGGATGGAGACTTATTAAGCACTGTAATAAAAATGCGGAGAACAAATGGTACCTTGGGAGTTCTTGTTTTTCACAACAGCAAAAAAGATGGAAATCCAGCCAGATGGCCCTATCTTTGGTTCCTAAGGCTTTAATAAAGGTAAGTCTAAAAATTCTATTTAGACTTCTGGACAGTTACATCTTAAGCCATCAGAAATAATCAGATAGGTTTTAAATCAGCAGGGAGATAAACTGATCGATTTTGACCTTGTAAAACATGAACTCTAGAGGTAGCTTAATTTCCACACTTATCGCCGCTGATTGCTCCTCCACTTCCCCCTTGCTTTAAAAGAAACTCCATCAAACTCAGGTTTCTCTTCATAAGACTGGCAGGCCCTACACCACTTAATGGAAATAAACCTGAAAATGCTTAGAAATGAAATGAGTTGTTTTTGAAAGAGGTTCTCAGGGCAAACACTTTCTCCTAAGCGTGTAAAGGCAAGGCCTTCCTTCTTATCGGATGCTCTCCCGTGGCAGCATTAGTACCCCCATGTTTTATGCATGCAATACAGAATGTTTCTTGTGAGTATAAAAGCCAGGCCGGAGAACTGAATTAAGTCTGCTGAGAATGGCGAGGGATGGGAGAAGAGTGCATGCTACTAAACTGTCCTAGTCCTTTATTTTTTGGAGAGATCTGAGGAAGCCTTTCTCTTGGAAAGTGCTCAAAGACAGATCCGATGTGACAAGCAAGGTTCAGTATCGGGACAGGTCCGCCTGCGTCGGAAATGTGTGGTGGGAAAGGAAGGCGATATGCCAGAAACTGATTAAATTTCAGTCGTCTATCCCAAGCAGTCCCTCATTGCTTGTAAAATGCTCCGTATAATTACAGTAACTACGGGTTTTCAAGGAATTTACACATTACCCTTATCATGGGACTTTCTTTGTGGGTGCATTTCAACTTTAAAATCAATATCCCTAAAATAAACTTTAATAAGATTTATTAATTTTATCTATGTGGACCTTTTAAAAGTCAATATCAAATATCTTTCTCCCGATTCCTCTTGGCATTTAAGAAGCTTAGATACAATCAAATGTCACACCCTCTGTATGTTACACCATGAGTGTGCCAGGGCTTTGCTCTTGTGTACAACACTGCCCTGTATTAAACTTTGAAAGAGTTTGGGATCAATACTAAAGACTGTTTAAAATGCGGGGGTCACTTTGGTGCTCAATCTCGGGTCAGTTGACAAGACCCATTAGCTGTCTCTTCAGCTTTTGTCTTTCTTAGTGTTGGGCCCCAATAACCCTCAAAGTCACCTGACAGCTGCAGCTGACCCTACACCAGGCTGGTGAAAATCACCTCTTTGAAACCAACCTTCAGGCTCAAGAGGGCAAAAGACAGGAAAAGGCTTTTGGAAAGCGGGTGCCCAGAGAATAGGCCTGCTTTCATCCCTTCCAAGTCCAGGCAGAAACACTCGGAAGATACACTGGCTTCAAACCTTTTCCTTTTACAGAAGCAATGAACGACCACCCTGTCTTTACTGTAGTCTTCCAAAGGGAGGAATCCCTGTCAAATTTCACTAGATGACTCCTAAATGCCAATGGTCTTAACCCAGGATCTTAATTCATGTTCTGATGCTATATCAAAATGCCAGAAGATAAGTTTTTTTGTTTGTTTGTTTGATTTTTCGAGACAGGGTTTCTCTGTGTAGTCCTGGCTGTTCTGGAACTCACTCTGTAGACCAGGCTGGCCTCGAACTCAGAAATCTGCCTGCCTCTGCCTCCCAAGTGCTGGGATTAAAGGCATGCACCACCACTGCCCAGCTAAGTATTTTTAAAGGAACAGAAAGGTTTGCTTCATAGTTTAGAAGGTTTGAAAGTCCAAGCTTAACCCTCACTGTTTGCATTCTGCATACAGTCATGTGAGAGGGGACAATAGCAGTCACAGAAGAGACTTAAACAAGTTTGGAATGACTCTCTAATTCAGTCTCTGTATATCTCACCCATGCCCAACACGCAACCATTAAACCTTTTGCAATGTGAAGGGTGATAGTTCATGATCCCATGCCTACACCCCCCAGCCCCACCCACTCCCCACCCCCCACACCCTCAGGTCCCAGCTCTGCCTCATCTTTTGGGTAGCTCTCAATTTCATTATGTCTGCAACCAAGCTCCCAATATGTGAGCCTTCCAGAGACCAGCCAGTTCCCAAACCTCAACTGGAGTAAACTCACACTTTCTACCAGAAGGAGGAGATTTGAGAAATACAGATGTTAAGATTTTTATTGACACTGAAAGGATTTTGTCACTATTGCTAGAGGGGAAACAGTGGCTCAAATTGTGTTATGCTACAAAACACTAATCTTAATCTCATTTGTTAATGAAATTTGCAAGACAAGTCATTTTCCTAAAACAAAGGGTAGGCAGTCAAGTGGTGTGTGTCACACCTTGGGTTCAAGAGCTGGGCAGTAAACGCAACATGCCTTTAATCCCAGCACTCAGGAGGCATTAGCAGGTGCATTTCTGAGTTCAAGACCAGCCTGGTCTACAGAGTGAGTTCCAGGACAGACAGGGCTACACAGAGAAACTTGGTTTGGGGGGGGGGGAATAGTAACACTTAAAGCAAAACAAAAAGTAGTAACACTTCATACTGATAAAAACAAACAAACCCCACCAGTATATGGCTCTGCAGTTAAAAGTACTGCATTTTCTTGCAAAGGAACTGAGTGCAATTCATGACATCTACATGGTGGCTAACAACCATCTATAACTCCAGTTCTTTTTTCACTTCCATGACACCTAACATACATGCAGACATACAGGCAAAGCATTCATGCACTTGGGACAAATTAAATTTTAAAAAGTTAAAAGCCTTAGCTTTTAGATCAAAAGTTTTCTAAACATTCTAAATTCTCCTTTGGCTGTTTCTCCATTATCCTATGATCTCTTATTTCTGAAAATAATTTTATACAGGTTTCTGTAGCAACATATGAATTCATACTAAATCTTAATTAACTGTCCTGCTTAGTCATGCCTTAAGAAGAATGTAGTTAACCTGGATAAGCAGTGTGTCTCTCCATTTGGTTGAAAAGCATGTGGAGAGAACTATATTTCAGTACTTTAACATGCTAAGTGGCCCGGTAAAGAGTCACCTGGACTTTACCTAACAGAGTCAGCCACCTTGGTCTCCCACACATAGAATCTGCTGGTGACACTTCTTTGTCTCAACTCAAAGAACATGTGAGGACTTAATTCTATCTTCTAGTCAACTTCAGGATTGGTATGTTCAAAAATCCTATACATTCCTTTGTAATTTGCATCATCTATGGAGATATATCCATGAATTTCCAATCCATTTGCCTCCTTTCTGGGAAAGAACAAGAAAAGAATGCTTGAACAAGTTCTTCCGTTTTTCTTTGGATCCAGAGAAGTTGTTAATCCCAAAGAATGGAGGAAGAAGACCACTAACCCAAATCATCACAGCTGAATTTATTAAAGCAAGCAATTAATTAAGGCAAGCATTTTTATTCATGTACAAAGCTTTTATAGCTCAGGGGTAGGCATCTTCCAAATGAGGGATTTGGGTAGCAAGAAAGGAGTGTTACAGGAGCAGAACATTATAGCAAGTTGGTCCTAATGCCCTCCTGAAACAAAGACATGGCAATCATAACAAAGTAACCACAACCACCTTTTGAAACAAAGGTGGGGATCCAAAATTGATATAACAACCACTTGGATCAAAGGTATGCTTCCCATTCCTGGAGCCTGCAGTATAGAACCATTTGTAGTTATGGTTACATACAGGTGGGCATAGGTTAAACAGGTTTAATCATAACCGAACCTAGTTTGTCTTTACTACATCATGGCTTTTAAGCCTAAATGGAGGTGGGCTGGTTCTTCAAAGCCTGGGCAAAATCCACCCCAGATGAAGGTTCCCAACATTGAACCCCTCGATGTTGCTGCCATCTCTCTGTTTCCTTGGCATTGTCACGTAGCTTCCTTTTGCAGGATGGTGTGAAATTCTAGGCATTGAGGTCATTGATCTTTTTCGAAGGGTTGCGAGGAGAAGAGAACACATATAGCTATCCCACTCCATTCTTCTAAGAGCACTCTACTCATTCACACCCAGACACCATGTGTGTGTCAGTGTCCTCCCGTTCATATCCAGGCACCTGGGTGAGTCTCAGCGTCCTCTCATTTACACCCAGACATCCGGCGTGAGACTCAGTATCTACCTTTATGTTGAAGGAGCCTGTGAGAGTTTAGTGGACAAGAATATCTCTGCTCTTTCCTTCTTTCTTTCTTTCCTTCTTTCTTCTTTCTTTTTTCTTTCTTCCTTTCTTTCCTGTTTTAGTTTGATTTAGTTTGGTTTGGGTTGGGTTGGTATAGTTGGTTGTTTTGTTGTTTTCTTTTGTTGGGGATAGGGTCTCCCAAGTTCAGTATAGCTTGAAACTCACTATGTAGCCCAGGATGACCTTGAACTCAGAATCTTACTGTTTCTACCTCCTAAATACTGGGATTGCAGGTGGATGTCATAATACCTAACACATGCTGTTGATTCTGATAACCTAAGAATAAGAGAGAAAGGCAGTATATAGTAGGTGGGCTATTAAAAACTTTGACTACACAATCTTTCCGTATGCTCCTTACGGTCCTTCCCCAGGGCCTTATTCAGCAAACTATATCTCCCATCAGATGCCAAACGTTTCTCCAAACGCTGCTTGAAATTTTTGTTTGCAGCATCAAAACTTCAAAGTAAAAGTTCTGACTATAGAGTGAGATTTCAAAATAATTTCATTTAGTCCAAAAGATACAAACCACCATCTTATGTTTATTTTTTTAGGTGAAAAAATTATTTTCCTTCTAGGGTTTTTCTTCTTTGGTTGTTAGTTTAATTGACTGATGGTGTGTTGGTTTGTTCATTCGGTTTTTTGAGACGGGTTTCTCTGTGTAGCCTTGGCTGTCCTAGAACTCAGTCTATAGGCCAAGCTGTCCTTGAACTCAGAGATGTGCTACTTCTGCTTCCCAACTGCTGGGATTAAAGGTAAGCACCACCACTGCCTGCAATAAATGTCTTGTCATTAAGCAACTGTTATTTTAAAATTTTTAAGAGAGCCAAAGTGAAGGAACATCAGTTTTGTACCATAAAACATTTCGAATCTGCCTCACCTACAACCTTAGTAATCAGTATGTAATAAATACACTATGAAACATTGTGATTTCTATTTTTATTTTTTCCTGACTGTTATCTGACAACCCTCTTGCATTGCTTTGTATATTTCTGGTGATTAATTTTTAATTTGAGTCAAGGTGAAATGAAAATAAAACTGTTATTTTGATTAAATTGCTCTTAAATAAATAACAATATTTTTTGATCATCCAAGAGAGCTTTTTTTAGCTTCTATCTGGCATGCGCCACATGCCAGTCAACTGGGATGTTCATGAGATTAGCAGCTATTAAGATATGAGTTGTCCCAACTGTGCTTAGTATCTCATCTGTCATCATCATGATGAGGATGGCCGCAAACAGCTAAATATATTAATGCTTTACAGGAAAATAGGGTCAAAAGATAATCTCACATGCTGGCCTGTGGGGATTAATTCAAACAGATTTCTACAATGGTCACATGTCACCAAATGGTACACCTGACCTCAGATCAGACTGAAAAAGGTCACACATCCTTATATCCACACACGCAGGCTTGCTCTGCCTTGGAGAACGTTCCGCTGCTAGGAACATACAGGAGTGAAAATTCATCGAGCTATAATCCCAAAGAAAGGTATCCTTACTTGATCAGAGTCAACCTTCACTGCAGGCGTTAATTATGGAGATTTTGGATATACCTAAAACAGGTATTAGTATTTAAAAGCGGACTGTCTGTCGTTGAAATACAGTGGAAATAATAAACCCTTCCGTTTCCATATTTATTCGTTTTTATTCTGTGTGTATGAATGTTTTGTCTGCATGTAAATAAATGCACCACATGCACACACAGTGACAGAAGAGGCCAGAAAACGGTGTAGGATCTCTTTGGAATTGGAGTTACGGGTAGTTGTGAGCTGCCATATGGATGCTAGGAACTGAACCTGAGTCCTCTGTGAGAACAGCAAGTGCTCTTAACCACTAAGCAATATTTCCTGCCCTGGATCTTTCCTTACATACATTGTAATGACCATCTATTTGTCCAAAAGCTGATAACACACAGCATACTTAATCACTGGATCTGCCAGCTGCTAACAGAAGCATCTTCCAACAACAAATACCTCCTTGTCTCCTTCAGAGAGCTGCTTCCCAGGTTGGAGGCTGACATCTACCTGCATCTCACAGAAGTGCAAAGCAAGTGTTGAAGTTCCACATGAAAGACACCTGCTGTGCGCATTTGAGAAAACATGTGAGCATGGCTCAAAGGGTGTTTCTGAGGAAGCTGGGAACACATATTAATAGCTCTCGCTGGTAGCATTTGAAAGTTTAACAACAGATTAATTTGGCTAATAAGTTCACACGTGATTCAAGCATAAATTCTACAAATGCTGAACTGTTTCTTACATACATTTTCATACTAAAGAATGCCTGGCGCAGTGCCTGGCCTAGTGTGTGCTTTCAATAAATATTTGATGATGAATGGTTTTTGTTCACATCAAATCAAAGTATCCAGCTGGTGAAAAGGGGGAGGCTTGTCTCCCTTAACTTCTGGATATTCATAATCCATTTAGCTGCTTCTTAAAAAAGAAAGCCAGGTAGCATAGAACTACTCTGAATAACAACAAAAATGCTGGAGCAAAAACTCAAGACAATAGGTCACTTTGAGAAAGATCTCACATTTGCAAGTAAAATGGATGGCTTTAGAAAAAAATTCATCTTGCTACTAAAACTCTGAAGTAATGATTAGGTAAATTTAAACATTTTAATGATATGGCATGGTTCTCTTTATATTTTGGAACTGTGAGAAAGGATATACACAATATTATATCAAGACATAGTGATAAAAATGAATAAGGGCTCATTTTTTTTCATGATTACTTCCTCTGTATTTATTTTCCCTAATAATTATTAGCTTTATATAAATAATATGCTTTATTCCCTTGCTAGTTGAAAATGATGTTTGACATTAACGAAAGGTCAGGTTCATGAGTGGGAAACCACAGTGAGCATTGCCTTTATGGATTATTGAATTAAGAGGTCCATATATTTGACAAAGTATAGAAATCAAATAGCTGCCATGTTAGCAGTGCCCTTTCGCATGCCACAGATTTATTGACATTTACCAAGCATAAAAAAAATGTTAGAGCTCTGAGTGCTTAGTATGCATTGTGATGTAAAACCTGCAATCACATCCCTGACTATGGGGGAGCATTTAGATCAGAGCCAGTGCTCCCACTGATCAGCCATTGACTGAAGTTAAGCAAGGCCATTCCACCTTAGGAAGCATGGGAGAGTTAGGCTGCACCTGTTGATGTAAGTCTTTCCGGACTCTGTGTCACACCTACCTAATTGTCCCATGGCCCTTCTTTGCATTTGATAATTTGGTGTGACAGAGGATTCTGTGATTAACTAGCATGTTTACTGTCATATGCCAGTGATATGGAATTCCAAAAGGAGGATACGTAACTGAATGTTCTGCTCTGAATTAAAGTATAAAGTCAAAACATAGGGTTTTTTTGGTGAGAACTATGAAGGAGCCATCTAAGCAAAGCCTGATCAGATTCTGGAATGTGTATTGATACAAACTCCTTTGTCTTCACATGACAGACAGACAGGCAGACCATGTCTGTCCTTGACTCTGGTGTCTAGTGTGTTATTGTCAGTGAAAGAAATCATATTACAATAAAGAAAAGCATTATTATATTCTCTTTGGTGGAGATTAAATATACCATAAGATATGCTATAGAATTTGAGTGATGGCTTTCAGAAACCAATTAGATTATTTAGATATTTAAAGGGGCAAGTTTGTTTGTTTACTTATACATTCATTCATTCATTCAGTCAGTCAGTCAGTCAGTCAGTCATTCAGTCAGTCAGTTTGAAAGAGGGTCTATGTAGCCTTGACTGTTTTTAAACTTGCTGGACAGTCTCAGACGACTCTGGCCTTCTGATTTACCTGGTTTACCGTATCTCAAGTGTTGGGACTACAGGTATGAGCCACCGCACCGATTGATTCTTACTGTTCTGAAGATCAAACTCAGTGCTTCACGCATGCTTGGTGAGCGCTTTACCAACTGAGCTACACTCCCAGCCCCCAAGATGATTTCCATCCACCAGGTTTAGTGATTCCCATGATTCAAGAGTTTCAGAATCATAAAGCCCAAACCTTTTCAAGGTTTAATATCAGATAAAAGCTCTTGTTTGAAAGATTACATGGACTTTGAAACTTACACAAGCTTGAAATGTACCCTAAATGCTGGGCTTCTCTGAGGAAACATATATTTAAATATATAACAATAATACTTTTATACAAAATCGAAGCAAGTGCCTGTAACATAGGTGCCTTTCACCTTATTTCTTCTAGTAATACATCAAAGCAACAGAGTTGGTTTTCAAAATGAGAAAGGAGGTGGAATTTCATCTGAAACTTAAAAGCACCTGAGTTCAGGACTTTGTGGATTTATATTTTCATGTTTTAAAAATACGCATTTTTTTCCAGTTTTTTTTTTTCTCCTCAAAGAGTATAGTCCCCAGTCCCACAGACAGCATGGCAGGCATTCTGAAGAACCAGAGCCCGAATAGAATAGCAGGAGTCTATTCTTAAACCTTTGGAAGGATGAGGGAGGTTTCACAGCACAGGCTGCAGCTGGGCTCTCTGATTCCCAAGCACCAATCAAGGAACGAGGAGGGAGCAGGATGAATGGCCACCGATGGCTTTGGCTGATGTAAGGAGCACTTCCTGGGTGAGAGTCTCTTAGCTAGAGATTCACAGTGTCCTGTAGGGCTATGATGGAGGGAAGCTGCAGCTGTGGCGGCCTGTGCAGCAACTGCATTCTGACATCGTAGTACTATTTCAGTGAACAACTTGTTGACTTCTGTAAGCCAACAAGAAGATCTTTACTAATTCTCTTACGAGTCACGTGAAGTGCCGGTCTGATCCATGCTGGTTTCTAAGAACCACTCTGTCGTGAGAGAGGTTGGCCAATCAGTTGTAGTCTAAAGAATGAAATCGGGTAGCTATGTTAATGATGCGGATCTGTAGGTCTCTTCAGCCAGGCAACGAGCACGTACTGTGGGGTTTAGTAGAATGCTATTTTGCTCTAATAGATATTCTATTTAAATGAGACATGTAGTAAACAAACTCTTCATAAAGATGGAAAACGATTAGAAGACATTTTTTTTCTTTTTTGTCCTTTTATGGAAAGGTATAATGGCTTAATGGTATTAATATTAATATCAAATAAAGATTTGGGAGCAAGCTATACTCCCAGAGATTAAAAAAAATACTTTCTTCTTAGTTTTAATAAAATCACTTTATTCTAGTTCACTCAGAACTAAAAACATCACACAGCTAGTTTAAGGAAGCCATTCAAACACTTTCCTAGTCCCAAATGGAGATGTCGGGAAGACTGTTCTGATGGTTAATGTGACGGTCACTATAGTAGGAGACTAGTACGTGTGCTCAGAAAGGCATCGCTGAGCAGTGCTCTGCTGAAATCTCAGTGGCAAGGACATGGGCGAGAATATTTCTGGACAGGTCAACACAGTGTCCAGTGACCCAGCATAGCCCTGTATTTACAGAACACAGGGAGTAGGAAAGCGAAGACCTGCTCCATAGTGGGCTGAGAGACACAGAAGAGACAAGTGGCTTTAAGATATGTCAGCTCCCAACCTTTGCTCCTCCTGCTTAAACTCTCTACACTTCCGGTTTTGGTCAGGAGAATGGGAATGCCAGGTGACTGTGGCTCCCAAGTCTTGTAAGTGCTCATGGAAGCAGTAGACAAAGTGACAGACAACTGTAACTATTAAGGAAAGTAAACACAATTAAACTCAAATACTTCTATACTGGAGAAATAGGAATGGTATCTTGAGGGCATGATCCCACTCATGAAGGCTCCAGAATGTCCTGCTCCAAGAAAATTGTCTTCTTTCTCTGATGTGTACAGGAAGGTACTCACAGGTTCTGCATTTATGATCTAAGAGGGACAGGCTATATACATCTCAAACTTTGCAAACTTGGTATTGTCTACATGATATTAGTTATGTGTGTGTGCATTCAGGACACAAGTTGGGAGGTGGAGGGTAAAGAGGTTTTCACCTGTGTGAGGAGGAAGAAGACTGATGAGACCAGACAATGTGTAGCAGTGTCAGATGCCCTGTAAGGAGACCCACTGGGAAATCAAGCCCAAGTTGCCATGAAGACCCCAGGGTCCTAGAACACCTGTCTAAGAAAGCTGTTGAAACTAAAGTAGTTGACCCAGGAGAAAAGCATGCAAGCTACAGATATCAGACTGTGGAGTTCGAACCTACGAAGCCCAGTGGAGCCCGGGAGATGCTCCAGGCTAAAGCTCCAGGTGCCAGACATGGAGCCTGTAGGATTTTGGTATTTGCCCTGCCCAGTTTCCATCTTGTTGTAACCTGTTCTATCTTGTTTTGACCTGTTCTTTCCTTGCTTTCTTCACACTCCTCTTGGGAGTACCATTGAGTAATGTGTGAGGTGGTTTTCCTTTCCCATGGACTCACAGTTAAGAAACTGCCTTGAGTTTCAGATGACTTTTGAATGGTTGCCAGAACTGAGAGAAAATGGGGGCCTTAGAAGTTGAACTGAATTCACCTTGCATTGGCCACAAGCCTGTGGAAGCCAGGGTTAAAATACAGTGTTACAAACATCACCAGGTTCATGTGTTTGAATGCTTGGCTCCCAGATGATGGTGCTGTCTTGGGACATTCTGTAACCTTTTGTTATATGGATTAGAAGAAAAAAAAACAAAAAAACAAAAGCAAAAGCAATTCACTCTGGGTGTGGGTAGGCATTGTAGCCAAGCACCAGTTCTAGCTTTAGCTCTCTGCTTCCTGTTAACCAGACAGGTCAGTCTTCCGCTGGCAAGGAGATGAGCTCCCAGGGCCTCCCTGATGGGTTGCCTTTCTCACAATATGAACTGTGTATCTTAAACCAGTGGTTCTCAACCCGTTGGTCACAAGCCCATTGACAACCCCACTGACAAACCTCTAGCTCCAAAAATATTTACCTTACAATTCATAGCAGTAGCAAAATCCCAGTTATGAAGTAACAGTAAAACTAATTTTATGGTTTGGAGTCAGCACAGCATAGGGAACTGTACTAAAGGGTTGCAGCATTAGGAAGGTTAAGAAGCACTGCCAACTCTGAGCAGGAATAAGGCCCTCCTCCTTCAAGATGTCCCTATCAGGTATTACATCACAGTGAGCAGAAGATTTAAAATATATATAGCATTTTCTGAAACAAGATGAAATTTGCATGACAAAGTGTCAAACCAAAAAAACTATTTCAGTAGCTCTATTTATATATTAAAGCATGAAAAAATCTTTGAACCATTAACACATTTTATAAAATACATCATTAAATTCCCCCCGCTTGATTTAGCAGGATATAAGTTTTCCTACAATCTTTATCTACAGAGCCAGCATTGCTACAAGATTGAAGGGCAGGAGGTAAGCTGACGTGATAGGGAATACGTGTTTGTTCCTTCCTCAAATGTGTACACTGAAACGTTACACCCTAGTATCAGGAAGGGTTGCCTCTGAAAAGCCATTAAGCCAAAAGGTATTTGCCTCATTACGAAGGGAGCCTGTCATCCTTCTGTGATGTTTCACAACATGGAGGGAGCGTCTCCTCTGAAGCAAAGATCAGGTTCTGATCACAGGCACAATCTTCTGCATCTTGGTGTTAGACTCTGCAGCTCCTGCACTTGGAGTGTTTGGTACCATGTTAGAGCTGTCCGCTTTCTGGAAGTGCTCTCCCAGAGCTCCCAGAACAGCATAGCATTAGAAACACAAGCTCAGTCCTGACAGCTGGGTCCCTTCACCACCTATGAGCTTCTGTGAGTGGCCACCTGCCCCACTGACATGGCTTCTCTGAAAACATCTCTGTATCTTCCTAGTCATCTAAGCATCGAATTGATTAGGCATGTAAGGAGCCTATTAGAGTTTTCTCACATAAATTAAATAGCTATTACTATAGCCTAGCTTTACTCTGTGCTGGCTATAGGCCTTCAAATACTTTTCCACGGTGTTTCTCTCTTGGCCCCTCCCACTCTCGAGAGTTCCTAACTTTTCCTCAATAAATCCACATTGTCTCTGCCAAAATAAATCAATTGAATAAAACACTTTTATAATAATTTCCACGCTATATTTTTTTTCAAAATGTAACCAAATATGACCACTTCTATGGCTTAAAAGAAGTACCTATTGTACAGTCACATAATTCTTACTGTGTTCTTTGTGTTTTTTCTAATATGGCCTATTAACACTTTTACTTTCTCAGAATTGGCACTTGTGAAAAATGGCTGTTCACCTCTGTCTGAAGTCATTATCACATATTGATCACCAGTCAGTGCCTTAGAGGGATTAGGTGCCAGTCAGGAAGAGCAGAGATTCTCTCAGGACGGATGTAAGGAAGTCTGAAGAGCAGAGGAAAGATCTTCCAGGAAAAGGGAAATGGAGGACATGTAGGGTAAAGATTATGCAGTGGGGGAAGCCAAGGGATTATCACGTCTTGTGGCTCAAAGTACATTTTCTATGATCACTAATCAGGCCCCCTGACTTAATAGTAGCCATCTTTAAAGCCTCCTTTCAAAAACGAAGGAACTGTAAGTAGCTGGTCTGCTGTAGCATGTGTAGACAGCCCAAAAAATGGTATCAAATGTGCTGGAGTTCAAAGCCCAAGAATTTTTGGTAATATTAAGATAAATGGGCTTTAAAAAAATATTTGCCCATAGTTCTGTACTTAAAATCTCTTAATATGTGGGAACTGTTTCAGTTGATTCACACACGCGCACACACACACACACACAAACACACACACACACCGCACACCATTCCATTTTACAGAAGCAAATTTATTTAACAGTCAGAGTGTGCATGTTATTTACAGCCATACACCTGAGCCTGTCCTACAGTTTTTCAGCTACGCGAGTTGGTGACACACACGGTTGTCATTCATTTATTGATAAGACACACAACATGTCACAGTGAAGTCTGCCTAAGGCAAGCTGTTGTCCCCAAAACCAAAATTGATTCCTGTTCAGGAGAACACATAGTGGAAAAGAATAAAATGTGTTATGCAAAAGAATTCAAAGCCTCTATAAGAGAAAGATGAGCAAAGTGCTCTGTTAGATGTGATTGGCAGGAATGGTTCTAGCTTCGGCTTACATCCCCGCACCTCCATTTCCCCTACCGCTGGCCATTTTAAGTCAGTTTTACTTCACATTGATACTAAGATGAGTTCCTTCTTTTATTCCTTCTAGATATATCAAATCTTAGGGCTAGGGCACTAATCATTGGACAGCTGTGGTAACAAAGGCACCACCTCTCCTATTTATCGGATAAGCCGTTTAATCAGCAGTGAATGTATAGACCCTCAATCCCAGAATTCCCCGTACTTTGTTCTCTGCAAGTCCTATCGCATCTTCCAGCCCCCCTCACCTCTCGTTCTTGCTCGTACTGTTCACAGCACAGTTCCTAAAAACGTATACAAGCTATGATAGTGCTTTTTCCAAACCTCCACATACAAGTATGAATGTGGCTGATTCTCATCCTAATCAGGATGAGAAAAGGGCAGAGCTCCCGGCTGTCTCCTTGTAATATTTGCATTTTCCATGTTGATTAGAAATCGTTTTCTAGATTCGAATATCAGCCAGGTACAGGAAAGCGAGGCTGAACTTACTCCTCCTGGTGCTCGCTCACTACGAGGGTTCCAGGATCTTCCCACCTGACTTGGGACTATATCTTAATTGACCTAGTAATTTCTTATACTTGTTGCCCAAGTTCCTGAGTCTTAGTTGTTAATAGAATTGCAGATGATCCTATATATGCATGGTTTTGAGCACACAAGGTCCCTCTGTTAAAGCTATCCTTCAGGTAAGAGGGAAGACTGCTGCCTCACCTGGGTCACTTGATAATTTAATCCTCCTGAGATATCTATCTCTCTCTCTCTCTCTCTCTCTCTCTCTCTCTCTCTCTCTCTCTCTCCCCAAAAGAAAAAAGAAAAAACAATCACTTCTTCCTCTGTACTAGAGTAGCGGTTCTCAACCTGTGCGGGTTGAACAAACTGTTTCACAGGAGTTGTATATCAGATATTTACATTATGATTCATAAAAATAGCACAATTACAATTATGAAGTAGCATAAAGCAGTTTTATAGTTGAGGGTCACCACAACATGATGTCATATTATTAAAGGTCGTAGCATATGGAAGGTTGAGAACCACTGCTATAGAGGATACCAAATCCTCTGTGTAATTAGTGATTGCATGCAAATGGTCCTGTTCCAAGTTTATCAAGTTATCTCACTCTCCATACCCGTTTTCTTTTTTGTTGGTTTTATTTTGTTTTTGAGACAAAAAAAAAAGGTATGCATGTTTATATGATTATTTTTGAAGTCATCTAACCCAAAAGTATTGTTGAAGTATACAATAAAACTCTTCTTAACATATATCCAACAAGCTTTGTAGAGATGTAGTTTGCAGCATGAAGTAAGATATTAAGTGTCAGCTGAAGGATCAATTCTGAACTCTGAGCTCACGGTGATAAAAAAAACAATCAACCAACAAACAAAAACCATGTGATCAGATGTTGAAAGGCTATAGAATACACAGAGCTTCAAGAAGCCCCTTCGAAATAGCATCCGTTGCTTTGAAGTGACTCTACCACCAGCTTGAATGTCTGATAACTGTATCAGCAAACGCAGAGCATCTACCATGTGCCAGATAAGGTTCTAGGAGTTTTCTTCCACTACTCCTGGAAGACACTGCTGTCATTCTTTTGCAGAGGATTCAATTGAGATGCAGAGATTATGCCACGCTAGTAATTTCAGACAACCTGGAGACTGAACCCAGACAGCCTAGATTCAATCCCAACTTCCTAAGCACAGCCATCATCAGACGCTATACTGAACTTCCGGCCTGTCCACTCTCTGCTATGCTTGTTCTAAGAACTCTGTTTCTAATTCTGCTATAGCACTCATGGTTCTAAATGCCCAGGGTGCTCTTAGCTGTCCCACAAAACTCAGATACTGGTCTACTCTCTTCTTTGACTCTTAATCTAATTTAGAAGTAACCCCTCTGTCTTCGCATAATGTTCTGTGTGTGTGCATGTGTATACCTGATTCTAACTGAGCAGGGCCATGTGCAAAGAATTAAAACCTGCCCACAGGATATTTAGCTCTATTTTTGTAACAACCTTATTTGGAAGGTACTTCATGGCACGAAGCACAGTGAGACATCCAGAGGATGCACAAAGCTTCCTGTGCCTATGACTAGAATTGATTAATTAATAATAACTGACAAAATAAAAATTAAAACGTACACCACCTAATTACCAAGATCATTTTCCTAATATTCGTATTTATGTGTGTTTCAGTGTGTATAAACCTACACAACTGTAATTATCATACTTGATACATTACATGTCTCACCTAGACTGGAAGCATCCTACTAGTCAGAGCCTTAACTGTTTGGTTTTGTAGCCCCAGATCCTAACAATGTCTAAGACATAGAGAGTAAAATTTAACAACTATAAATGTTTGCCATTGCTCCTCATTGGAGTCTGTTTCTCCATTAGACCTCTATCTGATTTATATTTTGTGGTGTTTTCCAGGGTTTCAAATCTCAGTCTTCTCCCTCCCAAAAGACTGCCCCCATGGCATTAGTTTCTGTTTTACCTGAGATTTGAAAATGCAAATGATTCTCACTGACTCCCCTGGAGTCTCTGCTTCTCCCTACCTGTGTGCATAAGGAGCCTTCTTCCTGAAATGTCTTTCTCTCCTGTTTCTGATTTGCAAAGTCCAAGTCATGCTTCTGGAGACATCCCTCCTATGAGCCCTTCGATTTACCTGTGCTGCCTTCTGATTTTTTTTTTTTCTGTTGTTGTTTTGGTTAGGTTTAGTTTGGTTTGGTTTGGTTTTGCCTATGTTTCTTTAGTAGTGCAATCTCTGTTCCTTATTTACTACCATTATGCGAATGCCTGCATTTCCCACCAAAGAAACTAAGGAAGAACTATGAGGTACTGATTCCAGTAATTCAGTGCCTGGGATTGGATTTTACCGACTAAGTCCTCAACTAATCATTTAGTCAATGATTGGATGAGAAATCTAAGCAGCACACCTTGAATAGTGTTACATTTTTATCGTAAAGTCATTTGTTAATGTTCTGTCATTTTGTACCTAACTGTGATTTAAAGATATAATGAGTGAATAGTATTCTAACTCTCTATTTCAAAATATAGATTGGATAGAAGGAAATTAATTGTTGTGTCATTCTGTGCTTTTTCTATGTGTAATTAACACAGGAAGACAAACTAGCCTTTCCCACGAATACACAAGCTTCTGCTTTCCAAAGGCTCCCGATCTGTTGCCCACCTAGTGCTTGCTCCAGGTCAGGAGTCTACATCAGCTCTCCGGTCCAGAAGCAATTTGTTCCCTCTACTAGGGTAGCGAGGTCATCTGATTGGACTCTCTCTGGTCCTGCCTGAATAGGAAGGGAATTAGATTGCAGTGTCAAAGGAAATTACTCATTCTAAGAAGAAGTCACACATTATCTATGGCCAATGCCGTCTCTGACACTCATTTATGATTAAAATTAAAAGGAAGAAGAGGAGGCAGTTTGGCTGCACTTCTACAACAATAAACCCATGAGGACCAAATTAAATCGATGGTGCTGCTCTGTAGCATGCCAGATAAGAAAGTGGTTTTCTCTGGGGTGTCTTAGAATTTAAGGCCATGGCTAGTGTGTCCAGAGAGGAGATATGCTTCCCAGTGTGAGGTGTCTCTATAAAAATTCATTCTAGAACAAGCTTTATTTCTGTTGATGCCTGATAAATCCAAGTCACCTAGGCAGTCTCTCCAGGAATTATTATGGAGCAAATGTTATCACGTATTTAATAATGTGTGTGTGTGTGTGTGTGTGTGTGTGTGTGTGTGTGTGTGTGTGTGTTGTGATTGAGAATGTCTATGTGGATCTGTGTGTGTCTGTATGTGCCCTGGATATGTCTCTGTATGTCTGAGTATATCTGTGTGTGCTGTATATGCATGTGTATACTCCCACATGCATGTTTAGATTCACATGCACATACATATATTATGGGCACATCAAGACCCAAAGCTGTTTTCCTCATTTGCTCTTTACTTTTAATTACCAGGGCAGGCCTGTTGATAGACCCAGGGCACACCCATTCTACTGGTACAGGTACCTTGCCTTGGGGAATCATCTGTCTCTGCCTCCTGAGCTCTAGAATTACCGACAGCCACTATAGTTGCCCAGCTTTTACAGAAGTGATTTCAGGGAGTGCTGTGGTTCTAACACTTATATGGCAAGTACCTTATCCACGGAGCCATGTCTCTGGTCTTGATACCTTTGGTACATGTTCGAAGTAAACCATAATAAATGGGTACCATGAATGGCAGGAAAGATAATTATTTCTTGATTATTCATTCCTGAAAGAATATGGAGCCATGTTTTAATGTTTAATTTAAGTTGGTTCAAATTGATATGGACTGGCTTAAAAATGGTGCTGAGTTCCATGCCTGGAGACGATAAAAAAATTAAATCTTAGATTCAAAAGGAAAGGCGATACTGATTGTTAGAGAGTTTTAAAAAAGAAATGGAAAGGCTACAAAACTATTTTAGTTTAAGAAATAAATATAGCCACCATGATGGTTTAAATGAGAAAGGCTTCTGGATTTATTTAAAGAGGTGTCATCTCTTTGGCCTCTTCACGTAGAACCAATGGAACAAAAATGATTTATCACCTGAGCTCTTCTCCGGGGAGAAGGCTGTGATTTGTTTCTTACACTCGCCTGTTTTATACTTTGACTTTATTGCCTGGCACTTAAAACACTTGAGAGTTTCTCACTTTGGCCCCCAGTCTGCTCAACAGAGCATCTCTGCTCGGATGCAGCATAATCTCTGCAAGTTTGAAGCAACAGTTTATTATTTCTTTTTCTAGTTCTTAAGAATTGTAACGGACATGATACTCGGGTTACCTTATGTTACTTTACCCGTAGATAAGTTCTAGATTCCCATTAAAAGTTATGTTTCCGCAGCCCACTGGGAGTTAGATACATTTATGTCTCTGTTATATACGTGCATGCTCAAAGCTATCAACACAGATTGAGAATTACTACCAATTAGTTCAGCAAAGACTAGTAACACATCGATTTCAGTTCCAACCAAAGCTAAAACAAATACCAGTTGACATTAGGTTTGCATATTCTCCTTTTGGAAAGTTTGAATTCAATAAAAATGGATTCCCTGTGAAGCAGACGGTGGCTAAGGCTAATGATCCGCAAATGTGTTCAGCACAGACTGCAACTGAGGACTTTGTAAAGGAATACAACTCCCCAAGTTAGTAAGAGTTAGAGTTCCTGAAGATTCAGCCTGGGAAACAAGGCTTGCTTGGTATCCACATAAACAGTTGGATTTACACTATACCAAGTGTTTCTATTTAAAAATAAATAGTGACTAGGGCTGGGCAGTGCTTCAGTTGGCAATGTGTTTGCCTTGGAAGCCTGAACACCTGAGTCCAAGCCCAACACCCACACAGAGCCAGACATGGCAATGTGTGTTGTAATCCCAACAATGGAGAGAGAGAGGTGGGAGGTAGATACAAGTGGATTCCTGGAATCTTGTTGACCAGCTGGCCAACTTGATGACAACCTGGGACAATCAGAGACACTGCTTCAAACAAAAAACAAAAGACATCTGAGGACAGTGTAAAACTGGTCTACTACATACAGATGCATTCATGTACACAAAGGGCACATGCATGCATGTGCACAGGCACACACAAACACACACACACTAATAAAAATCTATTCTAGTGACAATAAACTTGTTAGGTAAAATTTCCCTTTGCTTAATAATGATGATAAATACTCAAGTTACTCTATCGCCTAAGTGTCTTCCCATTCAAGGGCCTACGTGGAACTGTGGACGATGTTTTAGGTCTGTGTATTAAGAGTCCAAAGAAATTGAAGCTAATTGCTGAGCACGGTGTCACAGACTAGTAATCCTAGCACCTGGGCATAAAGACAGAAGAGTGTCATAAACCAAGCCTACTGTGTGAGACTTAGTCTAAGAACTAAAAAGGGAAAAAAAGAATAAGGAATTTAAAACAAATAATAAAAAACTTGTTGCGTTGTCACTGCAATTGGAATTGAGTCAATTTAATCTCTACTCCAGTTTTTATCACATGAACTCTTAATAATTTTTCCACTCAGTTTTCATGATTCTAGAAGTGAATTACTTGAATTCACCATGCCACTAAATGATATCAAGCTATGCTTTTCTTATGATTCAATGGCCAGTCTACTATTTGACCACAGATAGCAGCTGGAAAAAGATTCCATGTGGTAATGTTTATACAGATGTAAGTAATTTGAATTTGTTTAGGTGAAATATTTCTGCAATATGAAAAATTCTGCATCCTAGTAACATCTCCTTTGTGTTGAGAATCTTCATTTTTCTTAGTGAAGCAGTACATTTCACATCTTAGTTCTCCTTTGTAACCACCTATGAGGGCCATATGACTATTCTCTCTTATAGACTATTTCATCTATAGATGAAAACATCAAGACGCACAAATGTAGCTGAGTGCCCCATGACAGACAGACAGCAAGTTGTGAAATCTGCCTTCAGCTCAATTCTTTCTCTGCAAAGGTTGGCTTCATATCACACCTTTGTTTTACAAATTGATCCCTGTATTAATTTAGAAATGTTACTAAGTATCCAAAGAAAACAAAAATTATGCATGCTATTATTTTCCTCAGATACTGTTTTTTTTTTTTGTTTTTTTTTTTTTTTAAGATAAAATCTCACTAAGTAGCCCTGGCTGGCCAAGAACTTTTTACATGAGCAAGGGTGGACTGAAACTCACAGAGATCCACCTGCCTCAGCCTCTCAAGAGCTAGGAATAAAGTTGTGTGCCTCCCTCAAATAGAATTTTTAGTTAATAAATATATGCTTATAGATGTTATAATGATATCTTTGCAGCCACAAGCTATGGGTTGTAGTTACTAATGCATGTGGAAGAAGAATACAGAAAGGCTTGTGGGAAATTAGCAAAATTCAGAACTGTAATTTCCTTATGTTTCTATTAGGATGTTACAATAAAAACACTAAGGACTAGGTAGTTTAAATAAAAGCTATTTACAGTAATAGAAGTTGGAAGCCCAAGACTGAGGTGTAGGGACACTGAATTATTATCTTGATGATGACCCCTTCCCAGGACTTGTAAGAGCTTTCTCATTTTACTTCATAAGAGAGATCACTGGCCTCAAATAGAAAGTCACTCCATCCATCACAGGGGGTTCGTTGTCACAGCTTCATCTAAACTGTGGGCTCCACCTCACAACATCACACTGAGGAGGGAAGAAAACATTGATATGTACATTTTAAGAAGACAGACACTTTCAGTCCAAAATAACTCAACAAAAACCATTCATGTGAGCATTTCCAAGAGTAAAACATCAGACAATTGTCTGTCACTACTAAAAAATCTCCTGTAAGGGTTTGGTGTGACTTGACAACATATTACAGAGGGAAATGAAATAAATAATTGGAAATTGATGGGGACAATGTCTCGTGAACTATGATTATTGTGATCTTATAAATGTTCCCATTATGACAGCCTGTGGAGGCTGATGGGAGAGAAAGAAACAACAGTTCCACAGGAGGCTTCCTCTGACTCACAGTGGGGTGCTATCCATCTCTCACATTTAAACATGGAGATCCTTTGTTAAAATCTTTCAATCCATTTAGGAACTATGTTTTGCACTTGCTGTGTAGTATGTATCTGCAATTGGTAGTATTTGCACATTAACTAGGTAACAGATTTCTCCTGTGAACTTTGGGTTGAGCCAACATTTTAAATAAGAAGAGCCCCACATTCCATTCAAATAACAAAACTAGAAAGACTCAAAGTAAAGGTGGGCAAATATAGCCTTTACATTCTCCAAACCAGAAGCGAGTGTTTCTCATGAACCTTTGAAGTCTCTGTTCTAATTCACTGGTCAGATCATATATTACTAACGTTTTCCATTTTTCATCCTGTATTTGTGCCAAATAGCTAAATAATCTCTGTATTCATTTGGTCATTAAATAAGATATTTCTTCCATGTAAATTTTTCTCAAAAACCATAAAATTAATTATGTTTTAGGTTTTGGCTTATCTTGACATAACGTGTTTATTATTTTTAAAGGATTATTTTTAATACTTTATTGAAAGGAGCTGGTATAAAGTGTGTGTGTATATATATTTACATACATACATACATACATACATACATACATACATACATATTAACTATTTTAGGATTGATGTGAATTAATGCTTCAAGCAATGAAGAAACAGGACTGTCATGTTAGGAACCTGATTTATAAAGAGTGTTCTCAAGCCTTGTGACTTCTGGGACTTAACTTCTCAGGCACCACATAGCACGCCCCTGATGCTTCAAGATGAAAAATCGTCCCTCCACTTTACATCTGTCCGACTCCTTGGACCTGAAAGGTTCAGTTAGTGTTTTAGGATGTAGGAGCGGGAGTGGGCGTGGATAGAGCATTGTCAAAGTCAAATGTATTAAAACCTTTGTTACAAGGTGTTTGAAATAAGATGAAGATTCTCAAGTCTGAGAACCAGATTTCACAAATATCCGTAAACAAAAGAAAAGAAAGTCCATGGGTGAAATAACAACGACAATAGCAACAACCAAGAAGACATCACAATGAAGGGCAGGTCTCAAGCGGTGAGAACAAAGACTTCCAGGTGGCTTAGTGGGTGAGGGCACTAGCCACCAAGCCTGACAGTCTGAGTTTGATCTCCAGAACTTGCATCATAGGAAGAGAGAATCAGCTCTCACAACTTAGCCTCTGACTTCCATGCACACCACACATGCACACACATGTTCATGCACACACATGCTCACACACACATGTACACACACATGCTCACAAACATATGCAGACACACATGCACACACATGCTCACACACATGCACACACATGCTCACACACACACACACACAATGTTTCTTTTTTAATGGGAACCATATGAAATATGAGATGTCCCTAGCAAGCATTTCCAGTATAGTCGTGGGAAATAATAAACAATTACATTATATAAACCAGCCATCTAAGCAGAAGTCATAATTAAAGTTATGCATCTGCATGCATCATTGATTTATGAATTTGTTCAGAGATGCAAAAGCTTTTATGCATTTGCTGTTTAAGAGACAGTATATAACTGTGTGACCTCTCAGTGCACCAGTGGAACAGTCTGCAATACATGAGAGTTTCAGATGGTCACGCTGATTTTTGATTACACTTTAAACCATATTTTCTTTCTTCTTGAAGAGTTTTATGACTGTATATTCATAACTATCGATCGTTCAGGAAAGAATCATCACATCCAAGCAAAATCACCTCACAAGAGCTAGGGTTAGGCTTCAAGTAATGCAAGCAATGCTATTAGCAGCAGAATCTTGGCTCCAGGCTGCTCCAAGGCTTCATTCCACAGCCCCTGAAGAGGGGTCTGCTTGTCACCAGGTGCTGTTAAGGGCTGAAGGATGGGTGGCCATCCTTATCTGGGAATGTCTTTGTTTATGCGGTGTTCAGTTCCACCGCCGATCTTTGTGTTCATGTTGTCTTGTGGAATAAACTTCCTTGTTTGTTTTCATTTGGTCTTAACCTAAGAACCAGGAAACCTTAGCACACAGTGTAAACTGAGAAGGCAAAACAAGGCCTTAAAAGTAAGTGAGGGCAAGAATGCAAGGGATGTAAGAGTGCATGGATGCAGGGTGCAGGGATGCAGGGTGCAGGGATGTAGTTAGTGCTCTCGATTTCAAACTCTTAAAAGCTTCTCCCATCTCTCCCCTGACCATGTATGCACCTTCCACCAATCTCTTCACAAATCTAATCAAAAGATATTAAGGGAAGACTTCTCTTGCTAGCAGTGTGTGTGTGTGTGTGTGTGTGTGTGTGTGTGTGTGTGTGTGTGTGTGTGTCATACAGCACATTTGCTCCTTGTACTCAGTAAACTCTCCCCACCTTCAGTGATCATGGTGTCCACGCTATGCTGGAAACAGATACAAAAGTCTAGGAGTGGCACATCAGTTTACCACATCAGATCAGACTACACACTTACCTATTTCTCTACTTTTCTCTCAGGGGTGACCAGTTCTGATACCTATAGAAAGGTGGGCCATCTCATCTCCTGCCAAGCACTTTGGAATGTATGCCCCCAACCCCATGTACACGAAGGCAGCAGGGGTAGGGATAAAATAAAAACAAACAAAACCCCACTCCCTTAAACATGATTTAGACATTCATTCCCACTTGTTCCTCTGTGTTATTTTTCTCCTCTCAGTCTGTATCAGACTTAAGTTATGTCCTTCAGGTTCCATTTGTGTCTACAGAGAAACACTTCAGTGAATACCGTTTATTGCACACCTTTCTTCCATTCCTCTTGTTTTGAGGTTTGACTGTGTTGAAAAGTTGTGGTTTTCAGAATGGATCTTTAAACATACAAACTGACAACTCTGATTCCATGAACGCATAGCTGTGCCTATGCCCCTTCTCCCTTTATCAGAGGATTCACAGCTCTTAGTGATTCCCAGAATGCCCTGGAAACAGCATAAGGCCTTGCTGCTGTGACACGTATAAACAGCACTGTTATACTGAGAAATGAGATCCATTCAAATGAGAATTTGAGAGGAGCTCTGTCCTGTCCACCAACATTAAAATAGACAGTCTAAGATTTCAGAAGCAAGTTCCTCAAATGATTTGGTGGCAGATTGAAAGAATTCCTAAGACTTCCATCAAATAATAATCAGGGAACAAATCAATGGCATCGATGGAGCCACAAGATTGAAATATTTGAGAGGGGAGACTGGAAGAAGAAATGTCTTCTCTTACCCACGGGCCAGTTCAGTCCCGACTAGCAGAATCTGGGGCTCGGGTTTCCTAGAAGTAGAAAGTAAAATGTACCATCTAACAGCTGATGTGGTGAGATTTCAGCATACTTAACTGTTCTCTGCTTTCTGATACAGGCTGACCTTTCTCAAGAGTGGGCTTTTGCTTTCATTAGACAGTTTGTCACGTGAGTGTGATGCAGCATTAGACAGAATCTTATTTGCTAATTTATAGCAATAGCATGGATTTCGTTTCTAAATCACACATCCTTCATCCTGGAGGAAAAAAATATATATCCCCGTTCTTGTTACAACTCAAAGAGTTGGTTGTGAATATGCAATATCCTATTATATTTTTGTATATTTTCCATAGCTAACTAAAATATATGAAGTAAAAAAAAAAAAGATAAAATCTGGAAGATATGTATTACCAGATTACAACAACTTACAACTTAGTCAAAATTTCAGGCTAAATGACTTGACAGTGTTCCCTTGAGTCTGTTCCCCTCGGTGGCCTCTGTCCTCTCTACCACACATCTTAACTCCCAGACTTTTAACACTTGACCCTTACAACTACAGAAGTCTGGAACTTATACAAGTTGTCAGCCCAGATGTTTTTTATTTATCTCTGTGAAGAGGTTCTTTTAGCCTCTTTTCTATTTTACTAAATGTGAGGGTTTTTTTTTTTTTTAATTTCTTGTAACTTCCAAAATTCACAAAGACTAAACATAATTTAAAAAAAGTCTCATTTGAAAACATAGTGCTAGCTACAGAATCAGAGTTATTCGCCACCAGATGAGGAAAGAAACCACTCAGTGCTGGAATCCTTTACATGGGTTATGATAAGGCTCATACATAGAAATCGAATTGCAGAGTCCAGTGAGAAATAGCAATTGGGACATACAAAGTCCAATTAAAGAAAGCCTGCCTAATGGACAGGTTTCTGACAAACGTACACAGAGGGTGGAGGGAATGATTTCAGATTAATTGTTGAAAGTCCTTGATGTCTGTGACCAGCATGACAACCTAGAAGCGAGTGTAAGGTTTGACTGGGGGCTGCGGAGGACTGGTTACACAGAATGAAGTTCAAATTAACTGATGTTTCAATGCTTGCCCGTTGTGGCAGGCAGAGTCCTGTTCCTTGCAGTCCTTGCTTTGCTGGAACCTGAATGAGTACATAGGTGACAAAGTTATAAACCCGTTCAAATGACTGGCAAGTGTCTGAGTCACTTTAGAAAAGATTGAGAGTGGCTCCCTTGTTCTAAAATTATACAAAAGTGCCATTTTGCTTCTCAGGCAATTTGAAAGCCATTCATTTCAGTGGCAGCTAGCCAAAATACAAAAGCCAAAGAATGGCAGCGGAGATGTCACACAGCACCTACACGTGTAAGCTTGTGCAGTTTCCCACCTCAGAGAGACAGCCTCAATAGAAGGAATCCAGACAAGAGTCATAGCTAGAACTGACAGAACAATTCTGGTCCCTGCTATTTCTGATTGGCCCTCATGAGCTGCCTTGTCAGAAAGGAACTGTGTTTTTTGTTTTGTTTTGTTTTGTTTTGTTTTGTTTTGTTGTTTTGTTTTGTGACAGGGTCTTCTATGGTCCAGTCCAGGCTGTCCTAGAACTCTATGTAACCAAAGATGGCCCTGATCTTAACCGTCCTTCATTTACCTCTTCCAGGTTCTGAGATTGCAGACAGGTGCCATCCTGTCCCCAGGGCTTTGTGGGAAGAAGTGACAGTCAGCAGAATTATGTCCACAGCCCCTTAGCTGAACTCTTGAGTCTGGGGAGGAAAACATTCCACATTACTTGTGACAGAGGACACGTTATGCTCCCTTCAATATTCAATGGACAAAGTCTCAACTCAGTAGTGTATATCTGGTGGGCCACACCTAAATTTGGGTTGTTCAAATCTTTATGCAGTTTCTTGACTTTTGATTTATCATTTACAATGACAGAAACCCCAGAAAATGCACACAACTTATATCTTCTCCCCACCCAGTGGGTTTGAAATTTACTTGGCACAACCAGCTTATACTCTGGCTTTGAAATTCTGACTTTGAATAGACTGAATACTAATATATAGAACAGGTCAAGTCTCCCTTTGCTTGCCGGATTTGAACCCAGGCAGCTGCTTTGTTGTCAAACTCAATTCATCAAAAAGGGTGCTATATGCTAGAAAAGCCGAAGAAATCCCCAAAGTTGAACTGGTGATTAGGACTCTGTTGGCAGAATATGGACTCCTAGACCACCAGAGACAGAGGCGGGAGGGAATGTTAAAAGTTTTCTGGCTCTACAGTGAGTTCAAGGTCAGCTTGGGACATATAAGACCTGTATCAAGAAGAAGGGGAAAAAAAACAAACGGAAGAGACTTTTTCTGAAATCACTAAAGTATTTAATGGTGTAACAGATTGTGCATCTTCCCCTAGAATGTGAACTACCAACTGTTGTAAACTATGTCTGCCAATTTATACTCCGAATGCAAGGACCTTTGTTATGCAATGACTCTGTTTCATACCTATCACACAAGCAGACACAGAGTAGTCTCACTAAACTCTGGTTAAAGACAAAACCTTTTACCTCTCTGGCTTTAAAAATGGATTCCTAAATCTCATTGGAAACTAAAATATCTTCATATATTGAAAGTGTCCCTGGCAACCCTTTCCAAAGTGAAGCCTGCTCCTCAGGTCTTCCTCCACTGGCCTGCACACTGTTCCTAGAGTTGGTGTCATCCCATCCTGTACAATTAACTATGGTCCAGGTTTACACCCTGGAGTGAGCTTTGCAAAGGTAAGGGTATGTTTCCACGTTCCTGCCCTTTCTTACACAGGTTTCAGTAATTGTTTGCTGATTTACTAACTGGTTAAAATCAGAATATGAACGTTACTTAACCCACTGCTGTATCATAAATATCATAATGCTCTCTTCTCATTTTCCAGAAGGTTTCCAAAGGTTGTAAAAAAAATAGATTTTATGAAAAACAACTCTAAAATATATACACGCACCTGGCACACTGTGACTCTCTGAAAGCTCTTTGCTACTTAGCAGTACAGGCTTTTTCTATGCTTTAATAAATCCCAATTTTCATAGCTCTCATGTCTTAAACATTTCAAGTTCGAGTTATATTTGGTGGAAACTTGGCATAGAATTTTCAGTTTCAAATATTTACAGCTACGTTGATGTACCACACACACACACACACACATACATTCCTTTAATCTATAGACTTGTGGGGACTAATGGCACAAAAAGTAAATTATAAAACATGTCAGGTGCTTAGCTGAGTGAGATAAAAATAAGGGGGCATTACTGTGCTCACCGGAAGGGAGCATGGTGCCAGCGACTTTACAGAAGCAGAGCTGCATGCAGTACAGGAACCGAGACCATTGTGTAGAATCCTGTCTGGGAAGAGCAGAGCGGAGAAGCAGGTTCACCAGCGCCTACAGCTTTTCTGACTCCCACACACATAGCAGTTTCTATTCCCACAGGTGTTCTGTGGGCAACAAGGGCCTCTTTAATCTACGGTCGCCACATGAATGGTGACCCACTGTCTCCTGGCTTTGTCACTATCTCTATACACCCCAGGTTACACCAGTGCTCTTCATCTATTCATTCAATGCGCACAGTTGTTTAATATCGACATCTTCTGCAAAATGGAAAGAAGGCTTTGCTTTTTGCCAACCGACACGTTTTCCCCTCTTGCTTGTGTTTTTATCTCGGGGAGACTGTGAACATTGTTTGTATCAGGACCCCCAAGGAAAATGCCTTCTAATTAACATGAAATTATGCTATTGAGTAATGATTGGCCAGTGGGTAGGAAGAAAAGGATCTGAGATCACAGCACAGGGGGAACTTGGAATCCTTCCCTCACACCCATCGCTACTCTCTATAGTAGGTTTTATATATCTTAATTAGACTCAAAATCAAGTAAAGAAAATGGCAACCTCTCCAGCAAAAACGATGGAAGAAAACTGCTGAATGTGACCTGACATCTCATTAAGGCTTAGGTTGCACCTTGCAAGATGCTAGTAGCTCTTACAGAGGATATATAATATATGTATACATATGTATGGCTTTGAAGTCCTACTTAAAAACATATAGATCAATAGAAACAATGCAGGATGTTTTGCTCATTCAGCTTCTGTCTCCTCTGATTAGTCATTGACCTTGGCCACATTGCTAACTGTGCTATTAATTTTTTATAGGGGAGGTCTCCCAGAAATTAGAAAGTTTAAATAAAAAGAAACGAAGGGTCAGGGAGATCAGCTCAGCAATACACTCCCCTAGTGAGCAGGAGGCTCCTAGAGTGACACTCTCTCCAGTCTCTTAGCCCTGTGGAGAGAGGAAGAAGTCAGTTTCTGGTGAGAAATCCTGGTTCCTTCCTCTGAGCTGTGGAATGACCGGCACCAGGATCTCTTCCTACACATCTTCTCAGAGGGGTGCTTCTGTCTGTCTTCAGGGCGGGGAGGGGGTATCAGGGTTTCCTTTTGAGGCCCTGAGTCACAGATTTCCTTTCATCTGAGCTATGAGGTACTTAGAGCCTGTCTGTCCACACATGGCAAGATAATGGCTACTCACATGAAATGTCCTTCCGAGAAGAGGCTACCAGTCTTCCTGGGAAGCCAGGCTCCCTAGCCTCACAGGCTCACTGCCACACGGGGAGCCTCAGGCTTCGTCTTACCCACTGATTCAGAAATTTTGCTCAGAAACAAAAGAAGAATGTTCTGCATCTAGCTCGCCCTCTCTCCTTATGTTTTTAGATACACACATTCCAGCTGGGATTAGCTTCAGTCTCTACCTGCCACAACTCTTAATCCTCGTGCCTCTCTCTAGTAAGCCCTCTCTACTAATGTTGCCCATCTCCAATCTCCTGTTCTTAATACCTATTTCTTTTGAAGTTTCTAACAAAACAGCTGAGATCTGGCTCCATGTTTACACTCCGTATTGTTACCTAGCATGATGCCATGAGAAAAATTACTGGATTTGGTTTTAAAGGAAATCTTAGTCCCTAATAGAAAAGTTATTGAAATTTTCAGACATATCCTCATCATTTAATTTTCCTAACAATGACCTGTAAGCACTTGTATTACTGCTATTTTCAGGGGAAATAAATGAAGGTTGGGGAGGACAAAGAGTGAGAGGACATGAGAGGCAGGGTAAAATAAATAAGCTACCTAAGACCTTGTGCTAGTACCGAATAAAATCCACATACGAAGCCCTGCTCCTGATTCTAGCATGTGTGCCCTTTTCAGTAACGAGTCTGCCTCTGAAGTTATATAAACTCCTTAAGCTTTAATTCACTCATTTACAAAATGAAGATATTAATATCCACACGGCTCCTGTGAAGTATCATCTAAGGGAAAGCACTTGATAAACATTAAAATGTTATAGGAACAAAGAACGAAGCAGAGGAGCTAACGGTGAAAGTAACAACCTCCCCCTGTAAGCCACAGTACAGTTAGAGTGGAGGGCTCTTGTTAGCATAGCCCTTCCCACCGGGAAGACTTTTAGTAAACCATTTAATTCTCTTGTCAACATACGCTTGGAAAAAAGGGAGAAACTAATTTGTGAAAATCATAGATTTTTTTTTTTTTTACAGTTTTCAATTTATACAAGAATGTGCATTTCTGAGGTGAAGGCATAGAGGATGGGTTTCTCATAAGAGGCAAGAGAATATTTTTTCCACATCAGATGGAAGGTCCAGGTAGGAAACAGTCACCTCACTCCCTTGAATTGAATCTGCCTTGGTAAACTAGTAGGAAACCACTCTGTGTCCTGTGTGCTCAGGACAAAGAATCCTGCTTCTCCCAGAACATGCAGTGGCCCACATTTTCACCCTATTAAATTCAGTCTGGGGCCCTGAATCATCCAAGTTCAAAAGCAGATGGGTGAGCGCTGGAGATACTGCACATCTGTGCTTTCAGTTCAAGACCCATCAGTATAGATGTGCATGCCGTTGAGAGGTTGACTAATTTCTCTTGGCACTATCGTAAGTCAACCTAAGTTAAATAGCTTTGTGTTATGTGTCTTGTTTTCTTTCCATCTTGCCTTTTAAGGATTCCACATTTTTTTTGTCATTCTAGAATCATAAAGGTATTTTTTTTATTTAAGTGCTTGCTATTTTCCCATCTAGAAGATACAGTAAACTAACTGGAACAATGCAGGTTACAGTGTAAAGCTGAGTAGTCTATCCATCTCTGACACAGCTGCCTGGGGGGACACTTTCAAAAGGAGGATCAGCAGGTGGCAGGGAGGTCTCAGAGAAAGCTGGGATGAACCCTGAGTTGTTCTGTGATCTAAAAATCTAGAAAATGAATGGCAGTTCATTAGAGGAAGGAGATCTTTGATGGAGAAGTGAATAGGGTCCAATGAGATGGCCCAGAACATAAGGATACTAGCAACACAGCCTGAAGATGTCATCTGATCTCCAGAGATCATGGCAAAGTTGAAAGGAAGAATGCAGTCTACAAAGGTTTCCCTGACCTTCACATACATATTGTGACACACATGTCACTCTACCTTCCCCGCACACATCATGTAAACACATGCATGCACATACATAATTTTTAAATATATATATATTACATATATATATATGTAATATATATATATGTTTTAAAGAAAGATATAGAAATAGAAAATAAAATTATCATTAAGTTAAAGAATTGACCAAAAAATACCTTCTTTAGGGAGTCTGAAAGCAAGAGACAGCAGGACAGGAAGACAAAAAGGATTATGGGACATGAAGAGGGAGAGGAGACCTTTCTCCAAGAATCTGGATGAACCCCCTTGCCAGCTGAAAAATCAAAAATTCCAACACCATTAGAAACATTTGCTTAAAACTATTCTCCCTTCCCAGCTATAATCTGCAATTGTTTAGGAATCTCAGCAGAACCCCCTCTACATCTGAAGAAGATAACCTCCCTAGTGGCTCCCGGCTTTATCTTATCAAAATAGGACCTATCCAGGGCACTTCCATCTCTGCCTAGAATCTCAGTTATGGAAGGGGAAGCATTTGGGGAAGAGAGCATCCTTAAGAAATCCAATGAGCTGTGTACTTTCTAAATCCCAAAATCCTATTGACAGATGCCACCAGGACACTTGAAGTATAACTCTTCTTTAGGAAGTCAATACCCATGCACCCAGCCGTGCCCCATTCTTCCACCGAGTGCCTTTCTTTCTATTAAGAAAACTTCAACTTTGCTTCATACAAACTAGTCCTGAACCTCCTTTCTGCATTAAGGCATAAATCCTGGCTCTACTGGACCAAGTCCAGGTCCCTAAGAAACTGAGGAAGTTCCTCAGGCAGATGTGGATCACAGGGCAGAGTGTCTTCTGCCTTGTCACCCCTGACACTATGACATACACAAGCCTAAGTCAGGTTATGCTTGAGAATATGGACTTCTATGCCCAAGAAGAACACATATGGAGGCTACCACACTGACTACATTAGCCTGCTTACTGCATGTGATTACTTCATTTCTGAAGAATTGATACAGACTGATCTAAATTAAAAGACAGAAGAAACTTCTGTGCATAGAGAGGGAGTATACAGTCGATACTTCCAATTCCTCTTTTGATACCTGAGCTCCTCAGAGCAAGCCACCACTCATATGGTAAATGGGAAGGCAACACTGACCACAAAAACTGCAAAATGAACACGTTACAAACAGGGCTCACATTGATTCATGTTACTAGTCAACATCTTTTGTTTTGTTTTTTGTTGTTTTTTTTTTCATATTTTTATTGGATATTTTATTTATTTACATTTCAGATATTATCCCCTTTCCCTATCCCCCCCCCAGTTAATCATTAATCCCCTATCCCATTCCTCCTCCTCCTTTTTTGCTTTTATACCATTTAAATTACATGCAAGTATAAGGTCAGTTCTATGTTGAGGAACTGGCAATACAATAGATGCAAATAGTCCAGGAATGAGCAAGACAATACACAGAGTCCCGTGATCAGCCCTGTGATCACTGTTTCTAAGGGTTTATCAGGATGACTAAAATATCTGAGCCTATATCCTAGCCCAAAGTCATTTTCATGCCTGAAGCCTACTTCTTTGTTCTAGATTAAGATTTAGATTCCTGCCTGTAATTATTTCTTTGTTCTAGCCTAGGATTTAGATTTCTGCCTGAAAGTAATTCTTTGTTCTAGTCTAATGTCAGATTCCTGCCTGCAGTCCATTTCATTGTCCTTGGCCAATGTCAGATTCCTGTCAGGCAGCCCCAAAAGCTCTCCACATCTCCCCATTTTTTATTGCATAAACCAGACTGAGCTTGTCTTAGGTCATTCTGCCAAGAAAGCCTTCCTTACCCATCATGGAACATACATTATCAAAAACAATGCATTTATGTCTTAGGTTTGTAAGGCTCTGTGCAGAATCTTACCCGTCTTTGGCTTGCCAGCCTCTTAAATTAATAACTCTGTCTGGGGATCTATTTTCAGTTTAAAGTCATGTACTTTGACTGCCAACCTGTTAATGTAGTTAGAGACAAGCTTTAACATGAAGGTCAGGAATAAAAGTATTCTCAGGACAAAAAGGACTAGCATGATGAAGTTATATATGCCATTCTTGAGGTTTGACCAAAATGGAAATGCTGACCTCAAGCCATGGATAATTTTATCAGCATTATCTGCAGCATCAAAGCTCAACAGAGCAGTTTTCTTTAAATTAATAATCTCAGCAAAGTTAAAACATCCAGAGAGGTGTTAGAATTATTCCAAATATCCTACAGGTGTCTTTAAACTTTTTTCTAATTATAATGACTATTTGTCATGACACTTGAGATGGCCTCTCACTCTTAAACCCTGAATCTCCTTCCAATAATTTGAATAGGATATAGAGTATCAATCTGTTGTTCCAAACACCTAAATAAATCCTCTTGTATACTCAACACATTAGTAACTCTTTTTTTTTTTTTTTTTTTTTTTTTGCTAGATTATTAACAAAAGTAGCTGTCTTAACTTCTCGTGTCAAAGCTATTGCAAAAGAAGTGGTGCTAGCAATTAATGTAATTAAAGATGTTATACCAGCAATAATCAAGCCCACTACCCTCTTGCTTCTGTTTAAAGTCTAACTCACTTTTTCCAGCACTTTAGTCAACATCTTATTGCTAGCATGATGATGTGATTAATCACTGTCTTTCCTTTACATTTTCCCTGTGCTCCAGTATTGTATATCAAGTACACACTGTCACCTCTACCTGCATATCTAACAAGTATCTCAAATCTGACATGCCCAGGAGAAGGCATGAACATTACCCGCATGAACCCACTCACCCCTGACCTGGTTTTCACCCAAAGTTCCACACCCATCAAGAGAAAGAAGCATCTACATTCCAAAGCCAAAAACATGTGAGCAATCCTGAATTGCTTCCCATCAATATTCACACATCTGATCTATTGCCAAGACTTTACATTTCTGCCTTCACATTTTATCTAGAATCTGTCTTCACAGCCCCCCACCTACTGTAAGAGACAATAGTCCATGCTCTACACAACAGTCATAGTGTGTGACTGTCTTGTAATAATTTTAATACAATTGCATTGTAATACTTAAAACTCTCAAATGCTGTCTCATTTCAATAAAAGCCAACCATGTAACAAACCATCATGACTCTACATGACCTACTCTTTAGCTGGCTCTCCACAAACTATGACCTAGAAAACCTTTCCTTTCTGTGCTACAACCTTCACTCAGTCTAGACATAAACTATTCTTTGAACAAATCAAGCACAGCCTTTGATATTCAAGTTGCTCTACTTGTAACTCTCTTTACCCCTCGCTTTGCTTGCCTGTCTTCTTGTCTGTCATTCATTCCTCGGTTTTATGGTTGGTCAGTCAAAGAACTCTTTCCCAACTATATATGATGGGATTCCCTGTTCATTTGACCCATTTTGATAATTTTGTCTGCTTTGTTGTTTTGTTTTGTTTGTTTTTGGAGACAAAGTTTCTCTATGTAGCCCTGGCTGTCCTAGACTTGCATTGTAGACCAGGCTGGCCTCAAACTCAAGCTCACTGCTGTAATTAAAGGTATGTGCCACCATGCCTGCTGATAATTTTATTTCTCTGTTGTTCTAACTGTATTTTGGTAAATATTCTATTTCTGGTAAATATGTATTGCAAGAGACCATCAATAATATCTGTTTTATTCCTGCATTCCCAGTATGAGGTAGGAATGGACGGAGAAAGACAGGGAAGGAGAAACATTGTCACCAACAGAAGTAAGTTGGCATGCTAGTCTTTAGTATCTTCTCTTCAAACTAGAAATAGTGTAAAGACAAAAAAGTACATCAAGAACTCCCCCAAATTTTTAATATACATCTGAGAGTCTTCTTATCATCTAGTATCTATGTGGGAACATTGAGCAACAAATCTGTAGATAACAAAGAATTGTAAATGATAAGAGAAAGAGACAATGAAAGCCTTGATTTTACCCTGTTGGGAAACATGAGTTGCTTTGCCATAGTGTCCCTTTAGCCTCACATAAAACAACAACCAAAAAAGCAAACCCAAGAGCAGCTCAAATACATGTTTGTTTTGTTGAATGTCATTCATTAGATGATGCACAAGGCTGTGCTCTCTCAGTGTGTTATTCCCACTGAGTGGAGGCCAGTGATTGCAGTCTCTACACGGCCATTTTGGAGAATGCTGATTATGGTACCCTAATGCCTTTTGAGACCCTCTGATGTGCCTCTCAGAGGTGCTGTCTCCTAGCAACACTCAAATTTGCCCTGTTTGGGTTTGGTATATGTTCTTGATGAGTAAAGATGACTCTGATTGTCCTCATGCTGTATTTTCAGCTCTTTTAGAATCAGCAAATCTTGCAACGATATGCCCAGGGCTTTAGAGATTCTAAGCCTCTGTTTAGAATCTCTAGCCAATCTTAGTAGCCAAGGACTTGAAGCAGTCCTTAAGGACAGGGACAGTGTTGTAGAGAACTTTATTACAGAGATCATGCTATATTAGAATCACTCAGTAAGTGTTTTAGTGAATAGATGAATGAATGGATGAGTGGATGGATGAACAGATGGACAGACAGATAGATGGAGTTAAAATCTAATCCCTTAGTGGTAAAATGAACAGTCTAACTTTCCACTTCATGACCAGAGAATTCATTGGAAATTTCCTCTAGGTATCCTAAAGGGACAAGTACTTTATCTTTCTCTGCTTTTTTTTTTTTTTGAATGTAACAAATAATTATGAAGCTCTTGTTATAAATAAGACATTAAAATGAGTGCAGTTCAAATAGTAGTAAAAATAAAATCCTCCCAAAGAGAACCGTTTTAGTGACTCCCTTGTAAAGACCCACTTTGGTTCTTGGATTTTCTCTCTTCTTGCCCCTGCACTGAATCACCACTCCAGTGTAAGCACAATTTTTATGTTTTCAGAGATACATTCCCTATACATAATGCTCTCTCCACTTCTGGAATGACCATGGTCTTCCATGTTAATGCTTTCTCTAGTATGTTTTTTAAGTATTAGTAGATACCATGTATGGATGGAAGCATCCACAGAACATATGTACTAGGTGCACTGTGCTGTCTCTGAGGGACTTTGGCGTAGGACCCTCTGCTTCCATTAAGGTCCTATGCTGACACCATGGGAGTCTGGCCTTGACATTTTATGTCCAGAAGGGTTTTGAGATTGGTGTTTTCATTACATAACCTGTATCCCTCTCCCCATGAGTTTCATATGAGAATACTTTTAAATTTAACTAGTTACAACTAGTTAAATTCTGTTTCTCCTAAAACTTTTTGCATTATTTTCTGTTCCTCCACCCTTTGTCTTCCCCGTGTTAGGATTGCAGGCATTTCTGCCATGCTTGGGTTTTTGGGTTTTGGTTTTGGTTTTGTTTTGTTTTTTGTTTTGTTTTGTTTTGTTTTGTTTTTTTAGCTTTGTTTTGTTTTTTTCCTGTTCCTTTTTATATACTATGAGAAAACTCTATAGTTAGAAATGGAAGAGAATTTGTCATTGCAGGGGATCACATGCCCTCCTATCAGTACACTGAGTTCTCCCCAAGAAACAAGGAACAAGGACCTGAGACTTTATATACTAAAGGTTTTATGCGTGAAACTACTTTCAGAGTGTTCAGTATTTACTTCTCACCCATCCTTAGCAAACACAGCAGTGGTACAGACCTAAATGTGCCCATTTTCTTCAAGTCTCTGTTATTGAAATCTCTTCCCAAATGATGAGTATTCCTTTTAGAAACTAACCTCTTTACCAGTCCTAGCATCTTCCTTAGCAGGTTGTGTTCTGCCTTCCATAATTGCAAGCCTGTTTGGATTTGAGATTACCAGCTTGTAGGACCTTCTAACACTCTTCCTTTTTGGTGATGCATATATACACTGTTTAGTTATCCTCTCTTAAGTTGAGTCTTGCTCCATGAACTAAGACTTCTGTATTGCTACCTATATGTGTATATTTGAGATATTTGTTACTAAGCAAAAGGGGTATCTTAAATCACTTAAGTATTTGCATTCAATTAACATAAAGTACATTACAATAAAAAGACTTGAATTTAATAATGTGGAGTATTCCTGCTTGCAATGAAGACTAAGCCAGGAAATTTAGATTTAATGTTGGGAAAAAAAAAACCCACTTTCTGTGATATTTCAATAATCGCTTTGATACAATCAAGTACGTTAAAGGATAACTTACTCATTATTCAAATTAGGCTATTAATGAGTCAATCCTATGGTAATCCAGCTGAATAATTTTTTCTCTAGAGATGCATAGACAGAACAACTTTTCCAGAAACTTTGAAATATTTTCTAAAATCCTTGATTTGTACAGTCAGATTCTCACTCCATGGGAATACAGGAATACCAAATGAGCAGAATGCTCACCTAAGAGTGGGCAGTGGAGAACAAAGAATTATACATGCTTTGGCTTGTACAATTGAACACTTTGGTCGAATAAATGGAAAAATTTATCCAATATGCTGCTAATGAATGAATTCATTGAAAAATGCTATCCTTATGCTGCAACAGTGTAATGGTTGTGTTATTTCTCAAAATGGAGAGGGGATTTTTTTACTTTTCAAATTGAATGGTTTTCTACCCATTAGGCAGACACAAATTTCTACTCCTGTGTGCTTTATTTAGGAAACAGTGATCTACCAATAGAAGTCTATATACTTATACTATTACGTTAAGCAGATATCTCTGGAAATACCAGTTCTCCCCCCACCCCTCTCTTCCAAGAGTATTTAACAGTCATAAAATGCCTCTGCATTTTTAGGAAAGAAGTGGTTTCTACATCTTCTAACACCTTGTGGTTCAAGTCATTTCCCAATGCTGTTTCTGCTGTGTCTTTAATCTCATCTACACACACACACACACACACACACACACACACAAGCACATACACATAAACATGCTTACTCAACAGTAAAAAAATAAAAATAAAAAAAAAAACCAGAAAAATGAAAAGCAAAGCAAAAAAAAATAACAAAAGAAAATCAGACTGAAGAAAAATGATGAAAGAGAGCAAGAGCAAGAGCAAGAGCAAGAGAACATTTTGAGCAAGAAAATATCTGTAGTGTGGCTCATCCTATGCAGCACCTCACGATCATTGACATAAGCGTGAATACTTAAGCTCACTACTTGTGTTCTGATATCATTCCACATCCAAAGCCCAATTCTTGAGACCTAGAGCTGCTAATGCTACTATGAGTAGTGCCACGTGACTAAGGGATGGAAAACCTGATGCATTTTAATGTCACAGATGAAGTGAAGAGACACCAGAGCCAGTGAGGTGGGTGGGAAGCAATGCCACTTGCTTCCCACCTGACCATCTAATTTCCATTTCAGGGAGCCACATGGTAGAAGGAACACATCACCTCCCTCCAGTTGTCCTTTGACCTCCACACGGTGACTATGCACGCCTTCCTCACAAAATAAATAGCATGGAATAGAAACATTAAAAATTAAGTGTCAAGAAGACAGATTTGATAGGTAAAGGGAGGTAACTCTGCTTCCAAGATGCATTTAGGTAAATTATTCTTCAATACTTAAGAGGGGACCTAGGGCCAGGCTTGTGCTAGACAAGAATCTACCATGAAACTATATCCTAAAGCCAAGCATTACCTCCCACTGCTCCTGATACTAGGGGTTGAGCCCAGCCCTAGAACATGTCAAACAAGTAATCTATCCTTGAGCCACATCTCCAGGCAACACAACTATTCAGAACGAGCAATCGAGGTTTTTTGCTTTTGTTTTGTTTGAATGCTTTCATTGCTCAAAATGGTTTTTCTTTAATGCATTGTTTATTATCTGTGTGACAGTGAAAAACAGAGGAGAATGAGTGAAGGGAGCAGACCTAACCAGGGCCTGTACAGTGGTTAGAGTTGTCTAAAATCCACAGACTTTTGGAGGAATCAGGAAATGCAGAGTATAGATAATTAATATTTTTAAATCTGAGATTCCACTGGGATAATCAGTTATGTTGTGCGCTCACTTACTCCCTCAGAGCGTTTGACAGCTGACCTCCCTCAGGTCAAAGCTCAGGGGTAGGACACTGAGCCAACAGTACCATGGCTTTTCCTGGTGGGCTATGTCACAAAGAGGGCTACAAGATCTTCATCAAAGTCCATTTTCATGATGTCAGTCAAACAAGATCAAACCAGAAGAGAGGCTTCAAATCATGATCTAGAGGAGGAAATGGTACCTGAAGCAGTATGTCACAGAAGCTGGGTTAGAAATCAGATAAAGATCTGAATGTCACCAAATGAAATACAGAGTCCATGTACTCTCTCACCAATACTTCCACCTGTATACTGGACACTCCACACGCTTGCTGGAATGGGATCCAACAGAAGGCATCCATGGTGTCTGCCATCTTTACACCATGCCTGCCTTTGTTACTATTAAGTTTACTTTTATGGAGGCTAAAGGAATTGTTTCCTTTTCCTTGAGTCAAAACTAATGAGAGACATGAGAGACTTCAGCTTTAGACATAGAGACATATGTTTGTGGCATTCAATCATCTAGGAATATTAGCAGAGAAGGAATTACAGATCATTCTTCAGTCACAAGACTTTGCAGCATGACCTAGATGACATATACACAACTACACTCTGTAGTTGAGGTGTATTGGTTGTGAACAGTGTCATTGGCTTTGCTTATTTGGCTCTAAATAGCCATAGATGACTAGCTGTTTGACTTTCAACACTAGGCTTGATCCTTCATGGGAACATGAGGAAAATACCTCAAAGGATTGTTTTAAATGCTGAGTGTGTCCATTAGTATATAGAGGCATTTATAAGAGGGCTCAGTGTGGGCTTCCTAAATAACATTTCTTTTCATTCTCTACTGTTCCACTGGACTTTCTTTGTTTCTGAATAAAGTACATACTAGGGACGGTCTTGGATTCTCAGCAGGTCCTTTTTTACACCTTCCTCATTAAAATATCCACGAAGGAGCTAGAGATGAAGCACATCTGACTCAGCTCTCACCTAGCATGGATGACGATTCCTGTTCCATCACTAGTACCATATAAACCAGGAATGCTAATGCAGCCCCATAGTCCCAGTACTCCAAGTGCATAATTTCCTATCCCCAAATAAATAATAATCACCATGGAAACCAACAGTCCATATCTCTGCTTGTCATCCAGAATTTCTTGTTTTCTGCCTTTGAAGAGTGGTTATATTGGCCACTTCAGTGATACAATGTGCATCCAGGAGGTAGCAAGGAAAATACATCAAATCTAGGCTGCATGGTAGGGTCCCCTTTAAAACCTCTCTTATTCAAAGAACAGGTATAGTACACAAATATTTCTGAGAACATGCTGGAAACCCTACAAAAATGCCTGTCCCCAGAGATAATAATAGTAGAAAATAATATTTTAAAACAAAAAGTATAAAATCGAATGTAGAATTTGTTTATACATATTCTGGATTGTTCATCCGGTTTTCTAGTTTACTGTTGCCATTTCCTATATTTTCCAATGACCTACGTTCACAAATTCTTCAGTATATACCAAGAAGACGGCAGACTAATCTTTCAAACACTCTAGCCTTAGATTTAACCTAAAAATATCTTGCAGAAACCAGAAATGTATCCTCCAGCTGCGGGCTCAGGTGACGTTTCTTTGAAATAAAGCAACATGAAATGCTTTGGTATTTCAAGGTCCACCTTACGGATGTTCTCAAATGTTCTGAGGAATTTTAGTTATTTCATTTACAGTTGGTAGTGGAAGCTGCTCATGGGTTGGATTCTATCAGATGACATCCTATTCATAGGACCAAGGAGGTGGCTCAGCAGGCAAAATCACGAATGGCCAAGCCTAACAACCTCTCTCATCCATGACTCCACATCATTGGAGAAAACTGACTCATGAAAGAGGTCACGGCTCTGACATGTGTGCCACTGTGGTCATGTGTCTATATTACCACCACAAAAGAGAGAGAGAGAGGCAGAGAGAGAGAGAGAGAGAGAGAGAGAGAGAGAGAGAGAGAGAGAGAGAAAGAAGGAAGGAAGGAAGGAAGGAAGGAAGGAAGGAAGGAGGAAGGAAGGAAGGAAGGAAGGAAGAAAGGTGGGGGATGAAGAGAGAGAGGGAGGGGAGGGAGAGACAGCACAATTGCTTAGTCCTTTCTTTCAGATATTCTCATTTTATGTATTAATAAGCAGACAAATACATATATAGATTGATATATGCCTAAATAATCATTAGCCCTAGTTTTAATAGACTAAAAAGGAGTAATAGGAGAAAATAAAGTCATTTAGTGTGGGTTTATGGAGGAGGATGAGAGACAAAGACATAAGGAGAGGTTCCTAATACATGGGGAAAGGGGGGGAATGGAGGCAGAAAAGCAGAAAATGTACATGTGTTTATGTGTTCCAGAAACAACATGAGGTAACGATAAAATAGTATCACAAAATATCTTTGATCTTGGACCTGTGTGATGGTATATATCCTTAATTCCACACTCGGGCTGAAGCAGGTGGATCTCTGAGTTCGATACCAGCCTACCTATGTAAGGAGTTTCAAGGCAGGGCTACAAAGTGAGACTGTGTCACAGAAAGAAAGGAAGGGAAAGCACTGGCTGTTCTTTCAGAGGACCCAGGTTCAATTCCTATTGCCTACCTGGCAGCTCACAGCCATCTGTAACCTTAGGGGATCCAGTGCCTTTTCTGGCCTCTCTGGACACCACATGTGCATGGTACACAGACATACATGCAAGCAAAGCACTCATACACACAAAATAAAAGTAAATTCTAGGTCTAAAAAGTATATATTTTCAGTTTAGCATTCATTTTCTATTGAGAAAATGTTAAGGAATCACTGGGGAAAATAAAAGCACAAATGTTTATAAATGAGAATAGTATTACGATTCTAATTTATTTAATCATGGGTTAGATGTAACCTGTGTTTTAGCATTAATATTATCAGTAATGTGGTTCTTTTTTGAAGTAAATGTAACAATATGCTTCATCTTATGCTCTCTGATGAATGACAGAGAATACATGGAGAGGTTGCTACACTGCAGCTTATTCTCCCATTAAACTAGACAGATTAATTAAACTAGACATTAAAAGTCAGAATGTATGAGTATGCTTGAGTGTGTATGGTGTATGTGTCTGTGTATGTGTGCACATGTGAGCACACACACTTTTATGTATGTATATAGGTAGCTAGGTATATATACCAAGATACTTACTTGACACTAGTGGCTACATGTCAAAATTGTACCATTTATAGTTGCTTTAATTGAGTTGTTTTCATTAGAGGTAAAAAGGTTTTACAAAAATTGCTCAGATATAATCCACTTCTGCCAGTGGATATGCCCCTGCCTCTTATACAGAGCTGTTCTGCTTCCAAAGGTAATCTTGCTTCCTCTGAATGAATGGCCTTGCTCTGAAGTGAATGACTCATCTGAAATGTCAAATAGCCAGGAAATGGTGGCAGACACCTTGGGAGACAGAGGCCAGCCTGGTCTACAGAGTTCCAGGACATCCAAGGCTACACAGAGAAACCTGGTCTCAAGAAAAAAAAGGGGCGGGAGGAGATAATAAAAAAGAAAGGAAGAAAGAAAGAAAGGAAAGAAGGAAGGAAAAAAGAAAAAAAGGAAGGAAGGAAGGAAGGGAGGGAGGGAGGGAGGGAGGGAGGGAGGGAGGGAGGGAGGGAGGAGGAAGGAAGGAAGGGAGAGAGAGAGAAAGAAAGAAAGGCCTTGTATACTTCTTCCTATACACAAGGGAAAGCTAGAATAAATCAATTTACATTTCCCAGATGCATAGGAAGAATAAAAGAACCCCATGGCTCAGAGAAGTTGTGGCTATAAAAACACACCACAAGGATCCAGGCATCCTTCCTCGGAGTGCTGATTTGCATGAAGCCCTAGACTATTACAGAACACACCGGGTCTGTCCAGGATCAGGGCTAGGCAGTTTTACTTACTCATGTTTCTCATTATCACTAAGTTATGGGAGAGGGGGCAAACTGGCTGCAGCTAGTCCTTATTCCTGAGACCCCTGAAGTGGATGATGCCATCAGTCAGCAGCCAGTTTCTGCAGCTCCCCACACTCTACAAAAAAAAAAAAAGAAAGAAAAAAAGAAAAAGAAAGTCCCCCTCTGTGTGAGTGCTACCTTCACCTGCCAAGGAAAGAAAACACAGCTTCCCTTATTCTGCAGCGAAACAAAGTGGTTTGGACACAATTTGGAGGAGCGCTGCCAAAGGAAACAAAAAAAAAGGCTTTAAGTTAATACAGTTTCTGTACATTTAGCAGCTCCTCGAGAATATTTAACTTCAATTGATCTTTGCCTCTTGTTTCATGGATGCCACCAGCACAGTACAAACTGAACTTTTTCTTTGATCGAGAACTTTAAGGAAAAGATATTAAACTTCATAGAACCCGAAACTATTAGGACATTGCTGGAGGGCTTGTTATTTATTTATTATTTGTTTATTTGCTTTTCAACGAAAAGCACAAGCTTGTTGTGAACAGAAAACAATTCTCATTCTATCTAAGGCTTTTGTCTCCCTTTGCAGAGACCTAAGTTCTAAACAAGGTGGTTTGTCGGGACCACATTGTGAGTGTAGAGAAGCAGAGAGAAGTGTTAACGTTTCTCTGTGAATAATGACAACATTCTTTTTACAATTAAATATAGGCATATGAAAAATGCTTGTGTGTTTTTCTGAAGATACTCCCCTAAAAAAAAAAAAAGAGAGAGAGAGATCCTAGGTGTTAAAATCTAAATAATGTTAATATCCATCTTCCCATGGGAGTAGGTAAGGTAGAGTGTTCTAGGGATCCTGACTGACCTGGTCCTCTTAGGCATGTGCAGCACCCCTGACTAAGATCATCTCTTCCCTGTGTTTTGTCTCTTGTGCTTTCACAAAATTTCACTTCTATGTAATAAATTTCTTTTTGGAGATACCACAAGAATTAAGTTATGCTAAGTGTAACAGAATCACAGATATTATAGATGAGAAAAACGTATTAGACCCATCATTCGAAGTCTCAAGAAGGGCAGTTTTCAATACCATGTGTAACGTAGTGACTTCTCTAGCGTTTAATGGAATTTTCAGTATGCTAATAAAATGCTTTTAAAAAATCTATCCATTTAGGCCATGTGTACTCAAGTGAGGCAGATGTTACTGAAAAGGGGAAGAAGTTCTCATTTTCTGTAGTTCATTAATATCAGGACTTGATTGGGAAAAGAGGCATCTCTTAGGCTCCCTTTCACCCTCAGAAAGCGTATAAGAGGCCAAGAAACCAGAACCAGCCTCCTCCACCTTTTATGCCCGTTGGACCATGGCCAGCAGATAAAACCTTAGGGCTTTGCACATTTTCTCTGTTTCTATTTGCACAGATCAAGTTAGGTTGACATGACATAAGGCAGGGAAATAAACAGACCCTGGAGGAAGACAGTCCATAGACGGGAAGTGGGGTGAGAAGGAAGGAAACGTGGCAATGAAGAGGAGACCGTTGTACAATCAAACCTGAGCTCCTAAAGCCAGTATTTCCCAATAAAAATATCACACATCTATTAATATCCCTCCTGTAAGCCCTTGCCTGCTGAAAATCTAAAAGGGGATCACAAGGTACTTGGCCTTCAACAAGTATTGGAAAGTAACACCTTTGTTCTTTGCAAATGAAACATTGTACCATTTGCAAGAAATATGCTGAAACCCATTGTAACGGTTCGGCTTCCAAGAGCCTGTGATCATTCCTGTCTTAATTGCTTACTAGGGAATACAGAGGCCACTTTAAAAAAAAATCACCATGACTTTGAGCTAGAAAAAAGTACTTCATGGCAACTTACTGAATTCATTTATTCACTTTTCAGTAAATACTTACTGAAGTAATAATCTCTCAAGGATCGTGTAAGCTTCTGGGAACAGTGGGGGAAAGGAGAGCGGAAAATTTAGTATACTCAGATTCAAATGATAATAGCAGTTTTATAAAGAACCAACAGGAAGCGGTGCTAAAATGGAGATGTAGGAAGAGTATAAAAGGCAGAGCAGAAACCGCCACCCCACACTGTAGCATAAGGATCACAGCCCAGTGTGAAACACACAGCCTGTTCACTGTTCCTGGAAGTGGGGGGTCATCTGCACTGTCAGCAGAACCTTGCAAACCCTGCCAACTCTGTAGCTCTATGGCAGAACACTTTCCCAGCAGGCACTGCGACCAAGCTTCAGCTGACAATCAGAGAGGAAAGATGGGGAAAGTGAACAAATGTCGTCATAAGTTGTTGAAAGAAGATTGGCACAGGGTAGCCCCCCCAACACCCATGTTCCTTCTTATGCAAAAGGCATTGGCCAATGCCAGAGGGCCCTACTTTGTACAAGGAAGGCAGAGAGGCAGACACCAGGGAGAAACACCCACTCCTCAAGTGTGATACTGGTTCTCTGTTGTTGAATGCACCCATGTGCCAGTGCCGTGTGACATAAAAAAGTTCCTATGTTATTGGATGTACTGATTACAATTTATTTCATTAAGTTTCTGGGTGTTACCTCATAGGATGTTGGCTTTCTTTGTTTCTGGCTTTTTGATTAATTAATTAGTTCAATGGTTGGTCCTTTGTTATTCAGAGAATATTTCAGGATAACTAATTTCCTTTGTTTTACTTTATTTATTTTTTAGCCATGGTCAAAATGGCCTCAAGCTTCCTCTGTTGCAAAGGATAAGCTTGAACTCTTGGCCCTGCCAGCTCCACTTCCCAAGAGCTAGGATTGCAGGTTCACGCCACCACATGGCAAGACTCAAGGTAGTTTACTACTAAGATGTGTCCTAACACCCAAGAAATGGGGCAACAATGGGCAGAACTCCATATGCTGGCTACGCATGATCAAGGGCTGGCTTGTTGCTTACAGAAGGCATCAAACGACAAAAGCAGAGAAGACCAGAGACCACAAAATGGCCTCACGTTTCTTATGCAGCATTGAGAAAGATAAGTTAGTGAGTCACAAAATTGACTCATGAGGAAGGTATTGACATAAGCCTCTAAGAAAATTTCTTGTGGTTTTGATACCTTGTTATGTAAATATAAACACTTTGTATTTACTAGAATATGTTTGTAAGGGTGCAATGTGTGTGCAGATACATAAGCATGTATTTATGTACATATAGAGGCTCAAAGTTGAAATCAAGATCTTCCTTGATTTCTGTCCACTTTAGTAAATTATTAATAATAATAATAATTAGTAATGAAAGACTAATCTTTCACTGAACCCAGAGATCCCCAATTCTGGCTAATCCTGCTAGCCAACTGTATTTAGTTAGGATTCTCTAGAATCACAGAACTTATGGGTAGTCTCTATATACTGGGAATTTGTTGATGACTTACAGTCTGTAGTCCAACTCTTCAACAATGGTCAGCAGCAGCTTTGAATGGAAGTCCAAGGATCTAGAAATTGTTCAGTCCCACAAGGCAAGCAGGCGAAGAAGAGTGAGCCTTCCTTCTTCCAATGTCCTTATGTAGGTCTCCAACAGAAGGTGTGACCCAGATTAAAGGTGTGTACCAACACACCTGGATCTGGGACTTGCCTTAGTCTCCTGTGATTAAAGGCGTGTACTATCTTACCTGGGCCTAAGCTTTTCATAGCCACTATGCCTCAAGATCAGGATCACAGGTAAGCCTTCCAATTCTGGAGTGTAGTTCATTCCAGATATAGTCAAGTTGACAACCAGGAATAGCCATTATACCAACTTGCCCAAGAGAATCTTTGGCTGTGTCTCCCAGATTCTGGGATTACAAGAGACCACCATGCTGGCCCAACTATTATGTAAACTTTTAAATAGGTTCTAGTATCCTGATTTCTAGCATCATTCTATTACATGTACCAAAGACTAAATATATAAACCTCAGAGTCAATAATATCTTGTGTAAGAAAGATCAATAATCACATACACTAAACACGAGTCAACAGTATACTATGGTTATATTTTAAAACATAAAAATATTAATGCATTTATGATAGTTGCATGTATATCAGTAGCATACATGACAATGTATCCCTTAACTATATATATAAGAAGACATATATGACATATGTCTCTAATCCTTCAGACAGTTACTAACTCCAACACACTAAGACATAAAACAAAGTCTCAACATAACACAGTGAATTAACAAAAAACACTTAAGCCTGTAAAATACAAAGAAGAAATTTCTAGAACATCAGTGAAAGCGACTAAGACAAGTCAGCACAAATAGTCTTGAGAAGTCTTCACTTGCTAAGTAACATATGGGGATCCCAGGTATAGTAACAATTACTCAGCCTAGCCTGCCTACCAGCCTGTACATTGAAATCCCACATGTCCATCAAGACCAGGTAGAATCTTGCTGTTATATTAGAATTCCAGCATAGCTATTGTAGGCATTTCATGAAGAGTTAAGGCTGCTTTCATCAGTCCTATCTTAGAAGGTCACTGAAGGTATGATGAGCTATCTTTTGCTCCTTTCAGCCAGTCTCTGCCACATCTAGGATATGAATTGAATGTCTCCTCTGCAAAGCCTCCTACATTAGGAGTTTGGTGTCCAGTGTAGCAGTGTTAAGTGGCTGGACCTTTAAAGAGTAGGATCTTAGGTCCCTCTTGTGTGGTCTTTATTGTGTGGTCACTCAAAGAGCTGCCCCCAGAAATAACTGATGCTGGCCTTGTAGAGTGAGGTATTCTCAAGAAAGGATTTTTAATTAAAGGAAGAACCTATGACGAGGGCACACACACACACACACACACACACACTCATGTATAAAAAATTTTAAAGCAAAATGAAAGAATGGTTTATGTAAATAAAAACATTAACATTCAATCCCAAACACCACAAAATAATCATTATTATCATTAATAAAATATTTTTGCCTATAAGCATATTGAAAACAACCATCTTGAAATGTGTCTATTACTTAAGTGGGATATTTAAGCATGCCAGTATACAGACTCATTTTTACATTATTTACAGATACCCTGTCTTAGGGTTTCAATGCAGTCCTTTAACAAAAGGAATTTCTAGTTAACCTCCAACCCTGTGAAATCTTGCAATAGATTTATGTTATGGTATAGCATTGACCTCAAGGCTAAACTCAACTCTGGTTCATCACTTGGACTTAATGATTTTACTTTTTCAAAATGTTATCCTTGATGTTATGTTTAAAAGCAAGACATATCCTTTGACGTGTTGTTAATTAGAATATTGGGTCCTGTAGGTACCATGTCCGATAAAAGGAAAGAACTTCCTTTTGATACACTGAAGTATCATTACCTGATACACTGTAGCATCATTACCAACAAAATAGCACTAAATACCCACTTCCCGCTCTGTTGGCTTCGCCTTTGCTGCGCCTGGCGGCCGCTTCCTTCCTGCTTGCCTGTACAAAGATGAAGGATGCAGATATCCCCAGCCTTTCTCTGCAAGTCAATTAGAAAACTTTTAAATATCTCGCTTTGTTCAATTCAAAACTGTGAAGTCCAAAGATATGCATGCTGGTTCTCGCTAACCTGTTCCAGGGACCCATTAGGCCGCTTTCCCAGCAGCCTCGGGGGTGGGCAACTTTCACTTTTCAGACTTCTTGGGCATTGAAAAGGGAACAGCAGAGCCCTGCCAACCAAAGAAACATTGCTTAGTATCCTGGTATTCTGGGACTCATTCCAGCCTATTTTATGGGGGCAACCCAAACACCACGGTGCTCCACAAATGCCTGCGGGTTGACCCACCCCCTCTCGCTGCACACAGTGGGATGGTATAACCTGGTTTTTAAAAAGCCTCCATTTCCTCCATCCTCCCTCCTCCCTCTCCACGTTCTTTTGTTCATCACTCCCTCCCTTCCATGTCTCCCCTTTTGGCATGAAGCCCACTTTGTTCTTACACAACAGAAGAGAAGCTTTGGCCAGACACTTCATCAAGAATCATGCAGAATGAATCCTCTCCAACACTCTGCAAGGCCGGGGATTCGCAATGCTAATAGCAGAGGGCAGAGGGCAGGAAGATAAATACATGACTTTTATATTCATCCGAAACAACCAAACTGGGACAAAGAGAGTATGGGGGGCTTATTATAACGGGGCTTTAACACACACTTGAACTAAAGATAACTCTAAAACTGTGGAGTCCTTCAGAGGGCTGGGCTCATTGCTTGCCATCGAATTGAAGGTTCTGACAATGGCACCTTCACGATCCCTCCCACGGTCATCTCTACCCTCTTCATCCTTCGGTTATTATCAGCATCAGAAACCAGCAGGACGTTTTCAGCTGGGGCCTGCTGGCGCAAATGAAGAAGGTAGGAAAGACTGTTCCAGAAGGGAAGCTGTGAAGACCTTTTCAGTTCAGTACGGATGACACTACCTTGGCAAAAGATGGCAAGAGGGGCCAGCCAGGCTGATTGTCCAGCTTCCACTAAGTGCCACAGGCTTGTCTGAAGAGCGCTTTCGTTCTTTTCATTGCTTTAAGGCCTTGGTGGTGGAGAGATGGTTTAGCAGCTGTGAGTGCCTACTACTCCCACAGAGAAGCAAATTTCAGCTCCCGATACCCGCACTACTGCCCAGGACTGCAGCTTTGGGAGATCCTATGCACTCACATGGTCACAAGCCTAACCCATATGCACAAATAAATACTTTTAAACATAAAACGTGCACACACACACACACACACACACACACACACACACACACACATCATAAAAACCCCTTTCTTTCCCTGTGTAAATCGCAGTTCCCCGTCTACTAGCAGGGTAATATTTACAACTCTATTAACCTCAGGGACACTAACCGTCCCCTTATGTAAAAATAGAACTTAGTTATCACGTACACTACTCCATCGTGACAAATAAAGTAGAAAATCCATGTCAAGTGTGTTCTCTAACACCACGCACACAGTATTTAGTAAACACTGTGTGTTAAGTGCTTGAAAAGTACTCTTTAATCTTTTAGCCAATTTTAATTGATAGTTATTATCCAATAATGCATACTATAAAAGGACACCCTTGGTAGCAAAGCTCAACTTCACGCTAGAAGATATTCTGTTTCCTTATTTAATTTTTTTTTCCTAGTGTGATCCTTGAAAATGAATGCTGTATTGTGTGTCTGTTAATATTGCTCTTTGCTGTTTGCTAGTGCTCCTCGTTCAGATGGATTTTTTTTTAAAAAAATAATACTGATATTTTACTTGCCAAGTTCTTTCTCCCCTAAGTTGCCTTTCCTTGGGCTGACAAAGAAAACAGCCTGTGCTAAATGAACAAAGGATCCTGCCTTCAATCGGGGCCAGTCAGACAAGTTCTCCTTTCCACAGAGAGCAGGTCCTAGTGCCTAGGGCAACTGCACAGGAGAAAGTGCTGAGCACAGCAGATAGTGATAACCGGTTTCTCCGTTTACCAATCTCACATACTCCCCAAATGCAGAATTCTCCCCAGACTGTGCCAGCTTTAGGGACTTGGAGATGGAGACTGTTTTAAGAAGCCTAGACTTACAAACTAATTTTTTCCAATGTAAGTTTAATTTGCATTTCATTGACTAGTAATGAACTGGGCAAGCTCTTATATGTTTGTTTTCTAGTCCTGTTTCCTCTTCAGCGGATTGTTTCCTTCCCATGCCTTGTACTAACGAGTGGTACTGGCTTCCTGTGGAAATGCAGTATTAACTTTGTATCAAATATAGAATGAGGTATTCAGTTTTAAATAGTAATCTTAGCTTTGTAAATCCAATTCTGCACCTGCCCATGCACTTGCCTGTGCACCCTGAGGGTCCAGGTCAAAGATGGGTGTCTGCTTCTATGCCTGTCAATCTTATTTCTTGAGGCAGGCTTCCACTAAACCCGGAGCTAACCAGTTAGGGTCAGCATATTCCAGGATTCTCTCCTGCCTCTCCCTTTCCAACACTGTGGTCACATGACCCTCTTATTCCTGGCTTCTATGTGGGTGCCAGGGATCCAAACTCAAGTCCCCAGGCTTGAGTAGCAGCCATCTTTCTCCCAGACACCCACAGTTATCAGTTTGGAGTTCCTTTTAAAACATTTGTGACTTTGTAAAAGAACCTATGCATTTACTTGGACTTTCCCTTGTTTAATAATGATCTGGGTTGGTCACCTTGGCATGTGAGCCCAGCTGAAACAGATTTTGGAATCTGTGTGAGATGGGGATCACAGGTGCTCTTCCAGCTATTTCCAGCCTCCTCCTCCTCCTCCTCCTCCTCCTCCTCCTCCTCCTCCTCCTCCTCCTCCTCCTCCTCTCCTCCACCTCCTTCTCTTCCTCTTCCTCTTCTTCCTCCTCTCCCTTCTTGTTCTATTGATTTACAATGACTTTAACATGCATGACATTTTTACAAATAATAACACCTATTCCTGAGCTATTTATTTCTTTTCATTCAGCTTCCCATCTCTATACACAAACCATAGATTTACAAAGTCTAAGTTTACAGTGTGTTTCTTGGTAATGATGGCAATGTTTGTTTCAAATTTACCCTTAAAATCTTGCTTGGTTATTCTTCCTAAGTAAATGTTAAGAGGAAAAAGAGTTTTAAATTTCCCCCAAAACTCCTATTTTATTTTAACAATGTGAAACATGTAAATGCATGTGGGGAATGCATGAAAAATAAATTAATTCCACTTGTCTCTTGCACATGCTTTGCTGTAAGTTATAGACTTCAGGAAGGTGTTTTTTTTTTTTTTTAAATTCTTTATGTGTTACATAAAGACTGCATCAACATTCATAATTTTCTTTATATCTCCTTCAGGAATTTGTTTCTATGACTATTCCTGAGTTACTAATATTTTATTGATATCATGAATGAGACTTATTCTTTTAATTCTATTTCTAGCTTAAAATTAAATGTAATTACATTTTAGTACATATCAATAATCTTTTATTTCACACAACACTCCACCTCATATGTATTTCTCATGTTTGGTTTTACATCACTGGCCCGTGCGAATCCTTCAAATAAGTTAAGATTAATGATGGTAGTGGACATCTGTATCTTACTACAAGTTTACACCAATCAGAGGAAGCTGACTATTGGGGGACTAGAGAGAGGGCTCTGTGAGCAAGCTTCTCACCATCGACGTGTGAGGCCCTGAGTTTGGATCCCCATACATATCTAACTCCAGGGCCCCATGAAGGGTTGGGGGCAGAGCTCTGGATTCACTCAGGGCAGCTAGCCTGGCAGATACAGCAACCAACAAGGAAACCAAGTCTCAAATAAGGTAGATAGTAATGAGTGACAGCCAACAATTGTCTTCATCCTCCACAAGTGCACTGTGCCACAACCATAAACCCACAGGCACAAGTATGCACACTCATACACACTTGTATGCACACTCCTGCACAATATAACACAATATGATTGTTGGTTTAAATGAAAGACATAGACAAAGATTATTTCTCTATTCACTTTAGGTCATAAATAATGACTATAGAAAGCTTTAGATATGAACTTATCATTTCCAATACTTCAGTTTGTCCTTCTCTATGAATAGACAACACACTTTCTTTCCAATGAATAAGCTCCTCCTGGTTGTGATGAATTCTTTCTTACCTCACTCCAGTGTTGGACCTACAACCCCGAGAATGTAAACAAACTGCTGTAATGCTTTCTGAAACCCCACCTCTGTAACACATTCATCTTCCTTTATCTCAAACTCAAAATTCCTTATTTAAGTCATTCCTCCTAGGCTAGCTGTGTTGAGCTCGGTCTCAACGTTTATTGGTCATTACTGTTATGTCCAAAGTGGCTTGTATATTTTCCAATATCTCACTAATTATTGGCATGAAATAACCTTGTAGATTTTTTTTTTTTTTATCCACTAAGAAGCCTAGCTGAAGCCTTCTATATGTCTGTGTTCTGAATAGGCTTCAGCACAGCATGGTTTGTCTGTAGTCATCATATTCTAGTACTTGCTGGTGGAATGGAGCTGCTGTCCAGCAACAGCTAGGAATCCCTCCACTCTCAGACTAATCACATCAACCTGCATAGCTACAATGCAGGTTTTCTTCTTTCATAGGAATGCTCTAAAAAAATACTGAGATTGAACATGCAGGAGCTTTCACTCCCTTGTTACTGAGACTAAATAAATCCTGTTATTTAAGATAGCAGTCTGTGTGTGCATTAATGGTGGGATCACACGGGGAGCTCTTACAAACTAACCTATCATCACTCCACATTGTGTAGTCGAGGAGCCCACCCTTGCCTGGGTTAAAAATCAGCTATGTTCATCTTCATGGCAATGTCTGTTTGGTTTTGGGGGTTTTTTGTTTGTTTGTTTGTTTGTTTTATACTTTTCTGTATGTTTCTGTGACCAACCTTTCTATCCAGCCTAGACCTCCCTATATAGACCTGGTTGGTCTCACACCTATGTTTTTGCCCTCACTTCTACTTCTTTAGTGCTGGGACCATAGATGTGTACCACCATGTCTGTTAGGGTATTTGCTTTTTAAAATTTAACTTTTAAATTGATTTTAATATTGATTGAAAGTTATAGAGAACTGGGGTTAGACAAAGAGTAACCTAGGAAATCATTTGATCAAAAACTTCACTGCAGTCAAAGATTCTGTTCCACCACAAGAACAGAACATCTTACGTTAAGTGAACAGTGAAGGGGAAGAGAAAAATTGGGCAAACGTAACTGATCCCAAGATCTCCACATTAGTGATAGTAACAGGGTACAGGAAAGATCTTCATTAGTGAATAACAAATACTTTGTTAACTTGATAATTCAAAAACATCAGTATTTCCGTCTGAACCATGACTAGCATAATGGGCTTTTTACATTTGTTAAAGAGAATCTTCGGTATAACTCCAATAAGGAATGTGGCATACTGATTGTTTTACCTGAGTGCCCAGAGTTGAAGGGCTTGCATGAGTCCATTTGGTCCATTCATGTTGGGCACATATAACAAACTGGGCGCTGCTGTGTGCTTTGGGCAGGTTCGGGGAAGTAAAAGTCATCCTTCCTGTACTATAGCTGTCATTCATCCATTGTTTCCTTGAACCCACTGCTGGAGCTATTACTACTGAATCACAGTGGAGACGTGCCTAGCTATGCAGAAGGAAGGTCCTCCTCTAGAAATTATCAGTTTAGAAATTAGAAATTGAATTAGCAGTTTGACTCTACTATGACCCTTTAAAACTTCTAGTTGTGTTTTAAACAGTTGGATGTGAACCTGCCCTGCTAAAATAACTAACCTAAAACACGTAGTGTCACCTTATGTCAGTGTCTACGTGGACACATTCAACAGCTGAAAAGCAGCTTGAAATAGTTCTCATGTCATGTATTCTGTAAAAGACGGAGGAAAGGGGAGGGAGGACAGGGCAGGGAATATGAAAGGAAGGATAGAGATAAAAATGTTTGTGTGCGGAGATAGATATTTGAGCCTTCTTAGGTCATCGTATGTTCTTGTTTATTTAACACAACAGAGTCTTCCAAAAGGGAGTTTGCCACAGATGCTCAACTTCTCTGATAATTAAATAAATGCAAATTAAAACAAGTATGATATTAGATACATAGCAAAAAGATTGTAAAGCTTCTAAATTACCCAATTTTACCAAGGTCAGGCAAGCAGGCTGTTTCCTTTCCCAGCTGGCGGAAAAGCAATTGGTACATTTGGGGCGTGAAGTTTAACAATGACTATCAAAAGCAAAATTTCGCTCGGTGTTTTTATTTCTAGAAATGCTGTTTTCTGGAAATTCTCACACAAATGTCAAAATGTTCGTTGTGGGTTTGTCACCAAAGAAAGAGCACAGAGATTACCCAAATGCCTAGCAGTTGGAAATGGATGGAAATAAGATATGGTCCAGCAACAACATGTCACATGGTTCTTTAAAATAAGAAAGATGGAGGTGTTTTCCATATGTGGGAATGTGTATGTGTGTCGGCTGGACACCAGCAGGATGGCTCCATGGATAAAAGATGGCTCCTTGTCACCACTGACTTTGACCCTGGAACCCAAGGTGAAAAGAGAGAACTGGTTCCCCCAAATTGTCCTCTGACCTTCACATACACGCCATAACACATGTGTGCTCTCAGATTTATACATACATATACAATATGTGCAGGAAGTAGTGATAAATTTAAAATAATCATTCCTTAAGTCTGTTGCATAGTTTCATTTATGCAGAAAAAGGTTGTAGCGATATAGAAATTTCTCAAAAAGCTGTACAAAAAATAATAATAATAATAATCCTGAAAACGTGTGACCTGACTGGGTACAGTGACAGAAGACAGTGAGTGGTCTGGGGCAAAAGAAAAACAGGTGGTGATTTTCCTTTGTGCTTTTACTTATTGTTGGATCCTTCCTTTTGAAGTTAATCATTTAAAGTGTCTCCTTCATTATTCCTTTTTTTCAAATGGAGGAGAATGATATGCTACCATTTGGTCCGATGTCTGACGTCTGAGCATCAGGTTTAGCTGTGGTCACCATTCTCTGTGCTCTGTGCTGTGAGGAAGGTTTCCTGGCATGACATCTGAAGCGGATGGATGCTTTTGTATCGCTGTCAGCAGATGACACATTAGCAACTCCAGAATCAGTGTAAAACTGTGGCTTCCAAAAGCGATTTCATACGTCGCTCAGTCACAGAGTGGGATAAAGCCGTGCCGCCAAGGTATCAAGTCAATCTATTCGCTTTAATTGCAGGAGGTTTCACGACACAATTCCAGGACAATTCTCTTCTTTACAGATGATTAGTGCTTAGGAGAAGCAGGTATGTCTCCTTCCTCTGGCCTTTGAACATTATGACCACTTAACACCACAACCTCCACCTGGACCACGGCACAGTGCAATGTGGTCAGCTCTACGGATGCTGCTTGTAGTCTGGCAGGCTTTGATAAATATATAAAAAGTGGCGGTGTTCCATCCCTTTGTTCTTCCATAAACCTGAAGAGAATGCTTAAATTTCATCAATACTATTTCCACATATCCTTTTATTATGTGGCCATATAAAAGTGATGGTCCTATAAATTTATTTAAAACCCACTCCTTTTCCTCAGAGAGGTACAGCTTTGGGGGCTGGGAGGATACTGGAAAATCGTAAGGCTGCGTCAATATAAGTCTAGCACAAAAAAAAAAAAATACACCTTAAAACTGAATATATTTTTCAAATTTGAAATACGATCCAAAGACTGCAGTCCTACAATGTGAATGTCAAGAATGTATGATGTGGTCACAATTTATGGCTAAATTAAGTCAACGAACAAAAGCAAATGACCTCACTTACCAAGGGACTCTAAGTACAACCAGTGACTTAGGTAAAATATTCAAAAATATTTGCTGATGTAGGAGGCTGCTAGCAGTTGTTTGGGAGAAGAGCAAGAACAGCTCCTTAGATATCACTTTGGGGGAACTGGAGTAGCCATCCTGGGCACAGAAAATGTTTTTGGTTAAAATTAAAGAAGCAACTCTGACAGCGAGTTAGTGCGCTGATGACAAAGTTGGTACCGTAGTTCATTGCCAGCTAAAATTAAAGCTACAGGAGTCCTGCGGCATCCATACAAGATGCTTCCTTGGAGGGAAACTGATGCAATTCTGCTTTGCAGATCATGTGCTGCTGCTCAATAAACACAATTATTTACACAGCAGCAAAAGAGGTAGGGTCCTCGAAATAACCGCCGCAGAAAATGAACGGTCTTCACAAACCAGGAAAACGAGTATTAACTTGAGGTCTCAGACCACATAGCTCTGTATATTTCTATAATAGTCTAATGTCCTTTAGGAACTCGTGGGCTAATTACAAAAATGATAAAAAAAAATGGCAGCAGAGCAATTTTAATTTGTTTTCTGTTTAAATAGCCCAATCTATTAGGTTTCAATGTCACTAACTTGAAAGAATTTTCTTTTTTTCCAAAAAAAAAGACTATTCTTTACCATGAAAAATGTTCAGGACAAGGTCAGGGTCAAAGGTAATCTAATAACGTGTCTGACTGCCCCTCTATCTAAATGAAAAGAAACAGACACATTTTCCTTTATAAAAGGTCTAAGAGAACCAAGCGAGCCAGCAGGAAACCACTCATTTAGCTCAGCTGAGCTGGCCTTGGTTCCAAAGATGACCAGCAGTCCCAGTATGTGGTAAGTGCCAATCAAGATGCTTTCCTTTGCTAGTCTCCTCTTCTTCTCGTGTGTGTGTGTGTGTGTGTGTGTGTGTGTGTTTATTTATGTATGTGTGTGTATGTATGTGTGTATGTATATATGTGTGTGTATGTATATATGTGTGTCTATGTGTATGTGTGTGTATGTGTGTATGTATATATGTGTGTATGTGTGTATATATGTGTGTATGTGTGTATGTATATATGTATGTATGTATGTATATATGTGTTTATGTGTGTATGTATGTATGTGTGTATGTATATGTGTGTATTGTGTATGTATGTGTACATTTTCGTCTCTATTTGTTACTCATATGACAATACATCCATAACCAAGACCAGACCCACACACTATCATCATGTTTCTCTCTATAGTACCTAGAAGCAGGTGCCTTCATGCTGGGACCCTGTGTTTCTCGTGACCATGCCTTATAAAAAGATATATAGAGGAAAGCATACAGCATGAGATGCTAAATTTAAAAGAGCTTTGAATCAATCCGATGTATGTAATTAGTGCCAAGTAAATATTATGACCGTATCAATATCTATAGATAAATATGGCTACTGCTATTACTAAAATTGAGCTGAAGTAGTTCTTAATCTTCCCAATGTGTCTTCTTTCCCCTACCACTTGTCAGTGAGGACAGCTGAGAACAATGTTTTTGTATTACCGCCAGGAGGACTTAGGGGACTTGGGTGATGGCTCAGCAGGAACAAGCATTCACTGCTCACACGTGAGATCCTGGGTTCAAATCCTAAGACTCATAGGAAGCTGCATGCGGATAGGAGCCTCTGTAACTCAACCCTCTCTGGGATGGAAATAGCATCCTTGATGCTTCCTGGCTTCCAGCCTGCCTCCAGGTTGGTGAAAGTCCCTGTCTTTAGGGATTAAGCAGAATGTGACAGAGCGGGACACCTCTGACCTTTGCATACCATCTGTACATATAGGTTTGATATACCACACACAGTCACATGCTCAAATGTGCATAAGGAAGAAAGAGAGAAGGAAAGAGAGAGAGAGAGAGAGAGAGAGAGAGAGAGAGAGAGAGAGAGGAAAAGAGAGGAAGGAAGGAGGGAGGGAAGAAAAAAGAAAAGAGAAGAAGGAAGGAAGGAAGGGAGAGAAGGAGGGAGGGAGAGAGGGAGGGAGGGAGGGAGGGAGGGAGGGAGGGAGGAAGGGAGGAAGGGAGGAAGGGAGGAAGGGAGGAAGGGAGGAAGGGAGGAAGGGAGGAAGGGAGGAAGGGAGGAAGGGAGGAAGGGAGGAAGGGAGGAGGGAAGGAAGAACAGGGAAGGGGGAGAAGGAAGGAAAGTTGACCACTTTGACAATGTAGCACATATTACCCAACTGTGCCTGATTTCACTGATTTGGTAGAGTCTTAACTCTATGCAAGTTTACCTTTCTGATCAGAGTTAACATCATCCAGGATGACTTGAGACCTGAGATCCTAAAGAAAGTTGCCCATTCCTCAAAAGCTGGTCAAATTGGCAAAGCCAGTTAATGTGTTTGTTAGTGGTTAACATCGACTTCATAAGTTCAAGTACACTGTTAATTGCTGTTGTTAGAGCAGCCCCAAGTCAGTACCAAGTATCCCCTAGGATTTCATTTGCCAGCATTTCTCTAAAGCAATGAAGGATCAGGAGCAAGGGTTTAACTCAGTGGTTAAGCATACGCTGAGCACGTGTGAGACCTAGGTCTGCCCACCGGCACCAGGAATCAAACACAATAATTTCAATCCACAAAGGAGCAGACTCTATCACCATAGTGTTTCTGCTATAGAGGTAAACTTAGAAAAAAAGAAACATTTAAGAATAAATATGAAATTGTTTAAACATGGTTTTGTGCTCAACAATAACAATCAAGGTAAATCACTGGCATTATGTGTTTTTCATTTAAAGCAGTGTGCGCATGCGCTAAATTCCCAGACCTATGAGGGACCATCTGAGGTAAGGAGCATTGCAGTCTTCTGTCTCTAAGGAGACTGAAGGCGAGATGATAGAGTAATCTGTGTCATGTGATTAGACAAGGCAGCTCGACCTCAGAACTGTCTGTGTCACGTGATTGGACAAGGCAGATTGACCTCAGAGCTGTCTATGTCACGTGATTGGACAAGGCAGCTTGACATCGGAATTGTCAATGCTGATTAACAGTAAGTTCACTTGTCTAAACTTATTTGTCAGCCCGTTGCTATGCACTGTGCACTAAGGTTTTTGATGTGTACAGTTTAACAGCGGTGTGGGTAGAGTAGTTTTTCTTCTCTGTATCCTGCCTCAAAATAGGAGTGGCCTTGAGACTATGGATTAGTGTCTTGTGTCAACTGAGGAAAAAAAATCTCCCTTTCTGAATGATGCAGTGTCTAATCTTCTCTGGCCCTCCTCTGGGGCTCTAAATGGTATTACAATGCTCCAGTCTATGTTCAACATCTTCTGTCTTCCTTGAGGTTATTCTGTGTATCAATTTCTGAAATTAACTTCTGAATAATTTTACTGACCTTCCATACTCAGTATTTATACCCTGTTAAATTGGTTCATGGGTTTTTGATTTGGGTTCTTGAAGTTATCTTATCTAAAACTTGTGTCAGGGAGGCTTTTTCAAATGTCTTGAATTATTCTTCACAGCTTCTGTTACCCACAACTCTTTATTAGCTTGTGTTTAAATCCTTAATTGTGGTAAGAATAGTTGCAGTCACCTTGACTGGTAATTATGATATCTAAAGCTAGTAGACCCATTCCTTCTGAATGATTTCCCTTGATCCTCACATATAGTATCTGGCTTCCTGTGTATTGATCTATGAAGTCCTTGAGACCTAGCCCTTAAGGGCCTTTCATCAGAGAGCATACTTGCTGATCCTGCCATATACCTACCTACTACTAATTATCATGCACCACTTCTGGGTCCCCAAACTAGCACATAGCACGGGCTGTAAATCCTCAGAGATGTTGATGAGTTTCTTTGTCTTTCTTTGTCTTTCTGTTTGGTATACTGAATTACTAAGATCCAAATATGCCTAAGACATCAAATGACCTGGAGGTAATTATCACGCACCACTTCAGACCAGGTGCATAGACTGAAGAACCTTATGTCCCCAAACCAGAGGGTAGAGCCCTCAGGAACAGTATTAATGGTTTATAAACAACGTTCAAGACAGATTATTTGCCTGTGCCTTGGTAAGTTTCTTAGGTATATTACTAGAAGAGTTTTCTGCTTATTTGGGGGTTTTGTAGTAGTAGTTGTTGTTGTTTTAAGTCAATGGCATTTTTCTCCTAGAGTTCCAAGCAGACTAGGATATTAGTTGCTCCCAGTAGAAGCACAGAGTAGAATGCTCAACACAGCTCCTACTGGCTCCATGTAGGATGCACGTCCAATCACAGGCCTATCAACTGGTGGCCTAAAAGGCTGTGCCACTGTAATCCCAAACTAACAAGATGCAAAAATATCCTCATGGCAAAGACAAAGGCTTCAGCTCTTTGGATCCGTTTTTCTTCAGGGTTGTCCGAAATGCTTATACCCTTGCCATCTCATAGACATTATTTTTAAATATAGAACTCTTAGACAATTTTAGCAAAATGGATCATCTTAATAAATAACCCTATTGAACCACAAACTCATTCAGTAGCATGACCTCACAGAAATGAAAGGCCCTGTGAGCAACCAGACACTTTCTTCTAGAACAGACAAGATTTTAGTCTGAGAAATATACCAAAAGGGGAAATATTCAAAGTGATTTTAAGTTATTTTTTAAGTGAATAAAATAGATAAACATGAACTTACAGAAGTAAATATACGGGTAATAAAAATAATGAGATATTGAAAATAGCTTGCTATGTTTACTAAATTTAAATGAAATTAAAACTACAAATGACGTAGAAAGAAAACGAAGTCCAATTAAATGCATGCACCAAGACTTTGGCAAAAAATAATTTAAGATAGAATTGGAAGAGGCTTGGGTCAGGAAGGGAGAGCATCAAAATTTTGTTCTATGTCTTATTTCCCTGCTGAAGGATCTTGGAAAGTCATCTCGACTATTGAATCTAACTTAATCATTAATTCACCAGTCTTTTGTTGATGATCTTCACCTGAAAAGCACTTTGCTAGGCTCTGTCCGGGAGTCATCAGAGATGTGAGTCAGACATGATTCTGAACCTCTTGCACTGTGAGCTACCATCTCCCAAAGATCATGGCATGCCCTGTTTGACAATGGCTAATCTGAACTCTAACTTCAGTGCGTAGACTGGTGGAACTCCAGTTCGACTCCTAACCAAACGACCTGTGGTATGAGGATGTGCACCTACCACCCTGTCACCTGTACGTGAGGCTCCCTCAGAACGGGAAGCCGGAGATTCCTGAGCCTCCATTCTGAAATGAACCGCCAGAGTTCTGGGCTCTCCATTCTAACTTGGATCTTCCTATAATATTCATGAGCAGAAAACTGGAATGGTGCTCCCAAAAATGTCTGAAACCTCGCTACCACCTACTCAGCTGGTTAGGAAGACCGTCAATTTGAGATCCAACCCAGGGTCTGGGGAAATTCTAGGAATCTGCAGAAATTTCCACAATGACCCCATGTCAAGCTTTCCCACTGACCGAAAATGTTGGTGGTCTTGATGGGGAAGGAATGTGGGTATGTGCATATACACATGAAAAATGTCATGTGTACGTGGCTGTGCAATTTTAATCAAAGTATAAATATTCCTTTATTATACGACAACAGCTCAATAATGTAATAGTTAACAAAGTGGACCGAAAAGGCCCCACACCTAGCATACTCACTTCAGTTTACTATATTCTTCCAAAGCTTTTCTATGCTAAGCCAAGCAGATTAGTGTGGTTTTTGTATATAGTGGGAAATCTACTATATATTTCTTACTTTAATTTGATATGTTCTCTAATGTGTCTTTGGACATTTCTCTGCATCAGTGAACATTTGCCTACTCTATATTGTGTTCTCTAGTCCTGTAATTATTTATAATATCTTTAACAAAATCATTAGTTTTATATTCTTTTCTCTTTTTTATTTTTTTTCCTTTTTTTTCTGTTTTCTTTTTTCTTTTTTCTTTTTTCTTGTTGTTCTCCCCTGAGACAGTGTTTCTCTGTGTCGAATTTGCCTGTCCTGGAACTCACTCTATAAAACTGGCTGGCCTGGAACTCAGTGATTCCCCTGTTTCTGTCTCCTGCTTACTGGGATTAAAGGTGTGTACCACCACTGCCCATTGAATTATTTTTGTTTCTTTGCTTGCTTGCTTGGTATCTTCTTTTTTTTTTTTTTTTTTTTTAAGAGTCTTCAGTTGTTTCACTATTATATGGATTCAGTCACAAACACCGCTCATAGAACTAGTTTTGACTATACATGGGAGCTGTCTTAACACCTGCTGTGTTATTCACTTTTGCAATCACAAGATAATTCAAGTACAAACACTCATGGAGAGTTCGGACATTTAACAGAGACCCTCATGGTAAAAATCATGGGGTAGCTACCAAGTTAGAAGTTCATTTTGAGCTCTGATATAGCATATGCTATTTTAAAGTACAAAAGGCAATCAGGTTTGTTAACAAAGAGGATAAGTGACTGCCCTTGTCGGGAACTCTCCAACACTGATTCGATGACGCAGAAAGCTCACTTCCTGAGCACATATTCAGATCTCAGGGCTGTTGATATAGGAGTCAGATGTGACCGTGTGTATATACTTCCTGGAACCTGCAAGCCAACAGGTGGACAAGGAATGGAGGGTTGGGTTTGAAGCCCAGTGGATAAAATGCTTGCCTAGCATGTACAAAGCCCCAGGTCCAAGCCTCAGCATCACGGATGTCAGTATAATGACATATGCCTGAAGTCCTAGCACTCAAGGTGTGGAGGCCAGAAGACCAAAAGCTCAGGGTCTGCCTCTATCACATAGTGAATTAAAATCCAGCCTGGGATACCTGAGACCTTGTATCAGTAAATGAATAAAGACAAAAAGTAATAATAACTAAGTGGAAAGGAAAACTGAGGTGAGGACCGCCCCAGCAGGTCTGCCTGGTAAACGTCTGCCCTGGTGTTCACACTGACTGTGAGAGGTCAGATCTTCTGCTGTCTTTCATGTGTGCATTTGCTCTCCAGAATTTTCTTATAGAATGCAGAACACCAGGGATTTTAGTAAATGCCTGTCATTTTAATGTACTTTGCCATCACTTCTATCTGTGCCTCATGCATTCTCCCTCTAGAGTAAAAGCAAGAGTATTTCTTCCTACCCATACTCCCCATATAAACCCTCTGCTTGCTCCATTATGCATCACCATGTGCCTCATGTGCCTTTGGTCATGCACATAGAAAACAGCAAGAACATTCTCTGCTGCGATTAAATTCTCACATTTGTGATAAACACTTGGCTCACTACATTATATACTTTATTTGGATCATCTTACTTTGTTTTTGTAGGGATCATTATCCCCCATTTATGAATGGGAAGCATGAAGCCTTGGGAAAAGCAGCTCACAAGATCACATAAATCTCTAGCTAGACAATCAAAATGGTCGCTGGAACAATGATTAAGTGCTTACAAGTACGTTCTGATTTTCCAGAGACTCTTAAAACCCAACACCCATGTTAGGTGTCTCCATCAGATAACTCCAGGAGATACGACGCCTTCTTCTGTCCTCCTGGTTCTTACACCCACATGGTCATGGGCACATACACACATACTCACATACAAACACACACACACACACACACACACACACACACGCACACACATACACTCACATGCACACTCATACACACACATTCACACATACATACACACACAACACACACACTTACACACATACAGACACATACACACATATACACACACTCACATATATACACATACACATGCACAAAATAAAAACTAAAAATAAGCAAGATGTGAATCCAGACCTACCTAATCTCGTGTTTTATAGCTGATTGATTACAGTATACTGCCCACACAGGTCAAGATTGTTTTCCAATAGGAATAGATTTGGTTACCCTAAACCATGCACAAAAGCACCAAATGCACACCTCTTGACCTTCCCACTCCACAAGCCCCACCCCCCAACCTAAAAATACCTTATTCTGGCTTTAAGGAGCCCTCCTGTTGAGATGCAAGTAGAAAAACAAAACAAACAAACAAAAAAAGCAACAACAAAAACTAATCTTATTTTTAGAAAAAGAGTTTGAACAGACTTGTGATACTTAGATTTGCACCTGCCTTCTTGAGTAACTTTTGCTGCCTTGGAATCTTTATGGATAGGAAGCGTCATCTATTTTAAATAGTTCCTACAGAATTATGCTGCAGGACCATGATAATGCTAACAAAATTGCCAAGTGGACAGATAAAGCCCCAAGGACATAAGAAAAAGGAAACATTGTCTATATTAGAGTGTTATAAGGCTAATCCCACAGTGCCAAATACCACACTTAGATTAACCAGTCTCTGCCAGATAAGGTGGCTATGAATTAGCAATGGAAGATGTGTCCCAGCCTCTCCCCTGGGAACATATTATTAAAGGCCATGCCTGGAAGAATTAGGGGATGGGAGTTTCTTCTATGAACTTGGAACCATGAGGAAAAGGCTGTGCCAACTGGCACCGTTTCCTGTGATTGGCTATGCCTTTCTTTTTTAAATATAATATAAAAGGGCTTTAAAAAAATCATGCTCAAGACTATCATCTGGTATAGACCATGTCTGTGTCACCAAACTGGAAAAGCTTTTGTCAAACCTGGCTGTCATCACCTGCTCCATCTTGTGGATGAGTAGCGTTCCTCAGAAAATGGACGACTGTAATGCTGTGTGTCCCGTGCAGAGGAACGACACTCGAGTAACGTCTTTTTGTTTGTATGCATTTTCTCCTGGTTTCCTGATAACATCTGCACGCAGCAGTGTAAATTTCGACACTGTTGATGTTTCCAGATCCTTATAGATTCCAGCTGTGTGTCCTTCCCTTTCCAGTGCGTCCTAACACTACAAAGGAAAAGGGGGAAGAGAGAACGTGTAACTGGTTCCCTAATCTCTCATTACACAGAGGTAAATTTCATTGTGAAAATTTTTATTGGCAATTATAGTTTTAGGGAAATCAGAGTTTCTCCAAAAGCAACCTTTAAACAGTCCCGGTTGACTGCTTTGTTTTGGAAAAAGATGGGTGATTCAGTTTGGTTGTGCAGAAGCTTCCGATAAGACAAAACGTCATGTTCCAGAACATTCGGGCAGAGAAGCAGAGCAGAACGAGAAGCACAGGAGGACACATGAAGGGGCAGCCTGGACTATGTTCTCCACCATGGTTACTGCAGTGGGGATGATGTCCTCAAGTGTGAGGGCAGGGAACCACATCCACAGAGGTGACTGCAGCCCCTCAGCTCCTCATCCTGTGACTCTCGGAGGGAAACCTCTGCTCATCTTAACATCAAAATGTGTGTGCGTGTGTGTGTGTGTGTGTGTGTGTGTGTGGTGTGTGTGTGTGTGTGTAAGAGAGAGACAGAGACAGAGACAGACAGAGGTGCATATGAAAGGAGAAGGGCATCCAGAAGTCACTCCTCTCTTTTGTATTATGTATGGCTTAGGAGGTTAGACTCAGATCTTCTAGCTCTCGCTCTCATCCTCAAAGCCATTTCACTGTCACTGCCATATTAACTCTGATTCAAAAACAAACAAAAAAAAATTTTACATGAGCTTCCTTTCCTGTTTCATTGCTGCTGTTGTTTTTTAAGATAGAATCTCATTCTGTAGCCCAGGATAACCTGATTCACAGTGCTCCTACCTCAGCCTCAGCTCCCACCACACACACCTCCTCCCTCTCTCTCTCTCTCTCTCTCTCTCTCTCTCTCTCTCTCTCTTCCTTAAATGATTCTTAGTCCCTAAAGCCTAAAACCAGTTGTCCTAAGTCTAAGTAATCCTCCTGTCTCTGCCACTCAAGTATATATTCCCTTCATAGTTACGTGGATGGTGTTGACTTTTATCCTTAACCTGACGGTGAGACAGAAAGAGAAGCCCACAAGAAACTAGAAGTGGAAAGAGAGCCTTCCGACGTCCTCTACCATGAAAGGCCATTCTGTAGCCATGTAGCCAATAAAGAAAGGCTGTATTAAATATCTGCATGGGTATAATATACAGCACACCCATTCCATATATACATATATATATATATATATATATCTTATGCCATGAATTCCTTCTGCATGGTGCCATTGTCCTTCACCTTCCTGTACTATTTTCTTGTCATTAGAATTTTTATCAACTTCAAGAAATACCTGATTGCCTATGAGGTAATTGTGCAAATCCATCTTCAGCTACCTGTTTGAACTCACTAGGTAATAAGACATCGTCTATTTAGGGAAATAAAAATTGTACTCTATTTTGAACTTTTATATTCAACATAGAAGAAACACAAATGTATATTATGCTTAAGTCTGTAGGAACAGTCCCCAAAATACAGTCACCTGTTCAGTCAGAGAGGAGAAAAAATAGAGTCAAATTTTCTACTAAAGGATTAAGTGATATCAAACTAGCTTAAGTAGGCGAGGGCAGACTTGGTAAGTGACACACATTCCTTCCAAACAGCCAAATTAGACTTCTATTCTTCTTTCTCAAATACCAGTGAAAACTAGTCTCTTTCCTTGACTAGGTGCCAAGACAACTATCACCCTAGACTGGGGTAGGCATCTATTGAGAGCTTTGCAGCTTTTCTCAGCCCTGCAGTCTTTCTAGTGAGTTCTGTAGCCATGCACAGGTCACATACACAAACAGACAGCACAGTGTCTCTGGGAAAGTGAGGTCAGGAGGGAACATTGCACTTTGCCTCCCAGGCTCCCCAGTATGTTTCACCTGCTGGGTACAGAAACTTCTCTCTAGAGTTCAATGAAGAAAGTGCCTCCTTTATGACTTACATGCGGGCTCCTGCACCAGGAGTCACTGAGGTGTGACCCTTCTTTGACATAGACTTAGAACATCCACCAGGGAAAACTGACACTCACCCTTTTGGAGGGCATTGTTCAAACTTACAGGTTCAAACCACAGCCAGCTTGATTTAATGAAATTACAGAAAAGGATTCTACTTGAAGTGGGAAGCAGATTGAGTGGGGAAAACACGAAAACTTCCTCTTGAACCTAGTATCCCGACATTTTTAGTCAATCTTTTTCATTGTGTTCCATGTTATTAATAGTACCATATTTGTTTCTTGAAAAGAACAGAGGCAACATTGTCTGCACATCTGGTTTTGGGAGCTCCAGACAATCCATATTTGTACACTGTCTCTATTTAAACTGAACACCACCCCTACCAGTTGCCTATTGGACTCGAGACTCATTTAGTCTTTCCAAGACCCTCCGACTTTTAAGTTCTTGATAGCAATACTATTTTACTGTTTTAAGTTTCCTTTATCTACTCGTGGAAGAGGGGCTGTGCTCCTCTGGAGGTCAGAGGACAGCTTGAGGGAGGTATCTTTCTCCTTTCACCCTGTGAGTTCCAGGAATCAAGTTTAGGTCGTTGAGATGCTGACGAGCACCTCCACTCTCAAGCTATCTCACAAGCCTTCCTATTGATATGCCACGCCAATGTCTGGCAAACATTAGCCAAGCAAGTATCCCAGGCCATGCTTAGCACCATGTGAGGTGCCAGAGCTAAAGGGGGAAACTAGCACATACATCTATTCATGGTGTTTCCCAATACAGGACTCTGGTTTTTTGGAGCATTTTTAAAAACGTGTCATGGAAGCTATACCAGGTAAAGGATGAATTAGCCAGAGAAAAGCTACGTAACAGTTCTGATCCTCTCAGAGAAACCTGGGGGCGGGGGATCCTTGATGAGTTGACCTTGGTATAAGGTGATGAAGCCGGAATAGAAACAATTAATTTTTTATTGGAATTTGCATAGCAATTTTTCATTTAATGATGATACCTCTGAGTTCCCATATTAAACCTAGTGTTATTATTGGGAAGTGAATAAGTAGGTACTCATGGAAAAGAAATATTAGTTTAAAAATCATAACTGCTGTCCAGAGGAATATGCACTTGTATTTCTTTGATTTAAATGTTTCTGTCTTTTGTCTTCCTCCACCTCTAATTCCATCAATGACAGTGAGAAATAGTGAAACCAACATCTTTGATGTTTATCAGAAAACCATGTTGGTTTCTTACACTCGGTTCTGTTTTCCCCCTTGTATTTACTGTGTGTATGGGGTGGTGGTGGTGGTGGTGGTGGTGGTGGTGGTGGTGGTGGCGGTATGCTCAATCATGCATGTGGATGTCAGAAGACAACTTGTGTACGTTGGCTTTCTTCTACCCTGTGGGTCACTGTGGATAGAACTCAGCTTGTCAGACTTGGAAGTAAGCACATTTGGCCACTCAACCCTTTCACCATCCCTCTTGCTTTGTTCTTAAGTGATCCTGGATCCAGACATTATACCCTGTGAAATGTTCTAGAGCACGATGAAGCTGTGATCCTGGAGTAAGACGTGCAGAGAGTCAACCTCCTGCTACCATGGACAAGCTTCTAGATCCTAGACAACCTGTATAAACTTCCTGGCTTCAGCAACCTTGGCTTTAAAATAGAAATACTGTTGCCCAGCTTAGAGAATTCTTATAAGAACATTTTGTAAGAAAGCCTTGTGGAATATTGTGTGTCTCAGACAATCTTCCAAGAACTTTTGTGCAAATGTTTCTTTTACAAGTTTTGTTTGGTTTCATATTTGAGATGAGATCCCAGTAACCCAGGTTGGCTCACTTGCTAGCTGAGGATAACTTTGAACTCTTTCTCTTCAAGTCTCTACATCCTGCTTTCTGGGATTACAGATGGGCACCATCAGGCCAAACTTTCTTACGACGTTTTGAGGCCATGTTTTGTACATGAGGAAATGAAGCATGGAGAAGCTGTTTTCAGGCCAAGATCACACAGATGGCAGGGGTAGAATCAAGTCAAAACCCAGAGCTTGCTCTTTCTGCTGCTTCATTCAGGGTCTGTGAACATGCAGAAGGCACACAGGAGTGCCATGAGGCTCATTACTGCCCTGATCTGCTGTCTGTCTACCAATGCTCTGAGGAGTCTCTACAAGATTCCCCTGGCCCAATACTCTTTCTGAAGAGGAATGCTCTCTCCCTGTCCCTTCATGTCCTACTTCCCCATCCGACAAGCTCTGCCCTGACTCACTCATCTGGTCTCCCCTCCCAACATCCACCTCTCTAGTTTTGCTTGTCCCTTTTAACACAGACATAAATGATGGTTACTCCTTTAAATTTATTTTTGTTTTGTTTTTAGTTTAAGTTTGAAAAATAGACAAATCAAGATTACTTTATAAAGCTTACAGTCTTTGGTAGTGTCTGGATTGGACGTAAACATAGATTGCACAAGACTCTAACAGCCTTTGTTGGCACTCCAAGAGAATAACCTGGGACCACTAAGTTTCTGTTACTTGATGTCCTCTGCTAACTGTCTTCTCCACATAGGCAATGGTGCATTAATTTATACTCTGGGATGTATACACCACACTGGTTTTTGATATGCCTCCCAGAAAGCCTTGCTGGGCATGTGCAAGTGTTTTCTAAGGAATGCCCGCTCTGTAAGGGGAGCATGCTGTACTCATTTCTCATCGAAAGTGAATTTCAGTAAGATATTATCACTTACTCAACACCACCAGGAAATTGGAATAATGAAGTCTTCAGCGTTTGCCAAAGATTCTGTGTTGATTTAGAATTGGTTGTTTTTCCACATATTCAGGGAGTTACTTGGAGTGGTTTTTCACGAAGAAAAGTTGGAGTTTAAGAAAGGGTCTAAATATAGACTTAAGTATAGGCATTAAAAGAAAGAAAGGCTTAAGAAAAGGACATTTAAATGTATTCTGGAGTGGACAAGGACTTCTCAAGAGAGAAGCTCACTGAATGAGTACTAGAATATACTGTTTCATATGTATAGAACAAAATATCACATTTCCAAAATAATAGAACCTGTTTTCATAAGGAATTTTGCAATTTTTCCAACAAGTGTTTTAAAAATCAATTGGATAATCTCTTTTCCTTCCCCCAGAAAGTAACTGTGGAATCATGATTCTAGTGTGTGTGAGAGAGAATTCTTATATATAATGATTTTATTTCATTTTCCCTCAAAATCCAATAAAACATTATCTCCTCATGAAAAGCTATAAAATTGTAGTCCTCCTGAAAAAGATATTTATAATTAATCTGAGGTTTCACACATATTTAATCTATTAGTAGAAAAATTTCCCATCTGGACTCCAATTATCTTGCAAAAGTTTAAGAAGAGCCTTTAAAAAATCTTCAGCCACATGTTACTCTAGTCTGTTGATGGCTCTTCGCTGTGAACAAGAGAGAAGAACGCAGCTACAGGCCTCATGAAAGCTTTCAGCTGGAGAAAGGACTGGCCCCCAGTTGTCTTCATACCATTGAGTGGTTTTATCAGTGGAAGCCACATACCCTCTGTCATGAGGACTTCACAAAGGAATTCTCCAATATGATTCGAGTTTAACCTTGTTTTAAGGCTTGTGAGTGCTGGGTGATATCTCAGCATCTCCTGCTCCTTCACACAGAAGGACCACTTGAACTACAAGGGAACGGAATGACTTGAGAAAGAAGTGAGGCGGATTTTGTTTAAACATCTGAGATAGGGTCTTTCTAAAGTGTAGTACCTGGTTTTCCAGAAAGTCACTGTTCTCACAAAAGACCCCAACCCATGCTTCTAAAACCCAAGAGGTTTGGCACCACAGCAAATATCAAGAAAGGCAGCCCTGGGGTGTGTGTGTGGACATGGGTATACATGTTGCTGTATGTGCAGATGTGTATACACATGTTTGCATCTTGAGGCCTGAAGTCAATCTCTGACTTAGCAATCTTCCAACATGGTCCATCTTGGTTTTTGGATGTGGGGGTAGGGTGGGGGGATGGGGTCTCTACGTGACCTGAACTTTAACTACACTAGCCTGGCTGGCCAGTGAACCGCAGGGAGCCTCCTGTGTCCACCTCCACAGTCCTAGGATTGCACGCATTTTTAGTTCTTGTAATCTTACCCAGGATTTTCCACATGAGTTCTGGAGATCAGTCTCGGGTCCTCAAGCAGTTTATCTACTGAACTATTTCCCCAGCCTCTGTGTGTTCTTGTAACACTCTTGATTTTCTGATTCACAGTTCATTGCACTCAACACACACACACACACACACTACACATATATATTATATACATTATATATACCTATTCAAAACACTTCCCTTTTTGTTTTGTCTTAACCTACAAAACAAATATGTAGAGGTCAGAAGACTGCTTGTAGATGTCAGTTCTTGATCTCTGCTGTTTGAGATCCAGGAATCAAACCTTACTCTGTTGGGCTTGGCAGCAAGTACCTTCACCTGCGGAACCGTCTCACTATCCCCTACTTTGTAACTATTGCTATGGATAATTTTTGTTGTTGTTAGATAAAGGCAGCAAAGGGTATGTTTGTCAGGGATGAGCTGTACTCTCCAAAGTAGATGCTACCAGCATTTCAAGGTCACTAACTTAGAGTGATGTATGACTCTGCTCCCCAGTCATCAACTGTCATTACAAGTCTGTAATAAGAGTGTAATAAGAGAAGAGGACTTGGGGGTTCAAAGCAACTGCTCTCTAGCAGATACCACTGCTTCTTTAGGATGAATTGGGGATGGCAGAGTTGACTGGCAGTCAGGAAGGATTATCAGCCCTCCGCTTTGGATCCTGACAATAATGGGATTGAAAGGTTTCTGTTTATTTCCATTATTTTCTTTCATTTGGATTTAATTTGCTTTGAGTTCTTTTCTGGCCACTGTCTCTTGGAGGAGAGTGAAAGACATTTCCTCCTGTTTCTAGGAACCTTCATGGAGAAGCCCACTGTTCCCTCCCATCTGCACTTGGTTTAGCCAGGCTTTGATTAATAAGGACCACCCCATTGTTCACTTGTTTGACAAGGGGATGTGTGCAATGTGTTCCCGGTGAGTGAGATTTCAGTAAAGAGCTGGCTGTGCTTTCAAACCCACCCTGCCTGTGAAATCCAGCCTCTTGAAGCCGGAGGTCAGTGGGGAGCAAGCATAGGTGTTTTATGCTCCCATGTCTCCCGCCCCCCAAACACCAGCACCTGTTAGATGTGAGGGTGAAATGACTGTGTTGGAACTCTGGGACAGAGGCCTAATTCGGGCCCGAATGAGGCTGTGATGTACCCTGGATAATGAGCACAGGAGACTGCCCACTGCTACACATCATTACCATGCAGATCATGAAAGCAAATGAAATGGTTCGAGCAGATAACAGCTGTTTTTATTCTGCTTTTCAAAGATTCCCTTAAACAACCGGGTCTCCTGGCTTTTATTTAAGGGTGAACACCCGATTGTAAACATAGGAGCGATGCGTTCTCATGATGTCAGTAATAAAAGCATGTATAAAGCTTCATGTGTATTCTGGAAAGCTAACTAACCATTAAAGCCAAGAAACTAGTCTGGCTCAAATCTTATTATGTGTCCAAGAGGACTTGATGGTATGCACATAAGAAAATGTAATGAAACAGCGGGAGAGAGGGGAGGGGAGAGGGAGGGGGAGGAGCTGGCTTTGCTAGCCGTGAGAGGTTAGCAGGAGAGTGAGGCACAGAGGTAAAGCTGCCAAGATCATCTGAGAAAGGGGTTAGCAGGGCTTGTGGACTAAGAGAGCCGTTTTGCTTGTTCCCCTGCAGCATTGGCATCCCTTCCTTGCATTTTTGCCTATTAGTTATCAGCAATGAGGCTCTGACTTGGGAAGAACTCACGGGGAGAGAGAGAGACTGGTCTTCCTTTCTTAGGGAATTCAGAACTCATCAGAGGCGATGGGTATCTATTGTGTTTGTAATTGCTATGATCATTATCATAAGCATTAGGTCTAGCTTGCTTGAAGAATTCCACAGCACCACACAGCAGCTCATCAGAATTCTGTAAAAATAAAATTGTATGCAGGGGAATTTTGCAGAGCGTAGCTTATGTGGAGCCATTCTACCGAATGAGTCTCATAATTTTGTATTAAAAAAAAAAAAAAGCAAGAATAGAAACAATCTCTCCAAGATGTTCTATAAGAAGATCATGCTCTGTTTTTTTAAGTGTCTTCTTATTTTAGTATAATTGGAGTCCTTTATGAATGGGTGGTTATATTAATAAGATAGAAATAAATTATGCCTTTACTGTATTTAGTAATAAAAATGTTGGTGTCTTAGAAAAATAAATGTATATACATATAAAGTTTGTACCTAATATTTGTTTATGAATCACATAAATTATAACGTAAACCCAAAGATGAATTCAACGGGCAGCTTGATATTGAGAATCAGCTGTTCGTGTGCTTAGACCTGTCCTTAAAATATTTTAAAAAAGAAACGAGAGGCATAAAAATGTCAACTGCATAGATTTACTACTCAAAGATCTTGGTTCACCTGTGCATAAATACAACTGCCCCCAAGGGTGTACATGTTTACAAATGCAAATTAATCTTTTACCTGCCGAACGTATTCACTATAATGAATCTCAAAACCGAGCAGTGTAAACATCTAAACATGGGGGGGGGGGGCGTGTTTCAGGATCTCTGTCAAAGGAAAACTAAGGTATGGTCCAGGGTCAGAATTGAAGATGGATCTTGTGGTCTTGGGTGCTCATTAGTCTACATGGGAGGGGCCATCGACGTAAAGCGGTGCCAGTTCACTCTAACAAATGACCTTCTATTTCTTTGTATCAAACGGAAATGGCATAGAGCAATGCTGTTTTAAAGCGACCTTTCCAGTTCCTTCAGAAACAGATCAAACTGCCAACATTTCCCATCAGTGTATAAATGTTGATTCTGTGTACATAAAATAGACCAACAATACACTGCCCTGCATATGCCTTCTTACTTACACCAGTATTCTATCTATAGCTAATTATAGCTGTTACTTTCATATATTGTGAGTTATCTGATTCAAAGTCTCCCCTCTCTTCTCTCACTCCTTCCTCTCACCCCTTCCCTGACTCTTCCTGTTCTCCCTTCTTGGAACATTTTTCTCGCCTTGTGTCTATTCACTGCTGCATGCACTATTCAAATAGAGAAGTACAAAAGAAAATATAAACAATGCAAACCTACCATTCCTGGATGCTGAGTCTCAAACTTGGGACAAAGGGCTAACTGAGATGGCCATTAACATATCAAAGCAGGATCCGACCACCGGGTTCTCCCTGCAACCCTCAGTCCCTGACTGTTACAGGGTCTACCTACCCTGCTGGCGTACACCTAATCTTCTCCAGCCCAGGGGCTGGGCAGCCCTTCCCCCAGCTTCCCCCCCCACCCACACCCACGCACACATAATTAAACCATTTTGGTTACCGGGTCTTTTTTTTTTCTACCCTTTCTTTACCTTCCTGGCATCTAGATCTCTCTCTCTCTCTCTCTCTCTCTCTCTCTCTCTCTCTCTCTCTCTCTCTCTCTCTCTCTCGCCACCGCTCTCTTTCCTCATATAGCCTGGTTCAGGGTCTTGTCCTCTCTGGATTCTCCAAGATGTCTCAGCCTCTGGTTATGCTCTCCCTTTTATCTACAATAAACTTTCTCCTCCACCGTACCTAGGGTATTCCTTCCTTCTTTCTTTACTCCATTCATCTGGTGCCAAAACTCGGGGCCAGTCACGTTCTTCCTTTTCATTTTTTTTCTTTCTTTTTTTCTTTTCATTCAGTGAAAAAAAAAAAAAAAACCACACACACAAAAAAGTAAGGTTTGTACCAAGTAGCATTATAAATAGCCTATGAATAAATTCTTCTTTAAAAAAAATGCCTAAGATAAGGTTTTAGAATCGGCAACTATATCCTGAAACGCGGAGCTGCATCCAGTAGGCACCCAAGGCAGGCCAGAGTGACGCTCCAACGTTCAGGGGCTCCTGTCTGCTTACAGTACACAAGCTGTTCATATGGTTAGGAAACCTGAACTGGGATGCCGTGTGAATATCAAGTCGGGAAGCCAAGCACTCTGTGACTGTGAACGTTGGTGGAGTATAAAAAAAAAAAAAAAAAAAATCTCCCGTAGTGAGGCAGCGTACTGTGCTGAGAACAGTTCCCACCACTGATAATCTCCTTGCTATAGATGATGGAACGTCTCTTCTGACAGTGGCAGGTGTCATTCATGATGGCTATGTAAGCCCTCATTCGTCAGATCACAAGTGCACGCCACCGCCACCCCTTTTCTGAAGATCCATGCAAAATTATGATTTCTTCACGTTTCAAACAAAGAAATGTGCCATTTGTAAGGAAGGGAGGGGAAATGTCATTTTCCTGCTTTTCAAGACTCAAGTAATCCAAAATCAAGATGAGCAATGACGCTAGGAAAATCTGCCCCTTTGGCCCTGCCTTAGGCGCTTTAATGACTACAAGATGTCTGAAGCGTATTGGAGCAGTAAGAAGAATCTGCTTCCCAAAGGGAAACGGCTCCTGAGAACAGACCCAGAGGTACAATAAATAAATGGACAGGTCTAGGAAAGTCTGAATCACAGCACGTTCCGAAGTCTAGGAGCAAAGCTGAGAGCATCACGTGACCTTCTGTGAACCCCTTTTCCATGATGATGGCTTCCCCAGTGCTGCGGGCCTCTTTCTAAGCAGACATTTTTTTTTTTCGTTTCATGGTGCCATGCTACCAATTACCAATTTGCTATTACGCCCCAACCCCGCATTCCCCCACGACACTTTGCCCTAGCTGTAAAGTGCTGACTGGCTATCTAAAAGAACCAAGATAGAGGAGAAACCTGTGTTAGAAACAGTGCGTCGAGTTCTTCACAAACTGGGGTAGAACACGGGCAATTCGCTTTGCCAGTGCTGGTTTTGGCTTTGAAGAGCACAGCTATCGAGTGAAGTTCTCTCCTTCCTTCGCCTTTCTATCAGTTGTCTCACCTTTCCTCCAGATTAGCCCTGGCCTCCGAGCCCCGGGCTTCAAAGGAATTAGGTCAGACCCAGAAGAAATCAGGTTGCAGGCAAGGAAAAAAAAATTAATAAAATAGAAGCTATGCCAGCTTGGAACCCTGTGCTCCTTCAGGCAAACTAACGAACCCTGGCTTTAGATGTTACAGGATTAAGTAATTGGTATGTCAGAGAGACACAGCAAAGACGTTGGGAAGACCAAAGATTTTAACAGCTTGGAGCTCTGTGCAATTTATTTAAAGCTGGTCTGCATGTACTGTTCGAATCAACTGGCTTCAGGGACTTAAAACAATATTTGCAATTAAAAAATAATTCCAGAAAAAGATCTGGTACAATATCTGTTTTTATATAATTTAGGATTTTTCTATTTTTAGTTTGAATTTCTATCTCATGCAAGATTAGCAATCTTTAACAATACATGTGATCTATACCCAGCAAAGAGGTTAGTATGTTCAATGCTTTTTACTCAATTACTATTATGATATCTTCTCTTGGGTTACTCTAAGGATTATATATGAGGATATATATATATATATATAATTAATATATCCTCACATATATATTTTATGCATATATGGTATATATGGCATATATACATGATATATATACCATATATGTATGTGGTATATATATATATGATGTGTGTGTGTGTATATATATATATATATATCATATATGTGATATATATAATATTTTATATATATAACACACACATTAGAGAGAGACTTCATGTTAGAAGATGTTCATGCTTAGCTCATCCTCCAGATGACTGCTTTAGTTGCCATTATTACTGCCTCTAGCGTGATCGGAGAAGCCATTCACATTTAACCTACAGCATTATCCAAGGGTGTGCTAAGAATAGCCCCAACAGAGAGCAAGTCCTGGCAGAGACGCCAAGGCAGGCTATCAAAGTCAGCAGTAACATTCAAGAGTGTTTTCCAGAGCTGGCACATGGAGATAAAACTATTTATATGATCTCTCAAACTCGGGAGTGTATTTTAGGAAAGATATTTTCCTCAGAATGCTTAGATTAGCCTTTATTCATTCTCTTCACCTCTTAAAGGTTTTCTTGGATGAGGGAACAGAACTTCGAGTGATTCTAGTCACACACATACCACCATTTTGATGTTCAGAAAAGACTGTGAGAGACGTACTGGTGCTGTTTATATGCCGGTGCGTGACAAGTTCAGGCATTAAGTGCCTTGCTAGAAGGCCCTAATCTGAAGGAAGCAAAGAAAGCTTTAGTACAGGGCATCTGCATTATTTCCAGTATTTTTTTTCCATCTTGCACAGGTTTTAAGTTTTAGGAAGGATGAAGCCCCTGGTTGCTGGGTGTGGTAAACCCCACTTTGCCATATGTCCTCGAAGGGCGATCCTGTTGTTATCAAGTGTCTTCATCAATAGTACAACAGTAAGACTTTCCTTAGCTGTTACAAATACCTAAAGAAAACAACAGAAGAAAGAAAAAACTAATTGGGCTGTCTCAGACCTTTCAGGCCATCATGCTAGGGAAGTCCTGTCAGAGGAGAAGGGCTCAGGTCATGGTGGGCTGCAGAGCACAGGGCAAGGCCTGTACTAATGGCTTTCCTCCTTTTCACTGACACATCCTGGTCTCCAACCTACTGGAGCATGCAGTCCACTCTTAGGGTGCGTCTCTCTTACCTTAGGTAGTAAGCCTCTCTAGAGACACTCTCACCGATGCGCCAGAACTGTGCTTTACAAACTTCCTGTTTCTCTCCCTCCATTTGAGTTCAAATATCACATGTATGTTATGATGTTCTTTTAAGCCACGTACACTTGAGTTTCCCATGTCTAAATTCATTTAGTCTTCACCCCAAGATAGACAGCTGTTCTTAACTTTGCAAGAAAGGAAACTGAGGCAATCTAAGATAAGCGACTTCCCCCAGGTTATCAACAAGAATGAACAAGAGTCAAAATTCACACCCTGAGAGTCTGCCTCCAGAGGCAGAAAATTTAAGTAACTTAACTATTCCACTTTCACTACTTCCCACTGGGTGACGAGGAGTTGCTTCCTTTACATTGGCATTTTGTGACCAGAAATAAACTCTAATGATGACATGATTTACATGTACGAGACCTTGTACCTTGAATGACCTGTCCCCATCACCATCCCCTAACTCTAATCTTTTACCTCTGACACTTGACCTCTTGAGACAGACTTCCCAGAACCATGTATGTGACTTATAAGCCTCTCGATTCTCAGTGAGCAGTTACCACCTTCTGTCCCTCTCTACCAGCTTTGATTTCTCAACCCCATGGGACCCTCAAGCAACTTGAGAGAGGAGACGCCCACTTCCGTGTCTTCCGGCCATTAGCTAATAGTGTATGAATGAGTCATGAAGCATGTGACCACTTTGGATAAGTAACCCAAATAGGTTAGATTTATGAAGAGATAAAAGAATGACATGGCACAAACACTCGGTTGAGTTAGATAGGTGATCAAAAGGTAGGTGGAGAGAGGCAGGTATAAACAAAGTAAATGGTACCAAATGCCAGAAATGGGTGACACAGCATGTTTTTATAAAGAGAAACACTCTTGACCCATCATAAAACATAATTCTGCTTTTTGCTTTTCCTTTGGAATAGCCATTGGTGCTGATTTAGAAAGGTAGTGGTTATGTTTGCTCTTGGGAAGCTCTTCTTCCTTTCCTTTAGCATTAAAAATCTTTCAGGTCACTTACTCTCCTTCAAGAAAGGAGGTTTTGGGTTCCCTAGTCACCATTACAAAGAACAGTATGGCCTGCATTGATGGCTCTGGATGGAGTCCTCCTTGCCTCTTGGCCACTGATCTGAAAGACACTACTGCAGAATCTGGCCTCTGTTAACTCTACCCCATTCCACAGTGAAAGCACTATGACATCCTAAACCTGCGGGTATAGGATCTACTTTAGGATAGATACATCATCCAAGTGGTAAAATGCAGAGTGCGAACAATTTCCAGTAATTTATGTCTTCTCCCAGTGACAGAGCCTGCCTGGCAGAACAAAAGCAAATGAAATAGAATGATTTCCTCATTAATAACCACATCTTTGCAAGAAAATGATATCACCTACAGAAACATATGTGAAAACTACAGGCTGCCATTGCAGATAGCTTTATTTTATGGTTTATGAATGCAGTATTCTGCTAAGGGCTATGAATGTAACTCCGCAGTAGGCACTCTCTTGCCTAGTATGCCCAAGGCCAAAGGTTTGTTCAGCAGTGCTACAACAATTAATTGATGGTTACTTATTTAATCAAGATAAACAAAAGGAGAAAAGCATGCCATTATTGGAGAGGCATTGCCCTTGAAAGATCCTGAGCTGTTTACTACAGGAAAGAAACAACATTCTTCTCAGAGAGCTGCTTTTGACCGAGATCATCAAAGCAGAAAAATACAGCGGGAAGACTGGCTTTTCTCCTTGAAATCAGTGCTTCTGAGTTTTGTCAAAAAGAGGAAATTTATCGAACTCTTTTACATTAGCAGACAGCTTCTCATCTCTTATGTGATGAACAATTATTTTCATTATTAACATTATTTGATATTTTTTTGGATATTTTTACAGAGCCCACTGTGTGCCAGTTACACATAGCATAAACTGTCCTCTGGTTAAACATCCTGTTTGTCTTTTACTCCTGGGACCTAATGCTTATGACTATGAGCAACATGAAGTGGCAAGCCAGCCAACCGCACCACACACACACACACCACACACACACACACACACACTCAAAATAACATAAAGGGCAGAGAAGACATATGTGTGTGAACATGTTGTAATTGACACCAATGATAGTGTCTTTGAGATGACACGACATCAGCCACTAGAGAGCTGAGTCAACCGAGAGTACAGAAATTAAAATTCCTGTTTGTTACCAGTGAACGGCAACGAGCCTGCTTGGAGTCTTTCCATCTTCTGCTTACAAATTAGGAAATATGCAAAAATATTTTTGACTCTTGTTCAGTTGTGTTTAGTCCATCGAATATGTTGATGCAACTTTTTGTACCTTCACAATACATATATATGTAAAATATATATCTATAAATAATCTGTATGTAGACATTATATACAAACAAAATACTTATTATAAGTATATATGCTATTTTTAGGTTTCAGTTGTTTGAAGGTTATACATATATATTATATATATGTTCAGGTGTGTCTAGAGACAAGCTCACAAGAAGCCCAGGTTGACCTCAGACTCACTGAGTAGAAAAGGCTATCTTTGAACTCGTAATCCTCCTACCTAATTCTCTGTCTCTCAGTGCTGTGATCACAGGTGTGTGTGGACCATTATGCTTGCTTCTATTTATGTATTCTTATCTACAACCTTGTATTGCCATGGAAGTGTGCTCCAATACAAGGGAGAGGGGTAAACCAGACATATCACCACCAACTGTAAGATGTATGTGACTCCTGCCAGAAGACCCATTTATCAATATACACACAAACCGCTACAACTTTGAAGAACTTTCAACATAGTTTTTTTTGTACCAAAATAAGAATTATGTGTTGGAAAAGTGTGTCTCCTTAAAGCATCTTTGCCTCCTGCTCGGAGTCGTCTCCTGGTCTTGCAAGTCTCATTGGGATGCTTGGTAAACACACTTCACCTTTCTTTCTCCAGTCTCAGAGTAGAAAGGGTCCCTTTAACTCCTGGAGACAGTAAATCACAGTCTGTGTGGTGGTTCTCAGAAGACACTTAAAGGGCTGAATTGGACGCTCTACATAGCACCCTTGCCAAAAGAGTTCGGAAATGACTTCCAGCTTCCCACAGTAATAAAATGGCACTGTTTGGCATCTTTAAGGTAATAAAACTGATTTTCCCCCATTCTAGTAAATGAGAAGAGAGGCCTGGTTGTTTGAAAAACTGATTTAAATTCATGTGTTTGCTTCGAATTATAAGGCGTGATATGAAAACACTTAGGTGAACTTCAGACCACCTCAGAAGGTTATTATCCTCAGCTCTCTGGGGGAAAGAGGGTGGGGGTGGGGGAAAGCGGGAAGGGCGGCCAGGTGCTGTCGCTCTGCGGCCACGGTCAATAGGTGGCGCTCTTCCCACTGAGTCAGGTTGCCCAAACGCTGAGGCTGCTCCTTGGAGAGTATTATCTTGCTTGAAGGAAACGCTGTGGAAGTTCCCTCATGTCTCTGGCACTGTTAAATAGCTCTTGAGTCTAATCGCTGACTCCAGATTTGCTGTGTGATGGAAAGGCTCTAAGAAACAGGTCCCGTCTTTAAGAGGAGAGCTCAAGCAGACAAGTGTCGTCATTTGTATACAAGACTTGAAGATTACATGACACGTGCTCACCATTGTTTCAAAAGGATTTGACTCATAGAGTCTAGAAGGAAGTTTGATCATCTTCACTTCCCATATAGCTAATCACAGGGCACCTGCAACCCTGTGACTTCTTCTAGACTACACATTTCCAACTAAAGCAAACATTTCATAAAGGAGGAAGCCCAGAAGCTAGTCAGCCAAGCACCAAAGACTAGAACCTTCTGTTTTGTTCAACTGGACTAGAAGTGGGAATTTAAATGGTTTTCACCAGAAAAGACAAGATTAATACGCTGTGTATAGAGTCTAACTCACGTTTGTCTCTGTTTATGTGCTGCAATTAGAAGGATATTACAAAGAAATTAAGAGTGTCACAGAAGAGTTTGTAATGACTCCATGATTTCAACTACTACAAAATACCTTCAACTCATCACGTTCTTAATTGAGAGTCGCCCTTCTTGGTACAATCTCTTTGTTAAAACCCGGTAATAGCAGTCTCGGTAGTTAGAGAGTAGGCATTTTGGTAGACAAAACTATGGCAGATCCTAAAAAGATAATTACATAAAGAAACAGGATGTTGATACACCGTGCTTAACAATGGTGAGGAAGGGATGACTCCCCCCACCCCACCCCACCCCTACGGCCCCCAGAAAAGATACTATAAGAAGAAGCGGAAAGGACCGGAGCAGATCCTAACAGTGGTCTGTAAACACTTACTGCTTGTTTATTAAGCCTATGACAGCTTGGTTCAACAAAGAAGGAATTAGATGGAGATGCTAATGACTCTGCTCACAAATAATTCCAGAGTGTGTGACCCAAATCAGAATTTCAGGAACTGAGTGGGAAACCATCTGTGATAAAAATCAGAAGTGATCCCTTCGGCCTTAGTCCTTCAGCAGAGACTGCCTTCCAGCAGCTAAGCCTTCAACGCTGCCGTCAAGGACCCCCGTCAGCTGTTTAATTATGTTGCCTTCACTGAGACTCCAGCAAGGGTTCTCAAAAGCAAAAGTGGAGTTCCTGGGCAGTCTGGATTCCAGTCCTCTAGCCCTTTGGCGTGTCTTTTATCCTCTCCTGTCAGGATTTTAAGCTCTGAGCTTTTCCAAGGAGCCTTATCTTATTTAGCTATGCACAGAGTAAGTCATCAATAACTATTTGCTGAACGATGAAATGGATGAATAAATGTGAACATTAGCAGCTTGCTTTTCCTCTTTGCTAAAACAGAAGTAATTTTCCTTTCAGCAAATATCTACAGATGATACTCTGAACTTTTGAAGATAATAAATTTGTCCCTTAAAGATAAACACTGTGTGGAGCTCACACTGAAAAACATTCTGGTTAAAAAACAAATAAGAGGAAAAGAGAAAATGAATTAATGGTTGGCAAATCCAACATCTCTCCCCCCTCTTTAAAGAGTTTATGGTTTTACTGAAATTTGTCCCTCACTATCTCCTGTAGTTAGCTTTAAAGTGTCTATTTATCTTCCTGTGATGTAAATATTATTGAATATATGACATACATGAAATAGTCAATTTCCTTTGTGTATTCCTAGTCGTGGTTGGCTAATTATAGCCCTCTGATGAGGGAAGAAGGAAACAAGGCACAGTTTGCATCCAAATAATATTCCTCATAGCCTTGTAACCGAGAAAAATGGACTTATTCATCAATGTAGCATTATCTTGGTTGAGTGCCTGGCCCATAGGAAATAACTCACGAAGTACAGGAGCACAACAGGAAAGCAGTCACCCTTTCTGTACTCCACACTTTCAGGGAGCTACCCCTGCTGCTTTACCATTGCAGGCAGAGGTTTCTAAATTAATATCTAGGCTAAAGGGTTCCTGAAAGGGAGCCTTCACAGTTGTCTGCACTTACTCAGCATCTGCAAGTATGTGTGGTAAAACTGGTTCTGAAGGCAACTGCACTGGAACAGGCATGGTAGATCTGGCCTGGGTCCCAGGAATGTGCACATTTCCAAGTTTCTCAGGTAACTCTCAGACAAGCCGTGCCTGGAAGCTGCTGAAGGAGTCGCAGCCTTAAGAGTTAGAGTTTCTCTTTCTATGCCAAGCTGTGTTCTAGGAACAACAAACACCTTCCTTAACCACAGGATTCTTTTCCTGTAAAGTACAATTTACGTGTTTCTAAACTACACTTTGTAATGGCAACCAAGTTGACCATGATCTGGGAGTAGGGTGACTTTTAAGGATCCTTTTTAAAAGAATAAAAATAACTGAGGGTTACTAAATACAATTTAAAAAAACCTCATATTTTGAGACTATCTTTTAGGCCAGGTGTGGTGATGTACACCTATAAGCACAGCACTCAACTCAGAAAAATGAGACAGGACGACTAGAAGTCAAAGACTGCCCTCTTCTAAATCAGCAAATCATTACACTGATAATTCATAGACTCCTTAACTTGACTCTTTATTTTTTTTATAGTCTTCAAAAGTCCCCATGTTTGTTGCCAATACACCATCAGATTCTCAAGTGAGGGTTTCTTTGTTTTTGGGTTTTTGTGTTGTTGCTGTTGGATGGTTTAGTTGGATGGTTTTTGTTTGTATTGTTGTTGGTTTTTTTGTTTTGTTTTTTGGTTTTTTTTTTTTTTTTTTTTGCTTTTGTTATTTTGTACCTTCTCAACTGAAACTTCTTTTCCTTCCTCATCAACAGTATGAGTGAGCTTCTTGTTGACTGGATTATTCCTCTACATAAGACTTTTATTTTTTGGTCTTGGTGGCACCATGCTCCTGGGGCTATGGGAAAGATACCTAGAAAAGCTGAGGTTTGGTGTCCAGATCCTTTTGCTGGGGTTTGGTGTCCAGATTCTTCTGTTGGGACTTCGCAGGCCTCTTGGAAGCAAATCCTCTCTGACTTAGTCAGCGTTCCTCTTCCACAAAGGAGTCCTAGCAACTAGAATCCAAAGACGCTGTGGAAGTTTTCTCTAACACCACCTCACCCCACCCTAACTCCCATCTTGCCTGTAGTAAGACGTAAGACATTGATTTCAGAACTACCCAGTGCCCAAGAAGAATCCAGAAAAACAGGCCTTGCGAGGGTTCCCATTTCAGTCTGCTGCATTAGATAACATAGCTTTCGGCTAATCATAGTTCTGTACAAGGCCCCATTCTTCCTTGAACTTAAGCATAAAACACAGCCTTGTCAGTGTCCTTGGTTCCTCGACTCCGAAGGCTTCTGTGCCATATGAAACCAATAAAATACATTTTTGTGGCAGGACATGGTGGCTCATATCTGTAATCCCAGCACTCAGGAGGCTGTACCAAGATGGTCACGAAGAGAAGGCTAGACTGGGCTATGTAGCCAGTATAAAGCCTGCCAGTGTAACACAGGAAGGCCCTGTCACCAAAGAGAAAGGAGAGAGGAAGGAGAGAAAGGGAAGAAGAAGAGGGAGGAGGAGATGGGTGGGAAGAGGAAGGGTAAAGAGGAGAAAAGGGAAGGGAAGGAGACATTAAGCCTTTCTCTTGTTAACCTGTCTTTCCTGTATACACTGTTAGCCACAACTATCATAATAGGAGCAACGTGGCAGCCTCCCGCCTGAGCATGTCAGGGTAGGGAGAAAAGTTGTACCTTGGGTTGAGATGTGTTAGATTCAATATTCTCCAGAGAAGAATCCCTTGACAATCCATCCATGGTCTCCTTGTCTCCAGTGTAGCCTGGTCATTTCTTCAAAAGATTTTTATATGTTTTCAGTCTTTTTACCTTTAAGATTGCTGTCCTGTGATGGGCTATTTAAAAAGTCACTAGTCCTTAAAGCACAATGGAAAAGTTCAGATTCCATCAACCCCTAACTACTGCTTCCCATGGGAGATGGATCCATCCATACAGTTCCTTCCCTAGACAATGCCACTGATATTTTGATTTTCATTTTCTACCTTCTAACAGAAGCGCTCTACTGCATTCAGCCAGTGGTATAGCTAAGAAGAGACTGGATTTGTTTCCGGCTTTTGGTGAAAATGTGCTCTCTAATAACAACTACTAACTACATGTGCCGAAGCTGCTCAGAAAATGAGCCAGCACATCTGCCTTCTCAAAAATAAACCAGGACAACAGAATTCACTTTCAAAGTTTTAAAAGAAAAAAGAATGCAAGTATTATTTTTAAATATATGCTTCCCTATAATAATTTGCCCTTGGGCCTGGAAACAATTACAATAAAATTTTGTGGGGAAAACCCCTGCTGTCTGCATGGGGACATTTCTGCCATGCTTCAAATTAGAGCCCCTATAAATCTTAGACCTGAGCAAACAGGGGAATAAAAATCATATAACATACCTGTCAGTGTTTGGACTTAAGGAAGGAGCATGGGGAAGATTCCCAGATCAAATTTTCTAAGTTGTTGAGCCCAATGCATGAATGCTTGATCTTCAATTTGTAGCGTCTCACACGGACAAATGTGTGTTAAAATGGAATGTGCGCTTTGATCGTGGTTTTTTTTTTTTTTTTTTTTTTTTTTCTCAAATAGAATCATGATCACTTTGGCTCAGTTCTCCATACCAACACATTCATTTGCCCACATGAAAATCTGCTGGTTGCTATAAATAAACAAATGCTTAGAAGGCTTCTCCTCAAGGAGACATGAAGCTGAGAGTCCAGGTACACATGTCCTGCCCTGTGGCCAGCCAGGCAGGAAAACTGAACATAATAAATGGAACCAAGGGCTTCTTGCCAGTTGCCCAGATGTAGTACAGTGTTAAACTGGAACATGTTATACTGTTTGGCTTCACTTGGCTTTGTTTTCCTGAGACAGGTTCTCATGTAGCCCAGGCTGGCCTGGGGTACATTACATAGGCAAGGATGACCTCTCAGGAAGAACTCCCAGTCTTCCTGTCTCCACCTCCTATGTACTGAAAACATAGATGTGTGTAGCAGAGCCCAGTCCATACACATTTGGGATTCTTCTTCATGCGGTCATCTCAATGGAGAAGATTTTACCTTTTCACACATTCTAACTGAACAATTATAAACACTGTAGGTGTTATCTACATTCTGGCCAAATTTCAAACGTTAGAAAATACATTGATATCTTTAGAGCTGATCTGATGGCAAAGACCTTAGAAGCTGAGAACCAAAGACTTACAAATTCAAGGCCTTCTGTGGCTACTAAGTTCAAGGCCAGATTGGACAACTTGCTGAAACTCTGTCTCAGCAGGAAAGCACAGACAACACTGTAGCTGTACATCTAAGAGGTACTTTTATGGGGCCCTCTGTTCAAATCCTAATACCAAAACCAGATAAATAAAATAATAATGTTAGTGAGGTATTTTCTAGTATGCATAGAAGTAAATGCAATTTTTTTAAACTATGAACAAAGTTAATTTTTAAAATATAATAATAAATTTAAAAATCCATTGGAGGAAAAGTCTGACCCTAGTTTTAAGAATGAAAGATGCTGCACCAGAGAGAAGGACATCTAATCTTAGGCTAAACACCTTCAAGTACATCATCCACAGTGAGAACATTTGGTCAGTCTCCTGCAGCTTTTAGGAATGAATCTATTGCTAAAAAAAAAAAAAAAAAAAAAAAAAAAAACTGCTTTTGGTCCACTGTACACAGCAAGAAATTAGAGACAAGGTAACTTGGTAACAGTTTTCTGGAAGACTTGTAATAACAGTGAGAATTCATAATTGTTTTTCTATTCCTGTAAATCCTAATTTATAGATGTTATAATGTTAACAAAATTTTATATGAGTAAAGAGGTATATTCTGTACTCAATTTTTCACTACTTGACAATAATTCTAAAAGCATTAAATTAAAATATAGAGAATATATTCTATTTGCTAACATAAATATCATATTTCTCCTTCTGAAAGTCTTCAATCTCCTTACGTACCTTATACTTTCTGTGTGTGTGTGGTGTGTGGTGTGTGTGTGTGTGTGTTCTGTGTGTGTGTGTGTGTGTGTGTGTGTGCCTGCTTGTGTGTATTGCAATGATGATGTCCATGTTTTATAAGCCAGGATTTCATGTAGCCCAAGTTGGCTTCAAAGGGGCTATGTAGCCAAGGGTGACCTTAACCGTTTGATCCTCTTATCTCTGCTTCCTGAGTGCTGGGTGGGGTATACACCACATACTAGATTTTTGCCGTACTAGGCGACTGAGCCCACAGCTTTGTGTACCTTATGAAAGCATCCCAGCCCTGCTTTAGGCCTTTGAAATTCTACTTTCTTAGATAATTTCTTCATCTCTCTAGTTCTGTGTCTGTCGAGATATCTTCTAAAGCTATGAGAAGGGAGGCTTTTCAAGTGCCTAAACTTCCACACTAAAGAAAGCAAATAGAAGTTATAAGAGAATAAGTTTCCCTGCAGATTGCAGCCAGGGACACTTCTACCCTTTGAATCGATTTCAACTCAGCGGGCATTTTCCATGTTTCCTGAGATTCTCACTATTCTTTTGATAATGAGCTAAAGTGTATTGTTTTGTCCTCCAGAGCTGCAGATCGCTGCTAACACAAGGAATTTTGATTTGAAGATCTTTCGCTAGCATAATTATACATTCTGTCCCAGATTGCATTGATGGGAAGTAAACAGCGCCTCTCCGTCTGTTGCCAGGCATAGGGGAAAGGCCAGATGGGTTCAGCAGCTAAAGCTGAGGAAGACGCTCTCATAGGTCGTGGGTAGGAAGTTCAATATTATTGCATGCCTAATAGCAGCTGCTTCTGTTTGAACTCCGGGCTATCGAAGATGAACTTTATTAAATGGTAAATCATTGAATATCAGCGGGGTAAAAGCACGGGGTATACATTGTCTTCTTACATGCAAGGGGCTTGGCCTTTACTGCAAGGAGCTTGACTTTTACATGCAGATAGCCGAACAAGGACAGAGCGGCCAACAGGAAAACCACACACGGAAACCTCACAGCGTGGCTTTGGGGTTTGTAGTTGGCGAGTAAATAATTGTGAGCAAATATTCCTCTTGAGTAAAGCTGAAAAACACAGCCTTGCATTTAACATGGCCATAAAATATTTAGGGACATGTAATCCCTTCAGAGCCTCATTTTTTCTCCCATTACATGTTTATTCTTCAGGAAAGAAAAAAAAAAAAAACATTTAAATTAGTCTACCTAATACCACAGATTCATTGCAAAGCCTACAGTCTGACCTACTTTTTTTTTTTTTTTTACTATTGATCCACCTCTTGGGCAGATATGAATACATTAACTGCAGATAAGCATCTTACCTATTTAGAAGTGAGGCTGTACAGTCATGGCACCTAATACAGTTTTCAGGACTCTTCCACAAAGTAAATCTCTGTCCCTGCTTCAACTAGGCAGTGGAATGGTGGCCCACTAGTGCAGCTTTACAGTGACTTTCTCTGCTGAGCTTGGATCCACATTGCCTGACCCCAAACAGGTTCTATGTTCTTTACTTCTTCTCAGCTGTGTGTACTTCTGTGCTGTGTGGACCCACGGAAAGTCCTGTGTCCACATAAATGTCAGCATTGTCCTGAAACTGCATCATGGCAAGACACAGAGGTGACCACAGAGCATTCCAGCTATGTTTTCCTTCCACTCAATTCATAGAGCTTCAGTAAGTATGCACATAGCTCCATTGTTAGACGGATAGCCTCTCATGTATAAGGCCCTATGTTTGATTCCCAGCACACATAAACACATATCACATATATAACACACCACACCACACACATACAAACACACACATGTACACAGCCATGTATACAGCATATACACACACACAAACATACACTGCATACCACATACACACATATCACATATCTATACACATATACACATATACATATACATGACATAAACACAAACACATATCAGGTATATACACACAAGTGCAAATATATTACACACACATACCACACAAACAAATACATACCACATACATAACACACACACAAATACACACCACATACATATACACACACAAACAAATACACATCGCATACATATACACACAGAGAGGGTGTAGATCATTACAGTTCACCCTTTTTGGTTTCTATCTTGCCTCCTCTTCAGCCTCTGAATTGCATCGATTTTGATGTACTAATTACCCTTAAAAACATACCCTGTTATGTCATTCCTACACAATCTCAGCCTGGAATGTATTATCATTTCTAGGCTTTTGGAGAAGGATCTAAAAATCTTCTTAGTAGGTCATTACACACTTATTTCATTCAGTAAGTCAGAAGAAGAATTTTCAATTAATTTCCATGGAAGAAAATCACCAAATTATTATTATTATGTTTTTTCCAAATTACAGTGTTAATATTTCAAATAAGGTCTACTTAGTCCAAGTGTTTCTGAACCTTTCAAAAGAACATACGTGTTTTCACTTTGGCAGCACATATCCTAGAACTGAAACAATACAGAGAAGATTATCATGGGCCCTGTCCAGGGTAACTTGCATATTCATAAAGTGTTCTATATCTAAAAAAAAAACAAACAAAAAAGGGAACATGTATTTGTCGTCTATCAAATTTTTATAGAAATTTTAGATTTTAAAATATAAAGATATCTTTCATTATACAAACAAATGCATATTTTCAATATTTTTTAATTATCCCATACACCCATTAATAGCATGACAAAACTCTACAAACATCTACATACGAAGAGCAATACTAGCAGGTGACGGCTCACACCTTTACTCCCAGCCTTTGGAAGGCAGAGGCAGCAGATGTCTGAGTTTGATGCCAGCCTGGTCTGAAGAGTTAGTTCTGGGGCAGCCAGGGCTTTTACCAGAGAAACCCGTATGGAAAACAAAAAAAAACAACAAGAAAAGTAATAGTAGATTTTATAAGGAAGAAATTACTTAATTCTTCTGAAAAAGATGCCGAGTCTGGGAAACAACCTAGTTGGCTTAGGTATAGGAACAGCTTTGTCAGCATTTAAACGTACTGGCAGGTGGCTGTTACCCCATCTCACACATGGGTAAAACACAATCTAATGCTGTCTGTAGAGGACTTCACACAACCTTTGACATGCAGTAAGCTCTTAGAATTAGTGGAATCCATTTGTCTCAGACGTATACAATGTATTCCAAATGGATACTGTGTCATTTACGCCAGGCTGTGTTCTTCCTCCTGCTTTCTTGTTTGTTTATCAGGGAGGGGTGGGTCTTTTTCCGGCTTGTCCTTCCTGTGTTTGGTCCACTGACAAATCATTAGAGAGGAACAAGTAAAACCAAGGTGCCATTATATTAACAGAAAGCACATACATCAGTTGCCTTCTTCTCAGACATGACTAGACAAATATATAAATGTCAGAGTTTTTGAAAAAATATAAATCTTAGATCATGATGTAGAATAAGTATATATCTCAGGACATAATTTTGATAACATTAGAAAGGAAAGACAACAATTTTAACAAGATTAAACTTAACCCTAAAGGCACAGTAACCCTCACGTACACTGCTTTGAAGATTTGACATTCATACTTGGGCCAAAGTAAAGAAAGCCAGCACCGTTTAGAGACCTTGGAAGGATGTTGCAATAGCAGGCAGGTGAACACAGGACATCTTTGCAGGACACAGGGGATGGCTTATACCTATTATTCAAGATTGTCCTGTCATTGAATTACATACCCAGACAGACCGGAATGTTCTCTAGACAGAACTGAGGCTCCAGCACCTGAATCCTTTGTGTGACTGACAGGAAGAACATGAGTCAGAAATCATCTACACCTCACAATCTGAGGAATGAGGAATGAGGCCAATCCCACAGTGATCGGCACAGTGTTCGCAATGCCTTCCATACGTCTCCTCTTCATGTCATGACGCACATGTATATGTACAGGACCGGTAATGAAGAGGGAGGCTTAAGTGTTTTGTGTTAAAATGCCAGCTATGATGTAAAATGAAACCACTTAATTAATTCTCAAACCACTTAGGGTAATTTCATTACAGACCATGTCATTCAACAAGTCATGTCATTACCAAGGCTAAGGTTAAATCGCTCTTTTTTTTTTTTTTAAAGGAAATCTAAAACCAATCTTTATAGAGTTTCACACAATGAGGACCAACCAGTGTAGCCTTACTCTCATCCTAAGGAGAAAGGGGTATATTGTCTGATGTGTCACCTTCCTCTTAGTCTGACGCTCTTATCTGTAAGAATGTAAAAGTTTTCAAAGGGACAATGTAAGCATTGTACTGTACACTTCATTTCATAGGGCAATTCAATTTCCTTCATTTCTGGAGGGAGATTAACGTTGTCACTGAATATTCCAGTCCACTGTTACTTGAAAGGAGTCATTTGCACACCAGCACTGATGGAGGTCTCCAGCTCCAGTGTCAGAGGCTCCCGGGAAGGGTGACACATCCGTGCGACTGCCATCTGTTGCGTGTTTTCTCGACATCTGGGTCTCTCAACCATCACGAGAGCACATAGTCACAAGAGACTCAAGGAAGTGGCCAGGCGTGAGACGTGGGACTCACGTGCATCTGTGAAACAACATTGCTTTTAATTGCACCGTAATGATTTTCCAATAGACACAATGGCATGGAGTGTCTTCTTAGAGCTGACGTAAAGTACAATAAACCACAGTGTGGCTCAAAAGCCAATTGAGACTTCTTAGTGCCTGGAGGTTTTTGTCCTACGTGCATACTTGAGAAGCATTTTCACTGGCCACTCTGTCCACAAGACATTTTTACCTCAGATAACTATATCTATTGTTGTATTGTTGTGCTGTGGTAGTTCTAAATGTAAATGTACATTTTTATTCCACATATCAAAAGCATTGAGCCTGGTCTCTGATTTTAATCTTCTTGATTAGAAATAGTAAAATAAGACAGATTTGCCTTTCAGTGGATAATGGTTGAAAAATCTAAATCTTCTGATTTTTAAGTTGTTTAATATTTTATTCTTTATCCACCACCATAAAAGTCAGCCCAATGACCTCATGTTCACTTGTTACCAAATGTCCAGTGTCATAGCACTGCAATGGTTTGGAGATGCTAGACTTAGCTGTTTGGACATCGGGATCCTTGTTTATTTATTTGTTGTAGTAATAGAGATGAAAACCACAGGCAATCTCACTGCTACTGAGTATATCCAGACACAAATGCTTGGATTGTTTATTTATTTATTCTGTCTCTCTTCTTTTCTCTTCTCTCTTCTCTCTCTCTCTCTCTCTCTCTCTCCTCTCTCTCTGTGTGTGTCTGTGTGTGTTGTGTGTGTCTGTGTGTGTCTGTGTGTATGTGTGTGTATGTGTATGTTTAAATCACAAATGTGTAAAGGTCTGAAGACAAATATTGGAAGTCTGATCTCTCTTTCTACCATGAATTCCCAGAATCAAACTTAGATCATGACGCTTGCAGGGCAAGTGCTTCTCTCTATCCTATCTTGCTAGCTCATGTTTGGTGTCTTAAAGGAAACAATATCAACACTAATAACTAATATTGCTAGAGGATCCACTGTGGTCCAACCTTCAAGTGAGTACACAGTCAATCTAAAATCATTCCAGTTCAAACATCTAATTCTGGGTTTCTGGGAATTCAGTTGTCAGTACAGGATGGATTAATCCACAGAGGCTCTATGTATCCCCCATCTATGTTCTATTCTGAGGTATAAAAGAATGAGAGAAAGAAGAGAGTGGGGAGGAAGGAGAGGAGGAAGGAGAGAACAGAGACACAGAAAGACAGAGAGACTCATAACATATACAGTCAAGACAAACAAGTTCATATGCATATGTGTGTGTTTACACACTCATTTTCCTATCCGTCTGGATTTGGTCCCCTCCCCCATTAATTTCAACCTTTGCTAAGCATCATAAATGGGCAGGAAAGGAGATATTGGTCCTGGTTTATAAGAGAAAAATCTGCGATAAGCTTGACATGTGTATACTGGGGCAATTTTCTTTCCCTTAGCACAAGTTTCACACCTGACATCCCATAACAAGAAACAGAGTAACAAGAAAACAAGTAACAGGCCAAAGCTTTGCTACTGATCATCCTAATTTGAGAAGTAAGAGACCAGAGACACTGCATCCACAGGCAAATCACTGGGACCTGGTGAAAACTGGTTTTAAAAAAATCATTACCCTTCAGATAACTTTTATCAGCTATGCCCGGCATTTCTGCAGTCTCCTGAGCAGGTACCGGACTGTAGATACCTTCCGCTGGTCCCAGAACCTGTAAAGGGCGTGATTATATACTTCTTCTAGCCCAAGGTTGATGACTGACCACCCTCTAGTAAAAGATAAGCAGGAGAAAAGCCTGGCAACATTATTTACCCAACATCCTCTGCTGGGTGCACAATGAAGACTGAAAAACAAGAGGCCACTGTGTTATATGGACCATCTTCCAAAACCTATGGGTCATGATGGGTTTCCTAGTGGGAAACACAACTGAGCAACAGAAGATACGACCAAACCATGACACGCTAGTGAGCTTAGAAAGCAAAGCCTACAGCTTCCGATTTCTATTTTGCCCTCAGGTATAAGAAAGAATATTTGGGACATGGAGGCCTTAGGACTTCCATTTAAGAGAGGTAGATCAGAGGATTCCTATCTGCCACGTTTCAGGGGAGAAACGGTGAGGGAACCTTTTTGCTTCTATGCAGCTCTCTGTTTTCTTCAGCTTAGAGTAAATAGTGCGACAGCAGGGGTGGGTGGAGCTTGGTGGCAGAGGGATTATTCAATATTCATGGCACACTGACATGCCAACATGCCAAATTTGGGGATACCAGGCCCTGAACTCTGTCTGATACCTACAAGTACCACTCTTCCAAGAATAGTTCCAAGTTAGCCCATATGTCCTACAAATGAAAACTATACATGTTCCCAGTTTCCTGGTAAGATTTGTAGCTCAGCTGGCACCTGCTTTCCTCCCTTGTGGACAGACCTAGATTAAATTCCTATGATCACACAACAAACTATGTACACACCCATAGTCCCAGCGCTCAGGAGGCAAAGGCAGGAAGATGAGGAGTCCAAAGCCACTTCTGGATACGTAGTAGTATATTTTAGGTATGAGACTCTGTCTCAAAAGAACAAAAAAAAGGCCAGAGAAAAGGATGAGCCTGAGAGCTTGAGTTCAAACCCTAAATGGCATAGGATAGAAAGAGAGAACTGGTCCCCACAAGTTGTGCTTACATTTCCACATGTACACTGCCACACATGAACGTGCACACATGTGTGCACACAGAGAGAGAGACACACACACACACACACACACAGAGAGAGAGAGAGAGAGGAGAAGTTTTTCAATAAAATTAAAAAAAAAAAAAAACACAAAAAGAATCTGAATGATTCCATAGAGCTCCAAAATTAGAAATACTTTCAAACATATCTGTTTTTGAATTCTCCATAGAGCCTCCTCAAATCTGCTTATTCTACAGTGTCCCATTGCTGTTGGTAGTCAGGCTGGTCTGCAAGCCTGTCTTCTAGGTTATGTCATTCCTCAGTGAATCATACTGAGAAACAGTAGCTCACTCTGCTTCGTCTGGCGTCTACTGTCACCATTTCTCTCCAGGAGAACTTGAGTTCTATGTGTCAGTAAACATTCTCCGCTTTAGGATAAACTGCGGAGAACATGTCCAAGATGTCAATAAGCACAAGGTTAGGAGGACAGGAGAACGGTACTGGGGCTCAGAAGGGGATATCCCGGCGAGTCACCTTTCACACACTGAGTACTTTAAAGGGAAAGATGTTCAAAGAACCTCAGAGTCCCTCTATGGCCTTTTGCTGGCCTCCTGTCTGAGGGTTATCATTCTCTTCTTCTCTGAAGCAATTCACAGACATCAGAATGCCTCTTCCCCTCAAGGCAGGTCAGAGCACTAGAAATATGCTCTGACCTTCCCCCTGCCATCCTACGTGTGGCCAAAGAGAAATTCCGTGACCTAAGTCTCTGATTGTACAGCGAGGTTCTGCCCATACCTGGGAGGAAGGAATGTGTCACAGAGAGATGAAGAAGCATCTCACCAGCCTAGCCTTGCTGGCCTTCCTCCTCTCTGTCCAAGCATCTGATCATTTTCTTTTGTCCATTCTTAGTTCTTTATGCACTGCTGGTTCTCACGGACCTGTGTACGGTTTTGTTAGTGGCTGTCCCTGTCCCTCGGAAGTGTGACACACAGCTCTACCCATCGGACTGTCCTCTCAAGGCCAATTGCAAAACTTGGTTTCCCTAGATTGTGAGTCTTGTGTGTGAAGCCCTGTGCCACAGAAACCCTGATTAATGGAATCTGTATTTGTTCTCCTGTCATGGTGTCTTCCATCACAGCGGTGTGAGCCCTGTTCTATGTAATCTGGTCAATATGTATACATATATATATACATACATACATGTGTGTGTGTGCATGTGTGTGCATATATATATGTTGTGTGTGTGTCTGTGTATGAAAACAGTGGTTTCCAGGGCTAGAGCTATTGTTCAGCAATTAAGAGTATTAGCTGTTCTTTCAAAAAAACCGGATTCATTTCCCAGCACTAGCATGCAAACTCACAACAGACTGCAACTCCAGTCCCAAAGAACTGGACACTTTCATCTGTCCTCCACAGGCATTACAGCCACATGGTACACAGGCAAAGATGCAGACAAAACACGCAGATACAGAAAATAAATATATTAAGAAAAAGCTGACAATGGTTTTTGTATACCAAGCAGTGCGGGCTCTGCAGAGTCATTTTCTTGGCAACAATAAAATGAAATAGAAAGGATTATGCAATCACACACACGTGTAAATGTAGCAGGCAGAGAGAAGCTGACAAGAAGACAAAAAGCACATGGCCCCTGCCTTCAGACTGAGATACAGAGGCAGCGCATGAACTAGTGACCACATACTTCAGGCAGTAACAAGCCCTTGTAGAAAAATACAGCAAAAGGCTAGGAATGGGTCTCAGTTTGGACATGTGCTTGCTTAGCGCATATGAAGTCTTGGGTTCAACTCCCAGTGCCTGTAACACCTGCAGTTCTAGTACTTTGGATAGCGGCGGGCATGTTAAAAATCTGAAGGCATCTTCTGCTGCAGAGCCAGGCTAGCCTGGGCTACAGAATACCCAGTCAGCAGAAGAAAAGAAAAGAAGAGAAGAAGAGAGGAGAGAGAAGAGAGGAGAGGAGAGGAGAGGAGAGGAGAGGAGAGGAGAGGAGAGGAGAGAGAGAGAGGAGAGGAGAGAGAGAGAGAAGAAGAGAAGAGAGAGAACGGAACCAGTGGAGAGTCATGGAAGTGGGGAGGGAGGGCTGGGAGCCTGAGGACGGGTTTCAGCACTGTGATTAGAGTGGGGCAGAGAGCTCCTTCAGGGTCCCAGGACACACATTTCCTGTTAGAGGCTGGAAGGTGGGAAGGGGCTTGAGTTTCAGGAAGCTGCTGCTGAAACCCCCACCCCCACACCCATCCCCACCCGGAGGCTAGTGGCATGGGAGTCCCAGCTCCTCATTCCCGACAAAGCTTTCTGGCATTCTGAGAGGATGGGTTTCCTCCATCAGCCCCACCCACCCCAGTGAACACATCCTCACTTCAAGAAATGACTGACAATTCCCTTCTTCCGTCATGCTGGTGTACTTCAGCTCTGGGTGTCTTTGAAATAACCTGACTTGGCAATATAAGATGGTGGCAACCTTATATTGTTCTCTTCTGCTTTCCAAACTGATTCACCAAATGCCAAGCTCCATTAAGTGCTGGCTTAAGACGTGTACCAAGGGGCATCTTCACCAGTTCTTGACCATTCTATCATAACAATGTTGGTTACTTAACATTTTCCTAGCTCATTCTCAAAATGCTAACATTACACTCTAAATCCTCCCTCTGTAAGTTTGGCTTACATTTTTCTGATATGAAAAAGCAGCAGTATTATTTAATCCCTGATTCTTTAATCAAAAGGGACACCAACAGTTTAGTTACAGGAAAGCAGCCTCTTCTAAGACCTTTAATAGAAAAGCACATAAATTAACTAGGAAAGCAGAGAACACCAGGAGCTGGCCCTTGCCTGATTTCCCCCAACTAACCTCAGAGCATACATGATAATTCTGTGTTTGTATTTTAAGGGTAACGGGGGGGGGAGGGGTGGCTGAGAGTTCTGCCATCTTTTTTCTTTTTAAAAAGGAAGGAAGGAGGGAATGATAAGGAGGAGGTAGAAGAAGGAGAGAACACGAAGAGAAGACAGAGAGAGAGAGAAGAGAGAGAGAGGAGAGAAGAAGGAGAGAGAGAGAACCATATATTTTCAGGGGGATTGACTGCTAGTGGCTGGTATAAGAAAGAAATGCCACTAAGCCTAACCACAACTGGAGTGGATGAAAAGTGAGTCCCTAGTTGCCGCTCACCACAGATCCCTCTGATACATGCCAGGAACCAGCTGAAAGCAAGCAAGAAGTGTCTTCTGATGGGGCCACAAACACAAACCCTAGAGACTCTCACTCCCAGGCCAGCCACTCTGCCTCGAAGTGCAGCCAGAGGGAAGGGTCGGAGATGGTTAACTGGGGAATTAGCAGCCCCTGATCACTCAAAGCAGGCCTGTGATGGGACTGATTTAAAATGAAATCTCCTGCAAATGTAAAAAACAGAGAGTAGCGGGGAGGAAATAGGATTTCATTAGGTGATTTTTAATTTGGGGATTCAAGTAGAGACCAGGAAGAACGAGGAGTGTGTATTTATTATTTATCTCTTTATTTATGTTTCCAAATCCAGAGCACTTGCTCTCTTTTCCTGGGAGGGTGAGAGATGTGGACTGCTGGATGGCTTCTGTGGGCTTTGATGCTAATAAGGCACGCTTCCCACAGAATCTGACAGAAAGGATAAATACCTTGCCCCGCTGATGGTTAATTGGTAGTGGCATGTGTCTTTCTTGCACTCTCACGGAGGGAATGTTCTGATCATCAGGACACAATGGCTTCCCCTTCCCCCATCCCTTCAAACAGAACAAAACTCTGAGAGAGGGCAAGAGGTCCCGGGCATTGTGGTCCTCAGCCAGTGCGTTCAGTCCTCAGAAGTTATCCCTAATTTCTCTCCACCTCAAGAACACAATTGTCTCACAGCCAATCCTTTAGCCTTGACCACACTTTTCAAAGGGCTCTTGCAGATAGGTTTGCCATAGATTTCACCAAGCCATGGAGATGCTAATCTACTGCCTGAATTTGAAGCCTCTCTGGGAACTAGAGATGCATGCGACCTGCTACTAGGGAACGTGACCGTTAGGATTATGGGGACCATGGCTTTTCTGACTGCAAAGTAAACAATAGAGCAATTGTGGGCTCACAGGTCTCAGCGACCATCAGGGTTGCCCTGAGGAGCAGTGTGTAAAAGCCCCCATCAACCAGTCTTGAAGCTTGCTCCCGGAAGCTGGATGCTGTGAAGGCTTCAGAGGAGCCACTCCACTGAGGATGTAGGAAACAAAACGGGGTGCTCTCGTTTAAAGGCTGCTTTCTGTAATTATGTTGACTTTTTAACGGAACGTTTAGAAACTCGGGGTGCCCAAGTACTCCAAGGGGAATAATCGATCTTTGTCGTAAGAGAAACATTAGCGTGTGTTCCTAACAAAATTAACTTGCTTGTGTCTGTTCATCTGGCTCGCTTACACCAGGCCTGATGTCTCTTCCCTTTTCCTCGGCCAACCCCCACCCACATCCACCCACTTGCCCAGGCCTATTTTCAATCGGGAGGTCAAGTTGTCTTTGGAACATCATACTTCCTGCTTGGAAACAGCCCCGGATTGTATAATAATCTGACAGGGAAGTTTCAAGACTATCAGGAGTTTCCTGGGGAGGTAGCCACGCCTCATCCACCACCGCTTTTCCTCTAGGCCGGGAGCTGTCCCTCTGCTGTGCACAAAAGGTCTTCAGGATGGAAATAAACTAAATGGTAAATACCCTTTGGAACTACGCCCGCTGAGCTCACGGGCAACAGCTCGATCTCCTTCCTTGTGAAGGCAGGTCCATCTGGCTGAGGGGTGGTCTGGGTGAGGGTACCCAGGGCCCGGCATCCACTCACTCCGTTCCCACCCAAATATGCCTGGGAGACAAAGGATGTGACCTATTTGTATGCCAAGAAATTTGATTTTTTTTTTTTGTGACAGTTATTTGCCCTCAATTTAAGAAAATTACTTTGTTCTCCTTCCTCTTTATTTAATCAAATGGCAGTCAATTTCCTACTTCACTTGAATAATTCTCATAATTTTACAACACAATGAAAGGATTATAGATTAGTGCGGGTCAATCTCCTTCATAGTCTCCTTATTTCTCTAAGATTCCAATCCACTGAAAGGCCATAGACAGCATAATGCCTTTGGGACAAGGACAGTGCAAGGTCCCTGGTGGAAAAGCACCCTGGCGGGGCACTGATGGCTCCCAGTGGGAGAGGGTCTCACTTTTAACCATTGTGACTCCATGGAGGAAATAGGAGAACTAGTCAGCACCTGCATAGTGGATCCCAGGATGCCGGGGACACTGTCCTCACTGTGAGGGCATCAGGGATAGACTTTAAGGTGGACAGGAGTCTGTCACAGTGAGAATCAGATCCTCCCAAGAGGCACATTCATCAGTTAACCCTTCTTTCCCTTGGTCTTGCTCATCTATAAAGATAACACGGCATTTGCTCCAACTGTTCTCCACTGCACAACTAAACGCCCAGAGGCGCACAGTGGATAAGAGAACTCCTCCAGCCTCTCACTTTGCTAAGGGTAGACTGGATTCTGATGGATGGATCACTCAGAGCTCATCACTGCAGTCCTGGAGGACTGAGGTGCTGACCCTCGAAGGTCCTTCCCGGTCTGAAGCGTAGTAAGGGCTCAGTTTAAACCTGGCTTTGCAGAAACTGAAGTTCTCAGAAAGAAGTCACAACCATGTTACAGAGTCAACAAGGCTAAAAGACTCAAGCCACTGCTGTGGTTGAAAAGATTTGGACTATTGCACATCCAGACTAAACACTTAATAGTCATTCACTGTCCACCTCTATGTCTACCTCACATCCCTGTGACTGGCACATGAAGCCTTTGATATGCATTCACTTAAGGACTACCACAGTTTACCAATCCAGAAACTATGAATACCACCACAATCACCTGAAATCTCTAGAACACAGAGTTCCCTGTTTTGCTGTAACTTGTCTACCTAACATTCGTATGGATGTATTTCCAAAATGGCTTTTGACATTGTTTTACTCTTTAACTATAAAACTTCATGGAAACTGTTGAGACGTGTTGAGAAGTGTCATTTGCTGCAACTCAAATCTACCTTCCCAGGTCATCTCAAGAATAAAGTCTTACCGATTTTGTAGTGAGACCTGGGTTTTCACCAACTGTTGCTGGGATGTTCTTGCAGTCGTGGGGTTCCTCTTCTGACTTCCAACCTAGCACTTAAGACTTCAAGACTAGGCAGAAAGAGTCAGACAACTTAAGAGGACTATAATGATGTATTATTGCCCCCTGCCACGCCCTTACCCATTGATCTAGTCCATAAGGCCCACAGGTTGAGGCAATCAACTCCACATCTCACCCAGGGAGAAGACTGCTGTTCACTAAGTTACCTACTGTGAATGCAGCACCAACTTCAAAGAGCATACTGAGAACTAAACCAACTCCTCTTCGTGATGAATTCAGACTAGTGTTTCACACTTGTAGTACATATGCAATAGAAATTAACTGTATCTTCTAGAATATTCTTACTTTATTTTTCTTCACTGAGTTTCTTATTATCTTACCAGAATCACTGTGTGTGGGGTGTGTGTGTGTGTGTGTGTGTGTGTGTGTGTACATGTGTGTGCATGCATGTGTGTGTATGTGTTCCAAATGAAGATGATTATCAGTTTTCCTACTCAAAGAAAACCTTCCCAAGCATATAATACACAACACACACACACACACACACACACACAAGAGAGAGAGAGAGAGAGAGATTAAAAGACTACCTGATACCAAGTGTAATGAACACACTGTAATATCTAGTGGCCTAATAGTGAGTTGAATGTATCTCCAGAGAATATAGGAATGGAGGAATTAATCATTTGAGATGTTTGGGTTTGGAAGACAGGAGTAAGATAGAGCTATAAACATACTAAAAATGAGGCTGAGCCAGGTGTGGTATCACACACCTCTATTCTCAGCACTTGAGAGTCTGAGGCAGGAAGATAGGGACTTTGGGAATGCCTAGGCTATACAATATAACAGGATCTGGTCTTAACAACTCAAGGTCTGGAAACATCCTTCAGAGACAGAATACCAGTCCAAGTAAACAAGAACAAAAGGATGAACACTGGCTCTCGAGGGAGATTTTTTTTGTAGTTCTATTTGTTGCTCATCAAACCCAAGGCCTTGTGCATGTTAATTAACTGTTCTACTACTGAGCTGTGTATACTTAGCTTTCATAGAAAATTCAATTTAAGGAGGCACATATATGGAAATATCCTAAGAAACACAATAGAAGTGAATCAGGCCTACATTTCTCTAAAACCAGCACAGTTAAGAGATGTCCCAGTGTAATATAAAGGCCTGGGAATCGACCAGCCAGGGCTTCGGCTCTACTGTTGATTGCTGTGTGCACTGTCATTTTTTTTGATAACTTCTCAGATAACCCAAAAAGTAACGTTGGATCATGTGAAAACTGAGAACAGGCAACAACAGCAACACAACAAAAAACATAATTTTGTATTTTAAAATATGTTTATTGGCCAGATAACTGATACCTCAAAATAATAAAAGATGCTCAATTTAAAGTGAATGAGTTTACAGATGTACTTTCTGGTGTTTCTAAAAGTTCATGGTGGGTGCATTGCATAGAAGCTTTGCCTGTTTCCCTACTTTGGAAAACTGTCAGGTTGTTGTTTTGGTGGTGGTGGTGGTTTTATATAGAACTCAGTGGGGGAGTACTGGCTTAGTCCATAAAACTCAGAACCAGCAATAAAAAAAAAGAAGATGAGGTATTTCTAACATAGCCATGAAAGATAGGGAAAGGGGACGGTCATAACTTTAAAAAAGGTACCTTTTCTAAAATATCACAAATGAAATTTTTTGACATGAATTTTATTTCACTTATGTTTCTTACTGGAGAACTTCTTTTCTCTTATCTCAGCTTCTCTATCTCTATCTCATCTCTCTCCTGTCGTGATTTTCACAAGTTCTTTTGACATTTCAAGACACATTAAAAAAAATTACAAAAACAGTATTGTCCGGTTTTCAGTCCACATTCAATGTGTGAGTGTATTGACCCACAAGCTGACCTTTCTTCTTTATCTGTCCTTGACACAGGGATTGAAACCAAATACTGAATAAGATCTAAGAACCATGTTAAAAATAAATGTTTATCCTTATCAAGAGGAATTGTGACATCAAGGGAAGTACATGTCATGTTGAGAGAGGGACTTCCTGTAACTCAGGGGAAATTCCCCAGCTTTGGAGAGGCACACAGAATGGAAATCACTTAGTAACAGCTACTAGGCAAGAGTTCAGTAAATTCAAACCACTCAACTTTGGGAGATTTTTTTCATTTTCAATGCTGGACCTTGAACCCAGCATTACAGGAGTTCTAAGTAAGTGGTTGTCACTGAGCTATGTTCCCAGATGACAGTGAGAAATTGAAAAAAAAAAAAAAACAAAACCAAAACAACCTACTTTCTGTTTTTGTTGGGTTTTTTGATATTTTTTGCTCTTATTTTTTAAATTCATTTATCCTTCTCTCATACATCCTGACCACAGTTTGTCCTTCCTCTACTTCTTCCAGTTTCCTCCCCCATCTCCCTTCTCCCCCAGAGCCACTGTTCCTCTTCGTCCATTCAGAAACAAGCAGGCTTCTCAAGGGATATCAACTAAATACAACATAACAAGATGCAAGAAGACTAGGCACAAACCTTCATATCATGATTGGATGAGGCAACCCAATAGGAGTAAAAAGGTCCCAAGAGTAAGCTAAAGAGTCAGAGACACCCCCACTCCCACTGTTAGGAGTTCCATAAGAACACCAAGGTAAGAACCATAAGGTATATGCAGAGGACTTAGTGCAGACCCACGCAGATTCTGTGATTGCCACTTCAGTCTCTGTGAGCCCCTGTGAGCCCTGCTTAGTTGTGAACTTAGCGAGGCCCCAGTTCTTGAGGTGGCCTCAACCCCTCTGCTTCCTATAATCCTTCTTCCTCTTCTTCTATGGGATTTCCCAACTTCCTCCTAATATTTGGTGATGGGTCTCTTCATCTGTTCAGAGCTTGTGAAGTACTTGATATTTTAAAATATGTTAACTAGCCAAATATTAAGGATGAGATAATTCAAGATAATGATTTACAGCTATACGTGTGTGATTCTATAAATCTGTGGTGGGCACATTGCATAGAAATTTTTGGGGGAGTTGTTTTGTTTTGTTTTAAACACTGCAGCTCACTGAGGCGTACTGACTTAGTTCAAACTCAGAAACACCAAAATATGAAAATGAAGTACTTCTTATATAGCCCCGGAATCTGGGGAGAATGAATGATGGGAAAAAAAAACGGGTGATCCACTGAAGAATTCTCCTCAGAAGAAGACTATCCAGCATGGATGTCACATATCCCAGACAGCAGATAGTCCAACATGCATTCAATACCCCAATAAGCAAACCAGCAGGTGCAGCTCAGGCCTCCAAGCTGAAGGAGAGTGTCGCTCCTCCAGTCACACTGAGAATAGTAACATTGTATTGATCTGTTTTGGGGGGTGACATACAAAGGCATTTGACATGAGAAGACAGAAAGACTGAAATCATAGATATTTTATGTAACCATCAAAAAAAATGGGTAATTGAGGTTTCTTTCCTTTTTACTTTTGAACAATTGGTCTCACTTTTGGTCCATTACCATGATATCCAGCTCAGTAACATGGTATAGGCACACACACTGACATCACCTATGGTCCTTTACCTCAACTAAAGAAGTCATCTAGTCAAGCGCTGTGGAGTAACACATGTTGGGCTTGTTTGTATGCCCAGAGTGAAAAGCAGAGAGCCAGATAAAATGACTATAAAATTCACTTGGCCTTTCTAGATTCCCAGAGCATTTCATCATGATGTATACATGAAGAACATCAATAGGCCACAGCCTAGGCTGCTCAGTAAACACTTCTTGTTACTCACTGCTAAAATCTGATTGGATCAAATCACACAGGGAAGAGTTTCTTTAGCAAACATCAGAATCCATGCAATAATTACTGCTCCTGGCCTAAAAATCTAACAAAGGTCATCTTCAGTGTTTAGATCCCCTGCCCCCGCCATCTTCTAAGATCATCCAGCTGACAGGAGTTCTCTATAAGCAATGTCCAGAAGCTTCTATCTATTCTTTTCATTCTCTGAGTCATTATAACTAATGCCTGGAGCATGGATTATAACTCATTTGATTTACTTAAGACAAAGTCTTTTAGGGCAATGTCAGGGTCCAGTCTGATATTTATGCTCATGAACAAAACCTTGCCGCCTCACTCAAACTCATTTATCGCAATATTTGGTAGAGACAAAGGGGGGCCCCCAACCCCCGTAATTACACAGGTACAGACAAGAGAACTAAAACTCCACCCCGGGGGACTTCAGTCAGCTGGTAAGGTAGTTGCCCCACAGGTATGAAGACTTGTATCCAAATCATCAAAACCCAGGTAAAAGCCAATGCTTCGTGTTCACAGTCTCAGGTCCGTGCAATGAGATGGGAGACAAGACTGAAGAAGCTCAAAAGTCTATAATGGTTTTAAAACAAGAAACCTTGTTTAAAACCAGGTAGATGGCAAATGGGAACACTTTAGGTCATTCTCTGGCCTCTACACCCGTGCTGTGGCCTCACATCTGAATGCACATACACACACACCACACCTCCACATACACACCTGATACCTATACACCATATATACACACACTCTCCTCCACCACATACACATACAGAGAGGGGGGAAGAGTGAGGGAAGGAGGGGGGAGGGAGAGAAGGAGAGGGAATAACGGAAATTCTTTTTTATACTCAGTAGACAATTGCTTCGTCTCATAAATTTACAGACCCTAAGTCATGTCCCTATTTAGATGAACAGCTCTTGTGTTCTCATCCAGGAGAATGAAAAGGGGTTGGGGAGGAGAAATCCAAAGTCATCTGCTAATTAGAGGAGGTGGGAGACGAAGCTGCTTCCATTAAACTACTCTGGAACAGTTGCAAGATCCACAAAATCTGTTTTTAGCTCAGACATCCATCGTGTTGGCTGTGTGATGTGTTTTCAATTTAATGATAATTACCCTTTCCATTTCTTTGATAATTGCCCTCTCTATTATCATTTATGGAGATTCAAATTATAAATCAAGACAAGACAGCCAGAAAAAAATATTATGATTGTCCCTTCTGAGGCCATCTCCAACTCAATAACATTGCCAACACCCGAGAATTCAGCTACCTTCATTTGCATGCTTACGATCATTTTATTTTAGGGTCCACTGGTTTTTCCTAAAGAGGAGGTTCCATGACAATAGCAGAACTGAATGACAGTGTGGACAGAGGCTATAAACTTAGCTGCACTCCAAGTTATAAGCTTGTATTCAAAATGAAAACGCTGCTCTCCTGATGGAACACGAGAAGGAGGCGGGGTGAGCCACTTGTTTCCTGTAAGTCACCAGTCCCTCGGAGGGCGTTTTATCTCCCCGCCTCCCTCACCAGCTTAGACTCTTGGCCTGTTGGAAGAAAAAACTCTTGTTACTCAATATGAACCTTAATCAACATGGTGAGATGTGCAGAAAGACAGAAGGAAGCTTGGATCTGAATTTCTAGGATCCTTCTCCCAAAAACAAAAACAAAAAAACAAAACAAGGAACTAAAATGTCCACCCAAGAATGACTTGACAAAGGTCCCCTGGCACCGGTCTAAATTGTTTGGTTTTCAGGATTTTGGAAAGTGCCTTTTCTTTAGAGACCCATTAGTAAAACTTACATTACATAAATTTGGAATAGAGATTTGAACTAGAAACATACAAAACAAATATAAAGAACTAGTCATCTCTGATTGCTGTGATACATTTTATTCTTTTCTATTTATGTGAATTTTTTTCACGGTCAGGATGGAACCCATACTTGACTCTTTTTGAAGCTATAATTGTCTCTGTGTATGAATACCATCCAGACTGATAAGGATTACATCTTCCCATATCTACTGTGATACCATATTTGTATCTGATATGGTAATATCAGCAAATAACACTAACAGGGTGTGGTGATTTCAATAAGAATGTCCCAAGAAGCTCATATATTTTTATGTACTCCAGTTCTTGGAACTGTTTGGGAGAAATTACTAGGTGTGCCCTTATTGGGGGAGTTATATCGCTAGTGTTGGGCTTTGAGGTTTCAAAAGCCAATGCCATTCCCAGTTACCTGGCTGTGTTTCATGCCTGAGCATCAAGATGTGAGCTGTTAGCTACTGCTCCAGCACCCTTCCTGTCTGTCTACTGCTATGGTCCACACTATAATGGCCATTGACACTAATCCTGTGGGAACTGTGAGCCCTAAATTAAATGCTTTCTTTTTTATAAGGTGTCTTGGTCATGGTGTCTTATCATGGCAATAGAAAAGTAACTAAGACGTGGGGTATCTATACCATGTTAATTTTAAATGTCAACGTGCCACAACCTAGAGTCACCTGAGAAAGAAGTCCCAATTGTGGGATTGCCTGAAAATTAGTTGGCCTCTTGTCTGTAGGGGATTTTTTTGACTGTTCATTGATGTAGGAGAGTCCAGACCACTGTGGGCAGTGTCATTCCCTATGCAGTTCTGAGCATGAGCCTGCCTACCAACTGCATTAACTCTTTTCTCTCTCTTAAGCTCCTTTTGATCAGAGTGTTTTAACATAGCAACAGAAGTGAAATTAGGATACCACCCATATCACAGATTGCTAAAAAACAACAACAACAAAACTGTTTTTCTCTAGGCAGGATTGTTAAACTTTTGCAAGCCAGCTCAGATCTTTTGATAAGATTTTGAGAAAGAGAAGACGTGGGCACAGATACAACCTGAGCTCCTTTTTGGTTCCTTTAGCAGGGTGTGAGGTTGGTTGGTTAGCACTCACCCTCTGAAGTATAATTATTACCATTTCAATATCCTCCTGTTGCTCTGAGAACAGAGTAAAAAACCCTTGGGATCTTTTATTCAATATATTTGTCCTAGATTTTTTAAACTCAGTCCCCACATACCTCTGTCTAAATGTTCTCAAATTCGTGATACTTGACTCTTTCCTGCTCACCCCTGATCATCGCTTCATAAACTCCACCATATGAAGTTATGTAACTGAAGGTTACTGAATGCACAATGGAAAAAAAATAATCAGTTCAGAAACAAATAGGTTTCTGGCGGTGCTGGTCCAGGAGGCTGGCATCACGTGATTTCACTGAAGGCTTGGTTCTGGACACAGAGCATCCACAGTACATGGTGCAGGCTTTCACACTCACATCAACAGCAAAGCTGCCTGAAGATTGTCAGCTTTCCCACTGGCTAGTTCTACATCAACATAACACAAGCTATAGTCATCTGAAAGAAGGGAACTTCTGTAGAAGAAGAATGCCTTTATAAATCTGGTTGCCAGCAAGCCTGTAGGGCATTTTCTTAATTATTAATTGATGGGAAGGCCAAGTCCGTTGTGAGTGGAGCCACCCTCCGCTAGTGGTCCTAGGTTCTACAAGAAAGCAGACTGAGCAAACCATAAGAAGCAACCCAGTAGTTGGGCAGTGGTGGCACACGCCTTTAATCCTAGCACTTAGGAGGCAGACACAGGTGGATTTCTGAGTTCGAGGCCAGCCTGGTCTACAGAGTGAATTCCAGGACAGCCAGGGCTACACAGAGAAACCCTGTCTCGAAAAAAAACAAACAAAAAAAAGTACAAAAAAAATGAAAAAAAAAATAATAAAAGAAGCAACCCAGTAAGCAATACCCTTCATGGCTTGTACCCCTGTATCAGCTTATGCCTTTAGGTTCCTGCCTTGTTTGAGTTCCTGTCCTTACTTCCTTCTTCGATGGGCTAATACAGTGTGGAAGTGTAAGTCACATCAACCCTTTCCTCCCTGTATTAGGCAGTGTTCTCTACAGGAACATAAATTACAGAATGAATTTGTAGATATATAAATATTTATGTTTAATATATTTTATATGTACATTTATAATAAATATATACGTTTATTGAAATAAATATTTATTATTTATATATATTTAAACATATAAATATATATTTAGAGAGAAAGAGAGAGATAGAAGAAAGGAATAAAGAGGATTTATTACAATGGCTTGCAGGAGGTGATCTAGCTAATCCAACAATGGTTGCCTATAAAGGAAGGTCCCAGAATCCAGTAGTTTTTCAGTCCCTGAGGTTGGGTGTCTCAAATGGTCTTCAGTATATGCCAAAATCCCAAAGAATCCCAAAGGCTCTAATGATAGTGAAGGGTTGGACTTCCTAACAAAAGCAAGAGCAATGAAGGAAGTAAAGAGATACCGAGCTTCCCTCTTTTGTCTTTCTTAAGCTGCCAGCAAGGGAGAGGGGTGTGGGGTGGGGGGGGGAGTGATTGTTGAATCTCAAAAGATCTGGAATAAAGGTTTATCTTCCTTTTCAAGGATCCAGATTAGAAGTGACTCTTCTCAATTCAAATGATTTAAATAAGAAAAAAAGTCTTCACTGGTGTGGCCAGTCGTTTGGTTTTAGTTGATTCCATATGTAGTTAAGTGGACTACTAGAATCGCCATCACAACTTTCCAACTTGCCTCAAACTCAAATCCACCTGTGACTGTCTTGCAGGTGCTGGGATTAAAGGCCTGCACCATCACCACCACCAGGCTCTGACTTGAGTTTCCTTAAAGCAAATTATTACATTTATTCTGGCCTAAGATTAGGATGGGATTTCCAGTAGGTTCTAAAACAGTCCTAAATATATTGCTTCCTATTTGTGCTATATGTTTCTATAAGGCCACAGTCCTAGCAATGACAACTATAAAACCACATTACTAATCAGCACTGGAAAACACTGAAGCTGCTCGGTGTCCTATAGTGTCAGAGATGGTTAGGTTTGTGTGTAAATATAAATAATCTCACCCATCTCATTAGTATCCAGTCTTCCTTTGGTCTTTACTAAATGATAAAATTATTTGTATATGAAAACATTGGTTTATAACATTTTTAAGACTTATTATCAGTAAATATTTGGTTTGTATACATGTTTTAACTCTAATTTTTATTGTTTATGTACTGGAGATTAAACTTAAGATTCCAACAGGCTAAGGCAAACTCTCTGCTATTAAGTTTGTACTTCCGGTTTGTATTTCTGTCTTATATGTCTACAGGTCTAGGATGCCATGCAATTTTCTTGAGTGAAACAAGACTACAGGTGGAAAATGTTTTAAAAATCCTGTTTTCTTTCCTGGATGGTTTCTATGTCAATTTCACTTACGCTAAAGACATTTGAGAGGCTGGAACCTCAGACAATGCCTCCATCAGATCAAGCTGTAGGCAAGCAAGCTTGTAAGATATTTACTTAATTGGTGGTTGATGGGGAAGGCCCAATCCATTGTGGGCGGTGCTATCACTGGGTTCTATAATAAAGCAGGCTGAGAAAACCATAAACAGCAAACCAGTTAGCCGCACTTCTCCACAGTTTGCTTCTGCATCAGCCCCTGGCTCCAGGATCCTATCCTGTTTAGAGTTTCAATTCTGACTTCCTTTGACGATGAACTGTGATGTGGAAGTGTAAGCCAAATAAACTCTGTCCTTCCCATGTTGCTGTTGGTAGTGGTGTTTCATCACAGCAATAGTAACCCTAGCTTCAATGGTCTCTGTATGAATTTCACTTTCCCAAGGCAGGGTAGACTTCCATGATAGCGTCTCCCTTTGCCACTAAGGCCTGGGCACCTCCCGTCCCATAAACTCTTCAGCACTTGTTGAGTGTGGACAGTACTTACTTTGCATGCTGCTGTTTGAAAACTAATAAAAGTTCCCACTTCACCTATGTTTCTCAGGACTGTTGCCCAGTCACCTTTAACCCTATGACTGTGGACATTCACTTCACTAAATGAATCATTGAAAATATAATCTGTGGGATATTTTGTTTTCTTGAGAGCAATTGGTTTTTTGACAATTAGCTCATTCTGAGCTGAGTGTGGAACTCTGTAGTAGAGTACTTGCCCAGAATGCTTGAGGCCCTGGGTTCAATGGACAGAGTTGCAAAGTCAACAAGCAATGCCCTCCTTATTCCACAAGGCACACATAGAAAGGACAGGGACTCCGAAGTGTAATTAAACCTGAAGTTTGCCCCTGTGGTGCCTAAGGTGTGGTCTTTGCACATTTTCTCTCCTTTCAGTTTCTAATTTATGAAGTAGTTTATAACAAAATCAATTTTCTAAGGATCGTCATGAAAATTATGTAAATCAACTCCTGCTCCAGCTTCCAGGGGTGAAAAGATCAGCCATGTTCCTACCCACCTGCCACCAGCCCTGCTGTGGTGATTTTAAACAACCCGAGCGTTAGCCATCTCATCTATTAGAAAGACAGTGACATCTCTCACCCTCATTCCATCCCTCATTTATAGCCTTGTGGTTAGGGCTTTCTGCTACTGTTCCATGAGACTTTCTAACACAGGCAATAGGAAGGAGCACACCCAAGCTTGTCACCACCCCAGCAGGCTAGTGTGTCCCTCAGACATCTGTAGTTTCATTGGTGGCCTCCTGGATTTTTTGTGAGGGACCATGTTCCTCATTTGTCTGTGTCTACTCCTCCCTGATGGCTCATCTCAGCAGCAGCCAACTCCTCCTGATGGTCTCTGAAATACCTCTTGCAGCCCTTGCTTCCTTTTCTATATGCTGCCCACTGCTGCCACCCATCAGCGTTCTCATTAATCGCCTTCCTGTCTGGACTGCAATAGCCCACTAGCCAATCTTCCCAGTTTTAGACTCAGCTTAAATACATCAGGACCAGTTCTCCCAGACTAAGCCACTCCCAACGCACACCCTCTGTTTTGTTTGGTGTTACTAGTACCTTTCCGCCATGAGAGCACAGACCTTCATCAAGTTCTTAACATCTGCATCTTAATCACCTAATAGATAGTGTCCCAATGACTACTTTTACTATTCAAAACCATGTTCTTACAGTATACTTCAATATAACATACTTCTATTCAAGTATTACATTTTAAATTTTGCTAAAATTGTTGGTTAGATTAATTATTGACTAAATTCATGTGCTGTCCTTGCTCTGATCTTGACTAGAGATGCTTTGTGTGCCAAAATTGGATTTCTAGCTCATTCACTCCTTGCTCAGACATCATCCTTGTTTCCAGCAGATTGCCTACTGGTTAATGTCCTATCCTAGAACCAAGCCCCCAACTAAGAGGGCAAACTTCCTTCGATGAATATTCCAACCAGCTAGGACTCCTCTAAGAGTTGTTTTAAGTAGAAAAAATGGCAATGCTGGTAGTGACAGCAAAATCTCCCCGGGCTGTGCCAAGGAAGACAGCAGAGTGGAATTGCTCCTCCTCAATAATTGTACCTGTTCTTCAGGGACGGTACAGACAAGGAGGAGGTTTTACCACCACAGACTGGGCAGGGAACACGGGAAGAAACGCACATGTTCAAGGCAAAGGAGTTTGCTTAACATTCTGGAAGTTAAGCATGTCTTTATTTGAATGTAAGGCAACCTGAACATTCCCCTGTTTTGTTAAAAAGATGAGAGAATGCCAGAGGGACTTTTCCCCTCTAAACTGATATTATTTTAATTCTCATTCGCTTTAGTGTGAATTGTGTACTCTTTTCTGTTTACTCGTAATTATGTTCATTTGTGCACAGCAGATGAAAATACTGCTTTAGTGTCATTGGGAACTTATTGCCTCTTGAATCTTGCTAAAACTTGTCCCCTACATTACAAATTAAAGGACACTATTTCTTACTAGAGTTTTACAGTCTTGGTCTTGTATTTGTAAACACACATATTATCATTGTGCGAATCAAGTAGTTACCTGGATTAGACTTAATATATTAAAGTGCTATTGTTTGGAAGTTGGAAATTTTTTTTCAGAGAAAGTAATTTCAAATTCTGAAGAAAATAGGAGTCAGCTGCAGTGTAATGTATCTGTAATCTCTGCCATATGGGAGGCTAAGACAGGGACATGGCAGAATTTGGGAGTTTGTGGCCAAGCTTATCGAAAAAGTAGTAATGAGTGGGAAATCCTGAAGAACAAATTTCTTCAAAATAGCTGATTTTACTTTACGTTATTAATTATTGTTATAGTGCACGGGTATGCCATACACACTCCTGGGACTCCCCATGAACCCACTACGGAACTCAGAATATGACCTTGAACTTCTGATATAACTGATTCCACCTTCCAAGTGCCAAGATTATAGGCATGTAGCAATATACTATGTTTTATGCAAAGCTAATGTCTGAACTCTGGACCTTTAGTGTGCTTGGCAAGCCGGCTACCAACTGAGCCACATCCCCAGCGTCTACTTATCCACCATTCTAAAACCAAACCCTTCTGCCTCGTTCACCTACCTGATTCTATCTTGTGTTCGCACCTGGAAAGTCCTTATTTATTTCTTCAATTCACGTCGGACTTATCATATCATACGTGTGTTGAAATCTCAACATTTCTGCTCCCTGAAATCTTACTTTCTTGTTCCCTCTCAGTTGATTTTTACATGAGACAAAGAATAAGAGATGCAGAAATTTACTATTATAGTTAAATTCAATAAATAACCTCAAATTATACTAAGGAGATGGGGCAGTAGCTAACTGGAAGAAAACCTGTTTAGCAAGTGTAAGGCCCTGGGTTAATTCCTCAGCCCCATAGATATTAAAATAAAATATATAAAGGTTAGCCTGTCTTGAATTCCTGTACTTTAGAGAACCACTAAGGAAGGCTTTTTATTAGAAAGTAGATTCTCCTGCACCATCTTGATTAACCTCATTTCTGTCTCAGACCAGAAATGCTGCTTCATTTTCTGCTACAGATTTGAGACTCGCTTGATAGAAAAATCCATCCATCTACACATTGCTTAATTAGGAATGAATTTTAAGTATTCAGAACCTACACATGATACTTTGGCTCTCGGAGACAGACGGGAGCAGGAGAGCCATAATTAGTTAGCAGGCTGCCATCCCAGAGCATCAAGCAAGATAGCCAGCTTACTTTACCTTTTCCCTCCCACGTTAACAAGTTACCACTGACAAGGTGACTCAGACTGGACTAAGAGAACAAAGCAGCAAGACCTTCCTTGATGACTCCTTAACTGGTCATAGCTACTAAAAGTACAAGTCCCTCATGGGAGGACAGGAGGGAAGGAAAGAAAAAAAGATGAAGCTGAGAGTCAGACTTGATGGTACATACCTTAATCTCAATAGTTTAGTATCTGAGGCAGTAAGAATCAAGTGTTTATGGACAGCTTGCTACCTAAGGAGACCTTTTCTCAAAATAAAAAAAGAAAAAGAAAGAAAGAAGAAAAAGAAAGAAAGAAAGAAAGAAAGAAAGAAAAAGAAAGAAAGAAAGAAAAGAAAGAAAGAAAGGAAGGAAGAAAGAAAGAAAGAAAAAAGAAAGAAAAGAAAGAAAGAAAGAAAGAAAGAAAGAAGAAAAAAGAAAGGAAGAAGAGAGAAAAAGAAAGTCAGTCAGCCATAAATACGCATTTGACACATAAGTGGAATGCTTTGGTGATCTCCCCTTAGACATCTATAGGTTCTCAGGAGGTTAAGAAAAGATTGAAAGGTCTATTAACCACGGGAGTTTGGAGAGGCTAAAGAAGCAGACAGTAGCTATGTCAGGACAGGATCAACTACCACTATGTAGGAGCTGTCTTCCCTTTCTTCCACTGGTGAGGAGGCATGGAGTTATTTTTGAGCCTTAGCCATCAGCAGCTGACAACCCAACCAGACAAGTGTGCTTCCCCTATGCTACACCTAACAGAATCAGAGTCGGTGGTTCTCAAAATCAATAAAGTCAACTCAGGAAATCTGTGTGTTTTCTGTGTATTTTCAAAGAACCACCACTTTGAATCTGAGGGATAGAATTATTTCAGAGGAGAGACTCCCCCAATGCATTAAATGTTTCTTGAGTTCCAGTTGACTTTCACTTTTCCTAGCTCCTGTGTTCTGGCAAATCCGTCTTCTCCCTACCATGGAGACAGAGACTCGCTTTCTGATTGACCCTCCCACCTGTGTCTGCCAGAGGAGCAGATGCCCAGATTCTCGGGTCAGAGTTGGGCCCTGGTCCTCCTGTCACTCTGTACAGAGAGGGTTTTGCAGCATGGTGTCAGCTTTCTGATGTCTGGCTTGTGTTTGTATGTTTAAAGTGAGCAGGTGGTATCAATGGCTGCCTAATGACTAAGATAAGAGTGGAATTGATCTTCTGATTAACAGGTCTCCCTAGGTGGGTGGCACAAGGCTCCTCCCTCCTGGGTTTGGTTACATTGCTCATTTCCCGGACTTACTTGCAGCCTTTGCTCTCTTCATCTGAGCCGATTTCCTTAAACACCAGATACAGACTTCTGCATCTGCTGTGTCCCTCGCTATTAGTAGCCTTCATCCCTAGACTCGAAAGCAAAACATTGAATGTGCAAACTAAAGAACCTTCAATCCTCTTGATTTTTTTTTCTCATGCTGAATTTGAAACACGAGTATTTTGTTTTTTGTTTTTTTTTCTAGGTGACAGGCTACTTCCTCTAAACTCCACAACTCATTCCGAAGACTATGGAGCCTACATAGTTTTCTAAAGATAAACGATGAATTTCAAAGTAAGTCACAGGCTGGTTTTAGCTATGGTGTGAATTCAATCATTGTGTACAAGTGTGGTGCTTTGCCTGTGGGTGATTTTCGAAGTTATGACATTTAGTGAGCCTTTATTTCAGGGTAAAATTGTGGTCCTGGGTAGAGATGAAAACGTGAGTCACTGAATGTGTGGCTTCTTGTTAGCTGCTCTATGTCGCTGCCAGCTGGCTGCCTACCTATCTCTGTGTTGGACAAAAGGATTCTTGAGATGGGAGAGTACTCCTGCCTTAGAATGTGAGTAGGCATCACAAATCACAGTTAAGGAGAAATGAATTAGAGTGGCATGGAGCAAGAAGCTACTAGAATGCGTTCCTTTGTTGAGGAATAAAGCATCCCAGCTGGGCTACTTTTGCCAAGGATGCTGGTTGGTGAAGGGATAGGGTGAAGGCTTTTATAGAGGATGCTGGTTTGATAAAGTGAGGTGTGATGAAGTCCTTTATAATAGAAGGCTTCATGTGTCTAACCCAATGTTCATCACTGCCCACTGCTTTCCTGGTTAAGAGTAATAATTCCTAGAATCTACTGCTCTCCCAGACAGTGGTCAGTTCTACCTATAACGACTAAAGGCCTAAGTTTTGGCATCAACCTGAATTTAAGTTTGTATTATTTTAATAACCCAAATGGTGTTTCTGCTGTTATCGATGGTGCTTCTGCCCGCGTAACTATGAGATTCCGATTTCTCCTCTACAAAGTGAGAGAAATAACAGTAGACACTCTAACAAGCTGTGAACAAATGTGATCAAGCCAGTAGATTGGAAACACTTTGAAATATTGCTGCATAGCAAGCATGAAATTTATTGATTAACTATAGTGCTCGTGTTATATCATCTCTGTCTCGGACTATCAACTCCTATAGGCTGCAAACTTGGTAGTTTTCAGTATTACTAGTATCAATAGTTGTGGATATCATGATTAATACAATGCATTTTAGTAGTGGTGTTGGTGGTGGTACCAGGATGTAACCCATTGTCTCCCATGGGCTAAACTCTCCCTAACCATGTGGGAATTATTAAAGAAAACCAAACTCCCGAATCCCTCTCTCTTTAACGGAGTTACAACATGTATTCCTGGAAATGCCAAGAAGGAAAATCATTGCCATTCCGTGTCTGGTGAATGTGTGCTGGCGAGCCCTAAGGTGACAGGAGGGATCATGGGATGTGAAACTGGGGTTCGTTCCTGCCAGCATACAGTGTGGTGGGAGAGGCAATTGGAAGGCTCTTTGCCATCTTGGAAACACACAAACATCCATTGGCATAGCCTTTCAGGAAGCTGAATGAAAAGGAGACTGCAAAACAAAAAGGCTTTCAGGGGAGGGAAGGCAGTGCTTCCAAATCACAGCAATGATTATGACCACCATTAGAGTTTAATGAGCCTATGGACAGCTAATGACTTCATCTCTCCAGTGGGCCTGCCAATTGCCTGGGTTTCTATGCACATTCTTCCTTCTCTCCAAAGGAGTAAAATCATGGCTCTGTTAGGCTAGACAAGTCCAAGTCATTGCTTGATTCTACCATACTGCTTTCGTCTCTGGACTGATGGTCCAGAGGAAAGAATACTGGGACACCATTTTTAGAGCCCTAGACTATCATCAGGAGTCAGTGCAAAGATAGTTGACCGTCAACTACTTTAGGACCTATACTCCTCATCTCTAAAACGTCCAGGGTCATTGTCATGCTGATGATCACACAGTGATGAGTCATACCCTATTTCTAAAGTGACATTAAATGCAGCATATGGCATTGAGATGTTTGTATGTAGAAATAACATTTATTTTAACTTAGAATGTATTACAAGTGCTATCATTTATTTCAGACATATCTTCATTAGTAATTCAAGATAATACGATATTTTAAGTTTTAATAAGTGGTCTATTGAGTTATCAAAAACTATATTATAATAAGAGCTAAATTGAGTCAGAGTCATCTTGATTAAACATACTATTATAATTTGTGTATGTGTATATGACCCCAGAGTTTTAATTCTGGCTACATATATGCAAAATATGTCGTCTGCCACTTAGATTTACACAAGCCTAATGCTCCAATCACATTCAAAATGGATAGCATTAATATTTATTATCAAAGGCAAAAATTGGCAAAATAGAAATAATAGCCACAAGTCTTACTAATAGGTTATTTCTGGGGAGAAAACATTTTTCATAAAAATAAAAGATTGTCTTCTCCTTTGTGATTCTGAGATACTTCTTTCATTATTTTGTTTTTTAAAATATAACCCAGTATATACAGTGTCTATTTTAAAATAGAATATATAGATAGCAATGCAACTGCATAGGATATGGTATTAGATATTCAGATAGTGCTTTTGGTGTGATACTTTAGAAATCCTAAACTCTACAGCAAAGTAGTCAGGCATCATTTTCCAATCTAATGCTATCTGTAAACTAATCACCATGGTAACAGAAAGGACAGGGATGGATGCCTGTTCAGTCAAGGGAGCAGGTTGGGCTCTAGTCCCAAATTGTCAGTGGTACTGTCTGAGTGGTTTAGAGTAATTAGCATTTATCTGGCTAAGATTTCTGATATTATTTTAAGAAATGGTAAAAAGAACCTCAAATTTGAAGGGTGATATTTAGAGAAAAACTCTTAAGCAACAGAAATATTTAGCAGCCTGTAATACGCAGTTGGTCCTAAGTCTGCTGTCTGTGTCTCATTAGACATCAAGAGTAGACCGATTAAAATTTGATTCTTCGCGTCTTGGTTTCTTTTTCTATTATTATGACAAAACACACTGACAAGGCAGCGTAAGGAGAAGGGATTTACTTAGTTCCATGTTGCAGTTCATCACAGTAGGAAGCACAGGAACCTCAGGGAGCTGCTTGCACCAGAGCAGCAGTCGAGAGAAGAATGGGATGAGTATTCCTGTTCAGCTCTCCCTTTTTGTATAGTCCAAATCCCAAGCCAAGGTCTGGAGCCACCCATGGTGGCAGGCCCTCTTGCAACAATTAACCCAAGTGGAAATATTCCCCAACAGATGTCCCTAGCACTCTATCTCCCATGCGACTCTAAATTTCATTAAGCTGACAGTTGAGATGAACCACCAAACTCCAATAAAAACATGTAAGCTAAATCTTTTGGGTTTCATGCAGAGATCTCTGTGGTTTATTTGTACAAATAAAATCAACATATAAAAATATTCATCTGCCCCACAAAAATAGTATTCAGCTAGAGTAATAAGTTATTTTTATAAGGCCTGTGCTTCTTTCTAATTTTTTAAACAATTTATTTACTCTTACTTTTACTTTATGTGCACTGGTGTTTTTGCCTACATGTTTGTCTGTGTGAGGGTGTCAGATCTTGGAGTTACAGACAGTTGTAAGCTACCATGTAGGTGTTGGGAATTGAACCTTGGTCCTCTGGAAGAACAGTCAGTGCTCTTAACCACTGAGCCAAATCTCCAGCCACCAAAGCCTTTGTTTCTTAATGAATAGAGTTTATGTGCATTGTACTTTGCTGGGGAAAACCATAAGAGACATCATGCTTGTAAGTGTATGCCATGAGCTGTCGCATCACTAAAAACCAGGAGGAGTTAACTTAGCTTGGTAACTTCTGGTGGAACTCGGGAGTCCCAGTCAGGAGTCTTTGACTCCTCAGACAAGGAAAAGACCTAAAAAAATATCTATGAAAACCTCCAGCTTAGTGGGAATCAGAGTCTCCTCTCAGGGTCAACAGTGATGATTCTAGGATGAAGAAGGGAAATCCCTTTGCTAGATGGGCACCTACACTGTTGGTTTTTCAGTACATTTGTGCTGTGAACAAAACCTGCTTAGTCTGGCTTGACTGTGAAATGTTCCTTACAGACTCATGAGCTTGAATGTTTGGGCTCCAGCTGACATGCTATATCAGGGAAGCTGCAGGACCTAGAGAGGTGAAGCCTCATTGGTGGATACAGTCTACTGGGGGATGGGTCAGTAAGGGCTTTAGCTCGCTCCTGACCACTAGGGTGGGTCTAGCTCTCTTCTCTACCACTTAGGCAAGATGTGAGCAAGGTGCAAAGCTCCCAGGACCATGAATTGAGCCCCTCTACTGCCACGTGATTTTCCAGCATAATTATCCATCTCCCTTCAAAGGTGAACTCAGACAACTGCCTACTCTAAGTTGCTCCTGTCAAGTACTTGACCCCTGGCTGAATCAAAGCCAAAGGCTTGGAGACCCATCAGCTATCAGTGTCCCCTGGCCAAAGGCTGTCTCCTTCACTGTCCCTGTTGGCCAATTAGGCTTCCTCTTTTTAACATCTGAGCTGCCCAAAGGATATCTCTTAATAAAGCTAGGTACCACTGTCCATTTCAATGTTGACTCGCTTTTGTGCCTGTATTCTCACGTTAATAATACAAAACTTCACCCATACAAAGAAAACTAAAACTTCTCTGTTCATATTAAAAATTTAAGTTGCATGTTCTATCAACATACAGTACAGGAATGAAAGCTGCCCTGGCTCTCACGCCTGAGCTGTAACTTACAAGTAGAACTCAGTCCCGCACAGCTCATGAATCTCCCGCCTTAGTTACCTCAGCACTTGGGAACCTGAGGTAGGAACACAAACATTTGAGGGCACTCTGGCCTGTGCAGTGAGTTCCAGGAGAGCTGGACTGTAGAATGAGACCCTTTTCAAGGGGAAACAAACAAGGGCAGCATCAAAATGCCTTCCCACATACTAGTCCCCAAACAAAACACAAATAAGCAAACATTTGTCTCGTCATGGAAGAAAAGGTGAGCAGAAGTTACTAGAAACCAGATAGAGCGGTGGGGAGGTGCAGTTGTTAGAAGGAACAGAAAGACGTACAGAATTTGGAGTTCACTTTGGTATTTTATAGCACAGTGGAATGAGTTGTCAGCTACAACAATCTGTAGTAAATCTCAGGGTAATTTGAACAGCATGAAAATTCCCCACGTAAAACTTCCAACCTCTTGAGGAGAAGGAGGTGTCGTTGCACCACCATGATAACGACATATTGAATGCATGTGTGGAGTTACCGTATTGTCCCCTACAATGTACGGACATTGGCTTTCTTTATGATTTATGACTTGTGTTATGTGTGTGCACCTATGTGAGTGGATCTTTGTTATGCGAGTGGGGCCCGAGGAGGCTGTTGGACCTTTCAGAGCTGGAGTCACAAGTCATTGGAAATGGCCTGATGTGGGTGTTGGGACCCAAACAGGTTCTCCGAAAGAGCAGAAAGCTTTCTTTTAACCCTGAGACATCTCTCCAGGACCAAAATATTATGTCTTAATATTTCAGACAAGCCAAGACAGGTGAAGATAAAATTCATTGTTGTAGCATCTTACTTAGATTCATAGGCTCCTGTATCTACTTCCAGCACTGAAAATAAAAAAGAATGAATAGATAGACAGACAGATGAATGGCTAGACAGACAAACTAATTTTTTAAAAACCAGTGAGATACTCAATGAAGAAAGGAGCCTGCTGCCAAGCTCAGTGATTTAAGGCCAATCCCCAGGAGCTATGTAGTGGAAGGGAAGAATGAACTCCCAAATGAAGATTGTCTCCTGACTGTCACACGTGCACACACACAGACACATGAGCACACAGATGTGTGCACACACATAGACACACCCATGTTAAATAAGTAAATATATAAAAAGGACAATTTTTAAAAATCAGACTGAGTTTCTAATTACGATAATCATATTACCTATTTATTGTGTTGAGTCTGTTGTGAGTCCACTACTATTATATGTCCTAATTTGCATACACTTCATGTAATTCTCAAAAAACACATCAGGAATAATCTACTGCTCTCAGTTTAAACATAAACGAGGTTCAAAAGTATAATTTGATCAAATGTAGCAACTACCTAAAGTGGTGGAACTAGGATTTGAACTCAAGTCTTCCCCTCTGTGGCCCAAGACCAGCCTTTTTAAGCACAGTTCCTTTAGCTTCTCTCCAGCCTGCTTCCTTGTGTAGTTATGTCTTTTCTTTTTGTTCAGATACCAGGACGATGACTGGGCTGACAGTTTTATTGCGTGTATGTACATTAACATCAACCAATACTTGCCATTCTGTCCATGGAGTCAATGAACATCTTACAAACAGATGAGCTACAGATTCAGAAAAATCGATGACTCTGAGAGTGAGTGAGTGAATTAGGGAGAGTGAAGGCAGCCTGTGCTTCTCTTGGAGGGAAAGCCCAAGCCCCCTGTAATGAAGCAGACCCAGTGCTGATGACTTAGGACAGGAACACAGGTGACTCTCAGACGAGGAGTCAGGGTGCTGTTCCTCGTTCCATAAACTGATTTCCCAGTGGATTTGAATAATGTCAACATTGAGAAGACAAAAGACTGTCTGTGGTTCTTTGTTGCTTAGTTCAAGGCCAGTTTCTCTCCTACTCATTGTTCATTTATTTGACTACCTCCTCCCGATTTCAGTTTGCCAGGTTGCACGTTTTGTGTGTGTGTGTGTGTGTGTGTGTGAGAGAGAGAGAGAGAGAGACAGTCAGACAGAGAGACAGACAGAGACAGAGATGAGATAGACAGAGAGACAGAAAAACAGAGACAAAGAGAGATAAAGATAGAGATTGTATGTATTGTGTCTGGGTATGTCTATGTGTCTGTGTGTGTGTGTGTGTGTGTGTGTGTGTAACAGTGACGCATGCTATTACACACAAACCCCTCTTCTTGCTAAGGAGTGTCCGTTGGTCTTATAGTTTCCCCCATGTCTATCAAGTCTTCCTTGCCTGTGGTCTTCCTGATCAGGAGCCTGATTTTGCCCAAAGCCTTCTCAATTAATTAAGTATAAAAACACCTTTGCACTTCTATGGAAATTGCCTTCCTTTTAGCTCAAGGCATCACCAGTGGTAAAATGGATTCATTTTGCATCTGCAGATATTTCAGTGGTAAGATTCAGGTTTCCCATTGATCTCCTTTTTCTATTTTCAACAATAATGGAAATACTACTGCAGAGAATTTAAAAATATCTAAACATACAAGAAAAACTGTAAGACAATCATTTCTGTCAACATGCAACAGAAGTATTTTTAGCCTTCTGCTGCGTTTCTCGTTCTTCTCTCAATTCGCCCTATCTTAATTTACTGTAATCAGTAGGCTAGGGCTGCGGAAGTATCAGCAGTAGTGTGCATGTTTAGTGCACAAGGCCTTAGGTTCAAACCCAGAAGTGCAAATAGAATGTGTTGTGTGTGGTGTGTGTGTGTGTGTGTGTGTGATATATGTGTGACTATATCTTGAATCCTGCTTTCTCTTTCCTAAATTTAGATAGTCTAAAATTTGCTTTTCCCAGTTTATAAGAGCCAAGCAGACAGCAGGCTCTTTGGCTGTTAAAGGCCTGGTGTAGCCTTGACTCTTAGAAGCCTTCAAGTATTCATAGTTCTAAGTTGGTTTAGGAAAAAAAGAAAACCTTAACTTCATATGGCCATGTGTATTCCTGTGTGACTCTCTTTGCCTCTATCATATGCTAACTTTGTAATCATTCAAAACAGTTTTTAATTACTTCGAAGCTAAAGAATATATTAACATCGGGTTATAGAATGCATAATAAAATAATGCATCCCTAGTCTTGATTTCCAAATTAAGTTATAGGTGTTTTTCAAGTCTCTTTTGTGCCTTATAGGGAATGTGATTAGTGTTCTCCGTGGGGCCTGCGTCTCTCTTGACCATATTAGCTCTATGAAAGATCAGATTTTCTGGTTCACCTCCCACTTTCCAGCTATCTAGCCTGCCTCCTTCCCAGTCCCATTAAGACTTCATCAGTTTTTAATCTGGTGAAATACCCTGCTGAAAACTTAGCTTTCTCTGTACAGGCAGACCTGCCCAAGTTTGAAAATTCACTTTTTAATCCATCTGTCTGCTAAAAGATCTTTGCTCTTGATGAATTGCTGTTTCATTCCTCCTACCGATTAAAATATTTGATTATTCTACCCAGGTTTAGATATTTGTCTTTTGTATTCATTTAACAACCAAAATTTCAGGACTCTGCTTTCTCAGAAAGCAATTAGAATATGGTCCTCAGAAGCAGGTTTACACAGTTTTTTAAATAAAAAACCTTGCTCTGGGTCGGGTCTTGAAGACAAAGCATATCCAAAGCCCTAGCCACAGCATGTTCCAGTCAGCTGCTTGTAAATCGTTTTCTTTTTTGAAACAGGGTCTCCTTCTATAACCTAGACTGGCCTGGAACTCACAGCAATTCTTTTGCCTCGGCCTTTCACATGCTATGATTTTAGGCATGAGTAATCACACCCAGCTTTTAACTATAACAACATCTTTTTTTTTTTTTTTTTTTTTTAATGTACTATGCTTGGAACTGAATCAAAGCCCTCCCTCACACGTGCTAAGTAAGTACTTCACCGTTGAGCTAGATCCCAAACCTACTATTTGTAAAGTAATAAATGTATCAATTGAGTTAAAATAAAACAACACACAACAACAAACAAAAAAAACCCAACCAAACAATAACAACAAACCCCTGCTATTCAAGAAGAGCTAATGTTTCATGGCCCATAAGACACAAGTGTTTCATAGAATCTATAGCCTATACTAGAGTCTCCTGGTTAGTGCCAGATCCTAGAACTGTCAGAAACTGCTATGTGGATCTATGTAATTGTACAGTAGATTCCTAGAGAAGTTTAGGATAGTCCCTTCTGAACATCATCAAGGCTGAACTTGAGAACTGAGTAGCTGAAGAGAGTAGATGTTCCCCAGGCAATTGGGGTTCGGGAGGACAATCAGAGATATCTGCACAATCAGGAAAACGCAATGTTTTAAACCACAGGCATTGCTCAGTTGAGCCAATCTCACCAGCAAGAGTTCTGTCCCGTTATTTATGTCTAACTGAATTCTTCGTAGTTTTATGCTACTTGATGGTTCCTTTGCATTGGGAGCCTGGGGACAAAGTGGTGAGGGGTGAGAGTGGTAAATGAAGTCAAAACTGGAAAGACTTGTTAAAGAGACAGGGATGTGTCTCCATTCTATATGATACATTAGGAGGAGGGATAAAAAAAAAACAAACCAAAAACAAAAAACAAAAAAAAAACCCTGAGCCGTTCCACAAGGACCACAGCTGATTAAATCAACCTCTAAAACACACAATGAAAATACAGAGAAACCCAAATTACGATGCTATAATATAAACTAATCATTGTTTCATTTTCTGGAAACTGTATTGGCATCAGAATGAGGGGTAGAAGAAAAGACTCTAAGAAAAGCAATACCATCTCTCTCTAAAGCATTACATTTACAGATGAGTACGGAACCAGACTTCTCGGACAAGGACTTAATACTCAGTAGTCTGGAGCCTGCGTCTCTGTAAGGGCAGCCCCTTGAGAGTTGCAGCAAGGGATGCCTGCATGCATCTGCAGGAAGAGGAAACAGAAACATTTATGACTTTCGCACCACCCAATATACACAAAACACATCCTCTCCTAATCCTTGTCTATAAAACTTTATTTACATAGTTATAAATTGGGAAATCCCAGGCATAAATTCAATGTCTATTAAATATACAGTGTTTCAGGGACCATGGCAGGCCTGGTCCTTTTCTGCTTTGCTTAGCAGCCCAAATTAAGAAAGGATGGGGTGGAGACTGGAGACATGGCTCAGCATTTAAGAGCTCCGACTGCTTGTAGAGAGGACCCAGAGCCCATAGTGGCTCACAAACATTTGTAAATCTAGTACAGGGGAATCCAATATCCTCTTCTCACTTCCCTGGACACTAGACATGCACAGGTACACAGACATACCCACAGGCCAAACGGGAATCCACATAAAATAAAAGTAAACAACTCTAGAACGAGAACAAAAGACACGATAAGGGATCCATATTTCCAAGGTACAGAGTTGTTCTTAGCCGTTTGTGACATCACTGGCAATGTTGTGACATCCCTTAAGGACCAAGCACACGAGCGTTCTCATGTCACTTGCAATTGGATCAAGGGGAAAACTAAAATGGACTTGCAATGTCAGGCCCCAGCTCAATTGTGGAGGAGGAAAAATAAATCTTCCTTTGAAGGAAACGAAATCAATCCCCAGTTCAAATTAAATTTGGGCTATTCTGTGAAGCCCCGAGACCCAGCTCCAATAGCGATCAGTACATACAGACACAAGGTGCAGTCAAATCGTGCTGCATTTAAACGAAATTGAGTGAGGATTACTGACAGAGAAAGTTTGATGCTATTTTGTCATGAATTAAAGTCAAATCATGGTGTTAGTGGCTCAGTCTTACATCTCAATTCTGACTCTTTACTGCCCTCCCCTTACCTCTCTTCACAGCCCCCCACCTTTTAATGCTGCAGGAGACTTTTGCCTAGCTAAATTTCTGTCTTAATTTCATTAAAACCATGACCTGCAACTGTGCCGTAAGCGTGCTCTGTGGATGTCTGTCTCATACAAAATTTAGCTGCAATTCTCCCGGCATGAAATACCTTGTTCTGCACGAGCCTTCTGTTTGGTTTGCTGACAGTCTTCTTAGTGGGCTCTCATGGTGATTCATTATCTTGTGATATAGATTTCCAAGTATCATCTTTGTATTGATTTTTATATCTTTAATAACCACTGCACAGAAGATGGCTCCACTGGTGTCATTGATCGCATCAAAAATTCAAGGCTTACAGAAAGACTAGAGGGCTAATTGGTGGCAGTACATTTCAGACTTAATCTTAATGCAGCCTTAATCTTCGGCATTAAACCTACCTGAAGGCTTCCTTCTTGAGTCAATGAGGACAGGTTTAGTGCCTCCTTGAGAGACACCTGGAGACACTACACAAGAAGGCTAGACTAGATGGATGGCAAGCTTGAAATCATCAGCTACCAAGCGCAATCTGTCACCAGCCCCTCCACACAGAACACCTTCATAGCTTTCCTTTCAGAAACCTCTGACTCCACCTTGGTTGCCTTGCCATTCTAGAAACATAGCTATTTAAAAGAAGCCCTCCTCATTCTCTAGCATAGCTTCTTAATATATCGCCATTTGTCAGTTTCCTAGCAGGTATGATCTTTCGGTCGTTGTTCTTGGTTGTTGCCACAAGGTCTCATGTAGTCTAAGCTAGCTTCAAATTAGTTATGGTACCAAGGATGACCTTTGAACTCCTGAACCTCCTCTTCAACCCCAAAAGTGCTGGGATTATGTGCTTGTATCACATGAGTCAGGTTATCTGGGGCTGGGGATAGAACGGAGGTGTGTACATATTAAGCAAAGACTCTACTAACTGAGCTGCCTTCCAAAGCCAATAGGAATAATTTTTCTCTTTTATTAAAAATAGATTCTTTTCTCATATAATAGATCCTGATTACAGTTTTCCCTGCATCTATTCTTCCAAGTTCTTCTCCACTTCCCCTCCCACCTGAATAAACTCCCTTTCTGCCTCTTATTAGGAAAGAACAGGCTTCTAAGAGATAATAATAAAATATAACAAAGTACAATTTAATAAGATAAAACCTATCACATCAAAATTGAACCACACAAACCAACAGAAAGAAAAGAACTCAAGAGAAGACATAAGAATCAGAGACCCACATGTTCGTGCATTCAGGAATCCCATAAAAAGCCCACTAACCTGGAACCCATCATAGTTACACAGAGGACCTGAGTAGACTCATACAGACCCTGTGCATACTGCTTCAGTCTCTGGGAGTTTGTTGAGTTTTGCTCATGTTGATTTAGAGGGCCTGGTTTTTCTGGTTCTCTATCCCCTCTGGCCCTTACACAGTATAATGCTTAAATGACCTTTAAAAATAAATTTAAAGAACTGAGGAGATAACTCAATTGGTAAAGTACTTGTAATATCAAGATGGCCCCAGTTGGTCAGTAGCACCCACATTAAACTTAAAAACAAATAAACAAACAAACTGGGAGGAAAGGACAAGAAAGATTGCTCAGCTGTTAAGAGCACTCCTGTGACTTGCAGAAGACCCAGGTTCAAATTCTAGCACCCTCACAATGACCCATCTGTAATTCCAGTTCCGGGTGATCAGACCACCTCTTCTGTCCTCCAGAGGCACCGGACATGGACTCAGTGCACATATGTACATCCAGGCATAACACCATATATGTGAATGATAAATAAATACATCTGAAGATAAATGAGCCACACAAGCTTGCTGAGCTGAATTTAATCTCCAGAACCCACGTAACCATGAAGGGGGAGAAGAAAGTTCACATAGACCCTTGACTACCACACATGTGGTATGGAACACACACACACAAATAATAATAACCATAAATAGTAGCAACAGTAATAAGACAACACTACTTTTTGAAAAAAAAAACTGAATATAGAAAGAGATGACTCAAGATAAAGGCACTAGTTTTTTTATATGGTGACTTTTTATATTTAGGTTTTTAGATTATTATTTATTTATTAGGATAAAATCTCAGGTAGCACGGACTGGCCTCAAACTGACTATAGCTGAAAATGACCTTAACATTGATTGACTGACTGACTGACTGATGATTGATTGATTCATTGATTTTTGATATTTGATTTTTCAAGACAAGTTTTTGCTGTGTAGCCTTGGCTGTCCTGGTACTTATCTGTAGACCAGGCTGACCTTGAATTCACAGAAATCTTTTGCCCAGCTTATCTTTATCTTTTTTTATCTTTATCCTTATCATCCTACCTTCACTTCCTGATGCTAGGACCACAGGCTAGCCCCATCTCAGCTTATTTTACTTGGTGCTGGGATTGGACCAAAGGCTTGCATATGCAACATCCTGGCTTTACTAGTCTTAATAGCCCAGGGAAGAAAGCTAGTTATTGGATACTAACTAGCTTACCATTTCTAGCATTTTTTTTCTTTTACTTTTTAAATAGGATTGAGTTTCTCTACCACCATCAAGAATCTGTTTTTATTCATTAACATTAATGCTATCAACAATAAATTTTTTGACCAGTAACTAATTGATATAGAATACGATATCCCAAGGGGCATATATTTACATTTTTTTACTTTAGATTAAATTTATCCTTCTTGTTGAAATGATCTACCAATAGAAAATAATTATATTTCTGAACCAATCAATTAAAAAAAAAAAACAAATAAAAAACAAAAAACAAACCCTTTACACGGGAACATTTTATGTAGCACAAATTATCCAGGACTGGACGGGCAGGCACGTGCTCATGCCCAGCTGAGTTTTTTGAATCCCGTGATTGCACATAAAACACTCTAGTGAAGACTGTGTGCTGCTTCCGTGGTTTCAGCTCCTCCCTGTCAGCCTCCAGCAGGTCCTTGTGAGACAGCACTGAGGTTGCACACCACACCACAGAGGCTATACCTTGGAAATCTACTGATCCCATTACTGAGAGAAAATTACATGTGCTTTCCAATTTGGCGCTAGGGATCTGACAATGTTAAATTATAAATTCAGTGCCCAGTGGATAAAACTGGTCTTCTTAACTTCCAGTCCAATCATAATAACAACTACCAGGTGTACAGCCATTATGGTATGTAAAAAGGAGTAGTATGATTCTGAACTCTTACAAAGACTCAGTCAGAGAAAAATCATCACCTCCTTTTATACATGAGAAAACTGCAACTAAGCAAAACTACAAAAATTCATAAAATCAATCATTATACCACACAGACCTCACTTCATCCATCGGCAAATGGCAATGCGTCAATGGTGAGAAAATGTATTTTATTTTGTTTATTGTGGTAAGGTTTCTTTCCATGAGATCTACCCACTCATATTATTTTTTAGGGGCTTTGGTTGTGGCTCAGTCACTACTGTGCTTGCCCACTATGTAAGAGATGCTGAGCCTGATTCCATCTTCATATAAGTCAAGCATAGTGGCGAATGCCTGCAGCCCAGCATTTGGATGGGAGTGGCCAGAGAGTCAGAAGTTCAGGGTCATTCTTGGCTACACAGTGGGTCTGAGGTCAGCTTCAGCTATACGAGAGTCTGTCTTATAAATAAATAAATAAATAAATAAATAAATAAATATAAATAAATAAATGTATGTTTGATGGGACAGTAGCTTTCTTATCTACATGTACAACACCATACAACACAGATCTAGAGGCTATTTGTCTTACAGAACTAAAACAGCACACCTGCTCTATGGTAATGTTCCGTCTTCCTCTAAACTCCGGCAGCCATCAGTCTACTCTCCACCCCTTGAGTCAGAGTTTAAATAACATATCTGAAAGGAGTCAAGCAGAGATTCTCTCCTCTTATGACTGGCCTGTTCCATTTAACATAATATTCTCAGGGATCATCTAAGTCATATGTTGCAAAATTCCACTGTTGGATGCAAAATAGCTTCCACCGTGTGCTCTTGCTTCTCTCTCTATCTGAACACCCAGGTTGTCCGCATGGTCCGCCTTTTGTGACCTAGGCAGTAATGAGCAAGAGAATATTTTTTCTCTATAGCATCCTAATTTTAATTCATTTAGGCAGATCTGTTTGACCCAGCAGTGCTGGGCCATATGATGACTGTAATTTTAATTTTTGAGGGAAACCTCATACTGCTTTCCATCGTAAACACACCATTCTGCGTCCCTAGCAACAGCCTGCAATGCTTCCAATTCCTCCAATCCAGTCCAACACTTGTCTTTGCCGGCTTTTGAAAATAACCAGCCTAGGAGGTGTCAGATGAAGTCCCACTGAGGTTTTGATTTGCATCTCCCTGATGATCACATGACACAGACTATCTTGCTACCTGCTGACCACCTACTTGTGGATCCTGGCACTCTGCTTACAGTTTCCCTTGCCTGCAGAAGGAAGCGTTGACATTTAATATAGTCTCACATACACATTGTTAGTGTGTTGTGGTGTGTGTGTGTGTGTGTGGTGTTGGCGCACGCATGTGTTACAAAGCTTAACATCACAAGTCTTTCTTCTGATTATGGAGCTCACCTCTTCTGCTAGGCCAGCCAGTGAGCCTGAGAAACCCACCTAGCTCCCCAGCATGGGGATGGCCTATGGGTGCCCCGTGCTCTGCTTCCGATGTGAGTGCTGAAGGACACAAAGGAAGATCTTCATGCTTAGACAGCAAACACGTAGGCATTGAACAAATGCTCCAGCCATTGCCTTCACTCGATAATATAAACAGATTTAATTTAATAAATTAATGGAAATAGTGTATCAGTAATAGGGATAATGGGCTTCAGAAGGTTATGTTGTATGTCTGACTCACCAAAATAACTAAACAAGGATTTCCTTTCTTATTTCAAAAAATACATTATTTTTATTTAATATATTTTGATCATATTGTTTCCATTCCCAACTCCTCCAGTCCCTCCCCCACCCACCTCCCTCATGTTCTTCCTCTCAAAACAAACAAGAAAACAAAAAGAAAACCCAAAACCTTAAACTAGAACAACAATCAAAAAAACAGACGGAAAGACTCAGAACCATTCTGTGCTGTGTTCTGGAGACTTGGAGTCGTTCTGTGCTGACAGTGGCTCCTAACTAGAGCCCTGCCCTGGAGCACTTGACACACCCGGTGTCTCTCCACAGGAAATCTACATTCTCTGAAGCAAAGAGTGGAGAGAGGTCCGCACAGTGCATTTCCATAACCTGTGTGGGGCCCGTTGCTTCATAAAACTAAAAATAACAAATATAAAAATACAAATATGTATACATATGTACACAAAAATTTATCAGCAGCTGCTTTATCTCTGCCATCTTAAGAAAAATTCACGAGTTGAACCATTTTCAAAATTAAAACAAATATTATATATTTCAGTCCTAAAACAGTTATTCCTAATAGATATATTTGACAGGTTGCAACTTCCCATGTTTTTTTTTTTTTTTGTTTGTTTGTTTGTTTTGTCTTGTTTTAAGATTTCAAATTTTTTGATCCAAAGAAGCTTTGGCACCACAGCCGTTCAGGTTGTCTGCAGGTTTTACTGGGATCACTGTGCCAGTACAGACCTTGCTGCCTGGACTGTTCCTCATATCTCATTAAACTCCCCTGGTTTCATTCTTGACTGAGGTCCAGCATGTTCCTCAGGCTAGCTCACTAGTTAAAAAAAAAAAAAAAATTGTTAAACCCTTTCTGTGTGCTTTCTTTACCCATAAGACACTTCATTCTTCTTTGTACTTGAACACATATTTACTTCTGAAAGATTTTAAAGGTAAAATACTATAAATATGTTTTGATCATTCTGCAGCACTAATCAAGCACTCGAAAGTCCCCCATATAGCTTTATAAAATGAGCAGGAAAGTAGCCCAAGGGTAACAGACAAAATAAGATCTGAAATTAAAATTAGCTGGGGCTAAGGAGAAAACACAGTTAGTTAAGGACACGCCTTCAAGAGAAAGAACATGAGTTCTGGCATCCCATAACAAGCTGAGCATGTTGAAATTTGCCTATAATCCCAGACAAAGAGAGGTGGGAGGCAGGGGGAGATAAACCAGGGGAACTTCAATGGCCAGGCTACTTTTGGTGAAGTCACAAGCTAATGAGAAACTCTGTCTCAAAAAAAAATCAAAGTAGATGTCCTTTGAGGACTAACACCCAAGGTTGTCTTCTGACTCTCCTCTTATGTACTATGCATGTATGTAACTACACCCATGTACACATAAACATGTGCAAGCATTACACACAAAAGAAAACTAGCCACTAAGCACCCGTCCTAGTAAACAACAAAGAAGAGTCCAGAGTTTGACAAGAAATAGGAAGAAAGGGAGAGGGAAAGGAGAACGTTTCTTTGTGTAGGGGCAAGATGTGCATATAGGTATGCTCAAGTTAGCGAGAGCTGACGGCTGCTGCTGGCCTAGCCATCAGAGGGAACATAAAGTTATCAGGCAAAGTAGACTGTCTACTTTTTTTTACTAACTCTTCCTGCGGCCCTTGCTCACACCAGCATCTTGTTCCCCAAGTGTTCTAAGAACATCACTAGTTGTTTAAGTATCCGTCTCTGAAGAAGGAAGACGAGGGAGAGGGGAAAGAGGAGGGGGATGACGAAGAGGAGGACACAAAGAGCAAGAAGGAAAGCAAGGAGAAGAGAAGACAGAGAAGAAGCAGCAGTAACTAAGCTCGTGCATTTATTTGCTCTAAAGTTTTGTCGTGTTAAAGAGAATCTAGAAAGAAAAAAACAAGCATATAAACTATGTACCATGAGGAAAACTATAAGCTATGAAGAACAGTGAGCAACCCGTGTCTTCAGATGTACATAGAGCTGTGGGAACCTCCTGTCAGGCAGACTCCATCCTTCACCAGATACCTTTATGTCTCTATGGAGCTCAGCCTCCATCCCGGTAAAACAAGCATGATATTGTTGTTCAATTTAAGTCAAACGGGAGAATCCAGAAAATGTGTTAGGTATCAGCCAGCTCTTGTTAAACTTGGTTTTCCTTGTTTATTTCTCTTTTCATAATGTTTCCAGTGCTTCTTTGTGAGGCTGTTTCTGACAAACAATTTTTTTTTTTCTAAAGCACTTGGGGGTGGGAAGTGGGGGGGAGACAGCCCTGAAAACCAGATGCGGCTGCAGTTCCGTGACTGCAAATTGAAAGAACTTTTGCCCCCTCTCCTCATCTCGGTCACCTGTAAAATGTGGAGAACAGTTGGGTCTTGTTTTATCAGGGATTCTCTTTTTGTGAGCATTCCCTTAAAATAGCAAAGTGTGTGAGGAGTGAAAGAGCCTGAGATGCAGTAAGCCCCTAGCAACGGGCTAAGCAACTACTCCCTTCCCAAAGTGGTACCCAGGCTGGGTGCAAAGATGAAGGCGTGCATAGGTAGTGTAAGTTCTCTAGGGTAAAGACTTGGTGTCCTTGCTGATTATCAGTGAGAACAGAAATGTCACAAAGGTTGTCCTTAGAAGCAAACGGAGTAAAAGCCTATTGTTGGTCTAGGTCTTAGGTTTTTCTAGATAATTGAAAGCAGGGGTTGGCTTGTGTTTCTTTCTTCTTCCTCTTGAGTCTTTCAAATGCATGCAAAGCAAAACAAACCCAGTTCCTGATCCTCTATCCAAAGATGAAGAACTGTACAGACACTGGCATGCTCGACAGTGTGGGACACGTTGTTCTCAGAACAGCTGAAACTGAAGGCACTATCATCTGAGGTGAAGGCTCCACAGGCGTGACAGTGGCAGTATTCACTTCCCCTTCTCAGCTTACTCGGAACACAGAGTCAAAGAAACTGTGCCGGCCTGGATCCTTTCTCTCTATTCAGCACTGCCTTCTGCTGTTGCCTGCTCATTACCGAGCCCCAATTTGTACACACAAGCCACCTCCCTGCCCCCAGCCAGCTCCAGCAGTGTGAAAAGAGAAAAGCCTCCAAGTTTCTGGGCAGCCCATCCGTTTGCTAAGGTTCATTTTAGCTAATCCAGACATCCCGCACAGCAGGGGGGAAACTGCTGTATCTAGTGAAACAAGACCATGAATAATTAAAACTCCGTTATTAATGAACTTCCAGTCGTTATGTAAATGAAACTGATTTCAAGTCTAATTTGTCAGCCTGAATTCTTTTTCTGTTCTCCCTTTGTCTAGGACATGAACTCATCATAATGGACTTGATAATAAAATACCAGTAGACATGCTGTGTGCAGCGCCCATCTGAGTTAGAGCTTTTAGCGTGGTTAATTGATACAGTTACTCCAGGACAAGTCTATAAGGCACTTTGTATGGCTGCGTGTCTTAAAAGCCCTTGCCTTTCCCTTCGATGGGATGCCTATTCTCTGTACAGCCCTAATTATCATTTACCTTGCCATGAGGGGTGGCATACAATTACTGTGGAGCAAATAGTTTCTTTGGTGATATCCATGATGTCCAAAGACAGCAGAGTTCAGAAAGGTCTGAGGGAAGGGAAGTCTGTCGTCATCTTAGAATGACAAATAGCCACCAGGGAGAGAAAGAAGAAAAGGAATAATTGACAAAGAGCAAGCCTACTATGTCTCAGTCGCCTACTGTTCCACCATCAAATGTCACTCATGCTATTGGTGGCATTGTCCAAGTGACAGTCTGATGTCAGTGGTCCCATTTCACCGTCATTGTCTGCAACCCTTGTATTGTTGGTGAAATCTTCCAGTATTAAAGTAGTAGCCTCAAGTACTGCAAGCTGATGCCTTCTCAGTGGCAGATAGTTTACACAGTAGTGGCACAATAGTTCTTGCCACAGAGAGATTTGTCAGTCATATCAGCTGTTTAAGGATTTGCAAAGCCTGGAATTTCACATTTAAATTTTGAGAATGCATCCTGTTATGAGGGGAATTTACACATAAGATATAAGACCTTAGAGTATGGGATACTGCCCATGATTCTTATCTCTGGGAGAATATAGATAAAGATGTACCATATAGTAACATAATTTTACTAGTTTGAATAGATCTGCTACCTTAAATCATTAATTTTGTTTTGTCTTTGGAAAGAAAAGGGATCTTGAATCAAAAAGAATTCTGTATTGTAAGTGGCTGGTGCTAGTAACATTGTTCTCGCTAATTCGGTAGGCTTCTTGTGGTGGGAATCAGAGTATATACTAATATTACAAACTCAAAACTTCCTTAGATATTGACTGTGCCAAGTACTACTAATCTCAGAACCCCTGAACCTGCCATGCACATCTACAATTCCTTGGTATCCCAGAAATCAAAGCAGTAGTGTCCCATGTCTGAGCTCTCTTTTGTCATTCTGTGCCCTTGCTTTGTTTATGGTACTGAAGAATAAACAATCCCCTAAGCACCTTTGTCCAAACAGTGAAAAATGGAAGTCTCAGTGCCTGCCTGAAAGATGTCACTGAACCCAGTAGGGAATCTCTCATTAGAAGCTTATTGCAAACCCATTCTCCATCACCTAAAATGCTCTAGACCCTGAATAAAAATGGGGAAGATAAAAATTTTAAAAGGGAAAATCGTATCATAAAAAGCCAGGGTGGGAAGAGAAAGTCCAATTAGCCAGTAATTGTAACACCATGCAACTGGCACCACAATCAGGGTGTGCCGTAGTATACCAACTGTGTCAAATATCATAGAATTACCCCTCAGCAGATGAGAGGAAGCTGGGAGGTGATGCTGTCTGGAAAACTTGCTCTTTGTCTGGTGGCAAAACATTACAGTATCATAAGTTCACTTCTGTTGCTTTCAAGTGCCAGGTTTTGTGTCCCCCAGATGCACGGTCACAGGAGACGCTGCCTCAGTTTCCCAGTTTTTTGGAAGTATGTTTTATTTTCACAATCAAAGTACAAGTTGAAGATGTGGGTTAGATTATATCAGTTCCTCACCGTTTCACAGGAACTTGACTGGACCGTGACATCACAACAGGGATGGCCCATGCTGGTGTCTGATGGTGCACCATGAACGTGCTACTGACAGCTCTGTCCATTGTCATACATGGAGGAGGCTCATCTCTACTGAACCAGTGCCAAACCTCGATATGGCCTTTCTCTCTCAGCTTCTCATTGTGAAAAAATTCTTTCTTTCTTTAAAGCAAGGGAAATGAACCTAACAGCTACCTACCTACATTCAAGATAGATAGATAGATAGATAGATAGATAGATAGATAGATAGATAGATAATAGATAGACAGACAGTAGGATGATAGATAGATAGACAGATAGATAGACAGACAGTAAGATGATTGATAGATAGTCAGACAGACAGACAGACAGATGATAGATAGAAGTCCAGACCCAGATTGTGATGGTTAAATGCATACTTCTAATACATACACATGAGTGCACCCGAGCACAGTCTTTCTGCCCTCTCTGGAGGATAGAGCTCATGGGCTAGCAACTCTGTTCATTCTAATTCCAGCCAACTCCAGGAGTCATAAAAATACGTAATTTGAAATTAAAGTCAATTAAAGTACGTTGCTTCTTTGGAAAGCTAAAAGGAAAATACACATAAGTAATAGAAATCAATTATTGTGTATTCCCAGTCCTGTTCTTACAAACTGGAGAGGTAATCGATCGCTCTGGAGACTTCTACAAGGTAATTACTGTTTATTCTTTAGTGATAGCCACATCTGCCCTCTCCTTTCATGTCAGCCTTTGCAGCCACTGTCTTGAAGAAAGCAAATAAGTTGTGTGGATTTTATTTAGATTTGGGTTTTATTTGTTTCTTTCAATGTTTTTCAAAAAAAACAAAAAACAAATCTAAGGAAAGGACTGGGAGAAAGTTGGTATTCTGCCTGGTGGGGACAATAGCACTGCTTAACTTAATTCCTTCTGTGACCTGAGGCTACACTACTTTAGGGCCCATGCTTTATGCCCATCATAACTGCCCTCAGAGTTAAACTCAACCAGGGCTTGAAAAAAGGGTATTGCTACATTGCAGTATTAATGGGGAATGGCTGCTCCGTGGATGTTTGCTCACTTAGAGGAGTGAAGTTTGAAAAATAATGAGCAACGGGAAAATAATGTGAGTCAATCAAGAATTTAAAACAACCAGTATCCAACTAAAGCTATCCCGTATCTTTTATTTTTTTTAAAAAGAGGAAAATAAAGAATAAAAATAAAGGCTGCTATCAAAAGCCAGAGCAACTAACAGAGAGCTTCTGCTGCAGTGCAGTGGGCGGCCAGCTAGTGAGCATAAGTTACCTTAGCTGGTTTTCTCTGACTTTCAAATTAAGATCCCAGACCCTGGTTGTAGGGAGAGCTGACTGGATCAAAATGGACTTAATAAACCCCATTGTGGCCGCAGGGCCCTGGTGTGATTCCTGCCCATCCATGACCAATCGGTATTATTTTTTTCAGTGGCTGGTACTTTGTGAGCAACATTGGGTTTTCTGGGAGTGATTAGCACTGTTCACTCTTGATTGACAGGTTCAAACAGAAAGGAGACAATGGGAGGGGCCATTAGGAATTCAGATGTAAGGTTGCTGTGTGCGGGCTTTGGGGTTCATCTTACAAAAGAGGAACGATATATATACAGAGAAAGGAATCCATGCTGAAAAATGCGAATGTAAGAGGGCAGATTAAACCATTCTGAATTGAAAATTACTTTTTAATTAAGAAAAAAATCGGACCAATATAAAATAGTTACCTATTGAGAGTTCTTTCTAAAAACTTCTCTTCCGACCATGGATACATTCGGCTCTTTTGTGTAGATGCTTAAGACCCGAAGATTTAATAATCTTAGAAAAATCCTCAGTGGTAACGATTTAGATTTGATTTTCTCACAGAGTTAAAAAAGAAAAAAAAACACATCTCACAGAATAAATAAATAAATATATAGATAAATATATAAATACCAAAAAAAAAGTTTTTTATAAAATGACTATTGTTTTTCTAAGGAAAGCAATGCGATGAAGTCTTCATTATATTGTGGACAATACCTTAGGGAAATAATTATGGTGAATGATTCTAGCATTGACCAGTAATTGATAATTGGCCACAAATAATTAGAGCAGAGCATCTTCACTGCTGTAAATTATGCTCACAGCTCAGCCTTCTCCCTAGATGCTGATGTTGGCTTCTTATAAGTAATTTTGTTTTAAATTTACATTATAAATTTAGCATACTGTATTTGAAAATTTAATCTTGTTTGGCATCAAAGCAAAGTGGGATAATGCAGAATTGAATGTGCCTAATCAGAGGAGAAAAACAAGAGGCGTCCCCTTCCTTTGCTGAGCCTCTTTATAATAAGACCGGACTACTTCTGGGAAAGAAACTTTCCTGTGACTGCCCTGAACAGTGGCTCCCTTTGTTAAAGCAGAGCAAGGTGAATTACTTGAAGTCACCTCAGACATTCAAATGAAAGCGTCTCTGATACCTCATGAGTTGTTAATATTTAAAGGATGTTAGCACAAATCCAATACCCTGGGCACGAAATAATCACGGCCTCCTATTTTCATGCATATCCTTCGTGAGGCTCAGGGACAGGCTGCATCTCTGAGTACACTGTGACTAATTTATGCCGAGTTTTCATCAACCTAGCATTTCTTGTTTTTTTCAATTGACACACAATGTTCTGTAATTTGTGTGCTTGGGATGCAATATACTGCAACAGAGTGGGAAAAGTCCAGTGCATCACAGAAATAAGCTACAAGGAAGTCTCTATGAAAATAAGAGGTCAAAAAGGCAAGAAGAGTTGGGTGTGGTGGCCCAGGTCTAGGATCCTAACACTCAGAAGGTCCAGGCAGGACAAGCCCATTAGTTTGAAGCCAGCCCAGCTGCACACTGAGTTCCAGACCAGCCTCTGTTGTATAGCGAATTGTATCTCAAAGAAAAGAGAAGTCTAGTACAATTGTGCCAGTATTAGGGTTGTGAAGGTTGTTAATATACTAATAAGCCATACTCCCACACCACCAGATGAATTTTTTTTAAAAAAACATGTATCCACACAGCATTTGCTTTTTGATACCCCTACAGATGAAAGTAACAAGAGGCTATATAGTCCCATTTAGCAGAAGCCCAGAAGCCCTGTGGAGGTCCGCAATGCCGGTGGTCTTCGTTCTCACACTTGGCTACAAAACGAGCTCACCTACAGTTTTAAACTTGCTAAGAGTTGGGGTGGAGTGTGGTAGACTGTTTGTCCATGATGAGATTTGCCCTGAATACCTTCCACGGCAAAAAGGAAGTGAGGCGGGGCGTGGCGAGAAAAAGAAAAGAAACCGCAAAGACTTAGGTCTCAGGCCTAACTTCCTGACTTCCAGCGTTTCTCCATGTGGAATCAAACCCTTGCGTCCGTGAATTTATTTTATTTTGAAAGAGATTTTATGTACAACAAAATTTTGGAAACATTCCTGTAAATTTGCTTTAATCTGGTGTGAAGAGATACCAGCCTCCTCTCTCATACAGTTAAAAGACATGCGAGCTAGTTTGCCACTGGTATCGGGTCCCGGCTCCATTTTACACTGTATGGATATTGTCAGCATACCTTGTGCTCCCGTTATGGTGACTTACAGCCTCTCAGCGGTTCTCAACTCCTTTCCTGTTTCCCCTTTTATACTCCTTCATCCCCAAATTACCTCAGACCAACTGCTGCCTCCCGAGTTTTCAGCTCTGCTTCGATTTCCCATGTTTAACTGGCTTTTGCTATCTCACAACCAACGGATGTGTAAAAAAGTTACCATTTCAATGTTCCCCATGTCTGCCCCTTTATCCGAAACCCACAGGCAGGCACTATTACTTCCTTCAGTCTTCAAGCAAGGGCTGAGGTGAGATCCTTAGTGATTTTTCTATCTCATTACGGTGGACTCTTCTCGGATTCTCCTTTGCTGCCTCCTCCTCACAGGCTAATGGCTTCCCTGTCTGAAAACGTTAGCTTTCTTACTCCTTCCCTGGCTCGTTATAGAGACCTCATGACTACGTTTCCTAAGTAGATAGATCACGCTTTTCCAGCTCTCTATTTCTGAAAGATTCTTCACTCCCCAGCTTTCCCTAGCCCTAGAGATGGCTTCATAAATGCTTCTCGTCAATAAGTGGCTCTCAGAAAGAGCTCTCACCACAGAGACGGCTGCAGGAAGGGACAAGGCCAGGATTCTCTACTGTCCCTGGAAATACTGCATCCTGTAGAAAAACATGTGCTGTGACATGGTCCACCGAGCAAACATGGGGACCTGAGTTCAAATCCCTAGCACCTATACAAAGAGTTAATCACAAGACTATCATCCTAAACCAGGGAAGATATGATCCCTGGATCTTGGTAGCTGATTTGTCTTACCTGAATCAGTCAGATTTATGTCTAGTGAGAAATTTATCTCAAAAAAAAAAAAAAAAGTCGAGATATAGAAAGATACCAACTCCTGGTCTTTACATGTATCCCTCCCACACATACATGAATACTTAAACAGGTATTCAACACACATACACACACACACACACACACACACACACAAAGAGCAGTAAAAGTATCCCTTCTTCTTCACAGATGTGTTGTATCTTGAACCACAAAATGCATGTGTACGTTATACAATTCTATTTGTCGTCTGACCTCCATGGACATAAATGCATGTATACACTGCCCATATACCTCAAAAATAAAGGAAGAAAAGAACAAGAGTCACGTCTGCCCTAATCCGTATGTTTTATTCTCCTCCCACCCCTCTATCTAAGTTTGTCCCAAGGTAAGCAGCTCACACTGAGCTGCGATCATCAAAACATAAGAAGGGAGGCGAGACTGACAGCTGCACACCGTTGTGTCCTCACTCTCCACTTCCGGTTGTATGCACTCAGAACCCATCATCAGAGCAATTATACAACTGGTCAACCTTCCTCCAGCCCCTCTCATTCCTTACACAGAGAGACTCTGAAGACCTATCGCTCCACCTCCTGCTGCCCCTGGAAGAGCCCCTCGCTATTTCCCTTCCATCAGACATCCCTCCCCTAGCATCTCCTTCATGCACCAAACTCCCTGTTTATTCTTTTCTTTTGTTGTTTGTTATTTTATTTGTTTACATTTCAAATGTTGTCCCCCTTCCCGGTTTCACCTCTGCAAACCCCTTATCCCACCCCCCTTCCCCTGCTTCTATGAGGTGCTCCCCTCATACACCTCACCACCCTAGCATTCCCCTATAATGGGGCATCGAGCCTCCACAGGACCAAGAGCCTCCCCTCCCACTGACAAGGCCATCCTCTGCTACATATGCAGCTATAGCCCTGGGTTGCTCCATGTGTACTCTTTGATTGGTTGTTTAGTCCCTGGGAGCTTTGGGGGTCTGGTTGGTTGATATTGTTGTTCCTCCAATGTGGTTGCAAACCTCTTCAGCTCCTTCAGTCTTTCCCCTAACTCTTCCCTTGGGGTCCCTGTGCTCAGTCTGATGTTTGGCTGCGAGCATCTGCATCTGTATTGGTCAGACTCTGGCAGAGCCTCTCAGGGGACAGCTATACCAGGCTCCTGTCAGCAAGTGCTTCTTGGCATCAGCAGTAGTGTCTGGGTTTGGTGTCTGTGTATGGGATGGATCCCTAGGTGGGGTGCTCTCTGGATGGCCTTTCCTTCTGTCTCTGCTCCACTCTTAGTCCCTATATTTTCTTTAGACAGGAACAATTCTGAGTTACCCTCCCATCTTAAAAACTTTAACCCCTGTTTATTCTTAAGGCTCTTGTCCACAGCCTTCTTTCACAGCCTGCCATCCCTTTGGCCAGGTCGCTAACTTTTGTTTTATCAACTTCCTTTATAAACTTCCTGGTTCTTACAAATGGTCCTGGGACTAGAACCCAGGACCTCAGATTTATGTCGCACTACAATGCTTTTCTGTGACAATTTCTTACAGATTTGTCACTAGAAAAGAGATCCACACAAAAATTTCCAAGTTGGAAACAGACACACCAAAAGTACACCCTGTTTCTTTGTAGGTATGTTGTATTTCCAAGCCGTAAGATACGTGTGTATGTTATAGGACTATGTACGGCTTTTATATCCCAAAAGTAGAGGGGGGTTCCAAGTGGAGAATTTGGTAGGCAAATAGGCAGGGTTACAGACGTAACATAATCATAACAAGTCGGTTATAACAACCTGAGACGAAGACGTGTTTGCAATGTGCTTATAACAAGGAAGTCATAACAAGGTATGGTCATGAAAAGATGGTCACAAGAACCTTTTGAGTCAAAGGCATGGTTGCCATTTCTGGCAACAGGCAGTAGCGAACTATTTGTAGTTAAGGTTACAGGTGACGCATAGTTCAATCCGTGAGAAGTAGGGTTTAATCATAAACAAGAATGAGCATAGTTTCCCTTTACTATAAAATGGCTTTCAAAACTAAGATGGAAGTGGACAGGTTCACCTATATTTCTTGGGTAACCATGAAGTAATTCTTTCTTAAGATCATGCAAAACCAATCCTTGCCGTTTAATATACCAGTACATAAAAATTTTTTGCCATCCAGTATTTGATATATTCTTTGCCTATTTTTCATTCAAGAGATTTTTAAGATGGAAAACATAATGAGATAGATGCCTATAGCATAGATCTGTTATCAGCCTCTGTAGCCACTAGATGTCAATACAATGTTTATCTGAAAGGCTTAATAGTTTCTCGTTAGAATCCTCTTCAATGGTTAAATAATTCATCTTCCTTTTAGAACATTCCAATATTAAGAAGTTTCTGAATAAATGTGCTGCAATATTATATAAACGAATATGTAATCTACTCCACTGTGTATGTATCTCAAGACATGGGACATAAATGCAAATCCAAATTAGCGCGCACACACACACACACACACACACACACACACACATAACTGTTTAAGGATAGGCCAACAACTTCCACTTATTACAGTCTTTACAAGTGAATTAAAATAATTAATACAATTATCTTTAATTTGTTATTAGTGTTCGAGGAGGTGTTACCATGCGAGCTGCTGCTGTCTGTATGAAGAGGGCAGGCTTCTCGCTACACAAGCCTCACCTCTTGTAGGTTTAAACCACTGCTGAAAGGTTTTAAGCCTGAATCAAATTTAACGTGGTGAGAAGAATGTATTCCTGTGCGGAATGTAATTGCCCTAATTGTGGTTCGGCTGTTACCTAGTAGCTGTAGAAACTGCAAATGAGATCTTTATTACCTGAAGTTGGGGAGGACCAGCCATCTCTTTCCTGTTAGAGCTAACATCTTACCTTACCATAGGACAGTAGCCATTTAGATGGAAGACACCATCTAAAGCATTTCTAAACTAATTTCCTCCAGGCTATTGGCTGGTTTATTAGTGATCTAGGTAGAGATAACTAAGTCCTGTCACCACAGAGGTTCATCAGCCTTTGGTAGTTATTCTTCTATCTGTAAATCTGCAGCTTTTTCTTTCTTCCCTTAAACATTCAATAGCCCTTACCTTTGGAAAGATTGTGCTGGTGCAGAGAAATGAAATTCAACTCTCGTTCCTTTGAAAATAAAGGAACATAATATACAGAAAATAGGGAGGAAATGATGTCAAAAACAAACAAACACTAAGAAACAAAAATAAAACCTATTACTTTTAGGTTCATGGGTTTTGTTTTTTTTTTTATAAACTCCATCAATTTTTTTATTTGATATTTTTGTTTTCTGCTATAGCTATCTATCATTAAGTCCTCTGTCCATTAGTGCTACATAAGCTAAGAACAGAGATGGAAAACTCACTCATCTGAATGTAATCTATACTCTCCAGTACATCTATCTCATGGTACTTACCACAGGATAGTCCCATGTTGCCACCACCTTTCCTGACAGTAGAAACATGGCTATATTGAAAGAAATGACATTTCCTCCCTCCTAGATGGCTTTAAGAAGCCTCTTTGACTTTTGGTTGATTGTATTGGATTGTTCTGTTTTCTGTTTGTTTTTACATCCACACAGCACATTGGTGATATTTTACACAAAATTTTAAGTTAATATAGTACATATTTCAGGGATGAAAAGAAAGTTGAAGGAGGGGAGAAGAAAGAAGGGAAGTGAGGACCAGGGATCTGTGTGAGGACTTAGCTCTTCCCAGCCACTGCTGGAGACATTGTTTATAGTTAGGACCTAATGACAGTGGAGGGAGCCGGAGGGCTAGGTTAAGAGGGGATGAAGGTGGGGAAAGAAGAAACTGATGACAGAGTAAGAAGAAAGAGAGGAGGAGACAGAAGAAAGAGTTGTTGGAAGATTCTTAATGAGTAGAAATAGAAGACAGAGAGGAGGTAGATAAGGGAAGAGCAGACAAGTAGAAAACCTCAGTAGGTAGGAGTAATGGGAAGATGTGTCACTTGAAGACCTATAAATGATTTTCACAGTTCTCTCAGACTTTCTGTGGAGGTGCCCAGCAGGACAGTAAACCAGCTCTTCTTCCATTCTCAGGAAAGAACTGTCTCTATGCTGTGCAAAACAGTGAGCACTGTGCACAGGAGGTCTCCAGACACTTGAAATGTGGCCAGTTGAACTGAAACATACTGAACCTCTTCAGTGAAATCTGTCTTTCAAAGTTGGAACGTTGCAAAGGAAGAATGAGAAACATCTCATTGACTCCTTTTGTGGTGACCCTACATGGACATAATAAGATTCGGACGAATTCAGTTGAATAGAATATATTTTAATGGATTTTTTCCATTTAATATAATTTTTACTGTGCATTTGTCACAGATAGGCTTTATTATATTGAGTTATCTTTCTTCTACTCTGTGTCTTCAGGGTGTGTATCCTAAAGGGTTGTTGGCTTTGTCCAAAGCCCTTTCTGCATCTGTCAAAATGACCAAGTGAGACATTTGCATGATGTATCACAGTTATTTATTGCATATGTTGGTCCATCTCTGAAACCCCAGAATGAAGCCCCCTGAATCACAAAGAATGATCCCTCTGTATTTTCAAAAATTTGGTTTGCAAGTTTTTTTTTTTTTTTTTTTTTGACAATTTTTGTGTCTGTGTTCAGCAGGGAGATTGATCTATAATTTACTTCTTCGTTGTATCTTCATCTGGTTTTGGTATCGGGAAAATGCTGGCTTCTTCTTCTTTTCCCATTTTATGGAGTGTGCTGAGAGGTATCTACACTCTTTCCTATTTGAAGATCTCATAAATCCAACCTCATCTGTGTCTTTTGATTTTCTTCCGTTTATTTAAAGCGTTTTTATTGTTCAAGCCCTCCAGACAAATTTATGCCACTAGGTCAGAGGCCGTGGATGACCCCTGTTTCCGTTTGGCAGGGAGAAGCCCCTTGAGTCCATGGGTGAGTTCAGCTCTCTCAGCATCAGAGAGGATTTGGCATTTGCATCCTTCTTTCCCATCTGAAGATGCTTAGGAACCACATCTGCTTTGTTAGTGAAGTGGTAGAAATCCTTAGGAAGACCAGGACTGAGTCCTTTGGATTTAAGGCTGCTTAAGACTTTATTGCCCAACAGAGAACGCGCTGCTGTGTGAGTCCCTAAGGATCACACTGATTTGTGAGGGGCTCTATCCTTTCTTGGACAGTTTGTAAATATGTGTATTCGTGTTCTTAGACTTCAACTTCAGCCCAGTGGGGTTGACACGATGATGGCTCAGAGCCCCCAGGTACAGGCCTTTCCCAGGAGTGTGCATGTATCTCATTGCTAAAGCATCCTGTTTTGTTTGTTTGTTCTTTTTAAACATGCTTATCAGCAAAGTGCAAACTGTGTCTCTCTTGAATGGTATTCCAAGGAACAGCGATGTCTGCCCCAGCCTCAAGAGACGGCTAGAAGGTAGGAAAACACGATTCCCTGACTCTTACATCACACACATCCTCAGCTATATACTGTGAACCCAGAGAATAAAATCATACCTATCAAAAGAAAAATATGGTTCCAAGGGTAGAATCTTGGAACCTCCCTCCCATTAGGCAAGCCGCTGTGGGCGTTGTCACATTATAAGCTAGCAAAAACCCCAAAGTGAACATTTACTCAGATGTGCTTAAATGGCACTCACACAAGGTGAATGTCCAGAGGACTGCTGAAATCCTTGGGGATCTCCCCTACTGTGGGGAGTTATTATCACAACAGAGCACCCGGAATTACTTAACCTGGCCATCTTGGCATCTGAGGCGAATCCTGAGAGAGCCTGAAGAGGCTAGGCAGGGAGAGCAGGAGTTAGGAGGAAGAGTACATGCCCTCTCATTCCCTCCCTACTGTGGAGCTCCTGCTGGATCAGAGAAGAGAATGCAGCTTTGATTTAGATGAGAAACAAATATTTTAATTTGCACTACATGAAATGTCCTAATAGACGGACTAAATGATAACTGAAATAGACAAACTGTGGGATATGCCTGAGTCCAGAGACGGGGAAAACAATTATTACGTTTGCCTTACCACTTCCCATTATTAGATTATCACTAAAAAAGGTTTCATCTCTTCAGTTTTGTTTTAACCTATGTCCTAAAGGGCCTAAAATATTACATGGCCTATAATATCTAGGCAATAAATACTTGTTGAGTGAATAAATCTGACACAATCTAGCTGAAACTAATACTTGGGGGGGGAGAGAGAGAGAGAGAGAGAGAGAGAGAGAGAGAGAGAGCACACAGGTGGCGTGGGAAATGATGTCTACACTCTGCCTTGAGCAAGGTGCTTGGTAGGTAAGGGGAGCTTGGCTGATCATTTCCACAAATGCTGTCCATTTTAGAAATTACAGAGTCTAGTCAAAGCACTGCATGAGGCTAGGCAATCAAGGACTCTTACATTCTCCTTGCCAATAGTCTCAAACGAGGGCTTGTGGTGCCTAAAATATTTCCAGTGCTTTGGAGTTATTGAATCTTTTCCAGTCAGTAAGCTCCTCAGAGTGAAATTTCTTCTATCATCCGTGGCCAATTACCTTTGTTGTTTCAATTACTGGTCATTTTGTTTGAGATTGAGTTTGGAGCATGATGAGCACTTTGCATCGTTACTTTATGTAAATTCGAGCCAACAGCAAGAAAGATTGTCACTCTGACAAAGCTACAAGCTCCGATCTGCGGGCCTCCTAACCTTTGCTGAGAAAATGCCTTGGTGGGTAATAAGTACCCCTGCCCTGAAGCCAAGGCCTAAAAGCAATCAGAGGCAGTCCCTTCTTACTGCAAACTCCTCTGGCCTTCCCTTTCTGTTCCTCTCATTTGCCAGTGCTTGCTGACATCAGCTGCTGTTCTGTAAAACCGGAGCTAAACCAAAATGTTAAGCATCTAGTTTTTTTCACAAGTTCCTGCCTGAACGCTTTGAAGATGAGACAACATCAGCCATTTTTGCCTTTCAATATGTAAGGTGACACAGGTTGTTAACAGGTATGAATCTGGCCAAAATGATGTATGCTCAGAACTGACCATTCGGTTCTCATAGCTACATCCAAGTCCTGATCACTCTTCCTCCCCCTTGGCTGCCCTTATGCCTGTTGCTCAAAGCAACCTATCCCCAAGCAATATCAATGAGTTTGTTTTTCTGAAGAACTTAAAAACATGCACGCATATTTTAGAATGTTTGCCAAAGGGGATTTGGCATCAATGGTTTTTGGTTTGTTTGTTTGTTTCTCAGTTAGGCCATTTTTTTTGTTGAACATATTCCATTATTGGAAGGATGCTGGAGAAAAAAACAAAACAAAACAGTACAACCTTAAGAGGTTTTGTAAGTTCCCCCATCTTCTGAAGGTGTACGCAAGGACTTCTCAGAATTAGGAATATGCTACAAAAGACTGAAAGAGTCATAAAGAAAGGGTAATGGTCAAAACAACAGTGTCACACAGCAGGAAAAGAAAGGGAAGGATGAAGGATTCTTCTGAGTGTCGTCTTGACTCAGTAGTGGCTTCCCAGAGTGTGCTTAGAAAAAAGGTTGAGGCTACCACAGTCTATGAGGAAAGAGTGTGTGCTCGAAGCCAGTGGTGAAGAAGAGGACCCAGGCACGCAGGCCCCGTTTGCTTCCCTTTCTGTTTGCCACCAAGTTTCTCTGTTCTACCAAGAAAACCTGGCAGTGTTTTCAGAGGAGAAAGTTCCTAAGTGTGAGAAAATCCTTCCAATAGGAACGTCCAGGAACTGGGGCTCAACTGCTTCTTTCTCCAAAGGAGGAAACTCCTTACACTAGACATCCAAAGCAAATGCATGGCTTAAAATGAAAGAAAGCAGGAAACGACTGAGCTGTGGCAAACAGACCACAGCTTTTGGGTCTCCATTCAGATGCCTTAAGATCCAGACTAGACTTTGACATTTTAAGACGCAAGAAATGTCGGCATAGGAAACTGATCAGAAATGAAGCAAATGTTCTCCCGTGCTCAATAAAAGAAAAGGAATCCCTCCACCTGACCTCCTCATGATAAGGCCTATTTTCCTCAGTATCCTCCTCGTCATCATCAGACTCCCAGACTTCCATGACTTCACCTGTTCCAACTAGCCTTTCCACACCTCACAGTGGACTGCATTCTCTGACACAGAACTCCCACAGAGTGGCTATTTAAAAGAAAGCCACATTACAATGGCTCATTAAGCATTGCTCACTGTTGGCTTTCTGTACTGGACACTTTCCTCATTGCTGCAACAAAATCCTTGACCACAGCAACCTAAAGAAAGAAGAATCTCTCTGGCTCACAGGACAAAGGCAAGTCTGTGTTAGTAGAGAAGGCACAGTAGCAGTCATGTGAGGCAACTGGTCACATGACATCTACACTCAGGAAGCAGAGATCAACTAGCGGTCATGCTCAGTGGGCTTTCTCTTCTAGAGGCAATCTGAGACGCCAGCTCATGGAATGATGCTAAAGACATTTAGGATAGGTCTACCCACCTCAATTAGCCCAATCTAGAAATGACCATTGACATAGACATACCTAAAGCTTTCTCCTTCTAGAACCTGTCACCTTGGCACTCAATATAAATAACCAGGCCTGCTTCTCTGCCCACCTCTTCTGTACTATTCTCTATGGAATGGTCAACCAACATTCTCAAACTCCTCTCTTGCACTTCCTGCTCTGGCTATAAATTGTCCTCCCTCCCCCCCCCCCGCCTTGTTTTGTTTTAAATAACTTTGTTTTGAGAATTTCATACATGAGTATTGTATTTTGTCGAAGACCAGCTATGACATCACAGGGCAAAGTAAGGTGTAGAATCAGTGATTGATCATACAGTAGACTTTTCTCTGAAGGAACAAAGCTTGTTTCACTGGGACCAGTGAAATACTCCCAGAGGAGGGGTGCATTGAGAAACTCTTTGTAGTTGGCAAGTAAAGGGGGGGGACACATATACATTCATACACTTAGTGGATAAAGCAAGGCTTCAACGAGCAAGCTCCAACAACTTCACACGTACACACATACACATACATACATGCATATATGCATGCATGCATACATACATTCATACATGCATGCATACATATGCACACATTTGGTGGATAGAGCAGAGTTCTAACCAACTCACATATATACATGTATACACACAAACACATTGAGCCGATGGAGCAATGCTCAACGAGCAAGCTCCAACAACGTTATTTTTTCAACCACAGCTTATAAATCATGTAGCACAAAAATCACTATGTGGTTACATTCTATTTTTTATTCCAGTGAGGGATTACAATGAGTATACATAAGAAAAAAAAATGTTCCCTAATACCCCCACATGATCACATGTTTTACGTATTATGGATAAAAAAAAATATTCTCAAGAACCCACACACATTTGTAACTAAGCAACTTGTTATAGATTAACAAAGTGTGAGCAAGCAAGGTAATTTTCTCAGCCAGTTCCTCTTACTGACAGGCAGCAATTTGCAGCTACAAAGAAAAGATCGATTATTTTATTATTTATCTTAAAAAGTAATCTTATTAAAATCTTAAGAGAATCACAAATCTAAACTTTTATATATGTAAAATCAGTCATTTTTACTTTAAATCCTCGGGTGCACATCTACTCATTAACGATTTTTTATTAAATTATATCAGGAAGCTGAGGACAAAAATGGGCACAAGAAATTAATCGTCACCTGATCACCAGCCCAGTTTTAGCAAGAGAGTCATGTCAGATAGTACTGGCTGGGCTGCCATTGCTCTTGTTCCCTGACCCAAAAAACATTCCTCGCTCAATATTAAAAGTGTGCCTTTACTGTTCCCCAAGATTTTCTACATCAGAGACACTAACAAAAACATCTTAACCTAATTTTACTTTACTAACATCACCAAATTCTTTCTAACGATGATGGTCATTGCTAACACTCTACGTCTTTACGTCCTTTCTGAGGGTGGTGGATGTATCATTAATCTGCTTCAGCAATAATGCTTGAAAAGCATCAATCACTAATATTGTAAGCGCCAATGACACTGCCCAGTGAAGGGCTGGAAGCCCTCTTAGAATTTTCACACAGCTCATAGGTTATGCGGGATGTGATGTGAGGGCAGCAAGCAGAGTAAAACTCTCTAACAGCGTGAAGTCTTCAGGACACATACTCCTCGGGGCTCTGCCTCTGAGTCACACACATCATGGTTGTGCTAACTGGTGGGTCACATTTCATAAATTCTAAAGCTGTGTTGCTCTTCCTCTTGCATGGCCCCCAACAGTATTTACATCATTTCCATCCTTTATGTTCTTCCCATATCATCCCATGTCTCTCTTCTATTCTCTCTCAAATGCATGACCGCTTCTTCTTTATGTATGTCCATTACATGTATAGACACATGTGCATATATCTACAACCTACTGAGTCCCCTTAATGTTGCTTATATGCATATGTGTTTAGGGCCGACAGCTTAGGATTGGCTAACCCATTAGGAAGCTCACCCGCAGGGAAGACTGACTCTCCCTCTACCAACAACTATAGATTTTCTTCTAGGCTGACTTCAGCCTGCTTGTTCCAGAGTCTCCGTGTAAGAAGGCTTGTCAATCCCCTGGATTAGACTAAGAGCACCCGTATCTACCTGCCTAATTGCATGTCTTCTAAATATGGTTGACTTTTGTTTGGGCAGCCCATGGAAATATTCAGGATAGTCTTGTGTACACTTGTATACAAAAACCTCATAGGGTATGTACATGCAAAGTGGAGCAAACACAGGTCGTCTTCAGAAATCCAGGGCCTGCTCCATCATGGCCTTGCTCATATGTGACATGTCCCAAAGTCACAAAGGTGTGGCTGCTAAGATGTTGTTCTATGTAGGAAGCACGGAGTTCATTTTTATTTAATCAAGCAGGCTGTTTCAGGCGTGTTGCTCTCTCTGTTTTGAAAAGTCTCTCCTTTCCTGTGCTGAAATGGCAAGAGAGCATCTATGCAGACCGTCACCCAGCCCCTGATACAGCAGCATCTCATGTGGCTCAACCAGAGTTCAAGGTGGGGAACCTGAGTGGAGCAGCTTTACATTGTATCCAGAACCAGAGACTATCATCCATGTTTTAGAGGATTTTTCTTTTGTATTGTTTATTTATTTATTTTAACAGAGACTTCGATCTGTTGTATTAAAAAATTAAAAATCGAAATACACCCCCAGACTTTCACCAGGGGTCTGTGTTCTACACTTCACACATCATACAACAATTATTGCTCAGCAGAACTGAATAAGCACAAGAGGCAAGAGGAGGCATCATCTCCAACAAACCCTATACTAGGAGAAAGCTAGAGGTGAGGCAGAGATAAAAGATCCCAATTCTGGGCAGGCTGGGCTGTGTGCGCAGGGGCTGTAGCTACTTCTGCAGATGCTCTTGACCACTACCACAGTGAGAATGTCTTTTCCTTTTAATTAGCACCTCAACACCTTCACCCTGGTTGTTACTCAGCTGGCTAGAACCAGATGACATCTCCGCTGGAACTGGGCCCCCTTCCATTTTCTTGGAGCTCATGAGGACTTGTGGCTCCTTAATTGCAGCTGGTGTTGGCCCTTGCATCTGCACTCAGATCTCTGTTTGGAAATGCGGATAAGAGCCGTTTGTTTCAAGTTGCTGGTGGTTAAACCTTAAGCAGTGTGAAGCGAACACATCCAATGCTCCTTCCGGTTTGATTGGCTAGGATTTGTTGTCATTGTTGACAGCAGCTGGGCTTAAATTCCCCTTTGTAACACCCACAGGGAGGAAGATTCTGTGGCCATCACTGCTTCCTGTAGTTCAGAGCTAGTGCTGATTGCTTCTTAGCATGGATTTACTTTAGTTAGTTAGTTAGTGAGTTAGTGAGTGAGTTAGTTAGTTAGTTAGTAGTAATCAGCCCAAGAAATACTACTGACATCTGCATGCATCGATTTGAAGTATTTTTTTTCTTACTTCAATGAAACAAAAATTAGATGCTACTGGAAGTTTTCTGTCCTGTTCTACTTCCATCCATTACATAGACTGTCATGGTCCAACTCCGCACAGGGAGCTTCATGTCAGAGCTCGGGGCTCTTCTGGTTCCCTGTACAAACTGAGCACCAACATTTATCTCCCTATCAAGTCACATATAGATTGTGTTTGAAAATGGAATGTAAAAACACATTTAACTTTTATTTTTCATACATATCAATTTTGTACTTTGTTCAATTCACCCCCTCCAAAATAATATCTTAGTGTATCTTGAAGGCCACTTACTTACATGTACTTAGTTTTTGTTCCCAATGTTGGCAGACTTGAAGCAACATTTTGGAGACAAAGACTTAAATAAGTCAAATTAAAATTACTTCCTTTTAAAGAAAATTATTTGTTTACTTTAATTGATAGACTCCTTGTGTTGATGAGGCAGAGTGCCATGGTTCTGTTTGTGTATGCAATGGGTCTAAATCAAACAAGCATAGTCAGCATCTAAGACTGCCGAACTCTTATATTGTAAGTGAGCCATTCTGCATCTTCATTTCAGATAACTTTAAAGTCATCGTCTTCACCACCGTTCATTCCAAGCTCTCATAATACTTCCAAAGAAAACATAGGCAGAATCCCATCAAACATGAAGGAGGTAGGTCTCAGCCCAGGTCCTACTCTTCAGCATAAGGCCAACACATGTTAGAGCTTCTGCAAACAAGAAACAACCACCCACTGCTGCAGGAGGCACCAGGCCCTGGACTGGGGCTAAAGGACTCACACCACACAGAGAATAGGGTCATCATGTGTGAAGTAGGCAAGTCCTGGCAAGCCCCCTTGAACATTATAAAGAGTAGATTAAAAAACCAGTTCAAATAGGTAACACTGGGACTAGAAGATGGAGCTTAGATGTGTCTGCAGGTACATCACCAACACTGTGATGGCCAGTTACGTACCATCCATTGTCGTCTCCATGACATTTGCCAGACAAATGTCACACCTTAGAAATCCTAATTGCCTTTAATACCAGCACCCGGGAGGCAGAGGCAGGGGGATCTCTAAATTAGAGGCTAGCCTGATCTACAGAGCAAGTTCCAGGACAGTCAAGGCTACACAAAGAAATCCTATCTTGAAAAGCAAAGACAGACAGACAGACAAAAAAGGAAGAAAGAAAGAAAAAAAGAAAAGCAAGGAAGGGAGGGAGAGGAGAGAAGAGAAGAGAAGAGAAGAGGAGAGGAGAGGAGAGGAGAGGAGAGGAGAGGAGAGGAGAGGAGAGGAGAGGAGAAGAGAAGAGAAGAGGAATCTTAATTTGAGAATATATGAGCCTATTTACCCTCTATAGAACACAGATGGGATTTATTTTATTTCCTGGCTCGGTCTCATTGTGTAGCCCTGTCTAGACTCAAACTCATGACCTTCCTTCCCCAGCCCCCTGAGTACAGAGATTACATGCAGAAATATTTTCTTTTTAAATACATAAAGACAACCATGGAAAGGAAGGTTACTTTTATTTAATGAGCGAATATACACGCCTTCTTATATGCCCTTGATGTAAGAGTATGGCTCTCCAGATGTAATGATTTTTAAAAACTACTGACTTTACTAGCACTATACCTACAAATATAACATAGAAATAGCAACATTTATTGCACAACCACAAAGTCATTGTGTCAATTCAGTCCTTCTTGAGAACAATGTAGTCTGATACCTTGTCCAAGTTCCATTTCCTGTCGCTCTGATAACACACCCTTGACAAAAGAAAGTTAGGGGAGAAAGGGTTTATTTTAGCTCAGAATTCCACACTATAATCAATCATAGTAGAAAGTCAAGGGAGGTTGTGGGAACTTGAAGTAGATAGTCACCACAGATCCCGTAAGGAGAAAAAAGAAGGAATTAACTCATGCTTACGGCTAGCTTCCTTTCTCTGTTGTTATATGCTCCAGGACCCCCTTCCTGCCAGGAATGACCATATTGGTCAGGCCTTCCCACTTCAATTAATGTCCCACAGTCATGCCTATAGTACAACCTGACCAAGACAAAGCCTCTCTGAGATTCTCTGCCCAGGCAATTCTAAACTGTCCCAAGTTGACAGTTAACAAACCACCACCTGCTTACTTTTAAAATTCAACACTTTTCACAGATATGGAAACTGAGATAGACTCATCTACTGTAGGGACTTACGGCACTGTTCTTACTATAGGGCCACACTTGATTGTTACCACAGACTGCCTTCAAGCAAGCCAAATGCTAGGTGCACAGATAACGTGATCCTATCTGAAGAACTGTAACGGAACCCTGTGCTCCCAGAGAATTTGAGCATCTGTGTATTTCAATATTTATGTCATTCCTCTATCTGCTAAAAGTGGCCATTACTCACACAACCACTTGCTAAAATTGAAAATAGATACAAATTATAGAACTTTGCCTACCTCCAAACACAGTTGTTCATTAAAGGATGTTTTCAATAAATGAATGAATGAATGAATGAATGAATAAATAAATAAATAAATAAATAAATAAATAAAGCTATTTCCATCCAGTGTATCTTTAAACATATTAAAATAACTGTAGATTCTGGAACATCATTTTGGAAATAAGTGGAGCTAATTAAACTTTCTAAGCTTAAAAAACTCCGTCAAATAGGGAAATAATCTCACAAAATCCAGGCTTTAGAAAAAGGAAACCACTGCAATCAAATCACACGAGGTTTTCTCCATTGCGGTCTTGCAGCCATGGAGGAAGAGAGAAAAATGAGAAGCGTGCAATGAGCCTTTGCCATCCTCGTTAATACAGCAGCCATCAGTTCAACGTAGTTTTCCTGTCTCTGCTGAGACTGCAAGGTGGAGCCTTCGCCCTGAGCCTCAAAGCTCCCGTTCGGTTCAGACCGGCAATTGCCTGGGGGCCCACCAGCTAGAGCCGGGGCCCAGAGACCCACCCCTCCTGATTTGAAGCAGGGGACAGAGTCGAGTTTTGTCAATCTGGGTAACCTCATTTTCATCCCATTTAACTAGTGGAAGTTAATTGAACTACCTGCTGAGATCCTGGCACATAGCTAAATAAGGTGAAATGAGGTTGCAGTGTTCCCTAACCCACTTTGGGCCCCATTTACCGCGTGGGCTGGTTTATAAAGACGAAACTCTCTCGGCAAACAGCAGATCCCATCCAGCTGCTTTGGAGTTCTTATTCGGGACGGCCCCGGTCCTCCTGCTCCTGATTCCATCTCTTCCTGAAGACTCGGCCCTCTCTCCTTTCTTCCACTTCTGTATCACACACATTCACCTCCCAGTTTTGGGGTTTTTTTTTGTTTTTGTTTTTTCAAGCCAATTACCAACATATCCTTAGGACATTCCCACCCATGTGTATGTTCTGTTGATAGTTCCAGACATACTGTGTTCACAACTACGGCTCTTGTAGATGGCTAATCTCCATTTCAAGCAGAGCAGACAGACTACTGCACAAAGTCAAATAAGACAACCCCGCCTACTAGTCATTTCAATTCTTTTACTGCGCTAGCTCTGCTACGGCTGTACTAACGATTTGGCTGTTAATAGAAGAGGATTCTGGTAAATTCTGATAGAAAGTAGACTATAGGGCTTGAGGATTTAGCTAAATTGTGGAGAGATTACCAAACAATCTTTTTAGAGGTTTTAAATGTCACCATCTATTTCTTCTTGAAAATTTGCTAATTAAAGATTTATCACAGTGACAAAGTATGTCCTTTAAAATGTATATATTTTCTTTATTATCCAAGCATATTTTTCATATAAACTATATAATCACTGTTGGACTCTTATCCTAAACCTAGAACCAGACTATTGCAAATGAGGCCAGTAACCACGTAAACCTCACTTCACTTGCAAAATTCTGAGAATGAAACCAAAATACCAAATTATAACTGCTATTCAAACCTGTGAACTCAGCTTTGGCTTGAAGGAGTTAGCTAAGCCTGTTCCCTTTACTTTTAATTCATGCCTTTATTGCTATTCTGCTTATAAACTATACATGTATGATTTAAAATTTAAAAACTATTAAAACACAGATAAGGGTGGAGCTTAGTGGTAGCGAGCTCCCCAGCATGAGCAGAGCCATGGGTTTAATCCATAGCACCATGGTTGATTGAATAAATAAATAATAAATGTAAATAACCATCAATATGTTATGATGTGAATATATCTTTTACTTCATGTTTGTGAGCACAATAGGCATTAGATGACAGACATCTATTTAAAGATGTGATATAAATAATTCTTTCCTATAGATTATTATTTTATTCCTTCATCATAATCCTCATATTTATATTTTATATATATGTTACACTTATACGTTATACTTTCTTTATGTGCAGAAAGCATTTTACAAGGAGTACATAGAAATGTATAATATGTCACTCTAGTTTTGTTTAAAATGCTTAGTCGGAAACACACAAGACCCTGTCAAGAAAAGAAAGAGGAAGAGAGAAGAAGAGAGAGCAAGAAACAGAGAAGGAAGGTGATGGAGGGAGGAAAGCATGAAGGATGGAAGGGGAGAGAAAGGCTAGGCTAAGCAAGAAGACCGTGCTTAAACTACTTCTACATTAGGGCTATTCATAGTAATCTATGAACCTCCAGGATGCACGGGAATACTGTGTCCCAAGAGTGATTATAACACAGACTCAGCATCATATAAACAAAGCAATAAGCCAGGCACAGAGACACCCACATTTCCTTATGCTGACAATCAAAGCCTGGTTACATTCTAGAAATGAGAGAGCTGTTGAGGTTATTTCTCACATTGAAGTCTGAGTCTAAATAAGGTGTCTTCAAACACTTTTTTTCTTTCTTTCACAAAATCGTGAAGAGGCACCGGGAGATAGACAACGCATGTTCAACAATAAGAGACGCTCGTCTCAAAGTCTCCTGGACTTGAGCTCCCTCTGTTTCGTGGTATCTGCGGTTTTGAAAAGACTAAATCAAACCCTCAAGGGAGAGCAATTGCAGTGATCTTCATCAGGACATATTTGTGGCTATACTTGATTATTTAGAAAGGATGTACATTTTTAAAATTATTGGCTTCCACATTTTAAGATGTACATCTCCCATGTAAGGAGAGTGGCTTCCCTCACCAGCTGGGTACCTGCTGAGGGCTCCTGGCTTAGCCTTGCAGAACATGAGGGAGTTAAAACTTCTCATCGCTCTGTTACAAAACTAATTTCAAGAGTGGAATTCAGAGAACAATTGATCAACACTGAGCAAGGTGTGTGTGTGTGTGTGTGTGTGTGTGGTATCTCTAGATTGTAAAATCTAATTCCTTAAAGAGTTCATTCTTATGTCTTAGGCTATTCGTGTGGTAAAAAGAGCTGACAGGACTGGGAAAGGAAACAGACTGTCCTTGGCAGAACGCCATTTCATTTGGGCTCCAGGTTTCTGAATAAACTCTAACCCAGACCCATGTAGTCATCTAAACTGTTAAATCCACAGGTGTCTGAGCAGCCCTATGCTCAGGGTCAGATAGCTGACATGTTCCACCATTGTTTCACAAGGATTCATACTGTGAGCAACAGCATTGGAGAGAGCTCTCTTTACCTGAGTAAAACCAGGGGCAGAGAGAGCCAATGCTGGTTTTCCATACTATGTTGTTTGGTACTTGTATGCCTCAGAAAAATAGGATGACCTTGCATATTGTATAGATAATAGTCTGGGTTTTGTTTCTTGAGTGCAATTTTGCAGGAACTGCTACTTGGATGGAGAAAGGCTTTGTGGAGTTGTTTAGCTTGGCAGGCCTGGGACTCTTAGGCCTCAGCCTCCACAGAAGTGTGGACTGCAGTCATGTGGTCATGTACCACCCTACACCCATTGAGCACAGGCCTTTAAAAAAAAATAGCTGCCTTGCAAGAAAAAATGGATTGTTACAATGTGTTTCCATTTATTTCATTCAGGAGAGTGGGAAAGAGTTCCTAAATTCCTAAATACATGTTGTTCCTTGGTTAAACTAGAGTTTACATATGTCAGGGATCTTTTCCATAAGCAGCAGATTAATAAGTGTGGGTATATGTCATTTTCTACCCAGACACTATCTAGAAAAGATGGAGGGGTTTTGGTCATCTTTTGTTCTGTTTTTATAATTCAGCTAGTGGGCTGAAGAGAAGGCTCACCAGTTAAGAGCTCACATTGCTTTTCCAGCACCCGTGCCCATAAGCATTACTCTCCATAAGAGAGGATAAGCATAATAAAATTAGTTGTAAGCATTTAAAAATAAGAGTAAATGTGAGTCTGAAAGATGATTTAGAAGTAAACTCAGGATAAAAACTAGAGGTTTTATGGATAATAAATATACAGTCTGCCCAAAATGAAATCCAGCCTACAGTAGGCAATGGAATTCAAGAACTAAGAAACAGAAAGAAAAAGCCTTGTGTTCAAGGGGTTAAAGGAGGTTACCCATCTGTGCGGTGTCCAGCAATTAGAAAGTAGCGAAAGCAATCAGACTGATAAAGGGATTTTAAAGATCAGAGTACAGAAAGGGAAAATGTGGAGGCCCTTGGAGGCACACCTAGACAGATCTAATTACCTGAAAGGACTGGAGGGTCCATGTTGGTCCTGTCTTAGAAATCTGAGGAATCATAAAAACCTATTTATGATATAAGAGTTCTGTCACTTACCACAATTGTGTGCTTAGAAGCACATTTGATAAGGAGTAAGGCCAGGAATGTCAGATCCCCATGTGCACTCTCAGAGAGTCCGCTCAACCATCTCACCTTGAGATACAACATTGTAAATGACAGAGTTTATGCTAAGAAACCATGAGTTACAAAAAAGAAATTGTAAAAGGATAGAATCTTGAGATATTTATGTAAACTTACCACCTTGGTTCAAGCCGTGTTCATAGCTATTTTTGTCCTACGTGGTGTCTGGAAGGCTTGAGTTATGTTCTGTTTTATTTCCTCTAAGAACAATGAACCACCATCCCTGGAGGATAGAGTCCATTCCTTGGCAGACAGTGCTGTTGTCTGTAGGGTACACTCAGATACTACAGTCTTCTCACCCTCTGCCTTAAGGTCACTAAAGAATCCTAGCCCTACCTACAGGCAAACAAAAAGCATTTGGGAACAATGCTTTTGCTCCAAAGAGAAGAGATGCACTGGCGTAAAAATTGATTAGAAGTCTAACCTGACTCCCCTATCCGTGAACCATGTATAAATGATGAATCGAGTGAAGGACTGAAGATCAAAGCTCATCAGTATGGAGAATAAAGACTGAGAAATAACCTCCACAGGAGGTGAGGTACCTGCTGGCTTAATCCCATGGCCTCATATACAGTACTCTCCTCAGCCCAGGGCTTTTGGGTTTATGGTTTTGCATGTATATGTGTATTTTGTTGGCTGTGCTTGTGCATATCTACGTGTGTATACATAAAATATGTGCAGGTACTTGTATGCACATGCAAGTGGAAGACAATGGTTGAGGAGTGTCGTCATCTGTCGCTCAGCACCAATACAATAGGGCAGGTTCTCTTGACTGAACCTAGAACCCACTAGATTTGGCTAGTCTAGCTATCCAGGTTGTTTGGGGATCGCCCTATCCTGCCCTGAGCCTTAGAATTGTTGACGGATCACCATGTCCACCCTGCATAGATGATGGGAATCTGAACTCACTTGTGTAGTCAGGGTACCACTGAGCCATCCTCCCAGCCCCTTTCCTCATGCTTTCTGTGTGTATTTGGCATCAGCAGACTTTTTAATATTGCCATCCATGTGTAAGCCATTATGTTTTGTACAGGCATGTCTAAGTCTTCAGTTCAACAACTTTAACAACAGGACACTACGCAAGAAGAGTTCATTCCTCTGTTGTGGTTTTATTTTGTTTGTTTCTTAGAGAAGAAATTTCTTCAATCAGTAGCCCAGGTTGGCCTCAAACCCCTGGTCTTGAGTGACCCTCCTACTTTAGCTTTCCAGTCGCTGGGACAAAAGTATGTACCACTGTGCCTTTCTGTATATTAGTATCTATAACATGTTTACCAGAGCACATGAACAATCGAGCCTGACAAAGTAGCATGGTCAAAGTGAGTCTGCACGGCCCCTGACCCTTGCTGTGCTTGGTCGATGCCCTCCAGTCACAGGCTTATATTCTCAGCTGACTACTAATGCCTCAAAATGAGGAGACAAGCTGTTTCTGTGATTCTGTTCCAATTCCTGCCCACTGGTTAAAAAGACCGAGTATTTTGGGGTGGTCTATAAATTGTCTCTAAAGTCAACCCAACAGAGAATTGTCCATTACTGGCATCTTTGCCCTAAGTATTAACTAATTTGAAGGAAAATATTGTTCCCATGCTGAGTTTCAAAAGGCTAAATGCAGTGATTTATAGGCTCATGCAGAGAATCATCTACATTTAGAAATAGCTCAAATATTATGGACAGTGCTATTAGGTAACGGGGAGTCATTGAAATGGGCACCAAAATACACATTACCTTTCCTCCAAGAATTACATATATGGTTTCTGAAATTATCTCTTGTATCCAAATTCACAGAATCTGTCACCAGCTCCTTCTTTATCATTTGTGACCCCTAGAGATTTCCTCTTCAGACCTATGACTTTAAAAATCTATTTCATATTTGGCAAATTTCTAAATGCTTGAGTTATTTTGTAGCTTTTATTCTCTAAGACAGGATCTTGTGAAGCATCCTTGGTTGGCCTGAAACTTCCTATGTGGCCCAAATTAACCTGAAATTTGTAGCAATCCTCTGCCTCAGCTCCCCCTTGTGCTGTGATTACATGCATGCACCAGTAGGCCCAGCTTTAACGAGTTGAGTTCTTTCACCTCTAATTCGTCCACAGGCTATGCCTGTCCTACGGGGTTAGAACTTTACAAAGGTAGCAAGATGATAAGGCCAGAGCATAGAAATAATAAGCAGGCCAAATGATATAAGAAAGTAAAACAAAATTATACTAAAGAGCAAATCATACTTGAGGTTACAACCTCATAAAGCACCTAAGAGTGGATTAGAAAACAGCAGACATTCCTGAGATGTAAGGAAGTATATTTGATGACCCTTTTGGTGTGTACAATTTCCATCTTGAATTTGACATGAGGATTTTCTGAGTACTCATTGAGGTGGGAAATGGAGGGACTAATGGAGAGTGCAGAAACCAATGCACACATGTCTCTTGACCCTAGGAGATTTTCCTCACAAACACTAAGAAACTGAGAGTCTCCTAGGCACACATAGTAATATATTCAATTCAGTAATCTAGCTTACTAAGGAGGTCTATTGCACCCTGCCCTCAGGGATTTGTCCTCTGATCACAGAAACCAGAGCATGCAGTTGGGTACTAAAGACTGCTCTACTCTCCCTCTGACTAAACAGACTTGTAAGGGGCTTCTAGGAGATTTAACAGGCTAGCAATCTTTGTATCTTCTCTCTCTCTCTCTCTCTCTCTCTCTCTCTCTTCTCTCTCTCTCTCTCTCTATCTTTCTCTCTCTTTCTCTCTCTCTCTCTCTCTCTCTCTCTCTCTCTCTCTCTCTCTCTCTCTCTCTCTCTCTCTCTCTCTCTCTCTCTCTCTCTCTTCCTCTCTTTTGGGAGTCAAATACTAAAATCTAGGACACAGAAATCTGTAAATGTAAGAAAAATTAGAAAGAGACTATACATTCCCAGAGAAAGTTTCAGAAAATACTGAAATGTGTTAAATTTATACTTCTGGCTGATGTTTACCAGAGAGTCAGCCGACGACAGTAAAAGAAATCAAGCAAAAGCCACAAGCAAAATCATTAACAATCAGCAACAAACTCCAGAGAATCAGGGGACTCTGATTTTCAGAATGAATATATTGGTTGCTCTCAAAGCCTGCTTTTCAAGAAGAAAGTACATGAGTGGAGGCGCACGTGCGCACACGTGAGCACGCGCACGCACACATACACACCACACACACACACACAAAACTGTTCCATCTCAAAAGTGAAAAGCAACAACCTAATAGCAAATTTACTAACTAAACATTGAAAGTGCTGTCTTAAGATGAAGAACTAGCCGGGCGTTGGTGGTGCACGCCTTTAATCCCAGCACTTGGGAGGCAGAGGCAGGAGGATTTCTGAGTTCGAGGCCAGCCTGGTCTACAGAGTGAGTTCCAGGACAGCCAGGGCTACACAGAGAAACCCTGTCTCGAAAAACAAAACAAAAAACAAAAAAAAAAAAAAAAACAAAAAAAAAAAAAAAAGAAGAAGAAGAAGAAAAAGAACTAATTGTTTATGAAGAAAGTAGAACTGTCAACTAAGATGAAGAAAACCTAAAAGAGGAGGGAAAAGGATGAGGGGCAAGGAAGAGAAAGGTAGCTAGGGGTAAGAAGGGGAGATGAGGATGGAGAAGGAGAAAAAATGGGGACAGGAATGAGACATTGGGAGAAAAGACAGAGATGGGGGAAGAGAAGGAGGAGCAGATGTTAAAAATTGCAATGGCCAAAATGTGAAAAAAAAAACAAAACAAAATAATAAAAAAAAAAACCACTAGAGCATTTGAAAAGTGGATTTCTTCAGGGGAAGAAAAGAATTAGTAATCTTGAAGAGAGGAAAATAGAAATTATTGAAAACGGGTTTTAAAAACACCTCTAGTGGAATGGTGGTTGTGCACAACTTTAATCCCAGCAACTAGAGAGGCAGAGGCAGGCAGATCACTGTGACCTGAAGCCAGTCTGGTCTACAGAACCAGTTGTTTTAGGATAGCCAGGGCTAAACGGAGAAACCCTATCTCAAAAAACAAAACAAAACAAACAAACACAAAGGGTTTTGTAAGGTAAGGGAATCAGCAGAACCCAGACACTTGTAGGACACCGTTGAGTGGACCAATGTAAACAACATGGTGGGAATCAAAAAACAGAAGTGACAAAGAAATACTATCAAAAAATCTATGAAGAGAGGAAAGTATAAAAGCACTCAAATTAGATGATAAATGACTATAAACACCCAAAATCTCAACTGAGAAGAACTCTAAAGTTTTATCAAGACATACATTAATCAGCTTTCAATAGGCAAAGAGGGAACCTTGAAAGAAGTAAGACAAAGCGATTAATCACATGCCCTGAAATCCTCAAAATAATTATGCAACCAAATATCAATGGAGAGTATACTCAAAATTCTAAAAGAAAACACTGTTGACTGAGGAACTGTATACCAAGCAAAATGTTTCCTCAAGAGGGTGGGAGCCGTGATGATTTCTACGGGCTATACCAACGCTCACGTCCGCTGCCATTGAAACCGCAAGAAATGTCTCAGCCTCGCAAATGAAATGACTCCATGGCAGCCAGTAACTTGGGCAATCTGAAGTCTGAAAATATCGAAGGACAAATTTAACCAATAAAAACCAATAAAGAGCACCTTGAAAAAAATAAAGATACCCATAAAGGCAAACTCAAGGAACACTGGACAAGTTAATGCTGCAGGGACAACTTATATTCTATATTTATTTTCTACATTATTTGAGACCCTTCATACATTTAAAAAAATGTATTAGAAGGAAAACAAACGACCTGTGCAAAAGGAACAAATGGCCCCCATAGCACCCAAATGTTCTCAAATAGTCATAGGCACGAGAAACTATCACAACTTCCCTAGTCATCAAGAAACTACAAATTAAACTTAAAATTGGATGCTACTAATACCTGTAAAATGATTTAGGTTTTTTTTTTTATGAGTTCAAGAATTTATGAGAAGATGGAGAAACGGCTTGTGAGCACATCAGTAACATGATTGTCTTGAAAATTTAGCATATGTGTATAGAAGTGGTTATTATAGAGGTTGGAGACCAACCCTGTTGAGTCTGTCCCCAGCTTCTAACTGTAGGTGGGTTCCAGAGACTAATGTGAAGTCACCAGGCTTGTACTACAAGCTTCTTTACCTGCCGAGCCATCTCACTGGCCCAGCACAATAAGTTTAAAAGACAAGAAGGTGGTTTGGGGGAAGTAGAATATGCCTCCATTTTAATCCTGTCAACTAGGAAGTGAATGTACATACATGTAAGCTAGAAACTATGTGTCAGAATGTTCTTTGCAGCCTACTCATGAAGACAGCAAAAATTTGCTGTCCCTGAACAATGCAATAGATAAATAAGTATTTCAAAGATATTTGATATTCTTGGTTAAGGTTGCTATTTTGGCCATATAACTCTAGCATGGTGATGTGATCCCCAGGCTCAGGGTGTTTGGCAGTGTCCCCAGTTCCTATCTGCCACATGCTGGCATTATTACCCAGAGTAAGACAAGCAAATATGCCTCTATCTGCTGCCAACTTTCTCTATGAGGGATTCAGTGCCCTGTCCTAAGTATAACTGCTATAAGGCAAAGAAAACAAATATCTCTTCCATGTGATATGGTAGACAAATGTAGCATGTGTGTGAACATGGATAGACACACCAGGGGATAGGCTATAGATTTCATAGTGAATTTCTAAACCTGTCTAAGCATATCTTTAGAATTTTACTATAAGAGGTGACAAAGCAAAGCAGGTATACCACAGTCTTCTGACGGCCTTGCATATGTATCTTTAACTGGGAATAAGTAAATCACAGTATGTGTTTGTGGACATGGAGATAAGGAGAGGCATCGTTTTAGACTAAGAAAGAAATGTTAAGATTATTTTAAAAATATAGACAGAAGGTGATTCAACATCTTAAACGGGAAAAGAAAGAAAGCAAATCATGTTAGAACCTAAGGTAGCAGAGACCTGATGATTTTGGAAAGGAGGGAGGGAGGGACAGAGAGAGGGAAGGAAGGGGAGGAAAGAAAGAAAATTGAGTCTGTTTAGAAGGTAAAGGGCTCAGCATTCCAGGTACTTTATTTCTCAGTCCTTCTTCTCAGTCCTCCATTGAAACAGAACCCTACATTTACTCTATGCTCACAAAATAATATGTTTTGCCACCGTCTGCTTTGGTTAGGGTTGTTCAAAGGGATGTAGATACTGAAGCCGGTACTACCATGTGATCTGGGCTGATTTTACACACTGATCCCTTACCTCTGGCATTTTACATGAAAGGAACAAAATTTCTCCTTTATTTAAAAACATGTATGTGCGTTAGTCACCAGTGCTTTTGTTGCTGTTGCTTTCTTGAAGGAAATGATACCTAAGTGTCCAGCAGGAGTGTTTGTTAGGAGCCACGTCCTTGCCTGCCTCACCTTCACCTGTGTCCCACATGAGATGACTCGTCATCAGCTGCCAAAGGCAACGTGTATGCCCTTAAAAAGTCCCTACTGTCACCTCCTGCTCTGTCTGTGTCTATCTCTGTCTCTTTCTCTCTGTCTGCCTGTGTCTCTCTGTCAGTCTCTTCTGTCTCTGTCTTCTGTCTGTCTGTCTGTCTGTCTGTCTCTCCTCTTTCTCTCTCTCTCTCTCTCTCTGGTGTGTGTGTGTCCTCTGTCTCTTTTCTCTCTGTCCCTCTCTGTGTCTCTCTCTGTCTCTGTCTCCTTTCTGCCTCTCACTGTGTGTCTCTCTGTACCCTCTCTATCTCTGTCTCTCTGCCACTCCCTATCTGTGTGTGTGTGTGTGTGTGTCACCTTCCATCCCTCCCTCCTGCTTTCTCCCCCTTCCTCCAATCTCTTGTGTGGGATCTGTTGCACAGCATGATTTCTGCAGCATTCCTTGACCTCCAATATGCTAATTTCTCTATGTGGAAACCCTAACAGTGTTCTGTTCGCTTGTATCTTCACAATCCAATACTTTCACTATCTTTGAAGACACCCATCACTTTGTGTATACGGTTTGAATTACAAAAAAAAAAAAAAAAAAAAAATCTAGAAGAGAAAGGGAATAAAGGGATACACACAAATGAGGTTCTTACATAATATCTTTGCAGAGTGACCAAGGACGTGAAACGCACATTACATTCTACTGACTTTTTAAATAGCAGTTTTCAAGTAGTTCTGTGTATGTTTTATGCTTGAACTTCAGTGGCATGCATATATCTTCTAATCTGCTAATGACAGCATATTGGGTGAAGAGACAATGGAATGGAAAGTACAATAAAACAAAATACTTAGGACGTTGCTCAAAAAAGAAAGTACATCCCAAGTCAGAAGCATTATACTTGGGCCTAGGCCTACTAAAGTCCAAATGTGTTTCTGGTTGAAAATGATCACTATGTGGGATTTAAACTTAAGAATGCTTCATTTCTAAACTGGGAAAAAAACTGATTTTGAATGAATGGAATCATCCTCAGAATTGGATAAGGAGCGCAATATTTTGGGTTCAGAAATAAGTTTTAGAAGCACGTGTGGCATTTGATATTGTGGACCAAAGACTATTCCAAGACCCTGATACAGAGGGCTCTGCTGACGTCAATCCTAAATTAGCTTGCATGGGCATGGATGAGCCTCCTTAGTCTGGTTCTTTTTCCCAGTCCCAGAGTCAAAACAGGAAAGACATTTACTCTGGGAGTAGAAAAGTCTAGCACACATGAACCCTGCTGTGTGTTGGTTGGTCTAGTGATAAAGCCACTCATCATATGTATACAATAAACAATAAACAATGCCTGCAAAATTTATTGAAACTTTATCAAAAAATAGTGTGATCTATAAGAACACAGTCTCATTAATAGGTTATTCAGCTAGAAAAAAATTTACAAGAGACAGGGTCATCAAAACTCTAGGAAATTTAGAAGAAAATTTCAGAAACAATTAAACACACCAATGGTCCACAGTGGAGTATCTTCCCAAGAAGGTTCAGTAGAGACATGGTCAATTACCATGTCCCACCATATGTCCCCGTAGTGTAAAGGCAGACTCCCAGGGAAATGGTGTTTACTTACAAGCAGAGGTCTTGAGTAGCAGTAAATATTTCTTTCCATACATCTCTGGCTACCTGCCTATCTTCCAAGCCCTTGAAATTTTAGCTCATGAAATATTAAGATCTGTTTGTGCTTGCCTATTTTTAGGGCTGCTTTTCCAAAGGGTTCTGTTTGTATAATACATCAAAAGCAGACAAAGTGGCTATGTGTTTCTTCTCTTTGTTGGGATACGTGGAAGGAAAGAAGTGGGGGTTGTTTTGGGGTGTGCGTTTGTCTCTGGTCAGCTGAGACATGTCGGTGAAGTCATTTCTATTTAAGTTTTGCCTTTGTCATTCTGTGTGTAACAAGCTAGATTTATCAACAAGAAATCAGAACACAAATCAGTAATAGCTGCCAGAGAAAATGCCCAGAGGAAGAATTACATGGGTAAGGGAGGGGGAAGAACAGGGTCATGTACAGCAGTGTTAGTCAGGGCCTGGGTGATGGCTCAGTCAAGCCAAATGCTTGCCATGCAAACCCAAGGGCCTGGGTTCTATCCCCAGAAATCACATTGAAAAGCCAAGTTTAGTGTCAAGAACTCACAATCTTAACAGGAGAAGTAAAGACAGGCATATAGCTGTGACTCACTGACTAGTCAGTCTAGCCTACTTAGTAAGTAGCAGGGTATTGAGAAACCCTGCCTCCAAAAAGAAGGTTGGAGGCAACTGGAAAATGACCACCAAGGTTATCTTTGGTCTTCATGTACATACATGCACATATGCACACTTTATACATATAAACACAAAGAAAATTGTGACAGTGTTTTTCGGTGAGCTAATGGCACCCAGTTTTGCAAACTCTTTTACCTACATGTCAATCCTGCATATTAAGTTGGCTCTCTCTGGCTGGTAGTGTCAGATCCTTACATATTTTTCAGTCCCCAAAGGGGCAGACCTGCTTCAGCCAATCAGCAGTGACATCCTTAGCTATTTCTCTTTTACCCTAAACTGAAGAAGGTATAGAGTCTCCCTCTCTGGAATCTGATATGTATGTGCTTATCTTTTTGATTTGTCAGTTGGTTATTTTGTTTGTTTTTTGTATTTTCACTTTGGTTAAAGAGACTGTATCACTATGTTGTCTAGGCTGGCCCAGAACTCAAAATCTTCTGGTATCATATTCCTAGGTGCTAGGCTGCCTGAGTGTGCAGTTGTCCTGCCTATGTGCATGATTAAAGCCTCATTGGGAGTCTCTCAGTCCCTTCTCTGAAGATGGACAGGTTTTTTTTAAATAGCTTTTCCCAGGACAAGATCACAAAAGCCACACCGTAAAACAACTTTACCATCATCTCTAATCTGTTTTATAGAAATAACACAGTCACAATTTTATTGGTAAAGAAGACTTGAAAGATCACCTACAGCCATATTTCATGTCACCAGTGAGGTAACACCTCTGAAAAAGTAAACAAGTTTCCCAACAGCACAGAATGCTTTGGTTGTCAGTATGGAGTGACATGGAAAAGTCTTCAGGACTAGTGGCCCCTGTCAGAACACCTACAACTTGCTCAGGGAAATCAATATTTCTTTTACAATACCATGCCCCACCACACACACTTTTCCTTCACAGTGTGATTTTTAAAAGTCATGTATTTATTTTTATGTTATGTACATTGGTGTTTTGCCTACATGCATGTCTGTATAAGAGTGTCAGATCTGGGATTTCCAGTCATGAGCCATGTGGATGCTGAGAATTGGACCCGGATCCTCTGGAAGAACAGCCAATGTTCTTAACCACAGCCATCTCTCCAGGTCCCACACTGTGATATTTTAATCCAGTGGTTACATTGACTTTTGTTTGCAACATCTAAGCTCAGAGCCATTAATTAAATAGTGTTCAGAGCTGACACATCTCAAATAAACAAAGCTGCTTACCTCCATCACCAGCTCTCACTTAAAAACAACTAAGTCAACCAAGTAAATAGGAGCAGGCGAGTTTATACTGTACCAAAGAAGCAGCATAGATGACATGGATAACTAGACATTCCTGATGAGCTTTCAAATGCCTTTAAATATTGGAGTAGAAACCTGAAAACTGAGGGTCTTACTCACATGAACGAGGAGGAAGTGGATGGATGTTGAAGCAGGCATGGCGGAGAGGAGACTCTTCTCCTTCCCTGACTGATTTACCCACAGAGGACGAAGGATTCAGAGAAAATCAGTAATCATGGTGGATATCGTTAGCGTATACCCAATAAGGTTGCCTGCATGAAAATTCCCAGAGACAGCAAATAAATGAAAGGCCAATGTGAAACACATTTTCAGCTCCATCTTTCCCTCTTTAGAAGCCGCTTATGACGTCTTAAAACTAAAGTTCATAAGTGGTACAAGCAAACAGTAGCAGTTACGTAAATTAATAAGTGATCATTGCAAGCAAAATAAGCCAGACATATTTACGAGTTTGTCAATAGTGAGAATACTTCTGAACCTAATGCTCTGTGTGTCTAAATTCTATGTTGTCTGACACAAAAATCCAAAGACTTACTAAAATATTGACTATTCCTCCTCCCAGCCCTCTGTAAAGGAGGATTAAGCTAGCTGCTGGGCAGTGTTTCCATTGCTTTATTGTGAATCCATGTGGTAAGGCACTGTCCATTTCTCCTGATTAATGGATAGAAATCATTGACATAGCAGATCTACCCTAAAGGAAAACTTTCACGAAGCAATGTTAAAATGAAGGTAAATAACGTCTCTTTCTTTAACGTCCAGATGCTGAGAAAGCATTGGGGAGGCTATCTTTTTAATTCATATAGAGTAGAAAAATAGTAGGTGCTTGCCTAAAGTCATATATATCCCACCTGGCAAGAACGTGTCACTGATGTACATTCCCTCTGTGTATATTTTCTAAATTTCTAGTCCTTATGAAGCTCCAAGCATCCATTGTTATTTGTCAAGCCGAAAATTCGTCTAACCCAAGATGAAAGGATTCACTTTTATCGGAGGAACAATGGCCAATATGCAAGTCCCTTTATCAATAATAAATCTTCTTTATAAATTAACCATGAGACACAATATCAGTGGGTCTTCTTGTTAAATAGCGACTACCTAGGTAAGGCCATTATTGCTCAGACCAGCAGGAAGCAGATGGTTAAATATCACAATAGGAAATGTCACACTCGTTTTAATTTTATTATTGAAACCCAAACTTTGAGTGGCGGTAGACAGATTGCATTCATTTTTCATCCGTAAAACAACCATCTTGAACATTTCAAGGAAAAGAATGTCTTCCTACACTGGTGTTGCAACCAATAAACCCTTTATGCATGGCAAGTTGGCAGAAACTATTAATAACATGTCTGTCAAATGCATGGCCGTCTTTTTTTCTGTAGCATAAAAAGGAGGATCATTAATTATTGTTCCTGCCACATACAAAAGACACTATGATTGTCCTGGGTTTCTTACAGCCTGAATTCACCTAAGTGGCCACTCTTCTGTGGGATTTGAAAGCGATGGATCCTTCTCCATTGAAACAAAAAGCTGCCGAGCTCACTAGCACGCTGCCTGTCTCTGCCTGGGCAACAAACGTGGTATTTTAGGTTGACTCTGAAAGAGGATTATGAATATGGATAGAATGCAAATACTTCATCTATCTTCATCAGAATACAGGAATTCAAGCTGTTGAGGGGAGAAAGAGACCTTAGAATTCCCATACAAGGAAAGAAATTTTATAGCGCGTATCGCATGGTAGAAGACAGAGATTCAAGAAGAGTGGAGTGACTGCTCACGAGAAAGCAAGCAACAGACTTAGCAACAAGTGCAGAATAATTAGTCTGATGACAAATATAATGAACTTTCCGAGTAGGGAAGCGCTGTTTAGCAGCACAATTGAAAGCATGGTTCTCACTCTTAGTCATTCGCTTGCTCCATCCTCTGCTGTCTCCCTTTAGTGCTTGCTTCTTCTACTGACTGCTTTAAACCCCCTCCTCCTGAAAGGGTCATTCCCCACACAAATCTCCTACAATGCAGGAGAAAGGTGCTAGGACACATTTTACTAACCCAATGTAAAGAGAACAAAGGGGTTGGAACCACTCCTGTGGGTGCCTTTTGCATTTTCAAGGAGGTTTTAGCCATAACTGAGTATAGAAAATGTCCTATTAGAAAATGTCTTATTATCTCAATTCATCTGCAAGTCAACAAGGTGTAGATAGAGAGGGCTCACCTCTTCTGGGCTCACTATTTCCTTTTAATGAATGCACTTGCATTTGCTTCTGCTGCTGGAGAACTGAACTGCAAGAGCTTTCTTTGTTATTTAAGGAAATCATCCAATTTCATAAGACTGCGATGCTGGCGCTTTTGTTTGTTTGGTTGCTTAGTTTAAGGTTATGAGAAAATATCTTGCTATGTAACACTGGCTAGCCATTGCTCACTATGCATTCTAGCCTAGCCTTGGACACATGACAGTCTTCCTGCCTCAGTCTCTGGGTGTTGGGGTGGCGTATCCAGTGTATGGTGAGGATTTAAAATATCTGTGTATGATTATTTGGTGTTTGAGTATTTATCTGTGCTGAGTGGGAATTTGAGAAGGTCTTGCAGAACATAAAAGACTCTAATAATCTCTAGATCAAAGATGGTAACAATAGTTGCACATTTAAACCAATAGGCTCATATTGTTGCATGTCTATAAGCATGTCTTAGTTCACCTGTTATTACCTACTTGGCTTTGAGCAAGTGATTTCCCCTTTCTGTACCTCAGTGTTCTCATCTACAAAAAAGTATGCATACAGGAGTGGTGTGATATGCAGAATTAAATGATAGGAAGAATATGGAGTAACCAGAACAATCCTGGGACATAGGAAGTGCTATCAAAAGTACGATATAAGTGTCAGCCATTATAAATAATTTGTCTCATTTCATGGGACATAAAATCAAAACTGGAAAAAGAATAAAGTGAGTTGAATAAGAGGAACCCAAAGGACAAGCATATACCCACTCTTAGCAGCTGCTACATCAGGCGTGCAAATGTTTTTACCAACAGTTGTACCCAGCAAGAGCAGAGATGTTTGTTGTAAGTGGGCCAGTGTGGGCACTGACACTACTACTGGGTTAGGATTTTAAAGAGAGAGAGAGAGAGAGAGAGAGAGAGAGAGAGAGAGAGAGAGAGAGAGAGAGAGAAAAGCATCCACCCTGGCAACATGTAAATCAGTGTTGTTTCCTCTCCTACAAATTACTACAAAAATCCAGAGAGCCGGCAAACGTGTTATGATAAAGCGATAAACCAGATTCCGGGGTGAAAAGAGACTGCGTTCTTTCTCGCTGAGTCTATCACATGTGTGGACACATATTTCTCATACAAACGCATATATATGATCTCCCTATAATCTTTTTAAAAAAACCTCTATTGAATGGGACTTTTTATTACCACTGGTCAAGAATGTCATATCGTAAGAATCTGGCAAACATTCAGAACCGTTTAATCTTTCACCAAGGTTTAATCAGATGAGGTTTATATCTCTTTTGTGCATTGTCAAGTGCCCACCACAATTTGCCTCCCCCACTCCGGACTGACATATTGAGCAAATGAGCAGGGAGCCAGAACATTGGAGTCTAATTGCAATGTCAGCGCTGCTAACTGTATTTATGAGAAGAGAGTTCACACTATGACATTAATAATTTCATCAGATTACACATGTTTGCTTGACAAACAAGTAAGCTATTCTCTTTAAATTATCTGTGACTGGGGCTGTTTGCAGCTGGAGAGCAGCCATGAATTCCAGTTTAGAAAGAAAAATAAACTCACCGAAATGCTAAGCAACTTACGCTCTTGCATTCGAGGGGAAGAAATTAAGCCCTGAAATATTTGCATCGTGCTAGACTTTATAAATCCTGGTTTCCTGTCAATAGGAAAGAAAAATTGGTTAGGAGCTTACAATAAAAAGTAAGGGTCAGGAAGTGCAGTAATTGTGTCTTGCTGCAACTGTAGTTCAAAAATAGCTTCAGGCAGAGACATGAAGTCTTTTAGTTTGCCTTGACTTTCGGAGCCACTAGATGCTCACCTGCAGTGGCTCCGGTGATTTGTAGCAGCTTACCAAAGGCACAGGATAATAAAGACAGTTTGTTACCCTCTAATTTTGGAGGGGCATAACACATGAAGCTTGTACAGCAATCTCTTTCCTGCATATTTCACTCCATAAGGGAAACAATAAGAGAGAACATGACATGTATTAGAGAAGTAAATTACAATGTTATACTCTTTGGTCCAATAAACTATCGTGGGCTGTCATGTGCCTGACTACTGAAGTGTTGTTTTATGCTACAGCTTAATCAGCTGGGTCTAGGCTGTGCTTTCTTATGCCGGTGCCTTAGGCAGCATAAATGCTATGATTCACACCCATGATCACAGAGGCCTAGATGGTGAGGGCCGTACAACCTGCCAGGTATGTTATTGGCCTAGGTGATGGATCTCCTTGCAGTTAATTTAGAAGAGGGAACGGGACTTGAACCCAATTGTTAAAATGATCACAAAACATCCAGCCACCTGTTTGTCTTATTTAATAGGAGCATCTTGCTGTTGTTGGTCCCAACAAAGGCAATGTTTCATCATTTGAGCCTAGAATCTGTGCCCTTGTGAGAACCCCACGGGCAGGAAGCTCTGTATTTATGAAGCTCCGTGAGGCTGCATGATATGAGCCCAAACGCAAAAAGTTACAGGGAGATATATGGATTCCATCCCGAGCAAGCCCCCGAACAGAGGCCCGCCTGCTATAAATACTAGCAAAATTGGTGTCAGAAGAAACTATTTGGCCTTCCTTTTTATATAATTCAGAAAGTAGTTTTCTGTTTGTTTTCAGTGTTCTGCGGCAGCAGATATTGTTAATATAAGGAAACAAAGAGAACCTCTGTAACAAATTTTATCCCTGCATAATTTCCATTTATGAGTATGTGGAATTACTGACAAAATTAATAGATCTGATTAGAAAGATGGAATAATTTATCCTTGGGAGGGAATAGGATGGGAAAAGTTACCTACTGTCAGAATTTTACACAAAATAAAGGGAGGAAATATTCATGAACCTGCAAGGCTAAAGCAGGCTTCCTTGTTAGAATGGCTACTACGAGAAGAGAAGTGAGTCGGTAAGGATATGGAAATAGCAGACTCCTTAAACTGCACCCACAGGAACCTAATATTGTAGCAGAGAGTGTGGTAGCACTCAAGATTGCATACAGGATTGCCCGGAAGAATCGCAAAGAAGCATAAAGAGAACCTTGCACGCCCATGTTAATGACAACGTGTTCTAAACAGTCAGAAGTTGAAAGCTCCCCCAAATATCCATCTGTACCCTCACTGGATCTAGAAAATGTGTTATACACACTTAACAGAACACCATTCAACCTTCAGAATGAACCAAAATCCTGACACGTGCCACAACGAAGATGAACATTGAAGACATGAGTCTAAGGGAAATAAGCCAGACAAATACTATATGATTCTGCTTACCTGGAATTCTTTGGTGTGAAATAGCTCAGTTCATAGGCAGGAAAAAACAGCAGAGTGCTTTGCAGGGCCCAGGAACAAGAGAGAATAGAAGTGAGCTGTACAAGGAGTGAGTGTTTGGCATGATGAAGCCGGCCTAGAAATGGATGCTGGTCATGTCGCACAGCACAGCAAATGGACTTGCCACTAAGCTACGTAGTTTAAAGTGACCAAAGTGGTCAGTTTCATGTTACCAAGTTTTATAATAATAAAACAAATAAAGCAAGTATATTGAAGAAAAAAGAGGGCTTTGCCCCAAAGAAGCCATTTAAGACCCAAAACTAATCACTTAACTCTCTGAAAAGAGAAATAGCATTTAAAAAAAAAAAAAAAAAAAAGGCAAATCTTGGGGACTGAGGAAGTGGCTCAGTTGGTAAAGCACTTGCTGTGTCAGCATGAGGACCCAGGTTTGCACCCCAGTTATGTACATAAAAAGCCAAATTTGCTGTATCTTGCACTATAATCTCAGCACTGGGCAGATAGAGACAAAAGGATCCTTGGGACTTCTGGCTGGTCAGTCCAGCTGAATGGCTGAGCTCTAGGTTCAGACCTAATTCACAGCATTAAGACTATTAAGGAAGACATCTGGCATCTGTGGCTTCCATTTGCATGCACATGTATGTGCATTAACTTGTACATGTACACTTGTTCACACACACACATACACACACACACATTGTATACCTTCCAATACAATCCTTGTACCCTACATCCAAAGTCTCTCCTAGTCCCAAAGACAATGGCATATCAGCATTGACAAACAGTGTAACTTCAGAATCAAAGGTCACTGCTGCTTCAGCATTCAGCCTTTAAGGACAAATGTCATTATTATAGAAATGCAAGTATAAAAGTTCTTAGTGTTACAAATCTTATTCTGCTCACTTTGATACACAACAGCATTTTAACCCTTAAAAAAAAGAGCAGATCTTTTTGAGACAGGGTTTCTAAACATGGGTGTGTGGTAGGCACCTGTAATCCCAGAGTTGAAAAGGCAAATACAGTAAGATCTCTAGGGCTTGCTCAACAACTAATCTAGCCAAGCAGTGAGCTCCAGGTTCACTGAGAAACCCTGTTTCAAAACTAAGATGAAGAAAGATTGAAGACTGACTACTTCTGTCTTGCATATACATGTGCACATATATGTGTGCACACAGATACATAAGAACTCATTTTAAAAGCACCGTATTGTGTATACACAGGGAGATGGGGGTGCTGAATGATTACTATCCTGTGTCTACTGACTTCTTTCCTTCTGCCATCAAGTTTCTCACCCTATGCTGAGGGAGATGGACTGGTGGGTACAAAGAATCATGGGTAGTATTCAGAACTTCTAAAACAGTGGCTTTTGCTCTAAAGACTATCAAGAGTAAAGATATTTCGGAGCAAAATTCAAGGACTATTGGAGCCTGGAAAAAGCAGGTGAGAACCATTCTACCCAGTCCAGCTGAGCCTGCCACATAAATGATTGAGCACCCACTTAAAGGAAGAGGTGGATCTGCTTCGCTAAAAGATTCAAACTTCTGTGACATCAGTAAATGCAATTAACATGGCATTTCCCAAAAGGTATTATTCCCAAGAATGCTTGTTTCTAAGTGGGTAGGGACTGTGTCAATCAAGCATTGCGCTACCAGAGGCTCTGTTAAGTCCTGCAATCGCGAAGATAGTTGACTTTTGTTTAATATGCTCTTGTCCAAAATGTTCCCATAGCATTCCCATTGTAGAACGCATTGTAAGTAACAGAGAGGTGGCTTGACATGCTGGAGAAGCTAGCCTAAGATATGGTCAAATACTGGAACATTTGCGCTTACTGGTATATTCAGGGGACCTGGAGCCAAGCCCTCAAAGATACCCAAAGCAAACTGTATAATTTATCTGCAGTGTGACAGGGACAATGAAGAGCAGTGCCATCCCTACAACTACCCATTCTGGAGGCTGGCACACTGGGATCATTTGAATGTATGTTTGAAGCCAGCCTGGGCAACATAGCAAACATGATGAAGAATCCTGAGATGCTTCAAGCCAAGGTGAAATGTGCTGATACAGTCAGTTGCTGGGAACCCACCCTAAGCCTCCAGGAAGACATGAGCCATACCCTGGACACTGTTCTCCTCAGCTTTCCTCCCTCCTAGCCAGACATACTATGGACAGGAAGAAGTTCAACCCCATGACACTACCATTAAGCAGTGCTAACAAGGGATTGATTTCACCAGTGCAGAGGGGTAAATTGCCCATCCTCTAGAAGCAAATGAATTCACTGGGGCCCCTAGGGCATTGTTCATTTACTAATTCATTTACAAATTGTTTGCTTCTTGGCCTCTAATTAGTGGCATTCTCCTTGGTGACCATGTGTATGGGAACAGTGTGCATCTCAAGTCTTTTTCTCATTACTCGGTGACCATTTATCTCGCTCCTCAGGAGGGAGGCGCACGTGGGAGTGCTGGCTATGCATCATGTGTCAGAACCAGAAAGGCATGCATCAAGCTGCCTAGCAAAGCTGAATGGAGCGATGACAGGGGACTGACAGGTTTGCTTTCTAATTCAATTCTTGATACCCTAAGAATAGGTTCTGCTCTCTATTGTCATTGAGATCTCAGAGATAAAGTCATTTAGAAAAGGTGGGAAACCGATACCACCTATGCACATAGATACACATCCCGTCCCAATTACTAGTCTCCTGGGAGAAGGGTTCCCACTCTCTGTGCCAGTTGTAATGTGCTTTGGGTTCAGGGTGAGTTAAAACACGGGATCCCTTATTAAGATCAGTGAGAAATTAGAGGCCTCTGAATAGAAAGCTTTCTTTGATTCTTTCCCTTCGCCCCCTCTCCCCTGATGTGACATGGTTTCTATTGCTGTGCAATGTCCTAAGAAAAACTATAACTCATTCCCAAAATTCTACTGCTCAAGTTTACTTCACACAGTGCCAGACTTAAATGCAAATAGGTGTGTTCAAGTTACGTGGACTCGCTAGAACTTTGGAACTCGTGTTCGGACGATTGTCCAGGCATTAAATTCTCCCCAGAACAATGAAAGTAACACACAAAACAAGCACAGCTACTTTTATTTCTCTTCTTGTTTCACCAGCGTTGTCACCCTGAGAAGTAAGGAGGCCTGGAGGAAACAGAGCTTCCTTGTCTCAGGAACTGAGCTTTCCTCTATGTCTCCATCATAGATTCTCCCTCAGTCACAGGTATAGCATACTTACCTCAACTCACGGGCTCACACACCTGAATAACATCAAGCAGACGTCTGCATTTCCCAGGGTATCCCAGGTGACTTATCTGAAGAAAGAGACAAAGCTTAGCACACACTTCATCCAACTTTGCTGGAAAACAAAAACTGGAACAGAAAGCCATTCTAGACATCAGGCTGGGGAACACACAGAGCAGAAGCTGGTGCAAAGGCTTACTGACATGAGGCATATCACAGAGACTGGACACTTGTGAAGCTGACCCAGCCAACATGCTATAGGATACTGAACGCTCACCCAAGTGAGGGCTTGGCTGGCCATCTTACGAGGAATGCTGACTCTCCATCTTCCATACACACTGCAAATACAATGTTCACAAGCGGGAGATACTTTCGGCAGTTAAAAGCACTCGCTGCTCTTTTCTAGGGGATCTATGTTTGGTTCCCAGCACCCACTTGGTAGCTCACAACCATCTATAACTTCATTCCAGAAATCTGATATCCTGTTTTGGCTGCACAGGCCCCAGGCACTCACGTGCTAAGACACTTACATGTAGGTACTCTTAGAAATATAAAGAAGCTAAACTGTCTCCGAAGAATATGTAGGGTTCCACTGGGGGTAGCTTTAGGACTCAGCTTGGTTTTTGACTATTTGTGTTTATTGTCTTGCTTGTTCCTTGACTATTTGCATCTATTGTATTTCTAATCCCTCAACCTAGAACTGACCTTAATACTTGCACGTAATTAAAATGGTATAAAAGCAAAAAGGAGTAGGGGGGATGGGATAGGGGGATTCTAGGGAGCAGAAACGGGGAAAGGGGATGGCATCTGAAATGTAAATAAATAAAATATACAATGAAAAAGAGAAAAAACAAAGCAAAAAAAAAACAAAAAACAAAAAACAAAACAAACAAACAAAAAACAAAACCAAAAAAAATCCCATGCCGTGTGCTCTTTAAACTCAATTCATAATGACACTGTTGATCACTGAGGAAATCACAGCTAAGTGACGCGTGAGAAAGACTGCTTCCCGAACGTTCTTTCTCCCTCCTTGTCTCCTGTAGCTTGTTGCCCTGACCTTCTACCCTCTTCAGATGCACATTTGGTAACTGATGATGGAATATGTGGCATTTTGACAGACAGATCACATGAGGTTATTATAGTCGTCCCCATTTCTATAGTGGCCTGCTCGGCCACTGTAGAAATCGTATTACCAGAGTCCTAACTAGACACACTATGGTATTAGAAACTGTAAAAGAATCTGTGTGATAAACACACACACAAACAAGACCCCTGTACACAGAGCCTGAAGAACAAGTTCGAGGAACAAAGCCCAATTTTCCATCTCCTGTATCAAGGAAATGGATTAGTGACAGCTGGTCCAGGGCTGAACAACACCATGTCTCACAGCACCAGACAGGCTCTCTATTGAATGGCTCCTACCAGGCCCTTCTTGTGTGCAAACAGGAGGGTGTCACTTAGGAACGGCCACTCTGAATGCCATGCAAGGACTTAGTGCAGTACACACTCAGGACAGCTCTCTTAGTCCTCGCAAGTCTGCCCAGCACGGCTGCGGGGAGAAGTTGAGCGAATGGCGGTGATAAACACGCTGGTCTTGCATGCTGATTAAAGTGCTGTGTGTGATGCCTCTTTAGAAATCGATGGAGTTATCCCGCTAATGAACTAAATTAGACTGAACTAACATTCATGTTAATAATTATTACTTACAGAAGTAGCTGTGTTCGAGGCGTTAATGACAGCGTGAATGCTGAATATATAATATTTCTCAGGTGCATAGCCCCCAGTTTAAAGCAGACTTGACAGAGATATGCAAACACCCACCCAGGCCTACTTTTGAAGGCTAGGAGGAGTTTCTCTTAAGCAATGATGGTCAATTAGGTCCTAAGTAAATAATGAAAAGACTTTAAAACCAAACGTTTGGACTGGAGAGATGGCTGAATGGGTAAAGCCCTTGCAGTATATGTTTGAAGCCCAGGGTTCAGACACTCAGCGGTCACATAAAAGCCTAGGACAGTGATGTGTGTCTGTCACCCCAGGGCTGGACAAACAGTGACAAGTGTGTCTCAGGGGCTTGTTGTCCAGCTATGCTAACTCAGTGAGCTCCACGGTCCAATCTGTGATATAACTTGTCTCAAAACATAAGACAGAGCAATAGTAGAAGATAACATTCACTTCTAGCCTTTACACATGGGTACTTGTACCTGCACTTACAAGTACACATATGCATATCACACACACACACACACACATACACACACACACACACCAGAAGAATTAACCAGAAAAACTCACATAAACTCTCAAATATTTCACATGAAATGCATATGGTACTCATTTTCCCTTAAAATGAGCCATGATAAAAAGAAAAGCAATTTTGTGTTCTTGAGGCTAGAAATGAAAAGATACGCATTGGTGGTAGTATTGATTTTTATTCTTTAAATCTACTCAAAGGCTGTTAGTAGGCATAGGTTATGGTTACAGTGAGCTGCAAGAGCTACTTTTGATCCCCTGGGAGGGGGCAGTTCTACAGGTCCTTTTGTCAGTGTCAAGGTGTAGAAAAAAAAAATGAGAAATACTTGGTGTAGATCATCATTTGTATCCGTGAGCAGTTTAAAGTCCCCATGATTGAGTTGTCCTTTTTTGTTTTTCAGAGTAGGTACCATTCTCAGACTCCTTAAAACAGCAAAAACAGCCAAATCTACTTGACAAAGGGGGAGTAGCCTTCGGGGTCTAATATGTCAGTGCATCCAAGTTCACAGAGGCTTTCACCAGAAAATAAAAGAAGAACTGCTCACATATGTGAGCTGCATTAACTCAGTCTGCAATCAGAGTTTCATGTGTTATCAGCATGGAGAGGCAAAGCTAAGCAAAGCTTAGGTAGGAAGATGCCTCTTCATCCCGGAAGGGGAAAAAAAAGACCCTTTTAAAAAATGGGCTTTGTGGCACCAGCACATAATTAATCTCAGCAGCTGGACGGCAGAAACAGGCAGATCTCTGAGTCCAAGGTCAACCTGGTCTGCAGAGTGAGTTTTAGGACAGCCATGGCTACACAGAGAAACCTTATCTCAACAAACAAACAACCAGCAACAGCAAAATATTAAAATATGATCAAATAAAATCTTTTACTTTCCCCAGTAGTAAAGTTGATAGTGTATCTAAAACAGTATGAAACCATTATTGTTACAAGATCTTTTTCAAAGACTAGAATCCTCCCAAAGTCATGAAAGACAAAAATGTCATGGGTAGTTGTCTTCTCAGGCTTTACTTGTCCGGTGTGATTATACATGAAACACTTTCCTCTCATGGCTGCTTTTCCTTTAATACCAAGATGAGTCCAAAAGAAAGGAAAATGAATTTTTCACATGAATGTTTGATTTCAACACTACTCGGTTCAAATTATAGAGAAAGGGATTTTTCTGGAAATTATTATGTTTTTATTAAACATTTATGAGACATTAGGATCAGCCAGTATGGATCGAGATAGCAGATTTTTCAAGTTATTTCTATCAATGGTAGAGAGTTAGAAAAAAAATACCTTTTTTTTTAAGTCTCAGTATTTTAGATTAGTTTGCACTATCCCGAACCCCAAGGCAGTGCCAGCCATTGAACACCTGAGTGTCCATGGTATGTGTCGCATCAGAGTTAGGATTTGAACAGGTATATATCTTGTTACATGTACCCACAACCTGCTTGCCTTACCAGTTACAGTGTCATGATGGCTCACATCAATTAAACAGGAGGGAGAATGGCTTCATTGAAGAATCTGCTTCCTTGTAATCAACTGTAAAGAGACCAAGGTCATGTGGCAGATTTTGCCTCCCCCCCCCCCTTACTTAGGCAGAGGACTGTGTGAATGCAAATTGCTTTATTGGTGAAGGGAATTAAAATTATAAAAAGCCAGGCTTTAAAGAAGTGCAAAATCAGGGCTGTGTAGAAACAGGGACAATATAATTGTGGTATGGATCCCCATATGGGACTAAATTATCTAGATTTTAGTAATGTCAGCAGTTCTGTGCAGTCGCTGGAACGCAGCCAATGTACCATGTTTGCCTCATTTTTAAGACGGCTCTGATTCGACGCAATCTTAAGTATGCAGAAAGCTAAAATTGTTTCGGTAGCTGGGTGGCACTTCCCAGATACATGCCCTTGCGTGTCAGAAATTCTACATGACTATTAAATACGACATGAGACAGAGAGGGCATTACGTTCCTAAGCAAAAGGCTGTTTATCAGCATTTCTACCTTGCCTATAAGATCTTACCCATAAGAGAAGGTAAAGGAAGTACCCTCTTCCCTCAGTCCATACCAAGGCTGTCTTCTTTTACAGCACACCATTCAGTAATACTGTTTTGTAACAACTCAATAAAGCTGATAGTTGTTCTGGGTAATTACCCACAGCCCCCTGCAGGACAAATTAGCATTCACGACCTGAATAATGCTTACTAGAAAGAGTTCAATGGAATTTACTTAATCAGAGTCAATGCTTTCTGTTAGCTAATTTTTTTAACCTAGTCCCCAGTGCCTGCTAATAGCAAATATCTATCAAGCTAGTATTTGATATTTGATGGGGGGGGGGGCAACACAGTCATTTTTAAGTTAATAATGTATTTAGTAGAGGAAATATAGAAAATAATTTTATTTAATATCTAATATATGAAAATGTCATTTTCCTTTAAAAATTCTAATGGATTTTGTATTCTTTTTAATGCTTAATTTTTTTTTAAAAAGACCAAAATCTGATTATTTCCTTTTCTATTTATCCCTCAGTATATTCTCCATTCATTGAGAATGCCAGAAAAATGATTGTAGTTTTAGAATAGATATTTTATAATCACTCTGTAATCTTGATCATCAATAACTACAGTATTTCTAATAGAGAAGAGTTGCTGTCTTTGATAGTTTGATTTTTGTTTTATTTAATTTTTGTGATTTTCTGATGCGAATCAAAATACCGTGGAATCGTGTCAGACAACATGATGAGGCAGAAGTTATATGTACTGAGCATCAATCACACACAAAACATTCTTGGAGGAAAATAATTGATTTCATTTTTTCTTGAAACGGCTCAGTGAAGGAGGTACTGCAGACTTATGAAGGAAGAAATGGGGTTCAAATGTAAGATACAGACTCAGATACTCGGTAAGGAACGGAACTCAAGATACCTCAACCAAAGGTTATGCTGAGAGAGAGAGAGAGAGAGAGATTTAGAAAAACAAATCATAAGCTGATTCTCTGACTGAATCTCTTCCTGAAATAAGACTTCTCATCCTGGGCGGGACTTTTCTAAACTACACTCCTTGCCTTTAAAGGATGCTCCTGTAGACACCAACCATAGATCAGAAAGTCATACTGATAATTACTTGAGTCCAGTTGACCATCTTCCTGTCATCTTGTATGCTTCTCCACAGTCCAGCAGAGCAAAAGGCAGGCTTGACCGGATTCCATGATGCAATGTAGGATAGTCAGACCAAACTCCTGAGGACCAAGGTCTGAGCTAATATCCCAGGCCATCACCAGAGGAGCCCTCCTCTGTGATTCAATCAGCAGAGATGTAACAACATTGAGGGTGTGGAGACGGCCTCCAATTCTTGGGTTTTTTAGCATCATTTCAGGTTTTGTTTAGCTAATGTGGTTGTTTCTGCTCCCATTTTGTGTTTATTTAGAGGGTATATTTCTTGGGGTCAGCTTGATGTAGGGACATTATGTGGGTGGTTAGAACCTCAGAGAGAAATGCCCTGAACCCTCCACTGATAGAATTCTGTATTTTAACTGCATATAGCAGTTCAGAACCACTGAAAGAGAACTCATGTCAGCTCCTGTGCCATGCAAAGCTTAGGGGAATTTGGTGCTTAATTAAATTTCTCGGGGTGCAAAATGGTTATCCTGTTTCTAAATCTAAATAAATAAAAAATGTTTCTTCAACTTTAGGGGTTTCAGAAAAACTGCGACACACTTTTGCACAGATTTCCCTTTCAAACGTTAAAGTGCTGCAAGGAAAACCCAATCCATATGTTTCAGATTTGCTTAGGGTTGTATCAAAATCTTCTGTTGCAATTGTCATTTGATGTTCGTGAAGCTTGCTGAATGCTTTTGATTTGCCTTTAACTCAAGAACAGAAAGTTGATTTGTCAAGCCTTAAGTTCCCAAACCCCAAAGCATTAAATTTGGGTGGAAGACAACAAACCTAAAATTCTGCATCAGCATTAAATTTAATAAAACATTTGTCTCGTTATCTCTATAATTCTGCTTACGTAAGTTTGCCTACGCTTGCCCATAAGGATACATGAACACATTTTGTATACTGGCATGGTAAAGAGAAAGTAGGAGAGTGAAAAGACACTAGGTATGTTTCTCCTTACTTACTTAAATATTAATGGATAATGTTTGTGATTCAGTGCAAAAAATATGTACTGAGCATCATCACCTATGCCCCCCAGCGTCAACAATCATTGTTCATTCTCCAGCTGATACCTGCCAGGTCTTCATCACCTTAAATATCCTAGCCATGTAAAAGACACTGTACTTGTGGCCTTTGCTATATCAGGTCTTTAAAACGACAACTTCCTGTGACTCAAGATTAAAATGTGGGAAGCGTTGGCGGTCCTGAATATACAGGAACTCTTCCATTGTGTTTCTTGATAGACGGTATAGAAGGGAGTTGTTCACTGCGGAGTCTGATGGGAATGTGCAGTCCTTTATAGTTATTGGTTGGACCACAGACATTTCTTCTCTTAGACCTAGTGTGGAAACTAAGAAAATGATTTTAACCAAGAGGAGGAAAAATTCTTCCTGAGACCTCAAAGATAACTGTTTTACATTGTATTAAAATTTTCTATTTTATGCTTGGTATATGTATGTTTATTGTGTGTGTGTGTGGTTTTTTTTTTTTCATCTTAAATTTTATATTGCCTTAACCACTGGTGATATAGACAAGCCAGATACTTCATTATGCTTTAGATACAGAAACAGACAGCTCAATCAAGTATTCAAATGCAGTTATTGAAAGGCTATATCTAAACATTTCAGTTGTCCTGGTCATCACACCCTGTAGGTTAATATTGCAGATGGTGTCTTTGCCTATGATGATCCTATTCTCTTGAGGAGGAATAACTACCCGATTATAAGACAGACTTACCAGCATGTCAGGGCACTGAACACACACCTACCAAGTACAGTACTTTGCTTCTTTTGCCTTTCAGAATAGCAATGAGTTTGTGCTTCTGTCAAGATATTTGCAAGAAAACCAATAGTTTGGGGGTATAGAGTACAAAGGATGGCCACCTGGGGGACTTTGTCTGGAGAACAGAGGGTAAATGCAGATGGTCTTCCAAGGTATTTGTATTTCTTCATTCCTTTCCAGCACTCTTGTGAACCATCCTCTTTGTGCATCTTTCTCAAGAGGCCATTGGCTTTTCTTAGTATCACCCATGTTTTGTTTTGTATTATTTTATTAGGGGAGTTGGTTTGACTCGGTCTGGTTTCATTTCATTTCCTGTCATTTTGTTGAGGCGGGGACTCATGTAGCCCAGGCTGGCCTCCATCTATGTAGATAATGATCTTATACTTCCATGCCCAAGTGCTGGATTGAAGGAGTGCATCACAATGCTAATTTTTTTATGATACTGGAAAGTAGACACAGGGCCTTGTGCATGCTGGCTGAGTACCAGGCTGTATGTGGGACCTGTTTGAGGTGCTCTTTACCATCAGACTACTACTAGTGGCAATGCTATCAATTATGTTCAGGTGCTGGGGATTCATTTGGGGTCTGAGGCATGCTGGGTAAAGACTTTACTATGGAACCACACCCCCAGTGCATAATCCTGCAGCTGTCGTCATAGGCCATTGTCACCCTTACTGCAGGGAACTTGAGGAGCTTGCCTCTCCTCTCTGAAAGAAACTTCCAGCAGATTACTATCTGCAAATGGTACTTTTGCCTTTTGTCTGGTCTTTCTTTCAGGTTCTTTATGTGGCAGTAGGAGAAGCTGGCAGGATTTAAGGACTATTGCTAATCCTAGCCAATGATTCCTCTTCCTCTACCACTTGCCAGCATACCTAAAATCTTAGTGTCCATGAATTGAGCTACCATCCACTCTGTATTGGATCCAAGAATCATGACCATATGAATGAATGAAAAAAATATAATTAAACACATTCTTCACATGCAACCTAACAGCTTTAATTTAAAAATTCATGTATGTCAGAGAGAGAGAGAGAGGAGAGGAGAGAGAGAGAGAGAGAGAGAGAGAGAGAGAGGTGGGGAGGGAAATCGATCACTCTGTTTCATTTCTGCTATAATGTCCTTTCTGGAAGGAAGCTGAGGCAGGAGGATCACAAGTTAGGGAACCAAATGAACCACATAGTGAGACCCTTCCTGAAAACCGAGTCAGTCACTCTCTATACCGCAGGTTGTCTCCGTCACGTCTTCCATCCCCATAGTTTGTTACTTTATGATTTACATTTTCTAAAGTCTTTCCTTACAGTTTCGAATTTGGATGGCAGGTTAGATCCCTCATTCCTACCCTACAGGCAGCACACTGCTGCCCAGGGTCACACAGAGGCGAGCTCTGTGACCTTTCTGCTGTCCCACACTGATTTCAATTTGTAAGAAAAAAGTTATTTGGTCCTGGTGAAATGTGCACTGTTTAGGCTGGATCCTGCCTGCAGAGGCTCACAATTCCCCAATCCTAAACAGCTCATGTGCGGCCCCACAGGCTTGCCCATGAGCATGTTCCAGTACTTGACTTCTAGATTTATCCATGGTGCCTGTAGACTACAGCTTATTCCATTAATATTGGGGTGGTCATTAAGTATACTCCAAGAGTTTACCCATGAATCCAAAGCAGTGAATGAAGAAAAAAAAGTACTAACTTTAGCTTTATAAATAGTAGACCCCAGTGCAACAAATAATCTAAATATTAGTAGTCTTGGGTCAGTTTAGTCAACTGTTAACATACCAGTTTATGGAGAAAGAATATTCCTAATTAATTTTTGACACCCAGTAAGGGTGGCATACCTTACAAGCTTCTTCAGATAACACTTCCTGATTTCCTAAGAATTGGGCATTATCATGACCCCATTTCTCAGAAAATTATACAAAGCCAAGGTTCAATGACTATTATGACACATATCACCAGTGACTTACTGGTCTGTCATTCTTGCTGAGATTTGGACACGGACCCAAGATTTTATTTAAGAATTGTCACCATCCTTAGGTGAGCGGAGAGTGACCCCCTACCTGGCAACAGTAGGTTCAGCCTCCTAGCACGAGCAAGCCTTGACTTTGCGGTATTGGCTTGTGACATCCCTCTTCCTTTGTTCTCTGTTCCCTGATGCACACCTACAAATGCTGGCACTCCTGCAGCTGTATTGGTCTCAGTGGCAAGGATATGCTCCTGGGCTGAAGGACCTGAAAGCTTGGGTTTTAGGAGGCTCTCATGCAATGGTGCTGCACTGCCAGATTGCAGTCATTCCTGAGAGAAATGTGTGTAAATTTCAGCCAGGCTATGATGGAGGCCAAGCCTCTCATGGCTGTTTAATTCCTAAGCAGTACAATCGATCTCAGTAGCAAACAATGCACTTAGATAAAGCCAGAAAGTTTCCCATCCTGCATCCCAGTAATAACATCAGCTATAGTGGCTATCTGCAAGAGAACAAGTAAGCGTTGCTTAGAATCAACAGTTCAATCAGAAGGGGAAAAGCCACAAGAACCATCAAAGACGCACCTACTGAATGCCTTCCTACGGAAGCCCAAAGCTGCTCACTTCCGGATACCTTCCTCGAGGGCTTTCTGCACCTCTCCACCCTAACATTCAACTATCCTCCAACTAATGAGCTAATTAGCTCGCATCACGATGTGAGAAATGGATGCCACCTTTTTTCAGTCCTGGATTTTAAAGCTACTCACAATTAAAATAGAGTGAAATGTTTAACTACATTATACGGGATGAAGTTACATATGTGGTATGCCATACACATACAGATCAGATTATGATTCCAGCATTCAAGGGAAAGGTTGTATTTGATTTAAAAAAAAATAGACTGAATCACAGATCTGCTCCCTTTCCTTGTTTTGAGCTTTAAATAACTAATTTAAGGCCAGCTGTGGCACACCGCTGCAGTCGCTGAGCTCTGGAGTCCGAGGTGGCCGTCTGTCTCTCCCGACCAAGTTCGAATCCTGCCTGTGCTTGCTCACAGGGGAAAAAAACTAATTTAAAATAAAATAAATAGCTTATGCATGCATTTATGTTAAAATAATATAAAATACCCAATATTCGAACATTTTTATACATGGACACTTAAGCAGAATCTATTTTATGTCAGAGAAAAATGACAATAGCGCATCATTTGATGCTTCATAATTTTTGGGTTTTAGCTTTCTGGGTCACTGACTTTTCAGAGTTTTCATTCTTTCCGCACATTAGTTATGTGATTGAGGAGGGTGTCAGGCCGCTCAGACGTGGGAAAGGGTGATGTGCCAGAATTAAATCCTTCTTTTCTTTCGGCTGAGTGTACAAAGCACAGTGTGATTTAATAGTTCTTCCCCTGTGTGGAGCAACTGCTATCTGCTGTGGGCAGTGTGGAGAAGACACTGTCATTGATACCCAGATGAGAGTCACGGATTTAATAGACTCAGCCCTGAGCAATGGTGGAGTGGTGTGCTCCTGGAGACAATAGGAAAGCAGGAGGCAGTTCCTGGTTGGCTTCAGTGAAGGAGTCAGTTCAGGCTGGGATAGGATGGTATACAAATCAAGAGCGCTTTGTCTCCAAGGAAACCCATGCACAGGCACGGAACACCACGGGAGTACAGAGAGACAATGACGGGCCAACCACACAGCCAGGAGAACTGGAAACACAAGGATGGGCAGGAGTGTCCTGGAGGGAGGGATAGACAGAGACAGAGACAGAGACAGAGAAGAGAGACAGAGAGGAGAGAGAGAGAGAGAGAGAGAGAGAGAGAGAGAGAGAGAAGAGAGAGAGAGAGAGAGAGATGGGAGGGGTGGATCATTTCCATCTGAAGATCAAACCCTGGACTTGTCACAGTTCTGCACATGTCTGACTACTGAACACTCTCCCAGCCCCTGTGTATTATAAGAAGTTCTGATGTAGCTTAAGGCTATACTGCTGCCTATTTTCTTGACATTTTGTTATTTAGCTAATCAATTAATTACAACATTTTCAGTGATGGGGGTTATGCCCAGAGCCTTATACATGCTGTCAATTTCTCTACAGTGAACTAAATCTCAGACTCCATACAGTTTTCTATCTTTAATAAATGACCCTTGCTGACATTTTAAGGAGAAAGGAAGCAAAATTTTTACATTGAAATTTACTTAAACCAGTTAACTAACATATGATTCTGATAATAATGAAAGTTCATCAGACCCCTTAAATTATTACTGTGATAAATCTAACTCTTGCTTGATTTTTATTGTTTGTTTGTTTGTTTGCTTATTTGTTCTGAAGCTCACCCTGTAGACTAGGCTAGCCTTGAACTCACAGAGATCCACCTGCCTCTGCCTCCCAAGTGCTGGGATTAAAGGCGTGTAGCACCACCACCTGCTCCTTATTCATTTTAATGTACTGACTGCTCTAACCTGCTCTTCCTTAACAAGGAGTTTGTAGCTCAGTTCTTTATTGTTAGTATTAGTATTTTACTATTTTGAAACAAGGTTTTATGTTCCGAAGGGTGACCTTGAACTCATTCTGTAGCTAAGAATAACCTTGAATTCCCGATTTTCCTGCCTCTACCTCCTGTGTGCTGGGATTATAGGCATAAACCAACATTCTAACGGATCTGACACCCTCTTCCGACCTCATCAAACTCAAAGCATACACATGGTGCACATATATGCATGCAGAAAAAACCACTCATATACATAAATAAATCTAAAAATGTTTAAAAATTACATCCTCCTCTTGATGAACCACCAGTGACCTCCAATAAAAAGAGAAATTAAATATTCTATCATGATGTCTCCTAGGTCAAATAGAGTTTTGGGGTTCGTCTTTAGACAATTAGTTGAAGGCTATAGTAACACAGGGCGAGATGGGTAAGATAGCTCCAATGGCAGAGGGACTTTCTGCCCAGAATGACTTCTTCAGTTGGATCCTTGGGCCAGTATGTTGGAAGGAAAGTCCCAACTCCCAACTCCTCAATGCTGTTCTCTAGCATCTGCATCTGTACACATACACATACACACACACACCCTGTACACACACGCACAGACACATATAAAACAGGTAAATAAAATTTAACATTCAAATTTTTTACAGAAAGAAAATCAAGTAGATTTGCAAGCTCATTTTGTCGTCTTGTATCACAGAGTATTTCTTCTGTTAATATTTGCTTGTTTTATAAATAATTAAAAGCAACTTTATAACACATAGGTGTGAGAAATACCTTCTGAACCTGTGGGAGTTGCTGTCTAGCAAGGATGGTCCAGAAATGCTACACATAATGACTGCAAAGCTCACAATGGCTCCCTGCTCCCCTGCTAGGGTCCACAGTTTCCTTACTCGTGTTCCTCAGGTGATTTACATAACAAATTCTTCTCAGTTTATAGCTTGATAGTTAACAAACTACTTATAAACAGGTAGCCAGGAAGTCAATAAGAAGAATGTCCTTATACGTCTTCAAAAACTTTTTTTTACCTTGAATGGAAGGAAAAAAGATAGTTAATGTTTCATATCACTTTCTGTTTAAATTTTTATAAGCCCCAATTAGGATTTCTTTCTATTGAGGTTTTTCTGTTTCAGAGGGGAGATGCTGTTTGAAAAACAGTGCTTAGATTTTTTTCTGCTTTAAACATACTTTCTACTTATGTAAATATCTCTACCTTGCCATTACCTATGTCACTGATACCCAAAGGAAAGTTTATTTCAAATGTATAAACTTTCCATACTTGGGAACAAGAAAATTAAATCATATTTTTTTTTTGTCTGTTTGTTGTTTAAAATTCTAGCATAAGTTTGCCCAAGGGCTAAGCTAATACAAACATACTTATCCTGCTACAATATATTTATTTACTGCAGTCCCTCTCTATTCTCTCTCCTCTCTCTCTCTTTCTCTCTCTCTCTGTCTCCTTCTTCCACTCCCTCTCCCTTTCTCCCCCTACCCCTACCTCTCTCTGTTTGGGTGTGGGCATGAGAAAACTGGTGTGTAACGTGTGTGTGGTATACAGTTGTGTGCAGGTAGATGAGTGTACACATGTGTGTGGTGTGTAGATTTGTGTGTAGGTAAGTGGGTGCACATGTGTGTGTGGTATACAGTTGTGTGTGTAAGTAGGTAGATGTGCATGTAGAAGCCAGCTTTAATGTCAGCCACCTTCCGAAATCACTTTTCTACCTTAGTTTTTTTTGAGACTATAAATCAATATAAAAATGGAATGTTTGGGGCTGGAGAGATGGCTAGGCAGTATTTCACTGACCTTGGAGCTTACAGACTGTCTCAAAAGACTGGCCAAAACTCTCCAGACACCCACCTGTCTCTGTCTCCCTGATGCAGGGATCCCTGGAGCCTGACACCACAGCTAGCTTTTTATGTGAGTCCCTGGAGGTCCAAACTCACCCGATGCTCACGTGGCCAGTGCCTTACAGCTGACTCATCTCCCAGCCCAGCTTTACTTAATGGAATTTTGGAAGAATTGATGGTGAACATTTGAGGCATCCCAGTTTCAGCATCTCTAACAAGTTAATGGTTAGACTTTAACAGAATTGAAATCAAAAGCCAAAAACTTTCAATTACACTTCACTGTAATGTTGCAAAACCAAACATGAAATCAATATAAAAGTGGAATATTTGGGGCTGTAGAGATGGCTCCACAGTTAAGAGCAGTGACTGCTCTTCCAGAGGTCCTGAGTTCAATTCCCAGCATCCATGTAGTAGCTCAAAACCATCTGTAATGGGAGCCTATGTCCTTTCCTGGTGTGTCTGAGGACAGCTACATTGTACTCGTATACATAAAATAAATACATGTTTAAAAAAAAAAAACAGAATATTTTTTTTAAAAATTCAAATTGGGGATTTAGTCAGTTGGATGTGATTATGGTTACCAAGAGATAGGAGTCTGGCTTTTTCCCTTCAGGAGCCCAAAGAGAGCAGATAACATTGTATACTGCATGCTTTAGACCCAGCCGAATAGTTACCTACAGCCTCCTTATCTCAGAATGCTACCAGTCTGTGTTGTGATCCAAATGTTTGTCCTTTCAAAATCCATGTGCTGAAACTCCCCCGTGCGGCAATATTAAGAGGTAAGAGCTCTTGGGAGCAATGACTAGGTCCGGGTTTCGGATAGGCGGGTCTGCATGAAAAGCCTAGGTGCCTTTGAGAAGGCTATAGGGACGGATGTTGTGTCCGCTAAGAGAACAAAGTATGGAGCTGCCTTCTTAGAAACAGAAAGGGAACTCTTGCCAAACATTGAATCTAGCAGGCACCTTGCCTTGGACTTCTCTGTCTCCTGCACGATGAGAAATAAACTTCCATTATGTATCAATTACTGTGAGATGATATTTTTAGAGCCACCTGAAAAGATTAAGAAAAAATTGGGGGAAGGGGAGGAATCAGAAATATGTAACTAGCACCAAATGAGTCATCTAGTAAATGCTGCAGCAATTAGGAAGTGGGGAACTGAGATTCTTTAGAATAGACTTGACCCCATTCTTATTGGTAATCTAACACCTAGTGTATTGCCTGGTCTATAGTAAGCACTCAATAAACGTCTGTTACTGGATTTAAGTGAACAAGTCGGTCATTGTTGGCTGATACAGAAGGAAAATCCTGTGACTAAAATGGACTTCTAACTCTTATCTGGAAGGACAGACAGGATTTGTACTGATGGGGAAAATAGAATGGTGTATTGACAATGGGGACATAGCAGAAGCCAAACTCCGGAGAGAAACTAAGAAGTGGGCTTGTGGAGGACAATGAGTAAGTTTTCCAGACTAGAGCTGAGAACGCACGGAGCCAAGCATTAAATCTAAATGTTGCTAGGAAAGGTGGAAAGAGATTTATGCAGAGTCTTAAAAACTGGACTGAGGACTGTGGGCTTTATTAGGTAAGTAAATGAGCGAGCGCTGGCCGAGAGGCTTCATGGAAATTCGGTTTTAGGGAGTTAAACTGGAGCTGGAGGGAGGAAAGGATCCAAGGACAGATGTGTGACCAGCTCAAGGGGGAGTGGGATGGGAGGGGTGCGGGTGGGGGTGGTGAGGAGGTGTGAGATGGGGTGGAGGCAACGGGTTGGCTCTGGGCTCTGTTAGTGTTGAGGGGAGGGTGGAAAGCCAGCTGGAGCTGATCTGGAAGAAAGGCTGACCAAGAACTCCAAGTGTTCTAGTATAAACAATTGGGGTGAAGGGCCCAGAGGACAGACTAGAGCTAGCGCCAATGACAAGCCAACCCACTTCAGAGGACGTTGTGTTCTTCTGAGAAGCACTGTGTTGTGTGTTCCATGAAGCATGCAGTGGATTTTGGATTCAATTAGGTATTTATCAAATGCTTCTTTATAGTCTAGGATGCACCAGCTCTTTAGAAAAGGCAGACCAAGCCGGGCGGTGGTGGCGCACGCCTTTAATCCCAGCACTTGGGAGGCAGAGGCAGGCGGATTTCTGAGTTCGAGGCCAGCCTGGTCTACAGAGTGAGTTCCAGGACAGCCCGGGCTACACAGAGAAACCCTGTCTCGAAAAAACCAAAAAAAAAAGAAAAGGCAGACCAACCAGCTTCTTGACCATCACAGCTTAGCACAGCCCATCTCTGATGTGCTCAGAACATTTACATCAGCCTACAGTTGAGGAAGAGCGCGTAAACACAAAGACCATCTTGTGATCAAGTACAGACTGTCTCATGCTGTCCTCTGAATACTGAACTGGAGGTAAAAGCAGAATAATTCTATAGTACACTTTTCAAACCAGTGAAAAGCTAAAAACAATAACTAAATAAAATAAAATTACTGTTAGTGGTAAGCTCTGTGTTGGGAGGAACTGAGTCAATGGCTTCAAATCACTCCACATGCTGGTTAGGGACGAGCAAGATGGCTTGTCACCAAGCCTGACAACCTGAGCTGCTCTCAGGATCCAGTTGGTGGAATCCAGGTAGTGCAAGTTGTCCTCAGAGTTCCCTGTCTTTCCATGGTGATAGCAGGCCTGGGTCTGCAAGTTCCTCCCCTCCCTTCCAGCCAGGCATCTTCTTTAAGAACAATTCCAGTTGTTCCTTTCCCTAGAAACATCTCTAGAATTTTCTGCTCATCCCGTGAGTGTCATCGCCTTCAGAGTTGGAGGTACCACGCTAAGGACCAAGTACAGTGTGAAAAGTAGAATTTCTAGCTGCAGGATGAAGTGGAGAAGAAATGAACTTTGGTTTAGTCGTTAGCGTTCTGTGTATCATATACCTGGTATGTATGGGCTTATTGAAAGAAGGAAGAACCTACAAGTTGTGTACTAGCCCAGACTTAAGCACTTATGCTATTGAAAAGGAATATCAGGACTGAATCAGAAGGCATTTCAGAGAAAGGAACATGGTACTGCCTGTGCAGAACCACAACCACAGCTAGTCTGAGAAGAGTCACCCCGATGAAAATTCTAAGTAGAAGTTTCATGGGGTAAGGATTCTCTCTCTGATCCTCTGTGATAATCCAGAAACTCGTCATGTACTTAGGACATAGTAGACGGACTATAAGTAGAGCATTTTTAATATTGTATTTATGCGTATGTGTATACCTACTTATGCCTACACGCACATGTCCATGCAATGGCATCAGAAGGCTGATGAGGCCCTGGAACCAAAGCTACCAGTGCTTGTGAGCTACTCAGTGTGGAGGCTGGGAACCTAACTCAGGTCCCCTGCAAGAACAGCCAGTGCTCTTAACCACTGAGCTAGGTTTCCAGACATCATAGCGCCATATGTTAATGAGCCATCCATTGGGAATTTACTTGTACCTTTTGGAACAGGAGACACTAAATGGGATAAAAATGGAGAGGGAAGAGTGTAGATGCCACTGTCCTTGTGCCCAGCATAAATGGCAAGGGGTACTGCTTTAGGTTAGGGCTAGAGATTCAGGTAAGATGGACATGTGTGGGTTGTTAAGTTCATTTCTTCCCCTCTCCCCCTCCCTTGCCCTCCCCTTCCCTTACAGACAGTAGCCCAGTCTCTCACTGCCCTCTTTGTGGAGGTGAGGATGACATTGAACTTCTGATCTTCCTTCTGTCGCCCAGGGCTGGGATGGCAGGTTCGAGCTGCATTGCCTAGATAAACAGTTTTCTCTGGTTTGGTTGGTTTTTGTTATTGTTGTCTTGTTTTGTTTTTAATGTATAATTCTAAGAATCATACCCCATGTTAGTGACACCCTGCTTGGATCACCCCTGAGAATATCCCGGGATTAGCAAGAGTTAAATGAGACCACCACTACGTAAAGTGTTTTCAAAGATTACCCAATTAAGCGCAAGTTCTTCTTAAAGACTCTTTATTAATTTGAATACCGGCTGAGTGTTGTAAAGTTTTATTCAATGACAAGAGTATGCATCTAAGGACCTTCCCCCTCTGTTTTCGAGCTACAATGAGACTTGAGGGTTCAATCATTCTGCATCTCTGGGTGAGTTTTACAAGGCTTGAAATAGCTGCTGCTGAGCTGTTGTTTGCCTCCGAGTTGCCCGAGTGTGTGCACTGAAGAAAAGGCAGGATTCTGAGGACTGACCCTTGGTTCCAAGAAGTGCTGAAGGGTCTTGCTTTCCCAGCGCTGCTGAGTTTCTTTGATAGGGCTGAAAAGAAGCAACAAAGGAAGACACAGGAGTGGGTTTTTAATTAAATATTTCTTTGGTTTTCCAGTCTCTATAAAATGAAAATTGAGTTGGTAACCACTCAAACTGAGTGACTCCATCTTTGGGTTGTTGCTCTGTAGAGATAGTATGGTATCCTTCTGGCTTCTTTGTCTCTGTCTGTCTCTCTGTCTGTCTCTGTCTGTCTCTCTCTCCCCCCTCTCTCTCCTCCTCTCTCTCTCTTTCTCTGTCTGTCTGTCTGCCTCTGTCTTCCTCACACACACACTCTTCTCCTCCCCCTCTCCTCTCCTTCCCCTCCGCATGTCTGTAGGTTTGTGTTTTCTTTTTTCCCTTCCCATGTTTTCTCTAAGTGCAAAAGATTTATTACAGATTAAAAACTTCTCTTCCAGGGGCTAGAGGTGGCTCAGCAGTAAAGAGCACTGACTGCTCTTCCAGAGGTCCTGATTTCTATTCCCAGCAACCACATGGTGGCTCAAAACTATCTGTAATGGGATCTGGTGCCCTCTTCTGGTGTGTCTGAAGACAACTACAGTGTACTCATACATAAAATAAACAATTCCTTTCAAAAACAAAACAAAAAGAAAACAACAACAACAAACGCCCTTCTGTTCCATAAAATAAACTTTTAATGAAAGTGGTTGAGTCTTAAAGTCCAGAAGCAAGTAGGGAAAGTAACATTGAATAAGCAAGTGCGCGCAGAGCATCCTGGGCAGCCATCAGTGGACTGGCGTGCAAGCCACGGGGCTTTATAAGCTTGTGTTTCCAAAAGTGTGCGGATACACACCAGGATCCTGACAGATGACGTGCTGTGTTTACTTGTAAGTTCTCCAGGATGAGAAATGCTATGTGGCCGAAATAGAATTCCCAGTGCTGCAAAGAACATGGGATTCAGCACATCTCTGCAAAGCAAGTTCATAATCTAAATACAAACTAGGGAAACAGAATATGAAATTCCCAGAAAAGACTGACCATTTCAACATGGAAGAATGTCAGCAGAGACACATGCACATACTTTCAGCCATGACTGTAACTTTCTGAGTATTCCTTGCAGCCGGAAGCAGCATCTTTCGAAGTGAAACTGAGTCTCAGTGTTATTACTTTCAATTCCTCTCTAGATTATGGATTTGAATAGCCATGTAAATATGTGTGTGTGTATGTGTTGTGGGTAGTTCCCTCAATGATACTTTAGTGAGCCCTTGCCCTCAGTTGTTACCATGGTTGGCTCATTTTATAAACAATGTTTCACTTTCTTTTTTCCAATGGGGAAATGGCAAAGTGAACCTCTACTGAGAGAAACGATCAAATGTGCACGATTGCCCCACACTGATGTCCTGAAGCAAGAATGATTTCTATTTATTGACCAGAGATGGGCACCAATAATTTTACCTTACACTGATATTGGAGAGGGAGGGAGACAGTTGAACAGCACCGCTGCAGTCCTGTAACAGGGTCTGAAGTTAGTGTCTCTTCTTATCCTGAGCATGAGACTTCCTTCTCTTGCAAATCCTGGGCTTCTGTGAGCGCAGTGAACAGTTGTTGGTCTAAATTATCCTCCTATATGTAGTTGCTTTGACTGTATTTTTTATTTTACTTTTTGAAACGTGTTCTCAGGTAGTCTAAGCTGACCTGGAACTTCTTACACAGCTCAGGATGACCTAGAATCTCTGATCTTCCTGCCTCCATCGCGTGTGCACTGGGATACGGGTGTGCGCCACCAGTCAGCTTGTGCTGTGCTAGGAATCGAACCTAAAGCTCTGTGTACACTAGGTGTTCACTCTGTTCCCGACAGCCAACTCCCCATCCTTGTTCCATGTCTCTCTCTTAGACAGGGTCCAGCATACCGTCCGGATCCATGACACTCTTTGGCTCAGACATTTCCTTGTTTTATTCTGTAAACACAATATCATGATAAAATGGGAGGCGATACCTTTGATCATGTGGAGAAATACTGTATAATTTAAGGGTAATACTCCCCAAAAAGATCACCACTAGGCATTTTATTCGTATAGAAAAATCTCTATTTTTGGAAATGCTTGTCAAACACATAAACCATTTCAAATCCCTTATGTGTTTTTTTTTTAAATTCTATTTTTCAAAATACTGTTTTTAAATTTATGGAATATGTCCATTGTATATATTTGGAAAGTTGGATGAGCATGTATATTTATATATGTATATTTACATATGAATATAATTAGAAGAAAAGCATAGCGTGCCTGCCAGAAGCACATGCATACTGTGCCTTTTAAAATTGTGAATTAAGCTTCCAGCATCACTGTTTCTAATGAAATGTTTTTTTCCTCCCTGGATGTACATCTGCTATTTTTTCTTTCTTGATTTTTATGCCAGGTCTGTTTTCTTGATTAGAGGGAGAGACAGAAAACAAAATGAAATGTCCATTTCAAGCTGTTGATTTTATTATCATGCTGAGGGTTTTTTTTTTTTTTTTCACTTACCACTGAAACCAGTTTTAAGTTTAGATATTTGAGGAAAAAAACAAAACCCTCTTAGACTTACGCTAGGCTTTATTTATAGTTTGGTTATCTCATTTATATTACTAGGACCTCAGTTAGGCTGCTGAAATAAACACCCAAACAGTGGCTCAAATAAGATAAAACTGTGTTCTCCCACATATAACGGTCTGGATCCTGAGTGCTGGGCTGTGGCAGCTTTCCAGCATTGCAGACACAAGCTCCACCAGTCTAACTGCTCTGCGGACTTCAACTGTCACTGTCGCTTCTGTCCCCTGGTCCAACAGGGCTGCTGCAGCTCCAGCCATGATAGGGAAACTCACACGTCTCCCTCAAAGGGCATACTCTGAAATTTGTATATATAACTTCTATAATGATGTATACATATACACCATGATATAGTATAATGTATACTATATAATGTATAGCATATAGTATATATACTATAGTAGATGCCCAGACACAACCACACTAAAGGACACAAGAGGGTAGAGAAAGACTTACACCTGTCCATGTATTTTCTACAAATAAAATATGCTAGGCTGCAACCCATCCAAGGGCAGTGCAGTGCTGATGACCAACGGATTGTGAGAAATCATTTACAATAATATTTTTATTAACTATTTGAGAATTGTATTGACATTTTGGTCACATGAGCTCCCCAGTTTCTCCAGATCCACTTCACCTTGATCTATACCCAACTTTGAATTTTTTTTTCTTTGGAATTCTTTTCCCCATTCTCAAGTCAATTTCCATATCCTATGCAACACTGATCATGTTCAGAATAAAACAGCACACAGGTGCCCCTCCACGTATATCATCTTTAGATTTTTAAGTTTGTTAAAACAACACATTTTTGTTGTTGTTAATCAAAAAGAATTAGACCTGGGTAATTATCAGTTATACGGAGTTTCACCTGCATGAATATTGAACAATAATATCTGAGAATCATGGAAGATATAGATCCATTCTATAGGCAAAACTATCTTACCTTTTCTGGACAATTGGGGTGCCTGCTCTACCCTATAAATTCCTCCCTAACATTGTAATAACCAGAAAGAGATGCACGAGTATCTAATGGACACCCTGCACTCCAGAGGAGCCCAGGTCATGTTGACAGTTATAGAGCTACAGGAATTGTTGGCCCGTGGTCTAACGTTCAGCATTTCAAGATAACACAACGTCCATATCGTGTAATGGCTTCCTGCAGTTACCACAGTCCTGGCTTCATTATCTACACCATTCCCGTCCCCACCCATCACCCTATGCTGTGCTTTCTAGACATTTCTGAGGACAGTCTGTGTGTTTGTCACCCACATGCTTGTTATAGATCTTCCCATAAAATAATCCTAAGAGACACAGAGGTGTAGGGAGCCTGTTCATGCCTTTTTTTTTTTTCCTACATTCTGAAAATAGATGGCTTCCTTTTCATAGATGAAGTAGGGTTGCTCTTCTAACTATTGCACCTGTATAACATCAATATAATGGGAAAGGTTAATTTTAATCTGTTTGTTAGAGTATGGTCCCGCTCTTTGTGGGCAAATCTCAAAGCACAGCAGCTTCCGCCACAGCCTTTCCCAGAAGGCATTCTTGCAGTGTTAGATGTGTTCTTGTGGGTTACTCTAAGCATGTAGTAGGCATGCACTGTGAAATAATCCCTAAGTAAGCTCTAACTCCGAATGCTCTGGGATAATCTGTAGATGAGTTGTGTAGCTTCTGGAATTCTCTTTTTCCATTAATACAGGGAGAGAGCAAGCAGTGAAAGCTGATTCCAGTTTCCTAGTTCCAGAACACACTAGAATTGGAGCACTCGCTCAGAGATTTCTCCTGAGGACACTCAGTCTTAAAATCTTAATTTTTAGTGTATATATATAATGTGTGTGTGTGTGTGTGTTGTGTATTTTTCCATCTGCAGAAATTATTTTTCTCTTAAGAATTATTTCCAAGCCGGGCGGTGGTGGAACACGCTTTAATCCCAGCACTTGGAGGCAGAGGCAGGCGGATTTCTGAGTTCGAGGCCAGCCTGGTCTACAGAGTGAGTTCCAGGACAGCCGGGCTACACAGAGAAACCCTGTCTCAAAAACCAAGAAAAAAAAAGAAAATAGAATTATTTCCAATTTTATAACACCAGGAACACAGAACTGAATGAAAAATGTTTACATTGTATCTTTGTCACATTATTTTAATAAGTAGTATCAAATACCACATGCTGGACACTGGATTAGACACCCAGAGACAGGATGATGAGGAAGACTGGTAAACTTGCTCCCTGTGGAAAATAAAAACAGATATATTGTTATTGTAGCTTAAATGAACAGTGTGATAAAAACTGCAAATATCTTAACAGGATTGAATAGAGTAACCTGCAAAGGCTGGACACATTTACAAGAGAATAGGTTGTGCAAATTGTCAGAATACAGGAAACAGTCTAAATCATTCCACACAGAGAGGACAGCCTGTGCAAGGCCCTAAGGAATTCAAGAAGGTGTAAAATGGGTAGAATCTATTTCTTCAGAGTTTCATCCCAACACAAAAAGAGTGCACTGAAGAATTTCCAAGAGAAAGAATTAGGCCTGTTGTCACTGGCCTGGCACCACTTTTACGATGTGGGAAGGAGTCCAAGTGCAACTGTCTCTAAACACTGTAATAGTTAAAGTACAATTATACTTGAATAGGTCTTGTAATACGCCAGCAAGTACCTGTGCTTGCAAGTCCGATTGTAAGGCCCGGATGAGAAAAAAAATGGTGAACTGAACTGGTAATCTCCCAGGTTCTTCTCTGTCCCCTAAAAAAGGTCCTTGTTTCTTGAATTGACAGGGCTATGAACTGAGTTGTGCTGAACAGTTCTCAGGTTTAGTGTTACTGTTTCTTATTACATTTATCATAACTTGGTTTTCCTGGCCGGTAGCTACGATGAGACCAATGTCTACTGAATGGTTTCAGTTTTTTCCAAATACCTGAATCCCTTCTTTAAGCCAGGTCACAGATGTGGACTTGGTACCAGATTGTAACAAGTTGTAGGAAGATTAAAAGAACATTCAATTTAGACTTTGCTAGTATATTCTGAGCTCTTGCTTGCACCAGCCCACAGAAATCTTGACCTCTGGCTTTTTCACACACCCACCTTTACAAACACTTGTTCTAAATAAGGGACAAATTCACAGATGGCTGACAGAAGCTCTGTGCTTTCTAGAGATTGTCATAAATTATATTTCAGGCCAGTAAGAAAAGATGAGCCCTGAATAGATAGCTTAGATGTTTGAAAGGTGTCATAAGCACAAACACCTGAATTCAGATCTTCGGTGCCCACAGAAAACTGGGTGTGGTCACAACTATAACCCTGGTGCTAGAGGAATAGACACAGAAGGATCTGTGAGTACTCAGTTCAGAGCCAGACCCTAACTCAAAAGATAAGGTGCCAGATAGCAGTATAGACCACCCAACATCAACCTCTGGCCTCAGCATGCACATGACAGGATCATACACAAACATATAACCCCCCACACACACACACACACACACACACACACCCACTACCTCTCATATGAAGCCAGAAAGGCATAGTGGTAGGCATTTTAATTCCAGCTCCAGAAAGCAGAGACAGGGTGATAGGATGGAAACCAATGATGGAAGGGATATCTCAGCGGGCCCATGCCGAGGCATCTCTTACCCCTGAGGGACCAGCCACAGGACGGTATAGCATAGAATAGAGTTTATTCAGGGCATGGGGAGGGGAGCCAGGAGGGTAGTAGAGGCAGAGAGAGAGAGAGCAGAGAGAGTGGAGCCGGCATGACCACGTGGAGAGAGGGGGAAGAAAGGGGGAGAGGGCAGAGAAAACCTGCAGGCTGAGAGATCAAGGGAGCAAGAGAGAGGGGAGGGGGCAAGCAGCCCCTTTTATAGTGAGCAGGTACTGTGGGGAGGAGCATACCTGGCTGTTGCCAGGTAACTGTGGAGGTGGAGTTTAGACAGAATACTAACACAGGGAGTGCCCTGATGCCTACTTAAGGTATTGGATGTCTTTCATTGAATGTCAGTGAAAGAAACAAAGAAGGAAGTATGGGCTCGTTGCAAATGCTTCCTGTGGTAGTAGGGGATGCTTTTTCTAGTGGTCCAGAGAGGTACATTCTGGGGTTAGAAATATAGCTCAGTTAATATAGTGCTTTCCTAGCATGAAACCCAGGATTCAATCCCAGCCATGCCTAAACCAGAGAACCTGGTACACACCTAAAACCTCAACACTCAGGAAGTAGAGGCTAGACAACCAAAAGTTCAATATCATCTTTAGTACTGAGGATGGAGGATCAGGATTATGTTCACTGTCATGTTCATCTATGGAATAAGTTCAAACACAGCCAGACTGACATGATACACGTGCATGCACACACAGACATTGCGCGCGCACGCGGTTTCCCTAATCTCAACTCTTTCTTCAACCTTTCCTGAACCACAGCCTTCTATACACATGTTGTTTCTCCATGCATCAGAAGTCACATCAGAGCAGATACATGTATGTCAGCTCTGCTCCCAGCTTGGACACATCTCGGCTACTTTGAGTCCTCCAGTGTCTTCAGATGATTTGCTTAAATAGTCCCTTCTCAATGGGACCTATCTTCCTGGTCCGACCTGTTTCAAATGCCAACCTCCACTTACCCTGCAGTCAGCTCAGAGTCACCTGGTCCAGTCTGCTGTAGCTCCAGTTTCCTACAAGTGTTTCCAGTTGTAGTAAAGCCTTAGTAAGTATTGACCGACTATTGTTGGGAAGATGGCTCAGGAGGTAGAGTATTTGTCATGAAAATGTTAGGACCTGACTTTATATTTCCGGAAGCCATGAAAGGCTAGACATGATGAGACATGTCTTTAACTTGGCACCCCTATAGCCATGACAGGAAGTGGAGTCAGAAGTCTCAGAAGTAAGAGGTCCATTCTCCATCAAGGTGAAAATAGAGGACCAGTATCCAATGTGGTCTTTGATCTCCACATATGCACTGTGGCACATAACTGCTCACACAGATACCTACATACACATGCGTACACAAGTACACACACATGTACACACACACACACACACGCATGAAGAAAAATAAGATACTCTCATAATTGCCCTTAAAACCTAAATATGCATGCCATGGGATATTTATTTAATATCTAAATAAACAGTTGGTAGGATTCAGAAATATTTCCCAAAAGCTCACTAAACAAGGAAGCATGGATCTTTATGGTATAAGATAAATAAAATTATTCTCATTGGCAAAAATATATTCACTGTCATGGTTCCTATTTTGGCTGATAAGTATATGTTTGAATCCAACAACAACAAAACCAAACAAACATAAAACATGCTAGAATTGACAAGAAATGAATGAGGAAGCCCTTGGGTTTTTCTCACTCCGTTCCCACTAGTGCGAATGCTAAAAGAACTTAGTATCATCTGAAGCTTTTCTCTGATTTCATCCTTCCTTCTTCTCTATCTGAAATTAAAATTTGGTCAAGTTACCAAGCCCTGCCAATTCTATCTCACTAGTAAACCTCCTATTATCTCTTCCCTGTCTTCCCCACTAGGAAAGGGCATACACAGGCAGACAACAGCTAATAAACCTGCAGTGGAGGCCAAGCTCTTTCCTAGGTGGCCTTTGATGCAATTACACTTTCTGTGGGAAGCAATCCCGAGCCAGTGTGTTTTAAACCTCAAGATCAGAGTTGTCAGAAATAAGTTTTCTGATGGTCGGTGTCACCACAGGACTCTTGTTTCATCCTTCCTCATCCTGTCATCAGCCTCCAAGGCTAACTCACAGTCCTTGTCTGACACCGATGTGTCACGCGCTAAAGGGTAGTAAATACTAATATGCTAAGACACAGTAATGAGGAATTAGGCCCTCACGAGTGTCACAATGCCATGTCCAGCTGAGGAATGACACGAACTTGGGTCCTTTTTAGCTGACCAGACCTTCTTTACACCCTACTTCTTCTGGTGGAGTGGAAAAGAGTTTCAAATTGTTGATTCAGTCACATGTGGTAATCTAAGCCAGGCCTTTATGCAACTTAGTTTCTGTTTCGGTGAGTCAGAAATGCTTGTCAGATTCGCAGCTCCTTCACCTGGGCTTATTTGAAGAAGTAAGGCCTGTCAATCTCACACAAGGTGGAGCCCTGCAGCCCACACAGGGATCCTTCAAGAGTGTCCTTTCACCATTCCTCCTCCTGAACAACCAAAAGTGTCCTTTCCCCAATGCCTCTTCCTGGGTGGCTCAGAGTGACTGTCCTGAACATTCTGGAAGCTGTCTTTGGTAACATCGCTTGTGGTTTTTTCCCTGGACCATGACAGTGTTCCAGACATCCTCCCTCTACCTCTACCGTCTCCTCCCTTCCCACTTTTGCTGACTCTGAGGTATTCTTCCACACACGACTTCAGCTTTGTCTGCAGTGGCCAGCCTTCTCTCCTCCCTTAGACAACCTTCTGTTGTACATTGCTAGACTGTGTCATTCCACAGCACTGGGAACTCCTGTGGAGTGACCATGCCACCCCAGAGCTGGGGTCTGGAGAATCATATGCAAATGTTTCTATTTTTTAAAAATATAGGCAGAATTAGACTGTGACAAGATGATTTCCAACCTTCCTCCTTGAAGGGCAAAGTTCTGTTTGCTTCCACAGCTCCTTCTTCTAGGACTTTCCTTACTCATTTCCCACTAACACCCATCATCAGGAAGTCATCAAGAGAGGGAAAACAGTGGATGTTTCACTTAGCTGCTAAAGAGAACTTAAGGAGTAGGAATTTCTCACCTTCCAATCCACACACTCCTTTCACCTTTAGGAATGTCGGTCTGACCAGCTTCTCCCTACTTAAGGAAATAAAAGACTTTAGAAAATCCTTTTCTTTCTTACAAGCCAAATTTCCTGAGACTATTGTTTTGGAAAAAGAGTCAAAAAGTGCCTTTGAGATTCAAAATACACCTTTGTTCTAAACTCGGCAAGTTCGGCTTCTTCTTCCCAGGACCTACTTCCTCCAGGAGCTGATGTTTGCAAAGTAGGGATGGAATGGACAGGGTAAATAAATGTCTGGAGTTTGGGCCACTGTTTCAGATCATTCTTACAGTAATCATTAAACAGCAGATTCATAGAGTTTCACAGGTCTCCGGCCATTGATTCCATTGCTATTTTTACTTCTTTATTTTTAAAGTCACAAGCCTATAATGAAAGTAGTCACACATAGGGAAGAGAACCTAGGAATGCTTTGAAGAAGTGATAAGGCTTTATCCTAGCCACTCACTCTAGAATGGTCTTTCTCAGACTGGCAACAGTCCCGAATCCACCTGCATCTGAGGAAAGCGTCTCAGGTAACAAAACAAAGCTCATTTCCTCTTCTCTGCTCTTCCTTTTCTTCTCATCCCCCCCTCATTTTAACTCATTGTAATCAACTGAATTGACTTCAGGAAACGCGGACTGGTCATGATTGGCATTTTAAAAATGCCTCCCACCCCCACCTTCCCTATCGCACAATTCAAATTGAAAGTGCACCAAATTCTTTCACCAGTTGGAAGTCTGGCTGAGGTGCCCTTTTGTGAGCCAGTTGTAATTGAGAGAGCTTGCGTAGGGAAGTCCTGAAGCAAGCTAAATAGTGAGTAAGACATCAATTTAATGCTGCTAAGTAGTTTTAAAGCTACTTAGCATGAGGAAATCCAGATTTGCTGCCTGTAAGCAGTTTTCAAGTCTTCTTACCTTTAGCTTTTCAGAAAGTACGTGTAGACGTTTGTACCTTTCATTTTGAGCTGTAGGATCTTCTAGTTCTGGGTTTTTGTTTTGCTAAAGATTTAGTAAATATGTGGCACTGGCTTCTTTGAACCTTTTCTCTAAAATCTCCAAATAATTTCTGAAGAGACTTTCATGAATTTCATGGCTTCTTAGAGGAAAAAGGAGTCCCTAGAAGTCCATTCTGCCCTGTGACAGAAGCGAAATAAGAGCATGGTTTCTAAAGCCAATTAATACGTTTGAGATAAACGGTGACATTTCAGGAAGTAGAAGGTTCAAAAGTGTTGGTGGATTACCAGTTTATAACAACCTAGTAAAATAAACAATCCAACCAAACCACCCTAAAGCAACAATGTTTCTGTCTCTGCTCTTGTGGGCTGGGTGGTGATGCTAATTTAGACAGGAAACAAGGCAGTCAAGAAACCTTAGCCCTCTGCCAAGTTTACTTTGTTTGCTGGTCCTCACCAAACCCTGTACCTGCTCTCTGAGACATTTGCAAAGGAACCAGGATGTGGTCACAAATTGGATTAGAATGAGCACGGAGATACTTCTGTCCTGCTGGAAGACCTGTTGCATCCTTTACTGACGTGGTGGGAAGAGTGGAGCTTTCAAGCAGTGATTTGTAGCATACACGGTAATTAGTCAAGGCAGACACTTTGGAAAACAAGACAAAGAAGGTAAAGGCAAAAATTTTAGATTAGGCTTGGTGAGCTCAACATTCTGGTCGTGCAGTTTCAGGAAAGTAGCATAATTCTTTGGTACTTGCAGGCTTCCAGTTGTGATGGGGCTCAAAAGGTACTCTGTCAAATAGTGGGGTCATTTCTTTCCCCAACTTGTACAAGGAAGGAAATAACCATCCAAGAGCCGTTTCTTCCACAGTTTCATTCAACTAGTACACTTTGGAGCGTGCTGTCAGAGAGCAGTTCTCCAGGTAAAAAAAAGAACATAGCCACCCATAGTTTCAGGTTAAGGAGAAGGGACGAGGGGGGAAATCAGTATGTAAACAAGACTGTGGGAGGAGAGAGCCACATAACCTGCAGAGGGCGCTAAGGTACCTTTTGGAGATTAGGACGCGTAGGTGAATGAATGAGAAGGAAGAGGTCTCATTTATCATCCCTCGCCCACGCCATGTTTGTTACGTCCTCCTCAGTCTCAAATAGACAGCTTAGACTGTAGTCAGTGATTCGGAGAGATAAAGTACCATAGAAGAAGAAGGAACACCAGTATAAAGAAGAGGCATCATAAGAAACTGATAAATGAAGTCTGGCTTCCTAATAATTTCAGAATTCATGAAGATCAGGAAATGTAGGTGGACATGTTTAGAGCTCCTGGCATGTCGCTTGTTGGCAGAGTAGAGGAACTTAGAGGCAGAAGCCAGGAAATATTAGTTTTTTTCTTCTTAGAATGGGGTCAAAAGGGGATATCACAGATAGAAGATGATAGTTACTAGTGTATCCTGCAGGATTGCTTTTCAAAAAGGAAGGAATCCGATTAAAAATGATGCCCACAAATACCCTAACATTTGGATAATTCTCAACAATTTGTAAAGCCTCTTTGTAAAGATTGTATCTGGCTTGATCCTTATGACGGTCATTTTATATTTGAAGGTTTTTGGAGAGGTTAAATGGCTTTTCCAAAGTCACACAGTAAATTTCAGAGCCGAGTCTTAATAGAAATTGATTTCTAGTGATTTCTGAACACATTGTTGGTTGACTCTGCAGAGAAAGTGTGTTTTCGGGGATTTATTCACTATGGGGGAAAAATGCTGTTACAAGCCCAGAAGATGTCAGCTCGAGTTGCAAATTAAAAAAAAAAAAAAAATCAAATGGCAGATATTCACAGAGCAAAATAAAGACAATTTCTTGTCGCACGCTTTGTGTCTGTAATAAGCTAACAGGAGTTTCACAACACAAATGCCTACTCTTAATTGCATGCCAAACTGGCAGTCATGCTGTCCGCCTGATCAACCACATGCCACCCTGCTGGAGACTCATCCCGTCACAACTCCACTGAGTGAAGCATCCTTTCAGAAAAGTAAATGGAACACTAGAGCTACGAGGTAGGAGAAGATTCAGGGCCCCAGAAGCTCTCCCTAATTCCTGCTACTCAGACCAGCCAACAAGTAGAGGATTTATTTACTGATGTCTGAATTCAGATAGGTGTCCCAAGCCAAAGATCCAGGTGGGGAGTCTGGAAAGAGACAAAACAGGAAGAACAAGTTAGGGTGTGCTCTCTGCAGGGAAGGCTCCAGCTTCTTGATGAGAAGGCATGATGTCACCGGCTTCAGGATCGCTTTGAAGTGTGACCCAAGGTCAGACCAAGAGTTATCCCTCAGAATCCTTCACTGCCCTTTTTTGTGAAATGAACTGGAGGTAAGAAGAGAACAGAGGGTACAGAAGTAACACATGTAAGGGGGTGCCACTCAATAAATTCCTAATAAATAATTGGTACACTAGGGTGATCCTTGATACTCAATGGGAGATAGACACAGAGAAATGCTGAATCCTCTGAACAATAATTTCTCTTGTCTACCAGCTAAGATAACCCTTGACCCCACAACTGTGGCCGGTCTACACATAGCATAGGCAAGGAACCCTATCAGAAATCATTTTGGGTCCGAGTGTCACTTTGGTCCTTGGTATTAGAATTTATTATACTTTGGTTCAAGTCCTCAGAGGGAAGAGACTCTGAATGTTAGTCATCAAGTGAACGAAACAGCCGGGGAATGGGACCACAAAGCTAGCCCTGCTGCCATAGGCATCAGTTGTTTGTAAAGTCTAATACGTTATTATGATGACGCATCTTTTCACTTCATCTGCCAAATCTCCCGTTTTAGCAAACCCAGTTTGTCACAACTGGATGTTACAATCCTATGACTTAGGTACATATCCAGTGTATATAATCTGCCTATAGTATCTAACAAATGCTGTGTTGATTTGAAGAAAAATTAAAAACCAGAAACTTAAGATATAAGGATCTTGGAGTGTGACTACTTTTTAAAGTTGCTTATGACATCCATGGCTTTGACGTCTTTTAACGTGTCATCCCATGAAACTAGAACTTGTTCTCCAGAAGGAGTTCTGGGTAAATAGCCTCCTGTTGATACTATGCACAGGGAGGCCTTCAGTTTAGCTGCCTTAGCAAATGGACATCTCTTGTGTAATGTTTGTATTGGAGGTGAGGACTTGCTTTTCTGTTCCTTGAATTTGTGTTGAAATCCCCCACCCTAAGCAGCCTATTTTGTTTGCATTTGCCTGCATTTGTCCTGGGAAAATGCTTAGTGTAAAACCTGGCTCTCTCTATGGGCCTCACAGCACCTAGTCTGTGGATTATCTTAGTATTCTGCCTCAAACTGTTCTGTTCACTGTTGACCAAGACCTTGAAGAGTTCGTCAGGCTCTGCTGGACCTGAGAAAAAGCTATTGAGATGCTGGGCCCTTTTTTGGTTCTCTCTTGCCAAGTTACTTTTTTGTTAAACGGATAACTCCTAAATTGTTGAAAATCAGCTATTTGAAAGCGAATTTAGTTGATTCTGGCAGGGCTTCAGGTGTATGTTTGAGTTTGTGTGCGTGTGTGGTGTGTATGTTTGTGTGTGGTGTGTGTTGTGTGTGTATGTATGTGTGTGTGGTATGTATTGTGTGTTTGTGTGTGTGTGTGTATGTGTGTGTGTGTGGTGTGTATGTGTGTGTGTGTATGTGTGTGTGGTGTGTGTTGTGTATTGTGTGTGTGTGTAGTGTGTGTGTGGTTGTGTATGTGTGTGTGTATATTGTGTGTGTGGTGTGTAGTAGTGTGTGTGTATGTGTGTGTGGTGTGTATGTGTGTGTGGTATGTGTGTGTGTGTGTGTGATGTATATTTGTGTTGGTGTGTATGTAGTGGGTGTGTGTGGTGTGTGGTATGTGTTGTGGTATGTATGGTGTTGTATGTGTGGTGTAGTATTGTGTGTGTATGTTGGTGTGTGTGTGTATGGTGTGTTGTGTGGTGTGTATGTTGTGTGTATGGTGTAGTGTAGTATGGTGGTGATATGTGTATGTGTGTGTATGTATGTTTGTGTGTGTATGGGGGTTATGTGTGTGTATGTTGTATGTTTGTGTGTGTATGGGGTGTGTATGTGTGGTGTATGTATATGTGTGTATGGGGTGTGTATGTGTGGTGTATGTGTATGTGTGTGTATGTATGTTTGTGTGTGTATGGGGGGTATGTGTGGTGTATGTATGTTTGTGTGTGTATGGTGTGTGTGTGTGTGTATATGCGTGCTTGTTTGGGGAGGGATCCAGGCTCCTTGGGTTTCTGGTATAACCAGACAGCTGTCTTTCAGCTCTGCAAGGGTTTCCAGAATGGGATGGAAACACCACTGAGTTTCAGAAAAAGTCGCAGCTCCTCTGCTTCCTTTCCCATCGGCCTCCCTTTCATCTGAAGGATCTTCTCATAAACATTAGTCTTTAAATTTAGGATGTTGGATAATTTAATGTTTATTAGATGGATGATAGATAATTGCACGGGCAAAATGTGAGTTCATTTAAAGAAAAAGAAATATATGTGTATAAAGCCGTGAGCCGACTACCATGTGTTCTGAGCAAGGCTAAATCCAGTCAAGTCCACAAAAGGATTTAAACTGTTAATTTTCCCATATTGCTCAAGTAAGCAAAACCTAAGGCATTAATTTTTCTAATAATCTCAGACATGATTTCTTCATAATGTACTACACAATCTATATTGATTACTCTGTCGGTGAGACACGCATTTAATAAACATGTATTCCACAGCGAAGCATAAAATCAAAGTTTAAATGACTATTTGTGAAAGCTACTCTTTTTCCCCCTGAGCGTGTCAAAACAAAATGTCAGGGGTGCAGGGAACCTTCCGTTTCAGTTGTTTAGGAACGGTATTATGGAGGTATTAAGATGAGCAGCCCAGAGCCAGGGGAGCGGATTCGCGCTCTTCCAACACAAAGCTGAATCCCATGGAATCAGCATCACACGTCCTCTTTGGAAAAGAAAGAGCTTAGCTTACAGTTGGAAAGGGAGAGCACAAGCTTTCTACTGAAAATAAAAATGTTTCCTTTTATAAACCTGATCCAATACTTGAGTCATTTCTAAACATATATTTATTAGAGTAAAACATTTTATTTAACATTATTTTAAAATTATTTTCAGGGGCATTATTTACACATGAGAACAACCCGCTTTGCCAAATTTAAGCAACCAGTTCCTTGAGTCTCTCCACCACCCGAAAATAGTATTTGCAAGCATGCAAAAGATCTTACCGTCTCTAGTGCTCCTCAGAAGAGGTCTATAGACAGCAAATTAAGTGAGACCTGGAAGGGGGTGATTAAAAGGAACAGGGAATTTACATTGTAGCAACAGAGGGACTGTTGTGTTTGATTTGTTGTCCACCTTAATCTGGCATGCTATTTCACCCTCCAAGACGCACATCAATACCTTCTTTATGTCTGGCTATTACCACTCATTTAAAAATCTATTTTACATGATTCTTTCAGCCAAAAATGGACCATAATGACACAGAATACAGCGTGTGCTTCATAAATTCCGTAAGAATCAATACTTTGGCTGGGAATTTGTCAGTCTCTCAAAGTTATGCGCCATTAAACTTTACTGTTATTGCAGTGGACTCTTCGTCAAAGTTCAGTACCTAGCATACTAGAGAAAGACTTCCAGAGCCAGGGAAAGGTGCAGGGGAGCAGAAAGATGCTTGCAGTAGAATCCAGGCCTTCGGAGAGATGCTTAATTTGCAAAATGCAAATAGGCAAAAAGCTATCTTGATTATGGATAGCCAAGTAGTTCTTAAGATTTGGGTTATGTTTATCTAAAGGTCATACTGTGTTATACTCAGACCCTGGATGTAGAAAACACTCTTCCACCTACGAGGCTCTGCCTCCGTCCTTGTACTCTGGGAAGAGCAGTAAGCAGGGTTCAGAACACAGGACAGCAAATGCTTCAGCCATTTTTCACTACTCCGCGGATTAATTTGTAATGAGACCGAACGTCCCTCTGGTTTTGTACACTCTGGGAAGGCACTTAGTGATTGTCCTAAGGGTTCTCGTTTATGGATTCTGCATACGAATGACCTTATCAGCATCAAAAGGGAACACAGACTTTGTGCTGTTGGCAACCTGGCTGCTACTTGCCTCTCTTGTAGTCCCATCGAGTTCCCACCACTCAGTACCAGACTGCTGGGCTGCAGGTCTGGGCATCTTGATGTTGCACATGCCCCGTTTGACTTTTCTCCTGTAAGCTGTGGCTCTCTTTATAATCTCAGAAATACTTGTCACAGTCTTTGACCCTGAAGAATGAGTTCAGTGCTTTCTGGGGGTGGGGGGGCAGTGTCCCCTGCACTGGACACCTTTACTCCCACTGTATTAAAATAACATGCTTCCTGCCACTGTGTTATAACAATGATCATGTTAAATGAGACTGAGTCACATGTACCCATTTACTATCTGGCATATAGTAGGTACTCAAAAAATTATCTCTAGATTCTTTAATCAAAGCTGGATGCCATGAGACAAACCTGCAATTCACAGCACATAGGAGAAGGGGAAAGGAGACTCAGAAAGTCAAAAAGCAGCAAGCTAGTTGGCAGAGTGTTGAACAAGCAAGAACCTCTGGGTCTTACTCCCAGCATGGCATAAACAGAGGGTGGGGGTTCCTGTGTGTAAGCAGAGCACTCAGAAGGTGGAAGCAGGCAGATCAGAAGTTCAGGGTCACCCTCAGCTATCTACAGGGAAGTACAAAGCCACCAGGGATGAGACTCTGTACAAAGCCAAAAAGAACTAACAATCAACAGTACTTTTTAAATCAGCTATAAGAAAGTAATTGTCTTTGTCATAACTCGCTCCCAAAACTGTTTCTCAGATCAGCTGGAGACAAGTAAAGAAATAAGTAGTCACCGGAATGGAGGATTCTATGAAACCCAACAGCTTTGACCAAAATGGCTCACACTTGGCTTCTGCTGAGCATTTCGCCAGACGGTCTGCTGAGAACACTTCCAAGGTCATGGGATTCAGTGAGGTGCAATAATCTTCCCGTGTGATTTCTTTCTTGAAGTCTTTCTGCTACAGATATCTGGCAGGCTTTTGCCCAAGCTCTTAAAATTTGTTCTGATAAGGGGAGGGGGAAGAATGGGCCTCTGCTCACTTTTCAGATGAGTTTATTCATGTAATGGAATGCTACCAGGCACCTAGTTAGGCTTTGAAAACATGTTTGCTATTCCTGTTTCACATCTCCTGTTATCTTCAACTTACCCTTTCAAAAGTACCATATCTAAGCTGGAAAGCAAGTGCAGATACAGAGGGAAAGAGCTACGATGAACCTTGAAACACATTCTTGGACAGTGTCCTGTATCGGAAATTAGAGTACGGATCGCAGGTATTCAGACTTGCTTCCAAATGGTAAGAAACGGCACAGAGTGTGTGTTGGGCTTGGACAGCTGTGGGGTACTCCATCATACAGAGTGTGATTTGTGCTGACTCTTTCTTTGATATAGTCACCTCTGATTTGCCTGTCCATCTTTAGGGGTTGGGGAGGGGTATAAGGAAAAGGCTTCCTCCTTTCTCCTATCTCCTTTACTCAAAGACACCCTCCTCTGGTGGTGGGCCTTGGAGTCAGAAATTCCTGAGTTTGAACTCAGCCTCACCCTTCCTTCTCTGAACTTCATTTTCATTATTTGTAAGGATGAAATTAATAACTAGTCATACTTTAACATCTCTTGAGGGAAAGTGCTAATTAATATAAAATTAATGGCAAAGGTATACTCTAATCTTGGTGAGGGGGAAAAGACTCTTCTAAGTAGGTAACTGATTAATGTCAGTCATGATGGATATAATTACTATGAAGAACTGATAGCTGCTATTTCAATAACACTCAGTATCTGGCCTGTGCTCGGTAGGTTATGGTCCATGTTACTTTAACATGCCCACTGTACAACTCTGTATTTGCTGAGAATTCAATATGTGTTTTTAAGTAGATTCCAATCCCAGCACCACAGAAATGGGACACACAGGGATACGTCTGCCATTTCAACTTGCTCTAAGAAGAGGCAGGAGGATCAGAGGTTCAAGGTCACTGTCAGTTACTCAGTGATTTTTGAAGCTAACTTGGGCTACATAAGACCCCAGCAAAGCATATAAACATATGCATTAATTAGAATCTAAATAAAAACTACATGACACAGAATTGATAAGAATTTGAAGATCTCTCTAAGGATAGCCAGAATACACTGCTAAAACTTCTTATTCATTGTATGCAAATAGATTTAAACATAATAGATTTGTGTCAGTTGATGAGGGTTTCAATTTTAGACTATGATAATACTTCAAAATGTCTTAGAGAAAAGAAGTCATTCTTTTTCCCCCTGAGGGGTTTTGCTTTTCATTTCTAGAGAGCAATGTGTGGTATCCCTTTTGTGATGCATGCAGAGGTTTCCAGTGCAGCTTTCTGGGTCATGTGCTTTTGAAGGACACAAGGTCTTGAGACATGACTTGCTATCATTGGCTCCACTAAAATTTGTCTTTCATGTTTATTCTGCATTTGAACTTACTTATAGATGCACTTGTATATGTTATCACGGTTGAATTGACCAAAAATAACAGTTAAATATTTTGCTTTCCTCCTGCCTCTGGCATATATACACATATACACATACCTTGAACTCAAAGCCTAGCACTCTATCACTAAGCAACAGCCCAAACCATGCCTTGCTCTGTAAAGATCAGAATATTACAATGACATTCTGACATCATCATGAAGGGCCTTGAGAAGAGACGTACTTCTTGATTCCACACAAAGACACTATTAAGCCTAGCAGTTGCTTTGACTACACAATGCCTGATAGGACCAAGCATACAGTAGGATGTTAATAAATAAATAGACAAAACATTTCAAAGAGTGTGAGTATTGTCAAGGATTGTGACAACAGGAGTCACTGTTGTAAATGGTCAAGGGCAGACACTGGAGTCAAAAATACCCGAGTTCAAGGGTCAGGCAGAGGGCTTACTGTCTGTGTGTCTAGGAGAGGAATTTGTGTTACCTCATCTTGCCACTCTCATTCATCTCTGCCACGAAAGGGCAAAACAACAGCCTCCGTCTGCTAGGGACCGCTGAGAGCACAAGGCAAGTTAGCACATGTGAAATGCTTGAGGTGGTGTCCCTTTCAGCGGCAGCCTAGAGTAGCGTGCTCTGTAGTCAGTAATATGTAGCGTACAGCATCTCCTATAAAGATGCAGACTCAATCTATGGTTCTGTCCAAATTAGGAATTCAACCCATAATTTTGAATTAAAGAGACTAAGAAACCCACAGAAATATGCCCCTGAAACTAGAGACTTGTGTACTTCTTCAGTGCTGTGTAGGTGACTAATAGATCCTTGACAGTGAAAGTGGTAAGGGCGGAGATGAGGAGGCAGGGATGCAGGGGGAAGCAGAAGAGGAGAATAGAAGGACAGAACATAGTCGTTCAACAGTCAGGATCAAGGTCATAGCCTTCCCAAAGGCCTCCAAGTTTCTGAGTGACCTGCAACCACTCCATTCCTAGATGCCAGCTCCTCTGACCTGCCTCCCCCAAGGCTGTCTTCTCCAGCCCTGTTGCCTTCCAACTATCCCTTAAAGGAACCACACAACAGCCTAAGGATTTCACTGAAACTCCCTTCTGCTTCAACGCCCGTTTTCCATTTGAAGGGAAATTTGTATCTCAGTCACATCTCTGCTCAAATGTCACTTGGTCAATACTTTGTCTCCCCCACTCACACCATCTGTGCCATGCTGACCCTCCTGCTGGCAGTGCATCCACTGTTTACGTCACCCTTCTGATATATAACAATTTATTTGTTATTTATTTTCCCACTTTCTTCCTCAGAGGGACCCTTATACAAGAATACAAGTCCCAGGGGAAGTGCTTTGGTGACTTTGTTTCCTTCTGTAACAGTTGTTCCTAAGAGGATATTTGACCCATAAGAAATGAATTTGTACCATCAATATTATTCATTCATATGGTTTACTTTTAAAGTACATTTTTTCTGCCATTATTTTCCCCCTTCTATTTAAATTCAGTAAAAAATACTCATCCCACACTGATATCACTCTGGTTGTAGATTTTCACAGGATGATGACTTTGTCCTGGCCTAGTGTTTAAAAGAGAAGATATGGTTCTCAGAAGAGCAAGCTTTTGCTTGGTTTTGTCCCACTGGTTTAGTCAAAAATTCCTATCTTTCTGTTCAATGCACAGATGCATGCGTGAACATGACTTATAGAAAAGCCCTTCTGATTCAAATCTTTCTTAAAGAAATCAACACACCCCCCCACACACACACACTACTCATTTTCATTGTTAAGGAACAAGAACAAGGGTTTCTGCATAGATAAATCAACACTCACAAAGATCAATATGCATTTCTGGTTGCAAATAAAAGGACAATTTTATAAATAATAAATAGGAGATAGGGGCTACACAGTAGAGGGAGAAACTAATTGTGTACAAAAAGGCCCCTTGAGGGGAAGTACACGGGTTAAAATATACATTAATTTAAACTTTTGGAAGCCTTTAGGTATCTAAGAAAGGTGATTCAGTAAAGCACAGCAGTCATTCCTCTTCCTGGATGCCCACTGGTGAATGCACATTTATTTACCACACGCACATTTTCATTTTAAGGAAGACTCTTAAATGATGCCAACCAGATCCTATGTGTTGGATATACTAACAAGCAACATGGAGACCTTAGCTTTCATAAAAATGAAAACCCATGTTCTAACAAATTTATGTGCATATCTCTCCTAAGGAGAATCAATGTGTTTTCATTCTTTCTCCTCAGCCTGGAATGTTCAGTTCCATGATCTCAGCTGGAAAAGACCATTTCCAGACCCTTTGTTTGTGGCTACTTCCCAGTATTGTTCTTAACATTCCACTAAGTTAATTTCCTTTGTTTAGAAAAGTAAAAATTTCAGTTTAAAGAAAAATTATAAAGCAGTATTCAGTGACCATTCCAAGTGGTCTTCCTCTTTCCTCTTTAGTTAGTAAGGTATACACAGACTTGCTTTTCCTATTTCAGATGTCTTGTTTAGTGTCTAAATCCATTAAATGGTATTCAAGAAAAAAAAGTCATTGTAGCTATTAGAATTATTCCTCTGACATTTTTACACAGACAGTAATCTTGGAAAAAACCTTCATTTATCCATTCAAGCAAATATTTTTGATTCTTCTACTACCAAAGCAAAAACTTGCTTTTTAATTTTGATTTGTAAATAATACTCATAGACAGGTGGACACCACGTGTGTCTGGTGCTATAAAGTGAAGTGCTGTGTGTAGCTGACAATATCTCTAAGGATGTCTCAGTAGGAGTTCAGAAACACCTAGTGGAGACCGTTGTAATATGGCTCTCATTAAAAGCATCACAGATCAGTCAGGTCATGTAATTACATTACACTTGTGTCTTGTGAACTATTTTAGAATGGTTGTGTTGTTGTGTTTTTTGTTTTTCGAGACAGGGTTTCTCTGTGTAGCCCTGGCTGTCCTGGAACTCACTCTGTAGACCAGGCTGGCCTCGAACTCAGAAATCCGCCTGCCTCTGCCTCCCAAGTGCTGGGATTAAAAGCGTGCACCACCACCTCCCGGCTACTTCCTTACTTATTGTCAGGGGAGAATGTGGACACACAGGAGAGGGAAGTCAGCTTTTGGGGATTCAGTCCTGTCCTTCCATCTGAACTCTGCGTCAGGGTCTTTCTTATTGCACCAATGCACTGCCCAAACAAGCTTCCAACCAGTTCTCCTGTCTTTGTCTGCCGTGTCTCTGTACGAGTTCTGGGTAATGCAGACACAGGTCATTAGATCCAATTTTAGTGTGAGTTCCAGGAATTGAACTTATGTCTTCAGGTTTCCTCAGGAAGCACTTTCACCCTCTGACCACCCCACACCCCTCCCTATTCCTTGTCTCAAACTCACTCTTTGATGACCTGGACAACAGCGTTGGAGACGAACTCCCAACATACCTTGCAACAACTAAGAGAAAAAGAAGAATTAACAAGGAGAGAAGCCCGAGCAATACAGAAAATAGGCTACTTAGTTTGGGTTTCTTATTATGACATGGATGATGTTGATGGCATTGTTTTATAGACATTTTAGAAACCCTCAAAGTAGATAAGAGTGTGCCTGGGTTTTATAGCTAAAAACTTTCTTTTAAAAACAAGTAAGGAATCTGAAACCAAAGGAGAAAGATAGCATTCAGGTCTTTTGACCTTTCTCTTGTTTCCACGGATAAGTCTGAGCTCAAAGTCTCGAAGCAGGACAATACATAAAGGGTGGCACCAAACTTCCTCTTCCAATATAAACACTTATTTGTAGGTTAAAACTATGATTAGACCACAGTACACAAGTTGTAACAGCAAACTCGCCTAAGCATTTGCCTTTCCTAAGGGTTTTGTTTTATTTCATCAATTGCATCAAAGCTCAAAGGAGCAAGCAAACACCTATGGGGTGAGTCAGTGTATGTAGAGCCTTTCACAGAGCAGTAATCAGAGGAACAGAAATTAAATCGCTCCCTTGAAGCTTGTAACTGGTTAAATCTCGGGACAGCTCTGGTGTTCCTAACTCCAAAGCAATAATCTTAAGGACTATGCAGTTTTCATAGGTAACTAACACGGAGCACAGAGAGTAGCCAGCATACTTTCTATGAAAGGCTGGGAAAAATAGGTGAAGTCAATATGTGAGCTCTGTATTGTGAAACGAACCGCCCCAGACATAGTCTGTGACCTCTTTCTGCAGGTCAGGAATTTTGGTGCAGCCAAACAAAGAACATGGAGTTGGGCTCTTATCTGGATGCCATCTCTATGACAACCAGACTAGAGGTATATCAAGGTCATCTTGAAGGACCTTCCCCAAACTCAGGCAAACAGAAACTGGCAACACTCAGCTCGTCAAGCACTGGAGAAATGCTTTTCAACCTTCCTAACACAGTAACCCTTTAAAACAGTTCCTCATGTTGTGATGACCCCTCCACCATAAAATTATTTTCACTGTAGTTTTGCTACCGTTATGAGTTGTGATATAAATATCTGTCTTTTCAAATGGTTTTAGACAACTCTGTAAAAAGGTCGATTGACTTCCAAAGGGGTTGCAATCCATAAGTTGAGAACTACTGTATTGGAGGTTTTATGTTGTCATGGGACGGAGTTTTTCTCCTCATTTCCATAAAAGCTGCTGCTCCACAGACTAGCCTGGGAATGACAGCAAGCTTCCATTGTGAGCAGTAAAGCGAGCCATGTGGTTTTGGTAGTCTAATATATGTGGCACCACCTCTTTTCCTATTTTCTGCTTTTCAGAAGCAAATCACTAGCCCTGCAGTAATGACTTAGTTTCAGCACTCAAGAGCAGAGGCAGGCAGAGCTCTGATCTCAAGGCTAGCCTGGTCAGTCTACAGAGTGTGTTCTAGGACAGCCAGGGCTACACAGAGAAACTTCGTCTCAAATAAATAAAGAAAAAAGAAAAAAAGAAGAGAAAGAAAGAGAGAGAGAAAGAAAAGGAGGAGGGAAGAAAGGAAGGAAGGAAGGAAGCAAGGAAGGAAGCAAGGGAGAGAGAAGAGAGAGAAGAGAGAGAAAGAAAGAAAGAAAGAAAGAAAAGTTACAAGATCCAACCCATACCCAAGTTAAGGGAGTTAGCATCAAATAGACATCCCTCAGAGCCATTGTAGGGGCCACCGCACACAGTCAAGAATGTGTTTCTGAACTGAAGATGCAGCTTGTGTTAGAGTATAGAATGATCATTTCAAATGTTCTAAAGCCTAGATTCAAACCCCAGACCCACAAAAAGTGTCTTTAAAAAGTAGCCATGTTCCTCAAAGAATATGGATGTCAAGAAGCTCAGCTGACCCTCATCTGCACACCTCGTTCTGACAAAATTTCTAAAGAGAATGGCCTTCCCAGTGTCCCTGCTATTTCAGGCAGAGAGTAGCATCCGACAGAATGTCTAATCACACAGCAGCCCACCTTTGTCTGCAGCTGAGAAGTTCTGTGACTATCCAGGCATCACCTGGATCAAAATTCATCTCTTTCCAAAACCAAATGTTTCATTTCAAATATCAGGAAAGGAAATCAGTAGATAGAAATGACTTTTTCCATGTGATATGATATGATAAAAAAAAGGTGGTTTCCAGAATATTCTGAGTATATTTAAAAATATAACTCAAGATGGCCACTGTCTGAACACAGATGGTTGCAGCTGAGTCAGTTTCCTGAAGGCAATCCAGGGACATCCTGGTTCTTCCCCAGTGCCATTGTGACGATCAAATACAATGACACAGTGGACAATATTGAGTTAGCAACATAGTGCAAAATATAAACACAAATTTTGCCAGAATTCTCCTTGGCTACAGAACAGGAAGAAATGGAGGAGCAACTCCTTAGCAGATACCAAGTCTCTCATTGCAGCACAGGCGTCTCTGTGGTGTTAAGGATAAATGTGCTAGGTTGTTACTGAAGAGGCTGTCAATAGTCACACTTGCAGTTGACTTGCTATGGATGGACTTCAAGGCAGGTCTGTGTTTTAGCATGGGCCTGGCTTGACCACACTGCAGAAATTTTGAGGCAGACCAGCCTTGGTGGAGTGTTGGAACACCCTGACAGCCTGCACTTCCTTTAGCCACTTGCCTGAATTCAGGGCCACTCCAGTCCAGTATCCTGTTGTGTGTGTGTCTGACTGGAGAGAAAACACTATGCCTCACCATCTAGGAACTGCCTGAAGCTAAGGTGCCCCGGTGCCCCAGAAGAACACAGTCACCTGTCCCATTCAATGACCTGACAGAACTCTCAATCTGATGTTTTCCCTTTAGAAACAAGATGGCGAGATAGTTTCTTGGGAAGTCATTTAGGTAGACTAAAGCAATCTATAAGGGTCTATTGATTGGAAGGAGATGTGCCCCAAACTTGATTTGTGTGCAGTGAAGTACTTTAGAGGGAGATGTGATTGACAGTGCAGAACCTATCTAGGGGAAGGAGTTAGGCTAGCAAGTCTCCTTCTGTTGCAGGATGTTTGATCACACTGCGAACCCTGAGATCGTTACTCACAGAAAAGCCCTGTTGCTAGTTGTAGTGGGGTTTAGCCCTCAGCTAAACCTTTAATCCTCCGACCGGAATGCAGATACACCTTCCATCCCTCTAGTTGGAATATAGACACGCTCTTAGTTTATACTTTTAATCCCAAACAATGAAGGTAAAGTTGATTTGCAGAAGTTTCACCCATGTTTGAAAGCGTTGTCTAATTGACTGACAAAGAGCAAATCAGAGAAAGATTTGAAAGAATAGGATATGTCCAACTCTCATGAGAAGAGAGAGGAAAGGGAAGCTACTTAAGAGAGAGCAGTACAAGATACAGTTTTAAAGGGGCAATGATAGAGAACGGTTACACAGAGAGAACAAGCTACTCACAGGTGAAGACAGAACAAGCCAGAGAATGAGAAGGAGCTAGAAAATTACAAGATACTGTCAGAGTTAGTTTGAGGCCAAGAAGAATAATTCAAGAGAAACAGAGAGAAACCAGATTGAATCAGTCATCTTGAAGAAGAGTTTTGAGCCAGAAGAGGTGAGTTGAACAAGCCAGCCGGAGTTCAGAAAGAACTAGAAAGAGTGAGCTTATTCAGCAGTGAGTCTCAGAGACTGAAAAGATTCTAGGGCTAGATTAGACTGTAGAGAGGCTAGAAGCTTCCAGGACTTGGCCTAGGTTAGCAAAAGGAGGCAATAAGCCTTGGAGACAACAATCTCCTCTGGAGAATAAGTTACCTTTCCGTTCTTCTGCACAGAGGTACAGGACAGCGTCAGCGGGGTCTGGAAAATCTAGAGTGAGACAGGTAACTACAGAAATGAAATGAAAAACAGACTCATGTTCTAGCAAATATGTGTCCCTGCTATATACCCCACGAACCCCATGATACCCGTAAACACTGCCCAACACATTATGAGATTGTCTGTCTGCCTGTCTCTGTTTCTATCTCTGTCTCTCTCTGTTTTCTCTCTCTGTTTCTCTCTCTGTGTTTCCTCTCTGTTTCTCACTCTGTTTCTCTCTCTCTCTCTCTCTCTTCTTCTCTCTCTCTCTCTCTCATAACTCAATTGCACGGTTCTCCAGCACAAAGTTACAGGCAATGATATCATGTCACAGTGTCACAAGGTTGGATGCCTGCAAGACTGTAACACATAAATTCAAACAGACAAAAATATATATTGTTTGAAGCAGGTTATTAGGAAGAAACGTGATGCCAGAGTGTTGTAAGAACTTTGAAAATCTCCTATCTGTACTGGCTGTTTTGTGTCAAATTGATAGATTTGAACAAAAGCTAGATTCATCAGAGGAAAAGGAGCCTCAGTTACCAACTCCTGCTATAAGACATTTTCCTACTCATCAGCGGGGAGGTGGGGTGGGGGGGGAAGCCCCTGTAGGTGGTGCCATCTCTGGTTGGTGGTCCTGGGTTCTGTAAGGAAACAGGCTGAGCAAATCAGGGGAAACAAGCCAGTAAGTAAAACCCTCCATGTCCTCTGAATCAGTTCCTGCCTCAGGTTCCTGTTCTGTGAGTGCCTGGGCTGACTTCCTTTGGGATGAACAGCAATGTAGAAATATAAGCTGAATAAAATCTTTCCTCCCCAGCTTGGTTTTTGGTCCTATGTTTCATTGGTGCAGTAGTAATGTGAGCTAAGGTAGTATCTCACCAAATATGTCCTGCTTACCATTTAGGGTTTGGAGATTGCTTTTGGGTATCTCACAATTGACCAGCAATAGTAATGGTGTTCGTCTCATGAGAATCAAATACTAACAGAGATAGGAACCCAAATGGCTGTCTGTAGTGATATAGTAATGCAGAATCACAGGAGACACTAGGAAAAGATAAAGCAACAATTTAAAGTCTGTGACTGGAATAGCGGATACAGTGTGCGTTAACAAAGTGAGTCATAGGCTGGCAGATTAGGGAAACACACGCAGGTTTGTTGATTTACAGAATGCACATCTGTGGAAGGTTAGCGTCACTGTAGAAAGCAACATTTAAAATCTTACAACACTAGGGCTGAGGATGAAGGGCGCAGAACAGCATGGAGCCCGAGCTTCGGCTGCCAGCAGAGCTACATAAGTTAATTTTAAAATAACAATATAATATTAAATATTGCCAAGGAGACTTCGCCGAGCTTCTCAATACAATCACAAGGATCCTACCCCTCCCCCCGCCAAAAAAAAAAAAAAAAGAAAAGAAAAGCTTGTCTTATTCATTTGTTTGGTTTTGGTTTTTCATTTGTAACTCTAACCGTCCATTCTAATACTTAAAGCATGATCAAGAAAATAGTTTGCTTTTTCACATAAATAGACCATGTTACATCCTGGTAACATGCTATGTATTCTGAAAATAATTCAAGATTTTTCAATGTAAAGCAATTTCCAACTAGTTTGAAAGAATTTTGATTATCTTCATAAATCATAAATTTGACACAAGGAAATTTAAATTAAATATCGCTTGAGCAGCTGGATTTTTATAAACCAGACAAATACATCTCAGTGTATTCAAATACAACACGCACTAGTGTTGTTCTTAAGTATATAATGTTGTCTGTTTTTTTTTTTTTTTTCTAAATGGGGTTTCTCTGTGTAGCTGTGGCTGGAACTTTGCTATAGACCAGGCTGGCCTTGAACTTAGAGATTTGCTTGTTGGGATTAAAGTTGTGCACCACCACCACCCAGCCCCTAAGTCTGTAGTATATAAAAATAAGCTAATTGTTTTCATCATTATTAACAATGTGGGTATAAGCATATGGGGATGGGTGGTGGGTTGGGTTGAGGCCAGCCAGGTCTACACCTCACCCTCCAACCAAAGCTACATAGTTAGACCCTGTCTCCAAAACAGTTCCTGGTACCCAAGTCAAGGAGCCAGAGTTGATTCTCAACTATCTATAAGTCCAGTCCAGGAGATCTTATCTCTTCTACTGGCTGCCATGGATAACTGCAGTCATGTGCATATAAGCATAAGCTTGTGCTCATTATTAACATTTAAAACAGCCTTTTAACATTAATAAGCAAACTACCACACCGCCAAGGTATTAAAACAATGCTCTAACCAAATGAGAGTAGGAAATCCTTTGAAATAACTATTGAGTTCAGAGACGTGGCAAACGCGCTCAGCAAGATGTCATCTGTAGGCTCTTAATGGAAGCTGATGAAGAGGGTTATTCCTTAAACAAGGAAGGGAGTCAACACTGTCCATAAAGTGCCATATGTCCTTGAAACAATAGACTGGCTGGAGGGCTGAGAGATCCTTTCTACTCCCCTATCCCAATACTTCAACTCTGTGAGACGTAAACTAAATGCGTTTAAGTGTTTAGTCATCTATAACAGCTAACCAGAGTGTTCGTTCCCGGTCTGGGATCTCGGTGTCTGACAACGCTGAGCCAATGCACTGGAAGACTGAAGAGTGCTTTTAAAGTCAGCTCACCTGATAGCTTTACCAATTTTTTTTTTTCAGCTAGAGGTAGAATTGAGTGAAATATAATGGCTTCAGAAAGAAAATCAAAAGTTCTGAAACTTCAAATTTAGCCATTAGTACAATGACTTACACAGAAGGCAAATTTCCTCCAAGAAAATGGTGTCTTCTACACTTTGAATAGGAAAAGCCCCCATGGCAATGGCTTCTCTTAGGAAAAGCTTCCAGCAGTAATGGCTTCTCTTCCTCACAGTCTATGTCTAATGTCTGGGTCCTCCTCTCTGAACTCTTTGACCTCAGCCGGTTCTCTTTTGCAAAAGTCATTAACGTGATTAGACCCTGAAAGGCGGATTACCATGTTAAGGTTGTTTTTTCTTACTCGGGAGGACCCCTCCGGCTTTGAACCTGACACACACCCTATTAATCCCAAGAGGTCTTCTGTCTGTCTGGGTGACTTTCTCAACAGAATCCTCCAATATGAGTTTAAAAGGCATAAATCACTGGATTAAACTTGTAAGGAATGATGAAAGCCGAAATTGTGTATGTACACGTGGTGGGACAAATGGACCCTTTTTATTATTTAACCTGGATGAAAGCAATAAATTTGAAACAGGTTTTGCTGACAATATTGGTAATCCTGAGCAGATTTTAGAAGTGTTTTTTGAATGAACTCGGGGTTTGTCCAGTAATTCCTTGAATTAAAGGCAGGCTAGATAACTCGAACAATCTGCAAAGTATCATGTTATTTTCCAATTTATCTTTTATTTTTTGCTAAGAAAAGGAAGATATCTAAGGTTGAGTCTTTGGCAAATCAGATCAGAAATCACATCCATCACTTCATTTATTTTGTCCGTTGTTCTTGAAGTCAGTGCCTGGAGTTCATAGTTGAGTCACAGACTGTTCCTGCCCTGGATTGTTAATGCATAGTGGTATAGATTTCTCAAGTAATCACAAATAAAACACACACACACACACAACACACACACACATACATACATATATGTACACTGTGGTTGTCTTCAGACATACACCAAAGGAGGGCATGGGACTCCATTACAGATGGTTGTGAGCCACCATGTAGTTGCTGGGGATTGAACTCAGGACCTCTGGAAGAGCAGTCAGTGCTCTTAACTGCTGAGCTATCCCTCAGCCCCAGTACCAAGAAGCAATTTAATAGGAGCCTCTTCTTGCCCATCTTGGAATCTGGCTGTAGAATTCACTGCTTCCTGACTTACTACCTTTTTCCCTTGTTAATGGCTTTCTTTCTTGTGATTAAAAAATATTTGTATACATTAATTGTATAAAATAGTGAGTTTCAGGATATAACTTCCACACCCATATATACCAGACTCTGGTCCTATTCACCTCTCTGTCTCACTTGCTCCCCAGGCCACCCCTCCAACTGGTCATCTTCTCTTCTCAGATAATCCTCCTTCACTTTCACATCTTTATCTTTGTAAATCTAGATTCTCTGTGTGAGAGACAAGGTGGTATTTGTCATCCCGGGTCTGACTTTAATCACTTAAAATGACAGCAAACTGTCATAGTCAAGTCAGTTCTTCTGTGTTGTATAGGTTAAAAGTCCTCTTAAAACCTACTATAACTTCAGTTAGATTGAAAGAAAAAGCCTGAAAAATGCTTAGGTCAAAGTTGAAAGTCGATTCTAATATTATCTAACTGTGAATAATTCATCTTTAAAAATGTGACATTTCCTTACTCTTTATTTAGTGTGGTGTGTGTGTGTGTGTGTGTGTGTGTGTGTGTGTGAGAGAGAGAGAGAGAGAGAGAGAGAGAGAGAGAGAGAAAAGACTTGGTTTTCTCCCTCCATCATGTAGGTCCCAAGAATTTAGGTCAGGTTCTCAGGTTTGATGGCAAGTCCCCTTAACCATCTCTTGAGTCACCTCTTTGACAATTCATTTTGTTTTTTTATGATTAAGAGTTGTTATAGCTGGGCGGTGGTGGCGCACGCCATTAATCCCAGCACTTGGGAGGCAGAGGCAGGCAGATATCTGAGTTTGAGACCAGCCTGGTCTACAGAGTGAGTTCCAGGACAGCCAGAGATACACAGAGAAACCCTGTCTCAAAAACAAATAATCAACAAACAAAAAAACCCCAACAAAACAAAACAAACAAACAAAGAGTTGTTGTGCTGGTTAGCAATTATTATATGCCAGGGTTTTATACTCATCTCAATGAAGTCATAATTCCAAGACACAGAAATAATAAATACATCACCACTCTTACAGACGATGAGACTAAGTCACATCATTACAGACTTGTTCTGTGATCACAAGGAACCAATGGCAGAAGCAGAGTTCAGTGCAGTTCTCTCTGGAGTTGAATATACAGGCTTTGAAAGGTTCCTGGCTGCACCCTCACTCCTCTCCTCTGCCTAACAACTGCTGATTAACAAATTATTCTTAACGTGAATGTTTAACATGCCACTAACATTCACAGATTTGTGGTTGCAATTTGAAGCGAGGAGTGATATCACTTGAGTCCTGCACAGAATCTTGAGAATGACACCATCATTGCTGTACAGATGATGGACTGGGCAAAAAAAATACAGACTTCGTTGTGATCGCAGGAGACATTTCAGGAAGTTCAGTGCAGTTCCTCTAGTTGTAGGCTAGAAAGCTGTCCTTTGCTGTATAGACCTTCCAAAAGCTGCGCCTTTAACAGAGCAGCTGGCTCCTTCAAAGCAGGATAGAAGTCACACTTTCTCGGATGACATTTCGCCTTCAAAACTCACATTCTGTAATTCCTATAATGACCTCTTGGCTACGCAGTCAGTGCTGTTCTGTGAATGATGAGACTGTACAAGATCATGGGCATGGGGAAGTCAGGATCATGTGAGCCAGTTTGGAACCCAGATAGGATAACCGCTGAAATATATTACATTCTAAGCAAACTCTATGTTCCCAGCATAAAATTCATTACTAGAAAAGTTAGACATGCTGGTTTCTCACGTCTGCACTTACAGATACGGAACAAAGAAACACTGCTGCGAAGTCCCATAGACCTTCACTGTACTGATTCGGATCTTTAATACCCTTCAGAGCAGAGAATATTACTTTTATTAGATAAAAATTCCCAGAATAATATTCACATCGTATTCAAATATAGGACAAAAATCGTATCCAGAAGGAGATATTAAAAATTTCCCTTGGTTATCAATCATTTGTTCTCACCTAAATTATCATTCTACTTAGCACAAATTACCAAGGGCTGTCTAGACAAGAAGTCAGCATATGAGTTTTGCACGTGGTCAGATAAACATTTGCAGGTTTGTAGACAATTTAGTTCTACTCAAATCTGCCGTTGGGGCACAAAACCTGTAATTGATTGTAGAAAAGACAAGATTCATACATAGCTGGTCAAAATAAAACTTTATTTGCAACAATAAGTAGCCGGGCTGAGACGGGACTTGGTGGTGAGCTATGTGTTTGGGATGCACTAGCCCTGGGAATACTGAGCACCAAAATAGTAAGGTCAGTGACAATGACAGTAAAAACGAAATAAAGAAAACAGGGTGCCTCTCAAGCCCATAGCTTATCAAGCCAGTGTGAAACCTTCTTGTCTTGTGATCAGTTATTACCTTGATTCCAAGTGACTAAAATTACATTTAATTCTAGGTGGCAGAACCATCATGTGTGTCCTGACTGCAGAATCCCAGGAAACTTTGCAAAATGTTCAAGATAGAAAAGACACACACATGCACACACACTAGATAAAAATAAAGGATTTATACATCAAATTATAACTCTAGAAGCTACTAAGTCATTCTAGAACTTAAATTGGGGGGTGGTGTTTTGATAATTCTTATTTCTCTCTGTTTCATGAATATGCCATAATTTGGCTGACCTTGAATCCCCTAGACTTTGTATACAATGTCCAGCCCAGAGTAAGCATTCAATAACTATGTGTTAAGCGACACAAAACCCTATCTATTGAAACTCCTTTCAACCACATCTCTGCCCCACCCCCAGTCCTTCACTGCCTTTTCCTTGTATATTTTCACCAAGCTGTTCAAGGCCTCTGATGATAGATGAAGCTCACTGTCAGCTGCTTTTAAGAAGTCATCCAACAAAGAGTAAATGGCAGGTAAGACACAGCTATTGGAAGGTAATTGAAGACGTAAAGACTTAAAAACAAATTGAAAAATTATAGAACAAAATGAACATTGACTTCAAATAGACCGGCTAACAGGAGCAACGAGGCATCAGATAATAGAGTAATTGGTGAGGAATTTATTGGCTCTGACAACGCTGTTAAAGACCAGTTCAATTTAGTCCTCCTCGTTTTTATTTCTGTTATTTTTACTTTGAGGGCAAGGAGGTTTTTTTTTTTTTTAAAACCCACATTCTAATGTGGTTAGACTCACAGCTTAAATAAATCTACAGCAGTGTTTATCATGCATTTAAACAAATATGCCTCTATTTACTAGATCGTTATTATGTTTAAGAACCAGGTAGACAGTGGCAATTAAGATCTGGACATGTCCTTAGGGTGCCAGAGGCTGACAGAGACACAGGAAAGTAACACAGGCACGATAAAGCCAGGTCATAGCATCAGGAGCTAGGAAACTCACAGCCAACTTGACTCCACATTCACCATTTGAATCAAACTGGAGTGTGACAGGTCTCTGTGCCTCCAATATTTTCGAGTTTCAGAACAAAAGCAACAACCTCGAATTCGTGGATACTTTTACCGGCGTACACTGCTTCATAATTACAACCTTGAAAATGCTTCTTGTTAATTCTAGAGATTGGACCCAGGTCTCATGCACGTAGGCAACCATTTTCTCGCTAGCTACATCCCCAGCATATATAAATGGAAATTATTAATAGTTTTAAGGGGGATTTCTCATAAGGGGGTAAATTATTTTGTAGAATTAAACCTTTTTGTCCTTCCCTGAAGAACTTCTCAGTGCTTATAACATGATAATAGGGGTCATAGCACACTAGGAGGGCAAATACTATTTGGGTTACCAAGGCATTTGCTGAGGACCTGTGCCTTTAAGGAAGCAACTGAAACTTGGCAAGATTGGACATTTCTTAGAACAGTTTGAGGAATGCCTTCAAATATAATTAAATTTGCTTAACCAAATAATATCTATTGTATTTAGGAAAATGATATTAGCCAAAGCCTCTTGTGTGTGTGTGTGTGTGTGTGTGTGTGTGTGTGTATTAAACTGAGGGTCTTGATTATTGAGCATGCTAAGTATTCAGTCTACCCCTTATCAGTCTAAGTATTTAGTGAGCTATACCCTTATCAGTCAATTTCTGATTTTATGATAAAAAATACCTGAAGCTAGATATTTATTTTTCATTTGTTTGTTTTATTTTGTTTCGATTTTTAAGATTGACACAGAGATGTTGCCTAGCAGCCATCCTCTTCAGGGTCATGACCCCAATCACTAAGCACTTTCTACTAGGCTCCTCCTCTTAAAGCTCCCCCTCCTCCCATCACGACACCTGCCACAGATGGGATTGTTCCTTGGATGAACCTCTGGAACCCACCCATCTGCGTCCAAGTCACCCTAAAGCACCGTATAAGGTGAGATACCCTGTGATTACACAACAGGGCAGGTTTGCACAGTTGTGCACAGAACTGTGTATCTTTCAAATCCCAAAGTGGTCCATTTGTTCTTTTAGAGGAAGCTTATGTCTGTGATCCCATCAAAGGCTCATCCTTGGCTGAGAACTGAGTGGGAGCCAGGGACAATGGAGGCAAGCCTGACAGAGAGTGGAAGAGTCTGTGCTGTCACTCCTGGGAGCTACAAGAGATGAGAAGCCCTGAGTGATGGCCGCACCATGCGGCTTAGCAGAGGCAGCCCTCCCTCCCTCCCCAGCCTTCCCTCCTCCCTAGGTCCTCATAGCTTTGTATTTAAACTCAACTCTCTCCCTCCCTCCTCACCCCTCTCTCTGTCCTCCCTTCATTCTTCCCCTCACCTCCCCCAGCCCTGTCCTCCCCAGTACTGGAAGTTCATGACTATGACAGGTTTCAGCTGAACCATATTAATACACATTGCAATAAATTTTATAATTAAAACAAAGCAAGGGAGATGGTGATGTCACCACCCACAAAGAAGCTGTCCCCAACAGCACAACCCAGGATCTGCCTTCTGATCCTTCTCTACCAGCTGTTTTAAACAAAGCATTTTAAGGAGATAAATTTCTTCTTTTTTTTTCTTTTCTTTTTCTTTTTTTTTGTTTCTTTTCTTTTGTTTTAGGGGGCAGAGTTTCTCTGTGTAGTTCTGGGTGTCCTGGAACTCCCTTTGTAGATCAGGATAGCCTCTAACTCATAGATCTGACCTCCTCTGCCTCCCTGTACTGGAATTAAAAGTATGTACAACTACCTCTGGGCTAGGAGAGATAGATTTCTCTCACTCAATCAGACATGGGGCTTGGTGACACAAATCTTTCATTGTAGCATGTGAGAGGTAGAAGCAAGATGATGTCAGGAAGGTAAAATTAGCCTCAGCTACACACAGGTGGGGGCAGGGTGGGGATGGGGCTAATACCAACGGGGACTCCATGAGCCATCCTCAACGGGAAAGCTTATTCCATCTCTGCGTGTCGTGGAAGGATTTCTTTCTAGACAAGGTTTGAATTACATAACATTTTTCTACACTTTCAACACCTTCAGTTTTGGGGTTGCTGGATTGTAAGGCGGTGTCTTGAGTCAGGGTTTCTATTCCTGCACAAACTCATGACTAAGAAGCAAGTTGGAGAGGAAAGGGTTTACTCATCTCACATTTCCACATGGCTGTTCATCACCAAAGGAAGTCGGGACTGGTACTCTGGTACTCAAGCAGGGCAGGAAGCAGGAGCTGATGCAGAGGCCATGGAGGGATGTTACTTACTGGCTTGCTTCCCTGGCTTGCTCAGCTTGCTTTCCTATAGAATCCAGGACTACCAGCCCAGAGATGGCACCACCTACAATGGGCCCTCCCACCCTTGATCACTAATTGAGAAAATACCTTACAGCTGGATCTCATGCAGGCATTCCTCAAGGGAGGCTCCTTTGTCTGGGATAACTCCAGCTTGTGTCAAGTTGACACACAGAACCAGCCCGTACAGATGGGTTCTCTACAGTGCATCCCCAAAGAAACCCAGATTATAGTTTTAAGTTGTTAAAGATGCCTACCATGAATAGCCTGCCTGTCCTACGCCTGGTCGGTGGGTCTTTGGAGCATGGATTCTGCCTACAGTCAGACCAGAAGGAGACTGCGCTGAGAGGAGGAAGGTCATGAGAGTCTTGATGAAACTGTAACTGTTGAGTTAAAGAATGGAACGTAAGTCCGTGGAACAAACACAGGTGGAGAGGTCGAGTGTGGGCACAGCACACCTAAACCTGGGAGATGACCCTGAAGAACAGAAGCCTGTAGAGTCAGAAGCATGGAGGACTTGAGGAAGTAACTTTCAGTGTCTTTCCTCCAGACAGCTTACCAACAGATACACTGCTTAGTGTGTTCAACCAAAGGTGAAATCGAAGACAAGGGACTCTGTTGCAGGAAGAGGGTGGGGCCGAGGCAGAGGAACAAATTATTTCAAAGATATAAGGAATTTGGGAATATGTTTGTACATGTTTTGTTTGTAAGTTTTTAATAATAAGTGTGTGGAGGTGTCTATAACTGAATTAGTAGAAAGTCATTATTCCTAAAGAGTCCACCTCCTAATTCCAAGCCTCAGATAATACCATAAACCTCCATTATTTATTTACATTTAAAAAAAAAAACGAAGTAAGTTACTGCACACTAGAGATCAAACAGGGACCTACAAAATAATGTTTTGTGTTGTTTTTTAGATTACAAATACTTTAAAAAATGTCAGTGGGAAGCTCTACAGGATTAGGCAGGAAACCATCTAATACACATTGAATACTTTGCAGGAAGGGGGTGACGCTGGCATACGAAAATGAAAATTGCGTAATCCACAGAAGGAAGGCAAATCAGGATTGGTTACTGACCAGAAGCAGCACCTGCTTTGTGGAAATTAAAACCGTGTATTAGGCGGTCCTGACTTAATTGCCATATGGGGTGAAGCCCAGTCTCTCATGTAAAAGGGTCCCAAATTATAATTGGGCATCATGGATTAAAATTCAATACCTGAAAATTTCCTCAGAAATGAATAGGCGCCGGGGACAGACTGCAGAGCCCAGTACAATGCGCTTCCCGCAGCTGACACCGGAGCTACTTTATTTGGCACCCAATGAAGTTCCCAAGTGCTCTTTAGGGGCATTCAGCTGCTGAGGGCTTTATTTTTTTTTTCATTCATTCCGTATTATGCTGCCAGTAGCAGATCCAAAGAAGTCCCTGAATCAGCTCTGTGGATGAAATTTTCTCAGGCCGAGCAGTGGAGAGGCAACTAGACTTACTTAGGAGTGATCAGTGGAACCTCTCCGGCAGCAGCGATACCTCGAATGGCAACAGCTTTCTAAAATGTCATTTAACAGGAAATCTGGGGAGCAGGCAGGATAAAAATGAACATTAAAGCACTCCCAAAGCCTATGCCATTCAGCCAGGGGTAAAAAGTTTTAATGAGAATTAGTTATTTTCCCCGTTATCACGCAACTTCCAGTATCTATTGCCCAAATAAGGCTTGCGGTCGCTGTACACACCTACTGCTGCTAAGTCCAGACATGCTCGCAGCTCACTTTGTGTTATATTTAGCTCTCTTTAGGTGCTTCGTTTTTTATGCAGCTAGAGGAATAAAAGGCAACACATTCAATGTCTCTGGTTTTATAAGCACTGATGCCCGGCGCATTCTCCGTACCAGAATGTTTTCTTCTTTCTGTCAATTCTATTAAGAATTTCTAATTATAAAATCATTTTGCAACCTCCCCCATGCAGGTATAGAAGCTGCAGGAGCCGTAGTCATTCAAGCAGGGTCACGACCCTGTCTGAGGATGTACACGTGAATGTAAAGTGTTCTCCCAAACCGAACGGGCTTTTTAAAATGTGATTTCCCCCACATATTTTTTATTTAATTTTCTGGAGAGGTTAAAAGGTCGTGGGTTTTATTATTGTTTTGCTTTTGTTTTAGGACAACTTTTGCATGTTTCTGTGGCAGAAATAGCCTGCTAATTATTTTATATAAATCACTGTTCACAGCAGGACAGAAGGGGGTTATTGTCAGGAAGGAGTTAAGTTACATTTCCATTAAAATCAGGAGCAGTGGCTAATTATTTCAGTTCAAGCTAGATTTGATCTAAACAGGAAGTATATTTGGCACTTACCCTAGAAACCTAAGGTTCTCTCTTTCTCTCTCTCTCTCTCTCTCTTTCTCTCTCTCATTCTCTCTCTCTTAAAATACTTCTTGTGAAGGCAGAGACCAGGAAAAAAAAATACAGATTTTTTTTTCCAGTTCCTATTTTTGGGAGAAATTGGTGTAGCTACAGTAGGATCCTTAATAGACATATAGAAATATAAAATAATTAACAGAAGAAGTTCTGGTTTAGTGTTGATATCAAATTTTATAGTACAAGATGAGTTATTTTACCCAAATAAACTGGCACAGCTGTTTACATGTATCTCTCAACCGATTTTTCTTTTTTATTATTGAAATATTAAAGTTATTAAACAGCAGTGTGGTCTCCCATGCGCCCAGGGCCAGCAAGAATCCACCTCACCTCTGCTCTCAGGCACTTTGTAAGTCTCAGCTCTTAGCCACGCTGTGTGTCTCCTCTCTACCTGCACCCTAGTCTCAGCTCTTAGCCACACTGTGTGTCTCATCTCCATCTGCACCCTAGTCTCAGCTCTTAGCCACACTGTGTGTCTCCTCTCTACCTGCACCCTAGTCTCAGCTCTTAGCCACACTGTGTGTCTCATCTCCACTGCACCCTAGTCTCAGCTCTTAGCACATGTTGTCTCAATCTCACTGCACCCTAGTCTCAGTTAGACATAGATGCAAATGCCAGGGCAGTTCACATTAACTAAGCGTGCCTGCTGGTGAAGTTTATCATGATGTCTCCCTCTCTAGTAATTACTAGAAGGTGGAACAGGGTTACTGGAGTTCAAGGCCATACTAGGTTACATAGTGAATTCCAACTCAGTGTGGACCACAGGAGACATTTTATCATGCACACGCACAGATTTATTTTAAACCAGCTTGGTCTCCATGTCAAGCTATTTGGGAGACCATATTGCTGAGGAAGGGTGTTCCACCCACAACGTGGACAAGGTGGGACTTGAGCAAAATCACATGTAAGCACTATACATTTGAGGATCCAGATATTTTTCCCCAGAGCTTTCTAGAGAGCTGATGTGGTGTATCTGACCAGTAGATTCCCAGGCTTTTACACTCACCAGTCTTAACACCAACCTTCCCAGCCTACCTCCCTGCCTTCTTCTTTTTTTTTTCTCTCTCCTTATTTATTTTTGCCTGTCTATAAATCATACATAATAATAGTTCCCACATCATAGCTTGTTAGAATTTTAATGACAGCCTCCAAGGACAGGTGCCAGTTAAATGAAACATATAATTAAAATTTGTGCTATTCTAAAATTGGGTTACTTGGCAATAAGCAAATCACAGACGACCTCCATTGAGATGATGGTACGCAGTCCTTATCCGGGTTACCGGGTGTGCAGCAGATTCAATCTGCTCCTGCCTTTGCTAGGTGCCAAAAATGTTGATGGAACGTGCAATTGTACTCACCCGTATTTCAGGTGCTTCCACTCGGCACCTGGACTCGTGCTCGGCAGCGTGGGGCTTTGGCGAATGGTGTCAGTGTTACTGATTAACCCAATAATTTGGGTGAAGAGTATTTGTTTACCAAGCAATTAATTGAGGCATGTGCGCGCATGTGTGCATTGTGTGTGTGTGTGTGTGTGTGTGTGTAAGCAGTTATCACCCCTATTTGATGAACCAAGCCTCTTTTTATATCACCTAGTATCTCTTTAGCCTCCAGTTCTTCCTCTCTAAGAAAAAGAAAGAGAAGACATAAGTCTCGGTTTCCATCTTGGCTTAGACTTGATCCTGTGTCTCACTCAGGCTTGTCATTCCTGACAAGGATATCACTTTCCTATTCGGTAGGACTCCTTGAAGTATCTTTACTTGCGTGGCCTTCCAGGAATCTTGCACTTCAATCTTGTGCATCTCTGATCCTGTGACTAGTCCTGTTCATTCTTCTCTTCAGACTTTTAGAACTCCATCCAGGCCCTGTACCACCTAGCTGCTAGAGGCATGGGTCTCCCCTGGTTTGGAGAAGTCATAATCCTTGTATCTGATGCTCTGTGTGCATCTGTTCCTGGTCCCACTAGTAGCCAGGGAGAGGACTGCTCTTTTGTTTGTTTGTGTTTTGGTTTTGTTCTGCTTTTTGAGATAGGGTTTTTCTGGCTAGCCTTGAGCTCAGAAATCCACCAGGTTCTGCTTCTGCTTCTTGAATGATGGGATGCTCCACCACCATCCATTGAATGTTCTTAAACTGTTGAACTGTGGGAACCTTGAATCTGTGGGTTGCCCGTGTTTATCCAACATGGGTCTTAAGGTGTACCATGCTCTCATGTAACGGCTTTTCTGCTGCACGTTTGGGAGCCACTATGTCCTGGCCCGAGCTGCTGCTCTGGTCTGTGGGTCAGGGTCTAGCAAGAGAGAGAGTGGGAATAGAAGGGCAAGAGACACGAAGAATGGAGACAAGACAGAGAGTCTGTTCAAGTCTCCTTTTATTGAAAGGAAATCCTGGGCATTTATACACTTTACCACGTGCCTTGCAGTGTGGATACCACCATGCATGTCTTGTAGCTGGGGGCACTAAGCAGCAAAACAAGATATGTGAGAAAAACAAGATGTTTATCAGAGTGTGCTCAGCTGTTGTGGGCTGTTGAAAAACAAGTCTCTTGTCAGGGTATATGCCCTGAGATGGCTGCAAAGATGATAGCCGCTTTCTGCTAGGAGTCGGCTCCCAACACTCTCATATAAAATGCTCTCAGACGCCATGGCTTTTTGACCCACTCTCTGCTATTGTTTGGTTAGGCTCCTTGATGACGCTGATGAGCAGACACACCAGCTAGATGGTCTCTGTTGTGCACCTGAACCTATAGAGCCTCAGTGGTACCTTTAAATCGACTCCAATTTTAAATGTAAACCTCTGCAAACTCGCATTTATAGAAGGAGACTTTCATTTCCCAAACCCACTGTCACACACAGGATTATCCAGTTAGGATAATCCTCACCCCCTCTCTGTGTTTATGTATTTTCATTTCAAATCTTTCCTTTCTCCACATCTTTGAGGCACTGGGATGAGGGTGGAGCTTCTTAGTTGCTTCTGTTCAACCTGTTGCACTTTCATCTTTAAGTTATTTAAATGCCCAGCTCTTCCCACCTCGCTGCATGGGCGCTTCGTTCTAAGGCATGTGCTATAGAAAGACTTCCTTGTATATTTCATTTAATTTTCCTTTGAATAAATCTGGCTTTAAAAATAAAAAACGTAGTAAAAGGTATAAACCATCAGGAGAGTGTCGAGGGTGGATTGATACTTGCTTACCAAGTTTTCATTCTATTTTCAAATCTTATTGAATCACGTGCTGTGCGCAAACCCAAAACTGGGCCTTAGTTTCCTGTCACGAAATAAGTGACAAGGGCTTTATATTTTTAGGACCATTAGAATCTTATACCATGACTTAGAAAACAACCTTTTAAACCTGGATTACTTTGTGACAGGTATTTAATGAATAAGTTTGTTGTTAAATGGCCACCCCTCCATACACACACACACACACACACACACACACACACACACACACACACACATTCTCTCTCCCACTCTCCCTCTTTCCCTTTCCTCCCACCCCACTTTACACATAGTCCTTGGTGGGGAGAGAAAGAAAACAAGACAGAATTTGGGTACCTGGAATCTTGTGTAAAAGGTAAAGACCATGACAGGGAAGCAAAGAGAAAGTATCACCTCTCTTGTGTGTACCTTTGACACAGGACTGCTGATGAGAGCTGACTTTTGTCTGATGACAGAGCTAGCTCATTGGGATTGCCACAATCCTAAACCTCCTTCACTGGTTACTAAAGTCACTCTTGTCTATGTTTTAATATATTTGTAATAAATAGTAGAATGTGGTTGTCACATTGTTAATGGAACAATTTTAACATAAATCATTTAGAAACTATAGTAAGTGGCTTTTGGATTCAATGTTCCTCTGGACTAGCTTATTTCGTTCCAAACCTTATCTTTTTATTTAACATAAATGTATTGTCTCTACAGAGGAAAGGCAGGAGGTGACACATTCTAAAATGACAAGGACGATCTTCAAAACCATTTTCAACAGAATTTCAAACCAACATTAATAACAGTCAACAAGCCCCACCTGTCTTTGTGACGAAAATCAAACAGAATTGTAGTCTATGAAGAGGGAATAACTACTTAACTAACCAACATGACACAGTTCATTATATTCTTATTGCACATTTACGTAGTTTCCCCTTTGTAACACATGCATAATTTGATTTCTCAATACATTCTACACATGATACTTGAGGAGACATGTAGAAAATGCTCTCTAGCTCTTTCCTGTTAAATCGATGTCTTTTTCTTTTTGAGACCAAATGTGCTTCCCTCAATACTTAGCTTAAGACAGAAGGCATGTAGGCTGATGAGGGAACCAGATGACTGAGTGAGTGTCTGCCCACAAATGCTCCTTCCACAACAGGAAGAATCCCTTCCCATCAAGGAGTCTGGCAGTTGCTTCTGTGGTCTAGCCACTGCTAACATACCCAGGCTCTCATAAACAAACCCTCCCCCAGATTAACGAAAATCTTTGGGGCACACAGAAAGAGAGAGAGAGAGAGAGAGAGAGACAGAGACAGAGACAGAGACAGAGACAGACAGAGACAGAGACAGAGACAGAGAGATATGTATACCATGAGACTAGAACGAGAGCTAATGGGAGGAGTAAAGGGATCAACCAGGTAAGGAGGGGAGCAAGTGTGGGTAACTAGAGGTGAGTATGACAAAACGCCTCATGTACATGTGTGGAAATGTCATAAGGGGGCTTTTATTATGCACAATTACTATTTGCTGATAAAAAAAAAGTAAGAAATTGAGGAAAGGAGTCTGGAATACTCAAATTCTGTCAAGAGAAACCTTGCAGAGCTTTGTGTACCTGTGGTTTAAAGATCTAAAGCCATACAAGAAAGGGATGTTTCCATGTCAAGGAACACCAACCGTACTACATCCTGTCTGTGCTCACACGATGTTTTCCTTCTCATTGGCTTCGTTGTAGTCACAGATCATTGGTTGGCAAAACCAGAAGACGTTCTGCACAAACAAGCCTGACACTGGTACTTGTCATTTATTACACACAGGTAGCGTTTTGACCCTATGGTGAGGAACAGTTTTCAGTTTAGTCCTGGTGACTGGCACTCAGTCTTGAGAAATGCCCCACTCCCATACTAACAGGCACCTGCAGACAGATAGTTTAACTGACAGCATCAATTCACAATTAAGTCCGGAGAAAACATTTGACTATAGAAGCAAACAAACAAACAAACAAAAAGTCCAAATTAGTCTCTGCCCTCCAGTTTCACACGTAGAGTACAAACAGAACATGAACTGTCTTTTGTGTCCACAGAGAGACAGCTTTCTTTCTCCTCTGAAGGGTGTTCAAAATATGTTATTTTAAACATTAACCCAGAAGTAAAATTCAATAGTCACCAAAGTTATTTTTTTCCATATTCAGAGCCTGCAGATATCATTCTGGACTCTGATGTTCTCCTGAGATGCAATTTAAGAGTTTAGGGAAGTCTTTAAGACATTCTCCGTGAAGTACGTGAAGTTCTTTTTTAAAAAAAATCTGTGTTTCTATGTGGCCAAATCACTCTGTTGTTACAAATGCTGTGTGTAACATTACCAGATTGTCTGGCAGTCCGTTTTTTCTTTCCCCCAGAGGATACTGCACGGTTAAGCATTGAAAGCATGAATATAAGTGTTCAAACTGCTTAAAATATTTTGTAACCATAAATTATTATCCAAAAATATTTTTCAAGTAGATAAAAAGAGTTGTCAATTTTGCCTAGTGAATGCCTCATAAGGGGCTCGTTTGTGGTTGAAAACTGAATAAAAGCAGTAAATTAAGACCAGACTTAACCAGAGAGAAACTGTAATCCGCTGCAGATTCCCTTGCTGAATGAAGTATTGTTACGTGGATTTACCCTCATTGCTTGTACAGTTAACCGGTCACATCTGTGACCGAAATGCTGTCTCTGCTCACAGGCAGAGTAGGCCCTTGAAGCCTGAGGATGCAAGCCAAAGCTGGTTTGTGATCACGGTATAGGAGATGGAGAACTATCCCACAGGGCTGCAGCCCAAAGGGCAGAGGGCCTAATGCATCTGAACTGTTGTTCTGCAGAGGGAGAGCCACCAGACAGGGAGTGCAGTTTTGGGAGACTGTCTATAACACTTTGGGTGTCAGTTATCTCATGGTAAGACAGACCAAACGACCAAGAGAGGCAAGGGGATGAAGATCCATCAGGAACCTCTGGGTTTGTGTCTGTGTTGGGAGCTGAGAGCCGACTGAAATATGGTGAATGTCAAAGGCTCATGGCTCACTCTAAATATTCAATGTCAGGAATTTAAATCGTTTACAGACATCGAAGGCCTTGATGGTTATTTTATCCAGAGCTGTTGATTTTCTTCTGTTTGTCAGCAGCCACCAAAATTAATGAATAAGTCCCCGGAAGTCTTGACAGTCAGCTCCTTTAGTCTCAGGTCTGGCTGTTTTTCTTTGTGGTAACATGTCAATAAAATAACCGATTTTCCATTTTGTAAATTAAATTGTAGGAGGGCAAACAAGATATACTGCTATTTTTTTCTTTTGGAGCTCATTTTTCCCCAAAAGGATGTTAACTTTGTTTTTTTCCTAAGAGTCTTATAGGCACTCTGCCCTTATGTTTTAGAAAATATTATTACATTAGAGTCCAAAGAAAGCTTCAGTGGAAATTCCTTGAAAAGTACTTCATTTTCATTATTTAAAAGAATTCTCAGATATCTTTGTAACTCATTCCAGTAGATATATTTTATAAGCAAAAAGGAGAGAAATTGTTGTTTAAAGCAACAAGACTTAACATTCTTAAGCCCAATACCTTCAAAACCAGCATATCTACTTATCTATTATCTATCATCTACCTGTGTCTGTCTGTCTATCTATCCATCCATCCTCTACCTATCTACAATCTATCTAGCTATTCATCTACCTATTATCATCTAGCTGTCTCTTTTAAAGGTTAGATTTGCAAGGAAGAGATTTTTATTCTTGAGCATAGACAGATATTTGTGTCTTAAGTCTATAAACCAGTATGTGTGAAGTGTGGGCTCTTAACATGTTACCGGGCTTGCAGGTAAAACTATTTTTCATGGGATTTTTCAAAAATAGAATTTCACTTTTCTCTGAGTGAAGATATTTAGGCTAATGAACTTTCTGTTGGATTCCTGAGCTCTACGGAAGTATAAACTAGGTTATCTGCCAATGAACAGAGCGATGGAACGTGGGGAACCAGTTCTCACAAGTGGATAGCTTCTGAATATGTGCCAGATTGATTTGATTCCTGAATAAAGCTAACATTTACCATCTCTGTTTAATTAAGAATAACCAAGACATGATTGGACTTACCACATCTTTACAAAGATATCTGTTTTTGAAAAAAAGCACAATTTTACACACACACACACACACACACACACACACACACACAAACATATATAGTTCCAATATCACAAAAACTCTTTCTTTTACACAGATGATGTGTCTCCAGGTTAAGGAGGTGGAGGTTCATCTCAGATAACCTACAAACGCTGTGTAGGTTCCCAAATGTGACAACGATAGTTTCTCAATAAAATGCAGCTTTAAAACAATACCCTGACCACCCATTATCACATGTACCCACACCTACAGGGATCCACAGCTATACACTTTAAAAGTTAGATGGAGAATACCTGCAGAAACTTAGCAGCTAAATGACTACCCCAGGACTCTGGAGTTGTGATGTCTACAATTGTGGCGAGTTAATGGCAATAACAGTTTATTTCTACGCTTTTGCGTAGCTTCTGCACTTCCCAGAATGCTAACAGAGTAATAAGACTTCCCTTTAAAAGAACAAGTGCTCATTAGCATTTTGTAACTCCATGTTGTGTCTCAGGTTTCTTCCAGGTTATGAAAAGGTTGGGAATCCACTCACTGTAGCTCGTCAGAAGTGTAAGGTGGCAGGTGAAATTCTCTTTGTTGTGGGAGCGGAGAAATAATCGTTTAAAGGTCAGCTGCACTAGAAAGAGAACATTTGTTTAATAAGTAACTCATTTTGGGATATGCTGCACTTTTAAAGGTTACAGAACAGACCAAGTTGCCAGTGATGTCAGCAAGAAGTATATTAAAATCATTGGTCCTATAAGAACAATGCTTTGTTTGATTCGCGTCTCCACACATTCTCGTATTCACATTCCAAAGAGCCAACACTTGGATTAGGGAGATAGCTCAGTGGGTGATGGTTTGCTGTGCCAATATAAAATTATCAGTTCAAACTCCCATAACCAACACTTAAGAAAATATGAAAAGAGCTAACCATGGTTGTGTGAGGGAAGTGACATCAACACTGAAGGGAAGAGAAGCAGAGGAGATTGTTGGAAAGGTAGCCTGGCCAAAACAGCAAATTCCTAACCCAGTGAGACAACCTGTCTCGAAGGAATAGCATGCAGAGCTGTAGCGGAAGACATCTGCAGCATCTGTGCTCAGGCGCGGGTTCATGCAGCTGTATTCCCATGAATTCACAACAGACACACCACAATACAACACATACACCCTAAACTACCCATAGTGTGGGTTCAAAGACCCTTGACTTACACACTTTATCTCTGTTCTCAGTTGCTAAAACCAACAGCAAATGCAAACAAGAGTATGTCAGAAGGTGCAGAGACAACTACACACACATGTGCACACACACACACACTGCACACACCCTATTTGCCCCACACCCTCAGGGTTATTATTGTATAAAGATGTCTGTGAATCATGGGTTACATATTTCTCCTTGAGTTTCCTGACACTGTGTACCAAAAATTGTCTTGCTACCAAGTCCTATATGAAAAGAAGACATTATTGATTCAGCTATATAAACAAAAGCTATTGATTTATCTTTTCCCATTCCAAGACCAACTTCCCACCCTGCCCTCCCTGAAAAAAAAAAAAGGACAAAGAGAATTTGATTTGGCAATGAACTGAAAAGTTAATCTGATATATAGACAAAAGAGAAAGAACAAAAAAATTGGAAAAGGGATAAAAATCTTTTAATTCTAGAAGGGCTATTTGTTTTCGTTTTTTTACCTTTTTTTAAGAACTGAATGAAAGCAGTACTTTATTTAATACAGCTCGTGTGCTATTAAAATTTTTTGCCTTAGGGATATGATGTACAACAAATAAAGGCTGTTTAGTTGTTTTTTATATTTAGCCTTTTATTTTGTCTTTGGGAGGCAATGTTTTACAGCTGTAATAATTTTCTCTAGAGCATCAGCTCATTGCTTGAGATAAGTATATGAAGAAATTACTCTAAGAAAAACCTTCTGATCATTTGATTGCTTATGAGTTACATTCCCCACCCCCATCCGTTGCTAAGCTCCCTAGTTAAAATGTTGTCTTGGTGGCAAATTATAAGTCCTCAGATTTTTATAATGAGTTGATTTTTAACACACAATGAGTTGTCTATTTAATTACAGCATAAAAACAATACATTTTCAAAAAAAAGTGACTGAGATTCACTATTTAGATAAAAGGAACTGGAAAGCTCATAACACTCAGCCTATTGTAAGGTTTAAAAAAAGGAAAAAGAAAAAAAGAAAAGAAAGCCATCCTGGTGTCTACGAGTCATTTGCAATTAGAAAAGAATGTGACACTCTCAAGCAACTTGGCTGCGAATCGAGTTATTCCCTTAATTTGACTTGCTGTTCATTTGAGAGAGGGCAAAATCTATTTCCTGGGCAATTTTGCAAAGCAAAGATATTAATACTTTGGGGCTTAATTGTATCCTGTGTTTAAATACACCATGGGTGAAACTCAGACCTTGGCTTAATTGCTGTGAGAAATAGCCTGATTTCTTCGAGATTAGGCACACGCTCCCGTGTTCTTTGACCCCAGAGCACCTCCTTCAGAATTAATCTTCTAAGGTAGAAGGATTGCTTTTCTGTGTGCAGCGGGGCCATTTGCGACAAACGAGGACTTAATAAACTAACTTCGCCCTTCCAGGGCTTCCTTGTCAATGTTTCCCATCTATTCAATTCACACATCTCTTGCCCAGCAGCTTATTAGTAAATAACCCTAAACTTGGCAGGGGGAATCATTTTAATGGCATCTTTTTTAATTAGAGGACTTTGAAATTTAAATGGGCTGCCTCAAAAATAAATCTATAAAAGAAAAACTTTCATTTTTACTAATGAAACATGAAGCGCTCAAAATAGCCCGTTTCAAGTAAAGTCCACGGGTCCTCTTGAAAAGACAAACAATTCATATTTACTTAAAATTCGGCTCTGCAGCTGTATTGTGTTGAGTTCATCTCGTGTTCAAAGTGCCTCTGCTTTCCCGGCAGCCCCTTCAGAACTGTTTTTGTAAGATGTAACAGAATGTTCTGGTTCTAAAATATTTATATTAATCAAAGTTCAGGCTGTTTATATTTTTTGGCAATAGAGCTTTTCTTTTAAAGTGATGCTCTTGCATTTAACTAAACAAAAGTGTTGAAACTGCCTGTCATACAAATTTCAACACGGTACAGTTGGCTATAGAGCCTGAAGCCGGGACCAAGGCAAGCTGGTTCCTGAGCTGCAGGTTAACCGTGGGAAGTGTGATGCTGGGGACTTCCAGGACTCACCATCCCGGCTCTTAGAAACCCTTGCCGGGTGATGGTGGTGCACACCTTTAGTCCCAGCACTGACTGGGGGGACAGAGGAAGGTGGATCTTTCAGTTTGAGGTTAGCCTGGTCTACAGAGTGAGTTCTGTGACAGACAGGGCTACACAGAAAAACCCTGTCTTAAAAACAAGTGTTCCCTGGCAGAAAAGTTTGTGTTCCAGTTTCTTGCTCTGTGTTCTTGGGTATTGGAAGTTGAATCTTAAGAGTAAGACAAATATGGAAGCACATGAACACCGAGGGCTCACTAAATAAGTCAATTAATTTTAAAACGTCTTTGTTTACAATTCCAACTCCTTTAGGAATGATGACAATAACTGTATGCTACTTACCAGTTTTCTGTATTTCAGGGTAGATGTAGCTTAAACAAAACTGATACTTTCTTCATATCCTGTTACTCCTTCCTGTATTGGTTGTTAAACTATAAATCCTCTAGGCTAGTTTGACTCTTGTCAGGGGAAATGCCTTTAGTTTTGCTTACTTAATTTTCACATCCCATTGTTTATTTTGTGTTCACATGTTCAGGCATGTGAAGGTCAGAGGACAATAAATGTGTTCTCTGGAGTTGGTCCTCTCCCTCCACCATGAGGGCCCCGTGATAGACAAATCTTAGGCCATCAGTCGGGAGCAAGCGTCTTCACCTGCTGTGCAGCCTCTCCACCCTTACCAAAGACACTTCAGATTGCAAGCTAGCTTTCATTAAATCAGATCTATTATGTTTAATTGCCTAGCAATGAGATGACACCAAACATTGGAGGAGTGTATTTATTATTTATTTAAATCCCTTTTAGAGATGGGATCTCACTATGAAGCCATGACTGGTCTGGAACTCACCATGAAAGCAGGCTGGCTTTGAACTCATAGAGACCCACTTGCTTCCTAACTTCCCAGTGCCTGACTCGTTTGTTTTATCAGACAGCTTTGCATAGCTGGATCTGTTGGAGATACTTTATTCTTGTTGCTGTTACTTTCAGTGAGTGTTAAATTGTGTTGAGACAGTTCCACAAAAAATAATGTTCCAGAGAAAGGAAAGGACTGGAGACTTAGCTTGTAAGACAGGAATTTATATGTGCTTTTGTTCAGGAGTTATTACAATATGTTCATATCTGACAAACAGGAAATATTATGCATGGCAGCAGGAAGAGGGTATTTCAACTTTTGACCCATCTAAGCCCTTGCTCCTTCCTTGCTTTGTCTAATTCCATATAAGTCTTGACCAATAGCCGAATGAGAGAACATTTCCTGATGTCATTTTCAGAGGTGACTTGGGATTACAGTGCTTGTCTTTTCCTTCTGAGTTGGGACAGAAGTGCCCAATGGTGGCTCTAAGCTAGTACCTCATGGATGATCGGTATTTTAATGATCTGGTTAGGCTAACTCACTCCTTTGGTCTTCAATATAACAACTCTGATTTCAAACTTGGGTGCACGCATATGCCCATTAACATTCACAAACCACTTAAAAGGATAAAAATGTGCTTTCAAAGATGAGTAAAAACTCTGCTATTTAGCCGGGCAGTGGTGATGCACGCCTTTAATCCCAGCATTTGGGAGGCAGAGGCAGGTGAATTTCTGAGTTCAAGGCCAGCCTGGTCTACAGAGTGAGTTCCAGGACAGTCAGGGCTATAGAGAGAAACTCTGTCTCAAAAAAACAAAACAAAACAAAAAAAAGAAAAGAAAACAACAACAAAAAAAATCTCTGCTCTTTCTATTGAACACAATCATAATATACACCCACCGGTACAAGAACAAAAACGGGCTAGGCTGTCATCCACACAAAAGTTACATTTCTAAATTGATTTACCTTTTTATTCCATCAGCTCAAGCCAGTGATAACAAATATGATTCCATAGTTTTATACCATTCTGGATTATTATTAATATCTTGCTTACAATTTTATCCAATGCTATTATAATCTACATCTTACATTAGCCTGGCAGGGGTTTTCTGTAGAGTGACATGCACAGAAAGAAGATGTGTCTATAACCTTTTGCCTGTTTCCAAACAGAGGTGACTAGGACCAGTCCTGTTGTGTGCCTTCCCCACTTCCTTTGAAGTCAGAAAGAGATGGGAGAGCAAAGGCTGAGAATGTGATTTCAGGGGATAAAACTTGATATTATCAGGTCAGAGCACCATAGCCAGATTTTATGCTACATTAACCAATAGCTTTCCCTTAGTGTGGAAACACTCATTACCTTTTCTCCTCCTTGTTAAATCCCGATCACAAATGCATTTTCTAATAATATATTGAGTTTTTTTTTCTCACGTGCGTTTATTTAGACTTTATGATGTTAGATCCACAATCCAGAGTTAAAACATTTTTTAAGGGATTTCTTTTTCTTTGAAGAAAAGTTGAAAAATTTCAAAGACTCGTGTCCTGTTTATAGGTAAGTATCCATGCCTTGTTAACGCTGCGACCCTTTAGTACAGTTTCTCATGTTGTGGTGACCCCCAACCAGAACATTATTTTTCTTTTGCTACTTCATAACTGTAGTTTTGCTAATATTAGGAGTCAAAACGTAAATACATGATAGGAAAGATATCTGATATGCGAACCCAAGGTGTGGCAAGCTGTAGTTGGAGAAACACTGACGTGATGAATCAGAATCAAGGACCAGTCAAACAGCATCCAAACAGCAGCGTGAAGAAGTTATAAAGCAGAGGGATTTTTATACATTTGTACACTAGCTCTTTCTCTCTTTTCATCCACTTCCTGCCACCCCTAAGGAGAGCTGAAATGAATGGCTTCAAGTGTGTCACCTAGCTAAACATCTCCTGGTGACGCCACTTGTAAGTATATTTCTTTGCCTCTGTGTATTGCAAAGCACTGAGAGTGTAAGTATGAACGTACCGGAAGCAGTTACGTAAGCCTGTTCAGTCATGGGTGTGGCCCATAGGTGTGGCCAATCCCAAGACCAACAGACACAAGTTGTCTAAAGATTCTTCAGTTTCAAAACCTCCAACAAGCGGAAGAAAAATGACAGAAGAGGCAAGAATGAGGGTCCAGGTGACAAATTTGTTGGTCTGTGAAGTCCCTCTCTCAAAACCTTTGTATACACACTTTGCAGTATTGTGAGAAACCACCTGATAGGTAGTGGGCGACCAGTGATGTATCATTTGGCTTTTGTGACATCTGAGTCATGTGGGCAAGAAAGACATGTTGATAAACAGTAAGGAAAATATGACAGATGTCATAACACAGGTGTGTTCTTCTAAGTGCTGTGACATCCAGAGAGGAAGCTTTAATTCTTTCTAGAGTTAGGAAGAAGTGCTGGGTTGGTAAATAACAGTTCCACAGGGGGGAAAATGTGATCAGTAAGTTATGTAACATAGTATAAGTAAGAGCACTTACCTTCACCGGGCAGAAGGGACGTGACTCATGTCACAGCATTTATTATCCAGGAGATAAACAGCTTGTATATAGGCTATGTGGTGATAGGAAAATTATAGAATAATTTCACCTTAAATTGCAATCCAATAAACAGTGTCCTGTATGCTATGTGGAGCTTCATCTAGGAAGCAATGGAATATCACCAAGATGTTTAATCAGAGGAGTTATATGCTATGAACCATGTGTTGTTTGTTTTAAGACAAATAGCTGGCATCAGGACATAGGGTATCTTAGCGAGTGACAAGAATGGAATCATTCCCAATGATTACAGTGATCTTAAGTGCAAACAAAACCGGTGGGCTTGGTGGTGCATATCTTCAATCCCAGTGATAGGGGAGGGTGGCAGAGGCAGACGGACCGCTGTGAATTCGAGGCTAGCCTGGTCTACAAAGTGAGTTCAGGACAATCAGGGCTGGTTACACTGAGAAACCCTGTCTCGAAAAGTCAAAGAAGGAAAAGGAAAAGGAGGAGGAGAAGGAGGAAGAGGAAGAGGAGGAGGAGAAGGAAGAGGAAGAGGAGAACAACAAGTAGTGAAAATGAATGCAGGCCTTTGCTATGTCAATAAATTTAAGAGAAGTGTTAGGGGCAAAATAAAAACCAAGTTGGCAACCTGAATGCACACAGCTCTTCTTCACATGCAAGCTATCAGGTGTGGGTTAGAGACACTGTCAGACAAAACATAGCCCAGTATAATTAATAGCAGAAAGCAGTGCCTCGGTGAGAGACCTTAGAAGTAAGCTCAGGCCCTGTGATCCTTCTAGGTGTCATGTGTCTAGAGCATGCTTTCTGAAAAGGAGCCAAAGGACCAGATAAGAAGAGAGCCAGGATGTGGTCCAGGTTGGAAGCTGGCTGTCCTTTGGTCTGCTGCAAGAGTAGCTGATCAGAAGCCATCTGCCATGGCTGGCTCCTCTTACTCTGAAGGATAATTCTCAGGAGGCTTGACAAATCATTAAGAAGTTTGCAGCACCTGCTAGGAGTTGGAGCAAGAGACCTGGTGTGCCAGCACCACCGCATGAGCTGCCCGGGCCCACTTGCTTCCTACTTTATCTAGCTGTAGCTGCTTCTCAATCCTGGTTAATCTCACACCCTGGGTTAAGCCGCAGCTTGCTTTCTGTTGGTTTGTCTAAAGAGATTAATCCACATGCGTAGTTAGCTCCTGCTCATCTAAATGTCTATTCCTGTGTCTTTGTAATAATTACTGTTCCCATTGTTGTGACAAAAATCCCTGACAAAAGCACCTTAGAGATGGACAGGTAAGTTTCTTTTGGCTCACAGCTTGAGGTTATACTTCATCTTGGCTAAGAAGGCATGCAAAGTGGCTTCAGCAACTGTTGCCATGGCAGCTGGAGTCTAAGGCAGCTAGCAGCTCTGGGTGGGCAGTCGGTAAGCAGGCTTGAATACTGGGGATGTCTCCTTAGTCCAAAGAATAGTCCCCATGTTTAGAACGGTTCTTCCTTTCTCAGTGAAAGACTTCTTGAAACATCCTCCTGGACACATCCCAGAGGTATGTCTCCTAGATTATTCCAACCACAGTCAAGGCAACCTGAAGATGAACTGGTATATCTTTAGAACCTGGGAGATTACCGTATTTTCCTTTCCTAGGCGTCTGAGCATCTGAGCCCAATCAGATTGCAGATTGCTATTTTCAGTTAAACAGGCACAGAGACACCAGATAGAGCCCACCCCACACCCCTGACCTCTTGTCATGTGGCAGCACTGCTGTCTCACCCTGGTGATCGGGTCAGTTACTCTGCCGGTAGAATCACTTTGGATTAGGCATCTACCGGCAGGAGCAGTTCAACTTATTCTGGCCACAGCCGTAGCGAGAAGTTGCCAGGGATGATCTTTGGAAACTGGGACTTCTAGACTCATCAAACCTAGAGTTGGAAAGATGGCCACTGGATGTGGTAATAAGGAGATTTCTTTTTTTCCTGCTTCCATCCTTTCATTCCTGGGAAGGTGTACTCACTTAAGCATCACCACAAACGAGAGAAAAACCACGCTCCTCATCTCAAGGGCTAAGACGTTAGAGGGCACCCTGACTGAGAGACGCCAGAGCTGAGCGGCTGGCTAAGGCTTCGCTGGAATCCTGAACCACAGGAACATGGAGTCCATGAGTGTGGGTGGTTTTAGACAGAACAATGTGATGATCACACGCACAGAACACAGGTAAACAGCAGAGCTCCTCGTCCTATGTCTTCAACGCTTCAATATTTAGCAAGAACCAATCAATCTACAGTTTTCTGAGTTCCAATGTCTCTGTAGATATCAAAGCCAGGAAAATCACATCTGCTGTGGTATCTCTTCGTACTTGGATCAGAACCCAGTAACTACAGAGTGTGGGGTTAGCCAGGAGTCATCTACATTTCTCTGTAAAATAGTAGTCAGTAGAACTTGAAGCTCCGTCTTCATTCCTGAATTCTGTCTGAAAATACATTTAAAAAAATGTGTTCTAATACGCACACACACATACATATATGCACATATATACAATTATACATACAATATATATAATATATAATGTATATATACACAAATATATATGTGTATATACACACAATACACACACACACACACACACAACACACACACACATATATATATATATATAATTTTTAGTAAGGAGTTGAATTGAGCCTGTGTGGCATAGTGTGCTGACCTCCAGTTTTGACAGTCCCACTGCTATCAAATGCCAGTCATTAATAATACTATCAATAAGGAGGCTCCCAGGAATGGCTTGACCTTATTGCTAACATCTCCAGACTCTCCATCTCTGCTTCCTAGGAGCAATGCTAGTACCATCTATCTTAGTTCCAGTTCTCTAGAAGCAAAGCCTAAGAAAGGAGTTTTTAGCAAAGTGACAGATTGAAGCAACTCTCTCAGGAGAAGAGGAAAGGCAAGGAGAGGACAGGGAAAGGAAGCTAAGCAAAGGTGTGGGCTTTGCAGGAACTGTGAGAGCTGGGTCAACAAAGCTAAATGCTTCCTTGCAGTAGGGCAATGGGGTGAGGGGAAGGAGGAATGCTGTGCCCTTGCTCCAGCAAGCCATTTCCAGCCTGCTGCCTGGGTTGGAGAATGTCCCACATCATCCAGCGTCTCTGCTGGAAAGAGAGGACAGCTGTGGGCTGTTAGTCTCTTAATAGCTTCGGGATGGGTCCGTCCCTTCTCCTCCCTGTGGTAACGCTGGTGCCCAAATTAAACCTGTGTTCATTGCCTGAAAGCATTTTCAATCTTTTCTAAGAGATGGAAGCGTAATAAATGCTCAGACACATGCACATGCATATGCACATGGGTGCACACACGGACACACACAGCTATGCATACACACATGTACACATGCTATGCTGGGTGTGGTTACTACTTTGTCAATTCCTCAAACTAGAACCAACATTCTTCCAATGCACAGCACCTGATGGCCAGCTGGGGAGCACTTATGGAGAACGCAGGCGAGATGGAAAGCAAATAGCTCACGGTTTTCATTGAATCTCCTGCTCTCTGTTCAATAGAACTGCAGCATGTACCCTCAAGCCAACTTACTCAGGCTCCACCCCCTGTATCCCTTACTGATAGTGTGAACTTCTGCAAATTACAGAGAAGTCTATGTCCCTTTACTGTCTCATCTATAAAATGTGATGAATACTAATAGTTCATGAGGCCACAGCAGGGGGAAGAAAGTATAATGAAAACCATCATTGTGCAACAAACACACGGTAATAAGAAAAGATTTAAAAGTTAATCCAGTTATGCTGGAGGATTTGCATATGTCCTTGGTGAATAGTAGACATTTAGTGAGTGTTACTGTTACTGTTATTGGTATTTTATTTATTGTGGATCAGTAACATCTACTGTAATGAAGTGTAGCTTTCTGGTGCATCTATAATTTTTGTTATGAACTGTCAATCCTGTTCCTTCATGTGTTAGAAAATACAAGGGAATAGAGCAAAACTCCAGGTCTCTTTTCTAGGCATAAAGGAAAAGTATACATACTCTTTATTATTGGCTCTTTATTTTAGATAGAGACAAGGTATACGTCTCTATCTGAATCTGAGATAATTAGACATTACTAAGGGACTCCAAATCCTCAATTTTCATAAGGGAAACTTATGCCTTAATGTTGTGATGTTTGTCAGCTGACGATAATCTAGACCCTTCAGAGAGTTAGGAGATGACGGTACAAATTTCCTCATGCAGTGGTACTAGGATTTTTGTACACACTCATGATGAGCGAGCGATGTTTCTTCTGTGCTTACGTCCACTGCTAGAAATGATTTTCAGTTTCCAGTTATTCGATGTATAAATATACCTTAAAATTCATACTGTGTGTGGTGTGTGCATGCGATCATGTGTACGTGAGTCGTCACCTTCATACTTTTGAATATATAATAACGCTTAAATCTAAGATTTTCTACATTGGATCGATATGAAATACGGCCAGTCAGTATCAACTGCATGGCTTGCACTCTTCCTCGCCTTTATAAATCATTGCCTCCATAAACACTGAAATAGGAATTGAGCAATGGGAGACTTGGAAAGAATCATCAATATTATGTGACGAGGGAAACATCTGAAAAAGGGGTCATGACTAATCTTTCTGAACATAGTAAGGAAACTCTTGGTTAGCCCCGTGAAGGATCATGATGCGAAGTGCCTATCAAATCAGTAACTGAGACGGTATGTGCCAAAGCTTTCGATAAGTCGGCTTGTCACTCTGCAATAATATTTTTTTGCTGATGGTTTTTAAAACTGCTAGTCTCTTTTTTTTAGAAAGATTAAGTTGGTATATTTTATTTTAGTTATATTACAAATTTCGGCAGTTGGGGTTTTTAAAAACATTTATTCGTGCTCTTTTACTATTTCAAGTCAGTGATTGACTTGAATTCCTTCCTGGTTAGTAGGAACTTGCATATGAAAGTAGAGTGGTCTCACTGATTACATGTATTTCCCTTGGAAATTTAAAAACCTGTCGAATAAGCAGAAATATTAGGAAACTTGGGATTTTGTTTATTTGTTTTAGTTTGTTTTGTTTGGAAAGACAGTTTTACAATCAATAAGACATCCGATCGGCGGCATCTCAGAAGACAATGACTTTGAAGGACTCAGATTACTGTACAATGCAAGTTGATGATAAGCCCCTCTGCATTAAAACCCTCCTTGGATGATGGAAAGTGGGTCAGTTGGTGGTACGATGTGCCTGTCCACACATTGAAGACCTGAGGCCAATCCCCAGCACTCACTTACAAAGCCAGGCCCAGACTGACATAAACAGGAAGGTGCATATGGTTAGCGTCAAGTACAGTGAGAGACCCAGCCTCGAAATATAATGTACAGACCACAGACCTTGGCTCCCACACACACATATTTACAAACACGCACACACATATGCACATCACAAGTGCTATAGGCAAAACAGTTCTAAATAAGTAAACAAAATAAAACAAAACAGTACTAAAAACTACTAAAAATAAGTAGCAGTTTGTTATATGAACCAGCAGAAATATTTAATATAAACACGATGTACCGTAACTATTCAATTCAATCATCAAACCTTTATTAAACATGGACCAAACGTCTGGGCCGGTGAAAGATGCAAAGAATAAAAATGTCAAATGGTGGTCCCTGCCTTCAGAGAACTCGCAGTCTAGGACAGGTGAGAAACACCTCTGCATCTACCTGTGGTACAGAGTCAGGAGTGGAGTACTGGCAGTCCTAAGTATCATGGGAGCAGGGAAACATGACCTCCTGGCCAGCTTACACTGAGAAATGCAATTGAGGATCACAAGGCAAGTCAATGGAGATCAGTAAACGTCTTCGGTACAGATAGATTCAGTAGGTGTTTAACTGTAAACTCCCAGTAACAGCTGCAGGATTGTGACCCATGTGACTGTTCTATCTTTCAAGTTTCTCATGTTTGTGGGACCTAAATCGTGACCGTAAAGGTAACCTTATTTTGTGCAACAGTGTCTGCTCTGAGTAATTGGGAAATTTCTCTGTAATCATTAACAGTTCTAGCAGGCCATTGTTTCAACATGGGAGTGAGTCACACACTCTGGTGGATCCAGTAAGGTCGGGGAGGGGGGCAACTGTGGTCATAACCAATTAATATCCCAGGACAACAAAACTGAAGCCATACACTTGTCTCTTCAGTCAGTTCATAAACTCATTTAGTTGGCAAGATGAAATGACAGGGGCTTGTGACGAGAAGGTATTGTGTTGGCATCTGCTTTCATCTCTTTGGGTCGTTTAAATGTATCAGCAACTCAGTCCTTTGTCTGTCTGAGTCCCCTGGGGTTGCTGCCACAGAATACTAGGTAGGCAGATCTCAAGAGGGAAGTCCGAGATCCAGGTGCCAGTAATCTTGTGAGCCCTTCTTATGACATCACCTCCTGGCAGGAAGTGGAAGGGCACGAAAGGATAAGATGTGGTCATGCTGGTCTCCTGTAAGGACCTGATTCCTACTTTGGGGAACTCACTTCCCTGATTTGGGGAACTCACCCCCCCCCCCCCGCTGATGACATTTATGTTGATAAAAATGTTCTGACACAATTTTGTTGAGGTTTGAGAGGTAACCCACAGGATTCAGAGTCTTGGTTTTCTGCCCTGAGTTTCCTTCGAGTGATGAGCAGGTAATTCAGTGCTCATCCGCAGTTTAGCTCAGGAGACAGGGCCTGGGCGTGGGCATGTACAGACGGAGGTCAGAGGTCAACCTTTCCCATTGCGCCTCTGGCGCTGTTCACCTAAAACAAGGTGAGACGAAATGAAACAGTGCGTACCTCAGAACCTGCCCAGTGCTTGGTGAGGCCCAGCAGCTGCTCTGGTCCCCACATCCTTTCACTGTGGATCAAACTCAGATCCTGGGACTCACAAGCACTTTACCCCTAAGCTCTCTCTCCAGCCCTCAACTGCTGCTGCTGCTGCTTAAAAAGCCTTCCCTCTGCCTGTCCCCTTTCTGTCTGTCTGAGTTTGACTTATATTTCTGAATGTTTAAATAACAGGATTCACTTTTTAAAAGAACTCTAAAAAAGATTTAAGCACAGTTGCTCGCTGTGAATTTCAGACTTAATGAAAAGGTACCTTCCATACCAAGAAAGTTGGGAGGCCATGCTTCCTAAGCAAGCAGGAGACAGTGAGGGAAAGCTGGGCTCCCCTTCTAACCTTTGACCTTCACATGGGTCCTGAGGGAGATGGGTGTGTGGGCCAAGTGCTGTAAGCAATCTCTTCTCCTCATCCTGAGCTTCTGATTCTTAATAACGTCTTATCTCACATTACTTATTATGTTCTGGTATTTTTTTTCTCTTTACCTCACTGCTAAACAATATTATTTGCAAATGTTATTTTAGACGAATGAATTAAGTTTGGAGCACACAATAGGGACAGCAATCATCCTAGTTCAAATACGAGAATTCATTGACTCTTTCTCTATTTTCAAAGCACCCATATCGAATCAAACCAGGCACGTGACTCAATTTGATTGTCACAAGGACCAGGTAGATGTCACAGTGGGCCCTGAGGGTTTCCATTTTGCACAAGAGAAGAGTAAGTGAGCTGACTGGGTTTTCCCAGGAACTTGCTCTAGGACAAGGACTTCAGTCATTTTGAGCTGCTTGAGGACACAGAAAATATGCTGGGGTGCTGGGATGCATGCCTCTAATCCCAGCACCTGGGAAACAAAGGCAGGTTCTCTGGGTCAGAAGCCAGCTAGGTCTGTAGTGGAAGTTCCGAGACAGACACGTTTTCATTGAGAAACATTCTCTCAGAAAACAAAACAGAGAGAGAGAGAAAGAGGGGGGGGGGAAGGAAAATAGATAGATAATGAATTATATATGAAGAAAAAATTTTCATCTCTTCAGAATCTCCCCTCCCATCTTTCTCCCCCTTCTCCTCTTCTCCCCCCTCCTCCTCTTCTTCCCCTCCTCCTCTCCTCCTCCTCCTCTTCCTTCTCCTCTCCTCCTTGTTCTCCTCTTCTTCCTTCCTATTCCTTTTCTTCCTTTCTGCTAAGGGTTGAACCAGCCAGGTTTGGTTACATATTAAGCCAGAACAAGACTGCTGGGATCTTTATCTCCAGTCTCCTTAGCCATCTTTCTCTGCTATGGAAGGAACTTGGCAGCAGCAACACCCAGTCCCTTTATTTGCTTAGGATAATCGAGGAGGAAATCAGCCATCCTTATTCTGGTGTTACAACAGATAGCTCTGAGGCTCAGAAAGAGGAGCAACACGGTGGGGCAGAGCACAGTTAACTGAACTCAGTAAGGTTTTCCCCTCCGTAACCACCCACTTTGCTCAAGAAGGAGGCCAGAACCTTTGAGTATGAGACCCCAAGGAAGTCCATGTGGTGACTGTCTTTCTACTCAAAGTGGACTGATGTGACTCTGTTGGATAAAGACATACTAACAGTGAGAAAAAGTCTCTGTAAATTCAGACAATACTTGAGACTTGTACACTCTGTGAGTAATAAGTTTCTTCAAAGCCTGTGACTTTTCCGGACACAAAGAAATATCCCTATGTGAACCTTTCGGTAGCGAGTAGTCTGATACTCTATCGGCTTTCAGTGTCCTTTGCAGATGAGTGGGAAACATTTTGCTCAAGACGCTGGAATAAATTTAGTATTTACCTTTAAAGACATGTATGACAGAAAATTATGACACACATGTTGTCAGACAAGCAGTAGGTGGAACTGCTCAGCGGAAGTGTGTGTCACCATTTACCAGCCTCTTCACATCCCCTAGAGATCATTCCCCAGTTTCCCAGTTGTGAAGGATTTGCACACAGATGTGAAGGAATTCTTGTGGCTCACTCAATAAACCCACGTGGGGCTTTATGCACCCCTGAGTTTTCAATTAATGTTGTTGACAGAATGAATGGCTACTTATGCATCCTGGCTTTCTTTCGTGTGCATTCATGAGACACAATACCCAAGCCTTAAAGATCTCATCTAAACACCTCCCCTCTTAGGAGGGTGCTTATGTCTCCCATTGTATATATAGGGCAGCATAAGGTTCAATGGCTCAACGTAATCAGCCAAGTGGACCTTCCATGCTATCAAAAGCTCCTGAAGCCTTTGTTCTGCACTGGGCCATTGTCACACACTGTCTACAATAAGTCCAATGTCTGACTATACATACACAAGCTTCTGACCCGTAGGTGAAGCCCCTTAGTAAATTTATCCCAATCGGAAAGCCGAGGCCTCTGTGTCTTCAGCTTGCTATAAGCTGGTACAGTTCCCCGCAGGTGGAATGCGGAAGGACTACCTCCTTTGCCCTACCCAGCCTACAGCCTATTCTTGGTAAGAGGAAGTCGTCAGTGTATAAGTTACCCGAGGAAGCTTTACAGTAGCTGAGTGAGATTCCACCTCTCTTGTTGAAAGAAAAACTGAAAATTTAACCAGTCATATAATTAAAAGCAACATTATAATTTATTCCTCCATGTGTCTTCACTGGTTTGAACACATTTTAGCTATGTGTCAGCCTTGTAAAGCAGCTAAAGATTACTGTCTCCATTTTTCAGATGAGTAAACTGAGGCTCAACTAATGTTCTAGCGGGTAAAGGCACTAACAACTGACTCCTATTCCCAGAAACCTCATGGTGGAAGGAAAGGAACCCATTCATGTTGCCCTATGAATTCCACACTTGTGGCCCAGCACAGCACACACACATACACATGCACACAAACACACATATGCATAATGCATGCACACATGCACACTCACACATTAAATGTAAAATAAATTAAAAGAATACATTTATTTATCCATGTAGCTAATTATACACTATACAAAACGAAGTAATTTTTAAAGGTCAAACTATGTTCTTCAAGTTCTGAGGCTCCAAAGGAAACGTACACTTTGTTTGTTTACTTCTGGGAAGCAAATTAAATGTGTAGTCCATGCATTATTGATGTCTATTATTTTAATTCCCAAGAAGTATGTGTATCAAATTGCCTTTACAAGAGGAACTGTATTAAAACAACTTGTATTTACATGCCTTCTTGGTTTGTGCTTCAGTGTTTATTTTTTTGTTAACTTTAGGATGGTGATCTAACATGACACTATTTTCAAAATCAGAGACGCAAGTGGCCGTTCCACAGCTCAAATGGGCATTTCTTCTCAGGGAAATTCCAGCTGGGACAGGAATGTACTAAGATGGAAGGGTCCTTACAAAGGTACATGCAGAAATGTTCACAAACCCTCAGACTAAATAACCACCTTGAATTGAAAGGCAATCCTACAAAAGGTTCCAGAGTCGTCACATTTGTATACCATTTCTAGAACAATCTCCATGGTTCTAAGCCATCTCTATTCTCCCTTCTTAATGTGTGACTCGTTTTCCTCTGAAACTTCTCTTCAGCTCTCCCAGCCAGCTCAGACAAGATGAACAGATTGCCCTATGGAGAGCCCCAGTCTTTTGAAGCTAGAGCATAGCAGAGACAGAGTAGGCTAGGCAGGTCTCTGTTCTCTTTCCACCAGGGGCACAGATTGCTGCCTAATATGCAGTTATGTGTCTCATAGTTTCAGAGTCTTAAATCTGGAGAACAACTCAGATATTATCTAATACATCATGGTCTGGGTACATATTAGAAAATTGTGTCTCTGAAGGCTGACTGACTAGCTCAAGTCAATGGTGGCATCAGAGATAAAAACAAGTCCCTCAGAGTGAAGGGACATAGATATATGTTTGTTTTAAATCATGAAATGTAGTTAGGATAGCTCTTGGTTAAGCTGACAGTCCAGACTTTAAAATGTGAGATGGCTAAGTAAATTTTTATTTACTTAGAAGGCTAGTGACAGAATACAAGAAATCTGTCTGCCACCCTGCCTAAATAATGAGGTTAATATGTATTTCTGAAAAGACTTAGCTCTGTCCTCTAACAACTTAAATCACGGTGATTCCTGCCATGCGTAAGCATTATAGTAATGACCAGGGACAGCCACCTCAAACAGAGCAAGGGGCTGCTGATAAACACTAAAATACCAGGTTCTACCAGGCCTGGCATAGGTGACCATCGGTGGTTGACTGGCGGACACTTTTCTCTGGCGCAGTGTAGAGCAGAACCGGGTGATTTATAAACCCCAACACATCAGAGAACAAAAAATAAATCATTAAGTAGCACAGCTCAGGATCCAGATTCCCCCCACCCCTAACGTGAGTAATAAATTGTGTGGGCTTTAATAATTTATAGGAGATGTTGTTATAATGTGAGAATATTAACTTTGCTGAGTCTTTTAATTTGCTTGTGCCGTCAATAGGGCATTCAAGAGTTTCTTTTCTTCTCCAGGACAGCCATGCTACTGGAGTACAATTGGATTTTGACACTCAAGTCAGAGGCTCCTGGGGACCAGATAAGACACTTTACTTTAGCACTGAGCTTATCAATTTGGTGTGCACCCCTCAGGAATTGCATGCCACAGTCAGAATCCAACAGAAGGGTTTGGAGGCACGTAGAGCCCTATTAGCACATCCACACACAGGCCCAAGTCCTTGGGGGAGGAAAAGTCTCACCGAGGCTATTTTATTCCTGCCCAGGGCTGCTCAGACAGTAAAAGAGAAAGTGAAGTTTGAAACTGATCCCAGTGTGGTGGAACACGTCTGGAATCCCTGTTCTCAGGAGGAGGAAGCAGGGACTAGTAGTTCTAGGTCATCCTCAGTTAACCAAGAAGTTCAGTGCCAACGGGAGCTGCATGAGCCTTTGTCTCAAAACATAAACATGGATGGAGAATGGAAGGGAGGGATGGAGGGAGGGAGGGAGGGAAGGGAAGAGAAGGGAAAGGAAGGGGAGGGGAGGGAGGAGAGGGGAGGGAAGGGGAAAGGGAAAGAGGAAGGGAAGGAAAAGGAAGGGGAAAGGGAAGGGAAGGGGGAAGGGAAGGGAAGAGAGGGGGAGGGAAGGAAAAGGAAAGGAATGGAAGGGGAAGGGAATTTAAATGAACAGAAAACAGCATCAGGAAGACCTCAAAAATATTCTAGGTACATCTGTAAGCATAGCCAGTTTCTTCCTGGGTAATAACGTCCTGCAAAGATCCCCTTAATATTTTTCCATTGCCTATAAATGATGGTAGTAATGACCTTCTCATATTTCAGAAACAGTTTTTTATCTCTTGACCATGGTTCCCATTGGAGAAAAAGAACTATCTGACCCAGTGGCCCTCATCCTTCTTGATGCTGTACCCCATTAACACAGTTCCTCAGGTTGCCATGACTCCCAACCATGCAATTGTTCTGTTGTTACTTCATGCATGTAATTTTGCTACTGTTATGACTCTTAATGTAAATATCTGATATTCAGGATGTGGAATATGTAACCCCAAGGGGGTCATGACCCACAGGTTGAGAATCACCACTCAAACAGTTTGGTGGGCAGAAAAACATATATGGAGAAAAAGAGGCAGAAAGAGAACAGGAAAGACAGACAACTTGGGAGAGAGGCTATGAAGAGTGCTAGGGAGATAACTTGTCTCAAGACAGCTTTGCAGTGGAAGAGACAGCCACAGCAACCAGGACTTCCCTGCCTGGGACCCTGGATGGCTCTGTTCAAAGACTTGCTTCTTCTCAGACTACAAGGCAACCACCCTGACTACACTGTTTTTATGTTATTTTAAAACAAATGCACACTTCTACTTCAAGATTAAAGGGAATCCCTCGCATAGCAGAAAACAGCCAGATGAAATACGCAACCATCATTGGAGGTAAACTGAGAAAGGCAGACAACAGTCTGTTGATGGTAAAGGGTTCATGTATGAGCAGAAGAAGGAAGAAAGATCAATACTTGAAGTTCAGCCCCTGCTGTGACTTCTTTGTTTTGTGGGAGTGGGGGCCGAAATCCAGGCTTCCCACACACTAGGGTAATGTTCTCATGCTAGGAAGTGCACCTGACTCGCTCGAGCTGTCCGTAGCGTTTTCTACCTGTTTTAATGTTGTAAAAAGAGAATACCTCTCTTTGTCCAACCTAAGCTTGGTTTCTTTCTCCTTATCTAACCTAACATGTTGTCTTCTTGTTTTTTGTTTTGTTTTCTGAGACAGGGTCTCTCTACATAGCTTTGGCTGTTCTGAAACTCACTTTATAAACCAGACTGGCCTAGAACTCACAGAAATCCACCTGTCTCTGCCTCCTGAGTGCTGGGACTAAAGGTGTGCACTATCAAGACCTTCTCAGGTTTCCTCTTATAACCTAAATTACACTCTACTATCCCAGAGGTCACCTCCCCTTCATAGCTCTACTTCCCTCATGTATTCAGTTCAAGGTCTAGATCTTTTTAAAGAGGGTGATGTATGTCTGGGGTGGTGCTTTCAGTAATTAGCATACATTGTAATGTGATAAGTCTCAAGACCAAAGCCGTGTCATTCTATAGGCTGATCCAGAGGATAGCAAACTTGGGACAAAGAGAGACAGAATCAGCAATAGATAGTCTTACAAGGCTTTTTTTTTTTTTTTAACTGTACCCAGTCTATGCATTCAGCCTTAATGTTAATCAATCACAAACACCTAGATTAATTTCACAGTAGAACATTGCATGGTAAAGTATGCTATCAAAGACATTAGAGAAACAGCTTCAGGAGGAACAATAATGAGCAAGAGTGTTTTAAAATCCTCCTTCCTCACATCTCATCATGCCCAAAGAAGAAAAACAACAAGATTACTCTACCAAAGGAAAGTCCTTCTCCCTTTCCACAAGTCCAGGGCCCTCACTTATGAAGTCTAAATACTATTATTGAATTGATTTAGGCCTGTGGCTCTTGAACTTTAATAGAGAAGCATATTTCTCCAGGTCAGTTTTCTCAGGCAGCAAAATGTGCAGCCCCATGGAGTTCAGGGCTAGACCACTTGAAATTCAAGAGTTCGAGCATAGCCTGCAGATAAGCAGTATGGTGTCTACATCCATGGAAAAGCAAAGAAATGAGCGAAGCCCGGCCGAAGTGTCAGAGAAAACAGACAGTTGCAACATTTCCCTGCTGCTGTGCCTCCTAAGCAAGCGCTAAGAAGTGAAGCGCTGTGTTGTGTTCACAGGAACATAAGACCTACAGTTCTACACTTAGAACTACCTATGCTCGTCCAACTGAGCCAGGCCTCATTACGATCAAGGGAACAAGGCCGGTGTCTTGCCATGCACACAGGGAAGATAGCATATCAAGGGACAGCAGTGCCAAGCATGCCTGGCATTGATGAGGGGACTTGACATTCTTCCCCATAGAAAGGAGTAGAGAAATGTTGAAAAAGAAACCCATTTAGAAGTCAAAATGCAGGAGGCTGAATATCAAATTATTCATGCTTCCTGAGAAAGATATGGTGTTCTTGCCCACTTGTATCTCTTTTATCGCCTTTCAGTAAATTTCAGTAATGTGCCTTTTGTATATTCTCATTTGAAACTCCAAGATGGGGGCTTTTAATGATGACACTGAAGAGTGGGTCTCTGTTCTTCATACTGAATGTTCAATACCACCTTGCTACATAGCCCACGGATATGATTTCAAGTCACAGACAAGGACAGTATAGAAGCAGTAATTCTCCAGAATTATGGACTCTTTCAACCAAGGTCAATATAACAGCCATTTCCCTGGGCTACAGACCCCTTTGCATCCGCCCTGCCTATGAAGATTGGGCACTGTTAAATGACAAGACTGAATCCTAAATGTGTTTGCTGTTTCTGAAGTCAAGAAAAGAGAAAACTCTCCTGTGTGTGATTGATGTGCTCCCAGTGTCAAACTCCATTACTCAAAGAAGAAGAGTGGATGGTCCCGACACAAGATAATTTCATCCCACAGTTATGATTACTGTAGTAATTACAGTAACCAATGGAGGTCCAGATTTTGGGAGAGCAAGGGATCTAGCAGGCATCCCAAAGTCACTAAGAGGAAAAAAAGGCTAAATGAAGCTCTCCAAGTAATTTAACAAGCACAAGGCCTTCTTTATCAGGTCTACTTCCTTCCTGTAGATGAGAGGAGGATTGAGAGAGCTTTGAGCATCCTGTGTGGCCCAAGAATAGATCTGTGGTTTGTCTGTAGGCTCATCATTATCACTGTTGGATTTATTTTTGAATTGTTATTTTTGTGTGTGTGTATGCATGTATGTAGATGAAAGGAGCCAACAGCAGGTGTCCTCTCCCTAGCTTTCCACCTTGGTTTTTGAGATGAGGTTTCTTACTGAACTTGGAGCTTGTAGATTTACATCACACACTCCATTTTTGGGGAAAAGGGACACCACACAGATTTGAGTTGCCTCTGCAGAAACATGACACTTCAAAAACTGGTTTACACCAGTCATTTTTGGCCCTTTTTTTCCAAGCTGACAGTCTGTTTCTATTGTCTATGATGACTAGATTTTACAGGCTTGAAAAAAGCCATGCAAATTACCAAAATGTTTTCCATTTGAGACCTTATACATATTTGAATAAAATCAGCTCTGGGCTGTTAAGTGGAAGCAAATGAAACAAGAGAAATCTGAAGACTGAAGTTCTATAAGATCTTCAAGAGGCTCCATGTAACCCAACCAACCCCTTTATTACTGGTCACGTGCAAACACTTTAAAAAATGAAAGCACCATTTACCACTTTTTGAAACAAGTACTACACAGTTTCTTCCCCCACCCCAATTTAAGCATCAAAATTTATAGCTTGTCATGAATGCTCCTGTCTTTCCATTCCCTCTTTGTACCTCTCCAACTGCTCAAGTGGCTATTTTTAGAATGAAGTGAAGATAGTTTATGCGGAACTCAAATGGAGCATTCTGGAACTTGATTTTCAAAACTCTGTCATCTTCCTCACTCAGTACATAGACGTAGGGCTTTGTTTGCTATATAGCAAGTTACTCGTTTGCTCTGAAGCTTCCGAACTCTTCCATTTCATTTGATCTTTGTACAATGGCCAACCTTTGGTAATCAGCAAATTGTTTTAGCTAACTATTTAGTGAACAGCAAAGATCACAGTAACTGTATATATATACACATAAGTCAGTGACTTCAGTGGGGGACTAAGAAAGAATCATTGTGCACATAGTTAGGTTTAGCTTATATGGATTAAATGTATTTGCTTTTAAAACTTGATTTATTTATACCAAGTACCAAGAATTTGGTTATACATTTGATTTCTTCTTTCTCTTCTTATGTCTTTATTTTCTGTGTTTTATTTCCCAGAATCTTTTCTCTTTCCTTTTATCCTTACCTCTCACAAACATACACTTGTATGTATATACTGTATTCTTCATGTTACATAGCTGTGCAAACATACACGCAAATAAATGTCTCAAGAGAAGCCACTTTGGATGCATGTGCTCATGTGTGTTTATAACTTAGGTCTTTTCATTTATTTGTATACTGGTCTGTGGTTTTCACATGCAGTTCTTGGCCACTGCAATCATATGACAAGGAAACCTCAGAGCAAACAATTGTACAAACTGACAAATCAAGCCTTCTAAATAATGGTGCCTCTTGATCATCCGACGACTTTATAACCCAAAGCCTTGCTCTGCCAACAGGAGTCAGTGCTAGAAACTTGCAGAACCCAAGAATTTCTTCAGAAACTACATATCTTAACTCCTTTCTCTCTAACTTCCATAATCTGTAAGCTAAACATTTTGTGGATTTCTGGTTTAATTACCTCGGGGTCAATCCCACATTCTCCTAGTGACTGTGAAGTTTAGTATGTATATATAAGAGTTATGCTGATATGAGTTTCCCAAAATACAGCACAGGATATCAACAATGCTCTAAGTAAAACCCAAACCCCCTACACCAACTAACTAAAATGGAGAAGCACATTGAACCTCTATCTCCTGGCAGCTGGTGTGTCAGGCTCTGAGGAATTACATATATCATTACGATCGTGGGACCACAGTAGAGATTATAATCTAGTAGCACATAGCTGATAAATAATGATGTAAGCCTGTCCATGAAAGCCACATTGGGGCACCTGGACATATTTCCTAATCTATACTAGACCCAGAGCCCAGAGGAGGCTAACCAAAGTAAATGTCACCTCAACTGTAAATGGGAGGATGAATAGTGATTAACTATTCTGTACTCACTAATAGTGAGTACAGAAGGGAGTGCAAAGCATCCCAAGTTGAAAGAAGGGTTCACCTGCAATCAGAGCATGAAGAGAAAGCTCTCTTCATTTCCCATCCTTCCCTCCGTTTTGTGGATATTCAGATAGCCCTCTGTGGTCCAAACGTTCGGCTCTGTAGTTGTATGCACTAGGAGCTCATATTTCAGGATTCTTTCTTGAATGTATTTGCCAAACTTTATGGCATAGTTTAATGTCTGGTTAAACAAGTCAGTAAGAGAAAGAAAACAGCCATCTTCCTTAGGCCCTTCTTGGGTTTGGAAATACAAATGAATCTGATGTCTTCATTGGGGTGTCATGGAAGGAAGAAAGAGACAAAAGCCCATCAATAGTCCTGTTTCTTCTCCCTCCTCTGAGTCCTTGGAGTTTATTCTCTAGGCCATAGCTCACGAGCCTCACTAAAGTAAAATACCTTTGTAATAATTCTCCAAGGGACAAGCATGTGCAAGCATGAACTGACCCTTAAAAGGGTGTAGGAACTGAGTTTCACTTTACTGTAGTTCTTGGAGGTTCATTTTTTTCTGTCACACCAAGTAGTGTGTTCATATCTGATTTTCAGTACCTGAGTGCACCTAGGATGTCCCAGTCCTCTTGCTTCAGGAAGATGACTCTTCCTTCCTCTGGGTAAATAGTAGGTCAGAAGAATAGCCCAAAGGATGCTTCCTGGCCTCTTCATGGCCATGCTACAGAGGTTCTCTATGTAGGAGGCACACTGGAAGAGGAAGGTGGCTCCCACCCTAGACTACCTTCTCAGGATAATAAAAGCTGGGTATTTGCTTTGCCAACTTCCTATCGACATCTGCCACTCACACCCCATCTCCCTCCCGAAGATTTTTTAGGCTTTGGTAGCACATGTGACAGAAAAAGATAGTCCCATGCTCAAATAACTTTGGGAAATTCTTGTTAAAACAAAGTAAATCTTCCCTCTCCCTCCTTCCTCTCTCTCTCTCTCTATCTCTCTCTCTATCTCTCTGTGTGTCTGTGTCTGTGTGGTGTTCCCTCAGTCTCCTCTCAAAGTCTTTAAGACTGCTGGTAAAACCTGTTCTGTGACAGAGGTGTGGCTCGTTTTATCCTTTTAGAATATGTTTCCATCACCATTTTCATTCAAGACTGCAGAGACAATAACTGAGCATGAGACTGTGCAGCCCTGGTAGTCAGCCACAGATGAATGGAAGTGTCTTAGGGCTGCGACTCCAGATCAGGGGCTAAAGCACTGGCCTCATGAGTGTGAATGTAAATGCCAAGTGCATACACACCCATATACTTGCACACACCTACATATAAGAATCTTTATTCTTTTGTGCACACACATACACAAAGAAAAGAGGGAGAAAATGTCATATAGGCCAGTGGCTCAATGTGGTAGATTTAAAGGCTCTTCTTTCCTGCTGGGCATGGTGGTGTATGCCTTTAATCTCAACACCTGGGAAGCAGAGGCATTTGGATCTCTGTAAGTTTGAGATTGAGACTAGCATGGTCTACATACATAGTAGTGAGTTTCAGGATACCCAGAGATACACAGAGAAACAAAACAAGCAAAGAAACAACAACAAAACAAATAATCATACAAAAAAATGACTTTATCTGTTCAGCTTCAGATGAAAAGTTTTTCTATCTTCATCTTGGTCATGCCAGGTTGGAGGACCTATGGCTCTCATCATCCTCTCTACATTTCTAATGACAACCCATCTCTAGCGTTTGTCAGTTCATTATGCTAATTAACAAGGTGCTAATTTCACCAACAAACATCCACTTCTGGCATTCTCTAGGCTAATTAGTGAAGCATCTTCATCAGAGATAAAGACTGTGTTTGAGGTAGCTTCCACTGGACTTTGGACCTTTAGTGTCAGCCAACGGCTTGCCACACCCTCAAGGGGAGTGAAGCCACCTTTGGAATGTGGGATGCATCACCATCAAACCCAGCCTTACATCATAAGAGCTATTCTGATATATTTCTGATGAATAGACTGAGGCCTCTCTGGAATCTATAAAGAAAACAGGCTAGGGGCAGGGTTATTTCAGATTTCTCAGAGGGGTATGGTTGTACCTCATGATAGACAAGGCGATATCTGAATGAAGAGGACAGCAACTCCTAACCCTGTAGGGGAACAGTGACCTCCACGCAGCAGGAAAAGGAAAAATAACATGCCCATTGGAAGAGGAGCTCGCTGCATGCAAGGGACCAATATAAGTATAATGGTACTAATATGAACATACCCAACAGAAGGAGGAGATAGACTCTGATGAGAACCCAGGGGCTCAAAGGCTACATTGAGGCTTGAATTTGATTGGCTCTAATTCCAAATCAAAGCTGAATCCTTTGCAGAGTCATAAGCAAAAGAACAAAGACTATCCAACTGTGTGACCTCTGCTAGGCGAGGAGAATGGATTGAAGAGCCAAGAAAAGAACCAGAGAGATCATATGGGAAGGGCTACAGTTTACATAGAAAGCTAATTTTTCTAGTTCAAGATAGAATTTGGTATGGTGCCGAGACATGGGAACGTTAGGGATATGTTTGGACAGATGGTCAATAGGTCTTAGTGATAGAAAGCAATTAAATGCAGAATTATAGAAAGGACCATGGCTTGGTTAGGGGATGCTATAGCTAGACTGTGATGTCATCTACTGAATGTTTAGAAGGAAGCCACTCTTTGAGTGACTGAGGAACTGATGAATAATCTAAATGGAGATCCTCGACATAGAGACTTAGACTACTCTAATGACATAATTCTAAACTAGTTCAAGCTAGTTTCTTCTTAAAAATCTGGTGAAATGTTCAGGGTTTATAGAAATTACTAGAGGCTCAGCAAGCCTTATGCCGTCCACGTCTTTCAGTGGCCTGGCCCTCAAAGATCCTACTTTAAGATCCCTGAACTTTATGGAAATGAAATGGCACTGTCCTTCCATAAAAGCCAGAGGCGCTGTGTAGTTCTCACTGTTCCTGGGACTGTAAGAAGAGCAACAGAAGATAGATTCACTGTCTGAGGAGAGAACTCATAATAGACAAGATCTGATGGTAAACGAACGAACGGAGAGGCTGGTCATGTCACTTCTGCTATCCAGAAGGCTGTACTGAGATCACTCTTGATCTTCTGACTCAGGCCAAGACCCCAGCCCATGGCATGGAGCCACTCAGGTTCACAGTGAGCTTTTTTTGTTCTTTAATTATGTCTCTCCAGAAACATACATACATACACAAATGTGGCCAGGGGGTGTCTTCTAGGCAGTTCTGAAATTAGTGAAGGTGGCAATGAATATTAACCATAACACCCCAGCATAACAGGCTACGTGGCCATGGTTGATGAATGGAACTCACTGTGGGGTTAGATTCAGAAGATACTGGCTCAAATTGAGCCTTTGGTTTACAGTAAGATTTTTAATTATTTTGGTTAATATGTGGAAGTCTTCATTCTCTCATTTGTAAAAAGAAATTACTGTAGTGACTATGGAATAAAATAGTGTCTGGGGGAAGGTTTTGAACTGTTAAAGCTATTAAATAATGTAGGTATTACTTTTTGCTATAAAACATTCCTAATAACACAGGCCTCATTTGTGAATGTAATAAGTACAAAGCTTACTCACCTAGCCCACTACACACACATCTCTCATCGTACGGGCCTGACTAGGTATGAATTATCAATGTAAACAAAACGCATTCTCCTAAGCTTCTAAACAGTGTCCCAGGGTAATAAGTCACACTATTTCCTAGCTAAAAATTGCTTCGTCCCATGGCAAATGCAACTAACCACTTTACTGAAACACTATTTCTTGGCTTTATCACAAAAAGATGGAATTGAATCTTTTTGACTGAGATACAGAAGCTGAAGTTTATTCAACATCCCCCTGGTGATGGTACTGTAGTTAGTTCATGATCTACAGGCAAAAAGCCAGTTAAGTGAAAAAGTGAAAATATCGTGAAGTTACCCTGTAGCACAACTGCATTGAAAGGCTTCTTTCAATCCAGACTAACATGGCTTCAGTTCTGTGTAAAACTGTCTTTTGTTACTATCACAAAATAGGTAATTTATTTGTTTAAAAAAAAGAAGACGTTTGCTGGATTTAGAAGGCTGAAAATATCATTAAAGGCAGGCCTATTGATCAGACTCTTGTGAGGTCTTAATGGCAAATGATCTCATAGAAAGACAGAGCATGAGGGGAAACAATCCCACAAGAGAACCAACTTCCCAACATATGGCCCCTTGAGGGACACATTCAAACCCTACCCAAGCAAAGCACATGTATCTCACAGGCGTTGTCCTGGGTCCGGACTTTGCTGATCCCTCTATCTTGATAGATAATAGCAGTAAAAATCAAGATAAGAGATGCCGACCCTTAGAATTAGAGACACTAAAGATGACTCTGCTGTCAACACAGGAATGTGTAGAGCAAATGCTTCAAAGAAGAGCATGGCTCAGACAAAGCAGAAGACTCCAATAGAGTCAGGGAGCCAATGCTCTCCTGCCAACTGGTCTCTCCCAAGTACTGTGTTGGGAATCTAATGGTTGCAAACTTACTTCTCTCAGATGACTTTACCAAATGACCTATGCGGAAGCGTGAAGTCAATCAATAGTGACACAGGAATTCAACTTCAAAATCAGCTCTGGACTTGAACAGGCATTTCTCCAAAACAAGATGCACAAAGGACTAATGGCTACTCATTAGAGAAATGCACATCAAAGCCACAATGAGCTATCACCTCATACCTGCTTGGTGGCTACTAAAGATGCACAGTTACTTACATTAAGTATTAATTATCTTTTTGACATTGTCACGAAGCTGTGTGCACCATGCAAAGAACTCTAGATACTAGACAATCATAAATGTTCCCCATCTTCAAGGAGTTTGTCCAGCCCAGGAGAGAGACAAGAAAATGAATTACAATAATAGCATACTCTTAAGTGAAAGGAGTCTGCATGCTAGCTCTGCCATGTATCAGCTGCTCAATCATGCATAGGTTGTTGAACTTAACATGGACTTTGCATCTCCTTTGCATGAAGATCATTAGTCCATCATGCTAAGAGGGCTGCGATGGTAACAAGGATAATGGATGTAAAATGCATCACACAGGGAGAGTCTGGAACATAGTTATTTGCTCAACGAATAAACACACATTGTCATTGTTAACATGTCTAATAGGTGCTGTGACAAAGATGACAACAAAGTGAACTCAGAGGTGGGCAGTGGTTTTGTACAGAGAGTCAAGGAAGGAAGTGGGGCCAGAACTGAGTGTTGAGGGTCCCTTGGAGACAAGAAAAAAGAGAAAAGCATGTTAATGTTCATTACAAGGCATGATGCAGTCAGGGATTTACAACTATGTCAGCTTTGAAGCCTTGAGAGCGGAGCAGACAGACATATCAGATGCAAAGGTTAAGGAGGGAGTGGAGGGAGGTTTTCTGCAGGACCAGTGAGCTTAGCCTTAGTCTGTTAGAAAACATGGCCCTTCAAGCAGAGAAATGGCAAGACCAGATTTGTGTTTTGACATGATGGGAGTAATCAGTTTAATCTGTCTGAATAAAAATAGCTATGACTGTTGGAGGCGGGGTTAGCACTTATAAAAGTGGGCAGAGCCTACGAATGTTTTCTGAGCTAAACTAAACGACTCTTCAATTTCCATTGCTGATTTAGGATACTCACACAGATGTGGGAGCACTCTCTTTGCTTTTTGTTTCCTTGAAGGAATCTCATTTCTGTTCTAAATTCTATATATCCTCTTGTTTGCCTTCATTTATGTTTACACTACCTGTCAATTTAGGATAATCTGTGATTTTTAATGTGTTTTCCTCTTTCTAGATCATTATTAAATGTGCTAAATAAAACCAGAACCATCTCTGCCTCTGGCACTTCCTCCCTAAACACTTCTACTAGTTCACGTGCTGATTGTTATTGGCAGAATATCTCTGAATTCCTTGCAACTTCCTTACTCTTCCCCAGTCCATATTTGTGAAGGAAATAAATAGGCCAAGTAATGTTTTCTCTTTACCTGGACAAGATCCAGGCCCTCTAGCTTGGTTTAAGCCTTACCTTCCTTTCCTGATTTAATCTATCACAAACAGACATAGATGAGGTCCAAATGGGCGTGTCACTTGTTAAGATGCTTGTCAATCAACAGACTTATTTCATGACTTAAAAAGTCATAGACATAGTGATTGGACAGAAAGGAAAAAGAGGGAAGTGAGGAAAGGAGGGAGGGAAGGAAAGGAAAAAGGAAGGAAAAGAGGGAGAGATGGAGGGAGGGAGGGAAGGAACAGAGAAAAGGAGGGAGGGAAAAGAATACAGAATCAAACACTGAACATGTCCTGAGACAGTCTCACTATTCTGCCCAGGCTAGCCTCAAACCCTCGATCCCTTGCCTCAGCCTCCTGAGTAACTGAGGGCTTTCATAACACAGCCACTCCTGTGCTGGACTGCTCCCAGTCAGGGTACACTAGGACAGTAGATAAGGCTTATGGAGACTCACCAATAGCATAGCCATCAGGGAAGATAATCTAAGAAGCCAGGTTGAATGTGAAGAAGTATCAAACTAGTTAGGGAGCTCCTGTCTGTCACAGTCACTGTCTGTACAGAGACTGCCTGTCCTGTGCACTACATCAGAGCATCCTAGGCTGGATAAGTGGAACCAATCTCCAGGTGCTTCTCAGCTAGGGATCAAGAAGCACATACTTCTCAGTGCTGGTCCAGCCAGCTCTGAGTCGGGAAGCCTTTGTCTCCCCTATGCTCACTCAAGCATAGGATAACAATACAGAAGAACAGCTTTAGGGGTGAGCTAGCAGAGGCAGTGCATGACTAACTCAGCTTGCTCTGTCCTTATTTGACCAGCACTTCAAGACATAGACACCTTACCAGGTAGGCAAGAGACAAAATATTTTCCGAGTGACAGTAGTTGCCCCAATTCCCAGAATGCTCCAGAGGAAATCGGTGGGTCTAGCGATGCTGTTTTCTATATATCTGCTGTCAGGCAACTTTCATTGTGCACTTGACTTAGCAAGAATCTTGGAATGAAGGTGAGTGTTTTAGGACCTACTACTAAATACCTTCCTTTACTCAGTGGACTTACACACAACCATGATGCTAATTCCTCCTCGGGGACAAAGCCTTTCTTGAAGACCCCTTTTCTTAACACAATTGGATTGAAAATTAAGTATGCCACACATAAAATTTAGGAAACTCATTCAGATTATAGCATCATCTAAGTGCTGGATAGTCTGGTAACTGTAAGGAACTTGAAATGAAGAAGAATTGCTAACAGTGTCTAAAGGATGCTAAAATGTAGCTGGGCGGACAGATTAGGAAGATGAAGGAGGAATCCTGGGTATGCTACACTTGTTACTGTTCTTGCTGTGGTAACAAAATGCCTGCCCAAAGCAACTTCAGGAAGGGAAGGGACGCTCTCTTCTGGCTCTCTGTATGAGGAGACAGTCTTTCGATGTAGAGGGCATGGTCGCAGGAGCTTGTGGTGGGTGATTATATCGCATCTGTTGGGAAGCAAAGAGAGAGATGAGTGCTGTACTTAACTTGCTTTCTCTTAAATTCTATATCCCCTCCAGGATTCGAGCCTAGGGGATGGTGTCACTGATATACAGGGAATGTTTTTTTCTCCCCAAATTTTATAGAAACACCACTAATAGACACTCTAAGAGGTATGTCTCCTAGGTGATTCCAAACCCTGTCAAATTAAGGATAGATCTAAACTTTTCTCCCACAAACCTAAAAATGGCTTTTCAGACAGGGTTCTCATAGTCATGTGATTTTAGCTGACTGAAGGCTTCAAAGCAGATAGCTACAAATCATACTTAACAACCTTGCTGCCTTGCCCCACTAAATACCTGATTTCATTCTGTCCTTCTCTGACATGGAATCAAGATCTGAAATGGAGTCAGCCCTATTGAGTGGTATCACAGTTTTCTAAGTGGGTTATCTTGAAACCTTGAAGAGTGTTTAAAGGTGGGCCCTCCTACCCAATGTATAACCTATGTTACTACAGGTAACTCTGTATAGACACTGGGATCTCTGCAGCTCCTAACAACAGCTTTTAAAACTGAATTTTAGTGGTCCAAAAAAGAAGAAGACAAGAAGCCCACTCTTTTCCCTTTCACTAGGCATCAAGCACAATTCCAGAGAAGCCTTCTAGGTAATAATCAACAAGAGGCAGATCCAACCCTCTGATTCCTGTTGTAGCCAGAATTTTGTGATGTCAGGCTATTTCTGGTCACTGGTAAGTTAGTTGGGCTCATTTTTTAAAACAATAGTCCCTCAAGACCATTTCCTCAAATTCTCCTCTGTAAAGTGTCTAATCCAATGTTCTGTACTGGTAGCCAGTCATTTTCTACCTGAGGCTGTCTACTCATGCCAGTTTTCAGAGCTCGGGTGCTGGTTTTCATGGGCAAGTGTCTTGAACAGCAGATGCTATGACCCTTGGGAAAATGGAAGGTATGGCCATTCAAGTGTATCCCCCCACCCCCTTGAGTTATTCATTGCAGATTCCCAATCTGCCAGCAGAGTTGACTTCTTCCGTGGCTGTCGGTAATAGTTTCTCATTTCCTGTTTTTGCTTTGGAGGGCTTGCTCTCCATCTGGGATGTGAGCAACCGTGACTTTACAATGACGTCATCACGAGGAGATGTGAAATTCACCCAGAGAACCTTTTCCTTTTCAAGCACAAACTTGGCTGTATCTTTGTACCAGGAATGTGGCACAATTTGCATGTGATCTCCATGTTTCTTTAGATGCCGTTTTCCCACCCCCCCATCATAAGTACCATTCCTGTAGCAGAGTCTAAAATATTTCCCATGGAGTTACCTTCACAAACAAACACAGTTCAGTAAGTAGCCCTTTCTAGGGTCATTGAAACTAAATGAACAACAGAAAAATTCTAGCCGCTCTTATTACTGATGGCGACCTACCATTACCCTTGAATGAGGAAGGATCAACACCTCAGGGCAGCACCCTGGTTAGAGGTACACCTTCAGTTTGATTATAGCTTCATTTATTTTCAATGGCAGAAACTTTACAGCTGCATAACAAAAAGCTTTATTGTAAAAGCTTATGTTGGCTTTTCTCTTTCCAATTATAAGGAGTATATCCTCACCTTCTGAGCATCGGAAGAGCAGGGAAAGCAAGAGATCATTAAGTAGGGAGAAGTGATTTATTTTTATCATAGGTAGTTTGGATTATGGTACTTGTCAAAGCATTGAGGAACAGTGCTAAACAGTAAAGTTTTAGTAGAGGACCCAGGTCATGGTCGTATGTAATAGTTCTGTGGGTTTGCGGCCCCTGATTCCCTAGCCATCTCTCATAGCACGGTTTCCAACCCACCCAGAGACCACTGTCTAAATAAGATTGGCTATTACAAGGTGAAGAACAGAGAGTTTCCTGGGTAATGTCACCGAGGGTTTTTTTTTTTTTTTTTCATTCTGAGAATCTTCCCCAGGCACTAGCACTGGTTTTAAAAGACAGAAAGGTGACCATATTTTTATGACAGCTTTTTTTTTTTCTTTCTTCTTTTCTTGGTCTGAGGTTGGAGTACAAGAACAAAATAGCTCTTTTTGTTCATTGTACCAAGAAATTCCCTCCTGGATCTATCAAGTGTGACTGTTCACCTAGCAAATAGCTCGGACATATCCAGACATAAACACCGTATGAATAAAACATTCTGCAATTGTGGGATACAGTTATGTTTTTCTCAAAGACAAGGAGCTCCGCTGTAGTCCATGTTCTTTGCAGACATCCGTGACAATCATCCTCAGAAGTGACACTTTACATTATTAACAAAATAAAAAATAATTTTAATTATCTCAGTGAACTCTGTCTATTGTGGCAGAACACGCATCATTAATTCGAAGAATGTGATTTAACCATCACTGTACTGTAGCGATGTCTGGGTTCAATTTAGCATTGTGAATTGTTTTTTCTTCCTAAAGGTTGAGCAAATGTTTTCCATGTTTCACGAAGAGCGTTATTTGGTGCCTTCATTTCTGTTATCTCTAATATGAAGTACTTTAAAATGAAGAGGATTGTTAGTGACATCCCAAAGATGTACTGATAATCAAAAGTTACACGATATAAGCAAGACTGTGTTCTATGACTTGCTTCTATACCTACAGAGAAAACCACTCCTAAAATGAAATTAATTTGGGCCACACGGAAAGGTAGAGGCCGAGATTAACACCTTAATTTACACACACAGGCCGGAGAAGCAGAAAGAACACATTCTGTTTATGAGCAGACCTCCACCTTCCAGCACAGTTGTGGTTTTGTAAAGGTGTCTGCCTTCTAGCCCCCTGCAGACGCTTTAGTACCTCATTGCCCTGGGCGCTGACCCAGCAGAGAGGTCCCTGTTCACCAACAACCTACAGCAATTTGCACTCATTGACACCACAGCAACTAATTGGTCTTCACGACCTGCAAACTTTCATTGAGGTCGCTGTGAGGTACCCGGTAAAAGTTCCTCATGTCAGATGGACTGCTGTTCTCCAACAGCAAGACTGTCAGGTATCCTTCAGGTGAGAAGCCTCAAGTCTAGCCTAGCTTTGAAAGACCATTTAGTGATTGGCTACAAAAGGGTGACCCAAAATGCACCAAAGTAGCTTCTAGAAAAATCGTTAAATTGTATTGAGCTGTTTCTATACATTAGACCTGGTACTAGCTAGGGTGTGAGCTATGTGTGTGATGCAATTTATTCTTCTTTTAATCTTTATAATCCCCAATTAAACCCAAGAAGCAAGGTATGAAGTCACTAAGGCACAGAGTGGAGCCAGGGTGTCTGAGTTAAAGCCCTGCGCTTGCTAACCAGGTCCAGGATTACAGCAGGTTACACAAGTTCTCTGTGAAAGCACACGATAGGTTTACAGAGCACTCACAATACACGTCAGTAGCCACCATGTCCATAAGTCATATCTTCAGTTGGGACTCGGAGGACCAAGTTCTGAAAATGATTTTGCACTCTCCAAAAGGTGTGTAATCATTTTTAGTGGAAGAGGAAGCAACTGGAAGTAGCCTGTGAGCAAAAGTACTTTAATTCAGTATTGTGTGTTTTCATGTAAAATTGATAAACTGCAAACCTGTGCTGGCGAGATGGCTCAGCAGGTAAAGGTTCTCACTCCCAAGGCTAACAAGCTGAATTCTACCCCTGTGATCCAAAGAGTAGAAGGAGAAAACTCACTCCTGAAAGTTTTCCTCTGACCCGCATACAGATACACACATACACACCAAATAAAAATTTAATAAAAACAAGAATTACAACGTAAGCCATATATCTTGCATATGATGTAGTGTTTCCATGGACTGTGTCAAGTAAAGCAATCACTTTAAAGAACATTATTACAAGGACTGGAGGTGTGGCTCAGTGTTAACCGTACTGATGGCTCTTCTATAAAACCCACGTTTAACTCCTGGCACATGGCAGCTCACAACCATCTCTAACTCTAGTTCCAGGGGATCCAGTGTTGTCTTCTGCTTTCCACATGCATAGGGTGTATTTATATAACAATACTATATGAGTGAAAACAAGCAATGGATAAAGTGAAGAGGTAAGTGTGTTCATGGATATTGGAGCACGGGAGTGCTGGAATACACTGACTTTTGAATCCAACTTCACTGTATTTATGGAAGTAAGCATTTTGTTGTTCTGTCTCTATCTTCAAGGTTCAAATAATTAATGAAACTAAATAATGCACCCACAAGACACTCACTACTGCTTTATATTGATATGAGGGATGTGTTCTGCCCTCAAATAAGGCAAGTTTTATTGAAGAAATCATTGAACAGACTGATCCAAAATTATGAAAGAGAAATTAGACACAGACACTCGCTGAGGTCTCTGGTAGCACTTCTAAATGGGTAGTTAAATATATAAGTTCAGGGTAGGGTGGAACAGCCCTCCCCTGGGGCAATCAGTAAAGCAGAGCATGTGAACATGTGACCAGGACAGGCCTTCCTGGGGAGAGCCAAGTAAGAAGCAGTATGGAACAATGAAACAGTGGAAGCTGGGCTGTACTCTCAAGTCTTTCACCAGAATCCACTCAGCAGTGAGGGCGGAGTTTACACCTGTGTCTCTCCTCCACAGTGACAATAGCTTCATCCATGAAGGCCCAGGGAGGGAGCTGACAAGGTGTTGGGGCATAGCCCATCTTCCCGATCTGCCCTAGACTAGTCAGTGAAGTCTGCTTCAAGTACTTGGATCTGTATGGTAATCAGCATGCCAAGATGGATCCGAGTTGTCCACACCCTGGTGCGGAGACTTGTCTGCCTTAGAGTGTAGACAGAATTCTAACTCATTCTATCTGGTAGCCTAGTTAATGGTCAGATCACAGCCTTGTGAGACCCTGTCTAGGTTCTTAATTTATAGAGCTGTGTGAAAACAGATGTCTCTGTGTGTTAAGCTTCTGAGTCTGTGGTTGTTTTTTTCTGCTACAGCTACAGAGAGTTAATAATCTTACTTTAGCCTGATCTAATGAAAGGACAAGGTCAGGTTGGAATCTAGCTCAGAAATACAGCTCTGCGCACTCACCCACTTCCTCCTCTGTTCCTAGCTGTAATTTATTGCGCACTTATTTTTTTGCCTCTGCGACTTGCAACTATAACGGATTATACCTTGACAGCCCCTCTCGACTCCATTGCCATTTCCCCTCTCCAATCCTATTTCTAGTATGGAGACTAGAGATTAAAGTAGAAGGAAGAGGCTAGGAAGATGTCTCCCGACAGGTAGGTACCTGTCATGTTGGCAGGAAGACCTGAGTTTGCATCCACAGCACCCTACATAAAAGCCAAGTGTTTATCTTTAACCCCAGTGTTGGGAGGTGGGGGCAGGAGACAGAGAGAGAGAGAGAAAGAGAGAGAGAGAGAGAGAGAGAGAGAGAGAGAGAGAGAGAGAGAGAAGAGATGAGAGAGATCCCTGGAACTCATTGGCCATCAAATCTACTCAAATTGACAAGCTTCACTTTCAGTTAGACACCCTGTTTTTAAAATTCAGATGAAAAAGGGACGGTGAGATGGCTCAGCAGTTAAGAGCACCAACTGTTCTTCCAGAGGTCCTCAGTTCAATCTCCAGCACCTACATGATGACTCCCAACCATCTGTAATGGGATCCGATGGTCTCTTCTGGTGTGTCTGAAGAGAGGGAGAGGGTACTCACAAACACAAAACAAACAAATATTTAAAAAACAGAAACAAAAGATGAAAAGCAATCAGGTAAGATACCTGATGCCAGTATCTTGCTTATACAGACACACACCACTACACACATACTACACACCGAGAGACTGATACACACACACACACACAACACACACACAACACACACACACAGAACAGAAAGAACATTTGTATAAATAGATTTGATATTACCTCCTTATTTCAGATCAAATAAGTATTGTTGTAGGAAATAAGCTATCACCAAAAAAAGGAGTTGTTAGAAATAACGACTTAGCACTGTCCAGTTGCACTGATCTAGGGTGTGTCCTCACACAAGCTCTGGCCCTCCCTGCCTTTCTGGGTCTGCATCTTCAATGTATACTATGAGACACATGTTTTCCCCAAGTTATGTAATAAACTTTGACAACATCCTTGCTGGTTTTGTAATGCATTCTGACATGCTACTTCATTGTACATTCATAATTCAAGTCATTTAATCAATCTGGATGGGGCAGAGTTTAAAGGGACTGTGAGTGCTTCTGAAAGCTAGGGGCCTGGATAAGTGACAGTCATTTTATTCTGAACCTCACCAGCCTTTCCAACTTGGGAAACACTACTGATAATCTTTTTAGAAGGTTCTGAAAAGGAACCAAAGTTCTTCATTTCTGCAGGCATAATACTGATCTGGTGTTTCACCCTTGATTATGCTTCAGATAGGCAGGAACTGTTTCAGGCCCACGTAAGAGTCAGTGAGAGGAACTTTGAACTGAAGGCTTCAACAAAAGCTAAGTTAGTAACGACAGACAGCAGGAGAAGGTGGCTCCTTGAGCGGGCACACAAAAGAATCTGTGTAAGAATATAGAGCGTAAGTGTGAGAGTCGGGATGAAATGTCCCCACATGCTTGGTCACTTGGTGCTCCTGGTTTGTGGCACTGTTTGCATAGCACTGGGTGGGCTGGCCTAGGTGGAGGAAGTATGTTCCTGAAAACTGGTTTTTGTGGTCTCAAAAGCCACATACCATTCTCAGTTTCTTCTCTCTGTTTACTGCTTACTGCTTGAGATGAGAGCCTTTAGCTGTTCCTGCTAACACATGTGGTGCTTGCTTGCTCTGTGTTTCCTCACCATGATGTTGATGGAGTGTGGGCTCCCTTCTCCCAGGGGTCACTGGCCACTGGCCACTGGCCCAGAGGATGAAGGGAGCAGAGTAGATGACAGAGTAGGGTTCAGATGACCTGTGGGTATGAACAAAATGACATCATTTAGGATCAGCTGCTGGGAGACAGATCAACTTTATTTAGGGTGAATCATGGGTTACATGTACGGTTTGGGGGGGGAGGTTTGAATATCCAGGTGGCAGAGGTTATTGACTGAAGGCGATGGTATGAGATGGCTCATTAGCACATGCAGGCATTCCAGACATCTCAGGTGCTTGCTGATTGGGTTCTTATGCGGGGGGGAAGCTGAACCTGAGATCTAACCAAGGCTAAGTGACACTATGCAGGTACAGGGTACAGGGGTTTGGGGACACGGTCAGAGAAGGAGAAGCCCTGCTAGTAAAGGAACCCCCCAGTTTTACCAAGCTTGGGACTTTCCAGTAATGTCAGACTTTGTTCATAATTAGCAATGTTTCCCCACAGTGGAGGTGGACTATTACCCCTCTGGAACTGGAAGTCCCAAATAAAGCCTCTTTCATAAGTTGTCTTGGTCATGATATTTGTCACAGCAATGGAAAAGTAAGTAATATCATAAGTATTGTAGAATTTAAAAGTATCTATTCCTCCATTGGGAAATTTCAAAATTCACTGATACTAGTGACAAAAATATAGTCAGTTTGCCAAGACTTTGGTGAGGCTGTTTTCAACCACCCTGATTATGACTCCAAAAGATTGTTACTGTAGGTTGACTTATATCACTCAAAATAATATATCCAGGTCCAGAATTAGTTAATTAGCATTATGTTGATCATATTTATATGTGACAGTAACAAGAAGGGCAAATCTACTTTGGTTTGTGACTTAAAGCAGTTTCAGCACATCATAGCAGGAAGACAAGACAGAGCAGCTTCATCCATGGCAGCAGATGGTGACAGATCAGGAAGCAGAGGCTGGGACTCAGAGCCAGAGGCTAGGCAGGTGGGCACGTGACAGAACATTCCAATTCACCCCAAGTGACCAATTTCAGCCAGTCAGGCCCCACTTCCTATGGGTTCTCCAGATTCCTAAAGTATTGCCAACAGTATAGGTACAGGTGTTCAAAACAGAAGCTTGTGCAGAATATCTCAGACTCAAAGTATATTAAGTTCTGACTCCAGGATCCAAGAACATGACTGTTTGGAAACAAGCTCTCTGTAGCTGTAATCAAACAAAAATAGGGTGTTTGATTAGAATCAGATCTGTATCTAATTGGGTTTTATCTTTTTTAATGGAAGGGACATTGAAAACACAAAGCTCCCCTCTCCAGGAATGTAGATTGGGCAAATGACAACACAGGCAGAGATTTGAGTGACACAGTTTTACACCAAAGAATAACAAGGATTACACACTGTAGCTAGGAGCTAAGCAAAGGTGCCAAAGAGGTATTCCAAAAGGAACCTGCTCATACCCATTCCGCCTTTGGTCTCCAACTTTCCAGCACACAGGACTTCAAGGGAAAACATTTCCAGTTGTGGAATTTATGTTGGTAAACCTAGGAAACTAGCACAGCTATCTAATTGTAAAAGTTGTAAGATTGGTAGACACACTAATCACAGATTAGGCATGCCAGTTTTAGCAGAGAAATTAGAAGAAAAAAATGTTGTTGAAGAAGCCAAGACTCAAATAAGTGATAGGAAAAAACCAAAAGCCTTGTCATTAAAAACTGGGTGGCCCTCTGTGGTAGTTTGAATTGTTTGGCAGCCATAGACTCATGTGTTTGAATGGCTGGCCCTTGGAGAGTGTTAGGAGGTGTGGCCTTGTTGGAGGAAGTGTGTCCCTGCAGGGATGGGTTTTGGAGTCTCATCTATATGTCAAGCTACAGGCTACACCCAGTGTTGAGACAGTTCTCTCTCTGCTGCATTCGCATCAACATGTAGAACTTTTGGCTCTTCCAGCCATGTTTGGCTGCATGCTACCATGTTTCCTACCATGATGGACTGAACCTCTGAAACTGTAAGCCAGCCCCAATGAAATGTTGTCCTTTATAAAAGTTGCCTTGGTCATGGAGTCTCTTCCCAACAATAAAATCCTAACTAAGACACTCTCAAAAATCATTTAATGCCTCTAATTCCATACAATAGGAGAGACTCAATTAGACAGTTGAGGCATTCTTTTGAACACTATTGTTCTATATCTACCATTAAGCTCCCAGTTTAGCTAGATTCTGGGAAGCTAAGAAGCATCTTTGGAAATAATGTCAATAAAATATTTCATGTTTTGGGGTACTTTAACACACTTTTCTCTATAACACACTAGTCATCTTAACACTATGACACAAAACATACTTTGACATCCTTTAAAGAATAAAGAAACAGAGGCCCAAAAGAGTTAAAAGGAAAAGATGACTCAGGGTTTGGGTTAGATCAGTTGGTCAAGAATTTGTCTGGCATGCATAGTCCCCAGCACTACTTAAGAAGAAATGGTGGTGGCTGCCTCTTATCTCAGCACTTGGAAGGCAGATCAGAAGTTCAAGGATATCTGTAGTTATACAGCAAGCTCAAGTTTGAGACTACGATGGGCTAAATGAGACCCTGTCTCACACCCACATACTCAAACACCATTCACTGTAATACAGTCCTGAATGAGGCAAGCAGAGTAGTGACTAATGAAGAGAGTAGAAAGGTTAGTGGTTGATGCAGAACATTTTCCTACTCCCGCACTTCCATTTAATTTCTTCACTCTGTCTCTCTCCCTCTCCTTCCTCCTTCCCTTCCTCCACTAAATTCCATTGCCCCTGTTTATAAAAAATACATTTTGATTATGACAATAGTTAAACAGTCTCCGAGCATGCCTGAGGAAGTTAGTAGTATTGTTCCTCAGAGTTCCTCGTAGGGTTAGTGATGCGGACATCATCATAGTATACATGCAGTCCTCTCAGTCTCCTGTCACTGTCCTCTAGGCCTGATGGAATGAAATGGAGCAGCCATCAGTGGAAATATTTTACCCAGGGAAACAAACTGCAGAGCTGTCAAATCAACTTCCTGGGAGTTCAGCTTCATTTCAGTCTTTAGAAAAAGCCAATTCGTGGGCTGTCTTACTCTTTCAGAGGAGACATACCCAGTGTGCTTCAAGAACGGACTGACACTGTATCTTTTCTTTATATTATAGTTAAATTCCTTGGAGTGCTTTTACCTAGAAAGTGAAACACATAACCACCAACGTAGACAGGTCTGCACTCAAATACCAGCTCGCCCAGCTGCCCAAGTCTCTTGACAGTTGTCAACCACTGGTCTCCTTTCCTTGTTCCTGTTCCTGAAGCAGCTTAAGGGAGGAAGGATTTATTTGAGCTCATTGTTCAGGGGACCCAGTCTGCTAAGGAAAGCATCTGGGGTGATAGGAGCTTGCAGCTGAGGGTCCTCACATCAAGGCAAATAAGGACTCTGATAACTCCAGGCAGAACAAGAAATAGATATAACATCTTGAACCTTAAGTCCAGCTCTTCTCTCCTTAGCTAGCACTCAGTTCCCATGGTTCCCTGACTTCCCAAACAGTACCACACATCATTGACTAACTGTTCAAACACATGAACTTTGAGGGGACATTTTACATTCAAACTATAAAGCCATCCTTCAAACAAATTTTATTTAGAGAGAGCGTCCCCACTTACACACGCTGAGCTGTGGTGTCTATGTAGATAAATGTTCTTTGTATAAAAGCTGTCATCGAGGAATTTCATTCTTACATTTGGCTTTGAAGATGACTAGCTAGTGGCAATCTCAGCTGTCTTTTTCCACTCTGCACAGTTACCTATCCAAAATGACACACCCCCTTAACAATCAGAAATCCTTTTAGACTTTGAGAGCATAAGACTCAAAACACAGAGACCATCAGTGGGAGCTCCAGTGAACTTGCCTACAGGACTCCACCTCGTTTATACTTCAGCTGGCAACTACGAAAGACAGCAAGCAACACTCAAGACCAAATTAGACTTACTACAGAGATGTATTGCTTTGATGAGCAACTTTACTTTGATACGAGATTTGAAACAGGACAAGTGGGCTGGCCAGATGGCTCAGAAATGAAGGACCATATCCTTCAATCCTGATGACATGAACTGGATCCATGAAGCCCACATGGTGGAAGAAGAAAGCCTATTTCTATAAACTGCCCATTGACAGTCACACCTGTACCAACACATGTGTGCATATACATGTATACATACACATGGTGTGTGTGTGTGTGTGTGTGTGTGTGTGTGTGTGTGTGTGTGTGTGTGTGTGTAGGGGCAGACAAAGAAAGAGAAATATAAAAAAAAATTAAAACAACAACAAGAACAAAAAACATAAAATCTTGCACAAGGAGGTACTTAGCTCAAAGTCCTGATTGGTGGTAGGAGTGGACGCAGGGACTCTCTAAGTTACTAGACTATATGGTCCATCTGGGAATGTTCTACCTGAACCGTTTGACCAGTGCCTCAGAGCAAGCATTTATAAATATTTGCTGATGTGTGAATGAAAGCATTGGTACCTATACTTTACCAGTAGGAAGAGAAAATTGGCAGTTACACACTTTAATGATGACTTACACATCTGTGAGCAGCAGAATGGTGAAGGGCAGGGGTGGTGGGGAGGTGGAGAGAGCTGAGTTAAAAATAAGGGGAGGGTACAGTTCTACTCTTTTTGCTTCAGTACTTTATCCATTACCATGATATCAAGCCAGATACACATCCTGCTTCAAAGGTTTCTATAGTAGTCTTAGTAATTTTCAGTAAATGTTAGCTATTACTCTTATTGCTATTATATATTATTATTATTATTATTATTCTAGAAATGGGTAATGGGTTCAGAAGTCATGCAAACTAAAAGCATATTCGCAAAGTACATGTAAGAATAAAAGCACATGACCATAAAAAAACACTCAGTATATGTATCCAATTTATCCAACCAGCTTGGTGCCTTTAATGACTTTCTCTTTCCCCATAATCTACACCGTAGACATTTCATTAAAGGTTTCTTACTCTAGAATAACTGCTTTGTACCACCTCTTGAGTACATCCAAGAGAGTCAGGTCTTTACTGAGTTGGGCTTCTCAGACCTGGGGTGGCCATTGAGGTAGTCAGGAAATCATTATGTATAATAGTGATAATAATACCCATCAATTACTGAAAGTTTGCTGTGTCCTCCAACTCCACTGAGCACTTTATGCTCACTATTTTATGGACTCCTACATCAACCTTACTTGCATAAACAATGAACACATCCATTTTCCCTGTGAAAACTCCGAGGCTCAAAAGATTAATCAACCTTTCCCAACATCATCTCTCTTGTTCTGAATGGAGATAGAGAAGTGAATGGGCTCGTCACCACAGCCAGACAGAGGGGGAATTCACTGAGAAGTGCAAGTTCAACCTTCTTGTAGTGAAAGCGATTCAGAACATGGAGCTATGACAGACCCCAGAAGCAACTCAGCTACAGTTTAGATCCCAATTTTGATCATTCCCTGTCATGTCCTGAGAGTTGCCTATGTGGCAGGGCTCAACAAGGATAGATACCTCTGTCAAGGCTCTGGACTGTCACGAGTTCCCTTGGCTTAGCTCAACATAAGTTCACAGCCTGATTCTAGCCCCATGATTCTAACAAGATTTTGTTAAACAGTGAGTTGTAGAGACCATTATTGACCCATTGAGAATTACCACCAATGGTTTGTCTTCTTGTCCCATGATGACATTGGACCTCATGAATACAGAATTTCTGGAGTTCCCCTACATCATTGTCTTCAGAATGTACATCAGACATTTCAAATATCTTAATATGTTAAGGACTTTTAAAGCCACTTAGCATCATTGTGATCTATATCTGAGGAAACAAGTAGAGACCCCACTGTATAAGAATTTCGACTGGAGTTAACATTGCCATAGAGAGTGACTTAAGGCAAATTAAAGTAAATTAAGAAAATTTACTGAGGGTGTGTCTCCCAGAGTAAACGTATGAATATAGTAGCAAGAGGACATACCCAGTACCTCTGCATGTGAACTCCTAAAAGTTTGGATGTGTAAACAATCAGTTACTAATAACTAACCAAGGCTGGTGGTTCACATCTACAATCACAGGACTCTGGAGGCTTAGGCAAGAAAATCGATAGCCTCAAGGCCAACCTAAGCTACACTGTAAGCTTGAGATCACTCTGGGCTACTTAATGAGATCCCATCTCAAAGAAACAAACAAATAAACCAAAAGAAGAAGAAGAGGAGGAGGAGAAAGAGGAAGAGGAGAGAAGAAGGAAGAAGAGAGGAGAAGAGGAAGAAGAAGAAGAAGAAGAAGAAGAAGAAGAAGAAGAAGAAGAAGAAGAAGAAGAAGAAGAAGAAGAAGAAGAAGAAGAAGAAGAAGAAGAAGAAAAGAAGAAGAAAAGAAGAAGAAGAAGAAGAAGAAGAGAGAAGAGGAGGAGGAGGAGGAGGAGGAGGAGAAGAGAGAAGAAGAAGAAGAAGGAGGAGAAGCAGCAGCAGCAGCAGCAGCTGGAGATGGTTCAGCAGTCAAGAGCACTTGTTGCACTTCTAGAGGACCCCAGTTCTAGTCTTAGCTCCCACATTGTATGTCACAACCATCTAGAACTCCAGTTCTATGGAATCCAATGGCCTTTTCTTGCCTCAGCAGGTATCAAACAGATAAGCAATAAACAGATATACATGCAGGTAAAATACTCATATGCATAAGTAATCAGTAAGTGAAAATAAATAAGTAAATGAGTAAATTAAAAATGTTAAAAACGAATAAGTAAGAGTAAGAACTGAAGATGGCAGAGATGCCTATAACACCAGCACTTGGGAGGAGAGGTCAGTAAGAAGAGAAGTTCAAACTCATCCATGGCTACATTGCCTACATAGCAACTTCAAGGCCTTAGTCTTGCTTAGGCTACATAAGATACTGTCTTCAAAAAAGGAAGAAAGGAAGGAAGGAAGGAAGGGAGGGAGGGAGGAGGAGGGAGGAGGAGGGAGGGAGGGAGGGAGGGAGCAAGGGAGGGAGGGAAGAGAGAGGACAGAAGAATGAAAGGATTTGATACCTTGTATTTTATAATGGCTATGACTGATCTTATGATACTAGGTGCCTCTTCTTGATTAATAATGATTGATATAAACATTTGTTATGCCCATGGAGTAACTACTGTTACTATGTAACTATCCATGCAATCATCTATGCTATATATTTTTAAGCCCATCCAATTTTATAGACAAGCAAGAACCTGGACTCACTGTGAGACTCTATGTCTGTTATTTCCTCCATAGAATCAGTTTCTAGCCTAGGTGGGTTGAAAGGAATTCTCCCTTCCATCATCCATACTTCAGCCTCTGCCAATCAAATAGTGACATGTGTCAGAACCTCAGGTATGACAACACAGTTTTAGGTGGAAAGGATAATGATATATTACTTACAAATATTTAGATGTTATATTAAATTGCTTTACCTCTCAAAGAAATACCATGATGTCTTTTAGCTAGCTAAGGCTATAGGATCCTGTGTGTGTGTGTGTGTGTGTGTGTGTGTGTGTGTGTGTGTGTGCATTTAGAAGACAGAACCTATATCACAGACTGTATATCATTCGCAAGACTCATTAGAGAGTTCAGGAAGGAAGTTAGCCTTATGTTCCCAGGTAGAGAGGATCTGCCAGTAGAATTTATCATACAAGAGAGATCACAAGTTCACACATTTCTCCTAAGACCTTGACAGCTTAGACATAGGGTCAAAGCTTCATTTATTGACTTCTGGTTGAAGAAGATATTAAGGATATTTTGAAAGTAATTGGTTATAAACATAAAGTGTGACTTATATAAGCTTCAAGGAAGAAAAATATTACCCACACACGGAGCCCAACTCTGCATTTCTTCTTGGTATTAAATATATCATATTAAATGCCTACAGGGATTAACAAACATATTCCCATAACTTACAAAATCAGATCTGACAGTATCTAAGACAATATTTTCGAACTAATGGTTGGTACCCTGAAGCACATTGTTAAATCAATTTAGTGGGTCATAAGCAGTATTTCTCTGAAAAGGGGAAGAGAATGGATTATTGAAAAAATGGAAATATTAGATTGGAATAGAATATATTAGGCTGTGTAACAATGTTAGGTAAAGTTAAACTTTGTGTTAAGAATATAAATACCACATCCACTTCTTTTTCCCTATCAAATAGAACAAAGGAAACCTTGGAATAGAGCAGCTAATAGATACATTTTTTTTTTGTTAATAAATATATACACATAAATGGATATGTTTGGCTCATAATATAAAGCATGGTTCCTACTGCTGGATAGAATGAATATTTTTAGCAACTTGTTATACATAGATATTCATATGCAAGCATATGTACACATGCCAACACAATAATGCATACCTGAAAAATGCCATCAGCGAACTTTTAGTAGTAGACTTGACACAAAGATCTTGTATCTCTCTGTGTGTGTGCATGCATGTGCATATACAGGTGTATGTGGGTCCCCTCGCCTGTGCACACACATATGGAAGTCGGAGGTAGACTTTGGGTGGCTCAGAGTATTCATTTAACTAACCTTTATACAGGCTTCTTCCTAAACCCAGAGCCTACCTATCGGCTAGATTGTCTGGCCAGAGGACTCAGAGATCCTGCTTTGTACATCCCCAACACTGGTGTTAAGAATATGTGATAACACCTGTCTTAAAAGAATGTGTGTCAATGCTAGGAATTCAAACTCTGGTCTTCACGTTTGTGTAGCAGGTACTTTATGTACTAAACCATCTTCCTAGTCCCCGGCATGAGGTTACCATGCAGGTGACATACTGAATGTTTGTTAGGTGACATCTTCAAGGAGAGATGGGCAAAACAGAGAAGAAAGGGAAGGAAAGCAGAGCTGAGGGTTTAGAACCTGACTTCTCATCCTTCCCAAACTGAATAGCTCTCTCTACCATGGACAATCTAGATGGGCGGTGGGAGGGGGCGATAGGACAGGAGAGGGGAAGGTGGGATCGAGAGGGAGAGGAGATGAAGAGGGAAACTGCACTAAGCTCAGAGCCTGACTCTACCTCATAGACTTTAGAATTTACATGCTAGCAGCTCAACTGTAATTTTCAAAACTTAGAATGCCAGGGTAGAATACCTTCTAAACAGGAAAAGAGACCATTTCTGTTGCTAATCATACACCTTGGGCTTCAAGTTTCTTTCTAGGCAGCTTTGCTAGATTCTTAACTCTTCACAGAGAACCGTGCACACCCATCTAACAGGAGGTGGCATGCACATAAAGTATGTATTACATTTGATCAGCAGCCTAAAGGAACTTTCTAATACACTAGTACTTTACAACAAGTAAGTGCTTCACAACTCTAAAATTCATAATTGTAAAAAATAATTATAGGAAATGCCAAAGGAAGTCAGTTTTGCTATTGGTATGGAAATAAAATTTATATTTCTAAAGAAAATAATTTGACAGAATCTTAGCCAAGCTAACCAAGCAAGGCACTGTGCAATCTGCTTGCTTCTGTGTGTTTCTCTAATCTTAGCTGTTTTAAATATTCCAGTGACTAATATAAAAAGCACATAAGCAAACATCAGAGACTTGTGGATCTAGATACTTCATTTTGAAGAACCAAGAAAAATGCCACTTAATCGACTTTTGCACCATCTTCACATTATTATTGTTTTAAAAAGATATTTGTGTATGTGTGTGTGGTTGCGCGCGTGCAGAGGTGTACATGAGCTATGGCATATGTGCAGAATGGAGAACAAGTTTTGAGAGTTGCTTCTCACCTTCCCTCTTGCTGAGCAGGGTCTCTCTTGTTGTTTCTGCCCTGCTGCATACTCTAGAGTAGATGCCCTGTGAGCTTTGGGCTGGCTCTGCTCTATCTGCCTCCCTGCTTGTCAGGGGTATTGGAATAACAGGTGTATGCCACTGTGCCCAGGCTTTTCACTTGAGTTCCTGGAACCATTTGCAGGGCAGGTGAAGCATTTCCCCTGTGCCTCTTTTTAGAGCCCACTGAGAATTTCAATTCTGCCAACATGAGCCCAAAATACAGGTTTAATCATGTCACCCACCTGCTCCATCACTGTCTGGGATAATGTACAGCTGAGAGCTTACTTACCTTCCAATCCTGTCTCCTACAAGTTCCACACGTGACATTTAAATGATGCCTGGTCCTCTTTTCCATCAACTGTCTCCGATAGAGTCAGAGTCATGTTGTTCATTTTCACAGCCCGCCCCCATCCTCATTCCCATGCTGGACCTAATCTACATCAGAGTTAGAGATCACAGTAGATTTACTGTTCTCTTACTCTTCTGTGGATGTTGAAAACAAATGCCCTTCTCTCCTGCCCAGCTGTGCCCTTGTGGTCTGTATTAGCATGTCTCAGATTGTAAAATGCATGCAAATCCCCTGGATCTTGTTCAAGTGTAGGTATTGATTCAGTAGGCTGGCATAGAGCTGTTGATTCAATTCTGCCTGTCTAACAGATTGACCAGCTAGGCCTCAGCTGCCACTCTAGGCACTGTATTTTTGAACCACACAACTGAGTACATTGACTCTCAGGTTTTTCAGAACTGGGTCAGGTAATGTCTCAATGGCCAAAGGCACTTGCCATCAAGGCTGACTACTTGAGTTTGATCCATAAGATCCACACAGTGGAAGGAGAAGATCTACTTCTTTCTGTTGTCCTTTGACCTTCATGTGTATACCATGTTGTGTATGTAACATAGCGTATGTGTGTGACATACAGAGATAAACAAATAAATAAATAATAAGATAAGTAAATAAATGTAATAAACAAATGGAATTGTCCAAATCTTGGAATTACTCAATGATACCTGGGTCTGTCCTAGGATATTCTGATTTTATGTTACAAGGCACAAACTGACCTTAAGAGTTTTTAGGTTTAAACATTCCCTGCTAGATTCTGATGTGCAGCAGAGTTTAAGAACATTGGTCTACACTCTAATTTGGATAATCATGTTCTCACTTTTCTCCTTTACTTAACCCAAGTCTTGATGGCCTGCAGAGTATCATGGTAGGTTATAATAATTGTCCTTGTCTCTGGTAAGCATGCCCACTGCATCATACACTGAGTTCTTCCTATCCACGAGACACATGTCTTTTAAAGGATTTCCTTGATATTGACTCTATTTCTCTCCTTGGGTCTTTGGATACAAGCTGTGGCATTCTTGGCTCTGAACTTCCTATCCTAGCATGTTTTGCCTGCCCATGAAATACTTACTGTGAGTCAATACATTTAAATTGAATCATTCACTGGTTTATTCAGCCAAGTCTTTTCCAAGCATTTCTTAAATATCACGGAATATTCTAGAACCTGGCGATACAGAATCAAACAGAAAAGACCAAGTAAAGCCCCTAGCATACTGATGTTTATAACCCAGTTTGAGAGACAAACAACAAGCAAATGAGTATCAGCTGAACTAAGAGATGATAAATCACGAAGGAAAGATGGCAAGTTGGTGTGGGGAGCAGGATGTTTGCTGCCAATCCTGAAGACTTGAGTTTAATCTGCAGAACAAACATGATAGACAGAAAGAACAGATTCTCTCAAGTTGTTCTCTGATATGCACACACACACACACACACACACAACACAGGAAAAAATAAATAATGCAAAAAATATGAAAGTATGAAGATGAAGAAAATTCCAGAAAGAGGGAAGAAATAGTGGGGACTTCTCTGTGTGGGTGACTGGGAGTTTCTAAGGGAGAGCAAAGAGAGTCTCTTGTGACTGAGAAGAGTGAAAAAAAGGCTTCTGGGTCATGTCAAGGTAGTTAAAAGGACTGGAGTGAGTATAATTTTTTTATATCAAAATCTATTCGACAGTATTTGCATAGCTTTTTTTTTTTTTTTTTTTTTTTTTGGTGTTTCTGGAGTGACTTTCTGAAATAAACCATGCATCAGGCCTCATACCAAGTCTGTTATAAGGAAACACACAAAAGCTTAGGCCAGGGCACATCTCTTCTCTGTGCTCTCACAAATTCTCAGCCCTTGTCTCAGAAAGATCTTCTCTGTAACATCATGAGGCATTGCTCTCATCAATCTCCATCACCCAACATCACACACTAGGAAACTTACGAACACTCACATTTATTTCTCATAATCCTGGAGGCTAGAAGGGCCGGAATCATAGTGCAGAAGGTTTGGTGTCTAGCAAGAGCCTTTTACCTGGTCCAAACATGGACCCTTCAGCTAGTGTTCTCACATGGCAGCAATTGTGAAGGAAGTTCTTTGATCCATTTCTCTACGAACACTGACCTTGTTCATGGGAATCCCTGAGCTCTAATGACATACTCCAACGCTCTACTTTCTAATGACTTTGAGTTTTAGGGTTTCAATTCACAAATTTTGAGGTACACACACACACACAATCACACTGTAACATTGGATTTCAACCAGAATGGCTCATTTCCAGAGAGCCTCCTTGATGCTTCAATTATAGTATTCATCTCTGTCACACCGTTCTCACATGTCCTCAGTGCTAAAACTGAGGTACAATGTTATAAGTTGATTGACTGTATCTCTTCTCTCCTCTTCATACTCCCCAAACACATCCATAAAATAAAAGATAATAAGAATTCTTAAAGACAAATATTCTCTCTTCCTTTTTGGTCAGACCCTAATGCAGTATCTAGATGAATATAGGCAGTTAACATGTGTTGGTTGACTGACCTAAGGTCTTAATACATGTACTCCTCTCATGGCTGTCTGACACTACACTAGAGGAATTGGCTTCATATGTTCTATAAATATCAAAAGAAGTATATTATAAGCTGATGAGAGGTCTCACTGAGCAAGAATTTTGCTCTGTGAACCTGATGGCAAAGGTTCAATCCCAGGATCTAATGTTGGAGGAAAAGAACTCCTGACATGGTAATCTGACATCCATACATGTGCTATAGCGTGTGTGTGTATGAGTGTGTGTGTGTGCATGCACTTTCTCTCCATCTCCCACTCTCCCCCATGCGCGCAACACACACACCACACAATGCACACACGCACACACACACACACACACTGCGACTTTTTTAAGTAGCACATTTTTTAGGAACATAAATTTGATCAGAAAAGAAAAGTTTGTGTACACATGCACAGGAGTGCACATACACGTTATGCCTATGATTTACTTTTAATAATTAAACATTTTTATATTTCTATCTTTAAACAAACAGATGTCTTTTGGAGTAACATGGGAGATTCTTGTGGACTTTCGTGATAAAATCGTTGCTCACTGCCCCTGCTTTAGGGGTACTTTGATGGAATGTCTGAAGCCTTCCTCTGAGAGACCCAGCCTCTAATTGGAAAAGGGAGGGAATCCTTATGGGAATGGATGGCTACAAAACGTCCCTAATTTTTTTCCTAAGTTTCCCCAGTTCTCAGGAGCTTTAAAGCCATTACCCATACTTCCCCATTTCCTGGCCCAGTTTTCCCCAAACTGAGTTCTCTAGAACCATTAATTTATGTTCTCTAGAGACTAAAGGAAATCTATGCTCAAATAAGGGCTAGAAAACACAGAATAAACCCCCGCAGGCCATCTACTATGCATCCTACATTTTATTAAACCTGTTGTAATATTTTTTGGTGTTTAGAAAACAAATAGCCTAACAGCACACTGTCAACAGATGGAGAGGAGGCGCCAACCCTGAGCACACAGTAGGACAGACACCACACTGGAGACTTCTGCTGAACTATGAAGTTGCTTAGTGGTTATTTCTTTTGCTAGCAATGAAACAGAACCCTTAAAGACAAGAATTATAACCTGCAGTTCCTTTTTGTTTGTTTTCCTGTTTTGCTTTGTCAAAAACATTTTAGACACATGCATTTATTATTTACCTATTTACTCATGTGCTAATTTGGAAGTCAGAAGATAAGTTTCAACCCTGTTCTTCCACCATGTGAGTTCTCTTCTTATTAACAAGCACTCTGCCTTAGTTTTATTGTTGTGAAGAGACACAATGGCCAAGCTAACTCTTAAACAAAAGAACATTTAATCAGGGCTGGCTTACAGTTGTAGAGGTTCAGCCTATTTTCATCATTGTGGGAAGCATGACAGTATCCAGGGCAAACATGGTGCTGGAAAAGCCAAGAGTTCTACATCTTGATCCAAAGGCCACAGAAGGAGACTAGATTCTACAGGCAGCTCCCATTCTACATTGGACAAAGCTTGAGGACTAGGAGCCTCAGAGCACCCCTATTCAGTGACACACTTCCTCCAACAAGGTCACGCCTATTTCAACAAGGCCCCACCTTCTAATAGTACCATTTCCCAAAGGCCAAGCATATTCAAACCACCACACACTCTTACCCACTGAGCTACGTGAAGAGTCACATTTGACTGGCTTTTCAAACGTCTCTTATTTATTATTTATTTATTTATTATTATTTATGTACATGAATGTGTCTGTGTGAATGTATGTCATGTTTGCACCAGTACTCACAATAGCCAACTATTGGCTTTCCTAGAACTGGAGTGACATCTCTTGTGACATGGGTTCTGGGAACAGAATTCAGGTCCTCTGGAGTAATGAGCACCCTTAATCATGGAGCTATCTCTCCAGTCCCCAGGTTTTAGATTTTCATGCAGGGTTTCATGCAGCCCAGAATAGCTTCGAACTAGCTATCTAGCTGAGGGTGGCCTTGAACTCCCAGTGCTCCTATCACTACCTCAATAGTGCTGGGATGACAGGAACCCACCATCACTTCTGCCTTATAATCTTCAGTTTCTAAAGAGCATATCAAGACAAAATAATTAGACCTGGATTCACACACAGCTAGCAAGTCACAGAAAATGATCCAGAGCTGTGTTTCTGATTCCCAGGGCTTTTTTCTCTATGAAACACATGAGAAGAAGCTACAATTATGAAATAGAACTCCCACAGACACTAAGAGTGTCCTTTTGCTGACATTCCCATTGGAGTAGAGAAAGTGGTAAGGATACTATATGAAATATAGTTATAGTTTCTATTTATTATTCATAAAATGCTTATTTATTGTATTTTTCTTAAAACAATAATAATTTTCAATAATTGACTAGATCATTTCTGTTTGAACATGTTCTATGGTTCACATATGGACCATTATATTGAAACTAACCCTCTTTTCTGCAGCAGAATTTGAGAGAGGAATCATGGGCATATCTGATTCTAATTATCAGTGTACTAACTTACAAGTAAACATGTGGGATACTCAGTGGGTGTATAGTTTGATGACCTGCTGCGGTATATTTATATGAAGTATTACACATTCACTTGCATAGTGCCTAGATATTCGCTGGAAAATCAATTTTGAGACATAAGTATACAAAATTCTAAGTTTTAAAAAGTCTAAATCTTTTAATCCTCTCATGCGCTCCTCTTTCTTTCTTTCTTTTTTTCATTTTCCCTGAGAGACAGCTAAGACACAGGGCTGCATAATTACAGCACAGAGCATATGGCAATTCTATCGAGAAATACTAACTGGGAAATAAAGTTTTAATAAAATAAAGGCACAGAACGATTTGCGCTGCAGTAAACTAAATGTTACCCGTATGTTAGTTGCTTTTCTCCTCTCTGACTGAGCAACTTAAGGGACAAAGACTTGTTTGGACTCACAGTTTAAGGGGATCTCTATCTCTCATGGTGAGAAAAACAGCAGAGTAGCTCATATCCCTTGGTGGCTGAGACTTCCAGTGGATTCCTCACTGATAGCCAAGCCAGGAAGCAGAAGGCATGAACACAAAAAGCCAGAGATATTATTATGCTAAGAACCCAGCCCCAGTAATCTCCCTCTGTCAGCTAGGTCCTAACCTCTACAGATTCTATGGTGCTCACAGCAGTATGCCAACTTGGACATGGACTTTCTGGAGTTGTTTCAGACTCAAACCAAGGAGATACATGCCTGTGTATCTCCTCCCTCACCTCTAATCATAGGTTTGTTGCCTTGTGTACAGCCTGGTGACATCCCTGTCCCCTCCTGGGAATCTTCACACAAGTCACTTCAGAGTCCAAACTCTCTTGATTTTCAATGCCTGTAAAATGAGGCCACCACCATGACTCATGTTCTCAAATCTCATCTTCATTGGAGTGTTCTGCCGTGTGCTACCTTCTGAACCTCACCTCTCTCTTTGCTTTTAACTTTGAAAGTTCTGAAAGAAGAGGACTGAAAAGTTACGATAGCAGTCAGTAAGGGTTTCTTATGCATTTCTCATGACTTGGTAATTATTGTGCAATAGTGATCAATGATCTGTGATCTGTCCTACATGCGAACAACACGGGAGAACTTCGGTTCTACTGCTCAGCCAAGGAAGGTGTAACTGAACCAAAGAACATATTCTGTTCTTAAAATAGTCTTTTGTACAAAATAACATTTAAAAGGAGGAGAAAGAGGAGGAAGAGGAAAAGGAGGAGGAAGAGGGAAAGGAGGAGGAAGAGGAACAGGAGGAGGAAGAAGTGAAATAGGAGAAAGAGGGGCAGGAGGAGGGAGAACAGGAGGAGGAGGGAGAACAGGAGGAGGAGGGAGAACAGGAGGAGGAGGGAGAACAGGAGGAGGAGGGAGAACAGGAGAAAGGAGGGGAACGGAGGAGAGGAGAAAGGAGGAGGAGGGAGAACAGGAGGAGGAGGGAGAACAGGAGGAGGAGGGAGAACAGGAGGAGGAGGGAGAACAGGAGGAGGAGGGAGAACAGGAGGAGAGGGAGAGGGCATGAAAGGGAGACACAGCTCTAGACCACTATCTCAATAAAACATTAGCAAGTCAAAGTCAAGCATGGGGTGCACACCTTTAATCCTAGCACTTTGGAGGCAGAGGCAGATGCAAACAGATCTCCATGAGTTAGAGGCCAGCCTAGTCTACAAAGCAAGTTTCAGGGTAGCCAATGCTATATGGAAAAGCCCTGTCTTGAAAAATAAAAACAAATAAACAAAACAAACAAAAAAAACCAAGCAAGTACAATCTATAAAAAGTATTGTATACAGAACCAAGTGGAATGTATCCCAGATCCTCAGGACCCATTCATCATTCAAGAATCAATTAGTATAATATATCACACAAGCCGGCTAGAGAAGAAAAATCATGCAATCATATCCACTGATGTATAAAAAGCATTCAATAGAACCTAACACTGTATTACGACCAAAAATAATTTAACTATGAATTTTAAAAGGCCTTCCTTGCCCTAATGAAGAATAACTAATTTTAAAGTTATAGCTAACACTGTGTATGGCGACAAGGATCCCAAGTAGTAAACAAGGGAGGAAAAAGGACAAAGACAGGAGGGTAACTGATATATAAGAACGAGACAGGAGCAGAGATGGAAGAACTGGAATTGTCTGACTTTGAGATGACAGAAAACTAATCAAAATCATGTGGTTCTAGTAAAAACAAACAACAAAAATAAACAAACAGGTAAATCTATCAGTGGAACCAAAATGAATACCCAGGGATAGACCCACATATCTCAACAGATCCCTGACAGGGATGGGAGGTTCGGAATTCTTTTAGCACATAGTGTTGGGACAACTGAGCATCCTCATGCAAAACCAATGAAACAACCCAAAACATCAGTGAACATATTCTAAGGCAGATCCTACAGGACTCACAGAAGATGACAGAGCTACATGGACAGTAGAAAACTATCAAAAAAATATTTGAGAAAAAACTTGATAGCACTGAGTTTGGTGATTTTATTTTTAATGCAGCACAAAAGAGAGAGGTATAATCTTTAGAATAAATGATTAATAAGGTGTATATGATTACAATTAGATGCTTCTGTTCTATAGCAAATGCTAGTCAAATACAACATCTATTAGATACAAATCCAGAGTGTTCCCTAAAGGCTCATGTGTTGTATCCTTGGTCCCTAGTACGGCAGTATCCAGCGATCGGAGGCCAATGAGAGATGCCTGAATCAGAACCTCTCTTATCAGTGGATTAGTCAAGCATGAAGCTATAGCTTCATGGGCCACCCAGAAGTAGGGTCTACTTAGAGGAGGTAGCTCTCAGGGCTAGTGAGTGTGAAGAGTATTTTGTTCCAGTCCTTTCCTCTTTCTCTGTCTGTGACTCCTGCCTATCTTGAAGTGAGTAGATTCCTCTACCCTCCCAACCACCACAATGTTCTGCCTCAAAATATCCTGACATCAATCTGGACTGAAGCCTTTGAAACTATTGATCCATTTTGTAATGTGGCGCAAGATGTGCAAGAGTGGTTAGAGGGTCCATGATCAGGCATCCCTCCTGCAGGTACCAACCATATGAAGTTTATTTAGGGCATGAGAAGAGGGTGTGGAAGGGAGTAGAAGAAGAGAAAGAGAAGGGACAGAGGGGAGAGAGAGAGAAGAGGAGGAGGAAAAGGAGGAAGAAGGGAAAAGGAAGGCTGGAGAGTGGAGGGAAGGAGGGAGGAAGGGAGGGAGGGAAGGAGGAGGGAGGGGAGGGAGGGAGGGAGGGAGGGAGGGAGGGAGGGAGGGGAGGAGGGAGGGAGGAAACAGAGCAAACAGTCCTTTTATAGAAGCGAGGCTCATACCTGGTAATTGCTAAGTAACTGTTGGGCAGAGCCTAGAAGAAATCCTAGGAACCAAGAGGCCTTTGCTCCCTTTTAAACCACTTCCCTCGGGCATTTTGTCATAGTAATTGGAAGCTGACAAACACAGAATGCTTAAAATGTACAAACCAAAAACACTTCATCAAAAAAGTAGGTTAAAATTTAGACTCCTCACTAAGAAAACTCTGCAGGTGGCAAATGGACACATGAAAAGACACTCTACAGCACACATTCACACACACACACACACATCATTATTCATTTGTCCAAACTCAGGTAGCATTGAGTGTGCCCTTGACTGTGGATTGAGTGACAATGGTGTCAGGTTCAGCAGTTGTAGCAAGTGCACTCACACAGGTTGTCCATAGCAGGAAGGGTGTATGTGTGTTGTGTGTGTGTGTGTGTGTTATGTGTGCACGGGCGCCAACAAGGAATCTGTTTATTCTGCTGTCTTGCTGTCACTCTAAGTTTGCTCCAGACATGAAAAATCTATTCACAAGTAGCAAGTAAAAACCTGTGTTCCTGTAATCTCTGCAACCACGAGGCCGAGGCAAGAACACAGGAACTGGATTCTAGGACGGCCTCCACAGAAATATTCTCCCTCCAAAACACAAAGATAAAATAAAAAATAGGCAGCAGAGATGCCAAAGGCCATTTAGGCCTCTTGCTGACTTTGATTTCCAAAATACTTAGCAAATGGCTACTTTCCTTTTTAAACATCTTTGTTTTTATCAGCGTGTGATGTCCGAGTACGGAGCACGTCTGCGCTGCACACGGCCCGTCACCGGTCCAGAGATAGAATTATGGTTTCCAGCCTGGCGAAGCTGCTCACCTTTACCTGCTGAGTCGTGGGGCAGCCTTTTTTCTCTCTTTCTGAATACATGAGTGCATCCTATAAAACACTCAGCATCACAGTTCTAACGTTTCCAGTGGTGACCAGCACTCCCAGAGAGACGGGCCGTCAGTGTTACTCACTCTGCATGTGTCTGCTAGAATTTGTCTAGACACTTTTGTACTTGTATATACATTTATAAGTCCATAACAGGGCATAGCAGAGAGAGGTGTATTTGTGTATTAGGGGAGTGGGGGTAAAGAACGAATCTGAGGCTGCATGCAGTTTAGGCAAGGACTTTACCTTATGCTACATTTACAGCCCCAATGCACTGTTTGGTTTTGTTGTTGTTGTTGTTTTTAGGTTTTAAATATTTTAACTCACTTTTGTAGATTTATTTATTTTGTGTGCATGAATGTTTTGCCTGGGTACATTTATGTGAACTACATGCCTGTCCGGTGCCCGCAGCAGTCAGCAGAAGACATCAGTCCTCATGAAACTGAACTTACGGATGGCTGTGAGCCGCCAGGTGACATCTAGGAATGGAGCCAGTTCTGTGCAACGGGACAATGGGACTCTTGACTGTGGAGCTAGTTTTCCAGCCCCATGGCCTTCTTTAATTTTTAATTTATTTTTATTTGTATGGATGGTTGGATGCATGCTCGTCTGCTTGGGAACCATGTTCACGCAGTCTCCATGGCAGCCAGAATAGAACATTAAATCCCCTGGAGCCAGAGTTACAGGCAGCTGGGACATGCCGTATATGAATGATGGGACCAGAACCTGGGTCGTTGGCAGAAGCAGTAAGAACTCTTAACTGCTTAGACACTTCTGCAGCCTGAAAACATCACTGTATAAACCTCATAATAGGTACTAGCTTTCCTTCCAACTCAGTCCTGATTGCCTCTATTTTCTCTTACAGACTTGATGTGACTTAATCCTGGGAAGGCACTCTTCCTGTGGAATTGCCTTAATATGTCTCCCCTTTCTATATAATTCCCCACTAATGTAAGCTATGCATTGGACACCTAGCATGTCTCTCTTTATTCACATATATAGGTTTCATTAGATACTAATGGAACTTAATTTTAATATAAGGCCAGTTCATTCTCCAAAGTTACCATGCCAAGAGACCGGTCTGCTAGTAAGAGATTTACACATCTAAACAATGATGGGTTTTATTTTTAAAAAGTCAATCAACGAGTTAATGTAAGGGTTACAAACATTATTCCAGGCTTGAGGATGTCGGTCGGTTGATAGAGTGCTTCTCTACTAACGTGTGAAGTCTTGGATCAGTCACTCGCAAGGGATATAACCGTATAACTGAGTGGAATGATGCGTGCCTCCAATCCAGCAATGGGGAATCGGAGGCAGGAGGATCATAAACTCAAGGTCATTCTAGCTACATAGTCAGTTTAAGGCTAGCTTGGGCTATATATAGTCTTCTCTTAAAAAAAAAAAAAAAAAAAAAAACTAATGCACTTGTTTATGTTGTGTTAGATATCCAGCGGAGCAGCTTGGAACAGATAATGCCAGGCCAGAGGGTTCCACGAAGGGAGTTTATTAGGCGGAGGAAGAGAGGGAGAGAAGAGGAGGGGGGGGAGGGGAGGGGAGGGGAGGGGAGGGGAGGGGAGGGGGGGGAGGGGAGGGAGGGGAGGGGAGGGGAGGGAGGGGAGGGGAGGGGAGGGGAGGGGAGGGAGGGGAGAGGAGAGGAGAGGAGAGAGAGGAGAGGAGAGAGGGACAGAGAGGTAGAGGTGGAGGCGCCATGACCACGTGGAGAGAGGGGGAAGTGAAGGGGACAGGGCCTGCAGGCCCGCGGGAATCCGCAGCAAGAGAGCAAGAGAGGAGGGGCCAGACGGCCCTTTATAACTGTAGGGAGGGGCATACCTGGCCATTGCCAGGTAACTTTGGAGGTGGAGTTTGACATACTAACATGTTGTTCGGAGCTTCTCAGAACCAGCAGTTTTCAGAGCTCAACCTGCTCTGAAAGGCGGTGAGTTCCGGAAGGGGTGGGGGTGGGGGGGACTGAACGTTGGGATGCCACTGCAGCACATATTCCTAGTGACTGGAATGCCACCAAGGCAGAGCAGCATGCTCACAGACCATTCCTGTCCTCCTCTGAGCCTGTAAGGTCACTCAGACATTCTGTGCTTAGCATGAGAGGGCACTTCCTGTTTTTTTCATTGGGGAATCTGGTCATGGGGACGGTCTTTGACCCTAAGATCCAGTTTGCTAAGGTCTGATGCAGGCTGTGTCTCCATACCTTCGTCGGGCCTCAATTTTCTTATCTGTTATATGGAGCTAAAATACACTACCAGTTTTACAGAGTAGGCTGAGAACGAAATGCAGATCCATGGATGAAAGTACTCCTGTTGATTCTTAAATGGAAGTTATGGTTACGTAAATCGACTAATAAAGCATTATTTCAATATATCTACGAGCCAGACACTCACACTTACCTCCCACAGATCTAAATAGTGTGTCTTCCAAGAGAAAGGAGCAACTCAGTTGAACAAATAGAAATGGGACACAGCTCAGCATAGAGTGTCTACCATGTGTGAAGCCCTAGGTCTGACCTTCAGCTTCATATAAAGCAAGGGGGATGGATGATACAAACCTGGGATCCAGTACTGTCGGGAGCCAAACTCAGGAAACTACCTGCTGTTCTGGGAAGCCTAGTCAGTACAAGGTTAAGAAAGGACGTTCTAGGGTCTCAGGTCTCAGGAACTTAAAGAACGTCTGGCATTTCCTGGGAGCTGGTTACGACAGTAAGATGGTCTAGGGCAATAACGGCCTCTTTTGGGAGAACCTGACCTTCAGCTAGGAATTTCCTGTTCATAAAGAACCGTAGCCCCGGGACATTCCGGGACAAACCACAAAATGCTCCGCTGGATGACTGACCCTATCGAGAGTTGATAGAACCCCACCCTGTTCCTTGCTCCCTTCCTCCCTTGCCTAGAATATATATTGTAAGCCGCTTCTGCCTTAAAGTAAGACCTTGACAAGACTCCATTTTGCTTGGTCTTCCGTCCCTTCTCTTGCCCGTGTTCCTTTTCAGGTGAGGTTCCCCTCGACTCCCACGAATAACTAGACCCGTGGGTCGGGTCACAGTACACAGCAGGTAAAGGTGGCAAGATCAAACTCAGCTACTAACAGTGATTTGAGGCCAGCATGGGCTATACCCAGTCTTGTCGGTGATGATGACGACAATAAATAATAAATAATTGAGCATCATAAAGCATATTCAAAAAGGCTCACATAAAATACTTTCATTCTAAAACTCCACATCCTTTTCAGCATATCATATTTTCATTATTTTACAGTATATCAAGAATAAGAAGGGGCGGTGGTGGCACACGCCTTTAATCCCAGCACTTGGGAGGCAGAGGCAGGCGGATTTCTGAGTTCGAGGCCAGCCTGGTCTACAGAGTGAGTTCCAGGACAGCCGGGCTACACAGAGAAACCCTGTCTCAAAAAACCAAAAAAAAAAAAAAAAAAAAAAAAAAAGAATAAGAAGAACAAAATCATCACATTTAAAATGAATGTAATTAGGGACTGGAAAGACGATTCAGCCATGAAGAGAACTTGCTGCTCTTGCAGAGCATCCAAGTTGTGATTCTAGTTCCTAAGCCAGATGCGCACAACCGCCCATAACTCAAAAGCTCTGGGAGATATGATGCCCTCTTCTGGCTGCCACAGGCCTCATGAGTGTGTGTGTGTGTGTGTGTGAGTATGTGTGTGCAAGTGTGTATGTGTGTGTGTATATACACATATGCATACACACATACATGCATACAAGCATATAAATAAAATACAAGCATACAAACAAAACTAAACTAAAATTTTAGAAGCAATTTGAGCTTCCAGTCTATTTGAATGCAAACTTTAGAATGTCGTGAGAGTTTGCCTCATTTAAACATGAAAGCGTCTAAACCATCATAATCAAATTAGTCATAATGAATACTAGTCCAAGGTTCACTCCAAGACAGCATGATGGGGCATTGCCTCAGAACTCTGACTTATCGCAGGATGACAGCCCAAACTCGCTATTCCGTGCAGTTTCCCCAGGCTGGTGCCAGGACACATTCTGGGGAAAAGCGATAACTGTGCACTTTGCATCTTCATGTGTTGCAACCAATAAATCTTAGTCCTTTCAGGAGCACAGCCTTGCTTTGGGGTAAAATTGCAACCACTGATCTGCAGTTCAGCTTTGACTTAACTTTATGCCTTCTCCCTTTTCATGTAACTTCCTCCTGTTCCAGTGAGGGTCAGTGGGTGGCTGGATGCAAAGGAACCGAAAGGGAGGGGCGATTGGAGCCTTTGATAAGATGCTATTTAGGGATTTCTGCTTTTAAAGACAGCCTGAAAGAGAGGGATTTCAGAACAAATGCTTGTTCTATCCCATGAGCTGTAATGAGATCGGAACCAAGGAGCTGGGGCTTCTAATTGAGCACTGAACTTAGAATCACCTTTCCATCGGGGATAAGAGGCTCATACAAATTTGAAGTGTTAGGGACAGATACCCAAGAAGACAACACCTTTACACCATCGATCTGGACTCTGAAAGACAGACAGGGGTCACAGATGAAAGTCAAACAGGACTTCAGGCCCAAGGCCCACACGTAAGGCCTTCCCGTTGTTCCGAAGTGCAGCTCATTCTCAGCGCTAGCTCCTCCTTGCACACTGAGAGGACACGTCTGAACCTAATGCTGTGTAAACCCAATAAATGCAAGTAAGACAGAAAAAGTTCACCTTTCTCCAAGAACACTGGGCTAAAGACTATGTCCAGATGTTGTGGATTAGTAAACCATATGCAGAAGTCCTGGATAATTATAGTTAAAATGTGTCACAACAATAGATTGCACTCAACAGAAAAAGGAGACTAAACAGTTAATGACAAAGAAAGAGAAATTTCTCATTCCGCTTGAAGGATAGACTGGTCAGCAGGAGTGAGGGGCAGGAGATGGGGGTGGGAGTTACAAAACTCCTAGGACACAGCTCCCATAGAGACATTTCTATAATCTTAAATTTTCATTCTATTCAACCCATTTAGTAATACCAGGGAACAGATATTCTCAGGCACCACTGCTTGAAACTGTTTGGGGAAAAAAAAAAAAGTCCCAAACTCTAAAACAGCGATTTTGATTGGGGATGTAGCTCAATTGGAAGAGTGCTTACCTAGGACACCAGAAGGCTTCCTGGGTTTGCTTCCCAGAAGCACATAAACCAGGCATGGTGGCACATGCCTGTAGTCAAAACTCTGGCGGGTTGATCACCCATTCAAGGTTGGCGATGTATAGGGGTTGAAGGTCAGCCTGAACTACATGAGGACCTGTCTCAAAATGAAAATAAAACTGTAATTCTGTTACGAATGCAAGCGGGCTCCACATTCACTGGGTTATTGACTCTCCCTGCTGGATAGTCCCTTGGACCACAGGGTCTGCGCCATATTGCAGGGTTTATCCAGACCATACTCCAACTCTGGCATTAGTTCTATTTTTATCGACAGTGGGAAGCTAGCTGCAGAACTCAGGAAGTTTGTCTTGGAACTGTCTCTTGTTCCCCAGACCCCTACTCCCTCTTCTGGAATGTTCTCTTTTTTTTCCCTAGGGGCCCCGGATCTCCATGGGCCAATTCAAAGGCATTTAAGGTACTTTTCACCTGCCTAGGTCTCTCTCATTCAGAAAACGCTCTGTCTCAAAGTGAACTAAGGAATTCCATTCCAGCTTCTTGCTGTGAAGATCTCAGGTTAGATATTTAACGGAAAAGAATTTGCAGCCGAGTGAGTCACCCAGAAACAGGATCACCTGGCCGTTCTTACCCCCAAGGGTTTACATTTAGAGAGGTCTGCTAACTTATCCTACAGGAAATCTCTTAGTGTGTGCAAAGTTATTTTTGGTCTAGAGACCTTAGTCTTCCCTGGGCGTTCCTTATTCCCCATGATAGTCCCAACTAAGCGTTTAATTTCCATTTTTTTTTTTTTTTTTTTTTTTTTTGTCTTCAGACTTAACTTGTTAACTTACTGCATAATAAACTGGAAGGATTTTTTTCTTCATTTTTTTTCAAGAGTTCTATTTTTAAAACCTGTTAACTCTTTCTGAGTCTGGACACGTAAATCTTGCATTATTTACTCCTTACCATAGCCCCCGGGGAGGTTTATCAAGATCTCCATTTTAAGAAAACAGACTCAGAAGCATTCCGTCATTTTGCCTAGGGTCGTGATAAGGAGCTCTGAGTCAAACCTACGTCAAAATGCAGAGCCTCTTTCTCAACCAGTGTGACCTAATCGAGAAGCACCAATTCCGGGTTGGAAAAGCCAGGCCCTGGCCTGAGAAACAGAGAGAACTGTAGCATGATGTAGGGCTAAAAGTGAGCAGTGAATACTTCCGGGATTACGGGCATGCGCTGTCACACCCAGTAGATCCAGGCACTGTGGGCGGAACCCACGTTGGGCAAGCATCTACCAACTGAAGACATCTCAGCCCCATTGAAAATTATGTCACATCTGTTTGGATGCCCTTGGTGATTTAGATAGTGTACATCCTTTACAAGAAAACACAAATCACTTCCCTCCAAAGAAGTGTAACATGTACATATGAATTCTACAAAATAACAGATTTTATCATATTCTCTCTTTCCTCTCTGGTTCCTCTCCCCGTCCCCTTTCTTCCCTACTCCACCCCATTGCTCCCCTCCCTCTTCTGGTTCTTTACTCACGCTCTTACAAATGCTTATTAATAAGCTTAGAACCGCAAAGATGGCAAGGTGGAAGATAGGCTTTGTTCATTGATAACCTGAACCAGCTAAGTAGAAATAAGCTTAAAGTGTCTAAAATCTTGTTCAACTTTACAGCACTCAACAGGCTCCAGGGTTGTTCTTACCCTATTCTGAATCTGGTTGAGCACCAGTTAGACTCGCTAATGCCACCTTAATCCGTCTTTATCATCTGGGCCATTTCCCGGGGATTTGTCCAGTTTCCCGCCCCCACCTCGGCGTTCTATTTTCGGGTTCCCCCTCCCATCTTGTACCTGGCTTGTGTCCCAAGAAGTGCTTCAGTTGCAAAGCAGAAAAACACTGACATTGCATGATTTAAATGAGCGGGGTGTACCCTGCCACATTTTCACTAAAATTACAGAAAGATCCAAGCTGTGTGGAGTTTAAGGGAGATCAGAATAGAGTCCAAAGTGCTACCAGTACACTTTTTAGTCGTTTTTTTAGCTCAATAAAGCAGCTGTCCTATATTTGCTAAATAGCTTGGAAATTGTTGATCGTGGAAAGCAAAGATGTGCACTGTGGTTTTCCCCCTCCCCCTTCCTTCTTCATTTCAGCTTAGAGTTCATTACTACCTACAGGAAAGAAGGAAAAGAAAATCAAACCATTACAGCTCCAATCATCCCCATTAGTATCTGCATATCAAGAATCTGTTGCAAACATCTCCAAGACCAAAGATGCATTACAGAGCCTTGCAAACAGATTTATAACATCTCTACCCACAGACCAAGTGGGACCCTTACATAGAGTAGTATTTTCATAAGTGAGATTCACTGCAAACGTATACAAAAGAATGCAATGAAGATGTTATTCTGTGGAGGAAAAATAAATAAAAAGATCTAAAGTAAACATGTAGCATTAAGGATGCCAGGACAGTACTGGTTTTCTGAGGACTTGGTTTGCTACTCTTGAATCCAGTTGTCTTTTAGAACAGGAGAGTCCTTACATGTGAACATGCGTTCATTGTGTTTTGGCATCCATTTGAAAATCACAGCGTGTCCCTGTCATCAACCAGAGATTCTCGTCTCAGTCTTTCATAAGTTTTCTGTACATGGCAAACATACAGACCTATGAATCAGAGGTAGTATTGGATAATAAAAAAGAATCTTTGCTATTTGGGAATCCAATAGGAACCAGCTAAGTAAATTCAGCCCAGTGCTGACTCATGGCCCCCAGTTCTCCAAATTAAGCCTATATTTATAATTCTGTATTTTTTCAATCCAATGTCCATGGAAGTCCATTTCTTGGTTATTAAGCATTTCGGGAGGGGGGTCTCTGTGTGTGATGTGTATGCTCATACGTACATTCATGTGTAGATGCAGGCACATGGAATGGCCTATGTGTAGAAGTCAGAAAGGAGCCTTGAATGTCCTCCCTAGCAGCCACCATGTTTGAGAGAGGGACTCTTGTTATTTGCCTCTGGGTACAGTAAGCTAGCTTGTCTGCAAATTTCCCAGGATTCTGCTGTCTCTATCTCCCATCTTACCAGGAGCTCAGAGATTACAGGCATCCATCTCTGCACCCAGTTTTTTATGGGCCATGGCAATCCAAACTCAGGTCCTCCTATTTACAATATGAGCACTTTACCACGGAGGAATCTCCTCAGCCCCAGTAAACAATGTCTTTATCTCTAGCCTAGATGTGGAATGACCAAATCACTCTGTGTACACTGGCTTGCTATTTTTCTTTTCACTTTTAATTTTACATTTAATAATAGAAGTAATAGATGATCACATTATTGTAAAAGGATAGAGTCATGTACAACACTGAATAAAAATGAAAACCCTTTCTTGCTTCTATTTTATAGTACACCATCATTGGATACCTGTGGATATCACCAGACTTTTTAGACAACTTAAAGGTAGATAAACCATGAAATTATACTACATTATTTCATCTCACACATAGACCACACTAATAACAATAAACAACTTAGTTTTTATCCTGATGTGCTCCTGACTCATGGGCCTCCTGATTTCTTTCCTAACACCATGCTCTCCTGCTCTTCCCTGTCACTCCATAGGCACTCGTGGACAATAGAGTTTGGTTCTGCCATTGTCTTGTTTCTTCACATCATCGTTTCAATCCAGCCCTTTCTCTATTGCAAATTTGTTAATTACAATGAATTACTTGTCTTGAGTAGATCCTGCAGTCTGGATTCCATTGACTAGTTTTGCTTGATGTTGTCCAATGTTTTTCTCTGTTCTCTATAACTACTAGAAATTGATACTGGAAGCTTATCCAGATGATTCTGATAGAAGCTATTCATTCTGATTCAATGTCAAATGCATGGATGGATGAATGAACATGTATGTATGTATGTATGTATGTATGTATGTATGTATATATTCAAGATTTAAAATGCATGTGTGTATGTGTGTAGAGTATGTGCATAGGTATGTGCACATGTGAGTGCATTCGTGTGTGTGTGTGTGTGTGTATACATGTGAGTATGTGCATGTGAGTTTATATGAGTGCAGTTATATACTTGCCATAGCATACATGTGGTAATCAGGGGGCAAGCTTGGTAGTAGATCCTTGGCTTCTAGCTTGTTTGAAGCAGGATTCCTGTGTTTTCTGCTGCATGTGACAAGCTAGCTGGGCTTTAGGCTTCCGAGGGCCTTCCTGTCCGTGCTTTCTGAAACAAAACCACATGTGCTACTGTGTAAACTTTGTGTAAATTCTGGAGAGTCACACTCAGGTCATGCTTAGATAGCAGGCCTTTGTCTGCTCAGCCTGTTTCACTGCTAATAAGGGATTTTTCATCAAGATGCCCTTCTCACGACTGTTGTTTCTCTTTAATCTAGTGCATCTTGGAGATTCCTCCACCTCATTTGGTGCATCAAGGATTACTGTGCTTTCTTGCACAGGGAGGCGTACTGTATTTTCCACCGATGAGCATTTTGGTTGACTTCATCTTTGCTAACAAAGCTACATCCAAACCTTATATGGAGACCTTTTGGTTATTGGTGAAAGTTTATAAAATAGCACGTCTTCCAGACCCCCTTTTTTGTGACTACACTCTCAAGAGGCCTGGCAAAGAAGAAAATTTATTTGCTGGTGGAGCCATAGACAATCTTTTCGTTTCAAACACTCAGTCAGTTTCCTCACACAGAAAAGGGACAGGGGTTACAGCAACAGTGTCCCAAATGGGAAGTGACCTACCACAGGAGACACCAAACATCTCCCAAAACACTGGAGTGAAAAGGGGAATTACTTTTAATTTATAATTATTGAAGTACATCATTTGTAACACTGGGAGGGAAGTATGTACAAATAATTTGTTAATATATGTCTGGAGACTCAAAATACTTACCCAGTCAAGCTGTTCTGGGGGAGAGGTGTTCAGGTTTCTGTGTGTGTTTATCACAAGGTGTGTTTTCTCTTGAGAAAGCTAGCCATCTGCTAAGTGTTTCCACCTAAGCAATGTGTCGTCGCCTTAAACTCAGCCTGTAAACGTGCAATCACCCTCTGTCCCCCAAGGTTCAGCTTTTATCCTTGGTTTTTCGAGTAACATTAATGACATCAGCTGTGTTCCCAGTCACCCAGCCTCAAAACCTTGACTCATCTTCTGCCGGCTTCACCGTCGTCCACAGCAAGCTGGATGAAGGCCTTTATATCTGTCTCCCCCTTTACTTCTCCACCTCTACTTTACTTTCTGGGGTTCATTTAATGACGGCTGTAATAAAAGTCTAATTGGTCTTCACTCACTACCAGCCCTTTTAAGCTGATCCTTGTTAAAAGATGAGTCTCTCTTAAGTTACAGCACTGGACAGACCTCAGGCCTGTTGTAACCTCACGTGTCCCAGTGAACTAACTACAAATGTCAGAGCCTCTGAGTATGGAGGACTTTCAAAGTTCGCTCAAGGCTCCTTCCCCTCCCCCCTCCTTTTCTGTGGTAATATTAATTCAGCTATGTCCTTCCTCTGTGCCTGACTTAGGGTGAGGCAGGTGATAGGCGTTATTTGATTCTCAACACACTCTAGGCTAGCCATCATGATAATGCGGGAGGTTCTAGAACCAGAAAGCCTGGATTCCTTCCAATCCCTATCTTATCAGCTGTGTGACAAGTGACTCAGCAGGTGGATCTGTCTGCCTTTCTGCATCTGTCTCTTAGCATCTGAGGCTGCTCAGTAAGTGCCTTTCTGCTCATTTCCCTATTTTTAAGATTATTCTTACCGTTGCCATTTCCAAGCAAGGGACACAGGCTCTGAGGTTACATCAGGTGACCCTGTTCCCAGAGCTGAGAGTGGCCATCCAGGAATTCAACCCACAGGTCTGGGTACACAGCCCTTGCTTGTTGAAGGAGTTCTTCACTGTGTCTGGTTTCCAGGCTCATCTCTCCTATTTGCTATCCCCTGGACTCCGAGTTAGAGTCCAGCCTGGCTAGCCACCGTTGCCCAAAGTTCCTGGTCTTTCCTCTTTCCTTCCTTTCCTATGTCTCATCTCTCCTCTGAAAACATTCCATTCCTCTCCTTCCTCCTCAGCAGTGATCTCAGCTTCCTGAAATTCTCATGGAGGTAAAAGGCTGCCTTCTGCCTGACCCCATCCCTGACCTTTTCCTCTCTTCTTCCATGAAAGGGCAACTGTCATCTGCCTCTGCCTGAATGGACATGTCCTCCGTGCCACTTGTCACACATGGGCCACCTCTTGTGCGCATATCTGTTTCTACTGCAGGAATCAAGATACTGTGTGGACGTCCCCCCCCACCCCAAGATCGCCCAAACTGTTTTCAGAGCTAAGAGAAAGTTCTAGGCTGCTGGACACAACTGGGAGAGAGCTGAGTGGATGGATCTGTGTCTTCACACACTCCCACAGTCCTGAGTGGGTGGATCCCTGTCTTCACACACTCCCACAGCCCTTCAAACAGAGAACCCCTTTTCATTTCTTTTACACATTGAGAAAAATGTCGAAATGCATTGTCTCTCTTTCCCTAGGTCTCCAGTATCTGGTGGGAAGGGAAATCTTCTGTCTGGACGATCTAGCTCAGGGCTGAGAAGCTGCATATGAGGCAGGTCTACGGAGGAAGGACACAATACTCAGCACTTTAAATTATCCTGTCTCAAACATTTGACCAATTCTGTCCATTCCGTGAGACAGGCCTTCTCTCCAGTTTAAAGACATAAACATAGATTCTACCTCGCCGAACACAGGAAGTCCATGTTCACACAGACAATGGGTACAGAAGTCAAGATCCTATCATCCGGCTCAGATTCTAAATTTGGATGGGCTGAAGTTCAGATCCCTGTCTGCTTCTCACTAGCTGTGTTATCTGGCAAGGTGTTGGGTCTTCCTGACTCCTGTACTAAGAGGCACTGTTGTACCTCTAAACACCATGCCTAGGATAATCCACTGTGTATCTGATGTCTGTCTTGCAACCAGAGTTAGCCAGTGTTTCCACTGTACAGCACTATCCATTGCAAGATTTTTGAATAAGCTCTAGGTATCATAATTTTTGAATCCTCTTCTGCCACAGGGTTGCAAAGCAGCATACTGGGATCTGGGCCACTCAGCCTACATAATTTTAAACCGTTTGGAGAGTTACATGTTTATTAGGGAGGGAGCTCTAACATAAACCAGTGACCCAGCCTGGTTTTATTGCACAGGGCTGTGGTTTGAGAGTTTGTGGCCTTGACGAACTTGTAGGTCGAAACCCAGTCCTCAGTGTGACCATTACCTTTGAGAGGGCAATTAAGTCAGAGAGTAAGGCCCTCAAGAATGGCATTATTGCCTTTATAAAAGAGCCGTAAGTGTTTGTTTGCCCCTTTGTCCGGAGAGGACGCGTGAAGCACACCATCTCTAAAGAGCAGCGTGAATCTTCATCATACACCAAGCCTGCCAGCACTTTCATCTTGGATTTCCCAATCTCTACTATGATGAAAAATAAATGACTGTTGTTTATAAGCTACTCAGTCTAAGGCATTTTGTTATAGCAGTTCAAACAGACTGAGGCTTGGGGCATATGATAATCCAGTGAAATGTTCAGCTACATATCATATGAGAAGCTCCATGTCGGCTCCCTTAGTTCTGAGCACCAGACTCCCAACGCTCACTTCTGCCAGATCTGAGTCAGTTTAAGGAAGTCCGGTGTGTGTGTGTGTGTGTGTGGTTGAAAAAAAATATTGCCTATAGGAAAATCTCACATATATTCTGAGTGCATTCACAGGTAACCATGATGGGATAGTTCTGTTTCAGTAATTTCTTAGGTAACGTGGAAAAACTGTCTTATGAAGAAGGCCAAAAACATGGGATATATCAAAAATATTTAATGCCTCAAATTTGCAAGGTTAAATAAAAACTATTATAATCGTTACATCTTCTGTAACTGTGTTATTACATTATTTTCAATAATAGATTGGTTCTTAATTAACTGATTATTTGGTCCTTATGTTACTGCTTCGAGGGTAGTTCAGTTGCTAACAACTCCCATAGAAGCAGAAATAATAGCAAATGAAGAGGCATGTTGAGTCCTGAGAGAGGCTGCTGGCAGGAATACTCTTACTCAGTGTGACTACAGATTATAGACTCTAGTCTTTGATATTTATCCATGTTTTATTATCTGTTTGTGTATAAAATGATGCCCTTTAAATTTCTCTGCTGATATGCGCTCATGGCATCAATGCATCCTAGTTACATTGTGCATTCAAATGCATGCAGTGTGTATGTTCACATGTGTGTGGGGTGCGTGGACATGAACAGTATAGACACAGGCCAGAGTTTGACTTTGGGTGTTTTGTTCCATTACCTTTGACCTTGTTTTTAAAGACACTCTCTCTTCACCTGGAGGTTACTGATTTTGCCAGGCTAGTGGCCAGTGAGGTCTCTGCCCCTGACACCTGCACTGAGTTCATAATTTATACCACTACCCAGGGCTTTCATATGACTGCTGGGGTACAAACTTGGGCCCTGATGACTGCATAGCAGACACTTTACCAACAGAGCCTGCAGGATCCTGACGTCCCTCTGGTGACACTTTTTGAGAAATCAACAATGATCCCTTGTTTCACTTATCCCCAATATACCCCACGATAAAATCAATAGGAAATAAAAACTGAACTCAGAAAAGAATGATTATCAGGAGTTTGGTAGTTAGGTGTTCTCTCCTGCTAAAAACTGGATTCAGTTCTCACTCAGGACCTAGCCAAGATAACTGGTTGTTGTCAGTCTTCATAGTGAGCACGCTGAATTAAACCCTGGCCCTCAGGATGTGCAGGCCTATGCAGAGCACTGTACCATCGAAGGCCCCCTCGTAAGTATCACTTCATGAGGACCGTGTGGCTTGTAAATGACATTCTCAGTTTACCCTCTTTACCCATCAGTGGGTCTCACTGGTTCTCCACTTTCCAATTGCATGCCCTGAAACTCAATTTATCATATTAGAATGTGTAAAAAAAATATTCCTAAATGGCTCTTTTTGGGTATTAACCAGTGAGCTGTGAAATCAGAACTTATCAGAAAAAGCAGAGTGTCACATCTAAGGAAATGTGGCTCGTGTGTAGGAAAAGTGTTTTTAAAACAAAAGCCTTTATTTTGTATTTTTTATTTTTTGAGGCTATAATAGAATTACATCATTTTCTAATTTCCTTTCTATCTCCAACCTTTGCCCTGACTTCCTCCTCTTCTCTCGTTCAAGCCAATGGCCCCTTTATCTGTAATCGTTGTTCTTGGTGGTGGTGGTGGTTCTCTCGTCTGTCTCTCTGTCTCTCTCTGTCTCTCTCTTCTCTCTCTCTCTCTCGTGTGTGTGTGTGTGTGTGTGTGTGTGTGTGTGTGTGTGTGTGTATGTTCCTAAACATGTAGTACAATCTGTCTGTTACTTGTCAGTCTGTTTTCAGCACTGACCATTTGGTACTGGAGTTGGCCCCACAGTTCTACATCTTGATCAGTTAAGGTTTTCCGCAGTCGTCCTTTTCTGTTGCAGAGAAGTTTCCTGGATGGCAGAAGATGGCTACAATTACCTATGTGTTTAAGAACAAAAGTTTAGAATGGAGTTGAGGGTTGTGCTGGTTTAGTGAAGTAGCAGTTGTAGGCTCTTCTCTAAGACCCAAATGGTTTCAGTAGCCCTGGGTGATTGACTGGGTTTTCAATACCAGAGAAATAGTCCCTCTTCTTGAGCAGATCATTAAGTCCAATTAGAGAACTGTTGGTTCCCACCAAGGTATGCATGCCGCTACTGCACCCTCAGGGTTGTTGCACCACAATGGATGGTCCTTGATTTTGCTCATAGGCATCATAGCTGCGTAGGACTCTGTGTCGCCTCCCTCCTTTGGAAGCTTGCATGGCGCCTCCTGATACCATGGAAGCGAGTCCTTAGGGAAGAAGGTATTTTATATCAGATCCCGACAGGAGTTTTCTGGGTCAGTGGCTGCAATGGTGTACTTAGAAATGATGAGTTACCTTCCACCTCTGGGTGGTAACCAAGAGCAACAGTCTTGTCCTATAAAGTTTTCAAAGTCCCTTAGACAATTCTGAACATCAATTCAAAATGGCATCTCCTGCCTGGTTGTAGGGTTTGTCTGTGGCTTGGCGGGGAATATTATCAGCCCAGATGACAACATGTTATTCAAACTATGTATTTATCTTTACACACTGATTTTTATAGATTATACAGATGATTTTAGCTGGGTAGTTAATAGTATAACTCCTTATGACTTTTCCTGACAGCCTTAGTGCCATTTACCTTCCCTCTATATTTATCTTCCCCCTTCTTCTCTAATTAGAGCCCCAATGTTTCCTATTTCCCATTCAGATCACTTGTACCCTGCTACTCTATAGTCTCCCACTGCTGAGAAGTCCCTTTCACTGTCATGGAAGTATTTCCATTATTTCATTATATACCATTATGTCAATACACAGATGCATATTGTCATACTGGGACCCTCCTCTCCTCAGTGCAAGGTCTAAAACATGGGTCCGCAGTGGGAGGGAATGTCCACAGTCCATGTCTTCTTTCACTTTTGCCAGACTTGAAGAGGAAACAGAGGGGTCTGGGACGAGTGCTGTGGTTTCCAGTCTTCTCTCTGGGTACCCAGCGTGTATGCTTTCCTTTTGGCAATCTTTAATGAAGTATCTCTTTGAGGTGATCCTTTGCTTGTTCATGCTTTTTTTTTTTTTTTTTTTTTGATGTGAATGTAAATGCATACATTTTATTTGGGGTGACCTGGGAGGATTAAATACCTTTTGTGGGAAGGAGTACCCAGGACACTGAATGCTCAGAACTATCTAAATACTTCATTAGCATGGAAAAGACCTCCAGGTCTTATGCTACATGACTCAGTGTCCATAGTCCTCAGTGGGGTGTCGTGGTTACATGCTCCAGAACAGGTACACAGACAGGGAGTGGCTCTACTCCTACCTGTCTCAAATCTCTGAGATTCCTGGGGTCTGAGCTCACTTGACCTTGCCAATTCTTATGTCTGTCTGGTAACATGGTCCCGCATGCCCTACAGCATACTAAGACACTTTCAGATTGACTGTGCGTTTTCTCTCTCTCTCTGTCTCTCTCTGTCTCTCTCTGTCTCTGTCTCTGTCTCTCTCTGTCTCTGTCTCTGTCTCTCTCTCTCTCTCTCTCCCTCCATGTATGTGTGTGTGATGTCTGCATACATACATGTGAGTATATATGTACATGTAAGTATGCATGTGTGCAGACCAAAGATTGATGCCATGTGTCTGCTTAGATCACTCTCAATCTTATTTTGTCGAACCAGGTGCTCATAGATTCACTAAGCTAGCAGGCAAATGAGTTCCACCAACTCTGCCCTTTCTCTGCTCCAGCCCCAGGCTTACAGGCATGCAGTCATGCCGTGTTTTGACCTAAAGGTTGTTGATCAAACTCACGCTTGCATAGCATGCACTTTATCCATTGAGCCATCTCTCCAGCCGCATAGCTACACTTTTAACAGTGGGTTACCAAGTGGAGGTTCCAGCAGTGAACTAGATACAGTCTCTAGCAGTAAGAGTTGATCTTTCCTGCTAAGTCAGCCCATTTTGGAGCTGTGGAAGGAAGACTTCACGGGGACAAGGGGACAAGACAAGAATGCAGGTTTTAAGTGTGTCTCCAATGATAGACCTGGTTTGTGTCAGCGTTGCAAAAGTTAAAACTGTGTTGGCTCTTGTACATTACATCTCCCACAGTTGTTTGTTTTTCCAACAGTTCTGAGTAGTCTCTACACTCTGTGACCTAAGACGGCTCACGGAGGGGGAAGGCCCAGTCTTTGACACGGCAGTAGGTTTGCTCCGTGTCAAGCTAATAAAACCCATAACCTTACCTTTATTACTGTTGTCTCCTCACTGACAGCAATACCTTTGCAAGAAAGGGGACGCCTTGCACAGAGCCATATCCACCTCGAAGTTCCTGGGTTGCCAAAGAAAGATACCTTGTGAGGAAAACACATAGAGCCCAGGCCTTCCTGTGGGCTGGCTTTCTAGATTTTAGAGGAACTGGGAGGAGGGGGGTGGATCTTTGACAAAATGTCAAACAGAAAGCTCAAAAGAAAATAAAATCTGGTAGTGAGCAAATAAAGAATATTAATGTTCGAACAGAGAAAACTCTCTAAATTTGCGATCCATATTAATTGGATCAAAAAATCATTTTGGAGTCTATTTTGGATCAAACACTCTCTGACTTAATAATGGATAAAATGGGGTTGAATCTTGGAAGGCGTGCAGTTCTAGTAAGAGAAGGAGATAAACATGTAGTAATGATTTACTATTACAGGCACAGTTCAAGGTGAAGTTATGGGATTATAGGAAGGCCTTCTGATGCTATTAATACATTATGAATGAGGTTTCCAGTTAAAGTTTTCCTCTATTTAAGTATCTCGAATTGCATTTTTTAATACATATTTTATTTTGTGTGTGTGTAGGTCTACATAGTCTATGGTATGTGCATACCATGCATGGTATATTTTTAAAGGTGGGAAGACAATGTTGAGAAGCCAGTTCTGTCTTTCTACTTAAAGGTACAAATGATATAACTCTGGTTGTCATACCCAGCAGCAAGTGTTTTTACCCAGGGAGCCATTACGCCAACCCCTTAGCCAACGAGTTGATCTATCCCACCTCCAGATCTCAAGAACACCTCCTTGCCTTCTTTACTACAAGAATTCAAAAATAAAAGACTTCAATATATTAGGAGTTTATGGAATTTCCAAAACATTCCATTTCTTCTCATCATGTCCCTAGGAAACAAACATGAAATCAGCACAGATACTACTGCTTTTGAAGCACTAGGCATGGCCAAGTGGGCAGAAGGGAGGGAGGTTCAAGAAAGTCACACAGTTCTCTAGGCCCTTGGTCCCCTAGCCTTGGACATCTTGCTTACTTAGCATTACTTGTTTTCTTGTGGACTAGGAAATTGTACTCTAATAACAGGTTAGATATTAAAACCTCTTAGGACAATGAAGGTGAAGACTCCATAAACCATTCCTTAAGGAAAGTATCTAAACCCTATTTAAATCTTTAGGCCACAGAGACCACAGTGATCAGAGCACGATGTTTTCAGTCACAGCCACCATTTTCAAAGGTAGGTAGTGATCACGTTAGAGTTTTGAAAATATCATCTCAGGACTGGAGAGACAGGCTCCCATGTTAATAGGACACACAGTTCTTATGGAGAATCTAAGTCCAGTTCCCTGAATCTTCATCCAGTAGTCACAACTGCCTGTGACTCTAGGCCTAGGGAATCAGATGCCCACTACCCTCTGTGGGCACCTGTACTCACATGGTACCCATGAATTCATAAATTACAAATAAATGACTACAAAAAAAAAAATATTGTTTTTTAAAACTGTTATGTAGCCTGTGTGTGCCAACTAATGTCTCCAATTTGTGGACTCATCTCATTGATTAGCTCATCGGAAACTGTACAGTTATGGCTTCTTGTTCATAGGTTGATTATACAGCCCAGTTTGCTAGGGACAGTCCCAGTTTACGCCAATCATTTGGTGTAATTAATAATATCCTCCCCACACACTTGAGAAGCACTGAGTTGAGGCGATCGTTTGTGTGGTATTTCCCACTCTCTGTCCTCTCTAATCTCTACCCCTCCGGGCTGTCCATCCTCTCATACCCTGAATATAATCTTGAATACTTAATTCGAAACATTGTTTCACTATGATAGAGTACAGGAGGAAGAGTACTGTGGATACAGTTTGGTTCAACACTTTAATAAAGAGGAGTAAGATTCCTTGCGTGCCATCTGGCAATAGTTCCTCATCCAGCTTTTCAACTATGTGATAAATGTAACTCTGTTGTTTTGTTTAAATTAGGACTGGTCTCTTGCAAAAGGGCCTGAGCAGGTGGTGGCCTTGGGCCATTTGTTCTGGTTACGACATCTCCATTTGTGTGCTCCAGACATTTGCTGCCCATACTAATCATTAAAGTCAAGTTTAGAAGCTTTCTGAGGGAAGGGAATGCGTGCTTTAAGAATCAGCTCTGTATGTCAGTAGTCTGCCCTTCATGTGCTTTGTAGAATATGTCTTTCAATAATGGTAAATAAATGTGGTTAACAGTTGTTCAGTGTGGTTTAGACTCTTGAGGAAGAAGAAAAGGTGCCTATCTTGCTTTATGTTGTCCTGTGTTTACAAAGCAAGAAAACTTTCATGGGAAAACTACTTCCTGCTGCTCTGTAGTTTTATTGCTGGCTTAAAGCATCTCAGCCTCAAAAGGAAATTCTGCATCTTGATGATCATTTTGTTTTTGACTTAGCGTTTTCTTTTAAAACTTCTGTTTCCCTTTTTTTTTTTTTTTTTTTTTTTTTTTTTTTGGTTTTTCGAGACAGGGTTTCTCTGTGTAGCCCTAGCTGCTGTTTCCATGTTGTTTAATCTGGAAAATGTTTGTATTTTACACAATGCTCACCAAACAGCTATATAGCCATCTCCATGGGGAGATGACATTTCAATAGGCAAGAAGAGTGTTACTGTGTAAGTCTGAAGAGCTCGTAGGACCTAATATGTATGTGAAAGCAAGAAGTGGTCTGAAGGCCCTGTAACCGATCTTCAGAGAGGGAGGAAGCTAAGAAAGGCAGATCCCAGCAGCTTTCAGGTCAGTCAGCTTAATCAAAACACAGCCAGCCCCAGAGTCAGTCAGAGTAATCAGTGCCAGTGTCTTAAGCCAGGCAATGATGAAGGATAGTACCTGGTATCACACACACACACACACACACACACACACACACACACACACACACGTGCATGCACACACATGCACACTCGCAAGCATGAGCACATACACACAATGCACATAGACGCAAGTGTACACACAGTATCTATAATGTAAAAAAAAAAAAAAAAAAGAAGTTTTTTACCTTATATCTTTATTATACCTTAGATTTTTAAAACATATAATACACTAAAATCCATCTCAATTTTAATAAATAATATGTCCCTGTGTTTTCATAATTCCAGTACACATTCAAATCTCTGTGTGTGTTTTCACATACACAAGGATCTTTAAAATCCATCTTAGGGAGGATTTTTTTTACATCTCAGTCTAGAAGCCTACAATCCCTGTTTCATTCTGCTTGTGGTAGTGCTGGCGCGCTTCCCTCTGAAGTAATCAGCACCGCTTTTTCCACAAACAGCATGTAGTAATTAGAACACGCGGTCCGTGAATGCTACTAAACCTTTTTGTGAATCAAATTCTTTCAATTCTCAAGAGTTTCCCTAACCAGGCATGGATTCAAGAAATGTCTCATTGATTGCCTTGCTTCCCAGAGAGTAGGAAAAAGAGCCGTACTGTCTTCTCCGCAGCCTGAGAAACGACGCGAGGGCACAGATCACTGAGACACTTTCAGAAACAGCTTTTGTGTTAGCCCCTGAACGACAGGACCACATTATCTCCTCTCTTTACACCCTCTGGTCTCAGAGTATCTGTCAATATTATGTCTTTGATTAAGTTCGTCTAATCTGTTAATTATATGTATCTGACTGGGACTTCAGCCTGAAATGGATTTAATCTGAGTAAATCTGAGGCTATATTTATTTATTGTATAGGTATCTGAGCTGCTATATTGTAGCCAATAATGAACTTCATCCCCGTAGCTACACTATGAACCAGGCAGAGGTATAGTATCTACTGCTCTAGTTTGAACAGAGTCAGTACTCACGTTAGAAGCACACTCAATGATTCCTACTGTGTCACTGTGTGACCTCTGGTTTTAGAAATTGCAAATCTCCCAATGAAAGGCTACATCCAAGACCCTCTAGTATGAGCAGCCAGTCTTGAGCTTTTGCAGAGAGATGGCCATGGCACCTTTCTTTGCTAGTATGTCATGGCTATGACTGACTTTTTCAGAAGTGTGCAGAGAACTGAGTTCCTGTCAATCACCTCCAGGACACCCTGGGTGATTCCAAGTTGCCGTCCTTCTGACTCATAAAAAGCCAGGTCAACAGAACCGAAAAGGAAGATCTGTGATGATCCTCCAGGTTTGGTCACGTCTTCCCTTGCTGTCAGAAAACAATGTCTGGCCACAAAAGCATAAATGGATGCGCTAAGGAAGACTGTGAAAAAGCCTCCCTAAACAACCAAACCGATAAGCACTTGGGCCTAGTGACATGCATGCCTTGCCAAAATGTAATGTAGTCTTTTAAATGAATTTCGAAACAGACTCTCAAGGCAAGGCAGCCACTGCATGTCATGACATTCACTAACATGCACTTCGTTCTTCAGAAACAATAGGATAGCTTCACGCGTACCTAGATTACAGAGAAGAGATGCAGGAAGGCTGTGATGGCGACACAGGTGTTTGTAAGGGTCTGTTCGCTCTAAGGAAGTAGTTTCCATGGACTCCGTATTGTTGCGTGCCCCTTGCAGCTCCTCACTCCAGTTTTTGTAAAAGGAGTTAAAAGAAGGGGATTGCTAAAGCCAACAGACCCTTGATGCTTTTTGGCAAGATATAAGAACATATCAGTGAGGATAAAACTCTCCGAGTTTGTTTTCTTTCTTTCTTTTGTTTGTTTATTATTTAGCTGTCCACAGGCATCTCTATACCAACTGATTCTTCGAGGCCAACTATTAAAAATTTCTCTTCCCCCACTTGCCTGATGGAAGCACAATCATCTAGATGCTTCTGTGGTGAATAGAACTTCTGACCCCTGCTTAAAGCTGACGCTGGTCCCTGTCAGTTTCCAAGGAGAGTGTTTAAAAAAGTCCTTTCTCCTTGGTTCACCCTGAGGCCCAGGGCATCCATCATTCTCTGCTCATGGGCTTGGTAGTCAGCCATCCCATAATAACTTTGTAAACAGGGACAAATGCTAGGAACAACACTTCCCCAATTATGGAGGAAGTGCATTGGCGTTTCAGAAGGTGTCTAGTATCGTGTGGCCTTGTAGACAGAACAAATCCTCAGAGGAGGGGATCTCGGAAATGTGGGAGGTGTGTGAAAGAAGAGGGCCACCACTCCTGTCCAAGTGAAATCAGAATGCGCAGATACCTCTGCTTCTTTATAACATTACCGAGAAGTGATTGGCTAATCCGCGCCTTTGATAACCTGTCGAGACCAAGGTACGTTGTAAGGGCAACAAGGAATGGGCTTTGTTGTGGTCACCAGACTGGAAATCTAACAGGCAAAACCTGTCGCTGTCTGGTTGGAAGTTGTTGTATGGAAAACCAGAGAGGAAGTATTTAATGTGACCTCTCTTACCCATCAAGAGAATAGCTGACACTCTAGTTTGGATTTATTTTTTAAAGTACAATCATTAGAAAAACTGCATATCACACCTTTTTTTTTCCCCCTGGAAATCTTTCCCTTAATGCCCTGGCGTTGGCCATGAATCCTCCAGTTATCTTCCTGCACGTACTTCATTTTGATCTCTTGTAGAAGGAACCGTCAACAGAGCAGTTTATGTGGAGACAGTTTGGCACAGCTGTGTGACAGTGGCTATGGAGTGAAGCACTTCCTTGCAACCGTCTTTTGTCTGTCAGCAAGTCCTTGTCACCTCTGACATATGTTACTCTTTTTTAACTGGTTGCCATAATTCTTTATTTCAAAAAAGTACGTGTACATCTAGATACTAGCACACTTGAAATTTATGCTAAGTTTTGCATGCCTACTGTTCTTTAAAGTAATATGGGTTTTGTTGGTGGTGGTGGTTTTGTTTTGTTTTGTTTTGCTTTTGTGAAGTCTGGAATTAAGGGAAGAACACTGTAGCAATACAAAGACATAATGAATGTAAAATTATAAGTTAACGTCCAGCACATATCTACTTTTAAAATATGATAAATAATAAAAATTAGCATCTACTGCATATTTATAAGGTCCATTGTATATTATTTATGAGCCTCTGCTGTAGGATTTAATTTTCCTTACATTTAGTCATTTATTCTGCATGTGGAGGCAGATGCCTGAGGCAGTGGCACCCTTGTGGAGGTCACAGGGCAACTTTTGAGTCTGTTCTTTTCTTCCACCACATGAGACCTGGGGACTGAACTCAGGTCCTCGGGTTGGTGCGCAGCCTCTAGCCTCTGAGGCAACTCTCCAGCACTACTGGAATGTTTAGATGAGTTCATTTGAATACAATGTCTAACTTTCAATAAATCGTTATTGGAAACAAAATTAGGCTAGAAAACTTTGGGGAAGCTTAACCAAATGGTTCTCCTCCCAAAAATAACCTTTAAAAAAATCAAATCTGTATATTTATGAGAGTATTCAGTGAAAACGCATGTTGGTAGCAATTTGTCAGCTTCCTTATGGAATGAAGTGTTCTTTTACACCAAGTTTTCCTTGTTTTTACAGCCTCTCCCCTTCCTGTAACAAAAAAAATCAAGTCAGGTAAAGTGTTAAAACATGCTTCCTAATTGATGAAGCACATTATTATGACCATACCACAGACTCAGTTTTAGACAACTTATTTCTAATGGGACTTCTCCCAAATGTTCTTCGTAAGTGGCCCATTCAGGCCTGTCTTAGCTGGGATTCATAATTACTAGCATTAACTGTGGGAATCCCACATTGTTCTCTGGAGGGAGCATTGGCTCTGGCGAGGGCTCCACCTTGCCTTGATACTTTAGTTATTTCATCGGTTGTTTCTTATCACCTTGTACCAGGAAACTGCCAATCAAGTTATCGCTATTCACCCTTTCTTTCCTATCTGTCTCCCCTGCCTTGCCTTTCACTACTTGAAGGGTTTTGTTTTGTTTTTGAAATTTGGGAAAACGGACAAACAAGTTCACCCAAATCGTGTCTAGAGAGAAACTGTATGAGATTCCTGCTCACTTGGGTGGCTAGGCTTTTTATATGACTTTTGGAGTATATACTTACATGACTAAGTGTTCATTCATCCAGTAAGCATGCTTGCTGTCTCTGCCTCCTAATGGGACATGGCCCTGTTCTCTTAATGCTTATAGCTGGAGAGATAAACACAAAACATGTGATTATCCAAATCCTTAATTATACTGACTGTGAAGAAGGCACGCAGGATGCTTGGAGAGTTTCAAACAGTTCAGACACCTGTGCCGGGTAGGGAGACTTCCCAGTTCACTAGAGATAAGAGGAGAATTAACGTGGGTGCAGGGAACAGCCTATAAGAATGTGCGGCATTCAGAGATTTTGTTTATTTCTGGAGTCTTCAAACTAGAGGAAACGGATGGTTCAAAAGATCTTTTAATAAATGGATGGCTATCATCGCCTTTAAAGCACTTCCAAATGTTTCTCAGTGACTGATCTGAACTCAGCTCTTTTTCACCTTCTTCTGTTCCCAGAGCATAGAGGAACTGTGTTCTAAGTTCCCTGTGTGTTTTCATTTAATTAGAGGTGTGCTCTTCTGTGCCTGGGGTCATGGGTGCTGACTTACCTTGAGGAAAAGTTCCAATTCTAGACTGTTTCCTGTTCACAGTCTGATTAGAGAACACACCCCGTTGTGGCAGGAGCTCTACCTGTGTATGGAGGGAAGAGAACTGCCCCATGTCACTGAGACTCTGGCACAGAGCCCAGAAGCCCTGGGGAATGTGATTGAAGGATCAGAACTCTCTTGAGTGACAGGAGACAGAACTCTCCTGTGTGAGTGGGGACTGAGAAGCCGGGTGACAAAGAAGGCCAGCATCTTCATCTTGCCAGCCAGGGGCAATGGGAAGAGAGATGGAAGCCATACACAGTAACGAAATTATTTCAGGAAAACATAAGCATTGTAGCTACAGGTTGGTTTTAATCCGCCACACTTCATAGCATTACAAGGTCTGGGCAGGAGTCCCAGTAGAGGCTGTATGTAGATTAGGGCCAGCACAAACTCCTACAACCTTGTGTTCTCTTTTGTATGTCACCTTCTCCATCCAGTCACATCATCAGGGCCAGCTCTGGAAAGGAACCCCAGTTAGGCGGGGAAATGGCCTCTGGGGCTTTTCAACAAGAACGGTACTTGCCTTCAGTCCCTCATTAAGCCATGCTGCCTCAGAGATTAGTGCAACTTGGAATGGTTTTAAATGGAAGGTGCACAAGTTAAGCAGAGAGCTATGCATCTTTTTAAATCCATGTGTCTTAAAACTTAATGTGTACCACAGTCGTACAGCGATCAGTTAGAACACAGATGGGTGGGGCCTGAGCTTCTGAATTTTTTTTCGTTTTTTTTTTTTCAAGACAGGGTCTTATTATGTAGCTCTGGCTGTCCTAGAACTCAATATGTAGACCAGGTTGGCCTCTAACTCACAGCTATCCAACTACTTCTGCCTTCAGAGCGCTGGGATTAAAGTGTGCACCACGATGCCCTATGACCTGAAGTGCTAACTAGCTCCAAAAGGACATGCAGACGATACTTTGAGTGGCAAGACCTATAAGTATACTAATAATTACCAGTGTGTGTGTGTTTCTGTGTGTATGTGTGTGATATACATGGAGATTTAAATAATGTGTGTTTCAAACAAAATCACAAGCCAGGCTTGATGTTGTGTCCCTTTAATCCCTGGTATCTGGGAGGCAGAGACAGGAAGATCTCTGTGAATTTGAGGCAGGGCCGATGTATATTATTAGCCAGTTCTAGGCTAGGCAGGGCTAAATCATTAAGACTTGTCTCAAAAAAATAATAATAATAAAAATTAAAATTAAAATCAAATAATTTGAATTTCAAGGCAGCCTGAATTTCAAAGCTATGTTTTTAGATGTATTCTTTAGAATCTTGTGTCAGATTATGCCCAACCTTTCATACCCACTCTGCCTCCATTTTTATCTGCTGGCAGGGCCAGCAGCAGCTCTTATCTTTAAACTGGGCTCTCAAGTGTTGCTTCCGAAGCTTCCTGCAGCCTCCTAAAACCCTACAGATTCCTAAGATACATATTAGAGCGAATGGACGACTAACTGTCTCCTGGTGTAGAAAAGAGTTTTTGATTAGATTTAAACAGCTGTCATCTCTGAAATTTCCCTCTCTAAATCATTCTCTGCTTTCAACAAGCTCTCTCAGGTCGCTCTCTTGGATGGCAGCTCCAGTCTGTATCCTTCAGACTCAGGCTGTGTCCTCTGATAGGAACTGATACATATTTAAGGACATCTTTACTAGCTGGAAAACACTTGGCTTTGAGAAATTATACTCAGGATCTTCTTAGCTGTAATGAGTATTTTTCCTTGTACCCCAGCAAAATTCAGCCACATAAAGGACAATGATGCCTCAGGCAACGCAGCTCAAAGCAGTTTTGAAACTGCTTTCGGGGAGCTGCGGGGTGGGGGTGGATGTTACCATTTTTCATAGAACCTAGATGAGATGTAATCTAAAATATATGCGTTTTTTAAAAGCAGCTTGGACTTGTGGGAAACGGCAATTAAAAACCGGTGGACGTTGAACCAAGATTACATCATGGAAAACTGACTAATGTCTTAAGGATAAACGTATTTGCCGATGGTATCATTCTATATTTTAAGAATAAAATGTGAAATACTCTCCTGCGTGTTGGATGAAGTTTCCCCCGGAGAATTTACAGATCGTAAGTGGAATGGCCATTTTCTTGTTAGTCACGATCAAAGAGAACTGAGAATGTCTAAAACACACGCGAGACCTGATTACAGGGTTTATTGCTCGTACCGCACTGCTGGGCCACCCATAGATGCAGCAGTGAAGACTGAACTGGCTTCATCCAGCTTCAGGGAAAGAGCACACTGGACTGAGACCCTTAGAACACATTCATTGGCTTCACTGAATAAATTGACTTTTACAGTTTTCCAGCTCTCAAACTTATTTACCTCACACAATGAGAAGGAAAAATATCTCATTTCTGGCCTTGAAGCAAAGACTGTTCGTTGTTTAAAACCTGCTCCTTGGCTGCATTATCTACCTTTTTCTCCTTTATGCTGAGGTCCATGGCGCATGGGGACATTAGAGACCTTGTGGAGGTCCATGGTCCGTGCTGGCTCCAGAAACCATGTGTAAGTCTTATAGAGGGCAAGAAGGCTGCTTTCACCATGGTATTGATGACTGCAGACTCAGAGATGAGAACGAGTGACATAGAAGGTTTCTGTGACCACCCTACCACCCCTTACCCTCAACCCCGAGAAAACAACAGCCTAGACAGAAAGCTATTGAAGAAAACCCTTAAAACTTGGGATGAGGATGCTAAAGTGTAGCTTTCCACACTTAGTAACTTCTGTGGGGATGCAGGTGAGGAAGGACTGAATTTTCTATAAGGGACTGGCCCCTGGGAGTGTGACTATACTCCAGTGAGTATACATTTACTTTTTAATGAGATTTGTCTACTTTGTTCTGTCTGTGAAAGCAAAAGCATTCTTAGCCAGAATAAACGAATAATTCTGTGACATGAACTTCTTTTATTCTTCTGTTAATTTGGGGTAGTGTCTCCCTCTGTGGCCCAAGCTGGCTCAAGCTTTCTATACCACCCAGGTTGTCCTTGAACTCACAATTGCCCCTGCTGACGCCAGTTTCCACAGTGTGTTGTCCTGACCAGACACACAGCACTGCCCACAGCTTTCCATGTGATCCCACCATGACTAATATTTGTCTTCAGTCTTACCTACATTTCAAACTCAGTTTTACATTTCCAGACTCAGTGAAATTCTCTCTCTTCCAGGACGCTCATAACTATCCCTCGAGTCAGAATCGCTCTCTCAGTCTTCTAGGAAGAGTAGAACTCATGGGTGTATAATCAAAGGGTCAATGGGTGACCTCTGAGATGTAATCAATGGGGAATGGAAATCACATATCGAGTCAGTGTAAAGGCAGTTGAGAACCTGGCCACTGAGTTTGAGACCCATATCATATTATTTAACACCTTCTTATTTAAAATTGTATTCTTATTTCTGTAAATACTATCTTATTCAAAGTAAAATAAAGTTAAAAACATATTTAGCAATTACTTCCACATCTTTCTCTCTATTGTAAGCAATAGAAGACCAAGAGAGAAGTAGAGGCAACATTTAATGGTGCCTTTTCCTTTTCGAGTTTTAACATCTGAATAAAATGACAACGGTCTCCATTTTCTTCTCTGCCTTTCTTTTTCCTTAATGGGCATTTCCCCATTTTCTCTATGTTTAGAATATTATCAATAGGTTCCAAAGCAGCAGAGGAAACGCACTCCTTGCAGTATTAGAGCAAGAGAAATGGGTAATATGGTAATTGTCCTCCCTCAAAGCCCAAGCGACTCTAACTGGCACTAACTGGGTTGCTCACAGCTACACAGCCCATACTCACCTAAATTTGGGCACTGAAAAATGTAGGTCTAGAAAGCAGTGGTGGGACTCAGGGGTCAAATGATCGTGAGAATAATCGTGAGAGACCCTGCTCTTTAATCTGAAGCCATGAGAGTCATGGCATCAGCTACAGCAGAGCCAGATGGAGCGCTTGCCATACATCTTGAAACTTAGGTTCCACAGTGGAGTGGAAAGATCCGGATCTAGAGGTCCAGACTTTGCCTGTGATGGATACAGGATACACGGAGAGTGTGAGAGTTCTCTGTGCCCTCAGTTGTTTCTCTTTTTGTTTATTTCTAGGAAAAAAAAAAAAAAGACAACAGACTGTAGCAATTAGGAAAGCGAGAACCCTCAAAGTCAGGATGAAAATCAAAGCAAAGACTTAGTCACCCAATCTTCCAGAAGGAAGGAGAGGAAAAATGAGTTGCAGCTTGGCGGATTAAATGCTGCATGGAGGTTTCAGGAAGGAATCTTTGTGCTAAGGGGCAACGGAAGATAGCGAGTTAATAGTACAAACCCTCCTGAAAAATCAGAGGCTACCACCACAGGCACATTGTAGACCGAGGAAGCCTTGAAAGACAGGGCCATGTATTTACCATTTTGCTTGATCTACATATCAAAAGCATCCTCCACTGTATATAGAAGATCCTTGCAGGGAGATGTTTCATAGGAAAAAGTAAAATAAAAAGAGAAGAAAGAAGAGAGCGCCGGAGGCTATGTCCTTTCTTTTCTTTTTCTTCTTCTTCTTTTTTTTTCATCCTGGATTCTTTCGTGAATTTCAGGCCAGGGCTGTACACTCATGCAAACCAATACCTTCCCAAGTCTCCACAAATGCAAGAGACCTTAAGTGAAATGACAGAAAGAACTGAAGGGCAAGCAGAATCAGCAAGGAGAAATCCGGTGGCCCACACCATATAAAGAAGACACCCTGCCCCCTATTTAAGGACTGCTTGTGAAATAGGAGCCTTCTGCACCAGTCAGGGTAAAACTTTTGCTCAGCTAATCTTAGACCTATTTTTATTTGACAATATAGCTTCCTAAGTATTTCCAATCAGTCATATTGAAAAACTGAAAGTCAGATTGCAATGGGCTGAAACAAAGATGATTAGCTATTTGAAAACTAACATTATTTTCCGCACATATTAGGCTCATCCCTAGAACACTCTGCCACAGCAAAGATTTCTTTTTAATGCAGATTTCACTCCAAAAAGAAGAAGAAGAGAAGAAGAAGAAGAAGAAGAAGAAGAAGAAGAAGAAGAAGAAGAGTGAAGCAGATTTTGTCTTCCTTTCTCTGTATTTGTTTGCTGGCCAGGCATTTCACCAGCACTAATAGAGTTTTAGACAGAAAAGAGATTTCATGCAGAATGAAGGGATTCCATTAGTTTTAACAATAATATTTAGGATTTACTTTGATCTTAAACGTGAGACTTCTTGACTCCTACCTGGAAACTCTGGGACTGTGGGTGGACCACAGCTCTTCTGACCACGGTTCCAAGGTTCAAACCCATCTCGTGCTCTCTGACCTTTGGCAACATCTGCAGTTTCCTGAACCTCACAAAACAATATGAGTAAAACTATGTATGTTGGTGTCACAATGTGATTGTGAGATTTGAATTAATTTAAGTGAAGGAATTTCCCAGTACAACACCTGAGCTGTTTCCCCTCAGAGCCCCGCCACCACGGCTGTCAGCCTTCCATGCTCCTCAGTCATGTCTTTCTTCAGCCTTCCTTTATATCACCTAATGTAAGCCTTGCATTACCTCAGTCCTCGACTGGGATAACTGCTGCTTAATTCCCTATTACCCACAGACTCGACTATTCCTAACCCATCTTTTAAATATTGAACTCTTTCCTGGGAATAACCATAGTCAAGCTCTCCTGCTGCTTAAAATTTTTCCCCAATACCCATAAAACATAATTTAATCTTCCTAAAGGAATATATGAAGAACTTGGTCATCAGGGAATTCAACGTTGACTCTCACCCTCCTCCTCATAGCCTCTAAGTAATGAACTCGCTATTCACGACCTGGTTACTGAAGATCTGCCTTGGAGCTCACTCTTCTTCAGCCCTATAGGATGCGTTTCCAATCGTCTGACAGAGAACAAGCATTCATCTCCAAGACACAGCTGAAATGTCGCTTCTTATCTGTAGTCTTCTTAGGCACATAGAGGAATTTGTCTTCCTGTAGGACTTATAATTACATACATTATATCATACCATATTTCTTCAATTACTTGTTTATATCTCGGTGTCTACACTGAACAAGCATCCTCCAGTGTTTAGCATAAGACCAAAAATGTTGTAGTATTTGATAAGTGTTTACTAAATTAGTAATACAAACACCAACAACAGCAACAAATCAATAGTGTTTCAGTGGATCAACTCCTAGATTAATATATCCCAGCTTGCAAGTGCATACTTATTTTCATGCTGTGTGTGTGTGTGTGTGTGGAGAGAGAGAGAAGGGGTGTAGGTCTCTCTGTGTGTATATCTGTGTGTGTGTGTGAGAGAGAGAGAGACAGTGTGTGTGTGTGTGGTTGTTGTGTTGGCAGTTTCTTTCTACATAGTTGGTGAAAGAAACAGAATTGAAATATATTGATGGAAATCTGAAGAGCAGGGACAACCACTGCTAATCTTTATATTAAAGGTGATTTTATTTTTATTATGTGTATATGTAGGAAGGAGTACTGAAATGTGACTGGAGATGACTAAAGATCTAGAGACAACTAGCCTGGTTAAGCCGGTGCTGAAGTTCCAGCCAGAGCTTCTAGCCTGCTGAGCCTGGTGCTGGGGTTACAGGAGGTTGGTACTGGAGACACACTCAGGGCTATAGTAAAAGCAGTATTTCTCGGCAGGTCTAAAGCTCCCTGAGTCGATTGTATTGATTAACAGCAAATGCATCTTTGACCCAAATATCAAGCTTAATAATCTATTCTCTGCTAGTTTAGACATAGCACAAACACAAGGTATTTTGTTATTTTAGAAATAAAATTTTAGGTCGTTCAATTCTTTGGTTTTTTTGTTTTGTTTTGTTTTTGGGTTTTTTGTTTTAGTTTTGGTTTTTGGCATGCTATCAAAAGAAACAAACAGGAATAAACTGACTCTTCCTATAGCTTTGCATCAACTCTGACTTCTCATTCAAGGGCTCTGTGTCTTGTTTACCTCAATCTTTGGGATGCTGGGAATACAACGAGAAGAAGGTCAGTGGTCTTGTTTTTTGCTTTTGTCAAGAAAATAAGAGAGAAAAGCTAGTATGCACAGGTAGGGTCTGGGCTCTGCTAATGAAGTCCAGTGCGTGCCTAGCCTGGGGCTGACCATGAATAAATGAGCCTTGCTGGTGATGAAATACCAAATATAAGACCCTGTGTTTCTGGTTCTGCACTGTCATAAAGCTGCTATTATTCAGCATTTATTAGGTACCCACAGAGTGTGAGGCATAAACATGACAAGGAGAAAACACACAGTCCCTAACCTCTAAATTACCACAGACAGATGCACAAGGAAGGAGGTAGACCTGGAAATTGCTTCCAAATGGCTGTTGGTAGGAGGGCTTAGAAAGGAGGAAAAAAACCCAAGGAGGGGCCGGTGGACAGACAGGATGGCGTGTACAGCGAAGGGAGGTGTGAGAAGAGTTAGTGTTTTCATAAAAGGGAGAGGGTAAGAGGTCGGGCCAATTTCCAGAGTCGTAAGGATTGAGATGAAAGATGGACGGGCAATAATGAAGAACCCAAGGGATGAGGAGAGTGGCATGGCTGCATGTCTGTGTTGTCCTTGCTAGAGAGAAGACCTCCTCCAGCTTTCCTGGGTTGGTAGGAAGACAAAGGAGATCATGGATCTTTTAAAACGTGAGACCCAAATTTCAAGAATAGCTTGGCCATTTCCCAGCCTCAGTTTCCTCGTTTTTGATAGGGAACAGCAGAGCTGGGCAGGAATGCATTTCCAGTTATCTGGAAACATGGATCCTGAGGATCACAAGTTCAAAACCTGCCTAGCATTCAGACAGACTCATGTTCAAAACCAGCCAGGATGCTTAGGGTGGCCCTGTCTCAAAAGTATAACAAAGACTGATGGCTATTCTGCTACGGCACTGGCTGCTGCTCTCTCTGTAGGGGACTGAGTAAATCTGTTTCCTTCTTTAAAATATACCTATAAGAAGGGATGAGGATTTTTGTAGAATGGACATACATGGTCCTACAACAGGAGTGCTCCTAGCTTCTGCCCCCAAGACCTGGAAAAACAAAACAAGACCTCAAAGAATTGCCCTGAGAATTAAAAGAGACTACACTCCATTACTGCCCTTCACATTGTTAGGAAACTCAGTCAGGACATACTGCATGCAACCTCTGATACCCAAGGTTTCTTCCTTTTCCTGATTGCCCCCAGGACTTTTAGAAAGAATAAGACTTGCTTCAGAAAGAGGAGATCAAGTTTAAACAAGCAACGAGTAATTATGTAAACAAGAAAGATCACGCTAAAAACCAAATTTGAACCCGGAGAGTAAATTGTTTGCTGTCATTAGACACAGACCAAACAATAAAATTAAAAGAATAAAAATCACATTGGGAGCCTTATCATATGGTTCCTGGGAGCCTTCGAAGGCTCATCTACCTTTTCATCCTCCGAGCTAGTCTATATGATCTTATTTATAAGCAGGCTGTCAGTCAATTTCACACTGCCTTTCTCTAACGCTGCCCCTCCCCCGCACATGGAAACCCAAGGGATCAGTAGCGACTTAAAGGGGAAAAAATAGTGTAAAGTTACACCAGGAGCTGCCGCTGTGCTGCCTCCAAGTGCTGCTCCCCTGGGCTCTGGCAGTGAATGAAACTTATCTGAGTGGCCCAGTCCACTCCCACCCCTGCCGGATCGGCAGCCCTTTGTTAGAACGCGAGCAAGAATTGCCCAATCTCAGGGGGCAGCCAGTCTATAATGACCCACATTGTCGAAACACACAGGAGTTACTCTCTAGGAATGAAAACTCACAACTCTTTTTCTATTTCTCTGTTGACAATGCATAGGAGGGCTATGTGGTAAACCCCGTTTGTGCCAGAGGTTTCATAAGTGGTGCAGACGGAGTTATGGAGTCGGACAGCTCGCTGAAAGGGAGGTAAAACGGCATATTATCTCAGCACTTGTAGGAAGGGCCTGAGAAAGACTATTTCCCAAATGTAGCCGTCATGAGCCTGGCATGCCTGCATTGATGATTTCATCAGACCAATAATTAATAAGCGTGAATTAGGCTAATGAAATCAGATAGAGTAATGAAAAGCAGCCTTCTCGTTAGCCTTGCTTTTTTCCCCATTGTTTAATCTCTAACAGACTGAATTTGCCGCTCGGGACCTAATTGAGCCTATTTGACTTCTAGCCGATTTTAAAGAGTCTCTGAGAGCTTTTAGAAATAGGCAGGTATAAGAAAAAAAACATTCTAAGAGTCTATACAATGACACCGGTGACATTGGGAACAGATCAAATCAGAAGCGCCCTTCAAGAGGAAAGACGAGGCAATAAAGAAAATGAGAGAGGGTTTTTTTGGGTGGATTTTTTGAGGCTGGAATTTATACAAAATGGAGATTCTCCTTCCTCCAATCACAGGCTCTTTGAAATTTAAAGTCTATTTTGTGTGTGTGCATGTGTGTGTTCACGAGGTTCATATTGGGGTGGGGGTCAGGGGGGTTCACACGTCAGAGGATGACTACTTAGGTGCCCTTCAACTTTGTTTATTGAGACAGGGTTCAGCCTGGAACTTGCCAAGTTAGCTAGGCTAGCTGAGCAGGGAGCCCCTGGATCTAGTTGTCTCCACCTTCCTGGACCTGGGATTATGTGCCCTCATCTGACTCCATGCTTTCTGATGTGAGTTCCTCTCCTCCTACTGGGCAGCACCTTCCCCACTGAGCTATCTCCACAGCCCAACTAGGGGACACGTGTTGAAGTGCAGTCTAGAAGGGGTGGGGGAAGCAAGGATGGACATTTTGACCTCCAGAGTGGAGCTGTGGTGGCCTGTCCCCCACAGAAACAGTGAACTTGCCTTCTCTGGCAAGAATTCACAGGCTGCCTCCCTATCTTAAATCTGCAGAAAAAGCTGGCCCCAAGCCTGATGTGATTTGGTTTCTATTTGAATCTTGTGTTCCAACGAAAGCTCCAGAATCCACAGAGAGGATCAAGGGCAAGGAAAACACGAGCATCCCATTCTTCTCCTACAAGGAGCCCCACGAAAGGCAGAATTGTCTGGGCCTGGTTCCAGTGACTTGCTGTGGTCCCCTGTCCCTGTGTGAACGTGTAAATGCAGAGAGAGAGAGAGAGAGAGAGAGAGAGAGAGAGAGAGAGAGAGAGAGAGAAGAAAGAAGAGAAGAGAGAGAGAGAGAGAGAGAGAGAGAGAGAGGAGAGTATTGGCGAGTGACGGGTTAAACTAGGCAGGATGTTTGGATTTAAAAAAAAAATCACAGTATATTTCAAATCTGATAATATTGGATCTATTTTAAGATTACTTATCAGTTAGTTATTGTGCTAATAATTACCATTAAAATTAATACTACACTTTGGGAATTAGGCGAAGAGCTAACAAGTTTGCGTTGACACAGAGCGTTCCAAAAGCAATCTGAGTAACTTGTTTCCGGAATGCAGCTGTGTACTTCCATTAACATCTTGCAGGTGGAGCCTAATTTTAGTTCAGCCTTGAGAAGGAGGGATTGTTTTCCTCCTGATACACAGAGCCCCACACCAGCAGCCAGGCAGGTGGGGCTCCACGGAGTACTTGTTTACATTCCTGGTTTTAGAAAACAGATGATTCATACTGCTAATCATACAGTTTCTATCTGATTTTAGTGTGGTGTTTTTTTTTTTTTAACAGAACAGTCTGGATTACATTTGACCTCCGGTTCCGCCAATGTAAAACAAAGGCAATGAAATCGAAAATGATAAGAGAATGAGCAATGGATCCTAAATATAGCTTAGAAGCCAGTGAATGAACACAAGCAAAATTTAGAAATACATCTGTTTGGCTACAAAGGCATTTTAAAAAGTAACAGTCCAGATTCTGGTTGGCTCAGTAAGATTACATATGTGTGTGTGTGTATGTGTGTATGTGTGTATGTGTGTATGTGTGTGTATATATATGTGTGTATATATGTGTGTGTGTGTGTATATATGTGTGTGTATATGTGTATATATTGTGTATATGTGTGTGTATGTGTATGTATATATGTGTGTGTGTATATGTGTGTGTGTATGTGTGTGTGTATATATATGTGTGTATATTGTGTGTGTGTATATATGTGTGTGTATATGTGTATATATTGTGTATATGTGTGTGTATGTGTATGTATATATGTGTGTGTGTATATATGTGTGTGTGTATATATGTGTGTGTGTATGTGTGTGTATATATATATGTGTGTGTATATACATGTGTATGTGTGTATATATGTGTGTGTATATATGTGTGCATATATATGTGTATAAATGTGTGTGTGTGTGTATATATATACACACACACACACACACATTTCTTTCTGACATTGCAAACATTGCAAAAAAGAAACTATTAGAGGAAGCTGTTGCCAGGGAAAGAAAAGGCATGAAGGAGCAAAAGGAAGGCTCAGTGGGGAAGAGGCAGGACTGCAAAAGCTTAAGCAGCCAAGTGTCTCCAGAATCTACATAAGAAGCCCGGCTCCTGCTTAGTATGATACCACAGGTCTTTAATCCTAGCGCTCAGGAGGCAGAGGCAGGTGAGTCTTTGAGTTCGAGGCCAGCCTGGTCTACAGAGTGAGGTCTGGGTCAGCCAGGGCTACATAGTGAGACTCTCTCAAAAACCAACCAAACAAAAGTCAGGCAAAGCCTCAGAGCCCTCAGAGCTGAGTCTAGACAGGCAGCACCCATACAAGGGTAAGAGAGAGTATGTGCCTGTAACCAAGCCCTTGGACTTGGGGGTGCAGTAATGGAGATGTGAGGGAACCAGAGGCAGGAGGATTGCTGAGGCTGGCTGGCTCCCAGGCTATCTGAAAACACAACTCTCGGTTCATTGTGAGTTGATCCCTGATACTCCCCCTGACCTGCATGTGAACACACTGAACACAAAAGTACACACACACACACACACACACACACTAATACAGAAGTGAATTAAATAAAAAACCCTGGAAGGAAGGACAGCTTCCCTTGTAAGCACTGCCCCCTTCTCTGGGTCTCAGGGAATGCCAGGGCTCACATTTGAGACTGAGGACAAAGCATTTTGAAGAAGCAGAGAATGGGTATTAAGAGCAATGTCTCTTTGAATGGATTCAGCAAGTAGTTGAAGTTTCAAAGCACAAGCCCCACCCTTTTTGCTGTCTGTAAGGTATGTTGTGAACCTACTGTGTGCCTCTCTAGTTGGAGAGCTGAGGGTAGGACTGTAAACCAGCTGTGTGATTCTTCTGCTCTGTGGGGTGTTGAATATTCTGTAACCTTCATAGAGAAGGGGCGGCACCCCATGCAGGTTTCTTTCTTTCAATTCAGCCCTGTGGAATGGATGGAATTTGTAAGTATGCTGGATAGAGTCTATTGTTCTGAACCTGAACAGAAACCTCTCCTTGAAGGGCCTCTTTTGCTCTTTGAAGGTCACTATTCAAAGGCTTCATCTTGAAGTGTCTTAACCTAGGTTGTCGGTTTGCCTGAGATGTAAATCTTCCAAGTCAATATGAAGGTCTATTTTTCTCAGGGAAGGGTGAAAAACATTCCTGGGATCCCCCACTCCCAAAAGAAAGTCTGTAACTCCTGCTAAAAACCGCAGCTTATGCTTGCCAATGTAACTTTTGGCACAGTGGTCTGGGTGAGCTCCTGGCCTCAGTTACACTGTAGCCTCCGCCTTCCTCTTGCAGTGAGTTAACTTTAAATAGTTTGCACTTTTGCCTGCCCAGGGTCCTTGGGGTTTATTTCACCATGCTTTTCCCTGCTGCCGACCTCTAGCCATGTTAAGTGACCATCTAAAAGAATGTTTTTCTAAATGATTTTTCTGAGCACTGTTCTCTTATTCGACACAGATTTGTTAAGCACCAGTTTATATGTGAAGTACTTCCAGATTTCAGAAATGCTCTAACACAGTGTTGTCTTCTCCAGAGCTTCCGTGGTTTTGGTGGAGACATTTATCTATGGAAAGAAATTTCAATTGACTAGTCCGTTTGTAAACAGAGAAGATCTTCTGTGAGACTGTAATTTTTCAAAACATCTTCTCCTAGCTCATCTCGAGATAGAAAGGAAAGGATAGAAAACAAAGGGTGGTGACATTTAGCCAGCGTGACAAAGGCCACGCTCCATCCCACCTTGTTTGTCCTACTGTCACAAGCCACCCACATGCATGTCATGGGAGCTGGGGTGGCTGAGCAGGGAGTAACTGAACTTTAGAGATGGCTTTAGGGTAGGATGGGGGGAAGAGCTCAGAACAGGACAGGAAAAACACTGGTGTGTTTGAAGCATTTTTGAGTGATCTAATCTCACAGATGATCTTCGCTCACATATCAGATTGAAATTATGAAATTTTCTTGAGGATAATCCCCTTGGAAGTCATTAAACCATGCTAAGACCCACCCTTCCGACGCCATCTCTTCCCAGTAGCCTGTAGTCTTAACTTCTTCATTTCCTCCATTCCTCCTTAACAAGGGTTCTTCCAGCTTCGTCACAGGGCTGGGGATAAAGAAAAGGGAACATAGTTGACAACAGGAGCAAATTATTTTCCTTCTTTCTGACTTTGGTCCACACTATGGGTAACAGAATCCATCCCTTCCATCCTTCCCGATGTTTCCAGTCTTGTTTGCTAGAAGCCTCATCTACGATGTGAGTGTTAGCGTCCACCCACTCACCACCAAACAAACACAAGGTTCTCTGGGTTGGAGTTGGAGAATTTGTAGACTATAAAGGAAGTTGTTTTAGCTCCGTATCCAGAGGCTCATGGCTTTGTTTGTTTGGGGTGGTGTTGTTTTCTTTAGTATTCTCAGTTAAAAAAAAAAAAAAAAAAAATCGCAGAACTGGCAACCTAGTTTCTTCTTTCTAGATTTTTCTTTTCCCTGTACATTTTCCTTGCTTTTCTTTCTAGGCAAGCCTATTTTTCCTGCCAGATTTCTTAAGATTTACAGTAAAATGTGACTCACTTTAGTTTTGCTGCATGGTGCCTTCAGAAGGCTACCTCGAGAAATCTGTTTCTCTGTGTTTAATCTAAACCTCACTGGGTCGCCTGCCACGGAAGCCTCGACCACAGGTGATGAGACGACAGAAGTCCTCTCAGAAGCACTTAGATGAGACCCGGTTGTTAGAAAGCTGCTCCTGAAGACGTTCTGCTCATCAGTGGGGCAACAGTAAGGAGATTCTTGTGAAATGTTTGCTCTCTGAAAAGAGCTCACAAGCTGTGGCGAGTCTGAGCATTCTCCATGAACAGCCTGCAGCCCTGTCCACCCACACAGGCCCAGGTGCAGAATCTGTGAGGTCGCCATTTGGCAGGGTCACACCAACATCATGGGAGACAATGGAGGTGATTCCTGTTTCCTGGCTCTCAGGGAAAGCAGGTCATCTCCATCCCAAGGCTGCCTTGCGTTTATTGATTATCTGGTCATTAAACTTAGTTCCAGCACCCATCCTAGTGTCCCAAGTGTTCCCTGGGCTCAGTTCTGTTGAGTTTGTTTAGCACAGAGATTGAATAAGGCTTAACAAGGCATTAGCCAGAACTCCTGTAAGTGCATGAGAATCTTTACGCTGGAGAAAAGAAACAATAATTTAAAAATAAAGACTATTTTGATTGTACATACCAGCATACTTGGATAATGTCTACTCTGTTTTATTTTTAAGGCTTTCAGTTAGCTCGAGTTACTTAGACGGGGGAAGGTGGCTTTCATATATTCAAGCCACTTTCCCTCAGCCTTACATCTATAAGTATATTTAAAACCAAATTAAATAACGATATTTTGAAAGCGTTTATATTCATCTTACTGCCAAGCAAAGATCCAATTACTCAAATAGATTGAATTTTGTGGAGTCGCACAATTGCCAACCAGTCTGTACCCAGTGACGTTGGAGCAATTTCTTGAAGAACAGGTTATTGTATGCTGTGCTTGTTTTCAGATCATTGTAGGATCAAAAAAAACGAAGGCAACGCAGGGCAAGGCAGACAAAGCTTGTCAGATGAATGAAAATTGATGCTGTTAATGATAATAGGATTGATTTATAAATTGCCTTACCACTGTGACTTTCTACGTGTTTATGTAAAATAACGACTTGGTGTTTCTAATCATCTTTTCAGTAAATTATAAAAGAATCCTCCAGCATTCTGATTGGCTAGAAAGTTAAATCAAGGGCTGTAGAGTGGTCACAAGTAACTTTTTTCTCTTTGTACTTAACAAAATGTTAAATTAGATAGCAACGTTTTTAAAATTATCCCATAAAGACTTCGATACATGAAAGCTGAAAATAGGAACAGTGTTGGACAGATTCAGGCCCAGATGCCCCATGCCTACGGGCACCGGAACCCTGATGTCAGGGCCCAGTCTCCTGTTCATTATTCAGAACTCACTTGGACTTTTTAGAGCTTCGATATTTAAACCTCTGGTGTAAGAGGATCTTTATAAGGCCATTTTGTGAGAAGTAAGCCTAAAATCTGTTGCTTTTTTTTTTTTTTTTTAAACCACAAAATATTCACACTAATCCAAACTGGGCTAGCACATCGTTTCCCCTGCCCAACATTCCATTGCGGCACTGGATGTCTCTAGTGTCCAAAAGCTCTTCTGCCTTCGCATCCCAGCATGTTTGCTGATGGTCCCCGGATGGCTCCCAGGTTCTCTCCTGCATAACCTTAGTCCCGACGGCTGCATGCGGATGTGCCCGGTCCCCCTGCCCGTGGCTGAGTTTTCACTCAGGTTTATGTTGGAGCAGCACACTGTGGCTTTCTTCCTGTTTAAACCAAAGGTCAGAGTACCTAACAAGGGAGATTTGAGAAAGACTCTCGCAGCATCAAGCCTCATCCAACCCAGGCCATGAGGAAAAAGTTATAGGAGGATTGTAGATTCAGATTTTTAAACTCATTTGCTTCAGAAATGTTCCTTGTAAGGTGGAGACCCTTCTCGGTTGAGTGCTTGCATAGCTTGAGGGAGCCCTTGGTTAAACCCCAGCTATAACACTGGGCAAACTGGTACACATTTATAGTCCTAGTGTTAGACTTTGACTAAGAACAGACACCACCAGACCAAACGGTTCCAAGGGGGCGGGGGGTTATTCAGGAGATAGGGCAAATGTGGGGGGAGAGAAATGGGAGAAGATGGTAGAGAAAAGAGGAGAAGGAGAGAGAGAGAGAGAGAGAGAGAGAGAGAGAGAGAGAGGAGAGAGAGAGAGAAGAGAGAAGAGAGGAGGCTGGCCATGACCACGTGGAGAGAGGGGAAGGGAAGGAGGAGGGGTGAGGGGAAGAGGGAAGCTAGAGGCAAGAGACTAAGAGATTAAGAGAGAGAGGAGGGGGCAAGCTGCCCCTTTTATATGGGCAGGCCTACCTGACTGTTGCCAGGTAACTGGGGGGAGGAGCATACCTGGCTGTTGCCAGGTAACTGTGGAGGTGGAGTTTAGACAGAATACTAACACCTAGGATTCTGGAAACAGAGGAAGGAGAACTAGAAGTACTAGATGTACAAGGTCATCCTTGTATGCATAGGGAATTCAAGTCATACATGAGAGCTTGTCATACAGACATGCCGCGCGCCCACACACACACACACACACAGAATCCTTACTTGAGCAGAGAGTTTATGAATCTACGTTTCTTTACCTTCTTAGGTTCGTAAACAGGGAGAACATTAATTCAGTCTCGAGAAGACAGTATTCTGCCTCACCTCAGCAGGAGACAAATTGGTACCTGGCAGGGAAAATTATATGTCAAAAAATGATAAAGAAATGATAAGAACTGGCCCCAGTTATCGATTCATTCCACAAATGTCCTTTAGGGCTTGTAGTGTTTTAGGGCTTAGTGATAAGGAGACGTGTAAACAAATAAGTGTGGTGTTTGTTATGGGCACAGATGAGTATCTGTCTATACAGGGATGCAGAGGAGATGGCACCCATTGCAGTCTGATGAAATCAAGTTGCCTCTCTTGAGCTGAAGCCTGACAGAAATCTTACATATTTTATACTCGATTTGGATAAGTCATTAAAAAGTTCTAACTCTAGAAAATAAGTTAGGAAGATGAGCCTCTCTCTCTTATATAAGAGGATAGATCATAGAAGATCAGTTAAAAAATGTAAGGTGTACATCTAAAAGCATCTAGTGGTTGCAAAATAAATGAAAGAGGTGTATAATCTACATGCTACCTGGATTTTCAATCCCGGCTCCCTTGTTTGATAACAGTGTGAACTGGACAAGTGGCTTAATTTCTTTTTGCCCCGGTTTCCTTGTTTAGAGTTGAAATTAGTAATAAATAAGAAACTGGAAAATGTTTAGCACTGCAATCCCTGGCACACAAGTATAAAAGGTTAGTTCTTAGCAACATTACAGTTAAATGTAGCAGAAAACAAATTACTATTTTTTTTCTACTTGAAACAGCTACTTCAACAACAAGATCATATATTTCAAAGCATTTACTAATGAAAACTTAGATAATTAAAACAACAAGAACTCTCAGGCACAACGGGCCTTGCACCGTTTATGCCTCGACTTTGCCTTTTCTTCTCATTCATCTTGGATAATGAATCCAGACCAGCTCGCATAACTGCCTGTCTGCAAGCAACTGATGGGAATTTCGGCCTCAGTTCTTGAGTGAGGATGGTCTTCCAGCCCAGTGAATTAGCGCAACACTGCCGTGTCTCCACATTGTCAAGGAGAACAGATAGTGCCACGATGGGCTTTTATTTTCAAGTGTAATCTAGACTTGTAGGTTGTAATCGTTTATTTAATTTTATTCCATTTTTCAAATAGGATTTTATGTAGCTCAGGCTAACCTCGAGCTCATTTAGGTGATATTTAGTTTCTAATCCCTTCTGCCTCCTGAATCTGGAACTACAGAAGCCGATGGGGATCAAACCCAGGGTGTCATGCATGTTAGACATGCATCAACCAACTGAGGCTCTGCATCTGAAATGTTTTCCAACTGTCCTTTATTTCCATACAAAAATTCATTGTATGATCCCCACCCTCAACCCTATACCCCACTGCTATGTAGCTATTTTAAGGAGTATCTTTGAGGATATATTATTTATATATAATATCTATTAGTATAACACACACAACATCAATATACATCATCATATGTACATGTAAGGTTTTTTTGGAACAAATTCAATTTTTACTTTCTTTCCAAAGAATGCCCTTACAGTAAATGAACCCCAAGAAGTGGAAATGAATAAATATCAGTAAGTTCTAGTGCCTTCCCTATAAAGGGATTTCTGATGAGCAGCTCTGCCCATTATGTTTGTGGTATCAAGGCAAACTGGATAGTCAGGCAGACTCAGTTAATGCTGAGCTGGATTTAGTAAGAATGTAAGGTAGGGTCTGAGTTTCCCATCATTCTTTAAGAACGTTTACACAGAATTCATAAAGTAATTCATAGAGTATTTTGAAAACACAGCCCTGGCTATTACAAATTAGCACTGCTCTATTAAGAACAAAACAACCTTGAGGTAACCCATCTCATCCCCTCTCCAGAAGAGTGTGGAACTGGACTCTGGGAAGTCATTTGATCACCATACACATTCCTAGAAGCAGAACTAGAGTCTTTGATGAAGAAGACAGCATCTGAGGTATTCCCATCACATCAGCAGGTTCCTTGCTGTGTGAGAAGCTCTTTCAGGACAAGCCCTTGTCTTCTTGCTCTTGGTACCATCTGTGAACCACACGCTGTCTGACACACGGGAGCCACCCAGATGCCTTTTAACGATGCACAAAAAATATGGTAACAGATACAATGGTTAGCCAAGTCAGGTTTCAAAAAGAAATATCATAAATGATGAGAACAACACACTAGCACCAAAGATGAACTCTAGTATGGATGGCATGCAACTCATTTTTTTTCCACTCAAAATGTTAATTCCAACAAGAACAAGACATGAAAGATTTGATTAAACAGAGTTCTGTCTGAAAAAAGACAGACATTTTAGTGAAAGTTCAGGAATGGAGAATGTGATCAGGATACCACCCCCTTTGCAGCATGCATTTCCTGCCTCTATAAATGACTTGAAACAGAGTCCAGAGCAACTGCAGGACGCTTGTATTTTGCATAATTAGACCACATTTCAAGTAATACATTCAGTTCTGACTGCCACATTTAGGAGAGACACGGACAAACTGGAACCCATCCAACATGATGATAGGCCTTAAAAGCCATATCATATTATAATGATTAAAGGAACGTTCCATCTGGAGAAAAGACGACTTTGGGAAAAATGATAGCCATTTTCAAATAGTTGAATAACTTTCATGTGGAATGGGGATTAAATTTATCCTATGAAGCTTTTCTGAAAAAAAAAAAATCAAACCCACTCATGCTAAAGAATAGATTATTCAGAAATGCAATGGTTAAAACTAACGAAGACCTTTATTTAAAATGAGAGTGCGGGCTGGAGAGATGGTTCAGCGATTACCTCCGTCTGCTGCTCTTCTATAGGACCAGAGTTCAGTTCCCAGCACCCACATCAGACAGCTTCCAACTCCTTATAACTCAAGTTCAGTATCTCATACCTTCTTCTGGCCTCCATAGGTACCTGCACAATATAACATCCACACCCACATACACACACCCCACTCCCCCCACACACACTATCTGTGTATGTGTATACACACACATACAACCACACACACACATACCATATTATATGGTGTATATACATACATGTGTATTTAATATATATATTAAATAAAACTAGAATGAGTAATCTAAGAGTAATCTAATGTGTTTCCTTAAAGTTATCCGGATTTCCTTTACTTAGGAAATGATTCCCATGTGTACCTATATCATTCCAATACACAGGGGGAAGCAAGAGAAGGTTGCAGCTTAGTTCATTTGAACCTCAAACAATTTCCACTTAGATATACCTGTAAAAGTGTGTTCGCAGCTCTTGACTGAGCAGGCTTGTGTGTCCATTTTGAAACGGATGGAAGGCACCTTGAAGCAAAGGCGTATCATACAAGAAATTCCTACTTTGAGAGCATTTCAGTGGACACATATTGAGATTAAAAAAATTTTAAAACTGCAAGTTTGCTTCCAGGAATTAAGAGGTTTGAAAACATTGCAGTCTCAGCTCTGAGTCTGTTGACAACACAAGTTCAAATCACATGTCAGTGTCAGGGCTTCACCATCACTCAACCCTCATTTTATAAACACTGTATTTCTTATGACATAGTAACAGATAACACATATGATTGTGATATATCCTAAATTCTACTTCTCTAAATGTCTATAAGACAGATATGTAGATAAAAAACATTTTTAATACTCCTATCAGGAATTTTAGCTTATTTATTGACTACTTGTGCCAACTGTCTATTATGCAAGCTGTAAGGGGGAGGGGGAAGAAAAGAAGGAAGGAGAGAAAGAAAGTTACTGATCTTCAAGAAGTTTATGGAGCACTTTTTTTCCTCTTAAAAAGTAATGAACATTGTAACCGAATACGTTTGAATCTTAACTGACACATATGTTTGATTTGCCATCAGATAATTTAAGAGCAAAATGAACAAGATAAGCAAGTACTTAATTGCAATTATTTGAGGGGGAGGCAGGACTCTGTCTTTTGTTTTGTAAATGTTTGCTGTAATTAAAAAGAAAGATTGAAACGGAGTAATCCTTCATGATGAAAGCCTTCGTGTTAAAGAATAAATATCAAAAGAAGAATCTCTTTTTGCTAACTGGTTAATTAGAAGAGGATGGTTTGTAAAAAGGAAACAAACAGAAAGCCGTCGAACTGCCCAGTCCGGCTCCCCGCAGCCCAATCCTGATTCAGCAAATAGGTATTTGCCAGTAGCAACGAGCATTGTGTACGACAATGACTGCGCTACTTAACTCGATACTGTTCCCACACCTCACTGAGCTGAGCCCTGTGCGTGGGTACTTCATGAAGTCACCGGGTGCCTGTGCGAAATATTAAAAGCAAAGAGGGTTAAGAGAGTTTAAAGACTAGTGGAACTGGCTACAGGATGGCGGCCACGCCCACCTCTTAAAATGTACTTGGCAACGAAATTCATGCCAATATGACACCTGTCTGCGTAGGAAATTCATGACGGGCCAGAAGGGCAGGCTTCGGAGGATCCCAGTAGTGGTGCTGTGGCTGGTCTGGTCAGAAGCCTCTCCGAGGAAAGCTTAGGACTCGTCTCTTGGACCACTTGTCTCAAGTTGAAGGGAGGTGGTAATGTAAGTGGTGATCTGTGTGGATCGAGGACTTCTGGTAAGGTAAGGCTACTTCTGTTCTTGTGTGGAGTTTACAGACACGTTAAATTTCCTCCTAGACCTTGCCTTTTAAATGTAGATTACTAGGACAAACTTGACTGTGTAGTAAGTAGCCTGCACTGGAGGGGCAGAACTGTGTCGTGCTTTCTCTACTAAAGAGACAGCCAGCCCGGGCAGGAGCTGTCTGTGCCATTTCTGGCTAATGCGATGCAGACAAATGAGGAGGAGGAGGAGAAGGAGGAGGCCTGAGTGGTGGGGAGTGATTTCAAGGAGACCTGTCAAAACAGCTCCTTTCCAGGGGCCCTATCAGAGAATGTTTGGTAGCTACCCACATCCAGAGATTTAATTTATGAATGAGAATCGAATGATGTCTTAATTGCTCTGAGGATGTCTTTTCAAAAGAATTGTCGCAGAAATAGTTCCTTCGGAGGAAGCAAGAAACTAGAGATGGCTTGATTGCAGAAGAGCCTAGGAAAGCCTTCTGTCCTAGGAGTTAATGTTCAGAGATCTCTTTAGCAAATAAGAGTCTCCGTTTCAATTCTGTTTTATTTGATGAGGACTCAGAACGTCTTAATCAAATCTAGCAGTCATCATTGCTTTCTCTCTCCTAATCTCCCTGATCTTGAATGGCCTGAGCCAGAGCTCTGAAAGGAAAACACCATTTGTTATAGCCTTTTCAAATCTAGACTGAGCCCATCAAGACTAATTGTTTGTTAACATGAGATAAACAGAAATTTTAAGTTTGACGAATTGTTTGTAAGCTCCAATCAAGTGGGTGGAGTCATCCAAGAGGGGGGAGGGAACCCGTTGGAACAATATATATAATTTGTCCGCGTTATTATTTGAGATAATTACAAAGCAAATGCTCAGACGCTGTTCTTTATCTTTATAGCATAAAGGGGTCGGGAGTGGGGGGGGGGGAAGCATAATACCACCCAGCTACTGTCAGCAGCTCTCCAAAATGTTGCCGGCTTCACAATTGTCAAACATTAACGTCCCTGAGAATGCCAGAGACAGAAGTGTCACATTGAGTGTAGAGAGATGACTTCATAGGAGGATGAAGCGGGGCGGTGGGGGGATAGGACCAGTTTGCAGTCACAGAGAAATCAGCTTTAATTAATTTGAGTGCCAGCTCTGTGTATAATTACCCAGCATGAGAGTTTGCATGCAAATGCGGAAATGCTGATTCTTCAAATACTTGCACTTGTTCATTAATACGTTGGGACTAAACAGAGCTGGCAAGCAGACCCGGACGGCACACTGCCTTCAGGCCCGCTCCCATCACACTGTATGTAGTTAGCAAACAGAGTTCAGCTGCTTCTTCTTTCTGTAAATAATAAGCACGAAAATATGTACGCCGCTTTCATCAGTGACATACCTTGTTTTCTTCTCGATTAAAAAAGGGTGTTTGAGGATCTTCAAAAAACAGAGGCAGAAGCAATAAATGTCACTGTGATCCTGATTTATCCACTGCTGGATTCAGATCCCTTGCACTGCTTTTGCAGGGCTTATACTCAGCACTGCACAGGATTGTCCAACCTGATCGTGTTTCATAAATGGTGAAGGAACATTCAAGTGTATATTTATAATTAAACTCAGGTATAAATGTATAACACAACTCCAGGAGAAACGAGTCACTGGTCACAGCTGAACTGCCTCCTTGTCTTAGAATCTAGTCTATGTGGCCAGACTCAGCCAGGTCTAGAAGCTTCAGGCCAAAACCTGGCTGATTTCCTTATGCAAGTATTTAATCCCAGTTAAATCCAGAGGCAGAGTCTCCACTCTGCTCTCTGGATCTCAACAGAGAACAGATAAAACCTCGTTCCTTGCCATCTTGAAAACACCCTACAGGGACAATCTATCTAAATTACAACCCCAAGGGTATACGATACTTCCTTCAGAAAATGGTGGAGGGAAACACTGTTTTAGTGTGCATGCTAAAGTGCCACATGTCTCCTTACACCAACACAGTTTCCTTGCCAACGTATCTGCAAATGTTTATGACTCCTTTCCTGCCACACACACACCAGCACAGGGAGCGAGCAATGTCAGCACAGCCCCTGCGTCAGCACTTCTGTTTTGGAAGAATCATAACTAGGTTTCCCCAGGAAACACAGTTTGTATTCCTACCCCAGAAAGTCCACCTTACACAAAAGAGTCTGTGGCCTTCCATAAAACAGCTCTCAAGAGCCCCCTGGTAAACGATTCATTTTCCACCAATGAAGCCTGTTTTGTATAAGACAGAAGGAGATGTTTCCATTTTAAGGTTTGAGGTAAATTATGAAGAGCATATGAAGTAATCCATTAGGAAAGCCCAAAAGTCTTATGGGAAATAAACTGAAGAGAAAGTTTTAAATACCATTTCCCAAAAGCCCATGGGAAACAAAAATAGGCACAGCCTATAGATGGATGTGAGGTTCTTTCCCATTAGCCTTGGCTTGAGGCGGGCAGAATCTGAAAGACTGGTTTTCCAGAACTATGAGTTGCTAATGCCCTGAGCTTAAACAACATGAGTCTATCAAGATCAGACATCCATGGTCAGAAAGCAAAAATATATGTGGATCTAGAGTAATTAATATCGTGTGTTTAAAAAACTGCAACTGGATTTTAATTTAAATATTTAACTATTTTTTGTATGAGTTGTTGTCTACTACTAAGCTATGTTCCCATTGTTCTTGTTACTTTTAATTTTTAAAGGTTTTATTTATTTATTTTATGTGCGTGAGTGCTCTGTTTTTGTGTGCACCGGAAGAGAGAATCAGGTTCCATTACAGATGGTTGTGAGCCACAATGTGGTTGCTGGGAATCAACTCAGGACCTCTGGAAGAACAACCAGTGCTCTTAACCACTGAGCCATCTCTCCAGCTTCCATTACGTTTACTTTTTACTTATACATTTTATGAGAGTTTTGATGTGTTCACATGTGATGTGTATGTATGTGTATATGCATGTTCACATGCATGTGGGCACACATGTTGTTTGGATTTGTATGCTTTTGTGTATACATGCATGCAGAAGCCCTAAATTGACATTGAGTATCTTCCTTGGTTGCTCTCCATTGTATTTATTAAAGCAAGGTCTCTCACTGAACCCAGAGCATTCCAGTTCCACCTAGTCAAGCTAGTGAGCTTGTTCTAGGACTCTCTCAGCTCTGCCTTCTGAATGAGGGGATCATGGGCAGCCACTGGACCTACTGGGCATTTCACAGGAATTCTCAGGATCAGGATTTGAACTCCCGACCTCAGCCTTGCATAGCAAGTGCTCTCTGTGTCTGCAGAACCACTTTCCCATACCCTAGTCATGTGTTTTCATTATCAGGGTTTACATAAGGATATCTCATGTAAGTTGTCAGTGTCCTCTGTTCTGTTCTTTTCGCATTAAATTGCCAGGCCTGGGCTGGCCTTGAACCTGCAATCCTTTTAATCTCCTAGAAACAGTACAAACCTGTACCACCAACTTTGACTAACCAAAAAAAAAGACAGTGTGACTTCATCTTAAAGAGAAAAAATATCTACCAATTCAGAGCAATTAACAGAGAGGTGTAACTTGGGGAGAGAGCAGTGAGCCAAGGTATCTGCAAAGTAGTTTGTCTTGTTCTTGTGATGCCAAGAGAGGGGAATCATGACAGACAGTGTGAGATGAGGGTGAAGAGAGTTGTGAGGACACCTTTGATCTAATTGAGGGCATTGATGAAGTCATCTCCTGGAATCGAGGGAAGGTGGACATCACACAGTCATTAAAAGGACTCTAGCTTCCCACAGAAGAGAAGACACTGCAATTTACAACCATTCCAAATGAAATTGGGTGGGAAGAGAGGAAGAGATGGAAAGTTCCTCTCAGAGCTACCCTTCAGCCACAGTAAGGTGAGAACTGAGATGGAATTTGCAATTAGCGAGTGTGATGCCTTACGTGTCTCACCTTCTCTAGTTCCGGTGTGCAAAAAGGTTTGATCAATTGCTACTCTTGCCAACTACAAGGCATGGATTGTGGGAAAGGGAATCTATATATGAAGCAAAGGACATAGGGACATAAGATTTGTCTTAGGGAAGTCCTACCTTGCTGGCCTTTCTCCTGGTCACCACTGGCTTTGCTGCAGGAACTGAGTCTCCTTACAGAACCACAGGGGAAGTCCTGCGGGCAGCTGTTCCAGCTCTTCCTTTAGTAGCATGCTTTCCTCCTTATGTGTCCCAGATTTCTGTTGACTCACGGCCCCCTAGGTGTGTAGGACACCAGCAGGCTGAAAGAAACTGCTGAAAACAGGCGTATACCACTGATAAGGAGAGCAGGCTCTTCCGTCCCTGACTTCTGCTCTACATGCCTGGAATCACCATTAACATTTAGGATATGTGCGGGCATTCAGATGCTTAGCTAGTAGCTGTTCAGGTTTGGCTATCTAAAGATAGGAGCGGAGGGCATCATTCATTTAAATGTATGCCAGTGGGCCCTGGGCATACCCTGGGTGTGACAGGCTTCAACATGGCATAACCGGGACACAGACTCTTATGAGACTGACAGAGGGAATGCTGTTTGAGAGGATGATTGTACACGGTAGGCGGAAGAACAGAGAAGAAAATGGTATCAGAGTGCTGTCGATCTGCCACTGGCTGCTTCTTACAAGGTCTTATGTACCCCAGGTTGGCCTCCATCTTGATAAGTATTCTCGGCTGACCTTGAATGCCTGTTTTGCCTATTTCCACATCTCAAGTACTAGGATTTTAACTCTGAACCAACCCCCCCAGAAACTACTGCTGCTTCTTTTAAATCTCCCCTCCCACCCCCACTGGTCTTCATTGTGTGCTCTTTTCTTCCAAAGCTTTTCCAGATCCTGAACTCAGGGCTCTGTTAACCTGGAAACGGAGGTTGTAGCTTATAACCAAGGGGGAACATTAAAGATCTTTAAACAAAAGAATCACTGTAATCTAAACATCAAAGAATCTTGAACATCAGTTTAGTGGGGGATTTGAAGGTAAAGATGTCAGACCTTTCTTGTGTGTCCTCTTCTCTGTGGGAAGGTAAACCTCTCAGACCCAGACACTCTATGCAAAGACACCAAGAGGAAACAGTGAGAAATTAACAGAAAAGACGTTTCTTCCATAGGGAAAGCAAAGTATTGGCAAAGCAAATGTCTGGAGTAAATGCATTTAACTATGAAAATACGTATAAACATGAACAAAACTGGAATTCATAAAGATTTTAGTGACAGCAATATGTGGCTCTCTTTGGATGAAGAGAAGCCCTGAAGAGCACTGGAGAAGTTATTGAGAGAGGAAGCTGAGGAGGCACAAAGGGGTTGAAAACCCCCAGAAGACAAAGGGATTCGTGATTTGCCAACGAGTGTTGAAAGAGACAGGGAAGTTGTCATATCTGACTTTAAGCTTTTAAAACTTGGTGATAACATATTTTAAAAATAGGAAAGAGGGTGATCTTAATGGTTCACGTCTTCAGCTCCAGCACGGAGTGGAAAGTCGAGGCATGAAAGGAAGTTGAGGCAGATAGGTCTCTCTGAATTTGATGCCAGATAGGCCATCCTGATCTACATATCAAATTCTAGGCTAGGCAGGGCAACATAGTAAGACCGTGACTAAACATAAAAATAAAATAAAGGAGAGATATGGGAGTGCAAACATGGGAGAGAACATAATTCAGTTTGGACATCTTTGTTTTGGGGCCGTGCTAGTACCTATCTTTTGAAAGAAAAAGATGGATACAGTTCAAAACCCATTTCCAGGTCAGTGGCCCAAAGAGTAGACAAGTAGTTCTCTCTGTCAAGATAGAGAACCAACTTAGATCCTAGGCATAGAGACTGGGAGGAGGTTGGAGGGTGGCATTGTGCTTATAGCTTCACAAGGAAACCCGAATGTCCAGTGAAGGAAAAGGGCAAGGGACGGGCAGTTTTCAGGAGGGCCTGATCAGCAAGCAGGCAAGCAGGAGGCACAGACTGGATGTCATAATGGCTTAGTCACCAGACTTTCAGGAGGGAGTCAGCGAAGGCGAGTTTCTTTCATGGGAAGAGAAGGTAGATGCTGGTCTTAGGGCTTGCCTGTCATCTCTACTTCCTCTGAAAACTGGAACTGGAGCAGCAGTGTGCTCTCTGGGATCTCACTCTCAGAGACAGGACTAGAAGACAGTAGGCAGCCTCAGAGGGAGACAAGATCGATCTACTTGGTCTCCACCCCATTGATCCACCTGGAGGCCTGTTGTCCTGGTTTCTCTCCACCTCACACTTCCTCTATCAACTGAAGGTGGGTGGCGGATAATGGGGAAGAGTGGATGATGGTCTATGACTCAGGCTGTAAATGACAGGCAGGAACTTCCTCCTATTCATGCTTTGGAATCAAGAGAATTTCCCCCTAAGAAAGTTACCTGCACTCCACCCATTGTTCCTGATTCACTTTATCTTTTAGGAGGGGGCCAGTCTTTGACATAGCCCTTAGCACAAATTCTTGTGTCACATGACTAGCCTGGTTGGGAAAGACTTGGACATGTCCCTTTTGTATTCTCCCAATCCTGGCTACCATGAAAGGCTACAGAATTCTTAAGAGTCGTTTGCCTACTTAGGGAGCAAATTAAATGCACAGTTTCCTTGCCTTATTGTGCCTAGCTTAAGAATGTGTGAATCTAGAAATTTCTAAACCTGTGTCTGTCCTCCCCTCGGCCTTTTATTCTGAATGTATCTGTTTCCTTTGGCAGCACATATTTGATGCTCTGTGCATTCACCGCAGCCGGGAAGCAAATCGCACCATATTACCTGGGAGAAGGAAATTATTTCTCTCCCCTATTCAAATACATTTTTATTAACCACACACAAATTGGCTTCACCTAGACACCGAGGCTTGCTTATATGCGCAGCTGAGGTATGGTGTCTAGATGGTTGGAAGAGAATATAATTATGTGTTGATGTGCTAGGTAATCTTGGTGATCAGAGAGTGATGTCTGAGGAATATGAATGATCTGCACGCCACGTTGATCATGGGGTGGCTTCGCATAGCCTTTGTGTTCTTCTTTCCTGAGTCTAGGCTCATTCTCTCTCTTCAGTTGTGAGACTTCCTGACATGTGTGCAGTGCTGTGCAATTTTGTTTTCTGTTTATAATGTAGGTATAATCTCTCTCCTCTCTTCCCTCTCTTCCTCCTCTCCTCTCCCCCATTCCCTATTCCTCTCTCTCTCTCTCTCTCTCTCTCTCTCTCTCTCTCTCTCTCTGTGTGTGTCTGTTCTTCCTCTCCCTCCCCTGATAAACACACAGGGAGGCACCTTCATAAAGTTGCCCTGCATGGTTGTTGGTTTATCTGTCAAAGAAATTCATTACCAAGAGAATGCCTTGCTTTATATGCTCACTAAATTCTTTAAAAAATGTTTTTCATTATATTTATGCAAACGTAACTTGGCTGGCTCATAATTTACCAAATGCAAGCATTTGTCAGGGTTATTTCCAATCACTCAGGGGGGAAAAAAGTGCCTTTGTGTATTTTGATTATTTAAAGCAATTTTGTTTCCATTATGTGTGTGGGGCTCGAGCTGCCAGAACAGCATGACTTGTCTGGATGGAGGAAGCAGGAGCTCTCCTGATGTTCTTGGGCGCATCTGTAGAAGTGCTGATTGTTTAACCAGTGTACAGAGAGTGATGTGGGCAGAGACACTTTAGCACACGCTTATTCTCCTTGGCGCTTTAGAACAGAGGAAAATTACATATGCTGTTGTTTGCATTTAAATTACACACTAGACTGTAACTGGGGGGAACTGCTTAATATTTTGAATCATAAAAATTGGAATACGCCCCTTAGATGTCTATCATGTGACCTCATTTTATTTCTGAATTTCACCCAAATATTTCTGCAGAGGCTAAGGGTTGGGTTGGGCCTGTGCAAACTCGGAGAAACTCAGAGATGGAAATTATTATTAAAAAATTACCTGGTCTTGCAGAATACCACTGTCAGTTCTCAGGAGACAAGTGTGTGGTTCTCCAAGAGGACAGGGAAGAGAACAGCGCCCCCTGGGAAGGCCTTGAAGGCCTCTCACCAGAGTACAGTCTCACAGATAACTGGAGCATCCAGGCTGTTTGTGTGCTTATAGAATTTTTTTTATTTGTTTCTTTGTTTTTCTATCTACATACTAAATTTCATTTAATGTAAATCCTATCAACAGGAAGTGGGATAAGTATTTTACATTCTCTAAAATTGTTAAATCCTATTAAGAAAGCACAAATCAAAGGTAAGCCTTGCCTGGTAGGCCAACTTGTTTTCCCCTTTATTCAGTGGGATTAAAAGTTGCACTGCATCTTCACAGTGTCCATGATCATGTATGTCCCTTCACAAAGTCACCGCCAGCTTGTCTCCTGTCAGAAGTTAGCTTGGTTTTCAGGAAGCAGAGAAGTACTAGCAAAGGAAAGAAGAAAACACCAGTGGGGTTTAAGTTAAAAGGCAGAGAGCACAGTTAATGTGTTTCTTGTTTCTATGAGAGTTTAGGCAGTGAGATAGGGGACTCTGAACTTAGCTTCTCTACTCCAGTACCTCAATACCCTACTGTTCCTGTCCATCTCCCTCCGAGGCTAAGAGGAACTCAAAACGTTGCTACAGGAAACTGGAATGAGTAGGCATTGAAATTCCTTACATCACAACCATAATACAATCTTTAAACATGGTCAATGAGTTGGTACTATACTGTATGCAGTTTGTCGAGCACACTTGAGACCATGGATTTTATCTGTAGGACTGAAAAGTGGAAAGTCAAACATAACTTTCAAAACCTCTTTTGTTTTCTCCTTTGCAGTACTTGAGGCCAGGACATTCTCTGTGCTCCAATGGCTTCCCGTCCCTCAGTTTATGTTACCCAGGCTAACCTTGAACTCACTCTACAGTGTAAGCAGACTTTATACTTTTGATCTTCTTGCACCAGCTTCTTAACACAGCCAGGAGTACAGGCTAGGTTCATCGGGCCCAGGTTAAAAATAAAAAATTTAGAAAAGGTCCTGGAATTACCCTTTCTGAGGAAATTGTCAGATTTATAGATTGATACTTAAATAGGTAAGCTTAAAGATGTGAATGTCAAAACATAGGTTTTAAGAGAAACAAACCGGTTCTCTGCCCCTGTCATGTAACTGATACATAATTCATGGTGTAACTAGCAGTTTCTCTCTGTGAATGCTAGTGGGTAGTTAGTTAAAGAGTCACAATCATTCTTTGTCTGTTTTAAGGTCAGGAATTATGAAGCAGGAATAGGACTAGGAAGTTTTTTTAACTTTGCCTCTTAATTGATACATAGTTTATTTTATATCAAGATATTTTCTGCTACAGTATGCGATTCTTCAGGGATTATATAAATTCCTGTTTCTTGTTACCTACTCATTGCTAAATAAACATCTGTGAAGCAACTCAGGAGAACCAGGCATCTCAGATAGAAAAATAAAAGGAGTTCCTTCTGAAGCAGTAGTTATCTAACATAATGCCTTTTCTATTTTCTGTAGTTATGGAGGGGCCTGAGGAAATAGTGAATGCTCACCCATCAGGTATGAATACCAGTCCTCCATACACTAGGTGTGCTGGTGTATGGCTGTTACCCCAACACCGGGAGACAGAAACAGCAGGATCAAAAGATTAAGGACCTAGCTAACCTGGACGACATGAGACCTGTCTCACATATTAAAAAAATACCCAGGAGCCCAAGAGCTGCCTTTGTGTGGGTTATATTCTTAAATATTGATCACATTGGAAATTATAACTGAAAAAAAATGAAATACATAATTCAACTGAAAAGAGTCACAATCAACCAATTTCATGCGATACATTATAAATTTAATTTATTATTATTGTGAATGCATGAGCCACTGCTAATTCATCCAAAAAGAGTCCTAACGAACCCATTTTACTGACACATTATAAAATGTAATTTAGTATATTGCTACTACATGTGTGCATGTACTATGGCACTCACTTGGAGGTCAGAGGACAACTGTGTGGAGTCATTTCTCTCCCTGTGGCTTCCCTTGAGTTCTTGGGATCAAATTCAAGTTGCTAAGCCACTTTTCAGGTGGCAAAGGCAAAGACTAGTTTATCTGCTGGTCTATCTTGCTAGCCCCATAAGACACATTTTTTTTTTTTTTTTTGGTTTTTCAAAACAGGGTTTCTCTGTGTAGCCCTGAGTGTCCTGGAACTCACTCTGTAGACCAGGCTGGCCTCGAACTCAGAAATCTGCTTGCCTCTGCCTCCCAAGTGCTTGGATTAAAGGCCTGCGCCACCACCGCCCGGCTTTTTTGTTTTGTTTTTTTGTGTTTGTTTGTTTTTTGTTTTGTTTTGAAGACACATTTTTTAAAAAGAAAAATAAGCGTATTTCTAAAATAGAAAATTATCTAGAGAAGTGATGCTACTTAAATATTTTGAGACTCTGTCTGATGTGTGAGTTGAGGGAGCTAAGTTCTCCTATTCCCTTCTAGGCCAATCTGCCATAGTGCAGTGCTGTGTTCAATACCTATAGAGAAAAGGGCCGTCCATGAACAGCTAGGAAAGGAAAGAATATTCTAATGGCTTTTTCAAGGAAACATAATTCTCTGCTCAGTAATGAGCCTTCTGTGTTGGATTCATTCCATCGCAAGATGGGATTTGAAACCATGTTAAGTTTTACAGCTATGTTGTTACGGCCAGAGAGATGATGCCACCATCGAAAGCACTTGCTGCTCTTACAGACGATTAGAGTTCAGTTCCCAGCATCCTCAGGTGGCTCACAGCTACATAAACTCCATCCTTAGGAGATGCTCTCTTCTCAACCCCAAGCACACCACATTCATGTGTCCTACTCACATATCGTCACATTCAAGTGCAGAAAACAATTGTTAAAAGTTGATTATAGTAAAATGCTTTGATAAATCTTACATTCAACATGAATTATTTCCCCATAGATTACATGCAGGATTCTGAGACACCAGGAGCTGCTCATTTGGAAAACACGGTTTCACTGACATACAGAGTTTCCTAAATGCCACCATATTTGCACATCTAGCAAGGAACACCTCTGTGACTATCAGTACTGAGCGTATCAGAAGAGCCCATGTCTAGGAGTGGAAAAGGATCAAGCTCACAGGACAGATTCATATCTTTAATTAGGTTATGATTTTTATCCGATGTTTATGTCTTATCATTGGCAACATCTCATTGGGTGTCTTCCTTGCAGCGACTAGCTCGTTTATTCATTTGCTACAGAATATCTCTGCAAAGCACGCAAGCCCACCAGAGTGTGTCTGTCAGCTGCTCCTGACGTAGAAACGTCATCCATGGGAGGAACATCGAGTTCAGCCCCTGACACGAACAGTTCACAAGTGTTTTTTAGCAAGACAGATTTCTGCTAGAGTTGAACTGCACACATGTGTATGTGTGTGCGTATGTAATGCATGCATATGAGTGTGAGGGTGTACTCCTGTCTCTCTCTGAACATAAAGCTTGTAGCTAGGCTGGCCAGAAAGCTCCCGGAGCTTCCTGTGTCTGCGGTTTTGTACATCCAACCCTTCCATCTTCAGTACAAACGCCAACACTGTGAAAAAGGTAAATAATGTCTTAGTTTTATTTTGAAAACTGATTTTAGTTTGCACTGCGCCCAGTGGTCTAAGGATACCCAGAGGTCTGCTGCCTTGTCAGTGAAAATCTGCTCCAGAAATTCCAAGCCTAAGGAAGAGAAAGAGTGGGATGTGGGTGTGTCAGTGCTTTTCTTTGAGTGTAGTGATGGAGATAACACGGCCTCCTCAGGGTATTCTTAGGAGGGAGACCCGACTTACACAAAGTCTGCAACTCACCTATGTAGCCTAGGCTAATTAGAAACTCACAACAATCCTCCTGCCTCAACTCCTGAGTGGTGGGATTATAGATGTTTAAATATTTTTGTTGGTGGTTTTGGATGGTAGTGAGATCGGGGTTTGAACCAGAGCTTTGTCTATCCTAGGCCAGTGAGGTATGACTGTACTATATCTGCAGTCACAGCAATTCCTAGAGAATATTCATACATGGACAGTGAAGGGCACCTACATGCAGGGCTGGGCTAGCAAACATCTGACTGAGTGGACCCTGGACCTGGGAACGCCATTTCTGACGCCACATCACTAATGTTTCTCCTAAAGTCTAAGGAGAACTCACGTACATGGTTCCTGAGAGAAATGGATTCCAAAAACATGTATGCCCAGTCAGGGAAGCTCATTGATAAACCTTGCCCACTCAAAGTTTAGTGGCTGTGGAAATTTGGAAGAGAAAACCGGACAGGCGAGCGAGGTTCCTTAATGTGTTTCGAAGACATTCTGATGGAAGAAGGCAGGTGTCACCTACTTGATGCACATCCCTGCTTCCTGTTTCAGTAGAAACAAATGCAAGCTGGTCTATGTCAGTGCCATCTGACAGTGTCATGAACCATTTTAGCGGACACCAAGAAACAAAGACATGAGTGGTGTGGAGTGAGTTCATGTCATGTGGCTCAGAGACCTTACAGATATTGTCACATTTAACACATATAAAACTCAGACAAGTACAAGAATATTCCCATTTTTTTTTTTACAAGTGAGAGGCCAAGACATATGACAAAATATGCCAGGGCTGGGAGACACTCAGCTGACAAAGTGCTTCTCATATAAGTTTTTGGATCTGAATTTGCTTCTCAGTACAAATCAGATACATGATATATTTAATAGGATCCAGGTCTGGGGCGGTGGAAATGCACGTATCCTTGGGGCTTGGTGGCCCCAGGCCATCCTAGCCTGCCTAGTTTGCTTGTAGGCAGGTAAACACCTAAGCATCTCCTTCTGTGGTACCAGGCAAATACCTAAGCATCTCCACAAACACAACGTCCCAGAGTGTAAGTGTGAACAGAGAGGGGGAAAATGGATCACATGTAACGTTTATGACCAGTCTCCTTTGGTCCATGGTAGGGTGGTGGCAATAGGCATAGATGTGACTAATGGGTGTTTTCTTAGTACCTCCTAAAATGCTGATCACTAAGCAAAAATCCATCACCTTGAGTAAATGTACATCAATCTTACAGGGTAGTCATAGGATCCCCATCTGTGTGCCTACCCAGATATCATACCCATGCATTCGTGTTATCTCAACAGCTCTATGAGCTATTATTAACCCTATGCTACTGATGGCAAAATTGGCCTCAGAGTAGACAGGTAATTGCCTATGCTTCACAGTAAGCTGAATGATGGAATATGGTGAAATTCTACAGGGTTTGTCACCTTAGATCCCTGACTCTCACAGTTCCTTAAGGGCCGGTCGATGTAACTATGTAATTTCTTGGCTAAACTTAGCTACTTCTAACACTGAAAACAGGTACTATTACTAATAATGCCAGAGTAAGAGACATAAACTAGATTGTGCCAGATAACCGGACCAAATGGCTACCTTATTGTTAGGCAAACATTACTAAGCTCCCTCAGACTTCTAAATAATAAATGACACACACACACACCACTCACCACACCACCACCACCACCAACAGCAACAATGTGTCGCTTGGACACATGGACTAGGCAGGCATCTGGAGAAGTGGCTCAACGGGTGAAGTGCACTGAAACTGGTGCTTACGTAAACCTATACTTGACAGCGCAGTGGTGAAGGGAGAGACAGACGGATCCAGGAAAGACAGTGTCCACCCAGGTGAATGTATGGGCTCAAGGTTCAGTGAGGGAGCTGCCTCAAGACTAAGATAGAGAGATGAAGGAAGACATGGGCTTCATAAGCATGGCCACACCTGTGTCTGCATGTATACATGTAAACACATGAACAAATATATGTACTTCTCTCTCTGTATTTCTTTGTGTGTGTCTCTGTGTCTCTCTCTATGTCTGTGTCTGTTTGTCTGTCTAAGCCCTTCTCCTCCCCTCCCTCACCCCCATTTCTCTCTGTCTCTTTTGTGGCTGGTCACTTTAAAGGAAGCAAAGTTACTAAAAGGGAGAATGCCTCTAAGTATGTTTAATACCCAAGACATAGTTTTCCTCGAAATTTAAAACAAAGATTAAAAAAATCAGCATCATTTTGATATATTTTTATACACAATGAAACAAAATTCTCACACAAAAGTCTAGAAGGGAATAATGAGGGTTTAGGAAACTCGCTTGATATTAAAAATTAATGAACGTGACATAAAACTTACTGATTCAGAGTAGAAATTCTGAGAAACCTCTCGCATGCTTGAGTGTTTCGAAAAGAATGCTGTTGTATTAGCTAGAGACACTTTTACATAATCGTGACAGGTGCCGACTCCACCTCCCTCCACATACAGGTTTGGACTTGCTTGCTTTCTTCTTTTACAGGTGCTTCTATTTCAATATATCCTAAGTCTTCGTTTCTTTCCAATAAAAGAAAAGCTTGTCATTTCTTTTGTTTGTTTTTCTTTGATGCGAGACTTCTCTCCTCCCAGTTTTTAACCTGCTTCTCTCAGTCTTCCTCTCTGTTCTGTTTTGTTCTCTGTCCCTCTGCAGTGAATTTACACACAGGCAACTGTAGCTATAGCCTTATTTTTTTAATTTTTAGGACTTGATTTCCTTGCTTTTGACCAGACTTATTTTCTAAAATAAGTCAGTATAGGAAAAACATCATTTAATTTTTCTTCTGTAAAATAAGTGCTATAAACATTTGACCAAACAGGTGATACAACAAACAAACAAAAAACAGAGAATAAAATCACATTTGTAAAAGATGGGTTTTTCTTTTTTTCTGTTTTTGATTGTTGTTGTTGTTGTTCCTCTTCTTCCTCCTCCTCTTCATCATCATCCCCCTCTTCCTCCTCTTCTTCTTCTTTTTTTCAGGTTTTCAAAACAGAGTCTCAGTGTGTAGCCCTAGCTGGCCTGGACCTAGCTCTGCAGACCAGGCCCCTAGATCAAACTCATAGAGATCCACCTGCCTCTGCCTCCTGAGGATTAAAGGGGTGTGTGCCACCTCCACCAGCTGTTTTCAATGCAGATGTGTATTCTGAGTGCCCGAGCAGACATTAGAGCAGACAAATAAGACAGACTAGCCCAGATAGTATTCTTTATTGCTATGAAAATTTTGTTTGTACATGTGAGTCTTGCAACCTTTATTTTCTTTTAAAGTTTTTTCATTTACTTTCTGTGTGTATGAGTGTATGTGGTTGAGTAAGTGTTGAGTGTGTATGTATGTGTGTGAGTATGTGAGTGTGTGTGAGTGTGTGAGTGTGTATGTGAATGTGTGTGGTATTGTGAGTGTGTGAGTGTATATATGTGAGTGTGTGAGTACGTGTATGAGTGTGTAAGTGTGTGTGAGTGTATATGAGCGTGTGGGTGTTTATGTGTGAGTGTGTTAAGTATGTGTGTGACTGTATGAGTATGTTAGTGTATGAGTGTATGTCTGCTTGAGGTGTATGTGAGTGTGTGACTGTATATATGTGAGTGTGTGAGTGCATGTATGAGTGTGTTTGAGTTTGTATGAGCATGTGAGTGTTTGTGTGTGAGTGTGTGTATGTGTGAGTGTATGTGAGTATGTGTGAATGTATGAGCATATATTTGTGTGTGAATGTGTTTAGTATGTATTTGTGTGTGTGTGTGTGTGTGTGTGTGTGTGTATGTGTGCGCTTGTGTAGGCACATACACCACAGCTCATGTGTGGGCACTGGAGTCACTTCTTTCCTTGCCCATGTGGGTTCTGGGATCAAACTCAGGTAGGTCATCAGGCTCAGCAGCACGGTCTGTAAGCCACGGAGCCATCTCACTGGTCCAGCCTTCTTCTCTGTTCTCTGAGCATCACCTTTGAATATTTTAAAGTCATGCTTACAGAGTCTTCTCACTTGGCTGGGCATTTTAAAAGGAGGCTTTTCTCCTGCAATTGTTTGAATTACCATGATATCTGCTGAGGAGGAGTGTGTGTGTGTGTGTGTGTGTGTGTGTGTGTGTGTGTCAGTGTGGCACAGTATCTGTAGTATTCCCCCCAACTCACCTTCAGCAGGATGAGACAGACCAACACAGAGTTGCAGAAAGCTCCATTCCAATACAGCATGAATGGGTAAAACACATCTATAATTATAATCTATAACCTATAAAACAGAAGTAGAGGAAGGAAGACCAGAGGTTCAAGATCATTTCAGCTACCTAGTAAGAAGAGACAAACATAAGAAGGGAAGAAAGGTACTTAGACAATTATGGCTTCCTAGACATAATGCCCTTCACTTGGTGTGAAATGTCAGGAAAGGTCCATTTGTTACTTTAAATAAAGTCACTCGGCTGAGCCCCCAATTTCTAAACATGGCAGACTGTGCAGGAAAAATACAAACCAAGGAGGTCAGATCTGCATAAGATCAGCTCCACAAGAGACATACAACCTTACTTGGTTCCTCAGGGGTTTAGGGCCACTGTATGAGTGCTAAAATAGTCAGTGACACTTTGTTCTGCATGCCATGAGTACTGGACTAACTCCTGTTCACAAACCATCCAACACTGGGCCTGACAAATGAGCTCTGCATTCATTGGATATTGCCATCCTTCTTGATGTTATTAGCCGGTGTCTGAGTTGTATAATCCAGCTAAAGAGGCTCCCTTAGTGGTTGGTACTCAAGGAAAAAATATCTCAGTAAAAAGTTAGCACAGTAAACCGACTGGGATTTATCAGGATCATACAAAAGATCCATCCAACACACAACAACAACAAAATTAGAATCCAAAACCTACATTAAACTGGCCTAAAACACTAAAAGTGGCATTAAAGGATAAAAAAAATGTGTGTGTGTGTGTGTGTGTGTGTGTGTGTGTGCTGTGTGTGTGTGTTATGTGTGTGTGTATGTGTGTGTGTGTGTGTGTATGTATGTGGTGTGTATGTGTGTGTGTATGTGTGTGTGTAGTGTGTGTGTGTGCAAGTATGTGTGTGTATGTGTGTGTATGTATGTGTTGTGTATGTGTGTGATGTGTGTGTGTTTTAGTTATGAAGGTCATCATCTTGTGATGTTAAGGAGTAAGAGTGAGAAGGGCATGTGAAGTCATCAAGAATGGATTCAAGTCCCAACTTCATACATAACATTTGGTTTCAACAAAAGAGGGCAGGCAATGGTTTTACCCTAGACCACGAGATGTGAGTTCCACCCTCAGCACCCATTAGAAGACAGGGCAGTGTACACCTGTCACCATCTTCTGGAGGACAGGCAGATATAGAGATTCTGAGCTCCTAGGTCAATCAACAGTCAGTCTATAAGACAGTGAGCTTCAGTTTTAGTGGAAACACTGTCTTAAAAAGGTAAGGTCATCTACTGAGGAAGGTACTTAGTATCAACCTCTAGACACTACACACACACACACACTCAAACACACATACTCAAACACACCACACACACACACATACACACACACACACTCAAACACACACAACACACTCACACAAGGTCCTAAGTCTTCCCTTTGAAATAGGGACAACAGAGTTACCTCACAGAGCTGTTGGGAGGCCTGTACCAGATGTGACTCACAGATGATGATAGCAGTCTATGGAAGCCTTAGTGTCCTTACAATAAGTGTAGGCCTTGCTCCCTCCACCCCACCCTGCTCCTCCTTATCATTCTTCTGCTTCCATTTCTGGTTGTCACTCTGAGTTATCACGACTTCCCAAATCAAAGGCTGAAATGGCCAGTCCAGTCCGAGGACACTTGAACAAGTTTGGATACTCCAAGAGAGGAGGCCTTTTTTTTAAAATGACAGCTGGGGGCCAGTTATGTATGAATTCTTGTAGAAGTTTCCAGGGAACCCCTAGCTGGGAGGTTTTCTCCTTTGGAGAAAGCCACACCATGGCTCCCTGCAGACCAACTGCAAATCAAAAGCCATGCGTCATGTTTTGACATTTCCCCGTCAGAATTCATCTATCAGCGAGACATGGGTCATATGACTAATCTTGTTTGACTTGGCATGAGGTGAACTGTAGGTACGTTTCCTATTTTGACTAAAATTATTAAACATACCAAAGGGAATATCCCACGTGTGTTAGTCATCCCGGGTACACATGAACACACAGGCCTGAGGTTCAGCTCCACCATCAGGATAATGGATCGCCACAATACCTCAGGTTTAAAACGCATACTTGGTTCACATTCTTGCTTCGCTTGGAGATTTCTGTCACTGTTGTGAGAGTCTTGGGTTTCCTCTTCCCAGTGCCTGGATTCTCCATCGACACAAATGGGAATTTCACAGGACAATATATGGAGCTGAGATGACAGTAGCCGAATGAGAAGGACACATTTTCTGTGCTGCCCCACAGAGCATTTTCCCTGACTGTTTCTGTTATAGTCATTGACTATTGCTGAGAAATGTGGATTTGCAAAACCTGAAAACATATGTTCTCTAGAGGCCAGCTTTTCAAAAACATACTTTTACCCTTACATGTCATCACAAATTACACAAAAGAGTAATCGCAGGTCCATCTACATAATTTTAATGTTGTGGTTAGTTGATTGCGAAAGCATACATAGCCTCCTGGCCCTGCCAAGAGGGTGGAGGATGTACGTTGCTTTTCCTTCAAGATGAAAGAATAGCAGGTCTTCCAAAGGATGGGTAATATTTTCTTAAGGAAACATAATGCAAAGTTTGTCTCTTCAAGAAACTTAAAGTGGGATGAGCGTGTTTGCAGTCCTAAAGTTCACACGTTCGTCATGACCTGTGGAACCATAAGCCGTCAAAACACAGTATTGAAAAAGAACAGAAAAACCTCAATAAAAGAAAGAAGACACCACAAAGCCCATTTATATGAGTGACCCAGTGTCAAAGTATATTACAGTGTCTTTTGGGTGCCCTGTTCATTATTTTGCTGACTGAAAAAAAAAAAAAACCAACCCGTCAAGTGTTTTGTATCCATTTCATTATCTACAGAAATATGAACTGATGGAATTTACATACAAATCCTGCTGGAGTGGGGTCTTTCCTGCATCGTCACCGGTCTCCCGATCCAGTCTTGCCCAGCATAGTCAGGATGGCAGTTACCAATTTTGAACAGCAAGTTCTCTTTTGTAAAAGAAAGTATGAATGTGAACTATAAAATGAGCACACGTATTTTTCTATTACTCTGGATGCATCTACTTGCTGAGTTTACATGGAATGTCTAGCAGGAGGTGTTATTAAATAGCCTTGAAATTAGCCCCAAAACAATTATCTTGGTTTAGCTAGGGAGAAAAAAAAAAAAAACACCCTAACACCAGAGGCTTAATGAAAAGAGCATTCGAGGTTCTGCGATTGAATATCAGTTGGACACCTCTGTAGCTATTAACCCTTATGGGCAGAATTTTTTTTATTATTATTTTTAATTGAATTGTTTTTGGAAAACCGCAGATTAAAAACTGACTTCTCCCCTGTGACAGTCAGGGATCCAAGGGCAAACTGTGAAATAATGGTTTCTTTCGAAGTTTGCTTTAAACCTCACTGTACTGCAAGGTTCAACATAAATTAGTGTTTCATAGTTAATAGATTTATAGAAATCGAAGCAGGAGAGAATGTCTCTAGTAACATAATCCGCCACCCATCCCTTATAATCATCTTTTTGCCAACACCCAGGGCTTTCTTTGTAGTTTGTAACAAATAGGATGTGAATTAAAGTGTCTTAAATTCTCAAGAGAATATTCCAGAGTTACTAGATTTTTTTTTTTTTTAATTTTCCTCTCCTCCCCTTACATTGGCAGATTGTTAGTATTTGCAGGATTGCTTTCTTTGTATAGTTTTTAGCACTCCAAATAATGTCTCTCTGGTATTTGCTATGCTCAAATATTTGTTGGCCCTTATCATGTCAAATCTTAAAAGTTCCTCAGACAGTTGCTTTAATCTTTCCTCCAAGCCCCTTTCCCAACCTCACCTCCCCAGTCACCTCATCATTCAAAACAGTTTTCTCTTAACTCTCTCCAACGGTCCCTGTACTTCTGGAATCGAGCTTATCCAAGCTAAATGCGATTTTCCAGGTGGGTCATCTATCACTCCCGAGTCTGAGATGTGATGGCTCTTTGTACACAGCCCAGATGCTTGTGGGGTTCATCTTTTTTTTTTCCTGATCATTGTCAGCACACTGACTCCGAGTGCATTTGAACATCTCGTACCGATTCCTGAGGGAGTCTCCTGCAAACAGGCAATCTTCTACCTTCTGGCCTATGAAAGACTGAAGAGAGAATGGGATGTGGTGAACTATGTTATGAAACGTGTCCAGGTACCCCATCCCTTCTCCTGCCATCTGCAGAAACAAATCTATTTTCTTGGCATTTCCCTTTCTGTCCACTGTGCTTTGTTACGGAAATATCATGACGGGTCTACGCAGACGGCCTTGCCTCTGAGACCATCAGAGTGAAAACGGAGAACTCAGCTTAGGGCCTGTGCTTCTCCTTGCTGCTTGACAAATGCTTGGAAAATGTAGTTGGACCGGCCTTCACTGAAATGAAAGCAGGATTTATTTAATCCCAGCAAGCTGGCTCTTTACATTTGGTCCAGCCATTGACGCTAAATCATTTAAGTGTTTCCCTGACCATCAAAATAGTTCGTAGTAGATACAAATGGAAAAGGGGGGATTAAATGTGATATTCCACAATTTTAGCTATGTTCAAATTCCTTTAGGCAATGCCATAAATCGTACTACTCTAATCAGAACAAAAGAATACAAATCTGTAGTTCCAGCTAGCCATGAGGCCAAGGAAGGAAGATTACACGTTCAAGGTCTAGGAAGGTTAGACAGTAAGTTCAAGGCCAACTTCAGCAACTTAATGAGGACCTGTCCACCTCCAAAAAGACAATGACTATAGCTTAGTAAAGTACTTACTTAGCATGCCTGAGACCCTAGATTCATTCTTCAGAAATATAAATAAATTAATGACTACTACTCAACATAAAGGCCTGTTTAGTGCATTCACAAGATAAAAGTAGGCGTCACCTAAAGGTACTTTAATACCAGTAAGGGAAATCTAGTGAACTGAAATGCCCAATGGCTGTCCAGGAGAAGTCCTCCAAGATTTACATATGAATAGAAATGTAAATCAGTACAAGAATTTAAGTGACCATATGTTGACCAACTGACTGACTGTTGATGGTCAATCAAAATTGAACTCAAAAACAAAGTCAGAAAAACAGAAGAGACTAAAAAACAAGTGATATCAAAGACAGATCATCAAACTTCTTTTCGATTCATGCATGTTAAATTCTGTTACTATTCCCTCATTTGTACGTTAGAACCACAGAACTGACCCATGTTATCTTTAGTAAGGAGGAACAGTGCAAACTTTATACCTTCCAGATACAATCTTTAATCATTGCAGTCAAGAGTCTTTCCACTCCGTCTGGCACTCAGGTGATGTCAGCTCAGGAGGATGCAGTCCTCAGGCTGCCTCTATTGTCTATGGTTTCAGCAGCCAGGAGACCATCTCTCCCTCCCCTTTCCAAAGCCACAGGCCTGGTTCTTGCTGACCTGAGCTGAGTTGCAAGTCCTTCAGTCAACACTCATCCGTGTGAGAAGCTCTGAGTTTTACTGGAGCTCCACAGTTTGGCTCAGGAGAACCTTCTGGAATGAGGGCCGTTATCTGTAACTTGAGTCATGCAGCACTGAAGCCACTACATTCATCATCCAGTGTCACTGTGGCATGAAATGTGCCTACTGCAGCTAAGGGAAACTTTTATTTTGGGTTATTTAAATTTGAGTGAAATAGACATGATTGTATATGTAGTTCTAGTGTTTGTGTTGTAGAGAAAGTCTACTGAGTTCATGGCATGGGGGATTGTTTGGGGAGTCAGTCCTACTTTGGGGACATGTAGATGCCAAAAAGTGCTAAACATAACATAACACACACTCCTCTAAATCCTCCAACCGTGAGATGCTATCAATGTTTGAAGGGATGGGTGAACTCCCTGCTATATAGTTCACATCATGTGACATCCAATTTTTCTGCTGCTTTGTTATTCCTTAGTTAAAATGGAGGCAGAAGGGACTGTGTAGACAGATAGCTGGGTCTGTGTGATGTGCCATTGTAAGCTTCTGTTAGGCATCTAATGCCTTTACTGATTCATGTTTATCCGAAAACACTCTTTGTGGAGGGTGTGGGGGAATGTCTCCCTATGTATGCCAGGCTAACAGACTGTTGATGGCTCCCACTAAGTAGCCCAGGCTCTTAGCTCCAGAGTTCTAAGCTCCATTTCCTAAGTGCCAGTGTTATAAGTGTCCTTTAACTCATCACTAAGCTCAACACCCAGCCTGTGCTTTTCAAAGAAAATCTCTATCGCTAACCCTAACCCTAATATTCCTAACCCTGACCTTAACCCTAAAACACCATAGATGAAACCAAATTTAAGTTACTGCATTGTCACTACAATGAACTCAGCTGAAGACAAACTAATAATAATCTTGGAGGCCCTGTTAGCATCAAACAGGTACAATGATAATCCTGTCTTGGTGCTCTTCCTGGGCCATCCCTGGCTACAGAACTTCATAGTGAGTTTGAGAACAGCAAGGCTTATCTGAGATCCTGTCTTTAAAAATCAAACAAGCAAATATAGACGAATAAGAGAAATGCCGGCATATAGAAATAACTACCCTGGGCTTTGTTCAATGCTTCTGGTATCACTATTATTAACAAATTCTTTTGGCAATGGGTTTTTGATTCTGGGAATTGAGTCCAGGGCCTCTCACATGTCAAGCGTCTGCTGGAACACTGGGCTACACGTCCTTTCCTTTTCTGTGTTTTTCCTATGAGAGAGACCCACTGCAGTGATTCCTTAGTAACTTCTGGCTGTGTGTTCTTTAAGAACAGCCTGCTTAATGACCGAGTGGTGTTCTATTGCAAGGATACAATAAACACCTGAGAAGGACAACACTTCTGTTAAAGGGCATGGGAATCCCTGAGCATTCTGTCAGGGGTTTTATTTACTGCCGAATATCAGAGCCTGGAACAGTATCTGACATCTGGGATACATTCAGTAAGTATTTCTTGAGTGCCTATTGATGCATTTCCCTTCAAATTTCAGGCAGGCAAGCATGAGGCGAACTCATTTTTTTAAAATCTTCATCAACTCGAAGAGTTTTGATTTATCTTTAGCATTGTAGACATCATAGTACCTCATTACTAATTTATTTTAACTTATTCTTCTTGGATACAAGTTGTGTCAAATCATGGGTATTTAGGCAAAAACAATTTCTATATACTAAGAAACTCATAGCTTTGAGTTTTGGCTGAGTGTCTCAGAACTTTAAAGTTTTGACTAAACAAAAATCTAGTTCCATGCTTGGAGTCGGACTCTAGTCTACTAAAATCCATGTGTCCTAGAGAAGTTACTGGCCATCTTTTATCTCATCATTATGTCCTGAGATATGAACATCCAGGGGAGGCTGAGGAAGGAGAATCAGACCTCCTTAGGCTACAGAGTTAGTTCACAGCCTGCCTGCAACTAAATAAGACCCTGTTTCGTGACACAATGATAGAGCTCCTGTCTAACATGTATGAGGCCCCTGGGTCCAATCCCTAATATACATACATACATACATACATACAAATATTCTTATGAATTTATGTTTTAACAAATTTCCAAATAGAGAACCCTGAAAGAGAAATGTAGCTATTCTTTCCCCCACATGTAACTCTTTTCATCCTTCAGCAAAATCCTCCCTTTCTTCCGTGTCCTCAATTTATCCCATAGTCTAGTACTTAAGCAAAACTTCAAATTGTGATGCAATTAATTGCTTGGGAGGCAAGAGGGAGCTCAAGACTCTGGGGTTTACCCCAGTACCTCACTGCTTCCCCCACAAACGAACAAACAAACAAAAACAAAGAGAAACCAAAAATGAAAACTCAGAATTGGAAACATGGAGGTAGGAACTCCAGACAGATCTTAGAGGAGCAGTAACCAGCTCACTGATGAGAAGGCTTTCTGGGGCAATCTCTCCAGAACGGTTGCTCTCTTCTATATCTCAGCCCTTCTCTGGTACTCGCTCCTGCTCTGTCTCCCTCTGGGTGCCTATGGCTTTTCCTACTCTCTCTGCTTTAGTACAGCTTTGGACCTTATAGCCCTAAATAACCTGTACTCCTGTTTCAAGTTCGCCAGAGAAAGTGAATCAGGTCCACTTTTCCTTAAGCATGGCTTTCCTCATCCTCAAATCCAAAATACTCTGAGAGCAGGGAAGGATCGTGATGTTCGCACGGGTCAGTGTTCAGTCACACGGGTCTGGCGTTCAAAGACATACAGGGGTTGTAACCTCCCCTAAAGGGCTATGTCACTAAGACCGCATTTGTTAGACACTGATGTACCAGAGCCAGAAAGGGCTTCCTACTGTGTGGCAGTAATTCAAAGACCTGAGGAATATATAATGTAAATAATCTTCCAGTCATTACTGTTTGTTGAAATTATTTATGGTATAATAAACACAAACACACCAGTTTTAATTCTAATGCTAAGATTTTCTGTGTTTATTTTAAATTTAAATTATTTATTTATTTATTTATTTATTTATTTATTTATTTTTGCCTATGCCAGGCATTTTTGATTCCACAGAAGCAATTTTAAGAACAAAACAAAACAAAAAAAAACTTTCATGTTTTTGGTCTAAATATAAGACCCCTATTTGCAGTTATATTTTACTAGACATCTATATGTAGAAATTTTAGTAGCTGCTATCTTACAGTATCCCCCACCCACCAAAAAAAAAATCTAATCTGACTCTGGGGAAAACAGAACACAACACAACAGAACACAACAGAGCAGAACACAACAGAACTACCTCTACAATGCTGCATTTCAGGCATTTTTATTTTTTTAAAAAAGAGAATCCATTATTATCTGTACCTTCTATAGGAGGCAAAATGATGAAATTGGAGCAAGGGTTGTTCTCAGGTAGTAGAAGACTCACCTGGCATGCTCGAAGCCAGAGTGTGCATTCCAACCATTGCACAAACTGGGTACGGTAGTATGGCCCTTAACTGGTAGTATGGGGCATCAGAAGTTCAAGGCCATCCTCAACTCCATGGTGACTTTGTAGCTACCCCGTGCTGCATGAGACATCCTCTAAAGCAAACAAAAAGAATTACAATAGCAAAATTATTAATCTGACCTAGTGATCTGATGTGTCCGTGTTCCCTCTGTTGTTTTCCTTTGTATTTCATGATTATTATTTTTGTATTTTCTCTGTTTGATTTTATTGTAATTAAACTCTGTTATAGGGTAAGCTGAAGCCATCTTCTCTTTCTCATTTAATTTATGGGCTTAATCTTCCTAGTCTTGTTTAGGATTTGTTTTTTTTTTTAAGGAAACAGAAATGCCATGTCTTTAAAAAACCAGCACTTAAAAAGCCATGCTGAGTTTCACCATTTCTGTTGTACAGATTTGTCTCCGAGCTGTAGAAGCACACGTGAAGAGAAAACCTTCCACAATGGCCGATGGGACTCACCTTTCTCTTCAGTGGGCATCTAGCACAGAGCCACCTATGGGTACCACATCTATCCATATGCTCTTTAATCCTGAGATCCTAGGAAGCCACAACTGTCTGCACAGACTCAAGCACTTGCCTGCCTCTGTGGTCCCCAAACATTTCTAGGTAGCAGATCCATAAAACGCAGAAAATGCGGTTGAAGAATTCCATGGTAGCATGGAGTGGTACCTCCTTATGTAATTTACACCACTTTACCAACCACTTTCTGTCTCTCATGTCTACAGAGGCTGCGCCCTTGACTATATATTTGACAGGGAAGAGATTTGTGCACAAATTTCTGATTTCCTAATTATAAGAGCACCTACTCTAGTTCAAAATGTGTAAAGTGTCATTTGTGTAGTTAACATACAGTCCTTCCTGCTTCAAGCTAACCCAGAGCCACTGGCCTAAAAGAATGTAGTCTTGATGCAAGCCCCTCCTACCCTGAGGATTTAGAGCTGGAGGTTTCTGTTGTTCTTTGTCCTCAGGGCATATTGATTGGCTTGTTTCTCTATGCTCCTAAAGTATAGAGGCAGAACCTATGATTTTAGAGGAAACCCCATCTAAGCTATCACAATTACCCTTCCATGATGCAGGTAGGGCAAAATTATATTTCCCCAAGATGCAGTTGAACAGTCTACTTATTACGACTTCCTCAACAGTGCACTCACAGGTGGCTTTGCCGTGAACAATGACTAAGAAGGCCTGTGTGGGCAAGTACAATAATTTGACTTTAGGAAGTCATTATCTGAGCCAGCCTCCCTCCTGGAAGGGCTCAAGGTTATTATTGACAGAAACGAACCTGTGTATTATGTTTAACACACTCTTAGAACACTGGCACATATACTAGATCATGTTTTCTTGTTTAAGTGTTTCTTTTTTACCTGCATTCAAGAAACAATATTTTCCATTGGACCAGTAGTTAAGACCACTTGGCTATTCTTCCAGAGGGCCAGAATTTGATTCTCAGACCCAACATGGAGTGGATCAGAACCACTTGTAACTCCAGCTTTAGGGGATCCAATAAACACATACATGTATGTGTATATGTAAACACACACACATGTATACATTTAAAAAAATGATCAAAAACCATTTTCTACATGATTCTTCAAAACAATTTTCTTTTGTCATTGTTGTTGGACAGGTTTTCTCTGTGTAGCTCTGGCTGTCCTGGAACTTGCTCTGTAGACCAGTCTGGCCTCAAAGACTCTATATTTTTTTACTACAATAGATATATTGTGTTCATGTCCATTTTTAATTTCGTTATGATCTGCAATCCACACAAATTGTGTCTCTCTGTGTGTCTTTGTTTGTGTGTGGCCAGTTTTAACCTAATTTCACAAATGCTTTAGTCTGCATTTATATTTCCTTATTTATTGATTGATTTTCACCAAACCTTAGAGCCTTGTACAGGCTGAGCAATCTACCAACACTGAGGTACGTTGACAGCTCTGTGCATTTGATAGTACTTTGCCTCAGTTGGGAGCAGTGCAGCAAAGTGTTCTGGGTTTCACTTTGATTCCGAGTTTTGTTCGACGACTTTTCCTACCATTAATCACTGTTGACTAAGCAGTAAATATATTTTCGCCAAAGGTGGGGAATGTTTATACACCTTACCACTGGTCCCTTCATTAAAGATCGCTTGCTAGTTAGTATTCAATACTGTGCAGAGCCCCTTGAGGCCAGGGGCAGAAGAGAGACGGAGAGAGAGAGACAGAGAGAGAGAGAGAGAGAGAGAGAGAGAGAGAGAGAGAGAGCCCTGCAGTGCTTATGGTCTAGAAGAAGATGCTCTGATGAAAGTATTTGAGGTTGGATGCTGGTACGCTCTCCAGAGACACTGGAGAATCACTGGCTTGTCTCTCTTGATTTTCTCAGTAGCCAACTCATCGCTGTTTACACAGGCAAGGGGCATGGAGGTTTCACTGACTGTGAGAAACTCATGCTTTCTAAAGGAAGCGAGCAGTGGATCACATATTCCTTATTTTAACCTTGGAGCAGATCAGAGTAGACGCAGAGGCAAGGAATGCGGCCTGCTGCCAACTACTGTAAAAGGAACACAATGTGCGATCCTCCCCTCGCAGCGCTCTTTGATGTATTCCCTAAAATCTCTAGGTATGCCAGCTGTGAAAAAAAAAAATCCATCAGATGACTAGCTTGACAATAAATATAGGTGAAATTATCCTTGTCGGAGAAGTGTGTGAGGGGGCAAGCTCCTTTAATTTAGTTCTTTTTAGAGTTCTGCCGAATCATTATTGATACTTCATGTGTTGTGTATCACTTCCATGTAATGACCAAGACAGTGGTAAAAGAAATGAGAACTAACATATCCTTTAAACCTAGTTCCTTAGGCAAAATCCCAGAGCAATGAGACAACTAACTACTGTAACAGCTGTGCTCATCATAAGCCAGGATTGGGAAGATGACACTTGAAAGTTCTGGGTCTTTTGAAGATAGTAAATAAAAAATGTAGCCAGGTAGTGGTGGGGCACGCCTTTAACCCCAGCACTCTAGGGGCGGAGGCAGGTAGATCTCTGAGTTCAAGGCCAACCTGTTACAGATCAAGTTCCGGGACAGCCAAAGCTACAAAGAGAAACCCTGTCTCAGAAAACCTAACTAACTACCCAGCTAACTAACTAACTAACTACTTAGCTAACTAACTACTTAACTAACTATCCGTAAAGCTTCATGCTTATGAAACGTAACTTAGAACTTTTTGGTAGAGGATGTAGGAATAGTTGAACTAAACTAGAAGTCAACAACAGGTCTCCAACTGAAATAAAGTAGCTGTCCTGATCTATCTTAGGATGGATATTTCACTCTCTTAACTAGAACAATCAACTTATCAATTATTTATTTTTCTCTGTTTTTAATTTAGCCACATGAAAGCAAGGACCTCTGGTCCTGGGGAGTCCTAAACATAGATACCTAGTGTGCTGACTTCCTTCTGTCCAACACATGCTGTGCTGCTGTATATAGGGCCATTCATTCTCCTCTCAGAACTTTCATTGTGAAGAAACCAGTTTGGAGAGGTGTGAGTAACCACAGAGAGGTGCAAGCAGCAAGAGTCAGTCAGGAGTCACCTGATTGCCACAGTCAGGGGTGACAGTGCTCTAGAGAGAGAGGTGGGTGTCATCTCTGTGAGTTCGAGGCCAGGCTGGTCTACACAGAGTGTTCCAGGTCAACCAGGGCTTAGGCAGGGTTTCATGGAGGCAGTTAAGAAAGATGGTTACAAGAGGCAGGTAGAAAAGGCAACTTCCTTTGATATTCTCAGTGAATTCCTTCCTCAGTGGCAGCCCACCTCTGAGGCGGAGAAATGAAGTCATTTTACCTAACCCTCCTGCCTACTGGACTCCTGTCACTCATTTTCCTTCTTTGAATCCTGCTGGATAAATCTATAGGTTCTGCTCGTTATCAGTGACTGCACAGTTAGGCTGCCCTGAAGCTAGGTATGTAGGCAGCCCTGTCTCATAGACATCTGTACCCATGTACCCAGGTGTTGGAACTAGAGGCATGTAACAACACACCAGGCTCTTTCAGACACACATGTCTCTGCCTAGTAACCTATGTCTGGTTGCTACTTGGCTTCTACCCTGGGATTGGCTCTGCTGAACAATGATCACTCTGTGTGTGTGTGTGTGTGTGTGTGTGTGTGTGTGTGTGTGTGTGTATGTGTGCAGGAAATCATGAATAATCCCAGAGATGGTAACTGAAATCCATGAAAGCCTTGCTCCATTGACTTTTTAAGGCTTTTTGTTTTCTCAGCCTACACTCTTTCCGGTTTGTTGGAGACTCCATTTGTTAGGTTCTGTCACGTGATGGAGCCGAGTAGTTCTCATTTATGTGTCTGACCTGTGAAAAGAGAATATATTCTCATGGGCCACCTTTCTTTAATATGTTTACACATTTCAAGGTGAGATACATTTATTTTTCCACTTGCTCAGGATCCTAAAATACTACCAGTGTGATCTGAATGTACAAAGAGATGCTGACCAGGAGCCAGCTCCCAGCTCCAGAACTTCCATAGGAAGTCCTTAGGAAAAAGCACTTTTTAAGGTCTGACCAAGATTAAAATCAGAACAATATGTGTGCATTCTATTTATAGTTACAAACACCAAAAGGCATCTAAATTCAACAAGACAAGCAAGATATACCTACCCTATAGAATAGGTTTTGTCCAAATCACCAGATAAGCCTTTGATACACTAGATAGAACTAGAAACTTGGGAGCAGACTAAAACCCAGTTTGGAACTCAAACTTTCAGTCTGGAAGGATGGACCACAGCAGCCTTAGAAGTAAATTTAAATAAATAACGAAGTCATAAAGCAAACAAACACATGTATCGTATCATGCTTTACAGTGCCGACAGATCTGGACTTGGGTCAGGACTAAATGCTAAGCTAACCGATAAGCAATATGACAGGAAAGAATGTGATCGTGGATGCTGCTTCTCGCAACTGGGGCACTGGTGGACTCTCAGAGCTGGTATGGAGCAGTTCCCAGAGCCGCTCTTAGCTGCTGTGAAGAGATTCTGAAGTCTCAACCTAACTCCTGATCCACAGGGACAGTACACCGTAAGAGTGTCACTGGAGAGCTCAAACCTTTCCAGACAACAGTAGAGGTAACCCCATCTGAGCGGGAACTGAGGCATGACACTATCAGCAATCACAGGAAAGGAAAATAGGTTGAGTATCCAAAGGTTGTCATGGTCGTTAGGAGGCTCTGCAGAAGAGATCCCTGCTCCCCCCAGGGAAGTAGAGTGTTCTTCCATGACTCACCTAGCGCTGTGGCCGTCTCCATTCTACAGTGAGCCTGGCAGCAAGCAAGTTTTTTTATGTTTATTTTTTATTTTTTTCTAGTACAGCCTCGTGTTCTAACACTTGTGTGGCTGACCTCGTTTTCTTCTTGTTGTTTGGGCCTCGCCTTCCACCCTGAACTCTGGGCTCTTTACCAGAAACCCTTGGCCTGGTGACCTCAGAGATCATTGCTCTGAATGCTGCCATCATAACAATTAACCTAGTTAGAGGGTTGCAGGCAGCAGGGCTTGGGCTCCTTCAGATACACTCGATCCACTGGGTGCTTTCTCAAGCCTGTTGCCCCAGGGACCAGTGGCCTAGTGCCCTTCAGATAACACAGGTGCTTCTGCTTTGGAATAATCAGGCCAAGAGAAAGAGCATTCGTAGAAAGGGCTTTTGTGCTAGCAACCATAGACAAAGCATTTATTCAGCCATGGACCAATCCAGTAGAGCAAGCCTGGCAGAGAGAAAAGAAAACAAAACAAAGCACAACACTAGACAACAAGGGTCGCATTAAGTAACTCGGTTATCCAGTGGCAAGCTTAGTTGCTGTGAGTGCAACCTTGGTCACACTGGACCTGGTTCTAGCATGTGCTGCAAGACCCTGGGTAGATAGATAATCTAACTGACTGGCACCTCAGGTTCCGCATCCATTACGAGAAAGGAAAAGGATAGTTATGTTGAAAATCTTAAAATATGTTTACACAGCCAGGTATGGGGTCGTGGTGGTGCACACTTTGAATCCTTAACACTCAGGAGGCAGAGCTAAGAAGATCTTTGAGTACAAGGCCAGCCTAGTCTACAGAATGAGTTCCAGGACAGCCAGGGCTACACAGAGAAACCCTGAGTTAAAAAACAAAATTTATATGGTATGAGTGTGTGTGTGTGTGTGTGTGTGTGTGTGTGTGTGCGCGCGCGCGCAATAACACATGTAAACACACCTACAATACTGCTGGCACCTAATGATACTCAAATATTCTTTACTATGTAGCCCAGACTGGCCTTCAACTCATGAGATCTGCCTGTCTCTTCTTCCCAAGTCTCAGATGAAGGGCATGCTGTACAATGCTCATCTGCTCAAAAAAATTCATAATGGTTTCACACCATCTACCAACTCATTTCCTCTACTTTTGACATAAAAAAAAAAATCAGTTTAATAAAGAAAGGATTCATGTCTAGAACACAGAAAGAAGCCATCAGGAAGTCTTCTCAATTGTTAATCTTGGGGCTCTCTTTTCTACAATACCTTTGCCATAGGAGAGGATGAGAAAGTGGTGAGTTAGTTGTTTATGTTGACTTGGATGTTGGATGGAAGACGTGTATGTAAGATGAAACAAAGGTACCACTTCATCACAGTCTGTATGAATCCAAGGTCAGAGTCACTCTTCCTGGCATGCATTGCAAGATGCTGGGATGCTACAAAGGCTCAATGAGGCTTCTCAGCTTTGTGTACATGACAACATCCTTTCTTGATCAGGGCTGTCCCAGGCATGTGGGTGCAGTGGCATACCTGGGCCCTTCCCCTTGAAATGGCAATAAGTTTAATAATGCTAGATGCCTTACCGATAGAACTAGCCCTGTTCACCCCCGCCTCCACTCTTCTACGAAGCCGTCAGAGTTCATATTGAGAACCATGGCTTTAGCTATGTAATCACATACATGTCTCAGGAAGTTGAGTTCCTTGAGGGAAATACCTTCTACAACCAAAGAGGGTTAGGGTTAGCTAAGGGCAGTTGTTAGCCCTCATCCGGGAAAGTGGTATTTATTCCTGTAAGCCATTAATTAATACTGAGGTGAGGTCACTTTAATGAAAGGGATTGTAGTCCGTGCTTTCCTTCAAAACTATTCTCTGACAAGATGCCAACGATTCCATATTTTCCACTGTTAAACAAGATTTCCCCCCTGTATATAGTGCTACCAGATAAATTATATCCATCTTAAAAGGGTTGAGCCAGGAGAGAAGGGCTTTGATATAATTTTTAGTTTATTTAGTAGCCGTATTCGAGATGGCCAGTTATTATTAACTTCTAGGCAGTGGCTATCAACACACTGCAGCTTTAAACCATTTTTATTCCTTTTTGTTGTATCTGTGAACTTAAGTCAAACTCTCTGGCTTGGCAGCATTTCTGTTAGAACTTCAATACCTTTTGGCTTGAGTAACTGCACTGAATAATGCTAACAGGGTTCAGACAAGCACACGTTATTCAGACGCAGATCCGGAATCCAGACATACACAGACATGACTCAAAGGTTTTGTGCTCCCATAGTGCCCACGGACTGTCCTGCTGCACAGACAGCCTCTTAGCTCCAGCCAACATTTGAATTTACTATATGAAAGTTAAGCTGTTTGGTGGGCTTTCTCCTTTACGTTCCCCTCCCTAGATGGGATATCAAGAGGATCGGCTGCTGTGAACAGAACCAAAGAGCTTTTGAAAGAAGAAATGTAGGCGATGAGGCAGAGGGGATGAAAGAGGCCGAGCCCTCACCAGTAATAGAGGGGGAAGGTCAGAACCTGCACGCTGAGTGTGGAAAGAGAGTGTGATGGATTGTGGAACAGGAGGAAGAAAGACCTGGTGAAAGAATTCTGTTACCACAAAAAGGGAAAAAAGTTTCACATGCAGGGGGAAAAAAAAACCATATAAACCAGAGGTTCACGTTGCTAGTTCATGGTTCAATATTACATCTTTTCTGTCTGTTGTGGGGCAGAAATAAACTTAAGTAAAGACAATACAGGGGTATTCTCAATGAAAAAAAAAGAGGAGGAGTGGAAGAAGGGACCAAAGGAGGAAAGGAGGGAGAAAGGGGAGGCCTTTGATTATGGAACAATGGTAAAGAAAATCAAGCGGAAATGAAGTTGAAGATTGAGGCCAAAATAGATGTAGGAAATGGTAGGAAAGGGTGGGGGAGGTTAGGTGGTAAGGAAAGGTTAATTAAAAGGAAATACAGTAGCAGGAAAAGTAATCGTGTGCCCTTCTTTGTTTGAAGAGTTATTATACTTTTAGAAAACAGAGTGCCAGGCAACATATTCTAATATTTTGAGTGCAAACTCCTGAAATATTGACACTTTGTTCTTTGAGAGGATGTCTGTACATTTTACCTGCATAGTCTAAGATCAACTTTACAGAGCACTGATCAGATAAAAACATCATGCTCAGATATGTGTAGTTAAATTTTACAGAAAGTTGTTTTCTTACAAAACTTGGAAGCGTTTGCATTTAAATGTAAAACTACATGTAAAATGCACAGAAACTTATCAACCTTTTCTTTAAGCCCACAGTAATCACCCTGACTGAATTCCCCTTGGAGACTCTGTTTTTCTAAGGTTTTTTTTTTTTTTTTTTTAAATTGACCAAAAACAGCTTTTAAATATTTCTAACCAAACGGACAGCAGTATTCAATCAAATTAATGTTATCAGTGTGGCGATTATTTGAATATCTTTGATGTCAGAGCCAGTCCTCAGAATATTAAAATTTTCTTGCCTTTGAAATCAAAGACTATATGCTTTTTTTCCTACTGTAATATAAAATATAAATATTAAAATTTTATCAAAAAATTGAACGCACAAAAGGAAACTGTAAACTTTGACAAGGATTTTGATAAAAATTTAATTTGTTTTCAAATATCTTATTATCTAGGAAATATATAAAACATAAGCTAGCCGCCAGTGTGGTGTACATTTTACTGGTGTCTGTGTGACAATTCCTGGTTGACTTCTGTGCATTTGCCTCTGGACTATATCTTTAAAAGATTGTAGTATGTATTATAATGTGAGAAAATGTCAGTCTGAAGCTTGAAGAGTCATTCTTCAGCCGCAACCCTGCCTTTACCTGCTACTTGTATAGCTTGTTTATTTCTTCTCTTTTTTAAACTTGGGAACATGTTCTTTCTGGAGTTAGTTGATCACAAAGAATTTTTTTTAAATGAAACAGGTAAAATACAAACAACCAAAAACTCTTTCAAGCACAGTTTAGTTACTTGCATGTAGAAAACAATTTTTTTTCATTAATGGTTATTGTTCAACACATAGATGTTTCTCTCTTCTGTTGGTCTTTATTTCTTTAGTATCTATTTCTTTATTGTGTGTTATGTAGATTGTGTGCTGTGTAGGTGTGTATGCTACGTAAATGTGTGTGTTACTTAGATTGTGTGCTATGTAGATGTGTTATGTAGATGTGCTATGTATATTATGTGTTTTATAGATGTATGTGTTATATAGATTATGTGTTGTGTAGATGTATTATGTAGATGTGTGTTATGTAGATGTATGTGTTACATAGATGTGTGCTATATAGATATGTGTGAATGTACTGCAATCAGAGGTTTGATATAAATTATCTTTTTCTTTAATTTCTTACTTTTTTTAAAAGGTAAGGTCTCTCTCTGAAGCTGGAACTCACTGTCTTGCCTCATTGGCTGGCCAGTGAACACATAGGGGCTGTTCTCCCTGCGCTGACGTTAGAGATGTGTCTCCCCACACTTGGCTTTTTTTGCATTCTGGGATCTGATCTTAGATTGCCCCACAAGCACTTTACACACCGAGCCGTCTCCTCAGCCCTCTTTTCTTCACATAACAAACTCTTCCTCTCATTGATGGGAAGAAACATAAAAATTAAGAAAAAGAAAGCATTTGATTTTTTTTTTTTAATCAAGCCCTTTTCTATCATACTTGAAACCAAACCACTTTGAGTAAAGATCTTGAAGGAAATAGAATTCAGTTCAATATCTCCAAGCATTTGCTGTGCATTTTCCTTTAAATGGAATCACATGAAGACTTACAAACGGAACAAAACAATGCCACAGGTCACATGGTGTGACCCTAGTACCTGGGAACACCTCGGTGTCTGGGCTATGTAGACAGTTCTAGATCAGCCCTGGCCTTATACCGAAGCTATTTCCAAAATCAAAACCCCCAGACAAACAATTACTTGGTCCTCAGATTAATGCTCCAAATGGTAGATGTTTTCCTGTTCCAGCTGTTATCCCACCCAGCAGGATGGAGGGGGCTCACAGGAGAGGAGGGCAGCAAGATGGAGGGGGTTCACAGGAGAGAGGGGATCAGTGGGGGAAGCTCCCTGGATGACTTTTGTGCTCAACTGTTGCAGTCACTCTTAGGCAGAATTTGTAGGTGTTTTTGGACAAGAGTCTTAAGTTTTGAGACTGGCTTGGAACTTGGTATGTAGTTAGTCCAGTTTTGCCTTTGACTTCAGATTCCCCCTGCCTCAGCCTGCCATGTGATGGCAGATTACAGATATGAGCCGCCATCCAGCTTGAAAAACAAAGCATTTCTGATTTTTAAGTCACTGAATCATTACTTTCCCAGGAGTTCGGCATTCTGAGTTGTTGCTCACTTATCAAATATAGAATGTGGAGTCATCATTGGAATGCTTTGGCCAGATCTCAACAGTTAACCTCTTCTGCTGAAGCTAGAGGCTCTCTTCCAAATCAAGCAGGAAAGGCCTCAAAGAACTAAAATAAAAGACACCAACTTTGCCAAACAGTGATGTCAGCGGTAAGGAAGTCGAGAGACAAAATGGAAGAAATGAGTTTGGAAAGAAAGCTAACCTTGTAAGGAGTGAAAGGAAATACAAAGACTGAAGTACATTCAAGCAGCCTAATGAATGGGTTTGAAATTGAGGGTCCTTGGAGGAGACTTGGGATTAGATTAGGATAAAGAAGTAAAGAATGATGGGAAGGAATGGAGGGGCCTGTATGTCTAGGGTTGGTGTCTTGAGAGAGAAAGGGCAGCCAGCAGCAGTGACTGCAGCTGATAAATTGACCTGTGCAAGAGCAGACACGGAGGCTCCGTGCTGTGACAGTCACAGAGCACCTGACCCGACCATCCAAAGGAGTTACTTAAAATTACAGTTGGCTTTTCCTCCTTCTCTCTTGCTCCTCTTCCTCCTCCTCTTCCACCTCCGCCGCCGCTGTCTCCTGTCTCTTGTCTCCTGCTCAGTTTGTTTAAAGAGAAGGGAAAAATACAAATGACTAATCTACAGGATGTACTGTAGGAACTATTACTAGGAAATAAAGAAGGGAAGCCTTGGCAAATGCAACTGTATCAGAAAGAAAAGGGACAAACTAGAGCAGTCTTCTGTTAGTCTGCTGGGACTTACAACACACATTTCACCTTTTCTCCCAGCACAAAGTGTCCCTAGTACTATGTATGATGTCCACATGCAAATTTCAGTTGTGGCCGTATATAGAGAAATCAGTGAGCATTGTCCTAAATCATCTGTCTGTCTGTCTGTCTGTCTGTCTGTCTGTCTGTATCTATCTATCCATCCATCTAGCATATATCATATATATGATATAATATATGTATATATACATATGTCTGTTCATTCCGTTTCATCTGCTCAGTAATCATATATTTGGTTCCATTTTTCTTGGCTTTCCTTATTTGAGGTTCTGGGGACTAAACCTAGGGCCTTATGCACACCATGCAAATTTATTTTTATGTTCCTAGTTCAACAGCTTTAAGGTTTAAGAAGATTTATCTGTACTTTGAAAGTGCTCAATTTATCCCCTCTCTGTTAGCCTGCAAGGTCTATTTTGGTAACAGAGCAGTTATCACTAAGTGATAATGAAGAACAATGTGACACATGACCACACTGAAGGAGAGGAAAAGACAAGGTCCGGCTTGGCTGGTGACAAATTGTATTAAGTGTAGGAAAACTAAGACGGGATATAAATGCTAGCACATGGGAAGTGAAGTATATTTCTGGGAAATTAAGTAGGAATCAGAGACAGCCTAGGAGTGTGGTGACTCACTCTTCAAGGATATGAACCTCTGTTACTGATAGGTGTTTGTGTGCTTGATACAGACATGACGAGGTCACCTGTGCCTCTCTGTGTTGATTTAAGAGGTGGTCACAAGGCTCTGAGGAATGAGTGTCCACTGGAACCTTGGACGTGTTTGGAGAAGTTTCAACACTCCTTCCATTTCCCCTGTCAGGTACTTCTGGGCTAGGAGGGGGAGGATCTGATAAACTCGTTTTACAGGTTGGCACGTGATAAGTAGAGTGAGATAACTTACTCCATTGAAGCAGTTTCAAACTCGGGTGGACTCTGGTTCTGAACAGACGGCAGCCCCTGAGCAGAGCTGCATAAAAAGGATGCCTTTTACGTCTAGAAGAAAACTATAGTAAAAGGCTACAGTTGTGGATGCTGCTTTTAATTTAAAAATCGTATTATTGTGTGCGATCTACGTATGTAGGCATGCCATTGCCGTAGTGTACATGTGGAGGTCAGAGAACAATCCTGTGGTGTTGGTTCCCTCCTCCCACTTTACATCCAGGCATGGGTCTCAGGTCCTTGGGCTCACATGACAAACATGTTTGCCACTGAGCCGTCTCACAGGCCCTGTGGATGACATCACAGAGTGCTTCAGTGGAAAGACAATGTGTGTCCCATGGCTGTTTGTCGACTCTACTCTAGAGCTGGAGATCTCTCAGTCAACATGTCTCAGTGTCCCCAACACTACGCTTCGACCAAAGAAAAGATTTCAACACAGAAGCTGGGGCACAGCTTACTAGGAGAGAGCGTGAGAGGTTGGTGGAAAGAGACAAGAGCAGACTAGAACAAGCAGATGTCCCTTCTTAGGTTGTTCTGTCTCCTGGTTGTAATTTCCTAACCTGTCTCTGGTTCCAGCACATATAAAACCACATGCAATTATGTCTGGATGAGATGTTCACAAAGTCCCCGAGAGATGTCATATTTCTTAGGTCTTTAAATTTTATTCCCAATGGTCCTTGTATGTAATTTGTCTCAAAGAAGGAAATAGCTTGGCAACCAAGGAATTCCAGGGCCTTTATCATTTAGGATAGAGTGGACAGGAAAACACAAAGATGGGTCACTGCAAATCACCCTGCCATATCAGAGTGGGAGGCATCTCAGAAGGTATCAGAAGGCTTTAGCCTTCTGTCCTGGTAATTATAAACATTAATCCTGGCAGTTCTCCCTCACGGAAGAAAGGTTCAGCAAGGGACTAGGAAAGGTGACTTCTTTATAAGAACACGAAAAGTTAACTGACAGGGCAATACAACTTAAAAAGTTCAAGTTAAATTACTTTATATCGATTATTTTTAATTTTACTTTTGAAGTGGTGTGTGTGTGTGTGTGTGTGTGTGTGTGTGTTACCAGTGGGGGCCAAAAAAGGGCATCTGATCCCATGAAGGTAGAGTTACAGGCTGTTGTGAGCCACCTGTCCTAGGTGCTGGGAACTAAACTCTGGTCCTCTACAAGAGCAGTGTGTGTTCTTAACTGCTGAGCCGCTGAGCCATAGCTCTAGCCCCCATTTGGAGATATTACCTTTTTTAATATCTGTTTCTGAAGAAGCAAGCAGTTGGGTACATTTTTGGAGAGGTCTTATTCTTTCTTTAGCACCAACATACATTCCTTACATAAGATGAAAAGACATGTTCTTCCTCAGCCAGATCTCGAAGTTTCTTCACTTGCAAAAGGGAAGAGTAAGTACTGTAAAGTTAGAGCACAGCTCGGCTGGTAATTGTCACCTACAGAGATGGCAAGTTCCTGTGTTCCAGTCTGCTCTTGTCTGCTGTCTTCCACAGCCATGAGTAGCACTTGAAGCTACATGAGTAGCTTGTGGTACCCTCTCAGACGATGTCATCCTTCTAGTGAAGCTTCGCTTTGTCCTTACAGTATCGCTGAGACAGGTATCAGGTTCTCTTTCTTTGGATATAAATGTATAGTGAAAATCCACAAATGATATCTATGGATGTATGTGGAGATGGGGGAGGAGGTAGTGTGACAAGCGTCACCTCCTCAGCCAGTGTCCAACTTTGCTGTGTTGTTCCGGGCTGCTCCTGTTTGTACATCCTAGCTCTCCTGGGAGTCAGGGGTGGGGTGTGGGGGTCTCTGCACTGCTTCTGTGTACAACCACCTCCAGCATATGGCTGGCTAGTTCTATATGTGAGGGCTGAAGAAATACTTTGTGACTTTGTTTACCTCAAAAATTGGCTTGAGGCAAAAGGAATGACTTCTGAGGTTCTTCAAAGCAGAGAGGGGTTTCATGGCGCAGTCATCGTCTAAGAGGAAAAAGTTAAGCACAGTGATTCGCACATAGTAGGTACACGCGTTCCCACTGACCCACATTTCCTCAGCCCTATAATGTAACTTTGGGTGTACAGATACACAGGGAAAGACACTTCAATTCCATATATGTTATAATTATTTTGCGGAAATATTTTCATTTTGGTTTTCATAGCTTTAAATTTGTGTGTGTGTGGTGTGTGTGTGTGTGTGTGTGTGTGTGTGTACTGCACATAGACGCATGTGTTTGTGTGCATGCACATGTGGATGCCAGTTCATGTGCATGTGGAGGCCGGGGGAGGGGTGGTTGATGTCAGTTCTCTTCCTCTACTGGTTTCTACTTTAGTTTTTGAGACAGTTTCAGGCTAAGCCCAGAGCTCACAGTTGGCCAGTCTGGCTGACCAGTGAGCCCAGGGGATCTCTTGTGTCTTCCTCCTGAGCCCCAAGGTTACAGGCACACCAGCACCCTTGCCTCGAACCGTGCCCCAGATGATTTGAACTCAGGTCCTCACGATGTGCAGCAAGCTCTTCATTGGCTGAGCCATCTCCCCAGCCCTTGGTTTTTAGTTCTAAAATAACGCATTTAAGTTTCTTACCATTAGATATGTATTTTTGCAAATATGTGTGGATTGCATTTATATTGAATTTGCATATAGTAAAAGAACAATGTATTCATATTAAAGGCACAGAATACCAAACAATTCAAAGGCAATGAGTTAGAAAAATAAGCGCCTCAAAACCGTTTACTCTATGTTCTACAAGAAACATTTGAAAATAAACATAAGAAGACAGTGTGTATATTGTAGAAGGTGTTTTCCTGTAAATTAGTGTGCTATTTAAAGTCAAGGATCGTAATTAACAAAACAACACTATTGGATAAAATTTTCCTGATAATTTAAATATTGCAATAGTATTTTGGCTACTCTGTTCTGTGAAAATTAGTATTCCAGTTCAAAAGTCAGACTCAATAATTTATTTTAAAAGTAAAAAACTCGTGCTGGGGGTGTACCTCAGTGCTATAGTCCTGCCTGAAATGTCCAAGACTGTCTGCAGCATCTTCCCTTCTCTCTCTGTTTTTCTCTGTCTGTCCCTCTCTCTCTGCCTCTCTCTCTATCTGTCCCCCCTCTCTCTCTCTCTGTCTGTCCCTCTCTTTCTGTCTGTCTCTCTTGCTCACTCTCTGTCTTTCTCTCTCTGTCTTTCTCTCTCTCTCTCTCTCTCTCTCTCTCTCTCTCTCTCACACACACACACACACACACACACACATGAAATAAATAAATAAATAATAAATAAATAAATAAATAATGATAAAAGGTTAAAAAGTACCATATTTTTTCTATAAAATTTAGTCCCAGCACTCAGGAAACAGAGACAGACAGATCTCTGAGTTGAAGACCAGCCTGGTCTTCAAAATGAGTTCCAGGGCAGCCAGGGCTACATAAAGAAACCCTGTCTCAAAAAAACAAAAACAAATACCAAAGCCAACCAACCAACCAACCAAAACCCAGAAGATGTGTCTGACTTTGAACATACTGTTTCAGAGATGCATAACAAAAGGGAAAAGGCATGATGCTTGTTTCACTACTCTATTTTTTCTGAAGTGTCTTCACTTTAAGGGATTACTGCACCTTTGAGATGATCAAAAAGGGACAGTGCAGCATTGTCGGTGACAGAAATTCTAATAATAAATAGTTTGACTACAAAGTAGCTTTTCTTTCAATATTATATGTACAGGGCTGTGGGAGGAGGGGTTGAGTGAGAGGCAAAAGAAAGGATGTATGTACCTACAGAAACTCAAAGGAGCAGAGATCCCCTGTGGAGCTGTTTTTGCTTGTTTAGGCCTGGAAGATTTTTCTAAAAATGGTGACTTTAGACAGAGGCAGATAGTCCCGTTTTACAAAAAAGAAGAAAATGAAGAGGAGGAGGAAGAGGAGGAGGGGAGGAGGAGGAGGAGAAAGAGGAGGGAGAAGAGGTGAAGGAAGAAAAAGAAGAAGAAGAAGGAGGAGGAGGAGGAGGAGAAGAGGTGAAGGAAGAAAAAGAAGAAGAAGAAGGAGGAGGAGGAGGAGGAGGAGAAGGAGGAGGAGAAAGGGAAAGGGAAGAGGAAGAGGAGAGGAAATAACTAAGGCCTTGGAGGCTCAAGCCCTGTCTCAAAATTCTGCATCTAATAATTTTTCTTTTCTATATGGAACAATGAGTGACTCCACCCAGTCGTTCCAGTCTTCAGCCAACTCCACTCTTTCTTTCTTAAGTAGTCATAGCGATTCTTAAGTTTGTGGTGTTATTGCAGGGACAGACATACAGCTATTAAACTAAGAAATATGGCTTTTACTCAACAAAACAGAAAAGTTTCTGAAGCAAATTGGCAAATTATGGCAATGGAGACAGTGTGTATGTGGTTGAGTCTGAGCGGGCTGCGCACGGCTCAGCAGAGCGAGGCTGTCTTCTTTCAGTGTCTCCACTTGGCTTTGTCTGTGTGTCTGTCTCCACTGCTTTGTTTCTCATTGATTCTTCTTCCAAGATAGATGAGCTCCCAGCGTGCTTTTGCTCAATTTAGAATTCAACCACTACAAAACACTCCTTTAAAAGCGATAAAGACAAATTATGTTTTTAAAAAAGCAAGCAATATAAAAACTTCCTTCTTAAGTTGATGAATTTGTAGGTACTACTTTCCCAATGCCACTTCCTTCCTTTCTTCCTTCCTCAGTTTACCATTTTGATCCCTAACTATACGCGGTATTATTTCAAAGGTTTATTTTATGTATGTGTTGTATGTGTGTGATTGGGTACATATGATATGTGTATGCACGTGTTTGTGCCGTTGGATTCTTTGTAGCTGGAATTACAGACACTTGTGAGCTACCCGATGTGAGTGCTGGAATTTGAACTCCCGTTCTCTGCTTACTAGAGCAGTAAGTTCTCAAACAGTAAGGCATCTATCTTTCTGGCCCACAATATAATTTGGACATCTGGTAGTTTGTTTATAAAACTAACCCAAGTATATTAAATGAAGACAACAAACAAATATGATAATTTTTTTTAGTAGAGTCTCTTGGAGAGTAATGATTATAAGAAAAGCAAATTAAACTAAGCTTATATTGAAAATAGCATCCCCTTACTTCTTCACAGTCTGTTCCCTTGATCTTCTTTATCTTTTCTTAGCATTATACAATTTTTAAATTTTAAAATATTACGTACATGTGTGTGTATTCAGGTGAGGGTATGTATGTCAGTCTTGGTGCCCATGGAAGCCAGAGGTGACAGCATCCTGGAAGTTGCAGTTGTAGGCAGCTGTGAGCTGCCCAGTGTAGGAAGTGGGAGCCAAATTCAGGTCCTCTGCCAGACAGCATGTGCTCCTAACCACTGGGCCGTCTACCTCTCCGGCCCGGCTTTTTAGCACATTTGACATCATCAAATTCCCTATGTTGTATGTTTATTGTTTTTCCCTATGTCAGGACAGTAACCTCACCTTCAAACAAAACAAAAATCTTTCTCTGAGACGGTCTCAGGTCATGCAAGCTGCTCTCAACTCAGGGTACTTGAGGCTAAGTTTGAGCTCTTGGTCCTTCTGCCTCCACCTCCAAGTTCCTCAATTACAGGTAGAACCCACACATCCTGCTCAGCCAGAGTTTGCTATTCTTGATCACCACTTGAAACATATTAATATTTCATATTCATTAAATAAATAAGCTAGAATTCTCATGAGGGGGGGATAACATTTTTATTCTTAATTGTATAAAACTGTGTTTGTTGTGTAAAGGCTTCTAAGATATCTATAGTCAGCCCCTGATGTTTCAGTTGTGATTGACTTTAATATTCTTTCTGAGCTTCATAATTCTACAATTTCTATCATTGCATAGAATAATATATGTCATACAAATTAGAGGAAAATCCATGCTGGCTTCGGGAGTGACCTTATTTTGAATAAATCGTCAGTCTCAATGTGGTTTCTTATAATTGGCCAATTTCCCTGAAAAGTCAGTAAGTAAAATATATTTATTAATTGATAACTACAGTTAATTGGGTTTTACTAAAACTTATTATACTACCACAGGGTAGGCACTCAATAAATATCAGTCAAGTATATGAAGTATACTTAGTTAAAGTAGGGTTATTTTGTTTTCAGTTCCTCAGATAAAAAAGAAAATAAAAATTTGCTGTAACTTTAGGATTCACACTGCGGAGACATGATTTTAAATGCACATCTTCTTCTTTATTCTCTTTTTCTTCTTCTTCTATTCCCCTTCCTGTTCCCTCTGTTCATCTCTTTCTTTCCTGAACAAGTCAGTCCTAACTCAAAAAAGGTGGTAGTGGAGAAAAAGGCACGGTGTAGGTGGTGTGGGATGGAACCTAGAACCGAGCACCTCTTGGATCTCTGACAGGATTAGGGAACCATTGCGGTGGTACTGGAAGTGTGCACTTGCAGTAAGATATATTGCCTCACCTCAAGGTGATTGACCAACGAAGGAACTACATTAAACATAATGCAAGACAGACTCTCAGTGTCAAAGAAAGGAACAATAAAAATGAAATTAGAGGCTGTGTAGGTCCCTATAAGACTGGTTTGGAAATTGGCATCTCAATGTTTCATAAATACATAAGACATAAATATAGATCTGTGTATGTTGATAGATGGATGGATTTTTACACCATGTGTCCCTTATTTCTGGGTCCTGAGAAGACTGCCCTCCGGCACTGGGCACATTCTCCTACCACACATTGTTTCTAACCACCATTCCTAACGGGAAAAAAATGGAAACTCCTCGGAGAAAGAGCTGATTATGAGAGCGTGGCATGAAAAACTATAATCCATAACTAGCCTGGAATATCATGTTACGTAAAAGCACAGACGTTCTTGCAGAATTCCAGGAAGACACTGAAGAAAAAAGTCACGTTAGAAAGAATGGCTGTGATCATACCTGAGATGGTGTGATGTTCCAAATGAGTAGTAACCCTGAGAGACAGAAAGTCAGCTAGACACAACTGCACCCAGTATGAGGCCCAGCCACCATGACTATTCAGGATAATCCTAATCAGTTTTGCTCCACAAGGTTTTCTGGTGAACAGTAAGTAGATGATACCATTATTAGGTTGTGGGGGGGATTTTTACAGTTGGACTCTGGTACCAGAAATGGATGCAACTCTAAAAGAACTTTTAGCTCAAGATAAACAGGTACATTAAGACTGAAATGAAACCAAGTTTGTCCTAAACAATATGCATGCCCCTCCTTGTGATCCAAATGTCAAGGAACATCTGGTATTTCTATCCTCTAAACTCTGTCAGTAAATTGACCTCTGGAATACTAATCTGTCTGCTTCTCTCCCTTCAGTTACATGACACAAGTCCAGCCTCTTGGGGGGGGTTCACATTCAGGAGTATTAGAATGTTCTGGCATAGCAGATTATAACTCACTAAATGAAATGAACATCCATGAGTTAATGCTATTATAAATAAATACAATGTAATGTTCTGCTCTGAAAATACTTATAACATGAGAAAAAGCCATTTTACAGTGATTATTTTAATCACAGGATAAATATTAATATCACAAGTAATGTGCCACCTGATAGGATATAGAACAATGAATCACTGTAACAATTTCCCACAAAAACTCGATGACCTGAATCTGATGAGAAAGCAAATTAGAAGCTGATGAGCTAGGTCAGCAGATACAGGAGCCTGTTGGCAAGCCTCATGACCTGGGTTTGATCCCTGAGACCCACATGGTAGAAGGGGAGAATTGACTCCATCCAGTTTTCTTCTGAAGTCCTCATGCACTCCATGATATGCATACCCGAGCAGACAGTGCATAAATAAATGTAAAATAAAAAAATTTAAAGACACTCCTCCAAAAAAACCAGACATCTTACAAAATAACTCATACTCTTGAGAAGTGTTAAATCCACGCATGCTCGGTGACGTGGCACATGATTGTAATGCCAGCAATGGGAGCTGTGGAACAGATTTACTTGAGCCTAGAATTTTAAGGCCAGTCTGGACTGCACACTGTGACACTCGCCCCTCAAGATGAAGAATAAGATGGGACCTGCTTAATAAGAGGTTCCCTGCCGTGTAAACTTTTTAATGGAATTGTAGCGGACACAAGCCAGCAGGAGGATCCTATGGTAGAGATGAAGGTGTCACTTACTGCATTCAGTGGTGCCAATGCTTGGCTGTGGGACAAACACAGCCCATATCAGAACACGTGAATGCATGGGTCAAAGCTGATCATGCCATTAGGTTGCTGGGTTCAATAGTGTTTTGGTACACTTACAGAAAGCCATTGTCCTTAAAGCCACACATAAGAAAGAGTCACACAATCTCAGCGACTTTGAAATCTGAGTTTGCCAGCTTGGATTTCTATATTAAAGTTGTAGATTGAAAGGCTTGGAAGAACGAGGCTGTTCTTTCAGAGAGCCTGGGTTCAACCCACAGGGTGCTCACAACAAGCTGTGACTCTTATTCCAGGGGATCTGATGCCGTTCCAGTGTCTAAGAGCATCAGGCACACATATGAGGCACAGGTACATATGCAGGCAAAATACCCATGAGCATAAAAAAAATAAAAATAAAAATTAGATTAACCCAAGTTCTAAGTGTGATGACTAGAAAGTTCCTGTTACTAAAAAAAGTATCAGAGAGAGACTGTCTTTCCCCTAAGGCAAATTTTCAATATGCCATTCCATGTTGGAAGGAATACTCGTTATTCCTAAGTTTTCCTGAAAGGGATTTGAAGGGTAGATAGAGAAATGCGAGGACTACAGACTTGGTCTATTTGACTGTTTTTAGGAAGGATTCCACCCCAGGACTAGCTAGATGTTATGCTGGTGTGTCCAGAGGACCCAGGAGATAGTAGTAAGTCTTCTTAAACTTCATGAACATTTTTTTAATGTGGAAGAAAAATTAATTTAAACATCTATTCACTACCATTGTTTCCATATATGCTTATGTATGTGGGCACACACACATTTGGCCATCAGAGGATGATTTTAGTACAGGTGCCTCCTTCCTTCTTTGTGTGGGTCCAGTAATCAAACCTCATGCTAAGACTTACACAAATGTTTTACCAGCAGCATTGTCGCCCAACCCCAAATTTAACTTTTTGCTACTGTGACTCGTTGTTTATTTTAAAAAGTACCCAGAAGTCTACATTTTTAAAGATAGGTTGGGTGATCATCAGTAATGCAGTTTAATTGGTTCCAACTCTCCTGCTATAGATATAGAAACTTAGATGTATTGTTTAGCTTCTTTATTCTTCATTTTCCTCATATATAATAATAACACCTTAAATTATAGGATTATTATGAGCATTAAATGAACAACACATGCAAATTGCTTACAGTGGTACCCAAGGCACAGGAAGCACTAATTGCTAGTCATAGTTATAATTATTGGAGATAAGAAACAAAGCAAGAAAAAAAAATTCAAGCAAAAACTGGGAGAGGAATCTGTGGTGTAGAACACATTTGATCATTTTTCTGATAAATGTATTTGCTTAGTATGTATCGGGCACAAAATTCACACACATGAGTATTGCTTTATTTTTATACTCATCTGTATAAATGGAGACAGTTTTAGTTACATTTCTCATAGTACTGCTACACAGATTTAATTATAAAAATTTTTTACCAATTTGCCTGACAGCCCTAATGAGCACCCGGAACACAAGTTGTACCATCTTGCTAATTGTTATTACTGTCATCGTTATGATATAGTAGTTTCAGAGTTTGAGAGATGCATACAAGGACATAATTACATCTACATAGGATAGCAACAGAAGAGCTAAAATCTCAGGGCTTTTAGAAATGAGTGTATTTTTCCAGGTAAAAAAGAGGAGAAAAGCACTCATGACTTCTCCATGTTTTCCCCTAAATTTCACTTATTTTCAAAGTCACTAGGTCCACGGTAACTGCACCGAGAACCTGCTTTCAAACTGCCAATGTCGACAAGACAATCTATAATCAGGAGCTGGGCACCAAGGCTGTGAAAAAACCTCCCAGCTGGTGTGCTCTATTCTTCTCCCCTCTTCCTCAGCGGACTTTTCCAATGTTAACAGATTGATTCATCTCCTTGGAGCTAGTTTTCATCTTGCCTTGACGGCTAGACCAGGCAGAGCCATTCTCTAGTCTGAAGGACATGGACCAGCTTTCAGTATCTCTATAGTATTCCCATTCCAAGTGTGGCATTGGTGCTACCGCCACCTGAGAACTTGTTAAAAGCTGGTAATCACGTTCGTCATGCAAACCTATTAAATTGTAGTCTTTGCTTTAACGAGGTGGGGAGGGTTAGTTTTGAGAAGCACTTCTCTACAACCCACCTTAGTCTAAATCACACAAAAATCACAAACCGTGGCCTCCTCAAGGAGAAACTGAGTTGGCAGCATAGCTCAGTGTTAGAGAGACCATGTAGTATGCACAACATTTTGAGTTCAATCCTCCATTCTGTAGAATTAGATCTTTTCACTAATTGGGGGTGGGTATCCAAGCAATCTGCTGATGCTCTTAATTCTGCCTCCTTCATACCCACTTGTCAAATCTCTCCTGCCAATGAAAAGTTCCATAACTTCATGAAAAAAAAAAATAAGATGATTTCAAATGACACTGTTCTTGCTAAACATGCCTTGGACTTGGGCTATACTGTTGCATCCAGTTTAGTACCGACTTATTCCTTATGCATTGAAGGAGCACTTTCTAAATGTCTATCATTATCAGCACTGCTGCACAGAGCACACTGCAAACCCTAAGCCAGGCTCTTCCTCCACTCAGTCAGCTCACTGTTGGGGCTCTGATGGCTTCATAGAGCGGCCTTAATATTTTACAGGTAAGAGGTCCATGCAGGAGATGGAGCCATATTGGACTATGCCACAAAATTTGTGCTTTTTTTCCCTTATTATTAAAACTACTTAAATGAAGTTAACATTGTTAAATTATATGAGAGCATTTTGTGGTGTCAAATAGGGAAAAAAAACCCAAAAGACATTGAATTTTTCATAACATTGTTTCATGTCAATTTTATCTTTTGAGTGTCTTCAGTTTTATAATATGCCAGCAATATGCAAGTCTACATTCTGCTAATAAACATCACCATTAAAAATAGCTCCTGTCTGTTCTTTTCTGGCTCCTTAAAGATTAGACATGATAGAGATTAAAGTTTAGACACGATAGACATCAAATAAATACCTGTTAATTGAAGCCAGTTTTGGTCTGGAGTCAGGTACCAGGTTTACCAATGAAGAAAACCATTGCATGAATGCAGCCCTCCTCTCCTGGTCTTTGAGACACAAGGAAATATTAGTGAATTTGTGATGACATTTGGGGATAAAAAAGTTCCTCAGGCTGCTACGGAAGTTTCTGCTTCTCTGGAGCTCTTGTTTGTGTTTAGCAGAGACTGCTGGATCACAGCCAACCAAATGGCTTGGCTTGTAAAAGCTTTTACGGGTAGCCTTTTGGAGGCAAGATTCAGGGCCATTTGGTTAGCAACATCCCAGCAGGAGATACCTCACCAGCATACCCTAATGCCAAGGTTTGATGAGAACGGACTGGGAAGGACAAAGGACGTAAAAATAATTAATAAGTATACAGCAGTCTGTATTTCTTTTTATGGTCAAAATAAAAGTTCTTTCTGGCAGTTGCAAGAGCAGCTCTGTAGGTACCATGGCATACATCTGGTGAGCAGCCATCCTTCAAGATCACCTTCTCCAGCACGGCACGTGAACACACTTAACTGACAGAGTAGTACACAAGACCTTTTGCCAGTTCCTTCCTTCAATGGGATGTGAAGATGTGTCACCCCAGGAAACTTCAAAACCAAACAATGAAAATACTACTTCCAATTAACATGAACTGGAACTTTACAGGATCAGATGTTGCATGAGGAATAGAGACCATTTTGACACAAGAATCATCAACTTCATTATATTTATAATCCCTAAATTAGTTACAACTTCCTTTTATCTTAGAGAGCAATCATGCCAAAGATGAGTACTCCTATGAGGTTTGTAATTTTCTCTTCGACTTTTAATTTCTCTGGACACAGAAGGGAAGCTCCTGATTCTCTTAATTGAGCAATTATTGTTTCTTAAGTGAATGTAGAATTTGCGGATAGCGCCAAAATCCTTTCATCCAGAGAGGAAGTCTAACGTAAGCAATAAGAGAGGCAACATGTGGCAGCACCCTAGCTAGAAAAGCCAAGTCAAGACCAAGAAGGGAACTCAATCTTCGCCTCTTTTCATCCCCTGGTGACTCTAAAGGTTCTTGAAGAGAAGCCAATTAGAGCCAATTTGCATGTCTCCTTGGAGGCTTGATAGAACTCTCACGCTTGTTTTTCTCATTCCCTGTTTGTCCACACCAGGATTTTCAGTGTGCTCTTTGAACATAAGTGCTAGGTTTCCATAAAGAAAACCCGCACTAAGAAGTGACTCACTGTACCTCCTGATCTGGATCCTGGAGTGGCTCTAACAGGTGTCCTACAGTGCTCTCCCAAAATTGAAGCAAGAGAAAATAGAGTTACCAAGTGAATAGTTCTGGAAAATGCCTAGACAGGGAACTTGGTGTTTTAAGGCTTAGGGTATTATTAGGGTATTATTTAAGCAACGCTCATTGTTTTAGTTTTCTTTCTACAGAGATGAAGTCCACTTCTCCGCCTCTCCCACTTGGCAGTTTTGCCAGACCCTCCCTGTGTGCCCTACATCAGAAGTCCTTCAAGTATCTGAAGACAGCATCTGTACTTATCTCGGCTTCTAGCTTTCTCTTTTTTAATTAAGCACCTGCTCTTCCTTTAGCTTCTGGAGCTATCTAGCTTCTGAACTTTATCATTAATGAGAATTTAACTTTTCAATAATGACATTTTGATAACCTGCTAATATGGAGCTCAATTAAAGCTAAAAGTACAGAAGAACACTTTTTAAATGGTCTTTTATGTCCAGATTTTGGTTGCTGTCGTCGTCTGTAATATATAAGATGGCACCTAAAAACTGCTGTTCAAACATCAACTAGGGATCTATCAAACTAGCATCTTGTTGGCTATTTCCACTAGCTACTACTACATGATATCTGTAAATGCATGCTAAAATATGACAGCTGGCCACTGAAATAAAACATTTTATCAGGAACTCATCACAACTTCAAGATAAAACGCTTTTATCTACAGCCGAAGTGTAGCAGCCTCTAAAATTGTCGGGAAGGCCTTAGATCACTTTGCTTCTTAAATCCAATTTAAAGTAAATTATAATACAATATCGAATTAAGCTAAAGACCATCTGAGTAATGTTTATAAATACCTATTTGTTGAACTTTTTCTAGTCTTCTCCAAAAGGCTGGCAATTTGCATGAGTATGTTGATGGTATGCAGTCACCCAAAGGGCATACCGGAGTTTAACACTGTGCTGCTCTTTCTCATTGAAACCATCACACTACCTGGAACATGACTGCTTTATTCATGCTTGACTGTCTATTTGAACCTGATATTTTCCACTTTTCAGATTGTACAGTCTTTAATTATTTCCCTTTCCTCTTGTTCCTTTATTGAGAAATAAAAGAGGGTTCTCTGACATGGCAATCCAAAGTGTGGTCCAGTAAGAGACAAATAATCCAGCAGGCTCTCAAGGAGGGTTGCCATCTGAGCCCTGGAAACTGTTTCCTCTCAACCTCTCTCCTACTTATAGTGCTGACTGGCTAGAGATGACAGACCAGGGAAAGAAAAGAATGAAGAAGGATAAGTGATAGAAAAATGAAATAAAAACAAATCAGCAGAGTAGGAAAGTCTAAACACCAAACCCTACAGTTGTCTTACAGCTTTAAACCTCTCTGGGAATATTTGTATGTGTGTATGAAGGTAAGACACGTTAAACTGTAAGCTGTGTTATCAGATTCACCAGGACTTGTTGTAAATTTGACTATACAGTTTGGGTCTTATAAAAAAAAAATGGAAGCATCTGATTAAAGTGTGCATTGCTGCAGAGGCAAGTGAATGTTGCCATAGCAATTGAGATGAAGTGTTCAAGAAGTGAGGTAATTAAATCTAACCCTTTAGTAGGTTTGACAGTGAATGCTTTGCCAGTAGAAGTTATCCAGGGCCTTAAGATAAAACATATTCCAATCGAAAAGTCTCCTGCTAGCATTTTGTAGTTCCTTCCCTAAACACGAGCTGATTTGAATGTTCCTTTTAAATAAGCAAATGTAGCTTTGACCTTGGTGTGCGACTGTGTAGACTGTCTTCTGGTTCATTATGCCATAGGAGCAGATGTCTATGAAATAGATACAGTTCCTCCCTGCTAGTTCTTAAAAAATATAGAGCAGTGCAGTCACCCCAAAGCTGTCATAGCCAAGCTAAGAACTCGATGATGTCTAGAGCGTGCTGCCCTCTTCAGGAGCTTATGCTTAAAATGCTTTGAAAAATGGAAGTTTAGAAACTATAACTTTGAGTAGTGATATCAAAACCTTCTGTTAATAATTTAATGTAAATAAGGAACAGCTATAATGTAGTAATGCCTTTCTAAATATAATTTCTGGGGATGCAGTAAACAACCTAATAAATACCAAGTTTTGAACTGGACTATGAACACAAATCATTAGATAAAAAAAGATAAAATCACGATTTTTTTCTTCATTTTTTTTTTTAAATCAGGAAAATTTTGAGTCGTGACAGAATACAAATGTTTATTCAAAAATAAAATATGTAATAAAATAGATATCTTGTGAAGCATAGGATATAAAACAATAATTAGGGAAGCAAAGGTTTCATAAATCTAAAACAATTCTAGGTGTTTGTGAAAATATAAATATGACAGGCACCTATCAATTTTAATTTTATTTTTCTAGCCAGAGGTCCTTTAAAACTATAGATATTAGAATATATATTTGAAATTTTAGTTTTTATTTACAGAAAAATTATATTTTAAGGAATAATCATTTTAAATGTATATTAAGGCTAGCTTTACTTAATTACTACTTCTGTAGAAAACGTTTTAGGATCTGAAACATTGGGATCTAGCACATTCCAGTGAATTTCCTTTATTTTTCTGTTGTCATTTCCATTCCCTTTAACCACAGTGTAATTTCAAAAAAAACCTCTGTATATTTTCCTTAAATTATGTTTCTAATACTTAAAAAAGACCAAAAAAGCAAAAGAAAATTCACTAGCCTTATTAGGAAGTGACACGGCATATTTTCTCATATTCTGATATATGTTTATATATATAGTAACACAAGGAAAAATTATTTTGTGTTAAAAGCAAAAACAAACAAACTAAAAACCAAACATAAAAGTAAGTGTTTATTAGAAACTATACCCGGGCAGTGATGGTATATACCTTCAATCCCAGCACTTCAAAGGTGGAGGCAAACAGACCAGCCTGCTCTACAGTGCAAGTACCAGGACATCCAGGGCTACATAGAGAAACCCTGTCTTAAAAAAAAAAAAAAAGAAAGAAAAGAAAAGTTAAAGAACATAGTCTATTGGAGAGCCAAGCCGTGGGGCTGGAAACAGTACTCATAAATAAAACTCTTGTGTTTGATGTCTTGTGTTTCAGGGAGTATGTGTGTTTGGGGGTTTTGGGGGGCAGGCTTACAGAAAACAAATTTGCTCTGATTTTTATCCTGTAATATATTGAGACCTGTATGGTTAATCAATAAGAAGCAGCAAGCCAAGGAAATTTGCTTCAATCCCCTTCATTTCTTAGCTTGCACATGCGATTTTAGAGATCAAGATTACAGTTAGGAACTTTATTTCTATTTAAACAGAAAGCACGGTCATGATGTTGATGGCAGCAAACTGCAACACACCCCAAGTTTTCCCTGAATTTTAAGTATCACTGTCACTTCTATATTCATTCTCCTGAGGGAAGTGACAGAGTGGAGAATATATATTGACTATTTTCTCAACTCCATAGCATTTATTTTGACAGAATAAAATGCTGCACTATGCACCTGGAAGCAGCTATGGCAGGAACCACTCAATTCTGAGGCAGCCCTGTCTACAAGTCGTCTGTGTTCAAGAACCCTCAGCCCTCGAAGCCATGTTTTTGTTTGATTTGCTGCTGATATAGTCACTTGGCAGTCAGAACTTCTGTAGATGAAGGTAGAATAAATAATAATATTTTCTTTGCTTTCCAGGGTATTTATGGTTCGATGATGAATTTCATCTTTCCCGGAACGGTAAGTACAGAACTCTTCCTACATTTGAAACTCCCGAGCAAAAGCAAGAAGAAGCACACAGACATGATGAAGGGGACCCTGCCCACTAACTCTGGGGGAGGATCTGAGGATAGCTGAGTGTTGCTTTCAAATTCCCAAAGCATCCCACTGTTATCACCAAATATGATACAGGCTCTTTGAAAGGAAAAGAAGGCTTTGCCTCCTTTGTTGGATCATAGTTGAACACAGTGTATTCAACATTTTGTTTCCTGGGGTAATTTATTTTAAAATATACGCCGAGGCAGAAATAAACGCTTTTTTGCGTTCTGCATGCAGAGAGAGAATGTGTACCTGTGACACATACTGAGAGTTGGCGAACGAGAGTCCTTTGGATTTTTACTGTTACAGAAAAATGGATTGGAATTTATGTCTGACCAGGGCTTTGAAGCTTCTGTGAATTTTAAAATGTGTTATTTTGTAAACCATATATCACAACTTCCAGTAGGTACTGCAGGATTTTATTCAACTGTGTGGCTTGACTCTCTTCATGGCTTTATGACCCAGCACATCATTTCATTGTGGTTTTGATCATGACCTCTTTATAATCTAAATAATAAACAGATGAATCTTACTGAATAAGAAGTGCCGTTGAGAAACAGTTCTTAGCAAGTTAGTATTTATTCTGCTATGCCCTGCTCTGAGATTCTTGAGCATTAGCTATGAAAGCAAGAAAATTTCCACAGAAGAAAAATATCACTTTGAAATAATTAAACATCAGAAAGTGTGAAGTAGCAGGCAGAGAAGGAACATTACAAATGTGATATGCTGGGAATAACTAGAATGATAATATCTTGTGAGGTTGGGGAAAGACTCAGAGACTCCAAAGATTGTTAAGAATATGACTCAATGAATATTTTCCATTTTTCATTTTCTGAATTTCCCATAATAAATATATTTTTTAACAAAAGAAAAACATTACTTGAATAATAAACTATTTAAAAGAATTGTTTAGTATTAAATAAAAATATATACAGATATAATTGAAAAACATTTCTCTATGCCAAACTTACAACTAGAATATTCATATCAAATTAAATATATATTTAACTCCAGGAGAAGCTGAAACCACATAAAATTAAGTATATATTTAACTCCTGGAGGAACTAAAATATAAATGAATATTAATTAGGTAAAATATATTTTTCAAGTATCTAAATGACGAAAACCATTCTTTTAAAAGCCATTTTAATTCTGGTACAAATGTGTTCCCTGTATTCAGGCATGTTCTACGATTTCACAGTGCTGCTTAGTGGATAAGAGTGTGGTGTTTTACTATTTAATGGTAACAGTAAATGCTCACAAGAAGGAAAGGCTAAACAGGAAGATGAAACACTTCAGCCCATTAGATTGGCAGACCAACATTCAACAGTAACTAATCTCCATCTATAAACCCACTGTGCAGTTTTCCTTATGAAACTTCTGTCAGGTTAGGAGTTTTGCTCAGAACACTTGAAGGAACCTGAGAAAAGGCATGGGTTCTGCCCCAGCTTTGACAAAGACTATGGACATCTTTGCAACTTTAGTTTTACTTGTGTGGGCTGATCATCAAGCCCGGGGCATCCCACACACCAAGCAAGCTGTCCTCAGGCCCAGAGGCCCCTGTGTGAAAGCCTACCCATGTATTAAAACAACTAGTTAACCTGAGAGAATCTTACTGTGGCAGAAAGAATATTAGTATATCACCCCCCTTGCAGTAAGTCAAGGGAGTGTGCAAATATTTTTGAGGTTGGAAAGTTCTGGCTGGACACGATGGCATCCATCTATAATCCCAGTGCTTTGGAGGCTGAGGCAAGAGGACATTAAAAGCTAGAACAAAGTATTGACTACTCAGCTGAGGGGCTGAGCGTGTCTGACACTTGGGAAGAAGCAAGGAGAAGGGTGAGAAGGCCCCTTCTCTCCTTTTCCATGGTCACCTAATCTCCTTATCAACCTCAGGATTTTGGCTTCACACATTTCATTTCACAGGAAAAAGTATTTGTTCCTATTAGCCAGACAGTAATTGACGGGCTCTTTAGAACCTTTCCTCTGTGCACGACGGCTGCCAATAGATGGACCTGTTTTGCTTTTAAAGCTGACAAGGATTGCTGTTTCTAGCCACTGCTTCTTTTTGTTTGCTGGGTTGGTTTGGCTTTGGTTTTTGAGACATGGTTTCTCTGTGTAGCCCTGATTGTCCTGGAACTTGCTCTGTACACCATGCTGGACTCAAACTCAGAGACCCAACTGCCTCTGCCTCCTAAGTGCTGGGATTAAAGGTGTGCACACCATTCCCGGCTAGTAGCCATTGATTTAGAAGTCAGGCTGGCTGGATGACTGGCTGTCTTGGATCTTCCCTGTGCTCTGTCCTAAATTAGCTTTAATTTATAATTGCTTTGCGTTGCTCAAATATACAGCCTATTAAATCTACACAAATGCTCTTCTAGTCTGTCAACAACTACATCATATAGTTTGTAGAGTTGAAAGTACTTGTGGACTTGAAACTTGAAAAAAAAATACTAAGTAGTTAAAAATATGGGAGGCTGGCAAGATGGCTCAGCATATAAAGAACTCACTGATAATAAAACACCTCACCTTTCTAGTTGAAATGGCAACCCACTTTCCATCCCTAGAGTCCATGGTGGAACAAGGGAACAAACTGGCGAAACCTGCCCACTTAATCCCACACAGGTCATGACACGTGTGCACCTCTACCTGCACACCCATATCATACAAACACACTCACAATGCCAGCCGTGTCAGGGGGATAAACAGGAACTCCAATGACCTCTGACATCATCCCTGTGTCTGTCAATTACATTTCCTTAATCCCTCCCTTCAATCACAGCTGGACCTTATCTGCAGCCTATCTTCTGACATCTCTTGCTTACCCAAAGCAATATTATGACTTCCGTTTCCCCCAAAATAGCTTTATTTCATGTTTTGTACTTCAATGTATTTTATTATTCATTTGGTAATATATAAGAGAACAATATCTGTCTGTAATTATTTCACACAATAATATAGTTTCAACCCTTTACGTCACATAACCATGTATACTGTTATATAATATTCCATTACACTGCAAGCATTTACACTGCTTCCTGTATGCCCCCTTCGTTTTTCACTAGAACTATCATATATAGTCATTTCATAAACAATATAGAACTTATATATCTAAAGCAAGTACATGCAAATAAGTCTCTTGAAGGGGACAGTTCTAAAACCTGAGACGGAGATGAGTTTGTTTTCCTCCAGTGAACATTTGGTGATGTGCACAAGCATTTTGTTCTAGTTGCTACACTAGGGTATGCCAATAGATACCCCAGTAACATAGATTACCCTTAGGGACAGTGCTAAACATCCTTAAAGACACAGTATAGTCCCTGCACAGAGCCACCTTATCTGAAGGTCAATAGTGTGACTCTGAGGGAGTCTGCTCTACAAAAGCTACTGAAGAGGAAAATGACAGCTCCCCAGGTATGTAGATCCCAGTGTTATTCACTGCTTTATGGTTGTCATGTAAGTTCAAGGTCCAGGTCCTACCAGGAGCACAAGGTCAGGGTTCAAGTGTCTGGGACCCCAGTGAGTACATAATACTGTTGGGGGTTGTGGTATCTTTAATGAAATGACTGATTAGATAATGAAAACTCTTCATGGTTTTAAGTTTCTAGACCTTGACTACAGAAGCAATAACAGGTAACAGGGTTTCTCGTTTCTCTTCTAAACATGTAGGTGACTTAACTTCTAATCTGTTAGTTTTTTAGTTGGGTTTATAAATGTATTTTGTTTGTTTGTTTCTGGAGGTTTGTTGTTGTTGTTGCTGCCGCTGTTGCTGTTGTCTTTGTTGTTGTTGTTGCCTTTTGGGGCCATGTTGAATATGAATTCTTCATTAGCATTCACTCTGCACGATCTCCTGCCTTTGACATCTGAGTTCAGAAAATGTTTCTCTGTCTTCTAAGTGTCTTAGCATTTTGCTTTCTGTATCTGAGTATCTAATCCATTTGAAGTCAACTTTCATGTCTGAGGTAGAAATATGTTTTGGAAAAAAAGGAAATTATGGCCTCTGTGCTGTGTTTGTAATGGTTTGTTCTTTCCCTGGGTGATTTGTCAAAGCTAGCCTTTCGTAAATCAAATGTCCACACATTTTCCATCTAACGTGTGGTTCCCTGTTTGGCTCTATTGGTCAATTTGTCTGTTCCTCTGCCAATGTCACACTGCTAAGTTATTGTACCTATGTAATAACTTTTGAGCTCTCTTGTAAGTAGTGTGTCTCTTTGAGGTATTTGGCTACCATGTCTTTTCCTCTTATAAGTAGATTTTAGAAAGAACTTGCTCCCTGCCTTCTTCTATGAACACAAAAACAGACTGAGAAAGGCAAGATGGCTCAGTAGAAAAAAGGGGCTTGCCCCAAAGCCCGGCAGCAGGAATCCATTCCTGGGACCCACATAGTAGAATGGAGAAAAACAACTAGAATTTGTCCTCTGACCTCCTGCACGACACACACACACACACACACACACACACACACACGAGGGTGGTCAGATTAAAAACATCAACTTGATTGGATTATAGAATCTATAGGTTAAGATGAAAGATAATAATCCCTGTATGATCTGTACTGCTCCAATCCATCATATGTTCTCTATCTCAAGTATTTATGTTGTCATGACCCCTCTCTTTCCCTTCTTCCTTCCCTCCCCCCTTTCTCTTTCCCATCCTCTCTCCCTACCTCATCCATCCTTTCCTCCTTCCTTCCTTCCCTTCCTTCCTCCTTCTTTCCTTTCCTCCCCTTCTTTCCTACTTTCCTTCCTTCCTCTCGTTCCTTCCTTGCTTCTTTCTTGAGTTCAGGGTTCACATGTAGCCTGTGCTGGCCTCAACCTCATGATCAATCTGATTTCAGTCATGATGCTGAGATTGGAGGCGTCTGCCATCATGTCCAAACATTATAATGTTCTTTAGAAAGGTTTTATTTTTGACATATTTTTACTAAACTTATGTCTACTTTCTTACAAAGAAATTTTCAGTTACACCTTTTAGATTCTTTATATGTTGATGTAATAGCATCTCATGTTTCTTTCTTAACATTCAAATGCAACTTTTTAATTATTTGTACCTAGTAAACCTGTTTCTATTCATTTTTATAACTTTTCTCCAGATAGAAGAAGATTATCTTCTGTTCAATTGTTTTTTCCTTATCTTTACGTATGCCCCTCCTGCTACCCTAGGTCGACCCCCATTCTAGTAGTGTGTAGCACAGCTGTCTTGTCTTGACTTTCAAAGCAAAGGCTTCAGATATTTTCCCCGTTAAGTGTGAGGTGTTTGAACATACATTTCATTGAGTTAGACGTTTTTCCTTTCTCATTTACTTGCTTTAAGTTTTCATCTTTCACGACTATTGCGAGTCACCAGATCCCTTCACTGTACAGATTCAAGGACGAATTTTTCACCCAAAAGGTTGCTGAGTACTGAAATATCTTAAGCCTTGAAGCACCGAGTGGTGTGAGCATGGATTGCTGTGATGGGAAGAGCAGCGATGCCCATCAACAGGAAATACCATCCTCAAAAGGGACACAATCAGGATTCTGGGTCTTAGCACAGGACCTTGGAGATGGGGAACATAGCTCAGTGGTTAGTACTGTCTGTTCAAAGTGCCCATGATCTTAAGCTATAGTCTCAATCTTGGAGGGGAAAATCTATAGTTCGAGTTTGAATTAGTCCCTAAATTGTGCCTTTTGAATCAAAAGGAAGTTCCGTCTGGGTGGGGTGAGGCGGCATAGGCCTCAGAGTCCAATGTTGAAGAGGCTGAATCTGGACAGTGATCTCATCAGGTGAATGCAACCATAGCAAACCACTCAATACCAGCACATAAACAATAACTAAAAAAGTGGTTTTTCTGTTTAGCTTAAACAAGAAACTAATACATTCCATTAACCATGGCGTGACCGAGTATGCAGCTTAAGTAGATGCATGCACAAAGCTCCAGGTTTGATGCCTTAGCACATCATGAACTGGGTGTGGTACTAGAGACTTGTAAGGACACCACTCTAATGTGGAAGAGGAGGATCATAAATTCAAAGTCATCCTTGGCTACATAGATGAGTTCCAGGATAACTCTATCTCAAAAAAGAAACAAACAAACAAAACAACAACAACAACCCCCAAACCAGGAACCTGTGTATTGAGGACTATTGCAAAGAATTCTCTTTCTTTCTTTCTTTCTTTCTTTCTTTCTTTCTTTCTTTCTTTCTTTCCTTCCTTCCTTCCTTCCTTCCTTCCTTTTCTCTCTCCCTCCCTCCCTTCCTCCCTCCCTCTCTCTCTCTTTCTCTCTCCCTCTTTTCTCTTCTTCTTCCTTTTTTTTTTTTTTTTTTTTTTACATAAAAACCATTCATAGAGATACCTCAAAGCAGACATATATCACAAATGCTTAGAATCTACTTGTTTGTGTATAATATGGCTTCACTTGGAACTTCAAGGATTTGCAAATATTTTTATGCATTTAGTTTGGGAACTTTGCTGAGAGGAGTTCCCCTCTACCTTGACTAGCCCTGAGTGGCTCATCCATGGACACACTCTAGCTTGACTAGCCCTGAGTGCCCTCAGACATGGACAGCCAGCCAAGGTCGATCCATGCATAACTGTTCTTTGTAAGGTTTGAAGTTGTAAATATGGACAAACTCAGGAAATTGTATACTGTGTTAGTTGACAGATATAAGAACAGGCAGATTTTAAGCCTTAATCCCACTTATTCAACTTCCCAGAGATCCACAAACCAGCTCACTGCCTTTGCAGAAGCTGATTTGAGTGGAGTCTACCTTGCAACCACAATAGTCATGATAACTGCACTCACACAAACAAAAAACCATCCTGAGATGGGATCCCTAGGTGCTAGAATCTTAGAAGACAGAGCACAAGTCAGGCTTGTGATTCCTTCCCACTGTGGAAGAAAGGCTGGGGATGCTTTTGATTATCTTGGGTAATTTTCTTGTTCCTGTCATAGTATGCTCTGACAAAATCAACTTGCAGTAGACTGAGTTTATTACACTTGCAGGGGAATAGAAGGCAAGCAGTGGGCAGGGCAGATACAGTGGCAGAAGCAAGAGGCTGGTGGCTCCCATGACATCAGGAAGCAGAGAAAGATGGAAACACATAGTTGCTTGGCTCTCTTTCTCCAAGATACATGGTCTGAGAGTCCAGCCATTCCAGGGAATGGGCAGCAAGTCTTTTCATTTCAATTAATTCATCAAGATTATCCCTTATAGGCATGTCTAATGGCCTGTCTCCAAGGTAATTCTAGTTCCCACCAGGATGACAACTGAGCATAGCCATCACACTGGGCTAACTTTGATAGCCCAGGGTTAACCAGGATATAGCACTGTCCTTCAATTTCTCCAGAGGCATTTCAGAGTAAGGAGGATGCTTCAAATCATTATCCAAGACACTTGTACAGGTAACACACACACACAACACACACACACACACACACACACACACACACACACGAGGTGGGGAGGGAAGGAGAGGGAGGGGGGGGAGGAGTCAGGTAAGTAATTTTTTAAGAGAAAAGGTGGACCTGGTGAGATGGTTCAGTAATTCAGAGAACTTGTGACTCTTATAGAGGAACCCAGATTTCAGTCCTCAACACCCATATCATGGCTGACAACCACTTGTTTCAGGGGATCTTATATCCTCTATGGCATCTATGGGCCCTGCACTCATGAGGTACACATATATACATGTGTGGAAACCAGTCACTAACTTAAAATAGTTTTAAAATTCTTTTAAAAAGAAGAGCAAATGAGAGCGTGTCCCTATCACAGTTTTAGTTCAGTCCCAAGTGCCACAAAATAAATGATAGATGATATAGTTAGACGATCTATCGATAGATAGATGATGGATAGATGATAGGTAGATAAGAATTGAAGACACAGATACACAAGGAGAACATAGAACACGCAAGAAAAAGGCTACCTAAAAGCCGAGGAACAAAGGAGAATCAGCAAGACTCACATTTTCACTTAGGATTTAACCTGAAAAACAAGGAGAGGAGAAATTCCATCTGTTTAGACAGTCTGCAGTGTCTGCAAAGGAGAACACTGTCTGTGGAGCCTTCACACATAGTCAATCCTCTGGCCACATCAACCCTCAGTACACGGTATCTTTCCAAGGCCTCCTTTCTCCCCTGCTTTCAAGATGACTGCCTGAGTTTAGGCTTTGTTCTTCATCCTGAAGGAGTCTAGTAAACCTCAGCCTTTCTCAGTTCTGATGAAAATGTCCATAGTTTTCTAGTAAACTCCCTGGATCCTTGGCAGCAATACCAGCTCTGCATTATTTACCCAGCTGCAGTCTGATGTCTATGGTTCCCAACTAGAGGTGTGCATCGAAAGTTTGGGGTAATTGATTGACTAATGTTGAGGTAGGTTCTGATTTATCCAAGGATGGCCTGGAACTTGATTGGTGGTCTAAGGTGACCTTGAACTCTGCCCTCCTGTTTCTGCCTTAAATGTTGGACTCATAGGCACTCAAAAGCTGTGGTTTAATGAGATGAGGAGTAGGTTTTAATGTCTGCTCAAGATAAGAAAGTGGGATTATAGAGAAGAGCAACAAATAATACAATCAGGATACACTTGACTTCACTCTGTCTAAAATCAAAGACAGTCTTGTTGATCATCCTTAGATTAAAAAACAAAAGCTTGTTGTACCTATCTGCCAAACTGATTAAGTCAATAAATATGTGCCTTATACCCAGTATTTTAAGTGTTATATAATCTAGGGAAAATTAAAAAAAAAAAAAAAAGAAGAAGACATCTCTCTTGTGTTTATAGATCTTTTGACTTAGACATCAGAAGTCTTAGTTGTCTGTGTGTTTTAAAGTGGGACTCAGTGGTTGAGTGTTTGCCTAACATTTGTGAGACTCTGAGTTCAGGGTCCCTAACAATATGCAAATGAATATGCTAATTTGGTTATCTATTTAGAAACTAGGAAGGTGGGATGGGATGTGTGGGAGCCTGCAGAGAGGCGAAGGTGCGCATGGGACACAAGGTCATGCCAAAGGTCACTTCCGTGGGTACCACTTGCACTCAGATCTTAGCAGTGAGGAGCCACCTGGGACTTAAGTGAGCAAGTGAGGATGGCAGCTTTATGTCTACTCTTGGCCATCCCTGCATCCTGAGCAAACAGACTGCCATAGAAGTGAAGAATTACCTGGGCTGTGCCCTCCCTATTCCGAGTGTCTCTTGTATTCAGTAGAGAAATATTTTGCTAAATCTACTTGCAGGCTGAAAGGTCTCCGTACAAAATGAAATATTCAGCAATTATTCTTCGGCTTCTTCTTTTTTGTTGTTGTTGTTCCTGGCTTGTATTTTGAACATCCTGAACTTTATAAATTGTAATCTGGAGGGAATCAAATGATGCCGAGGTGCTTCCAGGAGTTTGTCAGCGTCTCCCGAGAAAGGAGTGCATGATTTATGTTATCAAGACATTGTCTCTAGAACTGGGCGTGCGTCTCAGCTGGGAGAGCACTTACCTCACACGCATGAAACCTGGGTTCAGCCTCCAGCGTTGTACAAAGGGACTGTGGTGCATTCAACCGGCAAAGCAGGAGGACAAGAATTCCAATGCCAACTTCAGCTATACAGTTTAAGGTGAATAGGGGTGACACGAGGCCCTGTCTCAAAAAAATTAATTAATTAAGAAAATCAACTCTTTTAAATAATGCACTATAAGTGGTTCTGCTTTTATATTGAAATATGTCTTATAATGCCTTTAGGTGTCTTAATCTTAATACAACTTCTTTCGGAACATTTAAAATAAACTAATTCCTCTTTGACATAGCAATTATTTTTTTTAATTCAAAACCTGCAGGTGGGAGTTTTACAAAATCAAGATAAGCTTAGTTAAAAAAAGTTTTCTAAAATTAAAAGAAATAAACAAAAGAAGGTGACTTTTCTCAGTACCTTAGTATAACGGTTGTTAAAACTTTGATACGTCTATTTCCAGTCTCCTTTTTCTGCACATTATTTTGATTTTCTGTTATTTCACATAATTTTATCATATGTTCCACATATACACATATATACTTAATATCTGGGCCTATGTACTGGGTAATTAGATTGCACGTGGTGAAGAGAATCTGATTTAAAGACTTAGTAGACAATCGGTTAAAATTTATGCTTTAATGTGTGTTAGCATTTATCACCTAAAATCACATTGTACCCTTGAATATAAAACTAGTTCTGAACTCACGTCCTAGGGTTGTTGTGAGCACTAATTAAAGCAAAAATGGTTAACACAGCATCTAGAAAAGAGTAAATCCTCAATAGCCATTAAAATCATTACACTATTAAGATAAAATGATAAAGTGAAACTGTTTTTCGGCGTAAAAAATCACACAACTCTTTCAGTGTTTTTCTCACAGGAGACAGGTCCGTCTCTTTACCATTTCATCTGCTGGATCCTGGGACTTTCATATCTTCCACTGGTACCTTCCTTTAAAACGCTGTTCCCAGCACCGAGCACAGCAGCCTCAGCCACAGCAAGTGGAGCTGGACTAACTAAACCCTCCATTATTTTGTGAACGCTCTAAGTTTATCACACAGTCTCAACTACTTCTGTTTTGTTGTTTGCAGCCATCACTCCTGTGGCTCCCTGCCAGGCAAGGTTCTCTTTTTTCCCCCAGGAGTACTGTTGCTAAGTCACACAGACTTCAAACCAAATTTAGGCAGTTGGTGTTTCAGTCCCAAGGCAGGCCCACACAATTACTCTAACCAAATTACATATTATTAAATTTTATGCATCTTTCAGTTGTTGAGAACATTTATATCCCTGATTTCGTAATCTAGTGTATCTTCTTCTTCTCATGTAGGCCGTTTTTTGACAGCCATGCCTTCCTCTTGCTTTATCTCAGTTACTGACAAACGTGTTCACATCAGATAAGGAGAAGGACAAAGGCCTTGTGGTATCAATCTGAAACCTTTTTCTAGGTGGATGCCATTTCATTAACACTGCGATTGGAGCAATCTATACTACAAACTATACACTACAAAATTACCCCTCAACATGAACTTTTCCATCCAGCTCACAAGGGTAGAAAGACTTCAAACGTCTTGCCAAAACCCACCCATCTGCACCTATTGCAAAGATAAACTGTTTGCTAACTTGTCCAAGAAATGATACATAAACTCAGACAAAATAGCTTATTCTTCTTCAGTGGAATAGTTTTTCTGACTTTTAGTCTTGTGAAATGATCGCAAAGTTTTTTATATTTTATAAATGTACTTAACCGTTCTTTCTAAAATAACACTGCTGTCGTAGACCTAAATTCTCAGGCTCTGAATGAGCTTTTTTTTTGTTTTGTTTTTCTTTTAACATCAGGGATATTCTTCCCTGTACCTCCTGACAACCTTGATCTGATAAAGGCAGCTGATCACACTTTTCACACTATCATTGAGAAGGTATCTGGTAACGATTCCTAGAGATCAAGAGACATGCTGATAGCTCAGTCATCTCCTCTCGTGGAGTATATAAGTTTTGTACTGAGACCTGTCCTTCACTCTCTTGGTTCATATGTGAGCTGTGTGCACTTCTGCAGTTGAATGCTTATGGAGAAATAACTCAGGAATAATACAAGATTCATAGGGTCAGAATGGTAATTAGAGCACATGAGTACTTACGTAGAATACCTGCCAGCACGTCAATAATATTGTCTATGTTCTGCATCAGTTGTACAATGCCTTCATATTTAGAGAGCTAGCTTCATGGTCTTGATTCCATTCACCGAGCTCATGTCCACTGAGTAGTATTTGTTATGTGCAAGGCCCTGGACACGCATTAGTGAGAACAGCAGTCCCTTGGCTTGCGGGGCTTACATTCCTAGGCAGAAAGCAAACATCTCAGTGTGTAAGATAATGGCACCAGCAGCCACGAGACTGAAAAGTCAAAGGGTAAAAGAAGTCAGGGAGAACTGTTCTCCAAAGGTGGTCAAGGTCCTCTCTGAGGAGGGGACACGTAAGCCAAGATGTGGATGACCTAAAGGGAAGACGAGTAGAAGAATGGAAGACCTTTGCTTTCCTTTTCTCATGAATGAATTTGTCTTCCACTTCAAAAATCTGGGGCTGTTCCTTGGTTGCTGTTTTACCTGATTCTGTGCCAAGAAACAGCGTTTTTGCTTCTTTCCAGCATCCTCCAGGAGCCCCAGCTCATTCTCTGCAGAGGGCTTACAGGTCCATGCTGCCTTCATCCATCCCTGCTTCCTTATGTGCCCCTCTTCCTGTCTCTTGCACATGCTGCTTGAGATTCAGAGGCTGTCAGCGAGTCCCCGTGTGGCATGCTGGTTTCCTCCCCGTTTTTCCTGCTCATTAGAACCATTTGTGTTTGCATAGGCAGAACACTGTTTAAATCAAACTCCGAGCCTGCACGGCTGCTTCCCCCCAAGGTTCCAATCATTTCTACTTTACCTACTGCTTTCTGTCAGAATTGGGTCCTGAGCAGGAGTCTCCTTAATGCTTACTCTGCCTTCTGGGAAATGAAATTATCAGCAAGGCTGGTCAAGAAATTGTGAGTGTTTTGCTTTCCAAGGAATTCAAGTTTCTGCAGATACCTGGAGACTAAAATCCCCAATGCCAAGATGTATTGCTGTTCTATCAATTTTGTGGTCTGTAGGAGAAAAGAATCTCTTACCTCTCTTGGCCAGAAAGGCTAAAGTGTAGTTCTAAATTCCTATCATGACTGGGCCTGCCATTTACATTCACCTAGAATTTTCTCCAGTGTCTCGCCATCATGGGTCAGTGGAGGTATATGCTGGTTCATTGCTTCCAACTAGTAAGGCCTATTCACCAACCTTCCAATCTGCCTGGCCTAATTATAATTAAAATAGAGGCCTAAAAATCAATTAATATTTATTGGGTTAATACTCCAGATATAAAGTGCTTGCCTGAGGTCCTGAGTCGGCTGTTTGTAACCTATGCAAAAGAGCCAGGGATGGGGCCAGGTACCCAATCCCAGTGCTGGGGAAATGCCAAGATAGGCAGCTAGATCCCTTGAGGCTTGCTGGGAGTCAAGCTATTACTGACGAGTCTCAGGTCAGAGGAAGACCCTGTCTCAACAAACAAGGTGAAACTCAAGGTTGACCTCTCGTCTCCACATACATACATGAAGAACACACACTCACACAAATTAAATTGTTTATGTGATGAAACTCTGCCCAAGAAATCAGCAAGTTTCCCTCTAGCTTTAACATTGACATGGCCATGGATTAATCAGAAGGTTCTAGTTGGCAGATTGACTCTGAGGCTGCTCAAGCCTCACACTCAGCTGAGTGCCCTCTCAAGGTGCCGATAGGACACCTCTCCACTGAAGAGCCCTTGGGAATGAAAGGTCTGAAACCTCCATTTTTACCGATGAGCGAATTGTAGCCAGAAAAGGTTAATTGACTTGCCTAGGGTCTCACACATAGCTCATTGGGGATAACATCACAGCTCATTACAACTGTTAGGCAGCCTCCTTCTTAGGCAGGTACATTTCATCCACACCTTATTATTCTCTACGAATAGCCGGGAGGCTTGCTTCTACTTCAGTGGAGTGGAGATCTGAATGTCTGTCTACCCTTGTGTCTGAAGAAGCCTGGGAAAAGGGACAGAGATAAGAGGAGTAGAATCGTGTTTGTGTAGGGTGGTGTTCTGAAGGAGATACTTTTAATAGTTTTAGTCTGTAGGTTTCTGTGGAGTTTTTTCCTTTTGATTGAAGCGATTTACATTTTGAATTCTTCTCTGTATTGAGGCATGTTTACACTCCTGTAGATGGACAATAAACTGCAGGCTGCATCTCCTAGGTTTTGGCATTCCTAAATCCAGGTGTTACTTCTCTTTGCTATTTCTCAGGAGATGCATGACAGGACCTCCCTTACTTTCAGACTTTACTTTTCCCATCTGCTAAAGGGCCAGTCATTTTTCTCTCTTGGGTGAAGGATCCTGTTACAACAGTGCCTGCTTTCTTTGACTTTTTTTTTTTAAGATTTTATTTATTTATCTTATGTATATGAGTAGACTGTAGCTGTCTTCAGACATACCAAATGAGAGCATTGGATTTCATTACAGATGGTTGTGAGCCACCATGGGTTGCTGAGAATTGAACTCAGGACCTCTGGAAGAGCAGTCAGTGCTCTTAACCGCTGAGCCAAAACTATAGCCCTTTCTTTGACTTTTATTTTTCCCTGTTTTCTTCCCTTTCCCTTCAAGCTTCCTGATGGCAGACAGTGTTTATTTATCTTTGTATTCCTTGAGTCCAACACTCAATAGCTACACAGTATGTTTGCTGAGTGAATTATTTACCAAGGTGAAGAACACAGAGTGGGCTGAGGCTACAGCATTTTGTAGGTCACTGGGTTTCCCTCTCTGAAGAGCAGGTCACACCACATGATGCTGCTGAAGAAGGCACAGAGAGGATGAGGAAGGATGCAGCTGACATTGTCTTGCCTGAATCACAGCAAACATATTTGCTTCTAATTGATAGATCAGGCTGCTGTGTAAGGTCTTTTTTGAAGACTGAAATGAGATCTGTTCCCGGCCAGAACATAGCTTACAGAGTCTCAAAGATTCAGCTTCTTATATTTTGTTTATGGTTGGGCAAGTTAACTTTTCTATGCCATTATTTTCCCGATTTATCATTGAGCTGATGGGCAAGCAGATACCTTATGCACACCTGCCATTTCCACATTATTCTAGCCCAGTGCACAGGACTTGGATCCAGGCAGTGGGGTACATCAGAAGCAGGTGCAAGCAGGCACAACGTACCTGGCTTGACTTTTCTCTGCGTCTGGTTCCCTCTGGGCCACACAACTGCCAAAGAATGCACTGCCAAGGCTGAAACACACACTTAAAAAAAAAAAAAAACCCAAAAAATTCCAGTTCACTCTTCTAAAGAACTTATACTTACAGTCTACACATTTCCATGGAAGGGGGTGATGGGAAAGCCAGCACTTTCTTGGATCTAAAATCAAAGTGTTCCAGGTAAGAACACCTACTGTAGGTGGGATTAGAAGGAACAGGAAGAGCTCAAGTCAGGGGTCCCATGCTGGTCTCTCCTACTCCCCAGCACTCCTGGAGGAAGATTAAACTAGAGAAAACAAGAAAATATCCAATGCATAGCTTGGGCTTGGATATCAGTAAACTACCAGGCAGCTCCCAGCACACACCAGCACAACTCCAGCCCTGACAGAAAGGAACCTTGAAATGTTAGCATCTGATATGGAGGTGGTGCTTGGCAAATGTTCCTCCCTGGACCTGCCCACGACTTCCACCCCAAGAAAATCCAAGAAATGGGATCTCCACAAAAAGGTATCTTCAAGTAGCAAATAGCCAAGAAATCAAGCCTATTACGTTAAGCCTCCACTATGCCTGCCAATGGGGGAACTGACTCTAATGCCAAGATTCATTTGGTAACTGCAGAGCATGACTAGACTTTCAAAAAATTAATTATAAACTAGTTTCTGTATTTGGAACCCACCTGTTAACTAATAGTATATTTTAATTATGCCAAGTTGGCCTGAGGTCTTTCTCTCCTGAGTTGATTGTTTTGTCTGGAAGGGAAGGTTGGTCCACGAACCATGTAGTTCTATCTTCTGCCCTATAACGTATCACTAGAATTGATGGTGGAAACCTGGAACATTCCACAGGGGATTTCTCATTATTCTTCTTCAGTACTTATCAGAGACGTGAGATCTTCTTCCTCATAAGATTTTTTTTATCAGAATGAAGGGGGGGATGGAGAGAACATGGTTGATGTCTGAGGTGATTTCACCTTTAAAAGGTTGAACTCTTCATTGAGGAGGTGCATCAGAGTTGGGAAGGAAGGATGTCTCTGTGGAAGCAGTAACCCTGCACTGAAATGACTTATTGTTGAGAGGAGAGGGCAGAGAATGATCCTAGGACATCAAGGCAGGTATGAAGGCCGGGTAACTGGCCAGCATTGGGTTCAGTGAGTGAGGTCGTCCTGGCCTCACTAGGTTTTGTTCTTAGTATTGGCAGTCTTTTAAGAGCCTTTCCCTTTTTGTTGCTCTTGGAAAGTTGGAAGCAAACATGGCTCAGTGTTAGAACACACAGCATGCACAAGACTCTCAGAGAGAGGTGGGGAGAGAGGGGGGGAGAGGGAGGAAGGAGAGGAAAGGATTGGAAATGGAAGGGAAAGGGTGAGAGGGAGTGGGATCTCAGAGCTGGGCATGATGGTGGATACCTTTAATCCCAGCACTCCAGAGTCTGAGGCAAGTTCCAAGGCAGCTAGGACTGCACAGTAAGATGCTCTTCTGCAAACAAAGACCATGAACAAAAGGCTAAAATTAACATTAACCAAGGGTAAGTAAACATGCACTTCATATTATGAGACTATTTTTGGATTTTTTTTTTTTATAGAGCTTTTTCAAGGTTAGTGAGCAAAACTGATGAATCTTCTATTTAATTTTTATTTGGAGACAACAGCATCTGTGACTTCTTTGAAAGGATGAACTACAGAACTCACTTGTCATCTTTCTAAAACTTCTGCAGAGCAAATGACTTCAAATGATGTTTACCAAATCCAGACCGAACTAAATTGTAGAATTTAAATAAGAAGTGAACATAAAGGACTCAGCCAGGTGTAGGTTCATTGACTTGTTAGGAAGCATAAGGAGAACAAACTTTACTTTTTAAAATATGTATTCTGTTAAGAGCTATAAATGATAGAGGAGAACAGGTTTCTTTTCTTCTGTTTTTCTTGTATGAACTAAGAAATTGCTCTAATCTTTCATTCAACTTACTGACTTTTATCTGTGGGTTTTTTTTTTTTTCAGTTTGTCAGATTCATGGAAATAAGATGAAAACATTTAGAAAATAGCTACTATCATTAATTTTATTAATGCCATTTTTAAGAGCCTTGGCTGATGAAAAGAAATATTTCTTTTGAGACAGGGTCTTGATAAATTAAACATTAAATGGTGGTATGAGTGGTGTGTGTGTGGTGTGTGTGTGTGACAAGAGAGAGAGAGAGAGAGAGAGAGACAGAGAGAGGGAGACAGGGACAGAGAGACAGAGACAGAGACAGAGAGACAGACAGACAGAGAGACATACAGGTATCTGAGAACAACCATGGCAGCTGATTTTCACCATCCTCCTTGCTCCCAATTCTCAGCACTTTATTAGACCAGGCTAGCCCTTCAGTTTCTTATCTCCACTTTAATAATGAAGTTCCTGGGTAATTCTTTAACAAAATGGTTGGCAGGTAGCATTTGTAAGGAAACAAAAGTAAGGAAAATGCCAGTTATTAAAAGTTGATGGAACTTTTTGAAGAGAATAGTAGTCCAACAGAACTATAAAATATATTTTTTAATAAATTACATACTTATCCCCTATTTCAACATGTTTATTATAAAAGGTACTTTGTGTCGAGCAATGTGTGATTTGGCTCAGTGGAGGAGAGGCCACATTGTATGTGAGAGCCTCAGCTTAATATCCAAGATCACCAATTATATGTATAATTTATGGATACTTTTTAAAATGAGCATATTTCATATAAATGGTTCTCATGTTGTACAGACATTCACGATGATCAAATTTTCCGGCTTATAAACTGATGCAATAACATCCCATGAGAAACTGTCTTAACCTGCAATCATACTAAAAATCTGTATGGGGAAACAGTTACTATAAAGTAAATTAAGAGTAACATCAGCTGGGCGTGGTGGTTCATGTCTTCAATTCCAGCATTCAGGAGGCAGAGGCTGGTGGATTTCTGAGTTCAAGGCCATCCTGGTCTACAGAGTGAGTTTCAGGGCAGCCAGGGCTACATGAAGAAGCTCGATATCAAAAATAAAAAGAAAAAAATGAAACACACACACACACACACACACCACACACACACTCACTCACTCACTCACCCAAAGCGCAAACAAACAAACAAACAAACAGGAACGAACATCAGTGATGTCAATGGAAAACACGCCGATTGGGGTATTGAAATGATTCTTAACTCAGATTCTGTAGATTGTCTAGATTCTAAGTAAATACTCTCCTTTGAAAAATAGAATCTTAGCCTATTGGGGCTATCAATTCCTTGTGGTTTTAAGCAATAGCCTAGCTTGTTTGCCTTATAACATTTGTGTTTAGCTGTCTCTGCCACTGTTACTCATTGGTTGAATTATGGCTACTAAACTCTGCAGTTGGTCATCGTCCTAGAAGGTTGTTTGCTTCTGTTTGGTGGTGGGAAGTGTCTGATTTCTTTCATGTGTCCTTCCTTGGTGAAACATAATTACAGGGTATGGCATGGTACAACAATAATGAAAAATAGCATTTGCTTCTGATAAAATGCAGGGGGAAAGCAAACGAGTTACAGAATGAAAACAAAGTGAAAGGGAAGACAGCAAAGGGGTGGAGTGGGTTAGCAGCCAGCCAGGAGAGGAGAAAACAGAGGCCCACCAACTTAAGCCAATCAGTAAGCAGAACGCTTCACAGTATAAATCGTGGGTAACAAATGTGCTAGTATCATGTGAACCCTTTGAACATAGGAAAATACGTTTACTGCTATTAGTGCATTTCTGCATGTCTTATACAGGGACCTGTGATTCCCATGTTTGCTCAGAATATAAAGGAGTGTCTACTGAAGCACATAGATCAGAGGCTCATTGCTTCCTGGAAGAAAAAGGATATGCATGAAAGGAAAGTGGGTCAAAAGTAAAGTCCTTGTGTATGTATGTGTGCATATATATTCATACGTATGTGTGTATCTGGTGTGTACTTATGCAGATGTGTGGTGTGTGTGCAAGCTGACATGTGGATAGAGGGCAAAAGTCAAGGCCAAGTTCTTAACTGTTCTCCACATTCCTGTTTGAGACAGTGGTTCTGTGAATATGGAGCTTGCCAACTTGGCTAGAATGGCTGGCAAGCGAAGCTAGGGAGGGATCCCCTGTCTCTGCCTTTCTGGCACTGGGATTACAAACACATACAGTTATGCTACCAATCCCATGCATTCTGTGAGATCCATGACAGGCTCTTTTGCCTGCACTGCAAAGGTTCTTACCTTCTTCCTAGCTCCCAGACAGTCCTGGTACCCTGACTTCCCACTTTCCTGAATAGAGACATGGTCAAGATGCACTTCTGTTTCCTTTAATGTCATGCTGAGAGAACATGAGACACTTGCAGAAAACTGGGTGACTTGTGGCTGGAGATACTTTACTAGCTCTGCAGGAGGCAATAGGATCCATGGAGAACTCTGTAAGTCGGTGCCTGCACATCTGTTTACCAACGAAAAAACCCATACTCAAGGTTCTTGTGAGTTAAGAATATAACATCTCTCAGGTACCCTTGCCTCAAGCCCCAGAAGCTAGAACTACATAACCTCTAAATTGCCCCCCCATAAACTAGGACCTGAGACGTGGCAGGTCAGTGTTCCACCCTTGAGCTACATTCCCAGCCCCCAAATCTCAGTTTTAAGTTGACAAATAACAGATTAAAACCAAAAGACTATGTGATCTTATATCTATGGGGCAAACAAACTGCATGTGTTGGGTAGCCTTGTTATGCTCTAGCAGTTTGTAACATCTGAGAATAAATTAAACCAATATAGCAGAAACGTGAGGCAGGTGACTTTAAATATGGCCATTACAGTGATTCTCAAAGACCCAACACTTCCAAACATCAAAGACAGGTACAGAGAGAGTCAGTATGATTTTCCTGACCTATGAACTGGAATTCCGCTGTGTTCCCAGAGAATTTCTTGAAACAAGCTAGAATGGAAAAGCAAGAATGGAAACAGAACCAGCATATAAAGTGATGGCACAATAGCTACTCCTCTGGAACTTTCCATCCATTAATCTGCTTTTTAAGATAACATGAATACAAATTGTGGTCATTTGTCAGGCCAAAAAAACCCAAAAAAGTTAAAAAAAAATGTCGTTTCTGGTTCTTGGATGTAAGGTTTCTGACCTCGACAAATACGTAAGTCATAGTGAACTAAGATGGAAGCACGATGTGTTCTAGCATAATGTAGAATTTGTCAAAAATGTTTTGCCTTTAAACAAATCCTGAGTGCTGAGGTTAGAGGCAGAGACTGTGAAAAGTCCTGGACTAAAGATCTGAGGGTCCCCTGTGTCGTGATAGTCACCGGGACAGGAGGGTTCAAGAGAAAGCCTGATCTTTACGAGGTGGCAAGGCCACCACCATTTCAACTTTGCTGAACTTGGTACAAATGTCAATAAATATACACCACACACATATATACACACCTGCATGCACACACATGTACATATATGCATATAAACAATAAAATCATTTATAGCAGAAACGAGAAACTCCTTCAACAATATTTGTGATGTTACTAAAAAGTGTTCTTTACTAAAAGAACATATGCATTCAAATACAACATTCTTATTAAGTTAATTTTTGGGAATCACTCAGATTTTTATTGCAATCACCCACATGTGAAATCTACAAATAGCTTACAGAAATATCTCAGTGGACTGAGTAAAAGAAGCTATTCAAGTAAATTTATTTAATTTGTTAATAAGTAACAACGGTGTGCATGCTTATATGGGAATAGATATATTCTTAGAAGATTTCTGGGTTATTTTACTTCTAATTGGCTATGTCAGCTAAAGTGCTGTCATATATGGACCATATAACATTGATGCTGACCTGAAGGGAAGAGGAAGTCCACATGGACAGTATCTTTTCTCCCATTTATTCCATAAGCAGCAACGGCAGCTGCTGAATACTGCACAAGTCACTGTTCTCCTAGGCTTCTGAGAACAGGTGACATGTTTCCAAATGACCTCAGTGATTAGTGCACATCATGCTATTCTGAGTGGTAGGTAATCCTACGAGTTCCTCTGTTTAGAGTTCAAGTCTACAAATGTGTGCTGGCCGAGTTTATGGCTCAGTGGGAGAGCGTAGGCCCATCGCTCAGAAGGCTCCAGGTTCCATCCCAAGATGTGGATACAAGGGCAGCAGGGACAGAGAAGGACTTCCAGAGGACAGTCTCTTTCCTACTCTCTCTTCTTCATAATTTAAAAAGTATGCTTTAAAAATAAAGATTTCTTTAAAGACTATTGTCACACCTAGATGTCATAGTCTCACTTTGCTAGATCAAGGGCTTTTTACAATTGTATCAACTTGCTGCTTTCTAAGTCCTTCTCAGTCTGTGGGCATAGCAGATAACATGTGTGAAGTGGCAAGTGTTACAGGCGGGCTTTCCATAGTGAGACAGGTGCTTGCAAGTTTACCAAATACCACAATTGTGTGAGGCATCTATGAGTAAAATGAAGACCTCTCTGACAAGTGGAAGCCAAGAGCATGCACTGAGAGGCTTGTGTTCCAAAACAGAAATGAAAAGGAAATGAACTCACCTCAAACCAGGATAACAGACAGAAGTCTGCCCTAGAAAAGTAAACAAACAAATAAAAACACAATTGAGCCGCTCGGAGTCCCCCAAAGCAGGGACCTAGCTGGCAAAAAGAAAAATACGATTGGCACAGGAGAGTCTTGAACAAAACCTGACTTAAAATCAAAATTGAATAGAAGCTGTCATAAATTTTTGTAATTTTGCCAAATTTATGGAATTATTGTGTGCATTATTTGTGAATGTAAGAAACAAGAACACATCTTCAGAGGAAAAATAATAAGATTTACTTGGGAAAAATTGTGCGAATAATAAATGAAGAAATAGCGGACAGTAAGAATTTCTGAATGGCATATGTGTTGAGCACAGTCTGGGCTGCTTGTGTCCCATGGCTTTGTGTGCTGTTCGCTCTGCTGCTGGTGTCTGTTCTGACTGCTCCTCCAGGCCGATTTGTTTGTACAGAAAACTTATTTCTCTGGGGAGGGGCTGTGTTTGCCACTCTTCAGTAGCACCTACAGGAGCACAGGAGAAAATCAGCTTTCTGTGACGGCTCAATAATTGCCTTTATTATCCTTACATGTTGAAAATTATGTCAGCCTACAATTTCAGCAAAAATGCAAAATTGAAAATGAATATAGAAAATAGTGGTGTACGTTTCTCTGACATGAAATCACCGTGTGCTGCCAAACGGAGCACAAATGGCCCTCTAACAGGGTCCTGTGCCTACAGTGGATGATCAAAGACCTCCTCTGTGGCAGCCACACCAAGTCACACTGGGGATGTCAAGGGCAGGCCGTCTGAATCCTATGCTGTATTTTCTCAACAATATTGTGTTAGAATACAAATATATATAGATATATACATATACATGTTCACATATATATTTTACAGAACTTAAATAATTCATCCAAATAAATTATTTAAATGATTTAAAAATTCCTTTGTCAAACAGATTAATGGAACCTTGTTATTCAAAAGATAAATCATTTTATATGAAGTGGCAAAGTCTTCAAGGGCTAATAAAGGTTTTATGAGAGATAAACTTTTAATGAATTAATACTTTTGCATGCACTTATTTTTTGTATACACAAATGTACACATATATGCTTATATTGATATTTGTATTAACATTTTCTGACTGATTGTTTTTAAAGGAAACAGTGTTTGCATTACCTAAAGCCATGCATTCTTAGAGATTTAAGGCTTAGAAGTTGATATTACAATTTACCAAGTGAACCTTTAAATAGTGCTACAAATGTTATTTGTGTAAGAGATAAAAGAGACTGGCGTTTTTCTGTTTGTAATTTATATGAATCTAGCAATCATTACCCATGAATAGTTTTATGCATGTCACTGTGTAGGTTGAAAGTGTATCAGGCCTGCAGGACTCTCTTCTGCATGGGTCTAAATCAGAACAATATTTTACTCTAGAAAATCATGAACTCCCGTTTCCTTTAAAAACCCAAACAGTCCCGAAAAAGTTAATACAAATATCAATATAAGATATAGTGTACATTTTTGTTTACAAAAAAAATAAGTGCATGCAAAAGTATTAATTCATTAAAAGTTTACTCTCATAAAACCTTTATTTGCTTGAAGGGCTTGCCACTTCTTTAAAATGATTTATCTTTTGAAATAACAAGGTTCCATTAATCTGTTTGACAATATAGGGAAATTTTTTAAATCATTTAAATAATTTATTTGGATGAATTATTTAAGTCTGTAAAAAAATATATGTGAAACTGTATATGTTATATATTATATATTTTATTCTAAAACAAATTTTTTGAGAAAAAAACGCATAGGATTCAGACGGGCCTCCCTTCTTCCCGTTGACCTTTGGTGTGCTGCCAGAGGAGGTCTTTGATCATCCACTGTAGGCACAGGACCCCTGTTTTGAGGGCCATTTGTGCTCCGTTGGCGCACACGGTGATTTCATGTCAGAGAAAAACGTACCACTATTTTCTATATTATTTTCAATTTTGCATTTTTGCTGAAATTGTAGGCTGACATAAATTTTTTACATGTAAGGATAATAAAGGCAATTATTGGGGCCGTCACAGGAAAAACTGATTTTTCCTGTGCCCTTTTAGGTGTATAAGAGTGGCAAACACAGCCCCCTCCAGAGGGGAAATAAGTTTTTTGTTACAAACAAATCGCCTGGAGGAGAGTCGAAAAAGACACCGCCAGCAGACGGAACAGCACCAAAGCCGGGGGCCACAAGCAGCCCAGACTGTGCTCAACCATATGCCATTCAGGGAAAATTTTATGTCCTCTATTTCTTCTTTTTTTATTCGCAAATTTTTCCCAAGTAAATCTTATTAAATTTTTTCCCCTGGGAAATGTGTTTTGTTTTTTACATTCACAAATAATGCAAAAATAATTCCATTAATTTTGGGAAATTTTCAAAAATTTATGACAGCTTCTATTCAATTTTGTTTTTTAAGTCAGGTTTTGTTCAAGACTCTCCTGTGCAATCGTATTTTTCTTTTTGCACAAGCTAGGTCCCCTGCTTTTGGGGGACCTCCGAGCGGGCTCAATTGGTGTTTTTATTTGTTTGTTTACTTTTCTAGGGCAGACTTCTACAGTCTGTTATCCTGGTTTGAGTGAGTTCATTTCCTTTTTCATTTCTGTTTTGGAACCAAGCTCTCAGTGCATGCTCTTGGCTTCCCTTGTCAGAGAGGTCTTCATTTTTCATCATAGATGCCTCACACAATTGTGGTTATTTGGTAAATTGGCATGCACCTGTCCTCCTATGGAAAGCCCCGCCTGTAAACACTTGCCATTCACAAATGTTATCTGCTATGCCCACAGACTGAGAAGGACTTAGAATGCAGCAAGTTGATACAATGTAAAAAGCCCTTGATTCTAGCAACAGTGAGAGACTATGACATTAGTGTGACATTAGTCTTTAAAGTAATCTTTATTTTTATAGCATACGTTTATAATTATGAAGAAGGAGAGTGTAGGAAAGAGACTGTCCCTCTGGAAATCCTTCTCTGTCCCTGCTTGCCTTGGTATCCAATCTTGGGATGGATACATTGGAAGCCTTCTGAAGCGATGCGGCCTACGCTCTAACCTCTGAGCCATAAACTCGGCCTGCACACATTTTGTAGACTTGACTCATAAACTCTACATGACAGAGAACTCGTTAGGATTACCTTCCATCGAATAAGCATGTCTGTGCACTAATCACTGAGGTCATTTGGATACTTGTCTCCTGTTTCAGAGCCTAGGAGAACAGGGTCTTGTGCAGTATTTCAGCAGCTGCCGTTGCTGCTTATGGAATAATTGGGAGTAAAGATACTTGTCCCATGGGGAACTTCCTGCTTCCCTTCAGGTCAGCATCAATGTTATATGGTCCATATTATGACAGCACTTTAGTGACATAGCCAATTAGAAGTTAAATTAACCAGAAATCTTCTAAGATATGTCTATGCCCTTATAAGCTTGCACACCGTTGTTACTTATTTTAAAGCAATTATATAAATTTTGACCTGAATAGCTTCTTTTACTCAGTCCACTGAGATATTTATGTAAGCTATTTGTAAGAATTTCACATGTGGGTGATTGCAATTCAATAATCTGAGTGATTCCCAAAAAATTAACTTAAATAAGAATGTTGTATTTGAATGCAGATGTTCAATTTAGTAAAGAACATACTTTTTAGTAACATCACAAATACTGTTGAAGGGGAAGTTTCTCGTTCTTGTATAAATGATTTTATTGTTTATATGCATTATGTGATACATGTGTGTGCATGCTTGTGGTATATAGGTGTGTTGTGTGTATTATTTATTGACATTTGTACCAAGTTCAGGCAAAGTTGAAATGGGGGTGGCCTTGCCACCTCGTAAAGATAGGCTTTCTCCGTGAACCCTCCTGTCCGGTGACTATCACGAACTGGGGACCCTCAGATCGTTGTAGTCCAGGACTTTTCACAGGTCACTGCCTTAAACTCAGCATCTAGGATTTGTTTAAAGGCAAAAACATTTTTGACAAATTCTACATTATGCTAGAACTACATCGTGCTTCCATCTTAGTTCACTATGACTTACGTATTTGTCGAGGTCAGATACCTTACATCCAAGAACAGAAACGCATTTTTTTTTTTAATTTTTTTGGGTTTTTTTTTGGCTGACACTAATGACCACAATTTGTATCATGTTATCTTAAAAAGCAGAGTAAAATTTTGGATGGAAAGTTCCAGAGGGAGTAGCTATTGTGCCATCCACTTTTATATGCTGGTTCTGTTTCCATTCGTGCTTTTCCATTTAGCTTGTTTCAAGAAATTCTCTGGGAAACACAGCGGAATTCCCAGTTCCATTAGTGTCAGGAAAATCATTACTGACTCTCTCTGTACCTGTCTTTGATGTTTGGAAGTGTTGGGTCTTTGAGAATCACTGTAATGGCCATATTTAAGTCACTGCCTCACGATTCTGCTTGATTGGTTTTAATTTATTCTCAGATGTTACAAACTGCTAGAGCATATATCAAGGGCTACCCAAACACATGCAGTATTTGTTTGCCCAATTGATATAAGATCACTTAGTCTTTTGGTTTTTAATCTGTTATTTGTCAATTATAACTGAGATTTGGGGGTGGGATTGTAGCTCATGGGTGGAACACTGTCTGCCACGTCTCAGGTCCTAGTTTTTGGAGGGGGCAATTTAGAGTTATGTAGTTCTAGCTCGGGGCTTGTCGGCAAGGGTTTACCTGAGAGATGTTATATTCTTTAACATCACAAGAACCTTGGTATGGGTTTTTTTCGTGGTAAACAGATGTGCAGGCACCAACTGACAGAGTTTCTCCATGGTCACTATTGCCTCCTGCAGAGCTAGTAAAAGTATCTCCGGCCACAAGCACCCAGTTTAGGCAAGTGTCTCATGTTCTCTCAGCACATGACATTAAAAGGAAACAGAAGTAGCATCTTGATCATGTTCTTATTCAGGAAGTGGGAAGTCAGGGTTTACCAGGACTGTTTGGGAGCTAGGAAGAAGGTAAGAACCTTGGTAGCAGGCAAAAGAGCCTGCATTGATCTCACAAGAATGCATGGGATTGGTGCATAATGTTATGTGTTTGTAATCCCAGTGCCGAACAGGCCAGAGGACAAGGGGATCCCTCCCAGCTTCGCTTGACGCCATGTCTAGCCAAGGTTGGCAAGCTTCATATTCACAGAAACCTGTCTCAAACAGGAATGTGGAGACAGTTAAGAAACTTGGACTTGACCTTTGCCCTCTATCCACATGTCAAGCTTGCACACACACACACACACACACATTGCATTAGTTCCACACAGATACTACACATACGTATGAATATATATGCTCACATACATACCACAAGCGACTTTACTTTGACCCACTTCCTTTCATGCTTATCCTTTTCTTCCAGGAAGCAATGAGCCTCTGATCTTGTGCTTACAGTAGACACATCCTTTATATCTGAAGCAAACATGGGGATCACAGGTTCCTGTATATAGACATGCAGAAATGCACTAAATGAGCAGATAAACGTATTTTCTTATGTTCAAAGGGTTCACATGATACTTGCACATTTGTTACCCACGATTTATTACTGTGAAGGTTCTGCTTTACTGATTGGCTTAGTTGGTGGGCCTCTGTTTTCTCCTTCCATGGCTGGCATGCTAACCCCCACTCCACACCCTTTTGCTGTCTTTCCCATTTCACTTTGTTTTCATTTCTGTAACTAGTCTGCTTTCACCCTGCAGTTTATCAGACAGGCAAATGCTATTGGTTCATTATTGTTGTACCCATGCCATTTACCTGTAATTATGTTTCACCAAGGAGGACACATGAAGAAATCAGACACTTCCCACCACCAAACAGAAGCAATACAACCTTCCTAAGGACGGATGACCAACTGCAGAGTTTAGTAGCCATAATACAACCAATGAGTAACCCAGGGGCAAGAGACGCTAAAAACACAAAAATGTTATAAGGCAAACAAGCTAGGCTAGTGCTTAAAAACCACCAAGGAATTGATGCCCCAATAGGCTAAGATTCTATTTTTCAAAGGAGAGTATTTACTTAGGAATCTTAGACAATCTACAGTATTCTGAGTTAAGATTTCAATTTCAATTACCCCAATCCGGCGGTTTTCATTGCATCACTGATGTTCGTTCACTGTTTGTTTGTTTGTTTGTTTGCGCCTTTGGGTGACGTGAGTGAGTGAGTGGTGTGTGTGTGAGTGTGTGTGTGTGTTGGTGTTTCATTTTTTTCTTTTTCATTTTTGATATCGAGCTTCTTCATGTAGCCTGGCTGGCCTGAATCTCACTCTGTATACCAGGATGGCCTTGAACTCAGAAATCCACCAGGCCTCTGCCTCCTGAATGCTGGAATTGAAAGCATGAACCACACACGCCCAGCTGATGTTACTCTTAATTTACTTTATAGTAACTGTTCTCCCCATACAGAATTTTTAGATGATTGCCTGGTTAAGACAGTTTTCTCATGGGAGTTAATGCATCAGTTTATAAGCCGGAAAATTTGATCATCGTGATTGTCTGACAACTTGACGAACATTATATGAAATATGCTCATCGTTTTAAAAAAGTATCCATAAATTATACATATAATTTGGTGGATTTGGATATTAAGCTGTGAAACGCTCTCACATACAATGTGGCCTCGCCTCCAATGAGCCAAATCTCACATTGCTCGACCACAAAACATGTACCTTTTTATTGATAACCATGTGAAATAGGGGATAGATATGTTATTTATTAAAAAATTATTTTTTATAGTTCTGTTGGATACTTTCTCTTCAAAAAGTTCCATCATCTTTTAATAACTGGCATTTTCTCCTTATTTTGTTTCCTTACAAATGCTACCTGCAAACCATTTGTTTAAGGAAGTTACCAGGATACTTCAATATTAAAGTGGAGATAAAGAAACTGAAGGGGCTAGGCCTGGTCTAATAAAGTTGCTGAGAATTGGGAGCAAGGAGGATGGTTTTGAAAATCAGCTTGCCATGGTTGTGTCCTCAGATACCTGTAATGTCTCTCTGTCTGTCTGATCTCTCTCTGTCTCTGTCTCTGTCTCTCTGTTCCCTGTCTCCCACTCTCTGTCTCTTCTCTCTCTCCTCTCTCTCTTGTTACACAAACACACACACACACACAACACACTCTACACACATTTAATGTTTAATTTATCAAGACCCTTGTCTCAAAAGAAATACTTCTTTTCATCAGCCAAGGCTCTTAACAATGGAATTAATAAAATTAATGATAGTAGACTATTTTCTATATGTTTTCATCTTATTTCCATGAATCTGACAAACTGAAAAAATAAAAAAAACCCCACAGATAAAAGTCAGTAAGTTGAATGTAAGATTAGAGGCAATTTCTTAGTTCATACAAGAAAAACAGAAGAAAAGAAAACCTGTTCTCCTTATCACTTTATAGCTCTTAACAGAATAATATTTTAAAAAAGTAAAGTTTGTTCTCCTTATGCTTCCTAACAAGTCAATGAACCTACACCTGGCTCGAGTCCGTTATGCTCACTTCTTATTTAAAATTCTACAATTTGTTTCGGTCTGGATTTGGAAAACATCATTTGAAGGTCATTTGCTCTGCAGAGAAGTTTTAGAAAGATGACAAGTGAGTTCTGTAGTTATCCCTTTCAAAGAAGTCACAGATGCAGTTGCTCCAAATAAAAATTAAATAGAAGATTCATCAGTTTTGCTCACTAACCTTAAAAGCTCTATAAAAAAAAAATCCAAAAATGTCTCATAATATGAAGTGCAAGTTTACAATACCTTGGTTAATGTTAATTTTAGCCATTTGTTCATGGTCTTTGTTGCAGAAGGCATCTTACTGTGCAGTCTAGCTGCCTTGGAACTTGCCTCAGACTCTGGAAGTTGTGGATGAAAGGTAATCCACCATCATGCCCAGCTCTGAGGATCCCACTCCCTTCACCCTTTCCCTTCATTTCCAATCCTTTCCTCTCCTTCCTCCCTCTCCCCCTCCTCTCCTCCCCAACCTCTCTCTGAGAGTCTTGTGCATGCTGTTGTTCTACACTGAGCCATGTTTGCTTTCCTAACTTTCCAAGAGCAACAAAAAGGGAAAAGGCTCTTTAAAGACTGCCCAATTACTAGAACAAAAAACCTAGTGAGGGCCAGGACGACCTCACTCACTGAACCAAAGCTTGTGCCAGTTACCGGCCTTAATACCTGCCCTTGATGTCCTAGGGTCATTCTCTGCCCTCTCCTCTCAACAATAAGTCATTTCAATGCAGGATTACTGCTTCCACAGAGACATCTTCCTCCCAACTTGGTTTGCACTCCTCATGAAGAGTTCAACCTAGTTAAAGTGGAAATCACCTCAGACTCAACCATGATTCTCCCCATCCCCCCTTCATTATGATAAAAAAAATCTTATGAGGAGAAGAACGATCTCCAAATCTCTGTTAAGTTCTGAAGAAGATTATGAGATATCCCTGTGGGAATGTTAAGGTTTCACATCAATTCTAGTGGATACGTTATAGGGCAGAAGATAGAACTACAGGTGGTTCGTTTGACCAATCCTCCCATTCCAGACAAAACAATCAACTCAGGAGGAGAAGACCTCAGGCAACTTTGGACATAATTAAAATATTTTTAAAACTTATTAGTTATCAGGTGGGTTCCAAATACAGAAAATCTAGTGTATAATTAATTTTTGAAAAGTCTAGTCATGCTTGCTGTTACCAAATGAATCTTGGGCTTTAGAGGTCCAGTTCCCCATTTGCAGGCATAGTGGTGGCTTAGTTATAGGCTGATTTCTTGGCTATTTGCCTTCATGAAGATACCTTTTCGTGGACGATCATTTCTTGGGATTTTTTTGGGGTGGAAAGTCGTGGGCCAGGTCCTGGGAGGAACATTTGCCAAGCACCACCTCCATATCAGATGTTGCATTTCAAAGGTTCCTTTCTGTCAGGGGCTGGGAAAGTTGTGCTGGTGTGTGCTGGGAGCTGCCTGGTTGTTTACTGCTATCCAAGCCAAGCTATTGCATTGGATATTTTCTTGTTTTCTTAGTTTATTCTTCCTCCAGGAGTGCTGGGGAGTAGGAGAGACCTGCATGGGACCCCTGACTTGAGCTCTAACTGTTCCTTTCTAATCCCACCTACAGAGGTGTTCTTACCTGGAACCACTTTGATTTTTAGATCCATGAAAGTCGCTGGCTTTCCCATCACCACTTTCCATGGAAATGTGTTGACTGTTGTATAGTTCTTTAGAAGAGTGAACTGGAATTTTTTGGTTTTTTTTTTTTTAGTGTGTGTTTCAGCCTTGGCAGGTGCCATCTTTGGGGCAGGTGTTGGCCAGTAGGTAACCAGTACGCCAGAGAAAAGTCAGCAGGTACGTTTTGTGCCTGCTTGCACCTGCTTCTGATTTGTCCCCACTGCCTGGATCCAAGTCCTGTGCACTGGGCTCGGAATAATGTTGGAAATGCAGGTGTGCATAAGGTATCTGCTTGACCATCTGCTCAATGATAAATCGGGAAAATAAATGGCATAGAAAAGTTAACTTGCCCACCATAAAAACAAAATATAGAAGCTGGAATCTTGGACTCTGTAAGCGCTAGTTCTGGCCGGAACAGAATCTCATTTCACTGTCTTCCAAAAAAAAGACACTTACCGCAGCCTGATCTACAAATTAGAAGCAAATATTGTTTTGCTGTGATCAGGCAAGACATATGTCGACTGCATCCTTCCTATCCTACTCTGTTGCCTTCTTCAGCAGCATCATGTGGTGTGACTGCTCTTCAGGAGAGGGAAACCAGTGGACCTACAAAATGCTGTAGCCTCAGCCCACTCTTGTGTTCTTCCACCTTGGTAAATTAATTCACTCAGCAAAATACTGTGTAGGCTATTGAGTGGTTGGACCTCAAGGGAATTACAAAGATAAATAAAAAACTGTTGCCATCAGGAAGCTTGAAGGGAAAGGAGAAAACAGGAAAAATAATAAGTCAAAGGAAAGGGCTATTGTTTTGGCTCCCTCAGCGGTTAAGAGCACTACTGCCTCTTCAAGAGGTCCTGAGTTCAATTCTTCCAGCACCCATGGGGGCTCCAAAAAACTGAATAAACCAATGCTTCATTTGGTATTCTGAAGGGCAGCCAGCTATAAAATTCATAAGATAAAAAAATAAATCTTAAAAAAAAAAAAAGTCAAAAAAAGCAGCAATGTTGTAACAGGACTTCCACCCAAAAGAGAAAAAATGACTGGGCCCTTTTTTAGATGGGAAAAGTAAAGTCTGAAAGTAAGGGGGGGGCCGTCATGCATTCCGAGAAATCAAAGAGAAGTAAAAAAACCTGGATTTTTGGAATGCCAAACCTAGGAGATGCACCCCGCAGGTTTTTTGTCCTTTACGGAGTGTAAACAGCCTCAAAACGAGAAAAAAATTCAAAAAGTAAATCGCTTCAATTTAAAAGAAAAAACTCCACAGAAACCTACAGCTAAAAAATATTAAAGTATCTCTTCAGAACCCCACCTACCAAAAAGATTTTACTCCTTTATCTCTGGTCCTTTTCCGGCTTTTTAGACCCCAAGGGTAACAGACTCATCTCCCCTCCACTGAAGTGAAGCAAGCTCCCCGGGTATCGTAGAGAATAATAAGGTGGTTGAAATGTACCTGCCTAAAAGGGCTGCCTAACTTGGGGAAGGGGCTGTGTGTTATCCAATGAAACTATTTTGTGAGACCCTAGGCAATCAATTACCTTTTCTGGGTACAATCCCTATCGGTTTAAAAAAGGGGGTTTCAAGGGCCTTTCATTCCCAAGGGCTCTTCATGGGGAGGTGTCCTATCGGCACCTGAAGGGCACCAGGCTGAGTGTGAGGCTTGAGCAGCTCAGAGTCAATCTGCCACTAAAATTTGTTAAAACCATGGGCCCTGTCAATGTTAAAGCTAAGGGGGAAAATTGTGATTTTTTGGGCAAAAGTTTCACACATAAAAAAATTTTTTTGTGTGAGTGTGTTTCTTTGTATGTTTTGGGGGAGAGAGGTCAACCTTGGGTTTTTCCTTGTTTTTTGAGACAGGGTCTTCCTCTGACCTGAGCTGTCAGAATTTGTTGACCCCCAGCAAGCCTAAGGGGGTCTACTGCCTATTTGGCATTTCCCCCGCCTGGGGGTTGGGTACCTGGCCCCACCCGGCTCTTTTTTAAGGTTAAAAAACAGCCAAAATCAGGACCCAGGGAAGCCTTTATATCTGGGTATTAACCCCCAAAAAATTTTAATTGATTTTTGGCCCCTATTTTTAAATTATAATTAGGCCAGGCAGATTGGAAATTTGGGGAAAAGGCCTTCTATTGGAAGCAATGACCCGAATCCCCCCCTACCCGATGGGAACACTGGAGAAAATTCTAGGTGATGTAAAGGCGCCATCATGATAGGAATTTGAACACACTTTGGGGTTTCGGCCAAAGAGAGGAAGAGATTTTTTCTCCTCAGACCACAAAAATTGATAGAAAAGCAATACATCTTGGCTTTGGGGGAAATTTTAGTCTCCAGGTATCTGCAGAAACTTAAATTCCCCTTTGGGAAAGCAAAACATCACAATTTCGCCACCTTGCGATTTTAATTTCATTTCCCAGAAGGCAGAGTAAGCATTAAGGAGACTCCTCTAGGACCCAATTCGACAGAAAGCAGTAGGTAAAGTAGAAATATTGGAACCTTTGGGGGGGGGGAAACAGCCGTGCAGGTCGGAGTTTGATTTAAACAGTGTTCTCCTATGCAAAAAACAAATGGTTCTAATGAGCAGGAAAAAAGGGGAGGAAACCCGCAGCCCACGGGGACTCGCTGACAGCCTCTGAACTCAAGCAGCATGTGCAAGAGACAGGAAGAGGGGGACATAAGGAAGCAGGGATGGATGAAGGCAGCATGGACCTGTAAGCCCTTGCAGAGAATTTAGCTGGGTCCTGGGGGATGCTGGGGAAAGAAGCAAAAAACGCTTTGTTTCTTGGCACAGAATCAGGTAAAACAGCAACCAAGGGAAAACCCAGATTTTTGAAGTGGAAGACAAATTCATTCATGAGAAAAGGAAAGCAAAGGGCTTCCATTCTTCTACTCGTCTTCCCTTTAGGTCATCCACATCTTGGCTTACGTGTCCCCCCCTCAGAGAGGACCTTGACCACCTTTGGAGAACATTCTCCCTGACTTCTTTTAACCCTTTGACTTTTCAGTCTCGTGGCTGCTGGTGCCATTATCTTACACACTGAGATGTTTGCTTTCTGCCTAGGAATGTAAGCCCCGCAAGCCAAGGGACTGCTGTTCTCACTAATGCGTTCCAGGGCCTTGCACATAACAAATACTACTCAGTGGACATGAGCTCGGGGAATGGAATCAAGACCATGAAGCTAGCTCTCTAAATATGAAGGATTGTACAACTGATGCAGAACATAGACAATATTATTGACGTGCTGGCAGGTATCTACGTAAGTACTCATGTGCTCTAATTACCATTCTGACCCAATGAATCTTGTATTATTCCTGAGTTATTTCTCCATAAGCATTCAACTGCAGAAATGCACACAGCTCACATATGAACCAAGAGAGTGAAGGACAGGTTCTCAGTACAAAACTTATATACTCCACGAGAGGAGATGACTGAGCTATCAGCATGTCTCTTGATCTCTAGGAATCGTTACCAATACCTTCTCAATGATATGTGAAAAGTGTGATCAGCTGCCTTTTTCAGATCAAGGTTGTCAGGAGGTACAGGGAAGAATATCCCTGATGTTAAAAGAAAAAAAAAAACAAAAAAAAAAGCTCATTCAGAGCCTGAGAATTTAGGTCTACGACAAGCAGTGTTATTTTAGAAAGAACGGTTAAGTACATTTATATAAATATAAAAAACTTTGCGATCATTTCACAAGACTAAAAGTCAGAAAAACTATTCCACTGAAGAAGAATAAGCTATTTTGTCTGAGTTTATGACATTTTTTTACAAGTTTCAAAATTTATTTTTAAAGGTCAATTGGGGGGTTTAAACGTTTAACTTTTTTCCCCTTTTAGGAAAAATTTTTTAGGGGGAAATTTTTAGGGAAAAATAAATTTCCAAAAGTGTTATGAAATGGATATTAAAAAAAGGAAAAAAATTCCCCGGGCCCCCCATTGAGTTTTTTTAAAATTTTAAGGGGAAGGGGTGTAAAAAAAATAATAGAAAAAAAGCGTATCAAGTTTTAACAAAACCCTTTTTACTAAGGTACTGAGAAAGTCACCTTCTTTTTTTTTTTTTTTTAATTTTAGAAAATTTTTTTTAACTAAGCTTATCTTGATTTTGTAAAAATCCCACCTTTCAGGTTTTGAATTTAAAAAAAAAAAAATTTCTATGTCAAAGAGGAAAATTTGTTTATTTTAAAAAGTTCCCAAAGAAGTTGGGATTTAAAATTAAGACACCTAAAGGCATTATAAGACATATTTTTAATATAAAAGCAGAACCACTTATAGTCCCTTATTTAAAAAAGTTGATTTTTTTTTAATTAATTAATTTTTTTGAGACGGGCCTGTTTTCCCCCCAATTTACCTTAAACCCGTTAGCTGAAGTTTGGATTGGAAAAATTTTTGTCCCCCTGCTTTTTCCGGGGTTTTTGCACCACGTCCCTTTGTACAACGCTGGAGGCCCGAAAACCCCGGGTTTTATGCGTGTGGGGTTTAAATGCTCTTTTCCCAGCTGGGACGCACGCCCAGTTCTAGAGACAATGTCTTTTATTTCATAAATCTTTCACCCTTTTTTCGGGAGAGCTGACCCAAAATCCTGGAAGCACCTGGCCTTTTATTTGATTCCCTCCGGGTTACAATTTATAAAGTTCAGGATTTCAAAATACAAGCCAGGAACAAAACAACAAAAAAGAGAAGCCCAAGAATAATTGTTTTATATTTATTTTTTTACGGAGGGCCTTTCGCCTGCAAGTAGAATTAGCAAAATATTTCTTAAAGAATACAAAAGACACTCGGAATAGGGAGGGCACAGCCAGGTTAAACTTCCAAATTCTATGGCAGTCTGTTTTCTCAGATGCAGGGATGGCCAAGAAATAAAACCCTAAAGTGCCATCCTCACTTTTAAATTAAGTCCCAGGTGGCTCCTCCCCTGCTAAGATCTGAGTGCAAGTGGTACCCACCCGGGAAATGACCCCTTTTGGGATGACCTTTTGTCCCGCACCTTCGCCTTCCAGGCTCCCACACATCCCTCCCCCCTTTCCCGTTTCTAAAGATAACCAAAATTTGCAATTTATTTTCAAAATTTTTAGGGGCCCCGAA